>OX438950.1:1267500-2517500 GCA_949316185.1 Pyrausta nigrata | reverse complement strand
GTTAACTTCGTCAAGATAATAATGTTTTTCGGATTTATAGCAGTCTAAGTTAAATAGCAGTAGAAATATTATGAAAAATTTATCTACATGTAAAATTAGCTACAGTAGAAAACATTTAACAATGATCTTAATAGTACACTATAATAACAAATCATTTTGATATCCATTCACACTGTGGTTTTTCTTTTTGCATCAAGCTATTGTGCAAATAAAAAAAATCACAGCAGCTATTTGTAATGTCTTAATTTTTTATACAAAATTGATTAGTATGTTATTTATTGTTTCAATAATTAAGTGCCTAGTACCTATTTTACAGAGAAACTATTAATAAAATAAGCACGATGCTGTAGCTAGCGTTATTAATATATTGTTGACTCACAAAAACTGGGTAGCTCAACGGTAATTGATTATGATATGAGTAATTTACACTGTAACCTCAGTAGGAACGAGGAGATAAGGCAAGGCCATAGGTCGCGAGGCGCCGCGAGTGGCGGGAAAATATTCCTCTGACATCCAGCAGGCACATACATCCTAACAGTCGTCATCAAACAAACTAATAATTGGCAGTCGCTTTTAAGTTTATTAAACTTGGCAATGGGCTGGATTCCCTACAGACACTTTGATATAAGTACATCTGTCTTTTTCCATGCATAATATAATATTGGAAGGGATTGAAAACCTCGGGATTAAATTAAGATGAAAAAACATAGCAATTCTGTGACGTTCCCAAAATAGACTGCCTCCTTTTATTTACCTGACCTGAGATAGAAAGAGATGCAACTTAAGAGAAGCTGGAGGGAATCAAGCTCTCTGTTGCCTATGAAAACCAAAACGCTCGGTTGAGTTATGCAAATAAGCAGTTCCGAAGTCTGTTCACTTGACTGAAGTGTTTCATTGAATTATAAATTATTATAAAGTAGGCACATAAACAATGTGATGTAATGCACTCATTATAAACAGTGCTAACAACCAATTAGAATTGTACTTGAAATAGTATAACTGTATTTGTGCACAACCATTGTATGACGATCAATCGAACTGGCAGAAGCAAATTAAGTTATCCGGTATAACTTGATTTTGGCAATGTTTCATTAGACTGACTTCACTTTGTATCTTACTACCTATATTATAGGGTCGTCTAAAGTGTAGCAAGCTTATCACTATTACATGAAAAATTGTCTTACCATTACAACACTTGATCAATATTTATAAAAAGACATTATGGCAACCTGGGCTTGTAGCACTGCAAGTGTACTATCATTTATAATAGCACCTTGAGAGTTACGAGATTGAGTTTTCATGCCCATTAAGAGCAATGACAGACGATAGCTATCTCTGTCTAGCTAGTGCAAGCTATGTCAAACACTGATACATTTGCTATCTAATCCACGTGGAAATAACCACGCACATCTCTCTCTTGTTCATAACTAAAGAGAAAGAGAGGAAAGGGGTTTCCTATCCATCACTGTTATGTGTCAATCTTAGCAAAAGCAATGTAAAATACTTTAACCAAGTCAGCGTTCTCTAATCTGTGTTAATCTGTCGAACGCCCACGCTGCTGCATGCATAATTTAACAAGTTATATTTCTAGTTTTATGCCATGACATAATAAACATATATACTTGATAAATGAATTCGATCAACAGATATTACTACAGTAAATTATTGTAAGTTTAGTTTTTAAGCTTTCAAAAAAAGCAATTTGCGTACTCTTAAACAGGTCTCAAAAACTCAATCTCAACATTGCATCACTCATGTTTGTGAGCCCATACCGTCTCAACCTCGCAGGCACTTCACACATGAGATTGGGTGAAGTGCCGATAGAGGATTATCATTAGATGTATTAATACATAAGACAAGGTAATGCGGTGGTGGACACTCGCCTTAGATTTGACCTCATAAATATGGCAACGTTATGGTATTTGAGTAACAGGGGATTGTATTGAGTGGTGGATGGCTTTAAATGAAGTCATCAATTCAAATCATAAGAAAGGATACTACTTAAAAAGAATTATATTTTCGTCAGGACTAACTCAGGTCCCAACACAAGCCAAGCGAGCGTCAAGAGTTACGCCGACATGTTAGTACCGCTCGCTCCGCTCAGCTCGCTCGGCTTCAGCGCAATCTAGCGACGAGTGTCCACGGCCTGCGTACTACGTGCGCTTATTTACAGTAGGGTGCACTTGAACCGGCGTCGCGGCATCTTGTTCCCTCTCCGGTTGCGTTTGCCGCGGCTGTCCTTGTCTTTGCGGATCTCCCGGACGAGCGTGTAGAACGCGTCGTCGACGCCCATGCGCGTTTTCGCTGACGTCTCCACGAAAGGCACGCCGTAACTTCGCGCCACCTGGAATTGTTTGAAAAACGTTTTAGTTGTGAACCAGCCAAACATTGAGCAGGCAATCAAGTTTCTACCATGTACAATTTTTTGTACTTTAGGCGTTTTGCAGACGTTGCAACTTCATGCGTCTTGTTGCGGCAACCGGCAACTGACAACTGTGCGTGTGCATATATTTTCAAATGGGATTGCGTACAGCAACTTGAGTTTGGAGTTAGTTTCTGATTGCAGCAACTAGCGAGTTTGGTAAAGTTGCAGATTTCGCCAACTGGCGAAAAAAGTTTACCTCATCACTGTATCCTGTCGTTTTAAATCACTTTCCAATACTTCCAGCAAATCATTAAATTGGTTAACAGACATTCTAAAATATTGCTTAAACTTTTCAGCTCATTTATGTAAATAAATTTAGTCCTATCTTGCAAGAAAGGATAAATCCAAAACCGACGATTGCTGCGAATAATTTGTCGTTGCATTGACGCCGTCGGCGACGCCGTTGAAGGGTTTCATCTTCAGTTCATAGGAATAAAAGATATGAAATGGGGGCGTGGACCACGCGAACGCGACGCGACATGGGCAAAAGGGACTAGCGGTTTTCGCGGCCGATTGGTAACATTTGTTTATGTAACAGTCATTTGTTTACGTGCACTGCGCGCCAATCAGCGTTGTAAATTGTTGAATTATTGTCCTCGTTATGCTTACAAGAGTTTTCTAGTAGCTGTAGCGCACACATAAATAATTTTAGCGTCACTGATTCGCGAAGGATTACCGAGTTATTACATATCTCTTCTTTCTATGATATGAAAGTTTGATCTGACCTAGATAAGTCTGTTTACTCATCTGGATAATTTTTAGGCCACACCTGTAATGGCCTAAAAATTGGTACATAATTTTTTTTTTAATAGGTAGGGGCATTTTAAGATATAATAATATCCTCCTAGCCGAATTTCGACTACAGTGGCCAATCTCAACAAAGATTAGCTGACTGCGCGGGAGATCGTATAGTGCAGAAGTGTGTGCGCAATACACAGGTGCACTCTCTGTTCCTTCACACTCATAATTCGGCGACACGGCAGTCTGGCATGACCGTAGAGAGTTCAGGCGCAGGACCAACGGCTTAACGTGCTTTCCGAGGCACGGGGGTGTTAGCAACACCAACTTCCTGATTTCGGAGCTGTGTCTGAGTTATTTTAAGACAGAAAAACCCAACGCTTTCGGCCCGACCCAAGATTCAATGCCCGAACCCCGGGACCACGTGTATAGTTTCTAGCGTAGCCAAGACATAGTTATTTCATGTACTAAGTAAGCACTACTTTAATACAAGCAAATGGAGAGCAGCTGGTGATTGTCATGGCTATGACGATGAACTATAAGATGGGATATGGTATGATTACTCATCAAATACATACTTTAAAACTTTGGTCTGTAGTCCAAGTTTATTCTTGAAAAAGTCTTAGTAATAATTAGTTAGTTAATTTACAACTATTGGATGTTATGTAACATTATACGAGTATCTCCTTTAGTTGCATTATAAAAATTACCAAAAAACAGCAAGTCATGTACAGTATGATGTATTCTAGGAAATAGATGATTGTATTTGTAAAAAATATAAAATGTTAAGCATAATCCTACCTAGGTGTATTTTTTTGTCTTTACTTAAAATTGTACACATTATTTACTTACTAAATACCAGCGATTCCCTGAGCAAATATTTGGTTTTCCCATATAAACTGTCATCCCTATCACCCCTTTAGTTTTTAGATCAATAATAAATCATTGTAAACATGACTACTGAAATAAAGGATTATTTATTTATTTAAGGCCTCCAGTATCCAGCATCATAATAAAAAATTGACAACATTTCATTTTTATAATGGTACTAAAATTCAAAAACCATTTCGAGATTTGGAGATGACGTGTTAACACGTCAAAAATATTTTAATATTTTTTTTAGCAATGAATTCAGAGATATTTGAAAAAAAGCTGAAAGGTACTATGATACTGGCATTATAAGGGGACATGCCTTTGCTTGGTTATCAGGTAGTGAATTATGTAACTTTGAATGAAATGATTTCAATAAGTTTTGTTGCTTAAGTTGGCCATTCACGGCCAGTTACACTAATTTGTCGGTCTGAGGTACGACCAAAATTTTACGTTTTCAATATCGGTAATAAAAATTAAGGCTATAGGCATAAGTACTAAAAAAGTAACTTAATGTTTTTTTTTTCACAATTGCCCATATTTTACCGGTTCTAAGACATTCTAGTCTATTTTACCCACTAAATTAAAGAAACTAAAAGTCCCCTTTGCGTGGGGAATTGCCCACGTTCTAGCAGCACTGAATGAAAGTCAGTTTTCAGATTATTTTTATGTTAGTGAGTGGAGTCATTTTTTTGAACTGACCGTGAATAGCCAGCTTAACAGAGTAACTGAAGTTGTAAAATGTGACATTTTTAAGCGATTTCAATCCTGAATTGTTAGCAACAGAGTTACGTAATTATCCCCCTGGTCTAACTTAAAAAAGTATTTTACCATACATACAAGCTAGCTGTCATTTTGACAATGACATTTGACACTGACACTATCATAGTGTCAGTGTCAAATGTCATTGTCTGAGTAAGATAAGAGATAATGGAAGTGTTGTTATATAGAAGTGAAGTCCATCTTGTTATCGATAGTTTTAGTATCTAGTATATTTAGGATTGCTAAATATACACATGCATTAAAAATTGATTATCTATTAGTATGATGACGAAATCATAAAAGTTCCTTTATTCATATTATTGATGGTTCATTTGATTTTAAAAACCATAAAAAATTAAGTAAGAAAAGTTGCAACGTAAGCTTTTGTTAGTTAGGTTGTGTTTGGATAGAAATCCTCACTAAGATTATTTCTGTACTTCTACATTTAGACTTTTCTTATTTTGATATTACATGCTTACTGTCGATATCAATATCTTACTGCTACAAAATACAACACTATAGACGTCAGTT
Source organism: Pyrausta nigrata (assembly GCA_949316185.1). Lineage (NCBI taxonomy): Eukaryota > Metazoa > Arthropoda > Insecta > Lepidoptera > Crambidae > Pyrausta > Pyrausta nigrata. The sequence goes on along the minus strand of OX438950.1, from coordinate 2,512,174 downwards.
ATTTATTAAAAATATTGCAAAGGCGTGAAATCGTCACATCCTTGCTTTTGTACTCACACTCTTTTAGAATGGAGAGTTTTTAAAGAATTAAATTCAATGGGAAATAATGAAAAGAAAAAAAAAATGTGCATGTAATTTTTTTTAAATGTTATCAATTGATTGCCTATTGTGTCTGGAAACATGATACCTACTTGAATGATTAATTAAGGATACTATTGGCACAATGACAGAAGGCCCAAAAAGTAAAGCCTTTTTCCATAAAAATCATTGACTTATTGTAAGATCGAAGATTATTAATAAATAAATAAATTGTTTCAACAAACACACCAATTACCTAGCCCCAAATTAAGCGTGAGCTTGTGCTATGGTGACTAGGATAACGGATAGAAATACTTAAATACAAATAAACATCCATGACTTAGGTACAAATGCTCGTGCTCATCACACAAACATTTGCCCCTTGCGGGATTCGAACCCGCAACCGCTTGGTTTAGAAGTCCGGTGCGCGAACGACTACACCAAGATTATTTAAAGGTGTATTGCAATAATGACATAAGGTTCCCTGAAATGGAAAAAATATTGTTGTCATAAAGGTCAAGCATTTCAGTACAGATTTTAACGAGTTATAGATATCAGATTGACTTGAAATAAGTGTGAGTCTTTTTAAGGGTGTTTAGAACTTATTAAGCGAAAAAAGATTATTGTTCTTTTAAAAGAACTTATGGTCTTAACGGCTACTTCAAATTCTCATGTGACATTATGAAGTTATTTTTATGCATTTAAAAAAAAAAGAGTTAAAATAAAATATAAATGCCAACATATTATGTAATGTACCTTTGGATGGACCTACCTACTAATCAATTACACAAGTACCTAAGCTAATTGTTTCTTTTACAAAAGCATTTTGAGAAGTAATTTGGTATAAGGCACTCAATAATATAATCGAAGGGTTTGATATAAATCACACTGACCAATCACAAGATATAAATCACATACAAAATCTTTTACAAATATAGTCATATTTCATTTCACTCAGGTGCATGCAAACCAAAGGTCCTTTGTAAAGGTCTATAAATATATTAAATATTTCTGATTAAATTTTATAATCTGGTAAAAATCGTGTAGTCATATTCTTTGTTATTTTACGTTTAACTTCCATCTATATTTGAAGAGATAAACCTAAAGATTAATATATTTTTTAATTTTTCTTACCTTGTCCCCTCATATGTGTAATCTTTAATGACAAAATTGTAAATTTTGACACTAAACTTTACGTATTTTTGGTCTAAAGCCACTGACTGATACACAAACTTGAATCACTTAAGTCATAGGGAGAATACTTTATTCTTTTCTTGGTGCCAATATTTAAATTTTAATGATTAGCAATGTTTTGGTTCCTTTAAAAGTACTTCAGCCTTAAATGCAACTTGCACTTTCAAATGTCTCTGTCTTAGTGACCAACATTATTTGTAAAGACAGGAGGGCTTAGAAGGTTATAAACATCCAATAGTATAATCATTTTAACTATTTGGTTATTCTGCAAAAAAACATTTAAATTGGTGTTTCTACAATAAGAGGTCTTTGTGAGACACAACAAAAATTTGCAAATTTAAATTTAATAATAGTATATTTAAATTTGTGTAGCTACGTATGAATTACTTTTAAAATAGCCAGTTATTTAATCGTTATTTTCTCGTTTTAGAAGGTACCAGGGGAGATATTTAGTACAGGGGAGGGACATGGTCTACAGAGTAGGGTACAATTTGTACATGAACTTAGTGAATGGTTTTTTAAATGAAATGTTTTGAGTTTTAAAGGAATCAAGTTTATATTTTTTAATGTAATATGTCGATGAGAACTCTTAACGTAGAATCACACAAATACTAATATTAAGCTTTTAAATGATTGTTGAGAATATAGAAAGGGCAAGTTTATTGCACCCTTTGATATTGTGGTTCCCCTTCCAGTAGTACAAGTTGTGTTTGTTTTCCAATCAAACTCCATAAGACTGTGTTTACATTTACATATTTTCACCATCAATGTCTTGAAATAGAGATTTTGGTGTGGGGGGGGCTAGCTGTTTGTTTTACATCTTAAGTGCAACAAAATGCAAATATTCTAATTCATTTTGATATAGGAAACTGAAATTTATCTGACATATAAATTCAGGGCCGTTTAGTATTTCTTGTAGGATTTTTTTTAGAATTGCAAGAAAAACCTTGAAACCATAATAACCACAGATAAGATTGAGAGATCTTTGGAATGGAGTCACACAGTTTCTGTGGTGTTAGGAACTGGTTATTAGGGATTTACTTTAGAATGATGATGTCAGAGTGTACCTTTGTTTGATTGGTCTCTTATCTCACTATCAGCAGTGAATAAAAACAAATGTTACCTCGCGCGCTTGCGTCATGTCGACGGCCCACGCCTGCAGGTCACACTTGTTTCCCACTAGCACCATGGGCACCTCCTCGGCGTCCTTCACCCGCTTTATCTGCTCCCGGTACGAGCCAATGTCCTCGAAACTCTTGGCACTGTTCACTGCGAACACCAACAGGAAGCCTTCCCCCGTCCGCATGTACTGGTCGCGCATCGCCGAGTACTCCTCCTGACCAGCCGTGTCCAAAATATCCAGCAGACACGTCTCACCATCTATCACCACTTGTTTCCTATACGAATCCTCTATAGTAGGGTCGTATTCGTCCACAAAATGATTCTGTATAAGTTGTATAGTCAATGCGGATTTACCGACGCCTCCGGCGCCTACCACCACCAATTTATATTCGGTCATCTTACGAGATAGGCAAAATATTTTTCACACTAACAATGTCACTGCACCACGAAACAACGCCCCAGCGACGTGCCACACCTCTTGTATATTACTCACATCGGCATGGCTATCGCGACCTATGTTATTGCACTGGCTGTACCCGTAAAACGGCTAATTAATGTATTATTAGAGACAAATGCAATAAATAACAATGAGGCAGTTCACTCACCCTTTTACGACATAAGGGTCAGTGTTGCCAATTTATGAAATTGATTAATGCGTCATACCGGAAATACCATACTAAAGTTCAAAAAAATTACCAATTTAAAAATCGGAACGAGTAACGTTACTGGTAAAAATATTTTAATTTCGTGATTTCTTTCAGGCAGATTGAAGTGTTTTCAAAAGAAACAAGAATGCAACAGAAAGAAAGATGAGAACTAAGCGAAGCAAATAAAAAACTTATATTTTAAAGATAAAAACACTATATTCTGAAATGTTCATACTGTTCATACCCATTGCACGCAAGTTCTAAAAAACGAACACGTGTCACTGTCAAATCTGTCAATGTCCTTGTCAGCTGTTTAGGACCAGACAGCTGCTGATGTCATATTTTTATTTTACGAAATAATAAATATATTGTGAAACTTGTAAAAGATATCGAGATCGTTTTTTTTTCGGTTTTTTCGCTGTCATATTGTTTACAGGGGCAGGTGTTAATTTGATTTTCCGTGGTTTTAGTGTATTTCCTTACAGTTTTTCACATAAATAAGCCTTTAGCATACGTCTAAGTGTTTGTGTTTTGTGCAGGTTACTTGTTTTTGCTTATTAACTCCTCAGGTAAGTCGCAAACATGATTAATCCTCCGGAACCGCCAGACCCGCCGGATGAAATCGAGATGATGACGCCTCCGGTCCTCTCGTCTGATTCGCATTCTCGGTCTAGAGGATCGGACTCGACACCATTGCGAGATCGTTCTCCGCTCTCCCTATCTGATTCTCATTCTCGGACTGAGAGATCGGACTCTAGAAAACATAAACTACCTTCCGAGTCGTATCAAGAAAAGCGTCAAAAGAATGATGACAGCTCTCAGTCGATATATGTTCACCCTAGTTTTGCGGAATCACGAACATACAGCCAAGAAGACCGCGGCCCATTTATTGTTCATGTTTCTTGCTTGGAATCTGATCCATCTTCAGGCTCGTCGATCAGACCTATTAAATTTGGCCAATTCCTACACAAGCACAATGTAGCTCAAATCGTTAAGGATGGCGTTAGGAGCGCTGGTCGGAACAGAATGGCAATAGAATTCATGACCGGAAAGGATGCAAACAATTTTGTGACGGCTGACTTTTTAAAAACCAATGGTTTCAAAGCTATTATCCCCACATACAATTGCACTCGTATGGGCTTAGTTCGTGGAGTCCCTACTGATTGGACATTGGAAGAGTTTGTTGACTCCCTTGTCCTACCTGAAGGCTGTGGTAAGGTAATGAAAGCTAGAAGGCTAAACAAAAAAATCGTTTCGAGCAACACCCCATCTTGGACCCCAACTCAAACTGTTGTCCTGACCTTTTCAGGCCAGATGCTTCCAAACAAGGTCTACTCATTCCATACCGTTCTTCACATTGAGACCTACCTCATGCCTACGATCCAGTGTTTCAACTGTTGTCGGTTTGGGCACGTTAAAAATCAGTGCAGATCCTCCCCTCGCTGCTATCGTTGTGCACAAAATCACGCTGGTGACTCATGTGTAGTTTTGGAAGAAGTTGCTACCTGTCTTCATTGTTCTGGCAGGCACTTTGCGACTAGTAGGTCCTGTTCAGAGCATTCAAGACAAAAAAGTATTAAACTGTTGATGGCTGAGGAGAATATCTCTTATATGGATGCATCCTCCCGACACCCTCCAGTAAGACGTCCTTATAGTGATGCGGTCAAAGATGCTCCCCGGACAGTTTACGCCACCCCTCTCTCACCAACTAAATTCCCAACTCATCATGCCAGCCTCCCGAACTCTCGTAGAAAGTCTGTTACCCCCAGCTCTCGCACCAGATCTCCGTTAAATAAAGGTTATGACAAACAAGCTCACCAATCCATTATAGGTAACATACCTTCATCCCTTCCAAACGGCTGTGCTCTGCTTAACGCTTCGCCTCACGATCATGAGGAATTTGTTGAGAGTGACAACGACAGATTAATTGAATCAATGCTTGCTACGCTGACTTGCATTATTTCCAGATGGAACGACGCACTACCGCCCAACGTTGCCTCTAAACTTGCTCGACTGTTTCGTTCTATCCCTAGAGACGTATTGAATTGTGATAATAGTCCTGATGGACATCCTTCAGTTGCTTCAGTGGAACTGTAAGAGTGTCCGTCATAAAAAAAGTGATTTAATACATTTACTTAATAAATTCTCTGTAGCCGTCTCTGCCATCTCTGAGTCATGGCTGAGGCCTGGTTCTGGTTTCAGGATTTCAGGCTATGCTTGCCTTAGGGATGACAGAGATGATAACTTCGGAGGCTGCTGCCTTTTTATTAAAAACTGTTTTCTGTACTCACAGATTCAAATCCCTCCTCACAGCTCCACTTTCAATGTGGTGGCTGCTCGAGTGTTAGATATTTCTTTTTTATCATTGTATATCCCCCATCCTTCAAACTCAATCATTCCTGAATTACGGGATATTTTCAGCGCTGTTCCCCCTCCCATTCTATTACTTGGTGACTTCAACGCCCATCACGTTGCGTGGGGTTCACACTACTGCGACTCATTTGCCATTCACCTCATGGATTTGTTTGATGACCTTAATCTATGTGTCCTCAACGATGGGTCACCGACGAGACGTGTTTCGCCATCTCAGAATCCACGGACTGCAGTAGATTTAACAGTCTGCTCCCCAGGTCTTGCATCCCTATGTTCATGGCGAGTACAGTCTCTATCCTACGGTAGCGACCACTTTCCAATTGTAATTTCTAAGCCTCTGTCTGTTTCTCCAGTAATATCCCCTCCCCCTCTTCTTAAATATAAAATTCAACTTGCCAACTGGTCAAAGTTCACTTCCGAGGTTGATACCGGCTTACAGAGATACGCTAACATCGTTCACTCCCACCCTGATGAGAAACTTTCCGCATTCATAGACACGTTATCGTCCGCTGCAGACGCAAGCATTCCCCAGAAGAGCCCCAACCGTAAAGGGTTGGCTCCTCCTCCTTGGTGGGACGCAGATTGCTCTGCAGCCATAGCCCGTCGCAAGCAAGCTGAAAAGGAATATAATCGATCTATGAGTGTTGAGAACTTTATCAAATATAAGCAGGTAGCGGCACGCACCAGAAGGTTACTGCAAAGTAAAAAGAAAAAGGGCTGGATTACATTTTGCGAAGATCTTTCTCCTAGATCACCATCTTCAATGGTTTGGAGAAATATACGTCGATTTCGTGGTTCTTTAATCGGGCGATCCCCTTCCTCTAATGACCCGTCCGTCTGGCTGAATGACTTTGCTAATAAGTTATCCCCTCCTACTGTTCCTGATCAAAATTGTTTACCATCACCGTATCCCGAAATCCATAGTAACGATAAATTTGACCAACCGTTCACATTGAATGAGCTTCACTGCGCCCTTTATGGTCTTCGAGACTCTTCGCCAGGAGAAGATGGTATCCCGTATTCCTTCTTAACTCACTTGGGTTATTCAGGGGAAGATTTCTTCTTGGACCTTATTAATTCCATCTTTATGACGGGACAAATTCCAGAATCGTGGAGATCTCAGGTCATCATCCCCCTTCTGAAACCAGGCAAGGATCCAACCGACGCGTCTTCCTTTAGACCTATAGCTCTTTCCTCCACTTTATGCAAGGTTATGGAGCATCTTATTAAAAACCGCTTAGAGTGGTTGGTAGAAAATAAAGACATTCTAGCATCAACACAGTTTGGTTTCCGAAAATCGAGGGGTACAATGGATAGCCTAAGCATACTGACAACCGACATACGCACTGCATTTACAAAGGATGAGTACCTTGTGGGCGTATTCCTGGACATAGCATCTGCATACGACAACGTTCAACTTCCGGTGCTCAAAGAGAAGTTACTTCGCCTGAGTCTCCCTGTGAGGTTAGTTAGTTGTGCTATTAATCTACTTTCAGGTAGATTATTAAAAATTCGCAACTTCGGGCACTGCTTACCCCCCCGAAACGTATGGCAGGGTCTCCCTCAAGGCTCTGTGCTTAGTCCTGTTCTGTACAGTCTCTATACGTACGATCTGGAGCAGTGCGTGTTATGCTTCTGCAAAGTTCTCCAGTACGCAGATGACCTCTGCTTATACTCGTCTGGAAAATCAATTGATGATATCAGTTATCGCCTAAATTCAGCGTTAAGTTACCTTAAAATATGGCTGGATGATCACGGTCTTTCTCTCTCCGTCCCCAAAAGTAACGTCGTAGTTTTCACCAGAAAACGATCTATTCCAGATTGTGAAATATTGTTCGAAAACCTCCCCATCCCCTTAGAATCGCATATAAAGTTCCTAGGCGTAATCCTTGATTCCAAATTATCGGGTAAACCTCATACTAATTACATTATAAAAAAGTGTGAGAAAGGAATTAATATTTTAAGATCTGTTGCTGGCGTTTGGTGGGGCTCTCATCCTTACTGCCAAAAACTTTTGTATAATGCTGTAGTCCGAAGCCATCTAGACTATGGTAGCTTTCTGCTCGAACCATGCAATAAAGGAGCTCTGGATCGACTAGACAAGATTCAGTATAAAGGGTTGAGACTCATTATAGGAGCCATGAAGTCTTCACCAACCAATGCCTTGCAGGTAGAGTCTGTAGACCCTCCTCTAGATCTTCGCAGGCAATATTTATCAGATAGGTTCGTATTTAAAACCACCCAAGTTGGCACTCACCCTTTACTTTCCTGCCTTCAGGAACTATCTGATCTAATTCATGACCCAGCTAACAACAAGTATTGGTCCCACAAAGAACCTCCGAGACTTATCAAAAGCTTCAGAAAACTTTCTTCTCTGACCCCTCCTATTCTACAATTTCCGAAAAATCCTGTCTTCGCCTCTGACTTTGAATCGCTGATATTTTCCCCTCCCATCATTCTGGACGTTGGTATTCAGAAAGGCGACCCTTTGGCCGATTATAAGCTGTCTGAGAGTTTGGGCAGGGATTGGCATAAATGGCTACCCATTTATACTGATGCCTCCAAGACCTCGGATAGTAGCTCAGTTGGGGTTGCGGTCTGGATCCCGAAATTCCAAGTTCTCCTAAGCCACAGGTGTCCCAAAGAATCTTCGATTTTTACCGGTGAATCTCTAGCCATATTTGAAGCGTTATCTTACGTCTTATCTCACAAATTATCTAATTCAATAATCTTTTCTGACTCCAAAAGTTGTTTACAGGCCATAATCTCGAACCCCTTTCGTTCAAAATTTATTTCTCCAGTTATTATTAAAATTAGGAATGTTTTGTTTCGTTGCCATTCCGAAAACATTAACGTGGTTCTGGCTTGGATTCCAAGCCATTGTGGTATTCGTGGTAACGAACAAGTTGACAGCTGGGCCAAAGAAGCTATTAATAATGGTACGCCTTACCACCAAAATTACTCCTATGACATCATGGCACTCGCTAAATCATACCTCTTAGACGATTGGCAATCCATTTGGAGCCAATCCTCAAAAATCAAGGGTTGCCGTTATGGTAACATCCAACCGCTAATTCCTCGAAAGCCATGGTTCTTTAAATACAAATATTTTGAGAAGCGTGTTATATCAACGGTATGCCGACTGAGAATTGGTCATGCTTGCACACCGGTGTTTCTTCACAAACTTCGGATCCGGGACAGCTCAATATGCGAATGCGGATTAGACGAGGGTACTCCGGACCACATATTTTTTGATTGTGCAAACCATCCTACTTCGTTTTACGACTTTCTTCCCACTAAGATTCCTCGTCCTGTGAACCTTCAGTTTATCCTCTCTTTTCCGACTTCATCTACAGTAAAACAACTATGTAAATATATATCTATGTATGATATCAAATTGTAAATTGTGAAATCCTATCCTTATTATTTATACCCTCTCCACTGCTATGTTGTGTGTATATTGTTACCGTTTGTGTTGTTTATTATGTGATGTTACAAAAAAAAAAAGACGTACGCTTAAAGGTTTTTCTTTAACTTCTAATTTGCTTACCCGTTGTTTTTATTGTTATTCTTTTGCAGCCAATCATAAAATCTACTACGTTATGCCCCTCTGAACCTGACATTGGCGAAGTTATCGGACCGTTCGACTGCGGACGGGCACGATACGTGCACGGTTCGAGGCACGACCGCCACATATATAAAAAAAAAAAAAAAAAGATATCGAGATCTGTGATTTTAAGTGCAATTATATTATTTCATTATGTTTTAGTTTAGTAAGCAGAATAGTAGCGGACTAAAGTTTATATACCTTCCATTCCTGAGAAACCAAGGTAGGCAAACTTATTCTTCGAATGTTTACTATTAATTTATTTTGCCGCTTCTTACTCGTTTCAAGTATATCTAATTCACTTATTCGTAGCAAATAACACTTCTGTTTCAGAGACATGACTAAGTTACTGGAATGGATTTCCGTTATATCAGCGGTGTTTGCCGTTTGGTATTCTCTGATTGGAGGTTATGTGAAACATCCTCTGATTGAAAGCAACATGAGCATTATTTTGGTATCTCCTGCTATATTCGTGCTGCTGTTTGGCCTCTATGCGGCGGCTGTGGTCCTCTATCGCGTTTTTACGTTCAACAATTGCGAGGAGGCAGCAAAAGAACTTCAACTTGAAATTGCTGAAGCAAGAAAGGATTTACTGGACAAAGGACTAAAGTGGTAATGAAAGAAACATTCCAAATAAAATTATTTTTAAGACAATACTGTTGTGAGAAGAGGAAACCTTTTAAGTTTTATTACATGATTTCATTGTAAAACATCTTACATCTTTTTATTACAAAGTGTCTTCATAAAACATTGAACGTAATGTTGAACTCCCCACCTGACATTATTTGACAGGGGTCCATGGAATTGTTTAAATTGTGAAAGTGGTCTTTGACAGGAAAAAGTTTCAGAAACCCTGCCATATGAACTTTCACCCCTTATTAATCCATGTTTAAATCTTACAAGAAGTTGTAACTATGCTCTTCGCCAATGTCTGACCTACAATCTATAGTTATATATCTATACTTCTTACCGAAATGAATTACAGATTGGGTTTGTGCAATGTAAATTTACAAAAAAAATATTTAAGAATTTGTAATTAGTAAGACAGGCGCCTTAGTATGACTAATTTTATCTAGTACATTTCCTAAAGTCCCTATTTCAGCGCCCTGCATACTTACTCGATTTATTCTTCTAACTGGAGGGGACTAACTAGTAAAACAATGTTCTGTAAGTGATTAAGTTTATTTAAGCTAATTAAAAGTACATAATTTATAATTACGCATAACAATAGTTTATTTACAATCATTCTGTTTTTTGGTAAAATAATTTTATTAATTAATGGCTTTTTTGGATGTAGCAAATTACAGTGAAATAAGTTAATGTATTGTTTTAGAGTGAATTTTAATCACTAAGGTGTGCAAGTTTGACTTACCATCAGTATGAACAGAAGTTACACAATTGGTCCAATTCCAAAGGCTTCTTCATGTTTGACAAACCCCCTAAATCAAATACAAGTACACCTGTTTCATGCAGGTACATACAATAATTAAATATTATTTTAGTTTCCAATTTGTTTGAATACAAGTGAACAGTATTTAATGTTATTATGGCACCTTATTCCCTAAAGATTAAAGCTGTTTATCTTAATAATTATCTTGCAAAATATTAACAACCAGCAAAATATCACATACCTTTATTAATTTCTTAAGTTTTAGTTATTGCACAAATAAGAAAATTTTATGATTTGTCACAAGATATCTTAGTGTTAATAAAAACAGCCAAGTTAGAAAAACAATTTAAGGAAAATATGGAAGTGAAGTGTTATTGAAATATTAAAGTAATTGTAATTCACAGCATATAAGATAAAACCTTTGTTAGGAGTAATTAAAAAATTGAAATAGATTTGTATTTACTTACAAATAATTTCCATAATGTATTCTCTTTATACAAACTACCTATCTAACTTCTAGAAATAATTACATTGTGTAGGGCGCTAGCCGCGCAACAAATGAGTTTCCGCGATACCTGCCTAGGTAATCGTCAATGCATACCTAATTAAAATTATTATACACTGCTTGTTCTACTTATATATTTTTAGAATTTAAAAGTTCATGAACATGAACCTACGTCGAAAGGGCTAAGGTTGACCGTAATCACTCTTTTAGTCACTTTTGTTTATTGTTTCATTCCCCTAACTTTACACTTCTTCTGCCAACATGGCCCCTCCCCTTACTTTTATAAGTGTCCCTTAATAAGTCAGCCTATTAGATCCCACTGCTGGGAAAAGGCCTCACCTCAACTATGAGGAGGAACGAGTCATACTTCACCACGCGGGCTCAGTGCGGATTGGTGGAGGGGTGTATGTAAGGCAAGTGACAAACCTTACTGTCAGAAGTTATCAAGCCGCCCTAGGGCCTCTAACTAGGCTTAACGACTAATACCACAGAGTGCATAAGTGTCCCTAAGCTTTATTATTTAATTCCTTTCATTAGGGGTCGGAATTCCTAATCCGTAACTATGGATTAGGTACAAGTTGTTATTAACCTTATTAGCCAGTTGTTCGCTAAGAAACGGTATACAAAAGTAGGTATCATAAGATGCATCTTAGGCCCTTAGACAAGGTGCGATCTTTCTATATCGAACTTCACTATTTGTAGCGAATATCAATTTAGAATAGATTGCATCTTGTCTACGGGCCCTAGCTTGTATTACTACTACTAACCATTAATTTATGGTTCTTACTGCGAGCAGAACAGACTTGATGATCATTATTTTGTAAAAATCTCATTTGTTGCACGGACTCGTACATTATTCGTATTTACGTTCTAGTACATTAGAAATTAACAAACTATGCTTTTAATACCTATATCGGGAGTTAAATAAATAATTGAAGTTTTAGTAAGTATTCATAAGTGTTAGGGAATATGCTAGGAATTCATTATTGAGCTAGATTTGTGGTAGCTATTCGGCAAATGCCGCAACTTGCGTTTGGAGTAGGCATAATGGACAGGCGATTTTCCAATAAAATCTTAGTACCTACCCACGTTCACGTATAAATACCAACTTTACAAAGGGAATCCCATCAGCACGTAAAGCCGGATCCAGACGAGTGTAACGCGTTGTGGATAATCTAAACGAGTTAGGTAACGCGAATTTTGTGTCAGGACACACTACAAGCATTACACGCTCGTCGCTGGTCCACCGGCTTAGCTGTCGGTTTTTAGCGCGAACACAAAGGCGCTCGCAGTGCCGTCCACACGATTGATGCTAAATTACACGTTACCTTACATTACACGTTACACTCGTCTGGACCTGGCTTAAAGTTAGTAGGTCTACCTAGATACCTACCTACTTCCATTCCAGCCAGTGGTTAAGCCATAATAATCATAATTTGTACATAATCAAAGTTTCTAAACATTTACTAGGTACCCTTTGGTTTTGAAAATATAACTAATCCACACTAGTTTCTAGCTTGAGTATCCAACTGTAGAACTTTATAGACTCTGAGCCTCTAGTTAAACTAGGTAGGAAATAATAATTCAAACTAGACCTCAATGTCGAGGCTACATAGTTAAGCACTTATTACACTTTCCTATTTGTGTAGCATCCTACTTAGGAAATAGAAAGATGTAATCGCAGTTCACTACTTAGGTTCCTACCTTTCTAGTTAGGAAGCTCGCTTCCTAACTAGGTGTCTGCGGCCCCACTCTGTAAGACGATATCCGTCGATTCGGCTGTAGCGGTCCCTGTCACAAATGTCAACATATCAGTGCTAGCGAGTGCGCGAAAATACGAACAAATTGTGACTCTTTCATATCACATCATGAGTCAGAGTAGAGTGCCTGCCTCGATCCATCCTTCCTTCCTAGTTAGGATCCTAAGTAGGATCCTAGTTAGAATGCTAAAAATAGAATGTTGTAATAAGTGCTGTATCCTACCAATTTATAAACTTTCTAATACGTGATCCCTTCAAAAGCGGGTATCCTACTCAGTAGAAGGCCGTCTTAATCTACGTTCATTAATCTCATTATTTGTCTATCTAATCCGTTTCATGGCCTATTACTAAAATAATGGTTATTACGTGAGTGCAATGAATAATTTCAATTCCCACGTGAAATTGCTAAATGACTGTCGAAGTAAATTAAATTAAATTAACTATGTTATGTGGGCTAATATAACCAACAATCGGACCAATGATAGCTATAAAGTGCCTTTCGAAATAGATAATCTTGTTTTTTTTTCTATAAAATAGGTTGTTTGAGTGAGTAATTCGGTATGCAAAGTAAAAAACAACCTATGGTAATTTCAAAACCATTAGAGATTTTATGCCCGTAATCACTATACAGACTTATACCACCTAAAATTGAAAGGGGCTTATTACGAAAATACGGACAATAATATCCTTCATCTGCCTTCTAAACTCACCGGAAACTGACATTTGACGTTACTACTTCCATGTGTGAGAGTTTCCAATCGAGATAAAAGTTTGCTTGCAAAAACAATGAAAGTCATCATAGGCACGCTTATGACGTCACAACAAGTTTACATTTTCAACAATTAATTACAAAATAAAATAACTACTGAATAAAAAGTCAAAATAACAATGTTTTGCATAACAACAAAACATATATTATGTCGAATAAAACATGCAGCGTTGTGTGAAGAAGCGCTCTATGAAAACCTTGTCTATATAGTTAATAATGTATCGAAATATACCAGATTGTCCATGGATTACCCTCTTTTGACCAATCACCATCCAGCAAGCGCGCGCGTTGTCACTGTCAAATGTGTCAACTTCATAGCGTCTTCACCGGCAAGAGTTATATTGCAACGCTACATGTTTTATTCGACATAATATATGTTTTGTTGTAATGCAAAACATTGTTATTATGTCTTTCTAAAACATGCAGCGTTGTGTGAAGACGATTGATTTGAAGACTATTTATACAGGTAAAAGTTACATGATTATCCCCCCCCCCCCCCCCCCCTTCCAGTAAGAAAGGTTAGATATTTCTGTCTGTGTGTAGGTGGTACTGGCTGAAAGCTCTCAACCGTAAGCTCATTTAACAATGCAATAGATCTGAGTCTGCCACCAAATCTAGAAATGGCTGCTCCATGATGTGGGAAAGTCGGCAGGTCATAAAAGGCTAAACGAACGGTCCTATTTTACGCCATACGACGATTAATAACAACAAATGTTATCTTTAGCCCTTGTAGAGGTGCTCTTCGAGTAGAGTCTAACCTACTAAAATTAATCTTTCATCCTGCTTAACCTCCCAGGTAGGTAAGAAGCCTACAAGGTTATACTGTTGAACCTTTAGGCCAGACAAAACTAGGGTTGTGTTTTAGGTTAAGGGTAAATTAAACAGAAAAGACTTTTCTTTTTTATGGCAAGTAAGACTTGTCTAAGTACTCTCCCAAGACAATATCTACTGCTGGGAAAAATAAAATACAATTATTTTGCTTTAAATTTCCGCTAAGAGACGCTAGCGCAGGCAACAAAACCACACCAACCGCAACCGCTTTGAGTACCAATTCAGGCAAATGCAGAATGCACCGCCCTCCCTCCCTCAATACGCATGCACTACGCGGCACTCCACGCGGCATCCTCAGGAGATGTTATGCTATTGCATTGTTAAATGAGCTTACGGTTGAGAGCTTTCAGCCGGTACCACCTCCACACAGACAGAAATATCTAACCTTTCTTACTGGAAGGGGGGGGGGGGATAATCATGTAACTTTTACCTGTATAAATAGAGATGATCGTTTAAACGATAAGTAGATTAAAAAGCTGCGTAGTAAAATCAATAAACATTTACGTGATTTACTAAAAAGCACTTTAAAAAAGTCGTAAGTGAGTAGTGCCATCTAACATCACATGGTCAAAATACTTATGTATTTTCGCGTGGTCGATTCATCACGCGAAACGACAGTAACGTCATCAACGTTTCATAGTCGAAATATGATGTGATCATGTGGTTTGCATAGACAAGCATGAGCGCTGGCCACTGACTGAGTTGCCAGTATTTGATTTACATGATTAGAACCTTAAGTTACAAGCAGTAAAGACCAATTTAAAGTAAAAGATTGCAAAGAAACGAAAATAAGTTAACCTTATTTTAAAGAAAATAAGTTTAACTTGCTTACTGTAAGCTATTAAGAAAAGCAGCTTTTTGTTTAATTCCTAACCAGTTAGCGTACATTGCAACTTATGGTTTACCTATGTTTTCCTAGATGGATGGATATGTTAAATTGAGTATGATAACCATCTAAATCTAACCAAGCGCAGGTACCTGCACTTAATAATCTAGTTAATAGTTGTTGCTAAATTTACAACCTTTTCTAATAATCTGCCTTAATTTATTTATATTTGCATCACGGACAAAATCTGAGCAATTGTTAATGTTTAACAAAAGTGTCGCAATATTAGGTGCTTTATCTAACCTATGGGTGATCTCTTTCATTATGCAACTTTTTTTTATGTTTTTAAGATAAAGTTCCTGGTATTGGTTAGTCTAGCTGTAGTGAAACAGTAGCCTTAAAAATACCGTAGGTCCATACTAGAGGAGAGTAGCTAGAGATAGAGAGCAAGGGACTTAGAGGAGTCCCCTTGTCTATAGGCACTATAAACTAAGGGACATATCTACTATGAGACAAGTAGCACTGTTATGTAAACTATCTAAAGCGCCATCTAGGTGCTTTCGTAGACAAAAATCAAGTTGTAAACTATTTCATTGTAAAGCGCCATCTATGTTTGAGTTTACTTAAACAACATTAACACTAGTTTAGAGTGGCAAGCTCATTGGCCAACATAGTTAGTATCATCTATTTTCACAATCATCGTATAGATGGCGCTCCTCGTTATTGTCGTGTCGATAATGCATGTAGTAGTATAATTTTAGGGTTTCATTTATCACTAACCACCGAATAACAACATAGTTCCAAATATATTGATATTTGATCTATTGTCATAGTCATGTCTGATGTGCCAAACCATTGTAGAAGCCATTGTAGACCAAAGCAAATCTTCGTTGGTACCAGTGCTATACATTAGCATTTATGTGTCACCTCTCAGTTTTTCTCCGTTTTTACAACGAAGGAAAATAACAAGATCCTACTAGACCAATAAGTAGTTTTCTTGCTAAACTAGCACAAAAATTTCAACCCCGAAAGATCTCCGTGACCTAGCTTGTTACAGCCACAAAAATATGAGGGGCAGGTGACATAAAGTGGGATGGATAAAAGCAACCCTACAAAACATTCTTATAGGAGTTCACCGACATTGATATTACATTAAAGTTCAGATGATAGTGATATGCATCTTTACTGAACTGTTTTCAGATTGGATGATTAGAAGTAATGCATCTTTACTGATACTGATAAGCAAGTGCAGTTTTTCCGCAAAACTCACTCCTTTCAGAATAATATTCAATAGATATATAACTCAATTTAGAATACAAATATAACCCAAATTTATATTGGCATTATATAAATAACTCAAAATGTGCAAGCTAATGAACAATAGCTTGTATGAATTTCCATCCTGCACAGCTAATTACTTAAGCTAAATAAAATAACATTAAATTCAAATTCGAATTTGAGTTTGAAATGAGTTAGCCCATTGCTAGATAGCCTTGTTGCTAGTACCTGCTCAGTAGGAGCGAGGTTAAGTTTACATGACAGAACTCCTCATTTTATTTATGCAAAAATTACTGTCATTTGCACTAAATTACTATGTTGCAATGACACTAAACTTTACATAGTAATACTGTAGGTCTGTACCTCTTTTTTAACAAACATTTACAATATAATTGCAAAAATGTTATGTTGCATCTAACCTGAAAATAGTTGATAAAAGGAATAGGTAATTGTGGTGAAAATATCTCTTAACAGAGGTAAACATATTCACCTGAGCATTGCAGGTATCTAACATCCTCTGAGGAAGTAAATTCAGGATCTGTCTAAGCACCTTGATCTCCTGTTTGAAGGCAGTAAAAAGATGCCCAACCGCCGATCCAATGATATTTTGTATAATTAAGACCCCTCGTGCAGTTTGAGGGGGCTCACGGCGGCACTTAATTAGTTTTTTACCACTTATCACATATAAAACTGAAAACTTTGAGCAAATACGACCAGTTGGAAAAGTTTTGACAAACGCTATGAAGTTGACACATTTGACAGTGACAACGCGCGCGCTTGCTGGATGGTGATTGGTCAAAAGAAGGTAATCCATGGACAATCTAGTATATTTCGATACATTATTGACTATATAGACAAGGTTTTCATAGAGCGCTTCTTCACACAACGCTGCATGTTTTAGAAAGACATAATACTCTAATTACCTACTTTCTTAATTTAGTCTCTACTTCAAGAAAAAAAATATAAAACATATACCTTAAAATTTACTGTAAGGGATTTCCGAACGCAATCCATTGCTCTGTGCGCGCGCATTCGCGCCAAATGTTTGACATGTATCTCCCCTCTCTCTATCGCACGATTCTTTCTGTACTCAGCGTCATATTTCTTGTGAATTAATGTAATTTATTAGTTAAAATGTGTTTTATCTGAGCTCCCTTACATTACTTAACATACCGAATTATGTGTTATCCATAACGGTAACATTGCACATAGCCTGATAGATAAAGTGATCGTTTACACGCGATCTGACGTAAGGGAAATGTTTAATAAGTATAATTATTCGTGAAATGCCTGCCATGACTCGGTCGGGCCGTGGCCGTCAATCAAACAAATGTTGGAGCACCAAGCCCCTGAAAATATTTGAAGCAATACCCTATTAGTCTCGTACTTAAAGGTTTAAGTACTCTTAGCCCACTTGCGCACGTGTTTATTAGCTGTCCCGGACTTTTTCCAGGCCTGTTATCTGAGTTGAAAGCCCACTTGCACAAGTCTGGATTAGCTAATCTGGAAGGTCCCCTTGCGCCGGATTAGCAAATCCGGACTGACGCAAGTGGGCTTTCAGATCAGAATAGGCCTTGAACAAATCCAGATAAGCTACACTGAAAAAAAAATATTGGTTAACAGTAACCAAAATTTGGCTACTGTAGGCCGTAATCTAGTGACTTGCGATCTTCTAGTTATTCGTAACCATCGAGGACATATCCCACTAGAGGGGAAATGGCATTAATTTTGTTCCAGAAAAATTCCGCCAAATCCGAAAGATTCCGAATGAACCGACTGAATGTCAAACACCGTATTAGTGATGGTCAATAAGAAATTAGTATCGATAGTCGATGTTATTGTTTAATTTAATGGGAACAATATTAATATGCATTATCCTAAATATAATATCTGATTCTTGTTCCTAAGATATTTAAGTTAGTCATCAAAAATAACCATTTAAAGTATGAATCATCAAAATTGTTATCAATCTATCCCTATTTCCCTTGGTCACGCCATCACGCGTGAACGATTTCACTAATTCTTTTTTTGTTGTTTGTTATTGTCAGAAGAAGGTTCTTATGAAAGAAAAAAATAAGAAAATTGCGCGGAAAATTATTAAATTCATGAATACTTAACCACCATATAAAATTATTTCTAATCAAACCTTAGCGCTTTGGACGTTAAAACATTTTGAATGTAACCTTATGACGTTCGACCACTGACCTCTATAATACAAATACGCTGGACTGCATACTGTCAACCTAACAATGAAGCCATTTAATTATCGCAATTTTGGCGCTGACGGCTATAGTGAGCGTGTGGTGACCATCCACGGAACTAATTTGACATAAACATATGGTAGTTACTCTATCTTAGTTTCCTGTACACTCGGTGGGGACGCTTTGATTTGGCACAAAATTATGTGTTATTTTTTAGAGAATGTTTAGTCCACCGTGCTTGTACTATAGAGGTCAGTGCGCTCGACATAGATTGGACAGATATCGTCAAAGAGGTTTAAAAAAAAACTAAATAACAGGACAAAGTCTGTCGGGTCAGCTAGTATATAATAAAAAATAAACTTTTGTTTGTAAAACAAATTAACTTCCATAATAACTTGCAAATAAATTGCTTAAATTATAAAAACATGAATTTAAAAGCCAAGCACAGAGAAATTACATTGAAATCTAAATACAGTAAGTATTTTTATTAAAATGCGTTTATTGTTTTCTAATTTCTATAAATTAAGAATAAGGCTCATACTTTATATACGACAGGAAACAAGTTTCTTAAAATCATGTTTTCCGATATATATCTACCTATTTACCTAAGAACAGAGGCTTCACTTTCAAAGTTTTAAAGCCCGGATAATAAAACCACCTACATTATACATCTTTCTGTGTACATTGCCTTATTTCTTTTATTGGTATGGTTTGCCATAAAGATTTTCTATCTATTTGATGGCTCCAATTCCTCATTCGCTTCTTATTACATCCATTCATCACCTTTATTATCGTCACACACCTTACAGTAATAGAATCGATACACATATATTTACACACGCAAACATCCATACTCTTTGCTTTCACTACGCATCTCATTGTTCATAATCCATTAAACCAAGAAAACTATCAAACGTCATGTCAAGTGTCAGCGTTTTGTTATTTGCAAGAAAATCAATAATTCTAACAAAACCTTCCTTGGTATAGGTAGGTTAATGTCATTTTTGCATAGGTATTGATTCTAGTGCGTGAGTGTAAATATTTGTGTTATCGATCATATCACTATACCTCCGTGCTACCAAAGTACTAAAATAATTATTGTGTAAACTGTGCACATAAATGTCGATAAGTCGTATAACCAATTCAGCGCAACACTAGTAACGAGTGTTAACGAATAGAATGAGATGACATTATGTGCTAACCACTTAGTGGGAGCAAGATGAGACTTAAACGTCAGTACGCTTGACCGATTTATCTTGAGCCGTAGGAAAATTTTATGAACTTTTTAAAATTGCATAATTACTATTACTTACCGATGAAATGACATCACATCCGTTTTAAAATTCGATGTTTTGCTTTTTTTCTTAAAACATAGTATACAAACAATACGACATTATGTTAATTATTTCTCAAATCTCATTTTATTGTAAAAATTCAAGTATTCACGTTGACATACCACACAGATCAATTGGTTTTTGTCATACGGTTTTGACAGAACTGACACCTTCTATTGCGGTTGTCAGAGCAGATAAAGCACAGACCACACAACCTAAAGACCACGCATTGCGGGGGACTTACATTCGCCTAGGTTATGCAGTATCACTGCATAACAGCCGGCCCCGCCCCCTTTCGTTTCTCATTCCGCTACCGAGACTCAAAGTAACAACATTGACCTTGCTCCCGAAAAAAAATAAAAATAAGCGGTAATAATGCCGTATTGTTCAGTGAAATGGTGTGAAAAGTGTAGTACAACATCTAGTCTCACGAAAGATGGCATTACATTTCAACGGTAAGTAATTATTCCTATCAAATTAATTGAAATACTCCAATATCAAAAATGAAATAAAATGTTTTATTTCAAAGAGCACGCGTTGATGTCTTTTTTTTGCCATCCCTTTCTCGCAAGTTTAGTTCAAATGATGTTGTCTCAATTTGTCAATTAGCTAGGAGTAAAATAGTGTCGAGACACATACTAGTAAACTTAAAATTCAAAATATCGACAAATCCTAAACAAAACAAGTGATAAGTGGGTATCTAAATTTCAGTTATTTCATATATATTTTAATAAAGTGACTTTACATAAGAGCACTTACAATGAATTGAAATAAGTGTAAAGTGCTTCAACAAACAAACTTTAACTAATAAAACAAACAACTTAACTAAACTTTTTAAAATAAATATATCAAACTCACATTGCGTACGATTACCATTTTTTTTCACACTTAGTTTTCGTACACTTAACAAAATGATGTTGAGTGAGATAGGTAACTTGTTTTACTAAAACCGCTAAATTATGAAAAGTAGCTAAATAACGTGAGATCTCCGGCGATTGACCTTTGCCCACTCCAGTTTTTTTTTTAAATTGCTATTTATCGGTGTCGGTTGTACGTGTGTTTTTTAAATGAATTATTTTAAAGCTCCTAAATATTTTCTTACTTTTTTTTAAACTAAGGTATCGATATCAAGATATGTCTTGCCCATCACTAGTGAGCTATCACTGCCATTGTCAAATTTGACGTCTCCTTGTACTAGCCAATCGGAACGAGCAGACCTCTCCCCGCACCCCACCAACTTTTGGCGATTTTGTTTTCGTATTAGAGTTGATAAAAGCGTGGTCTTTAGGTTGTGTGGTCTGTGAGATAAAGTTTCGGAGTAAAATAGTTTTTACTTCGCCTCTAGTAGGATATGTCCTCGATGTCCGTAACAAACTAGTTTTGTTACTGATAACCAGAAGATTGTTTATATTTAACAAAAATTGACTTCCCTACAACGAAACCTTCAACTAACAAAACTAGTTTTGTTTATCCTTTTTTTTTTCAGTGTAATCCGGACGTGCGCAAGTGGACCTAACAAAGTTTGATTTCATTGATCGCTTTCGCCTCTCAGAAATGTTCACTTAAATTATATTTTTGTGGATAGTCTTATTTAAATAAAGTCTTCAAAGCAGCACAGGTCCATTAGAAAATGTAACTAATGCACTAGAAGGTAGTATTTACTCTAAGTAGCCGATGATATGATGATTATTTAAAGCTACAATTCCGAAAGTGTATCTAGCTACGTGAATATTTATAGAAGTGTGAATATTTTAATATGCGAATGGAGTATTTTAAGATCACGTTGCTAAAGGTTCTGTTCAAACGCCCGGGCTTCGTCATTTCACAAACGTAGGACATCTAACTAGGGCGACTATATTTTAAAATGTATTATTACAAGTGATGCCTACGCTACGATTCGTTTAGTAAACGTATTATCTTTGCGATATCCGTGGGCTGAATGTCTCGGATTCCTTTATTGTCAGTTAACTCATGATTAGGTAGGCTTTTGTTTTATTTGTGACATCATCAGCTGTTACATTGTTGTAACGATATCTAGACACAAACACAAGACAGGCTCTAAACACACAACGACAAATGAATCCATCAAACCAATTAATGATGCTACGTTTTACTTAAAATTGGTCCAAAATTTTATTTTGCTTAGGCGACTTGTAAATCTTCACAGATAAATTATGGCACTCAATTGTTATGTATTTACTTAATAAATTAAAAGGCTTAGCCTTGGATATATCTATCCAAGAGTCATAAGAAAGTTTCTTGAAATCGAGAAAGACACTTGAAAGTATAAATGAAAGAGTTGCCACAATGTTTAGGCGTTCGATCACCTAATTGCAGAAGTAAACATATTCATGGTATAATTACTTTAAAATAAGGTTATATCACTGTTCCATAGTACTTTTCAGGCGTCACGTGCTTTCGATGAAACCTAATAGTTTCAACGGTGGGATGTCCACATTATTTCGAATTGGTTAAAGTCTAGTCGGAGGTCGGTTTTCATACGAATCTTGCGACTGCGACAGCAAGTAAGGAGATGCCTGCTTTGAGTTTGACGGAGGGCCCGTCGTGTGGCGCCGAGGAGTTGCCGGCCAGGATAAGTGCCCGGAGCCTCTGGCGCTCCCGGTACCTGGTGTCCTCCCCGGGAGGGTCCAGGCACTCGAACTCGCAGCATCGCTCGCCCACTCTGAAGTTCTTGCAGAACTGAAAGCAGAAAGTTGTTTAGATAAACAAGAGATTAGGTAATCCCGGTTAGGCTTTCCATTCCTAAAATTAGCCAACCAGGACAAGAAGCGTGAAAACCCCGGATTTTGGAGCTTACAACCCTGACATTTGAACAGAGTAGTTTTTCTATGCTACTCAGTGGAATAAAGTATAGTTGTATTGGTTATGAATCAACTTTTATACAATTTTTAAGCTACATAATTCGTATCTTGAAATGAAACAAATATGAGTAGTAATTTGAAAACGTTAATTTGGACTAATAATAAAACCCGGATGTACCCCGGAAGCCTTCTGAACTTGAACAAATCCGGGGAAGCCCGGACGGATGGTATTCCCTTTTCACAATCCTAGGTGTGTCACCTAATGTGTTCCAAATCTTAACAAAGTCTAAAATCATTGTTGAAATGGTATTGACGATATCAAAGGCTCCTACGCGCGGAAAAAGCTATCACTTTTATTACTCTTGATAACAAACGTCCCAAAATTAACAACAGCAGACTAAACCTGTAAGTGTCTACTTAGTAAATGCTTTAATCGAAACTTTTGTTCAGGCTAGAACAGACTCTGTTTAAAGAAGAAATAAGGATTCGTAGCGTTTCTGTTGTAACTAACGTAATTATCTGTTCTGTTTCCTTAAATAGGAATGACATGAAATGCCCTATTTTTCGCTGCAAATGCCTTTGCGTCATAGCTTTATGTTCCGATTCCCTACTTGGCAGGGCCGCGGCTGTATCAGGGATACCTACCTAATTATAAATACGTATTTGGCTCTTTGGCAAACGCTCACCAACCATTTGATACGACAAAAAACCGCAGAAGTTTTATCATTGAAAAATTACGCTTGAAGCGTGGAATATTTGTTTAACAATGCAGTTAATGATGTGTATGTCTCCCGCTACCTCAGTTTGCTATGAGGATTAGTGATATGCCAAATTTTTGTTCCCTATTGAAGTCATCAAACAATCCAGTTCGAAATTTAGGAGTCAATACGACTTTCATATAAACAGACATTTTATGTGTGCTAGCCGGCGACACGTTTCCCTAGCTAGCACATACCGTGCTGCCAAACCGGTGGGACCAGGGATTTTTATTTATGCCTAGAAAGTTTAGTACAATGAGTGCCAGAAAACTCCAAAAAACTGATTATCACAATTAAGAACTGTAGGAACTACGAGCATTAAACTTTGTGCTAGCTTGAGACCCGTGTCTTCAGCTAGCACATCTGTATCTACCTAATTACCAATAACATATTTACGGTTCATATCTTAAGACATTCAGCGGTATAGGAGTCATAGACTCTGAATGTTTCAAAGCCCTAGCTTGAAAACTGTTTGAACTACGAGCCCACAACCGTGAGAGAGCCACTGTGTAAGCTGAAGACACGCTTGCAAAACGTCACTTGTATATCTCTTAAATTACATTGATTTGCGTAACATTTTAAACATAAAATAATTTACTATAATTGAAGTCATCTTCCAGCCTTAATTTTAAATATCTGAACATCTTAAATTTCAAGATATAAGCAAAAATCGGATACCACCTCAAATAAAATGGTTTGACGCAGTCAGTGCGCCGTTATACTGACTGTGCACAAAATTTTTGTAAGTCAGTTTGAGCCTAGAATCCTATACTTGAAGAGTCATTTTTGTGTACCTACCTATGCAAGGATTTCGATGACATAAAGCTTTAGGCTAGGAGCCATACATTATAAAGTAAACTAGTTAGAAGACGATTTTTGTGAATTGATAAAAAAGTATCCGTTAATTTGAAATCTAAAGATTGCAAAAAGGAACTTACAGTTCCGTCAAAATAAAAATTGACCCCTTCATAAATTCCCAAGAAGCTTATTGTTTAAATAAACTTTATAAACACCATAATAATGGAGTTGGGAAAAGTCCCCATCGGTCCAGTGTACGAAAAAGATGCACGGAGAGGAGCCTGACGGACGCGGAGACCGCATGGACGCCCAAACTCCTTTAAAAATGGCTACCTACCTGGACCCATCTAATCGTCAACCGGCAAGGTAAAGCATTTCTGGATTTTTTATTAGGCGACGGGGCATCCTTTCACAATTGGCTAAACTGCTATTTGGGCCCCCCTACGACGGAATAAGTACAAGTACAGAACAGAAGTTTGACTTTGCAATGAAATTCAAAGAAATACCTACTCAATGTCGTCCACGATTTGGTGTAATTTAGTCTCAGAGTCAAGGACTTTTTTGTTTAGATACCTACAGAAATCCATTGCAAGATAATTTCATTGTTATAATAACCCCTGGAATATGATTTACAATACACTAAACCTATTCAGTGACGTAATATCATGCAATGCGATAGAGTTGACTGCTACAAGAAGCTACTAACGCCATCTAGCGCACCGTTCTCGCACTTTGTTCATGCTCGTTCAGCCAGCAACGTAGTGCCGCGCGCGGCCAGTGACTAAAACGCGCGAAGCGTGTCGCTGCTTGCTCGCGATACCCAAGTTGATTAGCCCACCACCGTGGGTCACCGTGCGTCGGTACATTTTTGCTACCTACGCGGGGAGTTACACAGGCTTGCCCCTACTTCCTCAGTCGGCCGTCGAAACCGCTACCCTCCAAAGTCAGGCACCCGATGCAGCAGAGACAAGCAACTGAGTTTGGTTACTCCAAGCACCCCAACTACCCAGAACTATTTCTCCTATGGCTACTTCAGGCCTCGCGAAATTGTATGTTAAAAATATCTTAGACAAAATTCTAGGTAATTTTCTTTAGGGCGCGAATGCTACGTGTGACTGTAGGGTTGTATGACAATGGCTTGTAAAGGTCGCTATCACTGAGTAAATTCTTTATTTAAGTGTCATATTCCGAAGTACCCATTAATGAACTGTTCAGTACAGTTCATTGATGGGTGTACATTCAGAATGTACAGTCAGAATAAAACGATTTTCATGAGGACTGCATTTTTCTATACATTTCATGAGGGATTTTTTACAGATATTTCGAAAACTACAAAAAATCGTAGAAAGTACAGGTGTCTAGTCTGGTCTTTCTTAACCTTGAAAATGCTCTTGATCTCAAGAATGTAGGTAGCCATTGTAAGGCTTCTAGTCTAAGCTTGATGTATTGAGCAAGTAATCACTACGATAAGAGTAGGCACATCATTTTCAAAATTATGAACGAACTTTTTGCCAACCTAACCTGAAGAAAATTACTACCAATATAAAGAAAATATTAAGTGACTGTCAAAACAATAGTGATGTACACACGGCCACACGTCAACCTATGGTCTGTCAAATTTCCGCAACGATATTTCAACGGTGGTTCGCGACACGGACATCTAAAACAGGCGATTGCGGGTTCGAATCCCACAAGGGGCAAATATTTGTGTGATGAGCACGAGCATTTGTACTTAAGCCATTGATGTTTATAAATGTATATAAGTATGTCTATCCGTTATCATAATCACCATAGCACAAGCTCACGCTTAGTTTGGGGCTAGGTAATTGGTGTGTTAGTTGAAACAATTTATTTTTGATTTTATTATTTAATAATAGAACATTATTTTGATTCCTGCTTA
Organism: Pyrausta nigrata; assembly: GCA_949316185.1. NCBI lineage: Eukaryota > Metazoa > Arthropoda > Insecta > Lepidoptera > Crambidae > Pyrausta > Pyrausta nigrata. Next base: position 2,485,981 of record OX438950.1, on the reverse strand, counting down.
GTGTTTTCAGCGTTTAGAATAGCTTGAAATTTAGAAGGTATTAGTAATTTTAAATGACAAGTGTAAATACAACGGCGCAGAAATCAGTCGTCAAAAATATCGATACCTAAATGACCTATAGGCACCGCACTAAGACGTGCATTATTTTACAATATTTGCAATGTTCTTAGATAATTCAACTGTTGTAGCCAAGTGCGATAAATGAACATCATAATTTGCATATATTTATTAAGATATTACGTAAAATTGCTATTTGTTTACCTGTTAGGCCACAGCGGAAACTTAGCTTAGGATATGCCAGATGCACATTTTTAGGGTTCCGTACCCAAAGGGTAAAAACGGGACCCTATTACTAAGCCTCCGCTGTCTGTCTGTCACCAGGCTGTATTTCATGAACCGTTATAGCTAGACAGGTGAAATTTCCCTTCACTAATGATGTGTTTCTGATGCCGCTATAGCAAAACACAGAATAACAATAATATTTGAGAGGGGCTCACACAAAAAAACCCGAGGTCTAAGCAGACTTATCTATGTATAAGAAAAACAGACAACAATGACAATGATTAGACAAAACATAAAGCGAAACGAACAATTATTTACAGAATGTATTATATAAACATATTGTACAAGGTAAAAGTAAATAAAATTAAGGAGTGGAAGTAGCAAGAGCGGGTAGGATGAATAAAGTTTTTAAAGGTTAATTTTGTTAATGTTAATGAATTTTGACAGAGATTTTAGAACGGGGGTATTAATAGAATTTAAGATGCATTTGATGTTAGAAGGGCGGGGGAATTTTTTAGGGAGGTAATCAAATAGAGAAGTACCGATTGATGGGCAGTTCTGTCAGATGTTATCAAGCCGCCCTAGGGCCTCTGACTAGGCTTAACGACTAATACCAACAGCTATTAGCCGGGACCAACTCTTTAACGTGCCTTCCGAAGCACGGAGATGCTTGTCACTTTTTAATGGTCGGAATGGTCACCCATCTAATCACGACCGCGACGTGGGTTGCTTAACTTTTGGTATCACTACCAAAGCGCTGCCGCTACTGCGCTACAAGCACCTCAAATAAATAAATAAATAAAATAAATTATAAATAAAAATATATATTTATTTAAGGAGGGCTCCTATAAAACAATCTGGTTTCTTGTTTGCTAACAAAAAGAAAGGTTATAATTTCTAATGTTATGGATAAGGGTACGGAACCCTTCGTGCGCGAGTCCGACTCGCATTTGGCCGGTTTTTTGTAAGTACTCGTCTAACGCTACCGATTTCACACTTTCTCAATTCTTTTCCATCCATTTTTTGCAGATTAACTTAATTCAGTTTTGTTAAAATACTTTTTGTTAAAAAATGCCTACATAAATTACGCGCTATCACAAAAAAAAACTTGACATTGACATTCATTGCAGTATACTGCAAGCTTATATATAAGCTTACCAATTTGACGTAAAAATAAATAATAATTACGACTAAAATACAAATCTTATCTTGAACTACGCGATTCAGTGCGGAGTTAATTCATTTTATTTTTTCTGAATATTGGCACTAAGTACGTTTATAATTTTCCATGTGTGAAATATCGACAGACTGCTCTAAGCAGTTTCAACGTAAGTTACATGTATGCAAATATGACTCCTAAACCAAAAGACTCTAGGTTCTATCTCGCTTACAATATGGAAGCATACAGACAGTTCAACGGCGCGATGACTGTGTCAAACCAATTTAATAAAGGTCGGTATTCGTTTTTGGATTAAAACCTGGCAGCTAAGATGTCTAAATGTTTGAATCTAATGCTGGAAGATGGCTTCAATTATAATTAATCACTGTATGTTTAAAAAGTAACTCATAATCATTTAATTTAAGAGATATACAAGTAACATTTTGCAAGCGTGTCTTCAGCTTACACAGTGGCTCTCTCATGGTTGTGGGCTCGTAGTTCAAACAGTTTTCAAGCTAGGGCTTTGAAATATTCAGAGTCTATGACTCCTATTCCGCTGAATGTCTTAAGATATGAACCGTAAATATGTCATTGGTAATTGTGTAGATACAGATGTGCTAGCTGAAGACACGGGTCTCCAGCTAGCACAAAGTTTGATGCTCGTAGTTCCTACAGTTCTTAATTGTGATAATCAGATTTTTGGAATTTTCTGGCACTTATTGTGCTAAACTTTCTAGGCATAAATAAAAATCCCTGGTCTCACCAGTTTGGCAGCACGGTATGTGCTAGCTAGGGAAACGTGTCGCCGGCTAGCACACATAAAATGTCTGTTTATATGAAAGTCGTATTGACTCCTAAATTTCGAACTGGATTGTTTGATGACTTCAATAGGGAACAAAAATTTGGCATATCACTAATCCTTATAGCAAACTGAGGTCGCTACCTCAGTTTGCTAACTGATGTGTATGTCTCCCGCTGGAGACATACACATCAGTTAATGACTGTTTGAATTCAGCACAAGATTCCTATCGAGGACAAATATGTAGGCTGGGTGAATGAACATGGCATAAAAACAGCCCTCCCTCGATAACGAAAGTGTGTACTGAAACAAACATGATAATAGCCGCTCGCATATATTACTGTCCCCTATTTAGTAAATCGTTTCAATAACATAATAATAACCTAGTTCTTTAACAAGGCCAAGGACTTGTCATGGCGAAATACGAATTAGCCCTGGAAATAGCAAGCTCGGAAAGTTTGGGTGAAATATTGCGTTCTGACAAGCTGAGTGCACAGTGGGGTAAAAAAGCTAAGGCTGAGAGCCCTGTACACACACAATGAGGACTTCAAACTGAGGTCAACAGAAAACTTATCACATGATAGTTTGCAGTGCAATTTGACCCAAACAAGTTGGAAATAACGCGCATCATGCAATCATCAAAAATCAGCAAAATTTCTAAATATTGAATTGAGTAGGTTTACCTACCTATTTATAAGCAACGTAATTTGTTACCTTACCTAGTTATAAGCAGGGTAATTTCTTACCTTACTATTTATAAGCAAGGTATTTTCTTACCTTACCTATGCAAGGTAAGTTCTTACCTTACCTATTTATAAGCAATGACTGCCTCGTTGGTCTAGTGGTCAGCACGCTGGGTACTATCCACGAGGTCCCGGGTTCGAATTCTGGGTCGGGCCGAGAGTGTTTGGTTTTTCTGTCTTGAAATAACTCAGACACAGCTCCGGAGTCAAGAAGTTGGTGGTGTTAACACCCCCGTGCCTCGGAAAGCACGTTAAGCCGTTGGTCCTGCGCCTGATCTTTCTACGGTCATGTCGGACTGCCGTCTCACCGAATTATGAGAGTGAAGAAATAGAGAGTGCACCTGTGTATTGCGCACACACTTGTGCACTATAATACGTCCCGCGCAGTTGGCTAATCTCTGTTGAGATAGGCCGCCGTAGTCGAGATTCGGCTAGGAGGACATTATTTATAAGCAAGTTCTTACCTTACCTATTTACTTAGAAGCAAGGTAATTTCTTATCTTACCCGTTTATATGCAAGGTAATTTACTGGCTTTAGGAACAAGATAAGAAGAAAGAAATATACTTTTCTCCTGAAAAAAGATGGTCAATTGAAGTGTGTGTATTGTCCAGATGTAACCAATCTTGTAAGAAGCAATACTTATTTCGTAAAGGTGTGACAAACAAACCAACAAGAGCCCTTAACTGAAGAACTCATTACAGTTGTACTGCGAGAGCGCCGTTGTTATGCTCAAGTTGTGAAATGTAGGCTGATGTGATGAGTTGTCACGTAGTTAGGTTTAAGAGGAGGTAAGCAAGCATCCCAAAAGGGCTGTATGTATGCCCAAAGCAAATATTGAATAACATTTTGAAAGTTATATCATCTAGGCGATAGTCAGTGAGCGGTTTTATGTTACTGACTGGCTGGTCTAGGGCGGTCAATATTCCTTTTTCGTTCTTTCTACAACTAAAAGAAAAAAACAAAAAAAAAATTAAGTGACCAATCCGCCGCACGGATTTCAAGTTCTGTTTTAGCCATGTCGTGACCGCACGGGTCATGGTATGTATTGTAGAAAGAATTCTATGATCTGAGACCACAATACTTACATAAGGTGGATCGCAGTAGATCGCCTTACACCACATAGGCTCGGAGTGGTAGCAGACACACAGCGAGCAGACCCCCGGGCCGGGCACGTACAGCAACCCGTGCGGCACCGACTTGCCCTCCCAGTCGATGCATTCTTCTTCTACGCACGCTGTGAAACAAAAACGAGGTTGTCTTAATTTAAGAAAATAATCATAATTGGTAAGAGCACTCGCCCGGATAGCGAAGGGACGTGGGTTTGAGTCCCACCGGATGACACAGTCGATTAATTTTTGTAAGCGAAATTTGATTTAATTTCGTAAAAACTTGCAAAATAATTGCTTAAGTCAAAAAAATAATTATAAAAAAATAATCATTTATCTAGCAATAAAACTGGCAGAAATTGACTTTCACAAGCTGTGTAAACAGGTGTGGCAAGCTAGCTTCCGCAAGTTTTAACAGCTTGTGGAACTTGCTGCAAATAAATTTTAGCACACAAAAATTGATCGACGTGTCGTCTGGTGGGGCGGAAGATATTCGCCCGGATAGCGAAGAGTAGTAGGTAGGAGTAGATAGGTTTATGTCTCACCGGACGATACGGTCGATCAATTCGTGTGCTAAATTTACTTTCGTAAAATCTTGCAAAGATATTACTTTAATTATTAAAATAATTGCTACAAGTTTTAATAATAACAATATTTTATTATATTAATTATTATTATTAACAACAATTTTCTAATTATTCCACTTACGAATAACATTATTGATTAAAATAAATTAAATTGAATTAGACTGATTATTACTGACTGATTTTTAAGTAAGTATAACAAATATTGCACGTAATATACCTAAACGGACCAGCATTCGTTCAAGTTTTAGTTTAAAGTATTTGTTCAAGAAATCGCAGGAACAATTTGCTAGTCAACCTCGCTTAGTTCGATATATACTAGCAATAAAACTATTGCACATAACGTAAACGCACCAGCAAGTAGGTACTCTTTCAAGAAATCGCAGGAAGAACTTGCTCTAAACCGCGGTAAGACCTAGATTCCGCCAAAACGGAGCGTAGCTGCTGATGTCTCCTATGTGCGGTGTTTCCATACATTTGACAGTCCAAACAGAGGCCTTATTCCGGTTGACGGTGTCCGTATATTTAAATCTAGCCGTCTCTTTCACTCACGACAGAATGACAACGCGAATGAGCGTGATGGCTAGACTCGAGGACATCGACAACAGGAGTAGGACCTCCAGGCCTCGTGTGGAGCGGAACGTGTGAATATACTCGTACTATACCAAAAAATCGCCTCTCCTCTTTGCTTTAATGAAAATGTTCTAACAGGCTAAAAGCACGATTGTGGGACTGCCCAAGTTTTGGGTTCTATTCCCCGGTGGAAATCAATCATCTTAGATAGGTACTACATATTTCATTGCCGAGCCTCACGCACGTTTCTGAATACTACTAAACATACTTTATCTACTCCTAGACTGTTTATAAAAGTGCTAAAAATATTTTTAAAACCGCAATAAATTGAGAATATAGTTTACATTGTTAAAATGTTTGACGTAGATGTGGGGACAGCTAATAATATCCACTCATACCCACTAGACATCATAAGTATCATGAATATAATATTTTTATAACTTAAGCAATTATTTTGCAAGTTTTTACGAAATTAAATCAAATTTCGCTCACAAAAATTAATCGACTGTGTCATCCGGTGGGACTCGAACCCACGTCCCTTCGCTATCCGGGCGAGTGCTCTAACCACTAAGCTACGGAGGACGTTAGTCAGACGACGAATTCTTGTAAGTGCTTGCTACGCCAGTGAGCCGGCGTTCGATTTCAAGTATTTGTAAGTACATTCCCCAAGTATTGATGAAATCGAACGCCGGCTCACTGGCGTAGCAAGCACTTACAAGAATTCGTCGTCTGACTAACGTCCTCCGTAGCTTAGTGGTTAGAGCACTCGCCCGGATAGCGAAGGGACGTGGGTTCGAGTCCCACCGGATGACACAGTCGATTAATTTTTGTGAGCGAAATTTGATTTAATATCATGAATATTTTCTACCTTGAGTTTTTATAAAGGTAATAAAACAAAACAAAAAATAAACCGAAATAAATGCGAACTATCGCGTAAGATATTTATTTTCATATCAATGTTTCTGCTTTTAAATTTACTACTATCATTCTTTCTACACAAACCGAAAAAAGGTATAAGTAGATTTACTTTCAGGATAACAAAACACTAAAAATTATGGTGGTATTGAGGTGCCTGTGGCGCAGTGGCGGCAGCGCTTTGGTAGTGATACCAAAAGTTAAGCAACCCACGGCGCGGTCGTGATTGGATGGGTGACCATTCCGACCATTTAAGTGACGTCCATGACAAGCATCTTCGTGCTTCGGAAGGCACGTTAAGCAGTTGGTCCCGGCTAATATCTGTGGTATTAGTCGTTAAGCCTAGTCAGAGGCCCTAGGGCGGCTTGATAACTTCTGACAGTAAGGTTTGTCACTTGCCTTACATACACCCCTCCACCAATCCGCACTGAGCCCGCGTGGTGAAGTATGGCTCGTTCCTCCTCATAGTTGAGGTGAGGCCTTTTCCCAGCAGTGGGATCTAATAGGCTGACTTATAAAAATTATGGAACATCAAGTCATTTAGATAAGGAACCCTGAACTACACTTAAGAGATTGCGACTAGGTTAACGTACCCATGAAATAAATAAAAGCTTGTTAAAAACTTGATAACTTTATAAAAAAACTACCCAATTTGAACATTTTAACACACACGACTAACTACACAAATAAGCCACACGCGGGAAACCGCGGGACTCGAATCCGCAACCGATTAACTTGCCAACAGTCAGAACGTGAACCACTTTTTCATGATAGTCGTGATTGCGAGTATAGTACGGTCAATTAATAGTATTACGAAAGTTCTTATTTTCCATTAGCTGATGCAATGGCTACTTAACATAATGATCAAGCCAACATTCCATTACCAAAAACTTGACGAGTCATTGTAGTAAAAACTGATGACAATTTTGTTTAGTATTTTAGTAGATGAGTTTAGTCTTTAATTTTGGAAAGTAGTTATCTATTATTATGTGCTTTTGAAGTATATTGTGCACGGTCATTACTCGATCAAATATTCATTTTGAAAGTTGGAAATGGTCGGTATCAAATATTCATTTTGAAAGTTGAAAAGTCGGTTGGTATGTAGCGAACACAGTATGTGGAATGTTGTACTTAAACTTTACAACAGGCGGTTGGTATGTAGCGAACACAGTATGTAGAATGTTGTTACTTAAACTTTACAACAACTTTACGACTTGGTATGTAGCGAACACAGTCTGTGGAATGTTGTTGCTTAAACTTTACAACAGGCGGTTGGTAGGTAGCGAACCCAGTATGTGGAATTTTGTTACTTAAACTTTACAACAACTTTACGACTTGGTATGTAGCGAACACAGTCTGTGGAATGTTGTTACTTAAACTTTACAACAACTTTACGACTTGGTATGTAGCGAACACAGTCTGTGGAATGTTGTTACTTAAACTTTACAACAGGCGGTTGGTATGTAGCGAACACAGAATGTTGTTACTTAAACTTTACAACAGGCGGTTGGTATGTAGCGAACACATAGAATGTTGTTACCTAAACTTTACAACAGGCGGTTGGTATGTAGCGAACACATAGAATGTTGTTACTTGAACTTTACAACCTTCAGCGAAAAAAATTTGGTTTCAAAAAGTTAGGTGCTTAAAACTTTTTTCACTGATAGGTAGAATGTATGATTATTGATTAGTATATAGGTAGTGACTTTACAAAAGTATCGGTCAAAGTTTTCAACACGATATTACGCATTCTTCTGAATGGTTAGCAGTTAAGCTTTTAGAGGGGAAGGGGGGACGCCCTACTGGACCAAAAAATTACGATTTAAAGTTTAATATTTCGTAAAAGGAGCATTTAATTGATTTTTTTTCTTAGAAACCCCCAAGTCATTTTAAAAGATCTACTCAACGATACCCCACACGACGGGGTAGACGACAAAGAGGAAATAATTCCCACATCACATGTAGAGGAGCTTCCCTAAAAAAATAATTTCCAAAAAAAATTTCTACCACTTTGTCGGAGCTATGGAACGGTCTATGCTGGGGATCTCGCTAAGGTATAGAATCCGGAACGAGATCATCCGCCAAAAGACGAAAGTCATAGATATCGTTCAGAGGTGCAGTAAGCTGAAGTGGCAGTGGGCTGGTCATGTCTGTCGCAGAACCGACGGGCGTTGGAGTAGGATCTCGAATGGAGACCACGTCTCGGGAAACGTAGTGTTGGACGCCCCCCTGCTAGGTGGACCGACGACCTGAGGAAGGTGGCCGGTGGTGGCTGGATGCGAGAAGCGCAGGACTGTGGAAGTTAGCGCCGTCTTGGAGAGGCCTATGTCCAGCAGTGGACTGCAATAGGCTGATATGATGTGACTTTGTCGGCGTAGGTAATTGGTATACATACAAAATTACAGCTTTCTTGTACTAACGGTCTCTTAGCAAAACCTCGGACAGACTGACAGACTGACAGACTGACAGACTGACGGACATGATGAAACTATAAGGGTCTGACAAAGGTCAGGACTACGGAACCCCAAAACGAATAAAAATAAGAACTAAATCTCAAAAAAATACGCCCAAGCTGCTGGAGTTGAGTGTAGGAAGAAGACTAAATTAGTAACTACCACCTAATAACATGGCTAATAGCTAATACGGATGACATCACATCGAGTTCTGACATCACATTCGGGGTTTTGGACGCCACAAACAAAGAAAAAGAAGAAGAAGTAATATTGGGGCGGTTTTGTTATAAAAAATTAAAAAAAAAAAAAAAAGTTTTAACAAATACACCAATTACCTAACCCCAAACTAAGCGTGAGCTTGTGCTATAGTGACTAGGATAACGGATACATATAGTTATATACATTGATAAACATCTATGACTTAGGTCACAAGTAAACCTCATTTTTCAAAAAACAAAACACCCGACTGCAGAATTTTTAATATGTTTGAAATGGACTTTTTACTGGCTTTCATTTGATACCCATATTGCTATGGTAAGGAAAAAATCAATCCCCCTCCCCTCTTTATTTCCATTTGCGGGCGCCATTTTTAAAATTTATATAGCCTATATCACTCTCACAATTTCGACAAATTTAACGACACCTCATATGTCAAAAACTGTCCAGCTGTTTGGGCTGTAGGCCGTGCCAAACAATTATACATACAAACATACATACATACTCTCGAAAAACATAACCCTCCTTCCGCAGTCGGGTAAAAATGCTCGTGCTCATTACACAACACAAACATTTGCCCTTTGCGGGATTTGAACTCGCAACCGCTTTTGTAGTCCGGGGCGCGAACCTCTACACCAAGACGTCGTAATGTATAGTCTGATGTGCTGGCGACTGTAATTTATTTTCAAACAGCTACTTATACATAATGCTACTGTACCTACAAACCAGTAAAAAAGGTATAGGTAAACAGGAATCCATGTATCTACAAAGTAATATTATTTAGATTATGGTCTGTAAGCGTCTTCGCTTTCCGTTAAATATTATCCATTGAATAAATCTCGAAATACCTATGAAAAATACGGATTTTCGTCACGGCATGTATGGGCGGCTGCCAAACGCACGGGAGTTCTATTCTTTATCCATTCTGTGATTACTGAATTGACTCAATTTTATTAACGCTCGGATACATAATGACAAGGAAAAATAAGAAAAATGGGTATTTATTTTTCTTCCTTTATCTCTAAAGGGTTTTAGAGATTATTCCTTAGCTCTGTGGTGGGTACATCTTATGAAATCCTAGATTAATACAATAATATGGAGACATAACTGTTTGCAAGTAACTTTTTATTTAGGTTATAATTGTCATTGGCTATAGTTGTCAAGTTAATCTTTTTTATACACCACAAATAGTTAATCTGTGGCTAGCACTTACCTATATTTATTGTGAAAAATTATAAAAACACATACCTACTAAATTATTATAATACCTGCGATGCACAGTGAAACCTTGACGTGCTGTGCGTTCTTATCTTGACTTACCCATTTTTAAACAAAAGTATATAGTATTTGCAACCTATTCCTGCTTTGTTTAAATAAACCATTTTATTTTATTATTTCATGAAAAGAATCAGTAAAGTCAAGAAGAATCATAAAATAGTGACAGAGATTGGCAAACGAAATGACGTCCATTGCGGAAACAAATTACCTATGTGGTGTGGTACGGTGCCAACTCATATGATTTTAAAATACTAGTTTTCTCCATCGACCTCGGCTATCTTTGTATTCTTTTTTAATAATATTTTTTAGAAACAAATCTTTCAAGGAATCTTCAAAGTATCTTTTCACACTACCTATTCGACTATGTTAAATTACACGTCATGCAAACTTGACTTAAAGTGTGTCATTGCATCCCATGGGACGTAATTTTGTATGAATTTCATTACGCCCCCTTGGGAGGTAAATTTGAATTTTGAATAAGCCTAACTATTCTTCCTTACATTACTAGTCGCAGTGGTCTCCTATTAGGAACATTCAAATTTTGAAGTGTCTTGATATACGAAAAATACTTATGGGCCTAAATATCTTAAAACTTCCACTTCCTGTGAAAGAAATAGGAAATTGCTGTAGTCAAAGATTGTCTATTGGAAATCGCTCTTTACGATAAGACCGCATACTTTGCACATCGTGTGCAATATCTATCTTTAGCGGTTTAGGGTAAAATAGGATGGACTCGATGTAACTAATTCGTGAAATTGTTTTAATTTTAATATTAAACATGCATTTCCATTATTATATATTAGAGTCTAGCTAGTGTTGATATTTTCCAAAACAAGACACATTTTCGCATTTCCAAGGTATGTTTGATTTACGTCTGTGATGGAAAGTTGCTTAAAAATAATCTAAACGTTTACGCATCCGCTCACTTAAATTGTTTTCCGACGTCCTATGCTAATAGAAGACTAAGCAAGAGTATCATGAAATATTTTACATTAAATCTGAAATCACTTAATTAATTTCAAAAGAATAGGTATATGAAATGCTACTACACATTTTCACATTTCTTTTTAAATTTTCAGTAGAGAATATCTGAATGATTTACGTTTGTTGCAGTTATTTAATCAAGTCGTTAAGTTATTTATTAGTCGTTAAGCCTAGTCAGAGGCCGTAGGGCGGCTTGATAACATCTGACAGTATGGTTAGTCACTTGCCTTACAGACACCCCTCCACCAATCCGCACTGCAAGCTCGCGTGGTGGATTAGGTATGGCTCGTACCTCCTCATAGTTGAGGTGAGACCTTTGCCCAGCAGTTGGATCTATATAGGTTAACTTTACTTTTTCTTACTTTTTACAGTTATTTAATAGATGGTTATTTGTACATCTACTTGAAGGCCTTAGGGTAATATTATAGCCTATACAATAAAAACAAGATTTGTAGAGATAAACCAAGGTTTTCCGACTAAATACAAAGGCGAGCCTAGACTGCGAAAATTGACAATTGATTCCATATTTCTATCGTAAGTAATAGTAAATCCAATAATACTACGCGAAGCCGGGATAAGATTCAAGCCACAGTCCGGGTGAATTCTGATTGCCCGTAAATTAAAGTTTATAGGCTTTCGTACTATAGATAGTGTCTTCTTACTAAATGTCATAAAAGCTGCAGTTGGCTGTAATGAAAAAGGTAGTATCTAGTAGTTACGTCTATATAAGTTATATTGTTTGAAAATTACTTTTCTGTCGAAATGCGGTATAATTTTTAACCCCCGACGAAAAAAGAAAGGGTTTTATAAGTTTAACGGCTTTATTGTGGTATCGTAGCTCCCAAATGAATGAACAAAATTCCGTTTAGTTTTTTTTGTGCCCTAGATAATCGTATCCCGAGTGTTTAGCAAACAAACCTGTCTATTGTGGTTTAGCTGAGACAAGGTTCGTAGCCATCTTTGATGAAAATCGGTCCAAGATGCCCGTCGCCACACGGATTACATATTTTTTTACGATTCTCTCAATATGGGTATCAAATGAAAGGGTTTTACTGGTTAGTACAAAACTATACACTATGACAAATTTCAAATAGATACCAAAAAGTCGCACTACAAGATGGCAGCCACCAAAAAGTGGCGAATTGTTTTTTTTCACAACTTCTTCCATATAAAAAAAAACGGTTTAGGCGGTTAAAATTAAAAATAAAATTACAAATTTAAAAACCCCTACCGCAAAAAAGAAACGCGAACATTGAAAAAGTCAAAAATAATACGACACGATAATGTTGCTCGCTCTAATATCGCAGCGTGGTGTCAGTTCCGCTTAATGAGGGATTTTCTGACAACTCAAAATTTTAGTTTTATTGTATGTTGATAGATGGCGCTATTTATCTAAGTTATACAAATATTGCGTCGAAATCATTGAGCATAAAACAATAGCAAATTATTGTAATATTATGTGTACAGACATGTAGTGAAAGTACTAACGTAAAAAATTAGCAAGTTTCAAATTGCAGTTAAAAATAAAATTTAATAGAAAATACGTCTTGATGATCACTAAATTGTTAAAAAACTACCTCTTAGTACACGTGGATCAAAAACATGCTAAACATAAATACATTATAAAATATTAAACGCTAAACCCAGCCTTTTTCCTTAATAAAAATTTACATACCTGACTTCAATGGGTCAACGCCATCTAGTGGATTTTCAAGTACTGATTTTTGACACTAGGAAAATCCCTCATTAAGGATCAACAACAACAACAAAATTTGCTATGTATAGCTTCCTATTTAGTTATCGCTTTAAATTTAGCGGTACCACGCCGCGACATTATAGCAACCAACCTTATCGTGTCGTATTATTTTTGTGTACAACTTTTAAGTTAGTTGCACACTACAGGTGCACATGTAGAAAATATTTTACATAGCTCCCTATTTATAAAATACTACTGCTAGCGATGAGCAAGAATCCAGAAAAACTTTTACAATGAGCAAACTACTTATTGCCACTCTGGATCTTTGAGTGGTGAAACGTGATAAGCTAATTGAGTTGAAGGTTAAGTTGACTTTCGGTAATGAAGTGTTGAAAACGCTTTGAAACTGGTTAAAAATAACAAAAAACTAAACTAAAACCACCACTTTCACCTATCAACTCACTTACAAATAAACTTCAAATGAAAACAAACCACATCAACAAAAAAAAGTATTGGACATAGACCCCCTTACTATGAATTTGCTACTCATCGAGGACGTATCCCTCGTTGTTGCTACTCCTATACTCCTAACACTTGTTTAAATATAAGACGTTTAAACGAGAGACTAGTTTGAAATTAATGACAGATGGTTGACATGACATACATAGTGGAGACAAACATTTCGAATTTGTCGTCTCAATCGGGATCCACACGCAAGCTTGATGCAGATGGCGCTAGCATAGATACGGCTATGTCAAACATTTTGCTATTGTTTATGTCCGGCTTTTTCGTATCTAATTTACAGTTTTTCGTGACTATCTAATGTTATTCTATCATAATGTTATCGTCAATGAAGTTATCTGAACTAAAAGACAAACTTCGGAAACGAGAATCAAAAGTATCTGGTAAAAAGCTGATCTTATTGCGAGGTAAATTTGGGTGTTAATCCAGTTTTATTACTGTAAATGTTACATGTAATTGGTTGTTGAAATTGTTTTTGTTGTATTTGTGTTACAAATTAACTACATATAATACTACATACAAGGTTTTTAATAAATATAACTAAAATAATAAAACACGTACATGTTTGTTATTTAGGTTAGAATTCTACGATCGGAACCGCGATGATACTGGGAATTTTGATGTCTTAGCTTCACAATCTAGTTATACGATGAATGTTTCCGATCCAGAAGCTTATCATGATGTAAATAGTTCCAGTAAACTACCTAAAATTAATTAATTTTCTTCTAATAGCTGTTTCCCACTTTTTTTTTAAAACTGGGTCTTTTGGAAATAAATGAACACCATTATTGTAACAACCTGGTACAGCATAACGGCATTATGCTTTCGTATATTAAAAACACAAAAAAAATACTCAAAAAAACACAATTTCTGTTCTGGAATGAAAATAGCTTTGGCCGCATCAACAATGCGATTGTTGTGGATTGGAGATACAGGGAGATTGTGGCAGTGTGGATCCCCATTATTATCAAGTGTTATAGCAATGTATGACGCAAAATAATATAGTTAATTTTGCAAGTAATATAATAATGCAAGTTCCAAGTCCGGTCCGCTGTCGGCACGACCACGAGTTTCAATGTGGCTGTAGGCTTGCATCAAGGATCAGCGCTAAGCCCCTACCTCTTTCTTATGATATTGGATGCCCTGACATCGGACATACAGAAAGAGGCCCCTTGGTGCATGTTGTTTGCCGACGACATTGTGCTCGTTGCCGAAGACTCTCTTGAGGTCCAGAGCAGACTGGAGGAATGGCGACAAAGACTGGAGAACGTTGGCCTTAAAGTCAGCAGAACCAAAACCGAGTATCTGTTCTGTGACTTTGGCGGTCTCTCCAGTCCTTTACCTATAACCCTTGCAGGAATGCCCTTACCAGTCTGTTCCGACTTTCGGTACCTCGGGTCTATCGTGCAAAATGACGGCGATATTGACAGGGACATTAAACATCGAATCAACGCAGGTTGGATGAAATGGAGGCAGGTCACAGCAACAACATGCGATCCACGGATGCCCTTAAGGTTGAAGGGCAAAATTTACAAGACCATCATAAGACCTGCCTTACTGTACGGATCGGAATGCTGGGCCGTTAAGAAGATGGATGAAAAACGACTGCATGTAGCGGAGATGAGAATGTTGCGATGGATGTGTGGAGTGACAAGAATGGACAAAGTAAGAAATGAGTATATAAGGGGAAGTTTGCAAGTGGCGCCTGTGACAGAAAAGATGACGGAAAACCGTTTATCTTGGTATGGACACGTGATGAGAAGAGAGGAGAATCATGTGACAAAAAGAGTGATGAGTATGAATGTTAGTGGATGGAAGGGAAGAGGCCGACCTAGAAAGAGATGGATGGACTGTATAAAGCATGATATGATTGTGAAAGGAGTGGATGAGTCAATGACGAGTGATAGGATTGTATGGAAGAGAAAAACATACTGCGCCGACCCCAAATATAATGGGAACAGGGCAAGCGAATGATGATAATAATGCAAGTTCACAATTTGTTTACTGCCAAAATTTCTGATCCTTTTTCCAGAATTCCTTTTCACTCTATCCCTTTTTTAGAAGCATTACGATTTTTAATTTTACCGTTGTGGCTGACGCACAAATAAAAAAACCGTTCATGCCATAAAAAAAGAAGTAAAGTAAAAGGGGAGAGTATAAAAAAGGGTGATACGGTATCGTTCCCCAACATAGATGCACATGCATGAGTGATGAATCATCGACCCAAGTGGAAAAGAAAATCGATAACGAATCTGGCGCATCGAGGCGGTGATGTCTTTGTATTCCTGTTTTTTTATTGATAGTTAATTATAACTACGCTTCTTTTATAAGTCAATTTAATAGTTGAAGCATCGCTCACAGAGTGCCCTCGGCCCAACGCTTGCGAGAACACGTGAAGCACTAAACTACATTGTTTAGCTTCTGTCGTAATATAAAGCTTTAATTTAAACTGGTTTATGCTTGAATATCCCGTTGCGAGTCCAGGACAATGAAAACTGTTTTTATATCTGTGATTTTACGCTGAACGAAGATTGGGTAGGTAGAGAGGTACTCTTTATTGCAACCAGAAAACACATTAGATATTGTGTACGTCTATCAGTAACAGTCATAAAAGTATTATTTTTTATGCGTGGGCACAGGGGGCACATATAATAGTTCCTAAGCAAATTTTGTTAAATACAAATATACTTAATTGCCATTAAGAAGGGTACAATGGATGAAAATCAAGTCCTTACTTAACTCATTGAACTCCTTCATTATGTCTTTTTTCGTAGAATAATAATAATACTCTAATTTTTCGTAGGGCAATAACGTGCTATGAACTACGACAGCCTGATTTCATAGCACTATTTTCGTAGACGAGCTACGCGATGGCCTGATTTCGTAGCATGCTTACTACGGCACCCGCATTTTGTAACGTCCTAACTTGCTACAAATAACGATGGTCAGATTTCGTAGCGTGCTTTGTGCTACGATCTACGACAGCCTGATTTCGTAGCGCTATTTCCGTAGACGAGCTACGCGATGGTCTGATTTCGTAGCATGCTTACTACTATGGCACCCGTATTTTGTAGCGTCCTAACTTGCTACAAATAATGAAAGTCTGATGTTTTTTCCTTATCCCGTTTACCCGTTTGTAGCTCGACACTGGCAAAGCGAAATACGAAGAACGCCATTAAAAAAAGTTTGATTTCATAGCGTGCTTTGTGCTATGAACTATGACAATCTGGTTTCACAGCGATCTACCGTGCTACGACCTACGGCAACTCTACACTAAGTTAACTTAGTTTAGTTCACTTGCTGTAAGTAATAAGCGACTTCTGTTTCAGAATTTATTAAAAGATGGCTTTGGATTTTTCATAAAAGGTCAAGAGCCTTTGCCAGCTGGCGATTTCTCTACAGGTCTTGCTACCTGTGACGAGCTATGGAAGGCTATAATTGATTATTATAGCCTTCAATATGGAAAAGGCTATAATTGGTTATCGACGACCGTCTTGGTGTAGTGGTTCGCGCCCCGGACTTCTAAACCAGACGGTTGCGGGTTCGAATCCCGCAAGGGGAATATGTTTGTGTGATGAGCATGAGCATTTGTACCTAAGTCATGGATGTTTATAAATGTATATAAGAATGTCTATCCGTTATCCTAGTCACCATACGTACCATGTTGAAGAAATTTATTTATTAAATAAAAGCATGGAGGCATACAGGCAGAAAAAATGGCGCAACGCCGCGCCCGACGGGTGACATTGCGTGATAATACCGTGTTTAAATACAACCGATTTATTATTTGGTAAACATATTTTAAGCCTTTTTAGTTGTTTATGGCATAATTACGGTGACAGAAGGTTATTTTGCATAATAATAACGCCATTGTTTGAACTTGGAAAAGCCTGGGTAGTAAGACTTTTTCTTAAAACAAATGATTTGATAGATAGCTTTTGAAAAGGTTAAAAAATTTGCAAGACCATCAATCACTGTGAACGTGTCAGTTAAAGAATGAGTGATTGCGTCGATTATTATGAGCTTTTAAAGTAACAAAATTGACTATTATGTTAGGGCCATTTACGTTAAACCACAGTAATATTCATAGAGTACAGTACAAAGCATACAATGATAGAAAGGACGTTACCCTGGATAGAGAGTAGTTTAGATCCTTTTTACCCGACTGCGGAAGGAGGGTTATGTTTTTCGAGAGTATACAAAACGGCTGGTCAGTTTTTGACATATAAGATGTCGTTGAATTTGTCAAAATTGTGATAGTGACATAAGCTATATACATTTTAAATATGGCGCCCGCAAATGGAAATAAAGGAAGGAGGGGGATTGATTTTTTCCTTACCTAATTACTTACTTAGTATGGATATCAAATGAAAGCTAGTAAAAGGACCATTTTTAAAATATAATATTTTTTGCAGCTGGGTGTTTTGTTTTTTTAATAATTATGTTAGCTTGTTTTACTCTTTCCAGTATCAAACTATTAAGCGTCTTAAAAGCTTTAAACCTGGTCGCTACTGCCATAATTTTTAGGTCATCAGTTCAGCTTCAAAGTTGATGTTACGGCATAATGGATTCTCTCGAATAACGAACATTTAGGCCAAGCGATATATCCCGTCTTCTAACACACGAGAAATGCCTAAAATCATTTGCAATGCAAATTCTGTTCCCTAGCATTCATTAGTGATGTTTGCGTTTTAGAATCGAGTTCTAGATTGTGTGCTGAAAGCTCATGATCTAAGGTTGAAAGAAGCAAGAGAACCACTTATCGATTGCACTGTTTGAAACGAAGAACCTCACATTGCGAAAAATCAAAGCTCACATCGGACAAATAACTTTTAAAGAATCAAGATTCGTCTCAGAAATAAATCGTAGAGCCATCATTTCCGTAGCTTGAAAGTACTTACAAGCGAAAAACGGACGATGAGACACTAAAAAAAAATATCTTGACGACGACGACGACGACGAAAATAACTTGACGTCATAAAAATATAAGACATATATTTTTGTAATAAACGGGTAGGTAGAAACCACATGCAGTATTAATTATCTATGGGTAAAAGAAAAAAATATTTTTGTAAAGTACTGTAATTCTTAAGAATCAAGATTCGTCTCAGAAATAATTCGTAGAGCCATCGTTTCCGTAGCTTGAAAGTGAAGTGAAGTGAAACAAGCGAAAAACGGACGATGAGACACAAAAAAAAATATCTACAAATATTTTTACTTAGTGCTTCATTTCTGGCATGTAGGACGACATAAGCACATATAATTCGTTAGCCATACTGTTAGGAACTTAGATGAATCTCTGGTAGGATTTTAAAAAAAACCGGTCACTAGACGTGTAACGGCGATGACCCTATCCCAAAATAATTTGCCAAATAAGAAAATAAAGTTATTTAAACTTACCGAAATTTGAGATCAAAATTTTGTAAGATACAATCAAAAAAGATCGTTTGCTTAACGCCTTTCCGCTAATTATATATGACAAAAGCTATAGTTAAAGAAATATGAGGGTGTGAACTAGTTTCGTGGCGGCTTGGGCCTAATTAGGCACAAAGGGGCCTTCTTGCCCAGTGATTTAGGGCCACTCTGCGGGTAAATGCACTAATTACATCTTGTGGCACGCCGTCGTCAGACCACTAAAGATATTTTATTAGAGAGGTGAAAGTCAGTAGAGATACAGAGATTTTAAGATTTATTCGAACGTAATTTAACCCTATATTATACACACAAGTAAATATAAAGGTACATTATTTTTTATTTATTTTCAAGATTGTTTTCTTCTATTTTTAGTTCTAAGCGTACTCTAGGCAAACTAAAAATCATGTATTGCTTTAGAAAAAAATCGATCTCTAATTGACCTGCGTTTTCATTTCTTTTTAACTCATAGGCAAAAAAGTAACTACCTACTCTTAGCAGGAGATATACAGTGTGTAAAAAAAACATGTGTGACATGACAATGCATAGAAAACAAAAAGTCTTCGTATACAAAACTAGGCATATAAGAAAACCAAACAAACAGCGGAAGGAGGTAGGAAGCGCAAAGTTTTTGTTGTGGCGCCGCCCGCAGCTCGCGGCCTCGTGTGACACCAAGTGGCCCTTTGGCTTCGCGGCTTTTTGTAAGGTCTGCGGAAACTTGGTGTTTTGTGTATTTTTGTGAGAAGGTAAAACTGGCTGGCAAGAAAAAATTGAGATTACGACACGCTGATGAAAAAATTAGAAAAACCGGCAGCGCAATATAAAAAAATTAGAATCTTGTGGTCATAATAATCGAGTGCCTTCAAATTAATATCCAAATATTCCATTTCATATTAAAGAATAGTGTATAAGTATACGCGTATTTAGAAATTAACCGTGTTCGGTTGTGATAATGCACTGGCGATAACTTATCCATAGCTTGTCACTCAGAGCATGATTTTAATGGAATGTTATCACATAATTATGTAAACATTATTACAAACAAGCTAATAACGTATCTTGTCTCTCAACCTTATATGCATTTTACTAATTTACTTGTTTGCCTTTCATTTCTAACTACATAACTTACATAGATATTTAATTTCCTTCCTCAAACATATTTTTCCTAAAGATCTTTTTTTTCTATAATTTTTTTGAATACACAAAGAAAAAACTTATACAATCAGCCAACAAGATATTTGGTATGTGTTAAGTGTAGTTACTTAGGTTAAACATATGGCTTGCTTATATAACTCGACCGTACACTGCAGAGCCAAACATCGGGAAATAAAGGGGTAAATTCACTTGCCAGCTTAAAGAAACCTTGCTAGTGCACCGGTAGTAGCTTTTTTACCTTCAGCTATCGATTTCGCCACTTGTTGAGTGTGTACGAAGTGCTACATATTTAAAGGCTGACATATTCGGCTGTTCAACCCGCGAGTTCAAACAATATAACTGATTAGCTAGCGAAAAGTTTAGCAGGACATGCAGAGTGGGACAAATAAATCATAAGGGCTCATTCACACGATATGTCATGACGGATGGACGTTTACATTGCATAGAGAATCGTGTTTTTTCACGATTTGTCAAAATATCCGAATTGGTGGCATCAGCGGATCCGTCACAATAGTTTCACGATTCGTGTATTTGACGATTCGTGATTTTTAAAAACACAATACTAGATTTAAGACGAATCGTCATTTTTTACGATTCGTGATCCGTCTGAACTTGGGCATTCAAAAAGGATTGTCGCCGTCAAAAAAAAGAACAAATCGTGAAAAAAGACGAATCGTCAAAAATCACGAATCGTCCTCGTGTGAACGAGCTCTAACAATAAATAAACTGCTCTAAGAATCACAACAATCACCTAGCGCCAAACTAAGCGTGATCATGTAATAGGGCGACTAGGGTAACGGATAGACATACTTTTACAAGTTTGTTAATAGAGATGACTTAGGTACAAAGGTTCGTGGTCATACTTCTACGTAAATTCTTGACAGAGTTGCCGTGGTGACTTCAATGGCATATTATTATACAAAGTTGTTACCATGTAGGTGATTAATTAGGTAACTTTATTTATTAGTCGTTAAGCCTAGTCAGAAGCCCTAGGGCGGCTTGATAACTTCTGACAGTAAGGTTTGTCACTTGCCTTACATACACCCCTCCACCAATCCGCACTGAGCCCGCGTGGTGAAGTATGGCTCGTTCCTCCTCATAGTTGAGGTGAGGCCTTTTCCCAGCAGTGGGATCTAATAGGCTGACTTATAATTATAATATTTATTAGGTAACTTTGATTTCGAATATAATAATGACACATAATTATATACAGTGTGTCCCGTCACCGATGTCGGAGCCTTTAAGGGGTGATAGATGAGTTCACCTGCAACATTTTTCTCTATTACATAAACCTTGAAAATAGACCAACAAAAATATCACTTTTCCATACAAATCTACAAAGTTGATTCACTACTTAGTATGGGAAAGTAAAAAAATAATTTAGGATTTCAAAGTTGATCCTATTATGAAAGTGGTTGCAATTTTGCTTCTTAGTCACCACATGAAGGCTCCGACATCGGTGTCGGGACACACTGTATATATATGAATATAAAAATATATAATAATGTTATACAAAGGAAATTAATAACGTAGCGTATCATGTCATGTTAGGAGCAAATAATCAGTTTTCTTGACTTACCGTACTTACTTGAGCTTACTTGAGCTTGCCGTACTCAGATATTTAAAAAAAACTCACTTTCTAAAAAAATAACAAAGTGTGATGATGATGATGATGAGTCCTCCTAGCCGATTTCGACTTCGGCGGCCTATTTCAACAGAAATTAGCCGACTGCGCAAGACATATTATAGTGCACAAGTGTGTGCGCAAAACACAGGTGCACTATCTGTTCCTTAACTCTCATAATTCGGTGAGACGGCACTCCGACATGACCGGAGAGCACAGACCACTTGTGTGGTCTGTGCCGGAGAGAGATCAGGCGCAGGACCAACGGCTTAACGTGCTTTCCGAGGCACGGGTGTGAACATCACAAACTTCCTGACTCCAGAGCTGTGTCTGAGTAATTTCAAGACAGAAAAACCCAAACACTCTCGGCCCGACCCGGGATTCGAACCCGGGACCTCGTGGATCAAAGTGTATTAATGTTCAAACAAAACTGATAGCACTGCAGATTCAGTGGAAACCACATGGCATCATAAGAAAACATTTGATGACCTCCTAACAGCTCGGTGGAAGCTAAGCTTAAGTAGGTAGGTACATTTTGACGACCGTCTTGGTGTAGTGGTCTGCGCTCCGGACTACAAAACCAGAGGTTGCGGGTTCGAATCCCGCAAGGGGCAAATGTTTGTGTGATGAGCACGAACATTTGTACCTAAGTCATGGACGTATATAAGTATGTCTATCCGTTATCCTAGCCGCCATAGCACAAGCTCACGCTTAGTTTGGGGCTAGGCCAGTGTGTTTGTTAAAACAATTTATTTATTACTAGTGGTTCCCCGCGACTTTGCCCGCAAGAGTTGGTTTTTCCATATAAACTTTCATCACCCATTTCACACCCTTAATGTTTTTATATCGTGACGAAATGTAGCCTATGTCCTTTCCAGGGTCTCGAACTGTCTGCACACCAAATTTCATCTCAATCAGTTCAGTGGTTTAAGCGCCAAGAAATAACAGACTGACAGACAGACACACTTTCGCATTTATAATATTAGTATGGATTTAGAATAGAATAGAATAGAAAACATTTATATTTTGATTACATTGATCCCACTTTAGTGAGCCGAGATTATATTTTCTCTGCCACTTTTGGCACTAACATCCTTGTTGATATTTTGTGCGTTATTTTATTTCTATTTGTTACACATAAATAAAATCCTAAATCGTTGTTCGGCAAGGATTTACGAGTCGAGTGCCACCATTCATCATCAAGTAAACAATTAAACAGCAGTTTAGCGTCGTTACAGCTTATTGCTGCGGTGGGAGCGCGTTTTAGTATGCCGCGGAATTTCATAACGAGAACGCGTGGGGAAAACGTCGCCTTATAAATATTATGTCACTTTTCAGACAAAAGTCTGAGTGTTTACTTTTTAAGTACCTAGCAGTATATTAAACAGTGTAGTTTTATGGTAAACCAGCGGGCCATTTGGCCATTATCATCGTCTCAAGGATTTAAATAAAATGTATATTTTAATTATTAATATATTTTTATTTTAAGTCTTTTAAGGTGGAATGCAATGAATCACTTTTCAACAAATGACATACTAAGTTTTATGAGGGATTATTACCTCAAGTCTCAAAACCTACTACTAAGTATACTACCTTTAAAAATCTACCTACCATCTTGTGATCAACTTATCCATATCCTATTTATAGCAAATAAACGAATTTGAATGACCGTCTACCTAGACATTGAAGCGATTGTCTTTCGAAACTACGTAATAGAAAGATAGATACTCTTTATTGCACACCACACACAGTATAAATTTACATATATGCTCATAGAGAATATTCATAGAGAGAGATTGACGGCGAATAATGGAAATTTTGATTGAAGCCCATTGACACTCGCGAATGACGAAGCCATTGACCGTCTCGCTGTGCAATTGACAATCGCTCGGTCAGAATTCAATATCATCATTGGTCGACAGAAAGCAAAGTGGCGGCGAGGAATTGACGCGTCAATTAAAGGTCCATCATTCGCAACGTCAATTGAACCAGCATTAGGTACATCGATTACGTAAATATTGTCAATCGCAATGGATCGTCTCGGGGCCCCATTCCCCCAGACAGGGTATGGAGCCATTTTCGATTCTGTCTGTCCTAACGTGGCGGGCGCGGGTTTAAAAGACGACTATAAGTTGAAAATACAGGTGGTCTTTCAGAGTAGGACCTTAAGGGTAGACGTGATTTACGACAATCTCCGGAGGTCTGAGGTATTTTAATATCCATGAAAAGGGATAATCACTTCGTTTTCAAAATTAACGTAGCCTGCTTCACATATCTTGACGTTGAGTTGAGAGTATCTATTAATAGGGGAATTATAAATTAAGTTAATTTAACCTACTTTACGTTACTAGAAGAAATTTGTCGAGAACACACCATTTATCAAATATTTATTATTAAAAATAATGAAATAAATTGTTCAACAATTTCTTTACTTACCTGTCAAAACTAGAAGTAAGCGTAAGCTTGTGCTATGGCGACTTGGATAATAATAATAAAAATAATAAATAAAATATCTTTATTTTTCTCTCCACAATCTAAATAGGTACATATAAGTTGCAATAAGTACATTGTTGGTACAAATAGATGAAGATTGGGAAAGACTGACGTCTGAACTAGGTGAGAAACCTGTATTACAGAGCGCCAGCACTCTCCTCTCTCGGAATCTACTACAAATAAAATGAAAGCTTGACACAAACAAAGAATAAATAACAAAAGAAGACAGATAACCAGAATTGTGTGTGTGTGTGTGTGTGTGTGTGTGTGTGTGTGTGTGTGTGTGTGTGTGTGTGTGTGTGTGTGTCTGTAGTGGTATGATGAGATTTTCCGACCTTAGTGGGATGATGAGATTTTCCGTGTCAGAATAGGACAGACTTTGTAAGTAGCAGGATAATTTCGGCTTTAGATGTAATTTAGGCAAGGCGTAAAAGTTTAGATCGTGATTAAGATGGTTGTAAAGATAGGGGCCAAGAAAACAAAAGAAGCGATGGGAGAAGTAGGTATAAAATAATGAGGCTGTTATCACATGACGATTTCGTCTACACCGCCAATCTATGTTGCATCAATACAGTCTGTAAGATGAAGAGCTGGCGGACGGTTAAAACCTGACAATATTGGTAGAGGTCAGATGTGGGAAAGAGCTGTGGTTTAAAAGTGCAAATTTTAAGGATAACTCTTTGAGCTCTTTCGAGTTTAATTAGGATTGTCTTGGAGGCTCCCCACGACGTTAAGCAGTAGATCAATAAAGGCTGGCAAAGGGCCTTATAGACCCTTTTTACAAGATCCCCATCGGCCACATGCCTCAGACTTCTAAAGACGTACATGAGCTTGCGGAGTCTACCAGCGGTTCTTTTTGTATTGAGAAGAAATAGTAGATACAGACGGCAGCACGTCAGGTTACCTATGTGAACTATGAATACAGCTTTTAATACGTTTACGAAATAGAGGCGGTCTCAATGTCACAGTGGGGTGTCTGACGTGTGACGTGGCCATGTGTATGAAAGAAATAATGCAAACTAAAAATAAAACACAGCCCTGGTTCCCAATAAATCAGAAATAAGTTACATTCTATCATGACGTGTGTGTTAAATAGGCTTTAGTTTGGGAACTGCGAATGTCGCACTAAACGCCCGCATAGGACATTTATCACAAGGCTAATTAATTCTCACTTTGCGGCTTAAAACTAAAGCCGAGGACAGTTCCACAGGAGATGGATGGCGCAGCGCTTAACCACAGTGCGACGAAAGCAAACAGCACAATACCAAACCAAACTGTATGAACCGAAGAAACAAGATTCTACTAAGACCATATTACACAGACCATATTAAATATAATAAGGACTGTAGCGTTTTGGTTAGGTTAATAAAATGTTATATTCAATTTAATTTTCAGTGAGGAATTCATGATAAAATTGTAAGGAGCAGAATAAATCCTGTGTCGACCTACATCCCACTGATATGCATTATTTAATTTGGTTCTTCTAGTAAATATTGGTTCTTCCAATTAAAATTAGACTATTGCCATAGAATTGTCCAGTTTTCAACACAAAATACCTAAATAATCCGATGATCTTGACATTGATGGAGACATAGTTGATCTAAAGCTAGACTTTGTCGAATTAAAAAAACATCCCCCTTTTTTGTAGTCGGTTAAAATAAGAGGCTAATGCATGTAGTCAATAACTGTATTACTATTTTATGAATGTGATAGGGGTCTTAAACCCGGGCGCACTGTTGAGTCGCACTTCATTTGTACCTACTTAGATTATTTCCATAGGTACTGTCCCAAATAAAAAAACATTTTGTATGGGGTGAGTTGACTGGTCTATTTATCTCGGGTTTAGTCGAGCAAGATTGATTGCGCACTACCGACCGACCGCATACCGTCCTGTCTGATTGGCGGCTGGTATGTGCTTACCCACAACACTGCAACTGGTATGAACGAAACCGCACGTTTGTAGTTGTCAAGTGAAGTATGCTTTATCCCCAACGCAATGTATGTATATATTTTTAGTTCTTTAATGCACAAAGAAGAACAATTTGTGGACTTGATCCTCTGAGGCATTTTCTGCCAGTGAACCATTGGACGAGGCAGAAATCGTGGCGGTGTAATTGAATTAAAACACTTAACTTCTTAAAGTTTCTATTTACGTATCTACGAAACC
This sequence comes from Pyrausta nigrata, assembly GCA_949316185.1. Classification (NCBI taxonomy): domain Eukaryota; kingdom Metazoa; phylum Arthropoda; class Insecta; order Lepidoptera; family Crambidae; genus Pyrausta; species Pyrausta nigrata. The sequence goes on along the minus strand of OX438950.1, from coordinate 2,459,819 downwards.
AAAAATCTCATTAAAACACAGTTTTAAATAAAATGTAAATAAATCGCGAAGTAATCCGTAAAATTGTTTTTTAATGAGTTGAACAATTCGCGTAAACGTAGAACCAAATATGAACCAAAAATCTAGCAAACTACCAAAAAATAAGTATTTTTGTTAATTTACCAAAAATACTTATGTTAACATGTAACATAGACTGTATTTTAGCGTGAACTAGATACATCAAGTCTGAATGTAGATACTTATAATGTACTAAGTGTAATAATTTGTCTATTTTTGAGAGCTGGGTGTTCACCCAGAGCCACCTCTAAAATGGCTTCCACAGAATACCAGTAGTCGTAACGTGCTTTTGCCGTCACTGACATAGATACACTGAGCGCAGGCTTTTTGGTGTCAAAATACTTATTAGTTTTTTTAAGTACTGAGTTGCCTGCTTGTCCTGTAGTTTTTGGTAATATTTTTTTTAACTTTCTTTCTCTTACAATCTTCAACCCTCTCTGGGGATCGGCTAGTCACTCTAACGTCGAGATACTCCAACGCTTTCAAAACAACGCACTAAAAAACATTATCAGTGCTCCATGGTTTATAAGAAACACGGAGGTCCATGAATATCTGGAGATGCCGACTATCAAGAAACAAAGAAAAAAGTCTTGTAAAGCCGATAAACAATGACTGGAACATTACAAAATTACCTGGCAAGATCGCTCATGAACACGGACAATGATGTACCTATTCCGTTAAAAATGGACAAGACTAGCTTCAATTTGAATTGAACTACACTATTAAATGAGATGTCGCATCATAGGATGTGCTCTATCTCCATAAACATATAATCATCGTAGCAAAAATAAATGCTTTCTGGCTGTTTGTAAATATAAGAAAAAAAAATCTTTCTTTCAATAGTGTTGCAAAGATACTTGTATAATTTATTATTAACTAGTGGTTCCCCGCGACTTCGCCCGCAAGAGTTGAATTTTCCATATGAACTTTCATCCCCCATTTCACGCCTTTAATGTTTTTAGATCGCGACAAAAAGTAGCCTATGTTCTTTTCAGGGTCTCAAACTGTCTCCATACCAAATTTCATCTCAATCGGTTCAGTGGTTTAAGCGTCAAGAGGTAACAGACAGACACACTTTCACATTTATAATATTAGTATGGATGGCTTAGGATCAACTGTTATTTCCTGTCTGTGACCGACAGATGTGAAAAGGTTAGGGAGCTGGGCTACATTCTGGTTCTTAATCCTTGGATATAATATTCATTGTCATTCTTCATTGTATTTCATTTGCATAGAGGAACAGACGCTAATACTCATACAATCGGAAACTTAGCACAAAAGACGACAAAAACAATAGCTTATTATATTCCACCCGATGTTTGGCGGGAAGCAGGATAATTCTGGTTATTGTATGTGTCCATTAAAACGAGATAATTCAGTGGGTATAAGGGACAGTCGGACTCGTGATAATTTTTCACAAGGGAATTTGGTACAGTAGGTTACTGTACCAAGAGTCAATTGTGATTGATAGATAGGTACTCCTTATTCTGCACCGCACACAATAGACATTTACATTTAAATATTAATGAGGAATCGCATAATATTGGCGGGGTCTTTTTTATATTGCTTTGATATTGTAAAAGAAATCTCGCGCTGCCTTCGTATATTCAAAGATTAACTGTGCGCTTGTTTAATTTATAAGTATACAATACTAATTGAGTATTTAAAAGCTGATCTTACTGCTTTTACTTTTGTAAACGTTAAGAGAGAACAAAAAGGTCGGAAGCTAATTACTTTATTTGCATAATTTTGTGTTACATATAATATTAAATTATGTTTTTAACCAACTCTGCGTTTATGACTAAGCTCCATTTTTATAAAGGTGTTATTAAGAGTTCTAACTATTGTTGTAAAATTATACTACAAAATCCCTGCATTTCTGTAACTTGTTATTGATGTCTTAAAATTGTTTGTTCAGTCTAAGATACTCGTAATATCACTCACAGTTTCTTAACATGAATAATAAAAAAAATATAGGTAAAAAATATATAAGTAGGTACCTTTACACTCAATATACTGCGAAATAAGGTTCATAGATAACCTAACCACGGAAAAGATCTTTACCGTGACCTAACTATGTAGGTAGGTAGGTATTATAAAGTGTGTCCAGTCACCGATGTCGGAGCCTTTAAGAGGTGATAGATGAGTTCATCTGCAAATATTTTCTCTATTACAAGAACCTCGAAAACAGACCAAAAAATATCACCTTTCCATACAAATCAACAAATTTTGCTTCTTGGTCACCACATGAAGGCTTCGACACCGGTGACGGGACACACTGTATACGTATAATACTTGTTTTGTAGTTTGAATTTCAGTTCAGTTTCAATCGTTTCGTATTAAACAGTACTTATTCCACTCATCCCTCCATTTGATTCATCCCTGCAAACTTTTGCGTTCAAAGTATAATGGAATGTGAGATAAACCTATGCTATCTCATTCAGATGATGGTAGAGATGCAAAGTACCTAAGTTCAATATTTGATTTCCGTTTCTCTTTAATGACATAACTTTTGCTAGTCAAAAGTAACTATCGCATTGTTACTGCAGCAAAGTTTGGGCACAATATCAGAGATTCCGAGTCACGGGTCCTATTCTTATTCTTGAAAATGCTGACCGTATTTTGGGCTTAACATCGCTCGCACTTAGATTATATATACAGAAGCATGAGAGCGGCAAGTTGATAATCTTGAAAGAGATCAGAGGTAAGAGCATTCGCCCGGATAGCGAAGGGACGTGGGTTCGAGTCCCACCGGATGACACAGTCGATTAATTTTTGTAAGCGAAATTTAATTCAACTCTAGCTAGACCAACAAAGACAACTACACCAACGGAACAGTCAGTGTGTCAAGTGTATAAAAGCGTCTTCTGTAGTTCGGATCTTTTCACATGACACTTGCGCCTCCTGTTCATCCCTCTTAACCGTAAACAATAGGGACTCCTAGGAGAAAGCTAAATTATTTTGGATCACTGACGAATTATCACTTTATATGAGGAGGTCGGAAGATTGCATCGATTTTTCTTCAGTGCACAACTAGAGACAAATAAATGACAAGGACAAATGTTTACAAAAACGTATAATTCTTACTCGTAGGCCTCAAGTTTAGCTGTGAAGCCGTGAATATATTTGGAGCCTTTACAAACGGTCGAGGGCACTCGCCCCGATTCCCTCTCGCGAGCCTCTATATTTTGCCGCGGACGAATGAAATGCAAAAATAACAAGTTACGAATTTTACTTTATGAAAGCTCTGTATGATTGTTAGACTATGTTTTTTGGTTGAGGTTCAACAAAAAATACGAACTAAGCAGGTTCGTATTTTTGTCTTTAGCTAAGCTATCTCCTGTGTCAGCCTGAGTCCTGTGACGGCTCTTTTTCGGCGACCCTGTATAGTAATAAATTACTATAATTAGAAGAATTTCTGTTCTTTTACATAAGATAGTATAACCGAATAAATTGTTATCTGGATATTATGTTTATCAAATAAAGATGTTTTTGTCGCTCACCGAGGTAAAAAAGTGTAAAATGATGGATTGAAAGCTTTGAAAGTGAAATGATGTAATAAAACAGTTACATCACAGGTAAAAAGTAGGATCGATTGAATCGAAATCGCGTGACGATACGTGTTGTGATCACATATTCGTAGCTTAACATACTTTACTTAAGTAGATAATTACCGAATAAATTACTAAGTTGGGTTAAGTTACGTAGACAAGTGTGTGTTAAACGGTTTCTGAAGTGTGTGTATACTTTGCGTTTCTTGGATTTACGGAATGCTCAAACAATTTCAAGAATTCTTGGCATTTATGATGGTTGCTACTCAAAGCTGAAGGTCGCTTTTACTGCCACCACAAGGTCAAGGGGCTCTTAATCCAATATTACGAGAATATTAACTAAATTCAATTACAAAGAGGAGTTGCTATTGAGTACCGCTGCACGATATCGTCTTGTCTTGCGGGTGTTGTATGTATTCTTTTACTCAATCGGTAGATTATCGAGATGATCTACTCGAGCCTACGAAGCCTTGGCCACACAGAATGCGACCATAGAAAAACTAAAATTATTTTGCTTTAAACCGCTAAGAGACGCCAGCGCAGGAACCAAACCACACCAAAACTATTACCGCGTTGAGTTTTAGTATTTAATAATAGATTTCCACAAAGTATAATCTTGTCTGCAGCGTCCATGTTTTAAAAAGAAAAAGTGGGACCCTTATACGAACACTTTGTGTTCCTTTGTCTGTCTGTATATCAAGCTCTCCTTTCTCTGGCCCCGTTAAGTTACGAAGTTTTAATTATTATTAAGTATCTACTCAGGTTTGGAATCCCTTAGGATCCGAAAAACTCAAGCTTCTATCAAATTGGAATCAAAACTTAAAGGGAATTTCCCGTTAATCTAGGATCATATATCTTTTTCTTGCAATAACACAAGTTTATACGGAACCATCAATGCGGTACCTTTCCGGCTCACACTTGTCCAATTTTTACATTAAAAGTTTTCTTGATAGACTATCAAGTCGCTCGTGCTTGGTTTTACTTTATTTGCTGGCATCACACTTAAATACGATTGCCAATTCATAATATTAAAAGCGATACTAAAGATTATCACTCCAATAGTACCTGCAGATTCTATATTTATTTCATTGTAGTAAAAATAGCATGTAAGAACATCAATAACGTTTAAGGACTGGAAGACAGAGCGTGATCCATTCAAAGGTATTCGCACTTTTACGATCGAAGAATACATGTGTTACATTTGCTTTATCGTCTACTTTAACGATTCGATAAACTGTAACAAATCTTATAGTCTTACAGCAAATCGATTATTCATTTATTCCTTACCATAATCCTATTAGTTGTTACAGTTTGCAAGATGTAAATTACACTACTTTGATAAACTGACTCTGATAATTGAGCGTCAAGTTCACCAACACAGAATTTATTTTTAATCAGCCGGTTTAGCATTATTTGACTTATTTTATGAGAATTCTGACAAATTAATCAACAATTGAGGTTCATCGGCTGTTTAAAAATCGGTGAACTCGGGTCTCATAAGTTTAGTTCTAAGAAAATGAAGAGCAATGGGATTTTATTCAATCTTGTAGGTAATTCTTGCGGGAAATAAATGATCTTTGAACCTAAACCACAGAATCAGTACTAGTATTACGTACCTATATTAGTAATAAATAAATAAATTGTTTCAACAAACACACTAATTACCTAGCCCCAAACTAAGCGTGAGCTTGTGCTATGGTGACTAGGATAACTGATAGACATACTGATATGCATTTATAAACATCCATGACTTAGGTACAAATGCTCGTGCTCATCACACAAACATTTGCCCCTTGCGGGATTCGAACCCGCAATCGCCTGGTTTAGAAGTCCGGGGCGCTAACCACTTCACCAATGTGTCCATTTTCCACCTTGTAGCTAATATGTGCCCATTTTCAATCTGGCCATATTGTCAACGCAGCCACGCGCACTCCCACTGAAGCGCGAAATTTGTCAGTCGGCCTATGAATAAAAACTCGGCTAAAGGGCCCGAACAAAAGACAGATTGTCATCTCCCACAATACGAAACTTCGGAGATTACCGGCAATAACTTTCAGCGTGAGCAGGGAACTTGTAAACTTTTGTAAAGCATTTGTTTGACAGTATGTTTAAAACGCGGTGAACTCGAACTCAAACTGAAGGTACACTACCTTTATATTCTTACAGATCCCCTAAATATAAAAATGTAATATGTACATTAAACTATTTAAGCATTACAGAAGTGAAAGAAAGCATTTACCTGTGATTAAAGTTTTTTTTACTATATTTTACTGAACCTAAATTAAAAGTATACATAGGGCAGGCGTTCCCAATATTTTTGACCTCGGAACCTTAACTGATTATATTCTATTGACGGATACCTATTTTGATAGCCTTGTAGTTGAAATCCTGTGATTCCCCCCCCACAGAATTCCAAGGATTTATGGCCTTTGCCTGCCACACTTGCTGCCCTCATACATCATCATATCAGCCTATTGCAGTCCACTGCTGGACATAGGCCTCTCCAACTTGTACTCATACTATGTAATAAGACCGCCTAAATTGTACCATTCTCTATAAGCATTTATGTAAATTTATACTGTGTGTAGTGTGCAATAACGAGCATCTATCTATCTATGACAAGTGATATCTTTGAAAAGTAAACCAAACCACAGATAATATAATAGTTACCAAACCACGCATAATTGCTTGTGCATGGTATTTTATTTAATGACAAGATCTGCATTACGAAATCCAAGCCCCTAAATGTTTTTCTTGTCGCGGTTTCCGCGGGATCGTTGATCGCCATTAATCACAAGAAGAAATATTGTGGTAGCGGATACAACCGACGTGATCTACTTTTGATATTCTCAGGCGGAAACTACTACCTAGCTTGAATGGAACCTGCGTTCATCGCATACCGGACGATTGCTTAGACCACTCGGCCACCCAGACGTTGGCATATTTTGTAGGACTTAAATATTTCTAAGCTTAGTGGTCTATGGTGGTTACAAACATTTTCTTGTTAAATTAACGCCAATATTTCCCTGGCAGTCTTTGTTTAAGAAATAACATCGATTAGATAGTTTCTGCAAGGTGAACTGAAATTATTGTATGAACAATGTACAATATTCATAACTAACGAGTTTAGTTTAATAATGAAGTAACTAGTTATGATTAACAAGTTGGGAAAAACTCGTCTCAACTTCATTCGAGTGATGAAAATAGGTCACTGGAGGTAATGTACAGTCGGCAGCACGTCGGTTTCCCTTTTGAGCTCCGAAAACAGCTTTTACTACGTAGGGAATAGAGGCGGTCACAAGATCAAATTGGGGTAGTTTGACGTGCGGCCGCGTGTACAGTGTCTAGTACATCATACTATATGTTTTTGTTGCGAAATAACCCCTATTACCACTGAATAAGGTGCCGCAGTGTTTACGTTGAGGTGATGTCGTCCGTACTTCATAGAATACTATAAAAGGTAGGCACGGTAAGCCCTACTCCACGATAGCTCACACTACTTACTCATAAAATAATAAGTAGTTACTAGAGCTTCCCAATAATTACAAAATTGAACTTTCAAATTGCTCCTTCCTACCACTTAAACTATATATCCTACAGTTGGTGTACTCGTAGTAATGACCACATATTTCAGTTGTTGTTTATTTTGTTAAATAAAATATGTACTAGGTAACTCATATTTGCAGAGCTTGTTGTGAAAATTTAAATGTACCTACTTAGATTAAAACACTTTTATATGTTTTTTTATATAGAAATCAAAAGATACATTAACATAGCTATGTCTGCTTGTGGAATTGAATTATTATACGCAATAATTATCACAAACAGAGATATGTACATTAATATGTATGAGTTTTATCAAACATGATGAAATATATATTTATATAAAAACCTTATTAATCATCATCAACCCAATTAGTTGGTGGTATATTGATGTCCTCCTAGCCGATTTCGACTACGGCGGCCTATCTCAACAGAGATTAGCCAACTGCGCAGGACATATTATAGTGCGCAATACACAGGTGCACTCTCTGTTCCTTCACTCCCATAATTCGGTGAGACGGCAGTCCGACATGACCGTAGAGAGATCAGGCGCAGGACCAACGGCTTAACGTGCTTTCCGAGGCACGGGGGTGTTAACACCACCAACTTCCTGACTCCGGAGCTGTGTCTGAGTAATTTCAAGACAGAAAAACGCAAACACTCTCGGCCCGACCCAGGATTCGAACCCGGGACCTCGTGGATAGTACCCAGCGTGCTGACCACTAGACCAACGAGGCAGTCATAGTGGTATATTAAATACCTTAATGAACCGTATTGGCTAGCAATACCAACACGCCATCCAGGGGGAAATTACACTTGGAAATTATCATTTGTGTTCAAGGTTATCAAATATGTGTTAAGTTTATTAAAATAAATAAATACATAAGAAGACCTTTTGTTTCTTTCTGATTAATTCCTGCGCAAGTAAAGATCCTTTGTTCAGATATTACTTAAACTTCACCGGTTGAAATTATGATAACCTTTCTTGTCAAGGAGCAGAGAGACTATTGACTATACGGGAATTGCTGAGGTAGGTAAACCATGAACATTAGAAACAATTGACGGTCATTCTTGCTAGCTAACGTTAACGATACGTTCAAAGACTGGACAATAGAAACAAAAAAAAACAATCGAACCTATATACTAGGTGAATATATTGATGATGTAAAACTGGACAAAAAACATTTGACGATCATTCTGCCTGCCGTGGAAGCTGGCTGGATATAATGTTACCGAGAAAAAGTAAAAGGAAATTCAAGTCGGATTCAAGGCTAGCACAGATATCTTGATGCGGTACTATGCAGGTCTAATGCGTATCTTTTTCACAGGGCAGTGTGTCGATGAGACTGTCTGTTGCGAGTAAGACAGCACTGCCAATCACAGTTGATAATGAATGAGATGAAAAAATAAATTTATTAAACTCGAATAAAACAAACAGTTGACTGAATACTTGCTATGCTACTACAGGTACGTTTACATTACAGGTCGCCTCTTTCACTACGTAATAAAATATGTTTTCGTATTCAAATGTATACCTTGACTTGCTGCCGACCGTAAAACGATATTTTGTTAATTTCATAAGAGGGTAATAACGGTGTAAAGTGTTAGTTCAGTAAAGAAGGCACTGATAAATGGTTTGGGTAATTTTAGGTCACAAATTGACTTTACTCTTTAATAATTTCCTTCCTTGTATAGTTACGGTTTACTTTATAAGTGGAAAAACACTAGCAAGTAAGTAATAGTTAAAATCACTAGCAATATAACGCGTGTGTTTTCATGCAAACTTTGAACCGAAGCTTGAAGTTGTTCCGATCTAAAATCCGAAAGAAACATTTCGCTGTCCTATTTCAACTTTCCACTTCCGCGTTGCATTACTTGCATTTGCCATCTGTAAGTTTGACTGAATGCATTCATTATGCAGACGGTCGCTCCGCATCCTTTGCTATTTAAATGCTGGCCGTTTATAAACAAAACTTTTTCACATCAATGAAAAAAGAAACAAAAGGTCAATTAACATTTGAATTATGGCTTTTGTGTTCGTTTTTCAAAGTTCACGAGTGATTTGAATTTGGAACTCACCGACGAGCGCGGAGAGCAGCGCGAGGGCCGCGGCAAACACGGCAGGCGCGGCGGGCGGCCGAGGCATGACTGCCGACTGGCCGCACCGCTCCCCCCTCGCCCCCGAATGCGGCACTGCGCTCCGTGGTTGCTTTTCCATGTGCTACGAGACTGCTTTGCTACGGACTACGGAAAGGGCTACGGAAGAGTTCGTAGCGCATTTGGACTATCTCGTAGCAGTTGTAGTCGTCGTCGTAGCGCAGTTGGAAGCTTTATTGTTTTTTTTTCACTAAACTATTTACTACTAATGATTAATTAATGACAAATTGTGTCGGCTTAAGAAAAAATGAGATACCTATCAAAAATCCGCCCTCATCTTGCGCTCTATTATGCAGGAGGTCTAGCAAGAAGGCATAAGTTCAGCAATGAGTGTTCTGCAGTTGACGATTCCGATGATAATGTGTAACATTTAGATGTTAAATGTAACATTACAGTTATTTGGACTGGTCTAGAATTCTTTTGGTTATTTTTATGGATGGCGTAAAACTATAATTTAAAATAAATATGAAGATGTACAGTGCACAGTACACACTGCAATATAGTAAATTTTAACCACAAAAATAATATCCGCCTAGCCGAATTTCAACAACGGCAGGCAATCTCATTAGAGTTTAGCCAATTGCGCGGGAGATATTACAGTGCACCAGCATATGTTCCATGAACATGTGCACGCATTTTGTTCCTTCACTCGCATACATTGGTTAACTCTCTCTAGTCATATCGGATAAAAACTCCCGAAGTTATTAACCTAAGATTCAAATCAATTAGTTGCATATCAGCATCGCGTATATATTCTTTGATATCAGGTAATTCAATTTATTTGAACTGTCCACGCTAGCCACAGTTACCAGTGTCAAAATACGTGTTAAATGCTGGATAAGCAAACAGATGTTTAAATGTATTTAAGTATTTCTATCCGTTATCCTAGTCACCATAGCACAAGCTCACGCTTAGTTTGGGGTTAGGTAATTGGTGTGTTTGTTTATTAATTTATTTATTTTAATATTAAAATCAAATTCTCCTACTTATGTGACTAGACGCAAAATACGAAAAAGGATCTAGTTGTCATAAGGCGATTAGCACACTGCCACGCACCACGCAGCGTGGCGCGCGAATGCGAGATCTATCGTTATTAGTCCAACACCCTGAAAACATGTCAACGCGCGGGAGCGCGCGAGAGAATACCAAGAAATACACGCGCCACGCTGCGTGGTGCTTGGCAGTGTGTTGATCGCCTAAGTCATTGAGCATATTTTTAGTAGCTACAGCAGTGTTGTAGATATTTTTTCAATGGATTACCAAAAATAAAGAGGTTCTCAATTAGACTACACTTAGTATGTTGTTTTATCATAATGTTGTTCTTCAATAACACTGACGTCTTAAGTTTTCCTTTGATACATTTAATTGATTCAATTAATGACCTCAATACGGATTATCGTGGTGTAGGTAATTTTATCGATTGTGATAATAGGTAATTAGGTTATCGATAGCGGTTAGTTTAGCGAAAGATATTAGCTGACGTAACAAGCAAACATAATTATTGAAAAAATAAAACACCCGACTGCAATAACTATTATACATATTTTTGAAATAGTCTTTTCATTGGATTTCTTTTGACACCCTTATTGCTATGGCAAGAAAAAACAATCCTCTTCCCTTTGTTTCCATTTGCGGGTGTCATTTTTAAAATGTATCTATACTAATATATAAAGAGGAAAGATTTGTTTGTTCGTTTGTTTATTTGCATCGAATAGGCTCCGAAACTACTGGACCGAATCAAATGAAATTTAGCACAGAGATAGTTTGAGACACTGGGAAGGACACGCGACTTTTTGTCGCGATATAAAATCATCAGGGGGGTGAAATGGGGGATGAAAATTTGTATAGAAAATCCGACTTTTGGCGCGGGCGAAGTCGCGGGGAACTGCTAGTATAGCCTATATCACTACCACAATTTTGACAAATTCAACGACACCTCATATGTTAAAAACTGTTAAGCCTTTTGCGCTGTGGGCGTGCAAAGTAACAATACACACATCGACACTGTCTAGGGATATACAAAACATAGTATTATTATATCCAAAATATCCCTAGACAGTGTTGATTAGTATACATACACACTCTCGAAAAACATAACCCTCCTTCCGCAGTCGGGTGAAAATACGTGCGACTCGTGTGGGTCACGCGATGACGTTTGACGCGTAACAAATCGGTGAACGAACCTTTCCTGGGTCACGGTTACAAATGACTGAGAAAGGACTTAACCAGAAATCCACCTGGATTAGGATGCAATTTATTTTTTTTGGAATTGGAAATCGGGTGGAACTTATTAAGTTGCTAACTCCAGCAAAAGAGACGTGGATTTAAAAAGAAATGATCCGGTTAAGGGTTCATGGCATTGGACTTAACCTAATATGACCTTAATGGAGGCACGTAATTAGTAAGGAGTATTTACTTATTAGTCATGATTCGCGCTTTGTTATCTAATTAGAAATCAGAATGCACTGCGATTAAAACTCTTAGGTTATACTAAAATGCCGCTTGAGCAAATACAACAGCCTGAACTTATTTGATTAAAATAAAATTTTCTAAACTATCATCGTTGCGAAAGATTACCTTCTAGGTATAGTGGAGGACAGACCTCTTTGAGGATTTTATTTCTTTAATTATGGGGTCTTATGGGGTCAGTTGTAGAAAAACTACCTACTTATAGTTTTGTTTTAGTTGTCTTCAATGTCTGTTTTATTTATTTACGTTTACTTTATAAATATATTTATTTATTCTACCTAATTCGGGAGTTTCGTTTGACTATCCGCCATACTACTTATCTTTCTTTTTTCTAATACTTTATACATTTTTGGCATGTAGAAGGGGATGAACGCTTACCATGACTGGTACAGTTACCTTATGCTACAGCATTAATCTAGGTATTTAAGCGTTTATATTCAGGAGTCATAATTTTATGGTATTGACCTGATGATGATAATCCTTAAAGCCAAGTAGTTCATGGAAACTTTCACCACTGACAGTTTGTCGACATTTTGAATTACTGTATTAATAATGAAAGATCAAAGTCAAATGGCACTATTTTTTATAATACTTATCACTTACTAACGGATATTGAACTAATAAGAATAGTCTTACTTACTTTACGATAGTAGTAACTTACAAACCTGACTAAGTCGCGGGCTACAGCTAGTGTGACATAAAAACAAAAATGTTTTGTATTTTGTTTCATTCAGCGAATTATCAATTATATTGCTCGTGTTTCATATAACTAGTCTAGATATAGTTAAAGGATTATCCTACATTTACGGGTTACCCCAATGATAGTCTATTAAAAAAGAGGTAAATATGTCATTAGTGCGCGGAAATTGCTTCCCTCATATTAAGCCAACTGGCTCAATTTTGCATTTGCATTTCGTACACATATGATATTTGTGTGCTGTGCTGTACGCATCAAATTCGAATCGGCCACGCAGTAGAAGATGACATCTTCTTCTTCTTCTTAGCCTTCGTCTATCATGTTCTTGGTGTAGGCCTCCTTTCTTTTATGCCAGTCTCTTCTATCTTGAGCCACCTGTATCCACATCGATCCGGCTTCTCTCTTTATGTCATCGCTCCATCGCATTTGGGGTCTTCCCACCGGGCGTTTCTCTCCCCATGGTCTCCACTCAATAACCATCTTACACCAGGAGTCATGTTTGCGGGCAACGTGGCCTGCCCATTCCCACTTAAGATTCGCTACGCGCTGGACAACATCAGTAACTTTGCTTTGCTCTCTTAGCAACTTATTTGTCATGCGGTCTCGCAGTGTTACTCCTACCAGTTTTCTCTCTATCGCTCTTTGGGCCACTCGCAGTTTATGAATGGAGTCTTTGGTAAAAACCCAAGTTTCAGCACCATATGTGAGCACTGGCAAGATACATGCGTCAAATATGCGAGCCTTTTGTTCCGCAGTGATGTTCATACTAAGAGCAAATTCTATCTTGGAATATGCGGCCCATGCTAGACGTGTGCGTCTACTAATTTCGTTGACTTGGTTTTCTTTGCCCATCTTAATCTCTTGACCAAGATAAATATACTTCTTCACTCTATCAATAGTGGTCTGGTTTACTGTGATGTTTGTAGTAATGTCAGTGCAATTAGTCATGATCTTGGTTTTGCTTAAATTCATTTCCAAACCCACTTGTAGAGAAGCATCACTTAAAACTTGGATCATGGTTTGTAGATCGATAGGATTATCAGAGAGCAGGACAATATCATCCGCGAACCGCAAATTATTCAACCTTTTGCCTTCTATCTCTAGACCAAGATTTTCCGATCGAAGGTTTTTGAAAACATCTTCCAGGACGAGAGCGAATAGTTTTGGTGAAAGGGTATCTCCCTGTAAAACTCTGCCATGGCCGGTCCCAAGCCCGGATGCGAAAAGAGGAGGGTTGGCGGGATGATTATCTTTCCTGCCGTAAAAATGGTTAACGCCGAGTGTCGGGCGGCGGTTAATTAACCCGTCCATTTTTGGGTCACAGTAACCTTGAGGACTAAATACTGTCAAAAATACTGCACCACCAAAACACCTTAGGCAAGCGGGTGGTCCGTATAAGCCTAAACCCTTTCAAAAAGATGCAAGTACAACAAAAACAATGGCCCCGAGTCCCCAGCGGATCCACAATTCCCAACAACGGCAGTAGGATGGGCTCATGTGGAACCAGGGGTGCGAAGAATCCCTGGGGGAAAATCTGCCGAAGAAACAACTCGTTATCTACAACAAAACTTAAAATAGGGTCATACAACGCCAAAACACTAAGATCCGATGACCGGCTCGAAGAACTATTGCATGAACTGCAAAAAATAGGATATGATAGGATTGTCAGAAGTGAGAAGACCAAGTGAAGAATGTCTTAAATTAAATTCTGGACATACATTCTACTATAGAGGAAAAGCCAACAGTCACGAACATGGAGTTGGATTACTTATTAATAAGCGGCTCAATAGTAACATCATGACAATAGATTCAGTCTCCGATAGAGTCTTATTCCTTACACTATCAATAACCAAAAAAGTAACTCTAAAAGTTATTCAGGTATATGCCCCGACCTCTAAAGCCCCTGACGTGGATATTGAACAGGTTTACGAAGATGTCAGTAAGTGTATACATGAAAACAAAACTACATATACAATCGTAACTGGCGATTTCAATGCCAAAATAGGCACAAGAGCTGATGACTCGGAAACCATTATGGGTCACTTTGGCTACGGGGATAGAAACTCTAGAGGAACTATGTTAATCGATTTTCTGGAACAGCACAAGCTATTTCATATGGGTTCTTTCTTCCAAAAAGACCTGAGAAGAAATGGACATGGTTATCCCCGGGACAGAGATATAAAAACGAAATAGACTATGTATTCTGCACTCATAAATACATTGTTAAGGACGTACGTAGCGTACTGAACAGTTTCTGCACCGGGAGTGTTCGTGACCACCGTCTAATAAGGGCTAACATTGAGATCAATGCTAAACTGGAAAGGTATGCATCGGTGAAAGCTAGAAGACTAAAGATTGATACCGTGGGCTTAACCTTGCACAAAGAAGAATATAAGGACAAAGTGAAAGAACAGCTATCTTGTATTAATACCTCTAACTCTAATATCGACGACATTACCATTCATCTACAAAAAACACTCTGTGATGTAGCACAGAAAGTAGCGCCACAAGGTAAAATAAAGCGACAAAAGTTAAAAAAGCCTGCCATTGATAAGCTGGAAGAACGTCGTTCTTTACTTAAACAAGGTCTGGGCTACACAGACGTATTTAAGCTCTTATGTAAAGAAACTCGCAAGCTCGTTGAGGCGGATATAGAGGAGTACAGGAAAAAAACTGTGAAGAAGGTCATAGAGAACAACAAAGGTCCCAAAGTATTCAAAAAGGCACTTTTACCAGGAACACAACAAATCACCAAACTGTTAGACGAAAATAAGAATCTTGTCAACAATAAAAACCATCTACAAGAAATAGTTGTAAAATATTACGAACAATTATATAAATCAACGAAAACCAAACCTGACACCATGGTGAGCAGAATAATTACAAATGTTGGCTCCGAAGATGTGCCTGAGATTACAGACTCCGAAATAGAAACCGCCTTGAGTAGAATGAAAAATGGTAAAGCAGCTGGAAGTGATAATGTACTAGTGGAAATGGTTAAAGCAGGAGGTGAAACTGTGATTAAGACCCTTAATTCACTCTTCAACAAATGCCTCGAAGAGGGAACAATACCTAAAGAATGGCAATGCGCAAATGTGATCTTGCTCTTCAAAAAGGGTAATAAGGCTGATCTTAACAACTATCGTCCAGTCAGTTTGTCGTCCCAGCTATACAAACTTTTAACCAAAATCCTTACTATTCGGCTTACAAGCAAACTAGATTTCTACCAACCCAAAGAGCAGGCTGGGTTTAGAAGTGGATGGACCACATTCTGACGCTGCGAATTGTCATCGAAAAACAGACAGAATATAACATGCCTCTGTGGTTGGCTTTCATCGATTACAGGAAAGCATTTGACAGTGTCGAAACTTGGGCTATTATTCAATCACTGCAGAATGCTTGTATAGACCATAGATACTCGAGCCTCATTGACTATATCACCAAAACATCTACGATGAAAGTGAATATTCCGCCAGAAACCAGGACAATAAATATCGAGAAAGGAGTTAGAAGATGACATATCTACCCCTTTTTTAATAACCTATCATTGGGTTACCGTATATATAGGTACGGTATTTCCGCATGAATGTTAGAAATGCAAGAAGACCATTTTAACCATATGGCTCCAGCTTACAGTTTCAAAATGGGTAGTCGGTACGACATGCGACTCCGCAAATAACCGTATAAAATATTTCTCACTTCCCGGCCAGTTTCTAGCTACAAAGCCGAGCGGTGTTTGTTCGGCAAACACATTTCTTACTGTTAAAAGGACCCATAATTCATTGATGTATTTTTTATATAAAGGGTGACTGATACATTATTGGCCCTTACTTTTCCTAACTATAAATTTCTAGTTTGGGAGATACCTATGTAAATTTAAATTATAAAAATTTTACTTTATTAAGATTTTACAAGTATTTTGTTTTTAAGTATTCATAACTTATTCGTTTTATTATTTGTAATTAGTCATAAGCAATTGTGATCAAAATAATCTGAACTTCCCTCCAACTTATGTGAAAAAATAAAAAAATTCGCTGTAAATTATTTTTTGCTCTAATAGTTAGCAAATGACTTCCTGTGATTACTCTTTTGACGTCAGCCTCTTTTTTGGACTCTTAGCCATTAATGCGAAAATGTTACGACGGGTCCCATTCACCCTGTATTGCTTATAATTATTTGTGCAAATAAAACGCATGTATACCTACATATTTACGTGAGTAAAACAAACATGCGAAATTGTATCTAAAGCTTATCTACATACAGCTTAAATGTAGCTTTTAGAGGTACATAGCTAGAAACCTAAGAACTTTTAAAAAATGGGCGAACTGACCTTTCTTTTTGTTTAAAGCAACTAATGTCTAAGATTCCAAAAAAAGAGGCTTACGTCAAAAGAGTAAGTAAGAAGACTTTACAGTCCACTAATTTCCTCGAAGAAAACTCCAACGGTAAGTAGGCCATTTTATATCGGCGATTGTTGAAGTTTACACCCCGTTTTTATTATTTAGGCATAATTTCCTTCAGGTCCTAAGTACGCCCCTGGCCGGCCATAAAGCGTAGGGAGCGAAATCTCACGACTCCAGACAACGTTGTATTTGTTATCTGTAGGACGTCATATCTTTGCTGGAAAAGGGCCTAGCGTAGTCTAGGGTCACGCAACTTGTAAGTGAAAGATCTTTTGATGAAATAAAGTATATGTACAAATGAGATGAAAGTCATTTAGGTAAATACTTACGACTACAGGTGGAAAAAACAGCATTAAAATTGTAAACATTGTACTTTTAAAGAGCATTTTACTTTTTAATCGCTCTTTGTTTGTCACGTTTTAAAACCATTGAAGTATAAAGCTTCCATGCAGCGTTTTGTTGCCTATAGCAAACGAATAAGACGGAGAGCTTTTTAAACACAAAGAAATGGTCATATAGTAGTATAAACATTGAAATATAATTACTTACTGTAATCTTCTACTTACTCAAATCTAATAACTATAAAAATATAATTATTAACTATTGACACCACCGTTTCATTTATTATTAATTTTATTTCTTACCTGACCTGCCACATCCTGGATCATGGTCAGCGCACCCTGGACCCTCGCGTGCGAGTGCACAACCGAGATAACGCTACGAGGATGATGAATTATTTACACCACCGGAACACGATAGGTGTTGATACGTGACGGGACTTTTACAATAAGTAGATGACATGCTTTTGCACATATGAATATCATTGCTTACATGTTGAACAAACACACCAATTACCTAGCCCCAAACTAAGCTTGAAAGCTTGTGCTATGGTGACTAGGATAACGGATAGACATACTTATATACATTCATAAACATCCATGACTAAGGTACGTGCCTATTTACCACCAAGAGAAGCCCTTTCCTCCAGTCTCCAACTTTTCGGGGTGCGTCTGTTGTTGTTACCGACCATCTTGAGCTTCTGGGCATGGAATTGACAGCTAGTCTCAATTTTGGTGCCAGCATTGAGCACAAAGCTCGAACTGCGGCAAAAAAACTGGGTATCCTGAACAGAGTGAAGCGATACTTTACGCCAGGATAGCTTTTGTCACTTTATAAAGCGCAAGTCCGATCCTGCATGGAGTATTGCAGTCACCTCTGGGATGGATCAGCTAAGTACCAACTAGCTGCACTTGACGCGGTGGAGCGCAGAGCAAGGAGGCTTATCGGTGACGAAGATCTATGCGCCAGACTCCACAGCCTGGCTCATCGACGCAAAGTTGCCTGCTTGTCGGTCTTTTACGGGCTATATTTCGGAGAGTGTGCTCAAGAGCTCCATGAACTCATCCCACCGGCTCCGTTCTACCACCGCCCCTTTAGACGCACCGCGGGATACCACCCATATCGCGTTGATATTCCAACGATACGAACTAAGCGCTTCTTAACAACATTTATAATGCGCACAGCTAAGTTGTGGAACTCACTACCCGCTTCAGTGTTTCCAACGGATTACAACCCAAAGACCTTCAAACTTAGAGTGAACAGGCTTCTTCTGGGTGAGCTCGCTCCATCATCGACTCTGTCTTTGCCACTTAGTCTAGAGTCAAGAGCAAACCCATTTCAAATAAAAAAAAAAAAAAGGTACAAATGCTCGTGCTCATCACACAAACATTTGCCCCTTGCGGGATTCGAACCCGCAACTGCCTGGTTTAGAAGTCCGGGGTGCGAACCACTACACCAAGACGGTCGTCAAATTTATCGGACGGTCGTCATATTTATATTTTTTCCAAATATTAAAACGGGATAACACTTACGCGCTTCATCAAAATATTGCTTCCGACGAGTTTTGATATTTTGATACACGTATACATGACGAGCGTAGTTTGCCGAAGACTACAATAAAAGCTATTAATGAATATAATGTTACTGAAAAAACTGACGGGATCCATTTAATTAGTAATTCCGACTGATATCTTTACAAAACAAAGAAACGTAGGTTATGTACGTTCGGCCAAGAAGTGATCTATCACCCTAAGGTTGACATACACTCCCGCATCTAACAACAAGCGCGAATTCATGTGCATCTCTTTTATGAGGCCTTTTATGAGGCATTTTCTTAGTGTCAAAACTCAGTACTAAAAAATCCGCTAGATGGCGTTGACCTGGAAAAGGCTGGTTTTGGCGTTTATTATGTTATAATATTTATGTTTAGCATGTTTTTGATTCACGCGGACCTACTAGCAGATCATTCTTTAATAATTTAGTGATCATCAAGGCCCTTTTTTATACATTTTTATTTAAAGCCATTAGGCTAATTTTTCACGTAAGTTCTTCCACTACATGTCTGTACACATAATATACCAGTAATTTGTTTTTTTTTATGCTCAATGATTTAGACACAATATTTATATAACTTAGATAAATAGCGCCATTTATCAACATAAAATAAAACTAAAATTTTGGGTTGTCAGAAAATCCCTCACGGTGTTATTACAAAAAAATTAGACCTGGTTTAAAATAGGTCTAAATATTAGCCGACAACAGAGGAATGAATGCCACATTCGTGACATAACCTAACAGAGAAACGCTTTTCTTATTGGCTAGCTAATAGCTTAGTCCTGGCTTAAACCCGGTACTAAGTTTTTGTAATAACGGGGTCAGTGTTTAAAAAGTTTAAGGCCATGATTGAGTTTAAACTTATCGCCAATTTTGTCAAAACTGGTAGACCACTTCCTTGGCCGACCGTACCTCTGTAGAAACTTTCAGTCGGTATCTACGCCTACACAGTTCGTCATTGTTAATCTTCTGTCCAGCAAACAGAAATACAAGTAGGCGCTTACTTACATGGGATGGAAGTACGAAATATTAATAATAGAGTCAGGAACTCCGTATACATTTATATTCAGTGGTCGTAGTGTTTACTACTCTGTGAGTAGGCCACTAGCTAGAGGGAATTTACTTCTAACGCCATCTAGCGCCTCTTTCTAGTACTTTATTCATTCTCGTCCAGCCAGCAACGTAGCCGCGTGGCCGCCGGTGAATAAAACGCGCGAGCGTGTCGCTGGCCGGTAGCGACACGCAACTTATTTTAGCCCCTAAGTAGGGGCGCCGCGCGTAGGTACGTTTTTGCTACCTCCGCGGGGAGATACACAGGCCTGGCTAGACAAAAGGCTTTTTTTATATGTAATAGGCTAATTATGTTTCTTCATCTTTGCCCGAGGCAGGCCTGTGTATCTTCCCGCGTAGGTAGCAAAAAACGTACCTACGCGCGGCGACCCCTACGTAAGGGACTAATCAAGTTAGGTGTTGCTAGCCGGCAGCCTCACGCTCCCGCGTTTTACTCACCGGCAGTGCGCGGCACTAGGTTGCGCTGGTTGGACGAGCGTGAATAATGACCTAGAAAGATGCGCTAGATGGCGTAACTAGCTTCTTGTGGCAGTCAACCCTATCGCGTTGCGTGATAGTACGTCACTGAATAGGTTTAGTGTATTATGAATCATATTTTAGAGTTATAAGAATGAGATTATCTTGCAATGTATTTCTGTAGGTGTCTACACGAAAATGTGCTTGAGTCAGAGGCGAACTGAATTACACCATATCGTTAACAACATTGAGTAGATATTCCTTTGAATTTCATTGCAAAATCATACTTCTGTACGGAGTACTAGTATTTATTCTGTGCCCGAGGGCAAAGATAAGGTCTATGATATGGAGCGAGCTTACCTAGTAGTAGCCTACTTACACGCATTTTAAAGAATTTGGGGTTATACGCACTCGGAAAAATTGACGCAGGCAGGGCATTCCACTCCTTGTCTGTGTGCATTAAAAATGATAATGAAAAGCGCTTGGTACTAGAGATGGGAATATTAACCAAAAGAGGAACCTTACTACGTACTGCAGTACGTCTGGTGTTCCGATGGAAGTATGGAGATGGCATTATGAGATTGTAGAGCTCGTGCGCACACTCCCCGAAGTACAAACTGTAGAAGACCGAGAGACATGCAACTTGGCTTTGGTGAGTCATTGTATGACGCCCATTTTCCAACAGCTTTTTATCCCTTTATCAGTTTTCCTTCAAAATCAATAAAAACTTTTTTAATACATGTATCTTGCTTTATCACATTAATTCGCACATGGAAACTTAGCCCTAATGACATAAAGTTGAGGAGTTGGAGCTTGGAGTCTTACTCTGGGTGACAAGTGATGTCTATATTTTCGACTGTAGCCGTCCTTGTTACTCACGCCAGCATGCAAAACGCAAACTCGAAAATAGGGCCATCCTTATTCGGAGTAAGCCCTCTGCGATATGTTACGAGTCGAGATTTATCTGCAGTCAGGCTCAATGTGTGTAATGTACGTTCCCAATACTGACAAAGCCTCACCCACACTCGCAGGCAGGGCACGTATTGCTGCAAGCCATACCCACAGCTTGGTATCAATGCGTATTCTGAGTGTCTGACAATAGATAGTAAATGAGTTCTTATCACAGGCCGATACGTTGTCTTGGACCATATGCTTTCCACATAAGGCACTTAAGCTTCAAATTTCATAACATACCTTTTATTTAACTTCTTAATACGGATCAAGTAAGGGTCTGGTAAGGCCACTTCTAGTTAGAGGCCTGTTAACGGGTTATTTTTAATTCATAATTAAAACGATGATTCAAGTATGAAAATTCTCAATTTATAATTATTCATCTATTTTATACAATATTGACTAGATTGTAGTATCTTTGACTAACAAGTAGGTAACTTTAGATAGAGGTAAAAATAAATATTTGTATGTATCTCGTTTTAGTACGGTTTCTTACAACAAACCTGAGGTTTTCCGAATGCAAAGAGGTCGTAAAACCCTTTTTTGTAGTCCAAAGTTTATCTTTGAACATATACCCTTGATATTTTAGTATACTTTTTAAAGAACCTACGACCACAGAATAAATATACGAAGTACGACGCAGTGCAGTGCTAATAATGTAACATCTTATAAAATGTCTAAATAACGTTAGATAAAGATTATAAGTTTCCAAAAAAATATACAGAAAGCTTTTCTTTGAGTCGTGGGCTTGGAACATAAACCACTAGTTTTATAATTTAGTTTAGTTTTATAATTGGTAATAAGTTTAAAAATCTTTATTTTTATTTTATACTTATAAAATATTTTCATTTATTGTTTGAATTACGAGATGTGGCGAATATTACGTTTTATTGTCGAAATTCAGTAAGCCTTCAATCATTGTGGATGCATATGTATAGGTTTAGCTACAAAAGCTACTATTAACATATTTTTAGGGAGATCGTAGTAGGTACTATTTACGGTAGATTGACGTTAAATTACGAGTACTACCTACGTATCTAGATAACACTGCGTTTCTCGTATAAATTAAAGTGACACTGACTGTCCAATGCGCTTCGCAGCCTTTTCATTAGACATAGGAGCCGAGCCCCGGAGTTCATATTTCCCTCTCAATGGCACGTTCGCGTCTCACTTCTAATGAAAAAGCCTTAAATTAGAGTGAGACATGCCTTGACTCTGCTAATTGTTGATTCTGTAATATACTCCTACCCGTCTGTGTAATTAATTTTACAATAGATATGTGAGGAAGGTGACTAGGAAGAAAATTTAATTAAGCTTCTAATTTCACCTGTCTGCCTAACAACCGAACACAATAAGTTACATGTTACCTATCCTGCATCTTTTTACCTATATAAAACTTGGTATTATTTTTGTCCAAATAAAATCTGGTGTCCAAATAAAACAGCAGCACTTGCATCTAACAGTTCAAAATAATATTGTCTGTTCAAAATATAGTGTCAGGTACACAGGATATATTATAGTGCACAAGTGTGTGTGCAAAACACAAGTGCACTTACTGTTCATTCACTAATATAGTTCGGTGAGAGAGACGGCAGTTATGACCGGAGAGATATCAGACGCAGGACCAACGGCTAAAAGTGCTTTCCGAGGCACGGGGATGTAACACACCTGACTCCGAAGCTGTTTCGGTTAGACCCCGGGATCTCGTGTTGAACCTACGAGGTAGTTAATTAACAATTTAGTAATACTCGTAGCATACCTTTTTGCATTATCTCCCAAACCACGAGACTTTTTTTTATGTAAATTTGAACGGTCTATGGCTAAGCTATCTCTGTCAGTCAGGCACGCTCTTTTATATGGTGAGACATTCAGAATGAGGACTCACGCGGCCCGCCTCGAAGGTATTTCGGTGTAATTTTGCTGTTAAAGTCTAGCACTGGCATTCGCCTTGCCCTGCCTTTGTTTAGGGCCGCGGTTTTGTAGTTACCTACTTAAAATAGTTCTAAAGGTAACGTAAGGTATTATTTTAATGTTTGTCGCATCGGAATAATCAGTGTCGGCTAGGGTGGTCCTAGGAAAACTGTGTTAAAATAGGTATCTAGAATTCCTCTATGAGAATGGAGGAGGATTAATTCCTCTATGAGGAACACATTATAGGAGTTAAAAAGCTTACAATAGTTATACAATGTGTTTGGGAACCGACCCGACAAACTTTAAGGGCTTTTTCTACAGTGAATTTTAATAATAAAATGTCCTATATAAGTGGGGTGAAAACTCAACCCTTTCGGAATGGCGGCATTTTAATTATTTGGTCATCGTGTAGGAAACATCTTGTCGGATAACTCAAAATAAGTTGCAATCCAATAAATATCACTAAAGTATCGAAAACAATACCGTAGACTGTTAAAAAATATTTTTACCCAAAAAATACAGACAAAATTAAAGTTGCTCTACTTCTCATGTCAAAAATCTTAAGTTGGTTTTTCACCCCATATGTATGGGACATTTTATGATTAAAATTTTATGTAGAAGAAGCCCTTAAAGTTTGTCGGGTCGGTTATCTAACACATTGTAGAATATGCATGGTGCAATTATCCTCCTTTACGCAGCATGCATTTTATTTTAAAACTCAATGGCCGGTTGCTTAGCAACGCGTAAACAACCCCTGGCAACTACTTGACACTCATTTTGTCAATAAATCGATTCTGACGGGTGCAGTATTGATAAAAGCTTTGTTTTATAATTATTATTTTTGATCGTTTTGTGAATGAAAGTCGTGCAATGGCGGGCGTAAATCGACCTATGAGCCAAATGAGGAAGCTGGAAACTGTAAGTAGTATTTTTTTATTATTTAATTAAAAGTGGAGACTACTCTAATGCACTTCTACGAGTGCAGGTTTCCCGAGTTATTGTAGAGGGACCGAGCAGCTTTATTAAGTGGTGCGCTATTGTCTGTTTCTTAGTTAATGATTCTGTGGTATATGTATATTGATTCTGTGGTCATATTGGATAGCGATGGGCGATTATTACTAAATTAATCGAATTATTCGAATGGTCCCTGTAATCGAATGTATTCGATAAGTAACCGCAGTTATTCGATTATCCTTCGATTATGCGGCGAGCAATACCGGAGCGCGCGGTGCGCAGGCCGTACTACTAACGAATGATCGTCATTCGTCGCGTCGCGGCAATTCAACGGAATGCATCGAAGGGCCGAGTATAGATTATCATTCGATTGTCGATTATCATTCGTTTTTTTTTTTTTCGAATTACTAAATCGACATTCGATAGTTCGAATGGTCGATTGTCAATTCATTCGATTATTTTATTTCGAATAATCGCCCATCGCTAATATTGGATAGTTAGTCGCAACATCTAGAAACGTCAGACTCGCAAGCAAATTATCACTGCGAAGTTTAGCTTTAGTAGCTTTTGCTTGGTGGAAGACTTTTGCTTGTTCTTGATTCTAATTACATCCAAGCACCCTAACTAAGCTCCAAGTAAGAGTGTTAGTAGGTTGTAGGTACTGCTGTATCTGCATCATCGTCAACTGTACTAACAGCGTTCGTAGAGGGTAGAAAAAAACTGAACTCTACTTAATAGACTACAGATTGAAAGGTTGTAGTTTTAGTTAACCTAGTACCTTTACCTAGTAGGTATATTGGATTAATCATCCTCCCTAAAGAAATAAAGGCAAATCAAACTTAGAGGGTGGACAAAGGAAGTTTAAGTATTTCTGTGTTATATAGTTACTTCGTGGGTTATATCGGTTAGCCCCTGATGTATTGAAAGGATAAGACTAGGTACGGTGATAAACCTAACTACCTACCCTTCCTTTTATGTTTTCCTATACACAACTAAGCAACTATTTACCTACTTACTTCATGGATAAAATTTAAGATTAGTCCCCCACACAGTAAGTAGAAAATGTATACGAAACTAAATGGCCAGGTCTTGGCCAGAATTAATTGGGGTTTATGTAAATTTATTCAGATGTGCGGTAAACTGAAATGGATATGTGGATAGTTAACTTAAAAGTGATAACTAAGTAAAGCATTTTGATGGGCTTTGTTTACTACAATATTTTGATTTGTTTGTGTACCCTATTGATACTGCGCCGCGCGCACTCGCACGCGTACCTGCCTTATTTTTATTTGTTTAAAACGTATCGTGAGAACCCCGGAGCCCCAGTCGACACCGAGACGTCACCTATGACACATGTAATAGACCGACCAGAGCGCTTTCGCCGCGTGTGTATCCTGTGAAGCTCCTTACAGACATTTCGAGTCATTGTGGCCTGTGAAGCGTGTGAAGTGAACCCCCTGATGTGGCAAGTACCTAGCTATAAGCGCCGACTATAACAATTTTCCACCTATCATTGTCGCCCTCCACGTGTAATCCACTGCCTAAACTCTCAAACATTTTGGTAGCAGAGCGTAGTTTTTTATTAGGACCCCTTATTAGTAACGTAATTTGTTTACTTGAGAGTTATTTATTTGCTACCTTCCTTTGTAATTTGAAGAAAACGTCTCGTCATATACCTAACCTATTTACAGTAAATTCCTTAATAACATTCGAGTACAACCCCTTTTACATAAGTGTCGATTAAATCGATTAGCGCGTTAATTACCTACCCTTTGAGTGCAAGTGAGGTGCGCGAGCGCTTTGTTTCCCTATTGATCACGCCATTACCGCGTGACCGCGTGCAAGTTGTTTACGAGTTATGTTTGCCATAACCCGGTGCCGTCCCTTACTATTTGTTCCTTTACGCATCGTATTGAAATCTCTTGTGAGTTTAAATTACCTACCTTGTTTCTTGCGATTTAAAGTAAATAAAATGTCGGATACCGAAACCGGCAACGAGACAGTAAGGGCCGTACTTTACACGGATACAGCTGAATACCGTGAAGCTATAGGTGAACTCCGTTATATTAGTGACTGGGTTGATGATTCCCACCGAGTTCTTGAGACCTTTTCCTCCAATCGTATGCGAGCGCGTCTTTCCGACCTGCCACTTAGGTGCGACAAGTTTTCCGCCGCTTGTTCCAAGCTGTTAGGTAATCTCGATCCTGCTATTTATGAACAAGAATATGTGCAAGTTAAGAACGAGATACGCGTAGTAAGGGACAAAGTAGACGACTTAAAAATTAAGTTAGACGAAATACGACCTCACCAATTTGAGACGTCCCGTACTAGCACCCCTTCAAGGAGAATAAATCCCTGGCTATTGATAACCCGGCTAGTAAATTACCTGACCTACCTATACCTAAGTTTGATGGCCGTCCCGATAGTTGGATCAGTTTTATAGACCAGTTTGATAGCATGGTGGACAACCAGCCTACCCTTACCCCGACTTTGAAGCTACACTATTTAGTGGGAGCCTTATCGGATGAACCTCGTCGATTAATACAACACCTCAAGATTGAGGCGGGCAATTACACCGTGGCCCGTGACTTCCTAAAACGTAGGTACCATAACCTTCGTGTTTTAGGTAATACCCACATAGCTCAAATAATGATGCTCCCTACTATAACGCCTAAACTTTCCGGGTTACGTGTGTCGTTCCTAAACCCCCTGCTTTCGACTTATCGATGCTTAGAAAGATTGGAACTTCCTGTTAAACATTGGTCGTACCTATTAGTTCACTTATGCCTTGCTAAACTGCCTTCAGAGTTAAAATCGAGATTTGAACGTCGTTATGGCGATAATCCTAATCACCTCCCTACTTTTGATAATCTTATTACCTTTCTTGAGGATGAATGTAGGCACCACGACAATGTAGGTAGTGCTTCTGTCGTTGACACTACTACCCCCCCTACTGTGAACTCCTCTCGTTTGCCTAAACCTAATGCGCGTTCCCCACCTCCTGCGAGAGCCTTTGTTACCTTTGCGACGACATCTAAATGTCACCTTTGTAATAGTACTTCGCATTACTTACGCGACTGTCCCGATTTTCTTCGCCTTCCTACACGTCAACGTGTTACCTTTGTAAAAGAAGCCCGACTGTGCTATCGATGCCTGGATAGACACTCCATATCCCAATGCACGCGATAACCAATATGAGTATTTTTTTCAATTAGTTAAAAGCGAATTTGATAAAAATTTTCCTAAAAAGAAATTAGTTATAAACAATTTGAAACCGAAGTTCAGTGACTGGGCTACAGTAGGTATTTACATCAGTAGGAAAAAAATGTTTGAATTATATAATCAAAAAGTATGTAGAAATAATGACCCAATATTCCTAGAATATGTTAAAAAATACTCAAAGTTATTCAAGAACGTTTGCATGGTAGCTAAATCTAATTATATACGTGAAAAAATTAATAAATCCAGTAATAAAATTAAAGAAACTTGGAATATTATAAACAAAGAAACTTGTAAAACTAAACCACGTGATCACACATTTACATTAAAAATTGATAATAAGAATATTAAAGCTGATAATGAAGTTGCAGGTGCCTTCGAGAAGTACTTCTGTAATGTACCTATCGAAACCACAAAACAACTTAATTCGTGCGCTCTGCATGCGAAATCACTGCTGGTGTCTAGTGTTGACAGGTGTAACTCCTCATTTGATTTCACTCATATTAATCCTTTAATGATAGTAAAAACTTTCAAGGAATTAAAACAAAAAAGAACTGAGGATATATGGGGAATATCAACTGACACAATAAAACTCATTATACCTCTCATAGCATCTCACTTAGCACATATATTCAACGAATGTATTGATCAAGGTCAATTTCCCACTTTAATGAAATATAGTAAGATAATACCTTTATTTAAGTCAGGAGAAAAAAGTGACCCAAGCAACTTCAGGCCAATTTCCATTCTACCTGCATTTAGAAAATTTTTTGAAAAAGTTATATTTAATCAATTGCTCTCTCATTTTAAACTTAACAATTTACTGCACGAGAAACAGTTTGGTTTTTCCAAAGGTAGAAATACAACAGATGCTGGGGTGGCACTCGTCAAACACATTTTGGATGCTTATAAAGATAAACACGATGCGATTGGTGTATTCTGTGACTTGTCGAAGGCATTTGATTGTGTCGATCACCAAACACTCATTATTAAGCTTGAACATTACGGTGTATCTAATAACGCGTCTAAAATGTTGAAATCTTACCTCTCAGGCAGACTACAAACAGTAAACGTTAATGGTACTAACTTCTCAGGTGCCCCGCTTCAAATGGGAGTGCCTCAGGGCTCAATATTGGGACCTTTGTTATTTTTGATCTATATTAATGACCTTCCTTTTTATGCCAAAGACTCCTGTGAGATAGTTCTGTTTGCTGATGATACTTCTTTAGTCTTCAAATCTCTTCTTGAAGAGGCAAATAATCATTTGACAATGTAAGCGGAGCTCTCTCTAAGGTATTAAATTGGTTCACTAGCAATAACTTGCTTCTTAATACAAAAAAGACTAAATGTATTAAATTCACCATGCCTAACGTGAAGCAAGCTAACACAGAAATCCTACTCAACGGTGAAAAATTACATCTATCAAACTCCATTGTTTTTCTGGGCATTACATTGGATTCGAAGTTGCAGTGGGGACCACATGTTGACGCTCTGGCTGGAAGACTTGCTTCAGCTGCCTTTGCGGTTAGAAAAATTAGACATTTGACTGATGTTGAAACAGCAAGGCTTGTGTATTTTAGTTACTTTCACAGTATAATGTCTTATGGTCTTCTCTTGTGGGGTTCTGCTGCGGACATAGATACCATCTTTATTTTACAGAAAAGAGCCATTCGTGCCATTTACAAACTTAGTCCCCGCGAATCCCTAAGAGAATTCTTTAAAGAAACTAACATCCTCACTGTCGCTTCTCAATACATATTTGATAATATAATGTACGTACGCAAAAATTTAGATCTTGTTATAAAAAAAAGTGATATTCATTCGTATAACACAAGAAATAAAAACAAACTTGTCATTCCAAACTTCAGATTAGCCAAAACAATTAATTCATTCTTGGGAAATTGTGTCAAATTTTTCAATAAAATACCTCATAATGTTATCGAACTACCTATTAATAAATTTAAGTTACATGTCAAAACTACCCTAATGTCGAAGGGGTATTATAAAATTCAAGACTATCTTAATGACGAGAATGTATGGACAGTCCAGCCTGCACCAAACTGATGTACCTACCTGTTTATTTTGATTTGTTTTATTTTTGTGGCAGCTAGTGGTGACTGAGTTTGTTCCGGCGTTTCTTCTCAGCACTTGCCAGATTGTCTGTGTCTTGTCTCGAAGCGCTAGTAGGGCCCAAAAGATAAGGAGACATGTTCTGCCCCATATGGGCCATAATTTATTGATATTTTGACGTTCATAAGTGGCATTTTGTGTCCTAAATTGAATAAAGAATTTTTGACTTTGACTTTGACTTTGATTATCGCTGTCGCACGTGCCGCCGTTCCAGTCATCACACATCACTGTGTTATAATGACTCCTCTCCTGTGAATTACGATCGCGAGCGCTCATACCGAGACGTCCCGGCCTTAGCTTCCAACCAACCGCGGCAATCCCCACAAAGTCACTTAACGGACCGTGTGTCACCCCCACGTACTAAATGGCACCGTGTTCGTACCCCGCCCCCTTGTGATTCCCGTAGAGCATCACCTCCCCGTTCGGGCGGGCGATCCCCACCTGCACCCAACGGTAACCGTACTTATAATGCCCCTCTAGGTCAAAGAACCCAGGATGAACGTACATTTCATCATAAGTACAATGAGGCCCCACAATTCTGACTAGATAGCAGCCCCACTTCCATACCCGCTTTTACATCTTTACCTCGCAATTCTCTCGTTCTTTTACCTACGGCCTTGATTCATGTTAAAACCTCGTCTGGATATTATGTGGAAGCGCGTGCCTTATGTGACACTGGTGCTCAGGGCTGCCTTCTTACTACTGAGCTTGTTGTTGACCACATGAACTTACCTATCATTCCTTCTCCAGTTCCTGTTCGTGGAATAGGTAATGTTCAAGCGATTAATTCCCCGGGCATTGTATCCTTTTCATTTAAGCCAGTTAATTCTGCCTTTCCAGAAATCTCTACCAGTGCAATAGTTGTTGATGTGATTGCTGGTACCCTCCCAGAGGTAGACTTACCTAAAAGTGTAATTACCTGTACTAAGCACCTCCCTCTTGCTGACCCTTTATTTTACAAACCTGGTACTATAAGTGTACTTCTTGGAGCTGACGTCATTGGTCACCTTTTAAGGTCCGAGTTGTTTGTGTCCCCTGATGGCCTTACTGCTATCTCGACGATATTTGGTTATGTCCTGTGTGGTCCTGTTTATGGAGGATTTACTGATTTGGAACCCCCCATGACTGGAGTCTCGCTGTCCCAAATAGTTGAAAAATTCTGGAAAATCGAAGAGGCCCCCCAATCTCCAGTTGCGAACCCCTTGGATATAGAGTGTGAAACCTTTTTTAAAGAAACTACCACTCGTGGAAGCGATGGTAGATTTATGGTTAGACTCCCTTTTCTTCATGATCGTCCACCTCTCGGTGATTCTAAAACCAATGCCTTACGGCGATTCCATAATCTTGAGAAGCGTTTGCAAGCCAATCCTAATTTTCGAGAGAAATATATTTCCTTTATGCGCGAGTACCTTGACCTAAACCATATGTCCCTTTCTTCATATGACTCGACCCGGGAACATTATTTTATCCCTCATCATGGAATTTTTAAGTCTGGTAGTGACAAAATACGTGTTGTGTTCGATGGTAGTAGTCCTACGTCCTCTAAAGTGTCCCTGAATCAATGTTTACATACAGGCCCTAAGCTTCAGCGAGATATTTCTCACATCCTCCTAAATTTCCGCAGGCACGAGGTAGTGTTTGTAACAGATATTCGTATGATGTTTCGTATGACTTGGGTACATCCTGATGATAGAAGGTACCAACTTGTGCTTTGGCGTGAGGATCCCTCTCAGCCACTTCTTGCCTATGAACTTAATACCAATACCTACGGTCTTCGTTCCAGTCCATTCCTTGCAATTCGTGCCCTTCTTGAGCTCGCTGAATAAGAGAAACTTACCTTCCCTCGAGCTGCTGAAGTCCTTGAGAGAGATATTTATGTCGACGATTGTCTTACTGGTGCTGATACTATTGCGTCTGCCCGGGCTTTGAAAACTGAGCTTATAGGAATAATGGCCTCTGGTGGTTATGAACTCCGTAAGTGGA
This sequence comes from Pyrausta nigrata, assembly GCA_949316185.1. NCBI lineage: Eukaryota > Metazoa > Arthropoda > Insecta > Lepidoptera > Crambidae > Pyrausta > Pyrausta nigrata. The sequence continues at coordinate 2,428,374 of OX438950.1, read as the reverse complement.
TTAGTAACAGGCCCGAGCTCCTGGAGGATATGCCCCCGGATCATTTGCAACTTCCTCATTCATTCTTTCTTAGACCCAGATAATCCTCAGACTGTCGCTATTTTAGGTGTGCAGTACAATCCTGTGAGTGACTCATTTACCTACAATTATACCTGTGATACCCGTGATGCAATTATTACAAAACGCAAAGTTTTATCTTTGATTGCCCGTATGTATGACCCTTGTGGCTGGATATCTCCCGTAGTATTTAAGGCTAAGGAATTTATCCAACGCTTATGGATGTCAGGCGTATCCTGGGATGATTTTTTAAATGAACCCCTGTCTTTAGAGTGGACTGCATTTGTTCAGGACCTAGCGAAGGTTAGTGAAGTGGCCATTCCGCGACATATTCTTCCCAGAGGTTCCTCCTCCTTATCCCTACATGGGTTCTGTGATGCTTCTGAATTGGGATATGCTGCCGCTGTTTATTTACGTGCGGAACTTCCGTCTTGTGTTTGCTCCGTCCATCTTGTTATGGCTAAATCTAAAGTTGCCCCTGTTCGGACCCGTTTAACAATTCCCAAGTTGGAATTGTTGGGAGCTACCCTCCTCTCTAAATTACTTCATCACGTCGCTCTTTGTCTGCAAAGGTCGTCTGTGTTGACTTCAATCCATAGTTGGACGGATAGTAAAATCGTGTTGTGTTGGTTAAAAACCACTCCTCACCTCCTTCAGACTTTTGAGGCTAATCGTGTCTCCCAGATTAATAATAGTCCTACATCTAGTGAATGGAGGCACGGCCCAGGCTACATGAACCCTAGTGACTGTGCATCGAGAGGTATGTCAGTCACCCGACTGATCGACCACTCCCTTTGGTTTTCACCTTTGTGGTTGACGCAGTCTCCTGACAACTGGCCCGGTATTTCGGAACCTAACCCAAGTAGTGATCTTCCTGGACTACGTTGTTTAGTGGTCTCTGCCGATGTTCCTAACCCGGATCCCTCATTCTTATTAGAGCGGTATAGTTCTGTAGCGACATCTTACCACTGTCGCCCACATTAGCAAGCAACTTCCAGACGCGACGCCCTGACTCGGCTCCTACAGGCTAGATGGCGCTGTTAGCCCGCTCCATACAACACAAACCGCGATATGTAAGATTTAGCACGAGCTTGACTACATATAGCTAAACCAAGACGGTGACCATAGGACCTTGGTCCCCGACCATAACAACCGGTCGGTAGGAAGCGCTTCCCTTTGCCTTCCTAATCCAGTTACGCCAAATTGGTGACCCCGACGTGATCTACTCTGGAGCATGGAGCCTCAACGTCGTCATCATCATCGTCGCCTTCTCCCTTGCCAACAGGCACCCAGCCAGCAGCATCCAGCCAGCAGTCTCCTGCAAGCCAGCTCACCAGCCTTAAGGACACCACCGCAGACCGCACCGGTTCTACCTGGTTCCTCGGCAGCCTCACCCAGCTCATCATCCCGACTCACTGTGGACTTCGAGCTCTCCCGCACGCATCGTGGACATCACACATGCTCATCCCGACTCACTGTGGACATCACGCATGTACATCCCGACTCATCGTGTGGACATCGCGCACTCATCCCGACTCACCGTGGACATCGCGCATCCCGACACGCCGTGGACATTACGCATGCCCATCCCGACTCACCGTGGACATCGCGCATGCTCATCCCGGCATATCGTGGACTCAACAAGCACTGGCACTTGCAAGCTCACTACGCACAGACTGCTGAGCTCTCAACCATCTTGGCTCAATCAACCTCCGGTTCTTCGGGGGGAGTGGTGTAGCGACATCTTACCACTGTCGCCCACATTAGCAAGCAACTTCCAGACGACGCCCTGACTCGGCTCCTACAGGCTAGATGGCGCTGTTAGCCCGCTCCATACAACACAAACCGCGATATGTAAGATTTAGCACGAGCTTGACTACATATAGCTAAACCAAGACGGTGACCATAGGACCTTGGTCCCCGACCATAACAACCGGTCGGTAGGAAGCGCTTCCCTTTGCCTTCCTAACTCAGTTGCGCCAAAGTTCTTTCAACAAGCTAATAAACGTGACTTGTTACCTAAGGCGGTTTTTATTTCCTAAATCTTACTTGTCCTACCTGAGTCCTGAGGAACGTAGAGATTCCCTTTTGTTTTTAGTGAAAATTGTTCAATTTACCTCCTTTTCTGATGAACTTGATCGCTTACGGCGTGGCGATCCTATCACTAACTCCCTGAGAAAGTTGAATTTATTTCTAGATGACAGAGGCCTGATTCGAGTTGGAGGTCGATTACGAAACTCCGATCTATCCTTTGATGCGCGCCATCCCCTTCTTCTACCTAAGAATGGTAATTTCGTGAACATCCTTATTTCACATTACCATCGCGAGAATGCTCATGCTGGTGTTAATGCAATTCTTGCCATGTTAAATAGAGTGTTTTGGATCTTGTCGGCACTTGTACACAGAGCTATTCAGCATGTGATTTTTAAATGCCTTCCCTGTTGTCGTCTCAAGGCGGCTGTATCTCAACCCTTCATGGGTGACCTACCTAAAGACCGCGTCACGGCTGCTACACCGTTTGACGGTGTAGGTACCGATTTTGCAGGACCCTTTTTTAAGTCCAGGCCTATAGGAACAAAAGGTTAGTGAAAAGTTACCTGTGTGTATTTGTCTGCCTTTCTACTAAAGCTGTTCACCTTGAGGTTGTGTCGGACCTAACTACTGAAGCCTTTATTGCGGCCTTTTCCCGATTCGTGTCGCGTCGTGGTGTACCTCGCCTAATCCGATCCGATTGCGGTCGAAATTACATCGGTACCTTAAAGAGTTAGAGTGTTTCCTGTCTCAAAACCAGGCGGTTATTGGTTCTGAGCTTTCAAAGCGGAACATATCCTGGGTTTTCGATCCTCCTGTTTGCCCTCATTGGGGAGGTCTTTTTGAAGCTGCAGTTAAATCGGCGAAATCGCACCTAAAACGAGTAGTAGGCGATACCCCCCTTACGTTTGAAGAGCTGACCACTGTTTTTGCTAAAATTGAAGCAGTTTTAAATTCACGCCCATTGTGCCCACTGTCTCCGGACCCTAATGATGTCGGAGTGTTAACTCCCGGTCATTTCTTAATTGGACAACCCTTAACTGCACTTCCGGAGTACCCTTATAAAGACGTAAAATTGCATCGCCTTACACGGTTTCAGCTAATCCAACAAATTACCCAGCACTTTTGGTCTCGCTGGCATTTAGAATACCTAAATACATTACAAATTAGAAATAAATGGACCTCTCCTTGTGATCCTCCTAAAGTAGGTGAGCTAGTACTTATAAAAGATGACAACCTTCCCCCTTTGCAGTGGCGTCGTGGACGCATTATAAATTTATACCCTGGCCAAGACCAAGTTGTTCGTGTGGTAGATGTTAAAACTCCTACCGGTAGCCTAAAGAGATCTTTGACGAAATTAGTTCGTCTTCCTGTCCAGTGAACTTCCTTTCCTTAGCTTCCTAACCTTCTCGTAAACACTTGACGTGTTTAGGGCGGGCGATATGTTTACTACAATATTTTGATTTGTTTGTGTACCCTATTGATACTGCGCCGCGCGCACTCGCACGCGTACCTGCCTTGTTTTTATTTGTTTAAAACGTACCGTGAGAACCCCGGAGCCCCAGTCGACACCGAGACGTCACCTATGACACATGTAATAGACCGACCAGAGCGCTTTCGCCGCGTGTGTATCCTGTGAAGCTCCTTACAGACATTTCGAGTGATTGTGGCCTGTGAAGCGTGTGAAGTGAACCCCCTGATGTGGCAAGTACCTAGCTATAAGCGCCGACTATAACAATTTTCCACCTATCGTTGTCGCCCTCCACGTGTAATCCACTGCCTAAACTCTCAAACAGGCTTTAAAGTACAGTAATAAGTGCCTTTATTTACATCACAATTTATGATCAAATCTACGTAAGTGTTTCAACTTTATCACTTAGCTACCATTACTTCTTTATACAAATATGAGGTCGTAAGTTATTCAGCTATCTATCTCATTTTTATTCTCATATTACGCTTCCACGGCAGTTTTCCCACGGGATTGAAGGGGTTCATGTTTTACAAGGTTAGCATGTTCACTACAACAAACTTGATTGCGTTGCTGACTCTACATCACGCGGAGTTAGCCCCTAGACAAGATACAATCTATTCTACAGTGAACTTCGCTGTCGGCAACGAAATGTTGTACTTACTGTATTTTCTGTTATGGTGTGCAATAAAGAGTTATCTATCTATCTATCTAAATATGAAAATGTGTATGCAAAAGTCACCTGATGTTTCGAGGGCTTATCTCAGTTTTCTACAGTTTGTTAGCTTTAGAAAACTTCGCTTTAGCATAGATTATGTACTGCATTGAAGTTATCCCCATAAGGTCCATTCTACCATCGCACTTCCAGACGCACTGCATGATACCATGCACTCATATCGCGTTGATACTACGATTGACAACGATACGAACTAAGCGCTTCTCAACGACATTTATAATGCGCAAAGCTAAGTTTTTGAACTCGCTAAGCGCTTCAGTGTTTCAAACGGATCGCAACCTAAAAATCTTCAAAATCAGAGTGAACGTCTTCTGGGTGAGCTCGCTCCACTTACAGGGTCATGTATCTATTAATATTGTTAACATCTTTATAACAACATGGTGCAATAAAGAACTTTGAACTTTGACTCTGACTGCGCCACGTCTGGCTTAGTCTAGCGTAAGAGCAAACCCATTTCGAATTAAAAAAAGGTCCGCAATACGTACCAGCGCAACACTGGACTGGCTGTTCTTGCTACAACTCTTAAACTTCCACACCATAGTCTGAACGGGGCATATAAACAAAGCTGCCAGCTGAAAGTATTATGCAAACTGTCTGAATGAATCGGAGAAAGTAGGCTAATCGAGCGGCGGGGACGGCGAATAACACCGAAGCCGAATCTGTGGCTTATAGGCCGGATAAAGGACACCCTGTGTGTATTGCCCACACCCTTTTTATGCTTTAATACTAGTGGCTGCCCGCGATTTCATCCGCGCAATTTTCTGGTATCCCATACAAGCTTTCAGCCCCCTTATCACCCCCTTAAAGGTAGAAATTTCAAAAATCCGGAAATAAGTCATTGTTAGTTTCTAATTAAATAGCTAAATACTAATTTTAATAGACATCACACAACACATGAAAATAAATACAACATAAAATGCACGGGTACACAGAAAAAATAGTAAAATTACCTATATAATTTCGCGCCTGTGATGTCCATATTAAAAGGACTCAGTTTAGGTCGTGGTGACCTCTACCACAGAATGCCGTTAGTGGGCATGACACTGGTTTCAGTGGACCCTAGCCTGTTTTATTTTTGATTATTTTTATTTAATATTTTTTGTGGTTTATTTTCGACTGTAGCCACTACTAGATATAGTGCAAACGATCTTGAAGGGAAAATATCTGAACAGATTGCTTGACCGGGGCCCGCAGGCAAGATGCAATCTATTCTATGCGAAGAACAAATGTATGAACATTAGCCATCGAATCATTACGTGACTTTTTTTACATACATATTTTGACATTTCGTTGGCGATTGCGAAGTTAGCTGTAGAAGGATTGCATCTTATTAGAGGCTCTTGTATTATTGTTTCCGTTGTTAGTTTTGTAATAGATTTGGGTACCAATAAAAGATGTGTTAACGGCATGTATTCAGTTTCCGCGACAGATGGCAGACGACCGTATTAACTAATCATTTGGATTCATGTGCTGTTGGTATTCGGCTAAAAGCGTCAATAACACATATCAATTGAGGTTATCTGTGCTTAAGCGGAATGGAGATACAATTAATTAACAACGTGAAGTTTAAATGATAGTTATTGAATCGTTATGAGAATAGAACAATCTTCACGATTGCATACTACAATATTTTTATGCTCAAGGCAGGTTGAAATTTTATTCTATCCATGGAGGTCAGAGCCACGTTTAGGACCTAAATGGTACTTATCTAATAATGAATTAACCTTCAAGCTTTTACCCACAAGGATCCGACGGTAATGATCTAAGTTAGGTCAATTACAATTCAACAAGATAAGGTACCGCTTTCCACCAGAGGGAGAGCGGAGTGGTTAGGAGATGAACCTAGTTGACATACATTTGACGCATAACTCCGCACCGCTCAACATGAGAGCAAACGTGTCGGGGTGGGGAAGCCCTAATCGCACGCGATGATATGGGAATTTTCCCGCAAAACCACCCGTCCCCGCTGACATCTAGCATGTCAGCGGGGACGGGTGACAGTTGCATGGGTGAGGACCCATGCAACTTAAACTTGAACTATAGAGCTTATCTAACTATAGACCTTAGTAATCTCTACTGACTGAAAATTCTGAGCTGTGCAACAAAATGATGACACAGACGAAGGCATTCCAGTTTTGATCCTCTTTCTTGCTCTTCAAATAATTTATGTTAATTACTTTGTCCAGAAAGAAGCACTTTTTCGGGCTAGGAAGCGTATCCTGAAGTATCTCGTGCTGGGGTTCCTCAAGCAGGAGGGCTTCATGCACGCAGCAGAGACCCTGGCCTCCGAGGCCAACCTCACCGGGGAGTACGAGCTCTGCGACAATATCGACCTGGACATCATCCTGCAGGTAACTTTATTATCAGGTCCTTCGCAAAGGAGGGTCATATTTTCATATACTAATTTATAAGCTTCGCTTCATAATTGATGGTACCTTTTCTAAGGACCCAAGAAAAGATACAATCAATTATCAAGCGAAGCTCTTTATCGCCAACAAAATGTATTTAACTGACCTAAGTCATCGAAACATCACGTGACTTTCGCATCCATATTTTGACATTTCGTCGGCGATAGCGAAGTTCGCTGTAGTAAGATTACATCTTGTTCTCGGGCCCTCGTCTTGACTGCCTCGTTGGGCTTCTATCAACATGCTGGCTATGTTCGTCGAGGTCAGCTCAAATCCAGGGTCGGTCTGAAAGTCTCTGGTTTTTTTTAATATCTCAGAAACAGTTCCGGATTGGTATTAACACCATCTTGCCTCGGAAAATACATTTATCCTCATTAAAGTTTCTGTATTTTTTGGAATAGCTCTAAGTCAGTTCCAGTGTTAGAAAATTGGTGGTGTTAACACCATCGTTCTGAAAGCACGTTGAACCGTTGGTGCTGCACCTGATCTTTTTCCGATCATGCCAGATGCCGTCTTACCGAACTATGGTAGTGAAGGAACTGAGTGTGCACCTCGTATTGCGCTCACACGTATGTAGTATAATATCTGAAAACCGTACCGTAGCCGAAAATGTTTGTAGGAGAATATTATGGCTCTGGTGCTTAGGTTTTCGAGACCATTCCCGGTCAAGTACGAGGCCTGGATAACAATATACGAGGTTCTTGAGTTCTTACCTAGCAAACCCATCTAGAAATAAGTGCTCTGGAGTCGGTCAATATGTTTCTGGAATTCTAAGCATGCTATCGCGAATTTAAGGTGGTCTACTGAGCTTTGAAACCAGAAAGTTCAAAGTCTTGCAAAGTAATCGACCCCTAGTGAAACTTATCTTATTATGTAAGAACAAATTTCAGGAATTTCACCACACCATATCTATTGTCTCTACTTGAAGTTAGTGCGATGTTGATAAGTTTGTTTTTCTCCACAACAGAGTGCAGATACTGGTAGGTTCCCTTCCTGCAAAACGCTTAAAGCATGCTATTGGCAATTTTATTTGAATACTTTCAAGTAAAGAGTGTGTAGGCTGATACTTGTCAGATATTATTCATTCTTGGCCGTATCGGTCGGGTACTATCAGGTGAGATTACGGCGGTGCCCAATAATAATAAAAACATAGGCTGTAGACACAAGTCCGAAACATGTAAGAATATAGTTCTTATTTCAACTAACATAAGACAATAAGATGGAGAATTTCAAATAAGTAAAAAAGTAATAGATTGATCTACAATCGAGGCGGTGAAGCAAATCAATCAAATCTAAACGAGAACGGAAAAAAAACTTAAGGAACTCTCCGTTTAGAAAAGTATGCAGTATGTTTATATAATGGTAACTGCCTCGTTGGTCTAGTGGTCAGCACGCTGGGTACTATCCACGAGGTCTCGGGTTCGATTCCCGGGTCGGGCCGAGAGTGTTTGGGTTTTTCTGTCTTGAAATTACTCAGACACAGCTCCGGAGTCAGGAAGTTGGTGGTGTTAACACCCCCGTGCACGGAAAGCACGTTAAGCCGTTGGTCTTGCGCCTGATCTCTCTACGGTCATGTCGGACTGCCGTCTTACCGAATTATGAGAGTGAAGGAACAGAGAGTGCACCTGTGTATTGCGCACACACTTGTGCACTTATAATATGTCCCGCGCAGTTGGCTAATCTCTGTTAAGATAGGCCGCCGTAGTCGAAATCGGCTAGGAGGACATCATCATTACAAAGTGCCAACTAAAGTTTGTAAAATGGTAAGTCTGTTTGTAGGAATCGGCTAGGAGGACATTATTATAATGGTAACAGTAACGACGCAGTCAGTGCTTAGCTGTGAATGACTACTGTGTCCACTTTATCTGTAGCTCTATCACCTGATAACAAAGCCTGCAAAAACAAAGGCTTGACGTTGGGCGGGCGGGAACGGGACAATACGGCGAACGATATAATTCCGTATATCGGCCACCCCAATATGGGGCAAGTGGGTAAACGTGAGCGCTTACGAAGAAAAATGATTTATCTAAGTTCTGCCTGCGTCATGCTTGTTTACTCTACTACAAGGAAATGTATGCCAAAGGCCCCGCGTAAACTAGTTCTGGTAACAATTTTTTGCACAAAAGTGTTTTTTTTAACCGTTAGCGGCAAAAAATTGTGAAAACGTACTTTTATAATTAACGTCGTGTTTGGGCGTTACAAAAAACGCCCTACTTCAAGTGTTCAAAATTAAATTGAACTATTATAATAGTTATACTTCATAAGTTAGCGGAGGAAGGACGATTTAAGAGAAGGCTAAGTACTTTATTATGTTGTTTTCAAGAGCTGGTCTAGTCGAAAACTTTTGATGAAAGTAGGAGTTAATAATTTATTTCAAATTGTTTCTAATATTTTGTAGGTAAAGTAAGTATTTCGGTGCAGAAAAAATACTATATTTGCTATAATCTAATATCGACCGGCTTTATAAAGCTGAACGTTTAAAAGGTTTGACTCTTTTTTTTTGTGTAATTGCTAGGTAGCAAAATAACATAAGTAGGTACTTATGTTATTTTCAAGCACACGTCAAGTAAAGTTGCTATAATATTAGGTCTGAGGTAAACAAAGAAGGATGATGCTTTCTATAAACTAATAAACCAGTCGTTCCAAATTATCGGAATATTAAACATAAGTGTGCGTAATAAGTATCTTTGAAAAGTGTATGTAGTAGGTGTACTTGTCATTTTACAAATAAAAAGACATATTCCCTGTAAAGGATATCGGTGACACTATTTTTTTTTATTTAATTTTTATGTAATGTGCAAAGTAAGTATATTAAATTAAAGTAACTTAACTATTGTCACACAAAGACTTTCATACCTTAGCTCAACATGACACGAAAAAGATAATTGGGCAGTGTGTAAGTGGGCCACGCTTGGTGTCGCCATCGCGGCGCCATCCTCCCGAAATTTGGGGAAAATCGTGGGAAGTCGTGGGACATGATGACCGATGCTGCCACCGACCTTGGAGTGCAATAAAGGTTGATTTCTTTTAACCATTAAGTATATTTAAACAAGGATTTAGCTAGACAGACAGCCTTGCCATAAATAAAGTTCCTAAGTAGAGCATCGGATTGGAATGTTAAAATGTAGCGAAAGTAGGATTATTTAGAGACGAAGTCGTTACAGTAGTTTTTGCAATCACCGCGAATTTTTCTCCTTTTAAGTCATGAAGTTTGTAAAGTAGGTACCCAACGTTTTACTTAGAGATAACGCCCGCATTAGGTATGCGATCGTAGTGATAAATAACAAAGTGAGAAATTACAGGTTCCATAAAATGAGGCACCTTGATAATGATTTAAACCTATTGAAAAGCTGGTATGCTAGAGGTTCACTTTAGTTTTTACTTCCGATTGCAGCATCGCCATCTCGACAACTACCCACATATTTCCAATTACCTTTCAGTAGACTCCGCGGTGCTTTCCGGCTATAAATCGATGCCTAACGTTGCCTGTCACAATCAATTAGCCCGCAACTTTATTTATTTACTTGTACCTACTTGTGCCACTACTCGCACGACAGGGAATTGTATTTTTTTCCTAGCAGTTACGAAATTGCAGGGCTACGGTTAGCAACAGCATTTTCTCTTTATCTTTTAATCTAATAGATTGTTAGTAAACTTTTGAATCAAAAACCTTTATTTTAAAAATATTTTAGAAAAGAGCACTAATGTTTATAGCATTAATTGACAACATTAATTGACGCCCGCAAATGGAAATAAAGGGGGAATTGTTTTTTTCCTTAGCATAGCACTATGGATATCAAATGAAAGGCAGTAAAGAGACCAATTCAAAAATATAATATTTTTTGTAATCTGGTGTTTCGTTTTGAATAATAAAACTAAAAATAATAAAATAAAAAACGATAATTTAAAAAACTAAAAAACCCGACTGCGTTTCTATGTAATTGGAAATTAGAAAACCCTAAAACAAAAAAGTGGTTATACATAAAAATCGGGACCCATGTTAGAAAGTCAGCCGTCTCGTAAGTAGATTGGAGTAATTTGCAATGTAATATAGAGGTAGGTATGTGCTCTAAATTAACTAAGCCTCCATGTCTAGAATGGGTCCCGACTGCTACAATGTTTAATATGGGTACCAATTTAACCCGGGTATAACCTCTTTCTTGTTTTAGGGTTTTTTAATTTCCAATTACATAGAAACGCAATCGGTTTTTTTTTGTATTTTTAAATTACCGTTTTTTTTGTTATTATCCTAAATGCAATGTATGAAATCTCAGCGGTAACAAATAAATACTTGTTTTCTTTAATTGTCAAATGAGTTTTAGATTTCGGTCCTGAAGGACCTCTGAGAGGGTACGTCAAGCAAAAATGATTTGATTTAAAAGAAAAAAAAACAGCCAAGTGCGACTCGGACTCGCGCAAGAAAAGTTCCGTACCATTATCTATATACAACATTAGACACTAATTATGACCTTTTTCAGTTTTAACAAGCAATTACTTCATCTTAGTCACATAAAATAATTAATTCTAAGGATTTTGTATTTTGTACAAAATTATCTAACGCTCAAGTTCAGCGACTGTAACTGCTAAACTAATAAAGTTATCTTAACCGCTATAGTTTTCCTTTAAAGTATATGAAATGCACTATCATCGTGATTTTTTCCAGACTTTTCAAGCCAGCAGTTAAGCTTTTATAGCTGGTGACGCTCTACTGGACCGAAAAATTGCACTTTAAAATTTAATATTTCGTAAATGAACCATTAAGTCTTAGAAATCCTTAAGTCATTTCAAAAGTCCTACTTAACGATACCCTACACGATGAGGTAGACGACGAAAATAAAGTCATCCCCACTTCACTAGGGGACAGTGAAGTGGGGATGACTTTATTTTCGTCGTCGAACTGGAGAGCTACCCTAAAAAGAATATTTTCCATTTTTTTCTTTTACCACTTTGTAGTTGGTAGCAACTGACATACACCTACAAAATTACAGTTTACTAGTAATAACGGTATCTTTGCAAAACCTCGGACAGACGGACAGACAGACGGACATGACGAAACTATAAGGGTTCCTTGTCAGGACTACGGAACCCTTAAAACCACTGTGATGGGACCGCATACTAGTTCTGTTTATCTCAAAGGTATGTAGGTAGAGAATATGCTACTTGGCATTAAGTCCGCCTTTTGTACAAAATTTCAGTTGTTCAATAAAGCTTAAAAATAAATAAATGAAAATAAGTTGGCTCACCAACCTCACTCACAACAAAAGATTCAACATGTCAATAAGGGCTGTTCTGACAGCTCAAAATTTTAGTTTAATTGTATGTTAATAGATGGCGCTATTTTATCTAAGTTGAACAAATATTGCGTCAAAATCATTGAGCTTCAAACAAAAACAAAATATTGTAATATTACGTGTACAGACATGTAGTGGAAGTACTTTACTTCAACAATTAGCGAGTTTCAAACGAAAGTTAAAAAATGAAAATAGAAAAAAATGTCTTGATAACCACTAAATTGTAAAAAAAATACTTGTCAGTACGCGTGAATCTACAACATGCTAAAAATAAACATAATATGACCTAACTTACGTAGTTCAACGCCATCTAGCGGATTTTCAAGTACTGATTTTTGACACTAAGAAAATTGCTCATTACGTTAACAATATTTGATCAGCGTACAAAATACTGGCCATAAGTTTCTATAAAAAAAAACATCAAATATGCAGGTGACTGTACTAAGGTGGAGGCGTGCCAAGCTGGTTAGTGCACCCTGAAGCCACCGCAGCACCTGCTAACTCCGTTCAGTGGGGGGTTTTCAATTTACCTGTCTACGGGAAGATTGCGTTATGTCCCACCTAGTTTCCTTGCTTACTTTGTAGGAACTAACAAACTTAAAACGTGTTTGGAGATTTTGAGATTATTAATCTGGCTAACTTGTATTTAAACAGCTTTGGTTCTTCTCGGTGAACTTAATGAGAGAGTAGGCAATGACTGTGTTTATGTGAAAGGCTACAAAAAAAATACCTAGCTTATTTATTTTCGAAGAGCATATTGTTAACCTAATCTCTCGGGATATCCTGGTGTTGTTTAGTTAATGGAAAATCGGAATAAACTTTAATCCCTTTCCTGACAAAATCAATCAATAACATCAAACAAAATCTATTAAGCCGTCATGAGCGGAGGAAGACGGGGCGCAGGACTAACGACTTAACTTGCTTTCCGAGGACCGGGGGTGTTAACACCACCAATTTCCTTACTCCGGAGTTATTTCTCAGTTATTTCAAGACAGAAAAACCCAGAAACTTTCGGAAACCTGAGATACGAACCGGCAACCTCGTGACTGCTAGTCCAACGAGGTAGACTTAATTAATACTTATAGTCGCTAATTCTATATTTTAACAACGAATCCCTGTTATGCTCGGTGAGCACTAGCTTCGTACTGTGATAGTTATTGAATTGCCGTTATTCGTTCAAGAATATGATAAAAATTGTAAAAAGGTTTGACTAGAAGAGAATGCTGTTTAGCGTTAAGTCCACCTTTTGTACACATCTAAAGTTTTTAAATCAATAAATAAATAAAAATCTAAATGGCTGACAACAAAGCTCTACCTACATCTCCAAGCTTATCGAGTATTCTGGACACCGACAGCCAATAAAATACGCACAGGATATGAGTAGCCGTTCGATTACCAGGGTTGTGAGCGGTCGGAAATGGGAAAACATGACCCTCGCTATTGTCAGCTGGAATATGTGCCGTCAGCCAAATGGCATATGTTTATCGGACAACTGCTTGAAGGCTGTTATAGACCGAATAAAAGAAGAAGAGTAGCGATGAATCACGAATGTGAAACTAGCGGCCAGCTTCCATACAGCTGCTGACAACTGTTAGTTGTTGTTATTCAATAAATAGAGACTACTAAAAACGGGTGACCTTACAATCGGTCCGGTAGTTTTGCATTTTTGATATGTTGTCTGGGATGGTTAATGAAAAATGCAAAATACCTTCGTCTCCGCGCAAAAAAGTAAAATCCTTCGAAGTAATTGAAACAAACATCTAGTATTTGTTTTCCTAGACGAGGCCATAACTGAAATACAGTGTTTTAAAGTCGAGATGTGCTCTAAAGATAGGAAAAAAAGATTTTTAATTTTTTTTAAATAAATATTTCTTTCTCCGTAAACGTCCTAGGAACTTTTGAAATGTAAATTATAGGAAATTTAATTCTCTACAACATTGCGTAAAACTCTTTTCTAGCTAAACTGGATTTAAACAAACATATATTTAACGTTTTTCAATATAGCAACGGGCGCGGAGGGAGAAATTTTGCATTTTAAACACTTACTTACTAATCATTTTATACAACATGTTTACTACAATATTTTGATTTGTTTGTGTACCCTATTGGTACTACGCCGCGCACACTCACACGCCTACCTGCCTTATTTGTTTTTGTTTAAAACGTACCGTGAGAACCCCGAAGAGCGAGTTGTCACCGAGACGTCACCTATGACACACCTAGACCGACGAGAGCGCTTTCGCCGCGTGTGTATCCTGTGAAGCTCCTTACAGACATTTCGAGTGATTGTGGCCTGTGAAGTGTGTGAAGTTACCCCAAAAACCCCGGAGAACTGATGCAGCAGGTGCCTGGCTGTAAGTGCGAAGACAGACGATTTTCCACCTATCATTGTCGCCCTCCACGTGTAATCCACTGCCTAAACTCTCAAACACAACATATCTTAAATACAAAACTAACGGACCGTTTGTAAGGTAGCCCCCATCTATTTACTGAATCTAATTATTTAATATAAATAGAAAAAGTTTGTAAGTTTATTTAGTAGGAAGTAATCTCTATGAAGAATGCTACGTTAAAACTGGAGTGACTTAAGCCAAGTTTATAAGTATTTTTTTTAAATTCTTAGCTTGGAACGCTTGTAACAAATAATACAGCGTCTTATAACATTATTTCTCTAGCTAACATACGTTTTGGTTATGCACATGGCTCATAACGTGAGCTTGCGAAAGAATGTGTGTTAGTTCATATGAAAATGCTTTTTTATTTCGTTGACGTAAATTGCCGCTACGTATATCTGACTGTGAAATATACTGCGAAAATGTCTTCCGCCTAAGATCTCTAATATGTACTGGCCGGTGGTGATCAAACATTTTTTTACAAACGTATATTTTATGAAACGGCAGAGAATATGAATTAAAGTATCTATTTGTATAAAGGAACAGTAGGTCCACTAGTATTATTGGTACTTTTATTTATCTATAATCAGCTGCTAATTCATCTGTGTTTTTAATTTTTTGTTTGTCTTTGTCAAACAGCTAATTAATAATGGAATTCTAAGTAATTTCGTACCCTCCTCGTCATTATTTCTTCCCGCAGCTACGCAGGTGGGCCTCACACGAAAGTGGCACACTATCTTAAAGGATGGTATTTTAAGAGTATTGCAAGTGTCTGCGCAATTCACACACAGGTGCACTTGATGTTGCCCCACTCTCATAATCATTGTTTAGTGAGACGGCAATCCCAAATGACTAGTGAGAGATATAGGATCTCTCGCGCACGGCTACGTCTCAGTGCCGCAAAGGCTAAAAAGTTGTACAGTTTTATTAAATGTGTGTCGCCCCACTTTCTACCGAACCCGCACAGGCCAGATGCGAACTTTGGCGCAAAAAAAACTTCTCTGCCTACTCCTTTTGTCCCGCTTGCCGAGAATCTCCCTCCTGGACATGATTTACCATGGCCGATCTGGAAGTCCTTAAACAGGCTTCGGACTCAGTTTGGCCGAAGTAAGGAGAACATGGTCAGGTGGGGATTTTCGGTAAGCTCCGATGTGGACTGTGTTTGTGGTGCAGTGCAAACTATGGCACACTTAACATCGTTGCCCGGCGTGCCCCAACACCTGCACGCCAGAGGATTTAATGGACGGCAATCGATCCGCAATACAATGGCTGAATTCTGGGCTGCTACGATGTAATTTTCTCGTGTTCCATCGACTCACTTAGAAGAAGAAGAAGTGAGAGATCAGGGCCCTTTGTCAGGATGCAATATTTCTTCGCTATCAAGTAGGTACTTTTACTTATTCTGTGCTATCACTTTGTTAGCGATAGCGAACTTCGCTTTAGAACCTATGTACGTACGTATTGCATCTTGTCTACGAGCCCAGGTGCAGGATCAGGCTCAGCATGATTTTCAAAACCCAAATGAGTCTTCTGGAACTTGTTACACTGGTTACGGGTGATGATACACTTGGCACTTTGCCCGGTCGCCGCGAGACTCACGGGCGCCAGACAAATTTCAGAGGCCCTACTCTTGTTGAAGATGTCCGTTTTTCGGGTTTAGCCATCACGCTCGTTCGCGTCGACATTCTGGCGTGGAGTGACAGAGACGGCTACATTCAAAAATACGGATATGACGAACGTCTTGGTGTAGTGGTGCGCGCCCCGGACTTCTAAACCAGGCGGTTGCGGGTTCGAATCCCGCAAGGGGCAAATGTTTGTGTGATGAGCACGAGCATTTATTGCACCTAAGTCATAAATGTTTATAAATGTATATAAGTATGTCTATACGTTATCCTAGTCACCATAGCACAAGCTCACGCTTAGTTTGGGGCTAGATAATTGTGTTTGTTAAGACAATTTATTTATTTATTATTTATCGTCAAGCGGAGTAAGATCAGGCATCTCTCACTCAATGTACTTTCGCGCGTTAATAGCCTACTCTCGAGCGCACCGACGGCGGTGCGTAAATCAGTAGGCTGCCAACAACCGACGGGCGCGCGCGTACGCACTGTTGAATTATTTGTGTTACTGTCTATTCGTTTTTATGCAAACTAATTTTTTATGCAAAGTAATATGATTTATACATCTGGTATTTACTGTGCAAATGCAACCAGAAGCATAATATGTCCTGAATAAGTCTCAGATTTAAATAAAATTCTGGACTTATCAGAGTCTCGTACGTTTAAACTTTTTAAATCTTTTAATAAGTCATCATAATTTTACGGCAGACTGAAAGTTCCCACAGATGCTTTTTATAACTATGTATGAATACATTTTTGAAAATAATTTAGCACAGAACAACATCTTAGATCTTGTTTTCCACATTACCACTTATTAAAACTGTAAAACACTACATCATTGTAAAACATTTCAAACCAAGTTACAAATAAAATAGGCCTTGTATCGAAAGAGGCAACCCTGACTTTATTAGTTTTACTCCAAGGTCGCGTAGCTGCAGAAAAATAATAACGTAATATTCGAAACTTAAGGCACATTTTCGGGCGCAGCGGTCTGCGACAAAAAATGTAGGCTATTATAAGAGTAGGTATGGACGATTTTCCTTGGAGTGATTTATCTGTTACATAGTAACTATTATATAATCTGTGGTAAGACCTCAGCCGCGGATACCTGCTGGCTGGTCGTAAATCTGTGCACTTTGATATTAGTTTTACATTCGTTAATAGTGCTTATATTGACTTTATATTTTAAATAGCTAAACCGATTTCTTTACATGCAAAAAAAAATCGAGTTAAGAAACCGGCCAAGTGCGACTCAGCTTTGCGCACGAAGGGTTCCGTACCATTATCTATACAATTTTAGACGCTATATTGTAAACTTTGTTTTAAAACGGCAAAAATACACGTTTTTAGTATGTTTTTTATAATATTTATTTTAATCTGTGTTTTGTATTTGTTATAGCAGCAACGAAAAACATCATCTAAAAAAACAACTGACTCGCTATAAAGGTTCATGAGAACAGCCTGGTGACAGACAGGATCCCGTTATTAATTAGTATTACCCTTTGAGTACGGACCCCTAAAATTGCTTGCTTTTTACTTGTTTTTAATGTAAAACCTATAGGTACTACTTGCATGGTTTGAGAGAAGTGCAGCTTCGATGCAAGTATTTTAGCCCTGCTAAGATTAACATAACTTAAACCTCTAGATTCTTTTAAATAAATTTTAAAGAAATAAGGCTATTAACAGTAGCCTCTCAATAATTTGAAGAAATATTATGTATGTGCGCAAAAACCTGCATTTATTTACAAAGAAAAGCGATACACACAGTTTCAACACTAGAAATAAAAATAAGCTTGCGTTAAACTACGTCTAAACTCTAGTATTTAAATAAAATCGTTAAATAATTTATCCATACCCCCAGGACTACTGCAGCTACTACCTGATCAGGTTCAACAAGCAGCCTCAGTTTCTACGGCAGGTGGAGGAGAAGCCAGCCACCCGTCGCCCGCCCACCAGGAAGGGGAGAGCTCAGGAAGAGAGACGACCAGTCTTGGAGACTTGCGAGGAGAAACAGGCTGACCTACCGGCTACATTTACTGTCACTAGGTTATCCAGGGTATGTGTTTTCTTCGCCTCACTAATGATTATTATTATAGGTAATAATTGACTTACTTACTGATTGACTGACTGCTGACTGACATTATCAACGCAACAGCCCAAACTACTAATACGATTAGAATTTTGAAATTTTGCACCATGCTTCCCTATACACTAGCAATAAGAAATATTTTTGGAAATTCACCTCCTAAGAGAGTGAAGAAGGATAGGTAAGTTTTAAAGCTAAATCGATCAAAATTAAAAGAAAGAAAGAAAATACATTTATTAATATACATTTAATAAATGGACATCACATACTACAAGAAAATAAACAACGTAAAGGACACCTGGTAAAACACAATAATTAATTAGTAAAATTGGTATTTAGCTATTTAATTAGACATAAAGAATGACTTTATGTTCGTAAGTATGGAAATTCTCCTTTTTCGCGGACGAATTCGCGGGCAACCGCTTGTTACCTACTTACTAATAACAGTGGCATAAGAATTATTTTACACGTGAAACTGAACACATACTTTACAAAACCTAGATCGTTAAAGTTATTGAAATGTAAATACCTATTTTCTCGAGGTATTTTCTACATGCTCTTTACCATCCATTCCGTCGATTATACGTTAGCAACCGCGTTAATGAATTATTAATAACCTACTTAACAATTAAAGTTATGCTGGTAATAATATGCAAATTGCAGCAATTACTCGCGCAAGTTATGCATATCTAATTTGTAAAATGCCTTTTATAATAAAGTGAACTGCATCGTTGCTCGCTTTGTCCACGCGCACTCTATCCACAAGGTCCTTGGTTCGTATCTCGGTTCGGGCCGAAATTTGTTTCTAGGGTCTTGAAATATCGCTCCCCGAAGTCAAGAAGTGCGTATGCCCCGAAAAACACGTTAATATATTGGTCCTGCGCCTGATATGTCTCTGATCTTGTCAGATCATCGTCTCATGATCGCACCGAACTTTGAGAGTGTTTTGCGCTTTCATTTGTGCACTATTATCTCCTACGTACCTAGTTAATTTCTGTTAATTGATTTTGACCACCTTCGGATTGACCATTTGGCCTAAAATTCGGAAGGGGAAGAAAATGGTACCTATTTATACAAATGACGTTTTTAGAGTCATTGGATGCGGATTTGCTTACGCACGCAGGATTGAGATGCATCTGTGATGCGTAACACCTGCGACATCGCGGTGTCATGCGAACTATTTTTTGGCAACACAGATTAGGTTTCTCAATTCTGCGTCTCTAAAAACGTTTTAAAATTAAATTTCATTGTAATTTCTTACCTAGGAAGAAACTCCAGAAATGGGAATTGCTGCGTTGGAGAGGAAGCCCATATCGGTTTTCATGGCTGACATGTCGTCGGACAAGAAGCAGCTGGCCGAAATGCTGTACCAGGACATCGTCAGGCCTACCGGCGTCTCTTGGGACGACATCAAGGGACTGGCTTCGGCTAAAAGCTTGCTGATGGAATCTGTCATTTACCCTGTGAGGTGAGATATGGAAAGTTAATTTATGGTAAAGTATTAAGCTGAGTTTTTTTCTGTCATCAGGTTCTCGTCAGGTTATCAAAGTGTTGTGAGTGGAATATATTATTGCACTTGAAAAAATGACCGCCAGAGGCGGGAATCGAACCCGCGTTCCTCGCATCCCGGGCGATTGCCTAACCTCTCGGCCACCCTGGCGTTATAAGAGACGATATAAGAGCATAAAATAATAAGATACAGCACTATGCTGTCACTTGAAAGCTGTCCAACTGAGTGCTGGTGAGAATTCAAAAGTGCAGGAGAAGAGTAAGTAAGTAATTTTGATTTTCTCAAAAAATATTACCGACTTTGTGGCGCACCATTTTTTACGGCAATGCGCGCTCTCTTATTATTTTTCATGGATCTATTGATGGTAAAAATGCCGTACAAAAATATATGACCAAAATGTACTTACTCTTCTCCTGCACTTTTGAATTCTCACCAGCACTCAGTTGGACAGCTAACAAGTGGCAGCATAGTGCTAAATCTTATTATTTTATGCTATTATATCCATTTTAGACATAGGCCTGTAGTCTCAAGCGAGTAATTTATAAATAGAGCTACAGCTTAGCTCCTGTGGAAACGGCTTATCAGAGCGAGGCTTAACAAACACATTCCTCGCCATGCTTCCTCGCACATCTCTGGTAGAAACAGTCTTTCTTGGAATATTAAAACTTATGGAATTTCGATCACTGGGAGACCTCAGGTGAATTTCTTACAAAATATCTAAGACGCTACCCTAAAACCAGGTATCCAGAAGTGTTCACCGGTCTACTGGAGCCGTGGCGAGGAGTTCTACTGCACGGCCCGCCGGGCACCGGCAAGACGATGCTGGCGCGCGCGGTGGCTGCCGAGAGCGGCTGCACTTTCTTCAACGTCTCCTGCAGCACCGTCGTCAACAAGTGGCGAGGGGAGTCGGAGAAACTCGTAAAGGTCGGTGTAGACTACGGGGAAGGTGCAAAACGGAGTAAAAGACCGAGATAAAGAAAAGGGCTGTTTATTACGATAGCCACACGGATTGATAAAAAAACACCAGTGCGACGTACGATGTCGCTCGTGGATCGTTTTGAACTGAACGAACGTTCCGTGCGAGTACATAGGGGCCCGCTTTGACAGGCATAAAAGATATTGCAGATACCTTCAAATATTAATAAAAATCATAAACTATACCGTACATTATTGCGAAATTTTAAAAACACACAAATACAAGACACATTTCAATTGAGCGCGTCGCTAACACTCCCCACCCTAGTGCTGCAATGTAGCACTCAAACTTCTAAGGAAATGGGTGCGACGCGTGCCGCAGACCGACGCCAAATTCCGGATTTGGTCTTGACGTCTACCATTCTGATGCGACCATCCTTACCAGGGTAGATTTGGTGAACGATGCCCCTTGGCCATGTGTTCCGTGGCGAACTCGGATCAACAACGAGAACCAAATTACCAACCTGAAGCGGTACCCGTTCGTCGTTCCATTTTTTGCGTGGTAGCATGTCTGGTAAAATTTGTTTTACCCACCTGGTCCAGAACATGTCTGCCAACCGTTGAGCTTTCCGCCATTGTTTTCTCAAGAACATGTCAGAGTCATCGAACTCGCCGATTATTGGTGAATTAGATGAACCACCTAAAAGGAAATGATTAGGAGTAAGCGATTCCACAGTAGAGGGATCCACAGCTACGTGAGACAATGGGCGAGAGTTCACAATATTCTCAACCTCTGGCAAGAATGTGATAAGTGCCTCCTCTTTGGGTGTCCTCTCTGTAATAATCCCTTTCAGAGAAGTCTTGACGGTTCTGATCAGACGCTCCCATGCCCCACCCCAGTGTGGGGACCCCGGAGGTATAAAGTGCCAGTCCATTTGGTTGTTCACGCCTTCTTATTTCAGGATCTTTTCATCTAAAGACATATTTTGCCGTAACTCTTTTTCAGCTCCGCGCAGATTGGTGCCGTTATCCGAATAAAGATAACGCGGCCACCCACGCCTAGCAGCCATTCTGCGCAAAGCCATTATGAGAGAATCTGTGGACAATGATGACACAACTTCATTGTGTATCGCCCGAATAGTTAGGCACGTAAACAAAACACAGTACCTTTTTTCTTTGCGTCTCCCTACAGCTACTTCAACAGGACCGAAGAGATCCAGTCTACAGAATGTAAATGGACGCTGATGGTGAGCCAATCGTGCGTGAGGTAAATCTCCCATACGGGGCACCTGTGGCTTGCACTTTCGAATGCGACAAAGCATGCACTGCGGTACGACAGTCTTTACAGTAGGTCTTAGCCTTATTATCCAGTATTTCTGCTTCAACTCGTTTACAACGGTCTCCTGATTTCCGTGAGCGGCCTTGACATGGTAATATCGTGCGATAAGCCTTGCTATTGGATGCCGTCCGTCTAGGATTATAGGTCTTTTTATTCCCAGGTCTACGTCCAGTGCAGCATCAATGCGGCCTCCAACACGCAGCAATCCTTCCTCATCGAGCACGGGAGTCAATGTGAGTAGCCTACTGGTTCGTGGTATACTATTTCCCATTTTTATTGAAGCTATTTCTTCAGAAAATGACTGCAGTTGTGCGTGGCGCATCAATAGACGCTCAGCTTCTACCATTTTGTCGCAGTCTATTTCCTTGGTGAGTCCTTTACACGCATTAATAAATTTAAGAACTGTAGCAGTAGCTCTTAGTAGCTTAAGCCAAGATGAAAAGCGCTGAGGATCAGGAACCGGCAATTCTACATCTGGTACTGATTGTTTCAAAACCATATAAGTAGCGGAGTTTATCTCATTTATGTCAGGTTGAATAACGTCAATCGGCCAGTGGTCACAGTCATTGTGTAAAAACTCTGGACCGTTAAGCCATTCCCCCTGAAATATGTTTAGGCTAAATTCATCTCGCGTAGCCAAGTCCGCAACATTTAGATATGAAGGGACGTTTCTCCACTCCTCTGTACTCGTTAGCTCGTCTATTTCTCCTAGACGATTTGCCTCGAAAGTTTTATAGAACGAGTGTTATTCCTAATCCAGTGTAAAACTGTGGTGGAGTCACACCAAAAATATCGGCGAATGGGCTTAAGTTTATGTTCATTCATTATTGTATGGGCAAGTCTAGCTGCCAACAATGCTGCTTGTAACTCCGCACGAGGTATTGTTAATGGTTTCACTGGCATAACTCGACATTTGCTAGCAACAAACGTAACACGTGTCTCGCCAATATCATCCCAACGCCAATAAGCTACGGTGCACATTGCTTTAGCAGCGGCGTCGCTAAACATGTGTAGCTCCAGGTTCTTATATCTATTTTTAGACACACTTGCAGTCGTAGCAGGTGATACGGCGTCATAGCGCGAGGGCGTCGTAGCAAATTCCGTAGACGCGCTGATCCCGTTCGTAGTCACTGCGCGGCGAGGGAACGAGGCAGCGGTATGATCATGATTATCGCTTTCTGTCACACTCGCAGCAGGTAAGTAGCACCTAGATATACGTATGTCTTTGATTACCTTGAGTAGGTCGAGCCAATTGCACCATCTGTTATAAACTTCATCTGGAATATAGTCATCCCAGCCGATATTCAATCGCCAAGTTTCTTGTAGCATTGATCGACCTTGAATTATAAATGGAGATAAGAATCCAAAAACATCAAAGATGGACATAATAACGCGTAACATAAGTAGCTTTGTAGGCCTTTGTTTTCCTTCAACAACGGCCTCAGGAGCGCGTTTTAGGGTTACGTCAAATCCTAATTTATCCTTTTTAGTAAACCATATCAAACCAAGAGGACGTTCCCCGTCGTACTGTTGGTCAATTTTAAATCTAACCGCGACTTCACCTACGCTTTCTTTCGGCAATGTTTGCAAGACATTTAAGCTGTTACTCGTGAAGTTACGTATCTCAAAACCACCTTCTTTATGAATTTTTATAATATTATTTACCATTTCAATTGCGCTGGTTTCATCCTCGAAGCTGTCAATATAATCATCTATATAATGTGAATTACGTACCGCATCGACAGCAGCGGGCAGCGATGACTCATAGCGTTCGGCATTCTTGTTTTTAATAAACTGTGCAATAACTGTGCTTTTGTAAGCATTACTATAAGTCAGGCAACTTACAATTTGGACCTACCCTTCCAGGGTAAACACACAAACCAGCGACCATCAATGAGTTCCGATGTTTTTTCCAAAAAATCGAGGGCACGAACTTCATCTACGTTTTATCTTACCGCACTAGAAATACCTAAAGAGTCAACGGTAAACGATTGTTTCACCTGTTCGTGAAGATTTCGCAGCATGAGCTCGTCCTCCATCGCGGCACTACCTTGGGCCGAGACGCACAGGTTTACGTGTCCAGACCTACCCGGACCGGATCCGGACTGCGGCACTCGCACATTACCATGAATACACCAACCTAAAGGGGTGAGTGTAGCGTACGGCTCATTATTATTTCCAGAAACAATTTGCAACGGTAACATAAAATCATAATTATCCTGGCCAATTAAAATTTCAGGTTTACTATTAAGACTCAACAATTGATCTTTTATATTACATAATTTTGTAGAACTTAATTTAACAGTACTAATTGTTTGCAAAGGTAAGTTTAGCTCATTAACACTACGCGCTCTGATTGAGTGAATCTTATTATCAATACCTGACAATCGCAAGCTTGTTACAACTACGTCACAAACCAGTTTGTTATTGCTCCAGGCGCCGCTCACGCACATGCGCTCGCGCCGGCTCTGCTAAGTCACTGCTTATCAGTGATACGGTCGATCCGTCGTCGAGTAACGCTGATGCACTAATTATACCGTTAGGTCCATGTATACGCACGGGGACCACTTTAAGTAACACTCGGCACTCACTCGCGTTAATATGCGTAACAGTTTCCACTGATGGTGCACTAGGTTGCTGATCACTAGCTTCGACGTCATTTCTCCTGCGACTGTTGTTGTTATTGAAGTGCAGTAATCGATGATGCGGCGCGCCGCAGCCGTCCTTGTCGCACGCGGCTGCTGAACAGGTGTCTCGCGTGTGACGACACAACAGGCACTTATAGCACAATCCTTTGCGTTTGACATATCGTCATCTTGTTTTTCTAAGCGCTTTCTTGAATTGTTTACAATCTGTTACCTTGTGTTGATGATCGGAGTTGCGAAATTAGCACTTATCGTCACTAGTAGAGGATTCAGACTGCAGCAATACTGTTTGTGACTTGTGGTTGTTGTGATATCTGTTATCAGTGCGGCAATTAACTCCACTTACGTTCACTGATGAAGTTATAGTTGAAACTTTTAAGGCTTCATTATGTAAAAAGTCGGATAGCATAATCAGTCGTCGTGACTTTTTGTTGCTTTCTGTGATGATTGGAAAACTGTAGTCTGCCCATTTTGACAATAGTACTGTAGGCAGTTTTGATAAGATTATTGAAACTATGCTCATTCCTTGTAGGTACTCTTCGGTATTCAATGCACGCACTGCTTCTAGGAAGTTTCGAACTTTACACGAAAACGTCACGATATCCCTGTGATAATCATGTGATACTGGCGGTAATCGTTTGATGTCTTCAAGACATCATGCGATTGATGATGCCGTCCGGGCTTCCGAACCGTAGCTGTAGTGTAGATATAATCATGTCAGGTGACGTCGCACTAATAAGCATAGCTGACACTGTATCTTTAGCAGCTTCTCGGAGGCACTTGCGTAATCGCTATAGGTTCTCTTTCGCGCTGAACCCACAGACTTCTGTCGACTCGTCGTATGATTGTTTACCTTGCAGCCATTCAATTGGATCACCGCTGAATTCTGGTAGTTCTCGTGGTGTGCGTAATCGGCTAAGCAGATTAGCGTTGTTGTTACTGTTAGAACAGGCAGCAGTGGCTAGGTCTCTGATAGTGCTAGCTAACATGTGAAGCGTTGCATCGGTATTCGGCGGAGCGGCAGGTGCCATCAGCGGCGCCGGCGGCTGGGTGACAGGCGGTGGCGGCGGCGCGGCGGCCAGCTGTGTGGCTGGCGGGACCGGCCCAGCGGCCGCGGCTACAACTGAAGAAGCAGCTGGTCTTGGCGGTGATGATGCTCTCGGCTCACCGATGCTAGCTTTGTCCATTTCTTTGTAGCTAGATTCCAACCACTTTTCTACATATTCGTTGCCCTTCTCTTTGTGTGGACTGTATATTTCTTCTTCTTCGAGTTCTGCGATATCCTCTCCAACTGTTTATCTATTAGTTCCATGCAGATTTTCGCCTTTTTAATTGCAGCATCTCTAACCGTTTTTTTCTCGCCTGTGCGGAGGCTAGGGATGACTTGCCAGATTTCGCACTTGCGGGAGCGGGAGGCGGTGGTTCCGATTTAACGCTGTTTGCCGGCATGATGACGTCGTTTTTTACCATCGGCACGTCGATCGATGCACTTTTGCCAACACCAGAGGCAGCACAAAGTCTGTCATCGTGCTGAAGTTGACACACCACGTTTTTGAACGCCGCCATTTTGTTCACGCTCGAGTCGCGCCGTACTCCGTGTTTGCACCATTTTTACAGGAGTGTGGATCATTTGATCAGGGTCGAAGGCCAACTGTAGACTACGGGGTGCACCTTCCCCGTAAACGTAAACGGAGTAAAAGACCGAGAAAAGGGCTGTTTATTACGATAGCCACACGGATTGATAAAAATACACCAGTGCGACGTACGATGTCGCTCGTGGATAGTTTTGAACTGAACGAACGTTCCGTGCGAGTACATAGGGGCCCGCTTTGACAGGCATAAAAGATATTGCAGATACCTTCAAATATTAATAAAAATCATAAACTATACCGTACATTTTTGCGAAATTTTAAAAACAAACAAATACAAGACACATTTCAATTGATCGCGTCGCTAACCGTCGGTGTTACATTTACATTATTAAAAATTGAATTTACAATAAAAAACACTACAAAATCCATGCATTATCATCATTATCAGCGGTAGGACGTCCACTGCTGAACATAGGCCTACCCCACGGCTTTCCACAACGACCGGTTGCAAACGGTTTGCATCCAGTTTCATCCTGCATTTTTTTATTTTATTTTTAGATGATCAAACGAACTTACCTTAAGTGAAGTTCGACCTTAATTGTCCTGGCTTCGTCAAAGAGATTTAAGAGATAACAAGTAGGAAGCTCCAGCGACGCAACCAGCAACCGCACACAGGTTCAGCGCAAGAAAAGACAGAGAAAGAACATCCCCCTCTGTCCTACGCCTCACAGCACTGTCCCAGCCGCCTGCTGCTCATTCATTTCAGAGCAAGAAGACGAGTTATGGATAAACAACATTGATTAAAACTTATTGGGTGATTACTATTTATTCATAAATACAGCATAATAGGGAGGGACGGGATCTTAAATCTCTTCGACGAAGCCAGAACAATTAAGATCGAACTTCACTTAAGGTAAGTTCGTTTGATCATCTAATTGTCCTGTCTTCGTCTCCGAGATTTAAGAGATAACGAGTAGGAAGATGTTTAGAGAAAATCGATGTTGTTTAAACCATAAATAAAATATGAATATATCTGTATTATATATATATTATTTGTAATAAACATTATCTATTATAAAATTATAATATGAGTTTGTTTAAAACACTATCAATAAGTAACATAAATTCTTAACGAAAATATGTAAATTGCTTCGGAAATATTTAGGTACTTAGACAAAACAACCACTGCTATTCAATTATTATCTTGTAACTTTAGGTCTATTTTAGAAATTCGCAAACACTGGATTGTCAAATTCAACCTGGGATTATGCGAATATTATATATCAACACTAATTGCGACACGGCCACTGGCAGATGTTGCCGCATAGCGTGTGCTGGAAGCACGGAATGTACTGGTATCGATACTGCATGCTTCTAGAACTAACAAAAGTGCCAACGCTCTATTGTTTGGAAATATACGGCGTGGTAAGGATTTCTCAATGGTAAAATCAGTCTTGTCCACATTTCTCGGTTAAATCTGTTAGCAAGACAAGTATTTGGATCACTAAACAATGGTAAATCTTAACCAAGGCTGAGATTTTCCAATTGACTAGGTTTTAATGAGATTTATCATTTTAATTATATCTGTTATTTTAAAGATAGGTTCTTTGAGTCGACGGATATTTAAAACAACTCAAGCAGAGTATTTGGCATCTTTAGACAGAGGCTAAGGACATGATCAATATGGCCAATTCATTACAAAGGAATACTAATGATGATGAAGAATTAGGTTTTAAAATCGACTACAAATCTAAAACAATAATAAGGGATCCACTTTATGTCGTATCGAGATAACAAACTAGTTTTATCTTAAAGACGCTAATGAAAAAAAAAACGCTTTAGGTACTCTAGACCATTACCGATCCTGTTAATTAAAATTAAAGAAATTGGGGATCGAATAATTGCTTAACGTAACGTGGGATGCCTGATTGTAAAATCGATTACATCATAAGTTTGACGTTTAAAAATATCAACAAAACTTTTATTTGCACAAGTTCAACCATATGAATACATACTTGGCGAATATTTTATAAAGGTAGGTGAATTAAGTAGTTTTTGAAAGCGATTACACATAAGATTAAAAATGCTTTAGTGATAAGATCGTGATTGCCAGAAAATAATAGCGGTGGAGTGGATGTGACTGTCTGAATACTGTCTGAGAGAAGGTATTTATTCGGTGATATTTTAATTTATATCGCAGATAGCTTGTGATATAAAGATGAGACCATGGTTAGGAATTTTAGTACGGGGTTATTAAAAATACTGTAGCACGATCAGCATTTTTTGACAATTTTTAATGCAATGGCAGAAAAGCAAAACAATTGAAGAAAAAAACATTGTGCCAACGGATAGTAAAAGCATCACTTACTAAGGCGTGAAGGGATCTAATTCCCTTATTAACGTATTTGCACACTTTGCATTTACACTTTTACATCGATTTTATATGGAAAGCAAGCAAACCACTTCTATGTTTATTGAGCAAAAAAAATTTAACTGTACAAATACCATGCCGGCCCTTTTTGTTATTATAAGATACGGCGGTCTTAGAATAATAACGGCGGTAGGATTATCTGCCGAAAACACAAGCTGCCCTCCAACCGGTGACGCATCGGTAAAAAATCTCTAATTTAAAATCAAACGATTTAATTGTATTCAAAGACAAACTAAAGTGTGTTTTCGTTCATTTAAAAATCAAAAGACAAAGACTAAAGCCATTATTGGAATAGAGAGCTAAAAAAGTTGCTCTTTCAGATGACTTTGTATGGGCCCAGCCTGTACTAGACATACTGCTATAAATAGCTTGACAAAAGTCATGAACAGAAATTCTAGTTTTCAAATTTGTGGGTCTGCAAAGGATTCAGTTTTTTTGTGTATCTATTTCGAGGTTGTTTTTAACACATAGATATTTTTCAGATTCGAACAGGAATCCATTATTTACTAAGTATTAAATTGTTACACACTAAAAGAGTAACAATCCCATAAATAACTTTTCTACTATTCTTATTTTTTATTTAAAAATCCTATCTATTTGTGGTCATAACTTGTAATTTGGGTAGTTTTTGTGACAACATAAAAAGAGCACATCTCTTATAATATCACCGACAAAAGACCCTCTGATCGGGGAACAGCTGCTACCGGTTTTAGAGTTTCGTGGAAATATACGGGACCATACAAAGACTCGGTAGAAAAGGTATTGTTCACAAATTTTATTATCAAAAAAATCCTAAATATTTATATGTGGTCGTCATTTGTAGCAAGCGACCAAAGAATTGGCTTTTAAAATCGAGATTTAACTTAATATTATAGTTAGGTCTCACTTATCAGTCTAGCTGCTGTCCTAATTTTTACTGTTTAAAATGCTGAGGTGATATGTATTTATTTGTTAACTAATATCAATCTCATTGTTCCAATTGATTGTAAATGAGTTGATATTTCTTCTATAATTTCTATGCACTCGGTCTTGGAAAAAAAATAACTTTCAGAAGTATGACCTGGCTTTTCCACGGATTGCATATGGTAACCTGACACAGGCTGACACGGCGTCCTCATTAATTGAGGAGGCCCACTCGTTAAAAAAATATATGTTTAACTTACCAGCCTGTAGGTAGTTACCTCTATCTGGTCGGTTTCTGAGCGCGACACGTTGTCGGCGCTTGAGGTGCACAGTAGCTCGCTGTCGAAGCAAAAGCAACTTGCAGCGCCTAGCAACGCGTTATCTCAGGATATGCTGGCGGCTGCTGCTGTTGCATGGGGTGCGCAAATGCGGCGCGGGGTGATGACGTGCTCGCTCTACTGCGCCCGCGAGCTGCCCGCTACTCTAAATTATCAATTACCTTGATATCTTTATGCCTTTAGAAGGTTTGATAAAACCTTTAGGCTAATCTGCAAGCCAAAAAAGTAACACTTTTCCTGTCCTTGATTGGATCGACAAAGAATTTGTCGAGTAAAGGCATGATCAACGACCGCCTAGTGTCTTGAGTCTGCAATAATTGCCGCCGTCATTATTAGTACTTGCAGTACTTAGGGGGTTTTACATGAACCTCGTCACAAGCCCGACACAGCCTTCCTTAGCGCAGCTAGGGCATGGGCTAATTGTTTCCTGTTTGGTGGCAATGCAGTTATCCTGATAACGGCTTGTATTTGTAACTATTAAGCCTGCTTACGGGTTTAGCACGGGCATTGAATCCCGCAAAACTACGCAGGTGGCATGCATGACGGTGTATTTTGGGTATAAGTATTTTTACACAACCCTTCTTAACGCCTCGAGCTTCATAAGAACGCCGGCGTCCCGATCACAAAATGATTGTCTATTGTGTTTGGGATACATGATACTTGAAGGATTAATTTCCTTTTTCATAGATAGGTTCATATCTCTCTGATAAATATATAAGTAGGTACTCACCCTACTCAGGTATCATTCATAAGACATGTAAAGAAAAACCAACAACGGGCCCAGGAACATCACAGGGCGGGGTATCGCACGACGAAATATCAACGGGCGAAACTTCAACGGAAGGAACGTTGCAGGATGGTACGGGGTAGGTACTTCATAGGAAAGTTCCTCGTAGTATTGAATAGTACCCTGGTTCTGTAAGTGGAGTTTGTGGGCTTTTTGTTGACATTAATGTTTTTCAAAAATAAAAAAATTGAGGGTAGGTTGAACAATAAAGCAACATACTATATCTAACATCTCGTGTTAGATTTCCTCAGCAAGTCTAGTTCTTACAAAAATCAGACTGGCTAATATCTCGTATTAGCTCAGCAAAAAAGGTAGACTGGCTAATATCTCGTATTAGCTCGGCAAAAAAAATAGCTACAGATCAATACCACGTATTGATTCGGAGCAAAAAATGCACTGCTCAACCTCTCGGATTGAGTCTGGCATAAAAAAGTAGGCAGTAATGAGTTGCAGAAGTAATATTTTTACTTTATAAAAATATAGGTCAATATCACGTATTGATTCAAAGCATAAAATAATAAAGCACAGCGCAGTTGCGCGAGTTACGTTTGTTTCAGTATCACAGGCACTATTTTATAAGCAATACACTGCACTTACCTTATATTTATTTATTACCACGTATTTCAAATAAGATTTACATATATTATTTATTTTCTATTTTACTCCTCAGTATAACCGTAATGCCGTTTTTGCATAATGATAACGAAAGCCTAAAGCTTTTGGCTGTAATTGAACACTGCGTGCATTCGGTGCGCGCGCACGGACACGAATGAGCAGCAGGCGGCTGGGACAGTGCTGTGAGGCATAGGACAGAGAGGGGGGATGTTCTTTCTCTCTCTCTTTTCTTGCGCTGAACCTGTTTGCGGTTGCTGGTTGCGTCGCTGGAGCTTCCTACTTGTTATCTCTTAAATCTCGGAGACGAAGACAGGACAATATTCTATTTTATTGAGAAGACCAACTGCGTTACATTATTTTTTCTTAACTAGTACTTACGTCTATGAGTAGAGCTAATAACAGGTTTCCCTTTATAATACAATTTGCATAGGACGTGAAACCGAACCATTTTCACCTGATTTTTACATACACACATATATATACACATACATACATACATATAATATGCAATATTTACATGAAATAAATAAATATCTATTCAAAGCTACTTCCAATTCAAAATTTCGAAGACCAAAACCTTCATTTTCTAAATTTGTTTTTTTAATCTACTCTTCCATGTTTTTGAGAGTTTTTACCGTTTTATGTTTCATTATAATTTTGCTGTGAGTGAATATGTCAATTCCCTGAAAAGTCGCATTATAAGTCTGCGGCAATCGAGACATAGGTGCGTCACGCGCGTAGTTAGTACTCGCTTTGGGGTCTACAAACAATGGAGGGAGCCGCCGCTATCTTTATGGTCGTCTGTCAATCTTGCCGGTAAACGTCCTACTGCCTTTGATAAAAGGGTCTCCAAAAAATACAAAATCCATACCAAAAGCAGTAACAGTCAAAACAAGCCTTTGTGTATAATATATATAATAAGTCAGCCTATCCCACTGCTGGGAAAAGGCCTCACCTCAACTATGAGGAGGAACGAGCCATACTTCACCACGCGGGCTCAGTGCGGATTGGTGGAGGGGTGTATGTAAGGCAAGTGACAAACCTTACTGTCAGATGTTATCAAGCCGCCCTAGGACCTCTGACTAGGCTTAACGACTAATACCACAGATATTAGCCGGGACCAACTGCTTAACGTGCCTTCCGAAGCACGGAGATGCTTGTCATGGACGTCACTTAAATGGTCGGAATGGTCACCCATCCAATCACGACCGCGCCGTGGGTTGCTTAACTTTAGGTATCACTACCAAAGCGCTGCCGCCACTGCGCCACAGGCAGCCTTTGTGTGTCTGACATTTAATGCCTTGCATTTAATAAAGACGCATTATTACGCTTAATTTCCAGGTCCTTTTCGAGATGGCATCCTTCTATTCCCCATCCATCATCTTCGTAGACGAGGTTGAGACGATAGCATCGGACCGGTCGTCTCCGGGAGAACACGAGGCGTCGCGTCGGCTGAAGGTCCAACTCCTCACTGAGTTGGACGGCATCGGAGAAAGAGATGGCGTGGTGTTCTTACTGGCCAACTCGAATATGCCGTGGTAAGTAGTAAATTAACGATAGTATCATATCGGTCTTCCCCGGGATAACACGAGGCGTTACGTCGATCGAAGGTTTAACTTTTCATTGAGCTGGACGGCATCGGGGTAAGGGATGGCGTAGTGTTCTTTCTGGCCAACTTAAATATGCCGTGGTAAGTAGTAAACCAATGATAGTTTCATATCGGTCTTCCCCGGGAGAACACGAGGCGCGTTCGGAACCCGAAAAATGAATTTTGTTAAGCATCTAATACATTTTTGCAAGGCCTGTCTTATAAGACCTGTCTAATGCCTACTTATTCTTCAGGGATAATTGAAACTCACTTAGAAAGTTTCTAACCTAACTGATAGATAATTATAATAACTAAGTGATTTTTAATAGTAGAATTTATTTCGTAAAAACTGCCACCTTGATCTAAACTTTGGCATACTGATGTGCATCGCACAGTGAAAACTTGAAGAAACAAACAACCGCTCTCTGCGCTGCTGCCAAGAAAAATATGGGACGTAATAAGCCATCAATAGCGACGAAGTTCAGTAAACAGAAACAGATATTGTTTGAGTTTTGCTATGATTGTCTCTGCTGTTGATATAAAACACAATATGAGATAGTACTAAATAGCTACTCTAAGTAGTTAAAGCAGAGGCACAAATATCGAATATTGCAGAGGTAATAGAATTATTATGAGAAGAACAGCTTTACAGCATTTACAAGTTTTTAAGAAAGACAATTTAACCTTATGTTTTGCACTCAAAAATTCATTGACCGTGTCGTCCGGTTGGCTCGAACTGAGCTACGGAAGACGCTAGTCAGTCTACGAATTGGAAGAGCATTCGCCCGTATGGTGAAGGGTCGTGGGTTCGAGTCCCACCGGACGATACGGTCGATAAATTTTTGAGTGCAAAACAAATTTTCTTTCTTGCAAAGACATTGCTTAAATTATAAAAAAATAATTATAACATGTGGTATAACAGTATCATCGAATTCTAAATCTTCTCAAGATGTTTCCATCATTCTTATATCGTTATCCCGGTTGTGCACTCGCACGTGAGGGCCCAGGATCCACTGACCATGATCTAGGATGTGGCAGATCAGGTAATTACTACCATCTGACCTCCGTGACCCTGTTACCAGGGTAACCTGACCAGTTTGGATCATGGTTACACATGCAGTCTCCTGAATGTGTAGGTTTCCTCACGATGTTTTCCCCCACCGTAAGATTCTTCTCAGGATGTTTCCATATTTTATAATTATTTTTATAGTTTGAGCAATTTGTTCCCAAGTTTTACGAAAGTACCTAAATTTTATCAATTAAATGAGACCCCTACCTACCTTAATTTTCCTTTTTGATAAAATAAAGATAAAGATAAAATATACACACCTTAGATATTACAAAGTGACTGCCTCGTTGGTTTAGTGGTCAGCACGCTGGGTACCTACTATCCACGAGGTCCCGGGTTCGAATCCCGGGTCGGGCCGAGAGTGTGGGTTTTTCTGTCTTGCAATTACTCAGACACAGCTCCGGAGTCAGGAAGTTGGTGGTGTTAACACCCGTACCTCGGAAAGTAAGTTAAGCCGTTGGTCCTGCGCCTGATCTCTCTACGGTCATGTCGGATTGCCGTCTCACCGCATTATGAGAGTGAAGGAACAGAGAATGCACCTGTGTATTGCGCACACACTTGTGCACTATAGTATGTCCTGCGCAGTTGGCTAATCTCTGTTGAGATAGGCCGCCGTAGTCGAAATCGGCTAGGAGGACATCATCATTACAAAGTGCCAACTAAAGTTTGTAAAATGGTAAGTCTGTTTGTAGGAATTCCTTCCTGTTCTGAATTGACCTTAAAACTACTAAATCTAATTTTAAAAATACGTATTCTATCTAACAAAGAACACGATTTTTCTTAGACAGAAAACTCACTTATCTTACCCTGCCGGCCGAAAGACGCTAACCTAACCCTGTTTTTATAGGGAGATCGATCCAGCAATGCTAAGAAGACTCGAAAAGCGGATCTACATACCGCTTCCCGACTTCAAAACACGCGCAGAACTCTTCGAGAAGTTTCTAAACTCCAAAAGCATAGAGTTGTTCCCTAAAGTGGACTATCAAGAGCTGGCTGCGAAGACCGAAGGCTACTCCGGAAGTGACATCAAGCTGGTGTGCAAGGAGGCGCTCATGTCCTCTGTGAGGAAGATGCTGCCCAGTATGGCGGTGAAAGGTATTCATGCAGCCACTTTTTAGCTTTCTTGTCTGTCTCTTACTCTTATGAAGGAGAAAGAAAGCAAGAAACTTTTCCTGTTACCTGGACTACCTAGATTTTCCTCTAAGTATTAAAAACATGCTACTAGCTTTTCCATAACGTGTTAGGCGTGAGAATATGCTGAAAGTTGCAGGATTAATTAGAGAGGCAATCGCTCGTTTTGTGATTGTTCTAGCAAAATCAAAATCCAAACTGCACTTCAATGTATTCGAAATAGGCTTGAAAAGTTTTAAATCGCAGCACACTCTCCATATAAGTAATGTATTTTTTCCATAAGATCACTTTTACTTTTCTGTAGGGGCGTTTTTAGTTTTAACACCCATTGATTTATTATATACTTATATTTATATCAATGTTAAATCAAGACTAACCGACAAATTACAAATGTCTGAAACATCGATGACATGACAAAAGAGAGATGGTTTTTTAATTGGTCGGATAATACTGTCCTGTCCTGCCTGACTTAAACCCGGTACTAAGTTTTTGAAACTAAGGGGGTTGATTTTGCACACGCACGGCGTACACGGTACTCGGGTTTGAGATTAGGTACATAATCTGTAAGGGCCGGCGCTCACTGCCGGCATGGCACGGCGTGTCATGGCAAAGGATTTTATTACTAATCAGGTTATTTCGAATCTTATTTTAATGTGTGTAGACCTCATGTTACTTTATTTCGATACCACGATGCCGCGAAATGAAGTGCCGTGCCGCGGCATGACGTTTCATTCCACGGGTTGCCGCGGCGCGCCATTACATCCCGCGAGACTATGGGTCACATTGTGTCGAGGAATAATAAATAAGGAGAAATAAGGTTGAAACTTGTTGTAATGGTCCGGTTCAGTCCGGTCGGTACGCGCGGGCAAGGGAGGGAGGGAGAAGACGCATTGGCGCGCGCGCATTTATTTCGTCTCTCTCAATGACTGAGCGTTTTAAAAGATTAACGCGTACGCGATATTGTAATAAGTATTACTTTCACGTAAAATACGAAAAAAAATGATGAAAAGAAATAATCTGGTTAATCACGGCATGCCACGGGATGCCGCGGGATGCCACGGCATGTCACGGAACGCCGCGGGATGCCGCAGCACAACCTGCCGTGCCATGCCTTGCCACGCCGTCAGCGAGCGCCGGCCCTAATGCGTAGCACCCGTTTATCCGTTATCCTAGACACCAAAGCACAAGTTCACGCTTAGTTTGAGGTTGAGTAATTGGTGTGATTGTTGTAATTATTTATTTTATTTATTTACTGATGATTCCAGGATGCCAAGCAAACCGCAAGGACCGTCTGAACTTGTCCGACATCTTGACCGCTATTGAGAAAACCAAGCCGGTCTCCAAGAACTTGGCCAAGAGGCATGAGGTCTGGCAGAACGAGATGGGATGCTCTTAACGGTATTTCTAACTCTATGTTAGGTAGCTAAATATAAAAAGTTGGTTATTTTAGGAAATGCAAATAATTTAAACCTGCGCCTTTTATTTGGATAAATTAAGTAGATTAAAGAGATCCTTTTAAATAGATAGAAGTCGATAGACATCACTATAATGATGTTCAAATGTGAATTAAACCCGCTTACAAGCAACAAATAAATGTCAACATTGTAAAAAACAACGATTTGATTGTGTGTTTGTATTGAATAGGCTTCGAAACTACTGGAACGATTCAATTGAAAGGTACAGAGATAGTTTGAGACCCTGGGAAGGACACGGTTTTTTACTTTTTGTCGCGATATAAAATTATCAGCGAGGTGAAATGGGGGGTGAGTTTCCATGGAAAATCCGACTTTTGGCGCGGGTGAAGTCGCGGGGAACTTCTAGTAGTGTTACGAGGGTCAAACTGAAAGTTCTTAGAACTGGCCACTTATAAACAATATAATAAAAAAAATATTCTTAAATTTGAAAATAGAACTCTTTGCCAATATTACTGAGTATATATTTCATTCATTTGTCATTTGTTTTACGACTTGGCGGCAAATTGAAAATTGTCTGTGTCACGTCAAAATGAATTTAACACGAGAAAATTTTCGTGCAATGATTTTTTATGACTTTCGATGTCATTTAAGTCAACAAGAAAGTTATGATAGACTACGATTGGCCTTTCACGATGAAGCCCCATCTCGTGCGACTGTTTACAACTGGTTTAATGAGTTTAAACGTGGTCGCACTAATCTCACTGATGATGTACGTGAGGGACGGCCTTCTACGGCGACGACTGAAAATAACATCTGTGTTGTGCGGCGTATGATAGAGACTGACAAAAGAGTGACCTATCAGCAGATTCGGACAAGCTTAGGCATCGGTATGAGTCAAGTGCACAAAATCCTCCACGAACATTTAGCGGTCAGGAAGCTTTGCGCCCGGTGGATACCTCATAATTTGACTAAGGCTCAAAAACTCCATCGTGTGGATTGGTGCCGTAAAATGATTGAAAGATTTAACGGAGGTGACTCAAATGCTGTGTTCGACATACTAACAGGTGACGAAAGCTGGATTTACTGTTATGATCCTGAAACCAAAAGACAATCTGCTCAGTGGGTGTTTCCTTTCGAGGAGTTGCCAACTAAAGTGAAGAGAGATCGAAGTGCGGGAAAAAAAATGGTGGCCTCGTTCTTTGGAAGGATAGGTCATTTCGCAACAATTGTGTTAGAGGATCAAAAAACAGTTTCTGCAGAATAGTACACTACCAATTGTTTGCCACTTGTCTTGGAAAAAGTTCGAGAGAAACGACCTCGCAGTAGGATCCTCCTTCACCACGACAACGCCTCGTCGCACACCGCCAAGCGAACGATCGACTATTTGGCGACATCAAACGTTGAATTACTGGGTCACCCGCCGTATAGCCCCGACCTCGCGCCTTGTGATTTTTATTTATTTCCAAAAATTAAAGAAAAACTTAAAGGAAAGCGGTTTATGAATGCTGAAGAAGCGGTGGCTGCGTATCGCGATGCCATTGAAGAGACCCCTAAGGACGAGTGGGCAAAGTGCTTTTCCCAGTGGTTCCATCGCATGCAGCGGTGTATTGACGTCAATGGACAATATTTTGAAAAGATATAATAAAACTAATAACTGGCTAATGTAATCAGTTTTTGATTTTCTAAGAACTTTCAGTTTGACCCTCGTATAGGCGATTAACACACTGCCCCGCACCACGCAGCGTGCCGCGTGATTGCGTCTTCTAACATTACTTGTATGTATGTCCGTTTGTATAAAAAACACGTAAAGTCCAACACACTGAAAACGCGTACCCGCGCGAGAGAATACAAAGGAATTCACGCGCCACGCTGCGTGGTGCGGGGCAGTGTGTTGATCGCCATAATTGCGACGAGTTCGTGCGCGACCTCCTTGCGAAACGAATGGCGTGCGGGGGGCGAGGCATGCTAATGTCAGCGGGGACGGGCGGTGTTGCGGGGAACTTTTTTAAGTTAACCTGAAAGGTCTATAGCTAAGCTATCTCCAGTGTCAGTTTGGTACGCTCTTTTTGGGACAGCCTGTATAAGCAATATCAAATTTCTTACAATGTCAGGACCATGGCTGAATAGTGTAAAAAACCTATAAAATTCTAAGATTTTTCTCTGTTAATATTGAGTAATAAATCAGAATCCTAACAGCCAATTTTTTTTTCTTATTATAACACTCGCATAATGCAATTGGCGCTTCCTCGCCTCCCTCACTCCGCAGGAGAGTCGCGCATCTACTTGTCGGACTTGGATCATAGTTTTTTGTTTATACAATTTAGACCTGAATTAAAAAAAAAATAAACAGTCCGTAAACTTGACGGGTTTTCGACACAATTCCTCTACAATATAAGTCAAACAATATTAAAACTGCTGTTTAAAAATGAAACATGTGTTGGTGAACTCGACCCGTAACTATAGGCCTAGGTTTCAAAGTTGCTTTGAAAGTGGTTTTGCTATGAATTTCGTATGGGTGATGCCTTAACAAACCGCTGTAAAAGTTACTCAGGAATCGGGCACTATTCTACCTACCTGGGCCCTATTTCACCAAACGTGACAATTGTCACAAATCATTTTTTTAAGTTATTTCATTTATTATATATTTTACAATGGTTTTACTTATTGTATATTTTCCTTTAAATACAAAGTTACTGGTTTCAATGAAAATATTTATCCATTCTCTATTATTTCTTCTGTATGAGAACCCGACTAAATCGCTATCACAGCCGTACCTTTTGTTTGCACGGCGAAAACACTACAATTGTCACGCAAAACAGACACAGCTCCGATCTCATGTCAAGAATTCCCAACAATTTTACAAATATGTCGATGGTTGTAAAAATATTCCTGTTTCACAACACAATTGTCATAAATATTATGATACTGACAATTGTCACATAAATGCTAGGAATGTTTACATTTCTATAGAAAATATTTTCAGAATTGTCGCTTGACAATTTTTAGCCGACACATGTCACTGACATATGTCGGTTTGGTGAAATAGGGCCCTTATCATTGCTTAATCAATTTTAACTTAAAGTTTGGGAAAGGTTCAACAGTTAGGATTTTGATATTTTTTTTCGTGTTGATGTAGTATGAATTGTGATGGATTATGTGAAGACAATAAAAGGCAAATAAATGTTGTACAGTTTATTGATGACCTCTTAACCAACATCGCTTGCTATACAAAATATTCTTTTAAAAATACACTTCTTAAGCTTAGGAATTCTTACACAGCTCAATTCCCCTTCGTTACAATTTGTTACAAATATTCTGCTTAATCTAAAGAGCCAAATTAGACTTCATCACTAAGTCTCAAGGCTGCTTTTGGTTTGATACTAAAATTTATTCTGTCTAGGAATATTACCTATGAAAAATTCAGTAACTACCATTACTTGATAAGAAGATTTATTATAATTTTCAATTTGACTAGATTATACCAATTTCTCTATAAAACAAAATGAAACATGGTGTCATTGTTATTTTTTTTTTTTATTACTTCGATGATTTTGATTTTTTTACACAAACAATATTTGGTTATCTATGCTTTTGGCACCAAGTGAAGCAAGATGTATTTCGAAAAATCGAAAAAATAGGAAATATATATTCTTAACACCGAAATTCATTAAAAATAAATAAGGCGGACTTATACTAAAGTTCGATAATTACAGAAAGAATATAATTTGAAAGAACGAAACGTTTCTGCAACAAATCTATAGAAAAAAAATCGGAATCACAAGAAAGACACACATACAGGCACATTAATCGTCAACAAATAAAACAAGCTGTCAAGATAGGTATAAATTATGGGCTGACTTGGATTCGTAGAGCACTACATTTAGAAAGAGGTATATTAATCGGTGAGATTCATTCTTTAGAGGCTCGGAAAATGGATAGCTTTGTTTTTTTGTAGTGTCATCTCTTAAGGTAGACTTCGGAGCAATGCGGCTTCTGGTGGCCGCGCGGCCATCACGGAACTATAGGATTGTATGGATGGGCCATGACGGATCGCTCGGAAAGGTTTTCACACACTCCCATTTAGGTTTCTAGATGACACTTCTGGGGCTCTGGACAGGACGCAATCTAATTTACAGCAGTGTATGAAACTGACATAAGCACGCGCACAAGCCACGTGTGTGTTCCCAGCTTCCTAACATAAATTCATATGCATGCCATATTTGAAGCATAATTGGAAAAATTAATTATTAATCATACCTCAAAATTCTCAGCCGAATTGCAGCACTAGGCTCCAAATTTATCAAAATTTTATCTCGTTATCGCTATTCAAAATATGACACGCTTAGGCTTACTGTTCCCTCATTGCCTATGAGGAAGCTGGAGACATACATCATTGCCTATGAGGAAGCTGGAGACATACATCATTGCCTATGAGGAAGCTGGAGATATACACGTGAATAAGCCATCGAAACATCTACCTAAATATTTTGACATTTAATTGCGATAGCGAAGTTCGCTTTAGAATAGATTGCATCTTGTCAAGGGGCCCTGACTGATCAACATACTCATTTGATAGCTTTAGTAAGGCATAGAATGTCTGGAGAGAATCGCTTTTAGCGATAAGACCGCCTACTTTACATTTTTCTGTACCTATACTTTTGTTGTTCCTTTTATGGTGTGTATAAAGAGTTATCTATAATCCGACTGCTTATCTCGCCTGCGGGCTGCAGGGGTAGTTTCTTCTTGTAACAGCGATTTGATTTGATTGGGTGATTTGAATTTTTAAAAGAATGCGAATTTCAAATTTAAATCAGGACCCCCGTTGGCGTCTACCCCCACACCCCTGTTCCCCGCAGGCGAGGTCTCAGATAAGCGGGCGGACTATACGTCTCGCCTCTTTCCTGTTTAGAGACTTGCTTGTTGGTTTTCACATAATACGAATGAATCGTAATAAAAGATTGTCGATCATATTTTTTTCTGGGTGGATGCAGTATTCAGGCATACTATAGATGCATAACACATACTTCATAAAACTATCACAGCTCTTCACATAATCATGAGGACACGGTAAGTATAAACTCTTGAAAACGGTTAGTATCTCTGATAAACTACTTAACTAACTGATTGATTTGGTACACGTAAAAACAAATGACATAAAACTATAGGCATAAATCGGTCTTGTAAAGTACATAATGTTTAATGCTTTGAATGTGAACCTTGATGTAAGCATGTTCAAAACAAACCATGTTCAAAATACGGTTTTATATGTGTACTATTCACAATGTTGTTACCATTAGGCTGGCGGTCTACTTTGTCAATAAACATCGTGGGGGTTTGGTTGTAAATTATATGTTATTCGTTTTGATGCATAAATTAAACCCATTTATATACAGTGTATCCGGGTTTCGACTAGCGATAAATTTAAGGGCCTTTATCAAAGGACTTGTCCTCTTTTTGTATGGAGGCTGGTTTTTTATTCTAAGATACTAATAAACCCAACCACTAATAAACCTATATTTATCTTTAAGCTACAAAAATATGAAACACGTAGCCATAGAAATCGGAATTTTAAACGCCTCCATTTTTGAGAAAAAATATGTTTTATAACAGGCATTATCCATTGATCACTTAATTGTATTTCCTGGCTGTATGGCTATGTACCATTGCCTTTCCACTGGTGGATAAATACTACAAGGTACTACCACAGATTGTATAATAGGTACTGCTGTCAATAGAATGTCAATTTTGCTCTCAAATTTTTTTCATGCGTTAATTGATATAGGCGAAGGTGCAGTTTCTGTACAGACAAAGAGAAAAATTAATTTCAATTTTTCTAAAAATCGGAGGCCTTAAAAAATATATTAATTATGCAGAAAGGCTAGTTTTTGTGAACTCTTTAATATAATATTTAGTTTGTACTGGTTTGAAATATTGACGAATAAAAAACCATTAATGGAAAAGTCCTTTTAGCGACAAAATCCAAATGAAAATTTTTTTTCAAAAAAAAAAATACATTCTACCGTTTAGTTTTGTAATAGATTAAAAAAACACTTGTAACACAATGAATTATTATAATCAAAACAACAACAAGTATACA
The DNA here is from genome assembly GCA_949316185.1 of Pyrausta nigrata. Classification (NCBI taxonomy): domain Eukaryota; kingdom Metazoa; phylum Arthropoda; class Insecta; order Lepidoptera; family Crambidae; genus Pyrausta; species Pyrausta nigrata. Next base: position 2,385,910 of record OX438950.1, on the reverse strand, counting down.
GCTACTCCTTACTAGATGGCGCTGTACCCATTTGACTCGCGGTAGCATTTCGTTTACCACATAACATAAGAAGACCGACAATGTTACCACTACGCCTCACTAGATGGCACTGTATCCATTTGACTCGCGGTGGCATTTCGTTTCCTTTTTAGAATAAGAACACTGGACACAATTTGTAAGGTAACTCTGTCCACACTAGCTCTAGCGCTCAGTAGCAGCTCTCCCTCTGGCTCTCAATTCTTGCGACCTTTGGGTGTCTCTATTGTGCCTATTGTCCGGTTGTTCATGAGTTAACCCGCGTACATTAAAGTGTATAAAGGAAAGTCAGCCTATTAGATCCCACTGCTAGTAAAAGGCCTCACCTCAACTATGAGGAGGAACGAGCCATACTCCACCACGCGGGCTTAGTGCGGATTGGTGGAGGGGTGTCTGTAAGGCAAGGGAAAAACCTTACTGTCAGATGTTATCAAGCCGCCCTAGGGCCTCTGACTAGGCTTAACGACTAATACCAACAGATAGTAGCCGGGACCAACTGCTTAACGTGCCTTCCGAAGCACGAAGATGCTTGTCATGGTTGGAATGGTCACCCATCCGAACACGACCGCGCCGTGGGTTCAATTAAAGCGCTGCAATTAAAGTGTATACTTATACGTTAAATAAAACACGCCTATCACCAAGTTCGTGTTTTATTACGAATCTTCGCCTATCGTACCTCGACGACGTCATCTTTACCGGCCTACCTCTTCTACACACTTCAAATGTTTTAAATTTTTAGCATTCTTTTTTTTTTATTTTTTTTTCTCTATGATAGTTAACAATTAATTAATCATTATTTCACTTGCAAGGCGATAGCGTTACCTTCCAAATAAATCATTTTCATAAATCTTAGGACCTCCAGATCCACAGAAATAGCATTTAAAAACAATAGCTGCCATTTCAAGAGGGGGAGTTGGAACCCAACATGGGTTTTTTTTGTCGATAACACTTGATGATCTAATAGCCCATAAATTATCGCTAGTCGAAATTAGCTCACATTGTATATTGGGTAGCCGCCAGTCAATGTTATAGAAATAAGTAAGATTACGTACTAAGTAGTGCTTTGTTGAGAAGGGTAAATAAAAACAATTAAGTATTTTGTTTGAAAGATAAGGCAGCGCTAAGGTTTTTATAACTTTAAAAATACGTGCGTATTTTGGAGTGATTTAACTCACTCAGTGATATGTATACTTAAATCACTGCTGGCGAGGAACGATGCGTTGAATCAGATCTATTACCTATAGTTCGACAAGTTAGTGCGCGACCTTCCTGCGGTCGCCAGAGGTGCAGGGGGCGAGGCACGCTAGACGTCAGCGGGTGACGGGTGATGTTGCCGGGAATCACTGACCTCTATAATACAAGTACGCTGGACTGCATACTGGGCTGAATTCCAATGCGCCCTGACTAAGATTAAATTTAGGTTGTCTCCTTCTTTCTCTGCCAAGCAAACGAAAAGAGACAGACTATGTTAATTTAGAAACGACAGCGTAACAGCTGTACGTTGCTTAGGAAATTAGCCCATCAATTTAGTAGGGATGTCATTCGATGATGACTAAAGTTAGACGAAAACACGCATAAACTTGTACAAATACGTTAGAAATCGCATCACTTAATTTGGCGTTTCTAAATTATTGTAGTGTCTCTTTCCGCTTGTTTAATAGAGAAAGAGAGAGACTGAACCTAAATTTAATCTTAGACAGGGCGCATTGGAATTGAGCTCACTGTCAACCTAAAAATTAAGCCATTTGACTATCGCCATTTTGGCGCTGAAGGCTGTACTGAGCGTGTGGTGACCGTCCACGGAACTAATATAAGTTGACATTAATATAAGTAAGTTACTTTATTTTAGTTCCCTGGACACTCGGTGTGGGGCAAGCCCCACACAAGATTAGGCACAAAAATTATTAGTCATTTCTTAGAGGACCTTTAGTCCAGCATACTTGTATTATAGAGGTCAGTGCGGGGAATGGATTTGCTTTGAGAATTGCGTGTGATTGGCGTTTCCTCGCCCCTCGCACGTCTTGCGGGGTTCAAGAAAAGTCTCACAAAGAACTTTTTGGACTATAGTCCACAGCTATTGGTAAGATGTTACATCAACGATTTTCATAAATTCAATCATGTAAAAAAACTTTACATTACACAGCAAAATTTATATGTGGTCAGTCATGTTTGAAATGCGATATTGTGACGTATTTTGTGCAATTATTTCTGTATCTACAAGTACATGTTGCACTTTCGTGATGTTAAATTTACTTTTTAATTATTATTAGTCGTCTCACTAATCAATCGTTATTAATAATTTTGCAATATTTAATTTTCACATCAAAAGCTTTTTATTTAACCAAACTAGCAGGGTCATTATTTATATGGTTTGGTACAAATTCCCGCCTACTGGATCCTGAATTAAGAATGTTTTCAACAATGTAGGGATCGATGGAAACAGTTTTTATAAAATCTTTTTACCCAGCTGTGAGAAATAGTGACTTTTTTTTAACCTATCAAACTTATATTTTAGCGACAATATATTTAAATATTTTATTTTAAGACAACAATAATATTAAAATCAATTTAATGTCGATTTGAAGCCAGTGTTGAACGGTTTAAATATTAGTGTCACTAGATTTCGCGGAATATGATTTGTAAGTAATAGAAAACCTTTACTTTTTACAAAGAACCCTACAATGTTTTGCTCCAAACAGTCAACATTCTCTTCAACCAAACTGCTTTGGAGAATCCTTGACCTAATGTAATACAGAGGACCTTATAACAACGCAATAAGATTCACAGATTTCATAAATGACAGATATTTGATCTCGATCTGTCGGTATTGAAATCTGTAGTAAGGGGACAGATCCTATAGGCCGAAACTCGCCAAACTCATCACCGTTAACTTATTTTTTTTAAAGTTTGTGTTTGTTTATGGTATGCCACCAGTGTTGCCAGCATACCGGCGCGGCTCAGATGTAGAATATTATGGCGGGTATCTGGCCGTCTTCGACCGACGTGCCGTTATTGTTGCCGGCGGCGTACGAGAATTGGAATACGACCTTTTCACCGTTGTTGCAGTCTACTGGCACTCGCCGAAGACCTTTTGTGCCGTAGTAGGAGTCTGTACCCTGAAACGGGACAGTTCATTTTAATTGCGATTTTCATTTTTCCTAAATATTCGATACTACACTGGAAAAATGAATGCAGGTTCGACTCCCGCCTTAGGCAGTCAAGGAAAATATATAATCTTTAATATTATATTGTAGATATACATTTTAACTGATTAAGTATTTGCATGTCTGATAAGATAAAACATGCAGAGCTTTTAAATTTGTACCACTTCTATCTCGACCATGTTTTAAGCAAATAAAGATGTAATTTCATTTAAATTGCAAAGTTCCTTATTATTATGAACAGAAGAGTGATTCTCCGGAAAGCATTCTCCGCGTCACCTTCGTGGCGATTTTTAGTTAAAGTTTTTATGACAAGAAAAAATTACTACACTAAAGAAGGCCTAAAATTATAATGAATCCTGTTGGAATCAAATAAATCGGTTTGTTATTCCCTCCGATATTTAATTTTGAAATTTCGGTACCCACGAAAGTTATTTCTGATTCCACGAAAGTTACGAAACGTATTTTTCATAGCGAAGTCCTATTTTATTACATAAAAATATTTCAAATAAAACCTAAATAACTAATATTATACCTGGTTTTTAAAAAAAATATAGTTTTTTGAAGTTAAAAGCGTGAAAAGCATTAATAAATAAATCTCTTTTAATATAGTAAAAGGTTCCGATTTGACGATGAAGTAGAAATAAATATTTTGTTAGCAGATAACTATAGCTAAAATTAATACATAATACAACTTAAAACATAAAATAAATTTTATGTATCAGCAGGCAAATGACTGGTAATATAATATCTGCTAGCTGTTATTAACTGTGGGCCAGATCATTTTATCTTGTGTTCATTTGGTCGGCTGTTCTTGTTACATGACTTTGTCAATGATTGTTCACCATGTAGCGAGCAGTCTTCTTTATTGTCTACAAAAGTCTTTCTTTTTACTAACTCATTTTTATTAAGCGTATTTTTCATTTCTTCGTTACACATGCCCAATCTATCTCAGTTAGCTTTGAACCATCTTTTTCGCAACAGGAGCCACTTTGAAAAAGTCTGGTTTACTCGTAACGTCATTTAACGAGTCAGATCACTTTTGCTGCTCACCGCAGCACCTCCATCTTAATTATTATTGTATTATCTTATGGGTTATAAGATGTTTCCTTTTAATTTAATATGAGATACAAAAAGCCATTGTATTTACACTGAGATAGCAATTCTTGTTTCAACCACTGACTAGTCATTATGGTCTTTACATTAATTACAAGTATTACAGTACAAGACTGGTTACATGCGACCTGCATCCAGTGCGATCATGCGACCTTTGCAGGGTCGTCCGTCAATCTTGATGGTGGACGCCCTACGCTACGCTACGCTATTAATCAAAGGTGTGTGATGTATTGGTTATGCCAAATCCTTTTTATTCCATATGTGCACACATTCAATCAAGGGCAGTGTTTTATCAAGTTATTCGTATATGAATTCTATGGAGAACTTTTCTTATTCGATAAATTAATAAGCGAACTATTTATTTAGTTAGTAGAACATCAAGGTTCAATCAAATAGGCATATCAACCATATTTGACTAAAATAGATAAATACAAGAAAAACTCATGCTTCTACCTACACAAACTATCGTTTGCTAATACCTTTGGGGGAAAATGATAACACGGTTATTTAAAAACATCTACAGACCGATAAAGAAGTAAATTAAGATTGCATTAAGAAACCTTCGTAACCTCACGTGGAGTAAAAGATAACTTTCGTGGTCAAATGTCCACGAAAACCATGTCACGAAAGTTACGAAAAATTAACGTTTTTAACAATTTACAAGTTGTTTCTTGATAAATATAAAAACTAAATAGCGGACGAAGAAATTGAAAAGGGGTATTATACTAAATATTCAACACTTACATCTAAATCATTCTATTATCTTTAAAATTTTACCATGAAGGGTTTCTTCAAAAGGTTGCCAGAAAAAAGTTGATGAATTTATGTGCCTGTATTTTCTGTATCAAAGCAATAAGAAAGGCATTTCTCCTCCAATGATGCTGGAACTAAAGTTTCCGTAGAGCCATTAAGCATGTCAGAACAATGAGGCTCTTTGATGCTATGAGGCTTTATATGTCGCGTTCACGAATCTACTTACAATCGTGTGACCGAGACAAAATATTTTCCAACTCTTTCTGTTTAAACAATATCATTATTGTTTTTATAATTCATTAATCTTGACTTATAAACAATTTTTTTGACATATAGTATGTGTACATAACACAACAAACAATAAAGATATTAGTGGTTGAACTGAGCGCGAGGTCGTGCGGAGAACATCGGTTTTGCTCCCGTTTTTGCTGGTTAGGTATTATTTAAAAAATAACTATAAGCCCTATTTTATGTTTAAAATATGTTTGTGTAGATGAATAAACAGAGAATCATTTAAAATTGATTCCGAAGCTGTTTATTAAATGGGTTGGGAATTAAGAACGTGTGACCACCAAAAACCGGCCCTCGGAGAATCACTCAGAATATTTGAACATTATTCACTTGGTAAATAGATGGGAAATAATTGGGAAAGTATTATTGTGGCTTAAACTACAAATATCTACAACTTACCTTGAGTTTAGCACTGGCTATGTAGGAGGTATTGGGCAGTATCTCAACTGGTTCTTTAAACATTGCTCTAAAGGTATCATCGGTGCCATCACAGCAGAAGGTGGTTGTGTTCGAGCCACACACTTTCTTCGTGGCTAGGTGTATAATCTGCAATGATAAGATAAGCAGTTTAGGCATTATATGAAAAGTGGAATTAAAGAATCATTTACTTTAAACAAATTCAAGTGCAATGTTTATCTTTGGATTGACAAGCTTATCACCATAAGAATAAAAAATAAATTGTTGTAATAAAAATTGTACAAATTAATAACAAACCTGCAAGTGAACTTCATATTCAGACGGTCCAAAATATGAGCCATAGAGTCCAAATCCAACAACGAAAATTCTTTGGTCTACCGTAAACCTGATCCTATCACTAGTTCCACTGTATCCCCACCTTGACTCTGTTTGGGGAAACCTGTTTACCGTCAGTTCTTTGCCAGTCATACAACATCTAGGTGTGTCTAGGAACCCAACATTTGGCTTAGGATTGACAGTGAAGTACAGGAATAGTTGGACTATCTCTCTGTCATCTAGCAGACCACTTTGTGCTGGCCCCATCGCAAATTCTTCAACTGACATCAGAGGAAATCTGATGGCATTGAAAGCACGACCAAGTACCATTCGTTGGTTTATCGGGGTCACGGGAAACTGGCGTCTAATGCACTCCGCTTCAGACCAGCGTAAGACCGCTGAAAATATTTTAGCCTCCCTAATTCTTAGTGTATCTCTGAAATATGGAAATATGCCTGGTCAATAAATAAAACAAATCATATAATTAATACAATAAATATGGAATACTGTAAAAATATGAATGCATTTAGGACACCATTGTTGATTCTGATTATAATTAAAAATACAATAAAAGATAACTAAAAATGTACATACCTCTCTAATACAGCATTCAAAGTGTCCTGATCAATATCAGTAAAACCTTCAGCATTCAGTGCATCTGTTGTATTCTTGTCTATCATTTCTAGACAGAGGGCAGCGAGCTGTGGCTCATCAAACAGCCTGGCTTGTGTTAGTAGTAAAAACGCATTATCTGTACCCAAGTTACTTTTCAGGAAATCTACACAGTGCTCCTCCAAAGCCGCAACGGCATACTTCTTGGCCGTATACAGGGTAGTCATCACACTCTCCGGACCGATTCTAACTTCATCAGAATATAGGAACTTTAATAAATGTAAAAAAGCAGCGGGTTCCACATCTGGCAGTTCTACTTCATCAGATTTCGTGGCTAGCACACCATTGAACATGGCGTCAAAGACCGCACTGCCGACGGACAGCACGAATTTGTGGGCTGGTATCACTTGTTGGTTTGTGTCTTTGCCTACAATGAAGTGTACATCGCACAGTATTTCATTGTTGAATAGGAATGATAAGCGTTCCTTGACGGTGGTTTTAGTCGCTTGCCAGTTGTGTAGACGGCCGCCCGTGTTGTTAGTGGGTTGCAGGTTCTCTATGGCGGATGAGGAAGCCACGGGTTCGCTGGGCTGCCCGTTGTCGTCGCCGCGCATCTGCTCGATTTGCCGCGCGAGCTGGTTCGACGGCAGCATGTTTTGAGGCGGGTGCTCCTCCGCAGGCTCTCCATCCTCCAGTCGCACGTTTAACAACCTATTCACAATATCATTTTTCGAGCCGGATGCCATAATAATAACACGCACAAGTAACTTCAGATTCTGAACATATCACGTAGCGATGACGGATTGTATGATGATTTAATCGTTTAGATTAAATGTAATATAATGTTTATATAGTTGCTTGAACAAAGAAACTAATTGAAAGTGAAATAAACTTGATTTATGAGTAAAAACAGCTTCAAATTGTATTCATCACGAAATGAAGTTTTCAACAAAATTTTGACGTCCGTCCGTCGCTTGTAACATTGACAGTTTTGGCGTTGACATTTGACGTTTTTTTACTTTTAAATGCTTGGATTACCACTCTTTTAGGCCCTATTTTAATGTTGCCTGCTAATGAAATAACGTTACTGATAAACTAGAAATTACCGTTAACGTTGTTTTGCAATATTATGCTCTGCCAAAGCGTGTCATTCAGTTTGTTGGTGAGGGCGGGCGACGCGGGTCTCATTTAAGAATTAAAGCGGCACACAGGAGGTAGCTGTGTGCATATTTACCAAAAATAACATAAGAAGACCTTTATTTTAATTAACATTCATTGTGCTCCTTAGTTGTGTTGTTATACGCCAACACCAATATTTTTCGGATCAAAGGATGAGCCTTGGCATACTTGTTCCTTGGGTAGACTAGTGTGGAAAACGCCCGGGAGTCAGCGGCTCACACCCCGCTGGGGGGCTGGGGGAGGGGGTGAAGTTCCCTTACTCCGCACGCACTGTGACTCGTTATAACTGCTAATTTATACCTACTAGAGCAAGTTTGGTATCGTTTTCAGCTAAATCAAAGATGGCCAATTGATTTTTGAAACAAAAACCAAGCATTTTCATACAAAAAAATTGAATTACGGCCAAAAATTTAAAAAATAAATTCAAGATTTTTTTTGGTAATTTCGCCATATACTTTAAACGTGTACCAATATCTGCTTTAAAAAAAATATAGGTAAATATCCGCATTCATACAGATTCCAAAAATATAAGCTTTGTTGAAAATATTAATAAAAAAAATGTTTAAAAAAATATTGAACTCCACGCGGCAGACACGAAAATTCGCAGAAAAATATAGATATATGCTGAAAACACCCACATATATTTATATACTGTCTCTTATGTAGCTACATTTGTCCACGGTATCGCACTTGTAAATGTGACACGCAAATAAATGATTGATTGGATTTGATCGCTCAACTCCGTGCACTTATGTTGCCGCTGCAAGCTTGCATCCTGCATCTGTGGCCGTCACACTTTATTTTGCAACTGCACCTGAGAATTTCAATACATACATACAATACATGCTTCGGCTGCCACTAGCAAGTCTGTACATGTAGGTTTCCAGCTGTCACCGACTTTTGTCCATCATTCCCAATTAGATGGATCTTTTTGTAAATAAATGCTTTCATGCATCGTTCACCGTAGAAAATGAACAAGACCTAAAGAAAAAAGTATTTACGAATACACAATTCCCGGAACCGATAGCAGTAAGTCTCGAAGTTGTCCAGGAACACGTTTACCTCGGGCAAGTTTTGCAACTGGGTAGAGACAACTTCGAGCGCGAAATCGCCAGAAGAATGCAGCTAATTTGGGCATCATTTGGGAAGTCGCGTCACATCTTCTCGTCGTGGCGAGGCAATGCCTGAAGAGCAGGGTGTATAACCAGTGCGTCCTACCTGTCATGACCTATGGGGCCGAGACGTGGAACTTGGCAGTTAAGCTGGCCCACCGACTGCATGTCGCTCAGCGAGCTATGGAACGGTCTATGCTGGGGATCTCGCTAAAATCATAGATAAAGACTAAAGTCATAGATAGGTATCGTTTAGAGGTGCAGTAAGCTGAAGTGGCAGTGGGCTGGTCATGTCTGTCGCAAACCGACGGGCGTTGGAGTAGGAAGGTTCTCGAATGGAGACCACGTCTCGGAAAACGTAGTGTAGTGTTGGACGCCTCCCTGCTAGGTGGACCGATGCCCTGAGAGAGGTGGCCGGTGGTGGCTAGATACGAGAAGCGGAGGACCGTGAAAGTTGGCGCAGTCTTGAAGAGGCCTATGTCCAGCAGTGGACTGCAAAAGGCTTATATGAATACACTATTGAGTGATTGGTTAATTACGTGATTTCATAGTGTTAATACTCAATATCTACCTGTCATATAAAACGACCACAATCTTTTCGATTATGGAAAATGCAGCGCTGTTCCTGCTCATATAAGCTGTCATCATAATATCTTCTGTGGTATTGGGGAAAGCATTCAGTGTCCATCGCAATTTTTTACCTTTACAATTGAAGATGGAAGCAGTATCACATTTGCCCCATTAAGGCATGGAACAGCGGAAGGACTTACTTTTTGTTGTTCTGTAAAAAGGAAAAGATCTTTGTTGACTACTGAAAGTGAAAATTCAATAGTATTTGCTACTACATATTAAGGTTGGTACTGGTGGTGTTGTTTTCCAGTATCTACACGTAAATACTGGAAAACAAACCTATAGCTCATATAACCCAGGTACTTACTTCGAACGAAGAAATTTGATTTGGTCGCTACTTTTTGCTATTCATACAATTTTGGCCTAAATAAGGACGTGTATAACACAGACTAATCCGATATACCTACTATCAAAACGCGCTCCGAAAACGTAAACATGAGCTCCATGTAACTATGAAGTGGTGGAGACAAGAATGATGGTACATGTTTGATGCAGTAATAACCACGGCTGTACACGAACCGTAGACGCTGACGACCGAAGTCGTGGTGCTAGCTGTCGCTGTTGTGCAACGACTGTCTAGAGGAGCTATGGGTACTGATGGGTACACACACATAGATACTGTAGAACACCACCATGTCATGAGATAGCAAATAATCTTGGTGAAAATTATTACGATTACCTGGATATTTACTTTCCTCTTAATTTACACGTCTCGGTAGGCAATATGGATTTTTTGCTTTTTACAGGACCACAAAGCGAAAAAGTTCTTGCGCTGTTCCATGCCATCATGGGCGTGTGTGACCGTGTGATACTGTTTCCAGCTTCAATTGTAAAGGTGAAAATTTGCGGTGGACACTGAATGCTTTCCCCAATGCCACAAAAGGTGTTATGACAGCTTATGTGAGCTGGAACAGCGATGCATTTTCCATAATTGACAAGATTGTGGTCGTTTTATATGACAGGTAGATATTGAGTATTAACACTATGTAATCACGTAAATTACCAATCACTCAATAGTGTATTTATAAGTACTTTTTTCTTTAGGTCTTGTTCATTTTCTACGGTGAACGATGCATGAAAGAATTTATTTACAAAAAGATCCATCTAATTGGGAATGATGGACCAAAGTCGGTGACAGCTGGAAACCTACATGTACAGATTTGTCAGTGGCAGCCGAAGCATGTATTGTATGTATGTATTGAATTTCTCAGGAGAAGTTGCAAAATGACTGTTCAGGAGTATAGAGCCAAGAACCAGCCATTATACGTTGCGTTTAAAGTTTAAAGGCATTTGATAGCGTACCTCGACCGACAATCTGGTGGAGTCTTCGTAAGAAAAATATCCCAGAAAGGTATGTCGAGATTATAATCGATTTGTACAGAGACGTTACTTCTATAATAAGGAACAACAGTGGGTCAAACAAAACCTATAGCAGTTACAGAAGGGGTAGATCAAGGATCTGTGTACCTCTTCTGCTTGGTGATGGATGCACTCACTGAAAATGCACAGTCCCTTGTACCTTGGACATTCATTTATGCCAATGATGTAGCGGTATGTTCACCATCCCGAGAAGAACTTGAGCATGCATTAAGAGAATGGAAGCGTCAGTTGCAGACAGGTGGCCTAACGCTGAGTGTTTCTAAGACCTAATATACGGTATGTAACGACCCAAACTCAACAAATAACCCTCTCGTTATTGACGGACAACAAATCGCCAGGTGTGATGAATATAAATATTTAGGCACCATGTTACATTGCTCTGGAAACCAAGATGTAAACATTCAGCATCAGATTGGCTTAAGTGGCGGGAAGTAACTGGCGTAACCTGTGACAAACGAATGCCTATTAAGCTGAAGGGATTGGTTAATAAGAGCCTGATCAGGCCGTTCCTAACATATGGCAGCGAAACGTGGGCTATAACAAGCGCCAAGTCCACTCTGAAATGAAGATGCTTCGGTGGATGTGCAGGGTGACGAGACTCGACAAAATTCGCAATGAATATATCCGCGGCAGTCTCGGTGTATGCGACATTGCCGATAAGCTCCAAGAGAGTAGACTGCGCTGGTTTGGACACGTAGCAAGAAGACCTCCCGAATACGTTGGAAATGTTACGGCCAATCTGAACATCCCAGGGCCCAGACCCAGGGGGCGACCAAAAACAAGATGGGCAGATGTAGTCAAGAAAGACCTGAGACTGAAGCAATGTCTCCGTAGACAATGCGTCCGATAGGGCAAAGTGGAAAAGAAAAATTGAGAAGGCAGACCCCACCATCAGATGGGATTAATAATGCCCAGAAGAGAGAGAAAGAGTTGCAAAATGAATTGTGGCGGCCACAGATGCAGAAGCTTGCAGTGGCAACATAAGTGCACGGAGTTGAGCGATTCCGAGGGCAAATGTACATAAGAGACAGTATATAAATATATGTGGGTGTTTTTAGCATATATCTATGTAGATGGATTAATTAAAGACCTTCAAGTCACCCGTCATTGTCACTAAATCTAGTTGAGCAATAAGTTTTTAAATACGACGGTAAACCTATACACAGGGTTCGTACAATAAAATATTTTTTTATCAAAATAGTATTAAAATTACTTCCTATTCTATAAACACCATATTTTATTCTCACTAGTTACAGGTCCGTAGCAACAATAAAAGTTGTTTTTTGCTGTCCTGTATTTTTCTGCGAATTTTCGTGTCTGCCGCGTGGAGTTCAATATTTTTTTGAACATTTTTTTTATTAATATTTTCAACAAAGCGTATATTTTTGGAATCTGTATGAATGCGGCTATTTACCTATATTTTTTTAAAGCAGATATTGGTACACGTTTAAAGTTTATGGCGAAATTACCAAAAAAAATCTTGAATTTATTTTTTAAATTTTTGGCCGTAATTCCATTTTTTTGTATGAAAATGCTTGGTTTTTGTTTCAAAAATCAATTGGCCATCTTTGATTTAGCTGAAAACGATACCAAACTTGCCCTAGTAGGTATAAATTAGCAGTTATGACGAGTCACAGTGCGTGCGGAGTAAGGGAACTTCACCCCCTCCCCCAGCCCCCCAGCGGGGTGTGAGCCGCTGACTCTCGGGCGTTTTTCACACTAGTCTACCTAAGGAACAAGTATGCCAAGGGTCATCCTTTGATCCGAAAAATATTGGTTCCCATACATTGAATGCGTATAATGACTCCGCTACCTTGGGTAGACCAAAATATATGATTATAGAAACAAATTGTTCATTATACTATAGTTTATACGCCTTCACGAAATTATTTAATTTATTTAAATTGTCGACAAATTATTGATTTTCTTACTAGCTTAGACAATATAAATGGTCTAAGGTTAGTAGTAAAGCAATACAACTTTTTTGCCCCTGTTAGTAGTGAGTAATTAGTTATTTTAAATCTCTGAACAAATAAACTAGTGAACAAGTAAAAAAAAAAATGAATGATATGCTTTACTAAATATTTTATATGAAATAATCCAGAGTAAATGGGACTTAGGTAACAGGTTCTTTAATAAGAAGCCACTTTTACTCATGCGCCAGAGAATAGCTTCTACTTAATCCAATAAATCCTGTAATGAAGTATTCCTTGAACTATCTCAAATTCAACAGCAATTTCTTATTGTTCCATATTTCTACACCTTAAAGCCCCACTAGGAAATTGCAAATTAATGCGTTCGTAAGGATTCGTGGAGTTTGTGTTTTTATTTGGCACATAAATTACGTCTAATATACAATATTAATAATGTATAATTAAATACTTCAACCAAAGGTTGCCTGGAAGAGATCGCTTCCTGCGACAAGCCTAAAAAGTTTTTTTTAATAATTTTGTTTTGTATGAATATCTGACCAAATTAAGCTCCGCAATCCGCATGGATTTAAGGGCAGTGTAAACTGACCTTAAGGAACCCTGCCGCGGCCACTGCGTATCTCTCGACGAAGACCTAGACAATTTTACATCTGACAGAGATTTAGTTTATTAATTGTTGCTTCTGGCTTGCCTTGTGCGACTTCTTAGCAATCGTTGGATTAGACATAGCCAAATTAAAAAATATCTTAATTTAGCAGAAGTAAAATTTAGTAAAAGGGGGGAAGGTTCCTTATTATAGCAATATGGGTACCAAAATAATAAAAGCTAATAAAGGCCATTTCAAAAATATTATGATTACTTCAGTCAGGTTTTTGTTTTTCTAATAATTATATTATTAAGATGGTTTTTTTGCACTACCATTAATACATTTATTAATTACAAGGTTACAAGATCACCCTTCATAGGTCTATGGCTAATTTCGTACGTCATCAAGGGCACGCACGCGCGCGACGGTCGATTCAGCTACAGGTGCCAGCCCGGCAGTCGCACCGCCGCCGTCTACCGGCGCACACCTACATCTTCAACCACGCCATAAAATACCACCAAGTGCATACAAATCATGACTGACTAAAGTGAATACAACAACATTTTAACTACCCCTTCTATCTGGTTTTGCAAACGCCTGCTAAAACATTGTTGGCAAAAGCTTCACAGTGACTTTGCGTTTACAAATTCAACAGGCGCTTAAATTAGTTTGTGCTTACGCTTCAGTATCAAGTAATCTCTAAAGTTTGATTCTAACTATGTGTATGCTATTGTTACTATACAATTAAAGTGTTTTTCTATCTAACGACTTACCTTAATGCCTTTACCAGATATATTTATTTAAATAATGCAAACTTTGATGACGTTGTTTCTTACTAGGGATTCAAGTGATGGTGAATGGAAGTGTTAATTAATTTTATGTAAAATGAAGAGTTCTTTTATTCCTATTGCTGTGATGATGTAAATGGTAAGTTACAGTTTTATCAGTCATAATCACAGAACAGAAAAAACAGTTCTGTTGTCATAATAGTAACAATAGATAGTGTGGGTAAACTTTTATAATTTGTTGTTTTTTCTAGGTGATCATTCATTTTGTAATCTAAAGATTAGATATCTTAGATATTGCACTTTATTTATTATGCACTTGGAAATAATGCGCTGAATATGCGAGTAATGTGGGTTTAAATCCCGCCATGGGCAGTTATTTTTTTAGTGCAATATTTAACATTTTCACCTTCGACATACCTGTTTGTAGGACTAATTACCGTAAAAATAGTTTTATAATAAGAGCCACAAGCAAATACAATGCATCTTATAGTCATATAGATATTTTTCGTGAGCGATTGACAAGTTTTCGTCGCCTTTTAAGATCTGCATAAATACAAACAAATTTCGTTATATATAATTAGTGAACCCTCTTTTTTGTAAAAGTTTTCATGTATGGATGTAAAAAAAAAAAAACTTGCATGTTGCCTTACTTTTCGCATATTATGTCTTCTTATTGGCACTTATTGTAAAAGTTAGCATTGGAAACTTTAAATGCTAGTGTATAAGCTAATTTGTTACCTTTTTAAATGTACTATAAGACAGCTGTTTATTTCCTTAATAAAGAAATAAATAAATAAATAAATTTTCAAGGGTTGTTATTAAACAATAATATTAACGTTATTAAAATATTTAATGCTCGAAGTTAATATTTGTTACGTTAATTATTTATATCATACTTATACATACATTCAGGCGACTGCATATGTAACCATGATCCACTGGTCAGGTTCCCCTGGTAACAGGGTCAGGGAGGTCATATGGCAGTCGCTCCACTGTAATTACCTGATCTGCCACATCCTGGATCATGGTCAGCGGACCCTGGGCCCTAGGAGGATGATGATGACTTATACATACATTTGTTTTTATAATTCAACTGTAGCTTAGTTAGAAGAGCAATCGCCCGGATAACTAGGGGTTGTGGATTCAAGTTCCACCAGAACAGTAACTATTATATAACTATTATATAACAGGTTTTTGTGACCGTTTATGTTATATGGCATATAACATACTCACGTGCGTCTTACGTGCGACTGCGCAAAACTTTTTGCTTATGTCGGGTGGCTGTTTTTGCAGAACCATGATGCTGAGTCCGAAGATCCAGCGCAGTGTCCGCGTCAACGATGGGCAGCTACTCGCGCTGTCCGACCGGGCGCAGTATGACCACTCTCAGGTAGGTACCGATAAAGAAAAATAACCCGGCCAAGTGCGAGTCGGACTCGCGTAAGAAGGATTCCGTACTATTATCTACAATACAACAGTAGACTAATGACTTTTTTTAGTTTTAAATATAAAAATAACAACTGTCTAGCTATTACGATTCATGAGATACAGCCTGGTGACAGACAGACAGATAGACAGACTGACAGATAGACAGACAGACAGACAGACATACAGACGGACGGTCGTTATACGTATTATACGTTACGTCTAAATTTTTCAAAAATATTACCCATAATTCAGAAAATGTTAGTGGAAAAAACCTTCAACGATCTAACATAAGAAACATTCTGTCTACGACCTTTTAAAGTTGCGTATTGCGATTATTTTTGCGATTTTGCTACAAGCTGTTTTCACTTAATAATTAAAATGAAAAAAATCTGCATATTTTTCTATTTTTAGGGTTCCGTACCCAAAGGGTAGAAACGGGACCCTATTACTAAACCTCCGCTGTCTGTCTGTCTGATGTCACCAGGCTGTATCTCATGAACTGTAATAGCTAAACAGTTAAAATTTTCACAAATGATGTATTTCTGTTGCCGCTATAACAACAAATACCAAAAACAGAATAGAATAAATATTTGAAGGGAGCTCCGGGGTATGGGATACAGTAAGCATGTTTTTTTAATGATTAATTGATTATTTATTTGCATTAAAACTTAATTGTGTCATTTTTTGCTCTATATAAATAATGGCAACGCCTGATATATTCACAGAATATCAAATTGTATATTTACTTAAAAAATAAATTTTTAAATAAAGTATTTAATTTTAAAAATATGTAAGGGTATGTATTAAAAATATGCTCGCTTTATAAACTAAAAAAAGGTCATAATAAAGTGCCTCATGTTGTATAGATAAAGTACGGAACCCTTCGTATCGTGAGCGGGTCTCACTCGCACATGGCTGGTTTTTTTGTAGAATATTTTAGGTCTAGTTACCCTCCTTTCGGGATTGCACTTTATCGCGGGACACACTGTATATACGCCCTCGCACACTCAATACAGGAAGGTGCTGACCTTCCTGTGCAATGATGTTACAGTGCTAATGGCCGTGCACTTGACCTCAATCGGGTCAACGTAGCCCCATCCAACTGTTGAACGTGTCCTCCGGCCGTAAATGTGAGGCATTTGATATCAGACCACTAACACGCAAGTAGGGCTGCAACAGGTTGGCTAATCTCCAATATTATTTATTATACTAGGATTATTAATTTACTCTATTCCTACATTTACGAGTAATAAATCTTAGTACCTTTGTAATGGTAAATAATCGTCATATATAGTACCTGTGACCACGGACGCTGTAAAGTGTTCGAAACGTTAGGTTTTAAATAAAATATAAATCACAATCGCAAAGTAATCTACTCGCGTAAACGTAGGACTATTCGCGTAAATTTTAGTAATAAACTAAAGTTAGTAAAGTAAAGTTAGCCTATAAAGATTTACTGCTGGGCAAACGCCTCACCTCAACTATGAGGAGTACGAGCCATACTCCACCACGCGGGCTTAGTGCGGATCGGTGGAGGAGTGTCTGTAAGGCAACTGACAAACCTTACTGTCAGATGTTATCAAGCAGCCCTAGGGCCTCTGACTTGGCTTAACGACTGCTTAACGTGCCTTTCGAAGCACGGAGATACTTGTCATGGACGTCACGGAATGGTCTCCCATCCAATCACGACTGCGGCGTGGGTTGCTTAACCTTGTTATCACTACTAAAGCCCTGCTGCCACTGCCACAAGCACCTCGCGTAAACCTTAGAAACAGACTAAAATCAGGAGATAAATCTTAGTTTTATAAAATACTAGTGGTTCCCCGCGACTTCGCCCGCAAGAGTTGGATTTTCCATCCCCCATTTCACCCCCTTAATATTTTTATATCGCGACAAAATGTAGCCTATGTCCTTTCCAGGGTTTTGAACTGTCTCCATACAGTGGTTTAAGCGTCAAGAGGTAAAAGACAGACAGACAGACACACTTTCGCATTTATAATATTAGTATGGATATGGATGTTTACAACTAGGTATATTATTATTATTGTTTTAGTTATTAGGCAGGCAGGCGAGACAACTGATGCTGTGTATCCACACAGCACACACTTTTCTTATTATACTGAGTTTAGATGGGCGTCAAGTCGGTTCTTGAATTACGCTGGCTGAACCTATACATGATAGTACCCCAATAATAATCAAATCTACAGACATAAAAACTGGCCAAGTGCGATTCGGACTCGAGCACGAAGGGTTCCGTACCATTAACTTACAACATTAGACAGTTTAGGCAAAAAAAAACTTTTTAAGTTTATACTGTTCTTTTGGAAAAAAGTATATATTTTTATTTTATTTATAATTTCAAAAGTATTCGTCACAGGATACCCGTAACAATTTTAAATAAGAGTTTCTGCGCCTGTTTCTTTACGTAAGTGATTTGAAGTTTATAGGTCCAAGACTTTAGAAATTACTGGGGGGGGGGGGGGGGGACACCGTGTAAACGACTTTGGCGGGCTATATCTCGCAAATGGTAAAGCTGATAAAAAAGTGTTGAATGAAAACCCTATGTATGGGGACTATAAAATTAAAAATAAAATTACCCCTTTTAATAATTATTATTTTATATTTTGTATTTTTAAAAATTTGATCTATATGTGAAGTATCCTCGAACCAAGTTACATGCAAATCAGTCCATAAACGTAGAAGATATTCTGCTGTGACAGACTAGGACGGACGGACTGAACGATCTTATAAGGGTTCATTGTAGGACTACGGAACCCTAAAAATGAACAGAACGTTCAGTCTTCTTAACTTTTTACACTAAAATCTTTACGTTGGCCGACGTACTATATGAATACCGCATATTGTTGCGAACTTATTATTTTCAGCAATAAACCAAACCTACGACCAAATCTTTTGAACATTCATGAAGAGTTGCCGTGCTCTCTCGCCATAAAGACAACTGATACAATGAGGTTTATGCTTTATAGGGAAGGCAGGCTCGTCGGCAAACGAGAATGCCATAAACTTGAGAGACCTTTAATACAGGGTTGCTTTACGACTTTACCTTCCATTTGAAATGGGAATATAATTTAACTATTGTGGATTTTTAAAAGGGGCTTACTTTTATAATGTTTATTTATTCACTAAACAGTAGTATCTATTTTCTCTATGGTTCAGGCAAACTGTAACTACATAACTAAAATAAAAAGTAAATTTTCGAAAAATGCAATAACAAGACGTAAACGATATCATGGAGTATCATAGATTCAATAACATATAATTTTATTCAATATAGTAAGCAAAATTATGAAAAAATAATAGGTTACCCAACATACAGCGAAAAATTTCATTTACCAAAATTTAAATAGGTCGGCAGGTAGTTATTTTCGTGTGTAATGCGATGTTCATTTATTAGTAAATGTATTTTCTTCCTGCCTAATACTTTATGAATTTCAAACTAAAGAGTCCGTAAGTTACGGACTACGATTGCTACAATGCTACGCTATTGTGCTACGAGCTACGAGCCGTAGTCACTCTGTACTGCGGTTAATGGTAGCACTAGCAAAAGAAGGTAACGCGTAAAGTTTATTTGCGTTATTGAACAGGTAAAAAGTAAGTATTTTGTATTGAAAATGTTAACACAATTAATGTAAAACTAGTATACAGCCTTCGCTTCTTACATAATATTTTTCTGTATTTTTATTTAGCTGCGTTTTTGTGAAAACTATAGGCTAACTATTAATTGTTTTGTAACATATACTGCATTGTTAAAAGCTGTTTGTTTTCCTATGAAATGAAATAAAATAACAAGTGTAAATATGTTAACATGAAAGGATGCGATGTTGTAAAATATTTATTAACCGCATAAATGTTTATGTCCATCCATTCAGTAGATTTTGAGATCGTAACGCACAAGTAAAAAAAATAACGCGGCGGGGAATTTCGTTTTCTAATGTAATACAACTGGCCTTCTGTAGGATACAAACAAAAACGAATAAGACTGCTACAAAGGCAGTAATTTATAGTCGGTACAATATTTGGTAAGAAATGGTCCTTCGCTGCCTGTTTGCAGAAACAAAGGGAGCAATATTATTTTATTATTTGGTCACGTACGCAGAGCGTGCGTGACGGGAGCTGCGGCTGTAAATACCGTTTAGTAGGAACAAACATTTTTATTTTGAATCGTATAACATAAATAGAATAGAAAGCCAAGATGATAAGTCGTCGAATGTAATAATGTAGTCTTGTTGAGGTGAGGCCTTTGCCCCGAAGTGAGATCTAATAGGCTAACTTTACTTTTTTGTACTTATTTACGTATACTAGTGGTTCCCGGTAGTTTTAACTCCGGGAAAGGACATAGGAAAATTTTTATCCGAGAAATCAGATTGAAATTTTGTAATAAGAAATTCGACATTAGCGCGAGCAAAGGTAATCGCTAGTTTATAAAACAACCGACTTCAAAAACGCATAAAAAATAGAAATAACCTTTTTTATCGCCAAGTGAAAGTAACGAGGAGGAATTCGATGCCAGCATATACATATAAGTACATGTAACTATGGATACTCACATTGGCACCGACTTCCTACCACGTATCTTTCACCTGGCGATAAAAAATTAATTCTATCTTTTGCGTTTTTTTAAAAGCGGTTATTTATTTTGTAAAAAAATATTTTATTTTACTATTCTTGTGATAGGTACACTAATTGCCCGTACATCGAAAGTTGTTGTACTCGTATTTGAATACTGGAACCGGCCCTTGAAAGGTTATTAATGTTTTTCAAATAACCTAGTATAGGAACCGGGTATCAATCCATAGCCTGTAGGTATCTTTATCTAGAGATAGGTACCTACAGTGTAGTGTGCACTTAGGTTGGAGCCCATCACGGTAAGCTTCGGGTTTCTAGGATACTTGACTCGGTCTCAGCGGATGGTGTCGAAGCTCCACTGTGTAAGTCGCACCCTGATTTTCGACTATCCACCCTTGTCATTCGTGGCAATCAGCAGCGCAAGTAAGCGGGATGGGTGACGAGAATACGAGCACAGACTTATAGAGTATAATCGATTACAACTTGTTTAATGGACTGGGACCAATGTGAGATAGACTTCTCACGAGTTACGTTGCATCTTAAAGTTTATCAATAAGCGATGTATGTATCTAAAGAAAATTTTTATTGGTTTCCAATTTGATACAGACTTTAATTTATTATAATCAACCTAGCATAGTCCCAGTAGCGTATTTTCTTTTCGAAAAATAACGTAACTTTTGCCTTCATTTCGTAAGGTCTTTTGCATACTTAATAGTAATTTTGTTTTAAGTACTCTAACTGCTAGTAATTGTCACATCCCGCTGCCCGCTCTAAAATGGATTGTCAATTCAATTTGTAACCAAAAAAGGTAAAGCGGTATATTTTCTGTAATAATGTTATGAGCACAGTTTCATTTACACAAAAAGCGTCACTGCGACAAACGTTACTGTTGTTAACAGTTACATTTCCATTTTTAATTTCACATTGTACAGTTCCAGGAATATTTACATAGAAAACCTATAATATTTTATTTTATGTTTTTGGCCATCTGATGATCAAAGCTAGATTACGGATTACCACGTTTAATTCTAACCGGTTTGGAAACTCCACTTTATCAAGTACCAGATTCACAGTACTCTAAGGAAAATAAAGTTGTTATCTGGCTGCATAGGCGGAGCATGGATAATGTGGGTGTTTTAAGGCTGCGTTTCCACCAGAGATGTGCGAGGATGCGTAGCGAGGGATGTGTTTGTAAAAACCCAATAGAATCGCTTCATTTACCTCGCCTGGGTCAGCACAGCTCTGGTGGAAACGGCTCAGCGGAGCTAGATTTTTGCGCATACAAAACAAGCGAGGAATGTGTGCGAGGGATGTGTACGAGGGATGTGTGCGAGGGATGTGTACGAGTGATGTGTGCGAGGGATGTGTGTTGAGAAGGATGTGTTGCGAGGTTTGCGCATACTGTACCACACATTAATGCGCATTTTCACAGCTCCACTACACATCCTCGTAGGCACATTTTTATCGCACAGCTTTGGTGAAAACACCCACACATTTTCACAGCACAGCTAGACATCCTCGTTCGACACATTTCCATCGCACATCTCTGGTGGAAACGCAGCCTAAACTCCGTGTTTGTTTCAGGCGGGGTACCTGCACAAGAGAAGCGCCGACAACACCAAGTGGCAGCTGCGATGGTTCATTCTTTATCAGGTCAGCTATTATCGACAAATCTAGACAAATCGATCGCTAGACAAACCAACCAGCTTCTGAGGTGGGGTAGAAACTCGCTTTTTCCACTGGAACCCGGCGCCAAGCAGCTTGCTGTGTTTCGTGGGTGAATGGGAGTGCCAGAACCTTCTGGGTGAGCTCGCTTCACCGCTGACTCTGTCTACGTCATGTCTGGTTAATCTAGACCAAACTTATTCCAAATAAAAAAAAAAGTCTTTTGCATATCAATCGATTGCCCTGACCACTATATCAGCCTAGTATACCCAGATATTGGCAGAGCCCACAAAGAAGTTATATTTGTTTAAATTAAAATGTAGTCTAAATCACTCACTGCCCTGTGGCGGGTGCTACGCATCACATATGTATTATGAATTTTAATCCGGCGTGCGTGTCCAAATCCGCACGACTCTATGAAGGCCCTATAACCCAGTTTCAATAATATCAAGCACTCACAAAACGAAATGAGTTAAAAATGTTTGAAAAACTCCGACACACTGAGTTGATAGATGGGCGCGTTAGTCTAAGCGCCCTAGCCGGAGGGTTCTCGCCCTCTATGGGCACTCCTCAGTAAAATGAATGCATGTCGGAAATGGGAATGAATTTAACTTCCGCCTGAAACGTTTTTTAACGAAGCGTGGAACTTTTTGAAATGTGGTTGACGCCGAGATTGCTTGGGATTGAACAAACAATGACTGCTATTTTACTAGTTTAGGTATAAGATTGTAATAGGTTTTGTTCAATTGAATTGCTCGTTTTCATCTTGTACAAAACTGCCAAGGAGTATCGTTGAATAAGACATGCAGTTATCTATGATCTTACAAACGGTCCTTTTTTTATATGTGATTGAAGATCGTTAGTAAGTGTTCAAAATGCACAATTTTTCCCCTCCGCGCTAGCTTAAACTTTGTTGGTAATATTGTAGCTGATAACTGTTTCCTAGACTAGGAACCGACTAATTTACTGCGCTCTGAAGTTAAAAGTGTTTTTTTACACTTCGGAAAATGTGTTTCTTTTTTAAAGTGCATATCCGTAACTATTTGTCCTAGAAACAAAATTTTAAAAGGAAATTTAATTCTTTAAACATTGTGAAGAACTTTATTTTAGCTACAATGCATCTAAACGAAGATATACGATTTTTTTAATATAGCAGCGGGTGCGTAGGGGCCGGAGAGGAGTGCATGTTACATTTTAAACACTATCTTCCTAGAAAACGACAGCTTGTAAGGCAACCTCTCTATTTACTGGATTACTGTTTGCAGTGTTGATTACGATTGCTGCTACATTGGTCAATGTTGTCTTCGTTCATTATTTATCATATAACCAAGCAAACAATACGCGGCTACTTTTATATTTGAAACAGCAACTTGAACCTCGGTAACGAATTCCACTTGTAAGCGCGCCATCTCGCCTTCAGAAACGCGTTAAGAGGGAGTTGTTACTTATTTATAACACTTAAAGGCACAAAGGAACTTTCTAACAGTGAAAATTATAAACGTGATACTCTGTAATACGATGATGACGTCTTATCTCGCCGTTTTCTCACGACTTCATCCGCGCAAATGTCTAAATTCCCATACAAATTGGGGGTCGAAACCCCTTTAGAGGTTGAATTTTTGGACATCCCGAAACACATCTCGTTCATTTCTAACCAAATAGCTAATACCAACTTTTTGTTCAGCTATAAGCTGACGGAGTTTAATACAAACCCCCTTTTTACCCGACTGTGGAAGGAGGGTTATGTTTTTCGAGAGTACGTATATATGTATGTATGTAAGTATGTATGTATACATGTATAATTGTTTAGCACGCCCTACAGCCCAAACGGCTCGTTAGTTTTTGACATAGTCGTTGAATTTGTCAAAATTGTGAGAGTGACATAGGCTATATAAATTTAAAAAATGGCGCCCGCCAATGGAAATAAAGGGGGGAGTGGGTCCCGACTGCTATACAATTTTTAATATGGGTACCAAATTTACCCGGGTATGACCTATTTGAGTGATTCTCCGGAAAGCTTTCTCCGCGTCACCTTCGTGGCGATTTTTAGTTTAAGTTTTTTTGGCAAGAAAAATAAAGAAGGCCTAATACTACACTAAAGAAGGCCTAAAACTATAATGAATCCTGTTAGAATCAAACAAATCGGTTTGTTATTGACTCCGATATTTAATTTTGAAATTCCGGTGCCCACGAAAGTTATTTCTGATTCCACGACAGTTACGAAACGTATTTTTCATAGCGAAGTTCTATTATATTACATGAAAATATTTCAAATAAAACCTAAATAACTAAAATTATACCTGCTTTTAAATTAATAGTTTTTTTGTAGTAAAAAGCATGAAAAGCATTACTTAATAAATCTCTTAACCTTTTATATAGTAAAAGGTTCCGATTTGACGATGAAGTAGAAATAAATGTTTTGTTTGCAGATAACTATAGCTAAATTTAATATAAACATAAAACAACTTAAAAAATAAAATAAATTTCATGTATGAGCAGGCAAATGACTGATAATATAATATCTGCTAGCTGCTCTGTGGGCCAGATCAGTTTGTCTTTGTTCATTTGGTCGTCTGTTCCTGTTACATAACTTTGTCAAAGACTTCCAACGTGACTGGTTAGGCACATGCGGCCTGCATCCAGTGCGATCATGCGACCTTTGCAGGGTCGTCTGTCAATCTTGCCGGTGGACGCCCTACGCTACACTCTTGCCCAAATGGAATCCAATTAACGAACTTTCTACACTGCGCCCTGCCCACTGCCCCCACTTGAGCTTAGTGATCTACAGGATAGCCCTGTAGATCACTCAGACATAGGTCTGTTACCTAAGTTCTTCTACGTATCTCTTTATTATTACGTCTATATAGAAAGAGACCATGTTTCGGATTGGTTGCAGACGTTTGTTTTTAAGCACTGAAGTATTTGGGTCAAAATGATGCCCTTGCGTAGTTTTTTGGACTCTGTCCAGCCAAGGTGAACCTACCTAATTAAGTCACTTGTCCCAGGTAAACGTATTCCTGTCGTCTGACATGGGAATTCGACCAAAATTCGTTTGGCCCAAGTTAATTTTAAGGCTTACTTGTTGGGAGACAATCATAGTGCCAAGCCCTCCAGCTTCTTTGCCCCAACTGTGTGTGTGATGCTATTAAGCAAAGGTGTGTGAAGTATTGGTTATGCCAAATTCTTTTTATTCCACATGTGTAGTCATTCAATCAAGGACAGTGTTTTATCAAGTTATTCGTTTATGAATTCTATGGAGAACTTTCCTTATTGACATCGATAAATTAATAAGCCAACCATTTATTTAGTAAGTAGAACATCAGGGTTCAATCAAATAGGCATATCAACCATATTTGACTAAAATAGATAAAAACAAAAAAAACTCATGCTTCTACCTACACAAACTATCGTTTGCTAATACCTTTGCGAGAAAACGATAACATGGTTATTTAAAAACATCTGTAAACCGATAGAGAAGTAAATTAAGATTGCATAAAGAGACCTTCGTAACCTCACGTGGAGTTAAGGATAACCTTCATGGTCAAATGTCCACGAAAACCATGGCACGAAAGTTACGAAAATTTAACATTTTCAAAAATTTACTAGTTGTTTCTTGACAAATATAAAAATTAAATAGCGGGCGAAGAAATTGAAAAGGGGTTTTATACTGAATATTCAACACTTACATCTAAATCATTCTATTATCTTTAAAATTTTACCATGAAGTGTTTCTTCAAAAGGTTGCCAAAAAAAAGTTGATGAATTTATGTGCCTGTATTTTCTGTATCAAAGCGATAAGAAAGGCATTTGTCTTCCAATGATGCTGAAATGAAACTAAAGTTTCCGTAGGGCCTTTAAGCTTGTCAAAAAGTTGAGGCTCTTTGAAGCTATGAGGCTTTATATGTCGCGTTCATGAATCTACCACAAGCGTGTGACCGAGACAAAATATTTTCTAACTCTTTCTGTTTAAACGATATCATTATTGTTTCTATAATTAATTAATCTGGACTCATTAACAAATTTTTTGACATACAGTATGTGTACATAACACAACAAACAATAAAGATATTAGTGGTTGAACTGAGCGCGAGGTCGTTCGGACGCGCGGAGAACACCGGTTTTGCTCCCGTTTTTGGCGGTAAAATATTATTTTAAAAATATCTAAAAGCCCTATTTTATGTTTAAAACTATGTCTGTGTAGATGAATAAACAGAAAGGCATTTAAAGTTAATTCCGAAGCTGTTTATTGAATGGGTTGGGAATTAAGAACGTGTGACCGCCAAAAACCGGCCCTCGGAGAATCACTCATTTCTAGTTTTAGGGTTTTTTAATTTTCAATTAAATAGAGTTAAATAGAGTTTTTTAGTTTTTTAAATTATCATTTTTTACCTCCTGAAGAGACGAATTTAAAAAATAAGTGGTGGTTACCTACATCATAGAAGGAATATTTGTACAAAATTTTAACATCCCATATGCAGGGGTGTGGCATGCCGTTATGTACCCCTGTTTATAATAAGTATCGTAATTTTTAACGAAAGGAATACAAATATACATACCATTTTCGAGTAAGCGCCTTAGAAATTTGAGTATTCTACATTTTCGTGTACCCTGTATTACTAGAAAATAATATGTTTTTTTTTTATTTACTAATAGACCTCTTTTGTTACAGAATATGTTGTTCTACTATGAGTCGGAGAACAACACACGACCAACAGGAGTGCTTCTTCTAGAAGGGTCCTATTGTGAGCGGCTCAGCAAGGCTCCCATGGAGAGGAATGCTTCGGTGAGATATTTATTTTAACTACTATTACTAGTGTACAAAAAATTTTAAAAATTCAAATTCCACAAATAATACCGGTTGTTGTTATAGTTACGCATAAATTAAGGCGGTGCAACTCAGCCTATATGTGCCGCCATAGGCATCTACATAGCTCAACAGGGCCCGTCTGGGGCCCGTAGGCAAGATGCAATCAACCTATTAAAGCGTAATTCGCAATCGTGCCCGTTACGTTGTTTGTTTTCGTGTGTTATGTGATGTCCATTCATTAATAAATGTATGTTCTTTCTTTCTTTCTTTCTTTCAATTGCTAACAAAATGTATAAAACTGACATACGCCATAGAAACATCACGCGACATTTGCATATCATAGTATTTTGAAACGTTGGCGATAGTGAAGTTCTCTATGAAATAGATTGCATCTTGTCGGGTCCTAGGACCCGAATATACGAACTACGCCATGATTATTATATGCACGATATTACAAGCGCGGCGGAATAATCAATACTTACCTCCCAAAGTCTGTAGGAGTTACCAAGACATTCCAGAGGTTAGAAAAAAGATACCTAGTAGATAATTTATTTATTTTTATTTGGGACAACAACAGCTTATAACTAGACATTTAACATGAGTTGAACACTTGATTAGCCAATAATAGTTGACCACGATATTGTTATGAGTGGTGGACATGTAGATTTTGGTAAGCAGACTATTATTATAATTATACAATACTAAATGTGTAAAACATGACATTCCCATACTTATGATGCTCATGTTTTTTAATGAATTAAAAAAAAAATTACCTATGCTAGGTTATTTTT
This sequence comes from Pyrausta nigrata, assembly GCA_949316185.1. NCBI lineage: Eukaryota > Metazoa > Arthropoda > Insecta > Lepidoptera > Crambidae > Pyrausta > Pyrausta nigrata. Next base: position 2,358,325 of record OX438950.1, on the reverse strand, counting down.
TTGTCTTTTTTAATTTTGGTGATGTTTTGAACTTTAAAGCATTACCAACAAAAAAACACACATAAACAACAAAAATCCTAATTCTTGTTAAGATCCCTAGATCAGTATTATGATTTAAGTTCCTATCGTTGTTGATGTTAATAAAATAGCCAACATGTCTGCAATGAAAGGTGGTAGTAAGTTACAGTGGATTTTATTTATCCTGCTGCATATGCGTACTATAAAGTATAGTAAACTAAAGTTAGCCTATATAGATCCCACTGCTGGGCAAAGGTCTCACCTCAACTATGAGAAGGTACGAGGCATACAATATTGGTGTACAATATTGCTTAAGATTTCTAAACCTTCTGTCAGTGACCTTCTGTCAAGGCGTAAATTCTTTTCCACAACAAAGAAATTATCTTTTTAACAAAAAGGACTCTTCCCTTTGAAGAAACTGGAAGGAATATAAACTTTAACCACAACTTTTGCAAAGTTCTGAGAAAATTACGGCACTTTCCTCATGCTGTAATGTTTTATTGTTATGCTGTTTTCTTGTGAATACTTCGAAATTTGTTTCTTTTCTTTCTTTAGATTTTCTAAAATCCGATTAACCAAATAGGATGTGCGGTGCCGCGATAAAAATACACAATTTTTTATTAAAGTTCTTTGACGGTTAGTAACGAAGAAAAAATTAAGAGGATGGTAACTTATTGGATGTAACAGTACCTACCTACTTGTGAAATCTAAATAAATGAGATTTACGTACTGTCTTTCGCGTATCTTGCTCCACTGCCACCTCTCCACCACTGCCTTGCACCACGAGCTTGCTTACGCCACCTTGCTTACGGGCGACGGGATTTGCTGTGTGTCGATAGTATACTAATGTAGTTGTCGATAATATCGATAGGCCTATTGATATTGAAGATGACTTTCGACGTCAACTATCGATAGTGCGGCAACGCTACCCGCCCCCTGTGTTTCGCAGTTGAGGACCTAATAGATAAGGCGGTTGACCTAGTACTAGTGTAGTGACTTACTTTACCTTATGCATTCACTTCTTTTTTGTCTCTCAGCGTAACTCATATCACTCCTATGATTAACAAGTGCTATTTGCCAGTTCTGCTTCACGATCACGTACCGGCGTGAAAGCCAGCGGCAGTATGAGCTACGAGCTGCTTCTGAAGTGGACTGCGTGCACTGGGTCGACGCCATCCGCGAGGCGAGGTAAGTCCAGGTCAAGATAATGACCATTATTCGTTGTTCTCTTTAAGATCTAGTAGCGAGAACCAGGCAGTAACTACGACCTGGTCCCGTAGCCAAATGGCAATCTCAAGCGAAGTTCGCTATCGCTAATAAAATGTATGAAATAGACATAAGCCATCGAAACATCTCGTTAACTTTTGCATACACATATTGACATTTCGTTGGCGATAGCGAATTTTGCTGCAACAAGATTGTCATTTGGCTACGGGCCATTCTGAAGTTGACTGCCTTCACTGTAGTCTATGAGCCAGTGACAGAATGTACGGTATGTACAGTACATGACCACTAGGTCATGACACTCTCTACTAGGTCACGTAAATATTGGTGAAAAGAATAGTACCTATAATAAAGCCTGGGAAATATTAGTTGCGGTTCTGTGGGGTGATGCGGCCCCAACAAGTCAATATAAGACCTTAGGCCTTACTCCAGATGATGATGTGCCGTATTTCTTGTATGATGTACTATCCATACTAATATTATAAATGCGAAAGTGTGTCTGTCTGTCTGTTACCTCTTGACGCTTAAACCACTGAACGATTGAGATGAAATTTGGTATGGAGACAGTTCGAGACCCTAGGAAGGACATAGGCTACATTTTGTCGCGATATACAAATATTAAGAAGGTAAAATGGGGGATGAAAGTTCATATGAAAAATCTAAGTCTTGCGGGCGAAGTCGCGGGGAACCACTAGTTATAAATAAATTTTAAAAAATGTATTCTCAGACAACTAAGATCCAAAGCAAATCATCATAATAAAAAGGTAAGTAACAAACACAAGTGGAACTCAACGTCTATTCTCTGGTGGCATACACGTAGGTAACATTTGTGTCGTGTGTTTTCTCAGCCTGGAGTGCACCAACACATGGTTGATTTTTAATCAGCCGGTTTAGCATTGTTGACTTTTTTTAATGGCAGTTCTGTCAAATCGACCGTCAATCGATGTTTGTCGGCTGTTTATAGATTGGTGTAAGAGAATTATTTTTATTAAGGTTAATTCTTCTCTGTACTGTTTGTAAACAATCTTTGACCTACTATCCTTCACTCAGGCTGTATTGGATCATCCGTGCCTAGCGTGCACTTAAGCCTTTCTATAAATAGACTTCGACAGTGTCTACTTTACATAATTATTGTGCATTTACACGTGCGAAAATATGAGCTTTATTTGCATTTACGACTAGACATAGTCTGGTGCACTAAAAGAACGGCAACTATCATAATACGGTGAGACGGCACTCCATCATGGAGTAGAGAGTTCAGGCGCAGGACCAACGGCTTTTCGAAGCACGGGAGTGTTAACACCACCAACTTCCTGACTCCGGAGCTGTGTCTAAGTTATTTCAAGACAGAAAAACCCAACACTTTTCAGCCCATCCTGGGATTCGAATATCAAACTACTATGTTCGCAACTTATCAAAACCTCTTTCATGCCTTAAAACAATTTAATGAATTTCGATATTAGTAAAAATGAATCCATACTTCCATACTTAATATTATAAATGCGAAAAAGTGTGTCTGTCTGTCTGTCTGTTATTTACCTCTTGACGCTTAAACCACTAAACCGATTGAGATGAAATTTGGTATAGAGACAGTTCGAGACCCTGAAAAGGACATAGGCTACATTTTTTCGCGATATAAAAAAATAAGAGGGTGAAATGGGGGATAAAAGATTATATGGAAAATCCAACTCTTGCGGGCGAAGTCGCGGGGAACCACTACTAGTTTATATTACAATATTATTTTAACGAGTTTTTAGCTTATAGACGACCGTCGTGTAGTAATTCGCGCTCCGAACTACAAAACCAGCTGGGGCGGGTTCAAACCCCGCAAGTGGCAATTTTTTTTGTGTGATGAACACCAGCATTTGGATGTTTATAAACGTACTTTTGAGACGTGGAACTTGACAGTCAAGCTGGCCCACCAACTGCATGTCGCTCAGCGAGCTATGGAACGGTCTATGCTGGGGATCTCGCTAAGGGATAGAATCCGGAACGAGATCATCCGCCAAAAGACGAAAGTCACAGATATCGTTCAGAGGTGCAGTAAGCTGAAGTGGCAGTGGGCTGGCCATGTCTGTTGCAGAACCGACGGGCGTTGGAGTAGGAAGGTTCTCGAATGGAGACCACGTCTCGGGAAACGTAGTGTTGGACGCCCCCCTGCCAGGTGGACCGACGACCTGAGGAAGGTGGCCGGTGGTGGCTGGATGCGAGAAGCGGAGGACCGTGAAAGTTGGCGCCGTCTTGGAGAGGCCTATGTCCAGCAGTGGACTGCAATAGGCTGATATGATAAACGTATTTATGTAATTCATGGATGTTTATAAACGTGTTTATGTAATTTCTATCCGTTATTCGCCATAGCAAAAGCTAACGCTTAGTTTGGGACTAGGTAATTGGTGTGACTGTAGAAACAATTTATTATTTATTTGAAGGTCATTAAAATACCTACTTTTGGTTAAGTAGGTAGTTAAGTACTATTCCTACTAATATTTTGGCAGATAAATTATTAAGAAACTAGCTGACCCGGCGAACTTTGTTCCGCCTTAATGTCAATAAATAAGCTTTTTTTTTTTTTATTGGAAAAAATACAAAAAAAATTAAATTTCTACATCAATCATTCATAATTATTTCTGTATTTTAGTACATAGGTTGCTCTTCATTTAAGTACCTTGTGATACACGACATTTTTTGTTTTATTATCAGGCGCAAAAACAAACAACGCAGATGGTCTTCCGACCCGTGAACATGCCACGTATAATTGACCATGGGAAAAACATGAATGTTCTAGATTTAAACCACAAACTTTTAAGGATTGGCCTTGTGATTTGTTGATGGTCATGGCAAATGCAAGACGTATCGGAAATTGAAGTCTTTTAAATTCAAACGGCATATCGGTTGGGATCATTGGTATCCTCGGAATGAGAACTTGCTCACCTTTGAATTTTCCTATCATTATCGTAGCGTAAATTACATTGTTCATCAATTTTCTAACCACCAAACGCGTACCGTTGCACAGTTTTGGTTGGTTTATGTTTCGAAGCATGATTACTACGGAGCCAACCTTTAGGCGTAAATTGTGCGGTGGTAAGCCAGGCACGTCCAAAGAGTTTAAAAATTCAATTGGATAGTTGGTGGCTTCATCTTCATTTGTGACGCAGTCAATAGATTTGAATGAATGCATTGTTCCAATGATCTTATTTTGAATTATGTTGTTTAGGTCATCTACATCTTTATTCTTAGCCGCTAAAATTGCTCGCTCACTCATCCATTCATAATTTTTGTAGTTAGAAATAATTTCTGGAAATACATTGTTGATAAGTTCGTCTTTTGATGAGACAAAATTACAGAAATTATTTGGAAATGATATTAATCCGCTCGATTCATCGACAGGTACTTGACCATTACCGATAGTCAGCAATTGCTCCGAGAAATCTTCAGCAGATGTATCATTAAGCAATGCAACTCTCATGTTTGTTGTCAGTTGCAGTTTCTTCACATGGCGCCATAGATTTGACGATTTGAGGCAAGCGTTTATTTCGTCGGCAGCCGTAGATCTTGGAATTACTGGCAGTATTTGGCGGAAATCACCAGAAAGTAAAATCATTGCTCCTCCAAAACATCTCGAGTCATTGCGTAAATCTTTTAATGTTCGGTTAAGTGCTTCTAATGCACGTTTATGCGCCATTGTGCATTCGTCCCAGATGATGATTTTCGATACCGCTAAAACTTTGGCCATTGCTGAGTGTTTTGCAATATTACACGTTGGTTCTTCAATAGTTTGAAGATTTAACGGTAATTTGAATGCTGAATGAGCCGTACGGCATCCTTCTAACAATGTGGCTGCTATTCCAGAAGAAGCAACTGCAACCGCTATGTTAGATCTCGCCCGAACAGTTGCTAAAACTAATGACATGAGGAATGTCTTGCCAGTTCCACCAGGGGCATCTAGGAAATATAAACCACCATTTTCATCATCGATTGCCTTCATTAAAGTATCATAAACTTTCTTTTGTTGGTAATTCAACAGGGGTACATTCGTTTGAACTACTAAATCTAATTCCTGGTGATCATATTCACGTTCCCGTTCCAATTCTCGATTAAATGCGTCATTCATTTCACGATATGGTGCTGGCATTCCTAACCTGATTAATAAATTACCGCACATGAGGTAACACATATCTTCGATCAAGAGTAAAGCACGATTATGTATCTCCTCATTCATCTCAATATCGTGATTTCTGGAACTGACACGAATTTGATGTAAAATATCTTCTGACATATTATCCTTGTATTTGTGCCACAGGTTACATGGGTTTGATGGAAAACATGTCGAAATTATGATAGCGAATAATGTGCGTATCTGACTTGGAGATGCACAGATAATGGCTTCAGCGATTGTCGTATCCCAATGACTATCGTTTTCTAATAACTTCAATTCTTCACATGCAGCACGATATGTTGGGAATATTACACCATTAACAGTTCGTAGTGACTCAAATGACGTTGGCCCACGCACATTTACCAGCAACAACCGCAAATAGAAACATTCATTATTCTTTGGATGAACTGTATACATACGACCAAGAGCATCAGTAGAACGCACATCTGGATACCCAGGAACCGCATCGCCTTGCTTCCGTCTTTGAAAATTCTTCGATGAAGCATTCCAAGTATAATAACGTGGCATCTCCGAGTAAAGCAAAGTTCGTGCAAACTGATCGCTTTGGCAGATTGCAAAAAAACTGGTCAATGTAGTTGCTGGAGGTGTTTCAGCACGTTGCGTAGCATTCGAAGCCGTGAAATATACTCGTTGACCATTCTCCAGATGCACCGCCAAATGCGTAACAGTAGGATGACGTTCGTGAATGGGAAATGCGAATATACGCCAAATCGCTTCATTACAGTTCACATAACGACCAACTTGATAGCGTGAAATTTCATCGTTGGTATTCGAGGATTGCAATCCAAAAACCGCCATATCACTGCCTTTCGTGACATATTTGCAAATATATTTTATGGACTTAACTGAATTGCAGTATTCAACGTTGCAATGTGTCTTGAACGATTTAGAAATAAGTGGCGAATATGGAACAATCCAACTGTTGTCGACAACGAAATCCATTCTTTTCACTTTCGTTGTGACAGTTCGACCGTTGTCATCTGGTGATCGACGCCGATACAGCGGATAACCATCATTGCCAGTGACAGTCTCCGCCGTTAATTTCCGTGGATATCGTTTAGAGCACTTTCCATCGACCATGCAAGGTGATTGGGGATTGATGGCACCACACGGTCCATGAATCATATTAGTAGTAACAACATCATGTAGGTCTGGATCGACTTCATAATCAGGAATCTCAGCACATATGATATCATCTATTTGGTCAGGCTGAATTCTTTCCACTAACCAAATAAGAATGTGTGCGTGCGGCAGGCCTCGCTTTTGCCATTCGATTGAATACATCCAGCATCGAGTATCTCCAAAGACGCGTTGTTTAACAATAAAGTTCATCAGGGACCGAATTTTTTGCCTGAATATACGTGCTGTGATGTCGTGTCTATCACTTGATGTTTGTCCGGGAAGCAGCAATTGAGTAATTTCTATCCATTTTGGATTACAGGTAAAAGTAATAAAGAGATCGGGCCGACCGTAATGACGAACATATGTCATTGCATCTTGTGCATATTCATGCATATGACGTGGACTACCAATGTATGTCGCCGGCAGAATAGTTAATCGACCAATATTAGCTGCATTTCCTTCAGTATTAACTGCATCACGTAAATGGATGTACTCCTCAGAACGCAGTTTGGCTTGGTTCAACCTAATGAATGTTAAACGTTCCGTTTCTATTTTTACATACATGTCAACGCAATACTGCTGAAACAATCGACGAAACCGCAGCAAATAGTTGTCAGCATTTTGACGAATCATCAAACGATATGCGTAATAATTCATTGAGCTAACTTTCTTTGTAGTTTCTTCACCTGAAATTAAAAATTTGATAATTAACCATTTCAAAGGCAAATTTTAAAGGCAAACAATACAGACATTAACCATTTTTTTAATAAGCATTATTTTAAATCAGTGTCTTTCACAAATAAATGAAATAAATTATGATACTGATACTCACCATTCAATGGATTTTTCATTTTAATATTAAAATAATATCCATCTTCTCCTTGCCAAAACATCAGCGGGTATTGCAATGTGTCATATGATCGATGAGTTTCAGATATTTGTTGCAGTTGCCCAGTATCGCGACGTGTAAGCACAATATCGCGTTTTTCCAATTGTTCACCAACAATCAGGATGGCAACTTCGTCTACTGTTGGAGCATTAAATGTCCTTTCGTGTGTTCCAGATGGTCGTTTATCTGCTTTGATAACAACTTTATAGTCATCACTTGGCATGCGCTCTAAAGCACTCTTAAACAACCTGACCAACGCATGATGTTCATGAAGCAGACACTGCAAGTCTTGAAGAATTGCTCGCTTCATTCCTGCATTGATCTCTAGGCGTCGATCAAGTTGTTCTTCCATGTTGCCCATGAAATATATTTGTAAAAATTTATTCTGTGTATCTTCGAAAGGTAGTAATGATCCAATTCGATGATGAATCTGTCCTTGTATCTACAAAATAAAAACCAGACAGTATTAACTGGGTTATAAACACTTTTTTCGGTGGGAGAGTAGAGTTCAGAATTAGCAAATATACTACATAGGTACCAATAGATAAAGTAAGTTATTCTTTAACTACATTCTATATAAGTACAAAAATAAATACCTTAAATGTCGGATTAAATCCCCGTTCTTCGATAATATCTGCCCCAAATGACGTCATCTGGAAACAACCATTGTATTTTTGAGTATTTGCAAGAAAGTGGCGTGATTCTTGTGTTTCGCCACAAAGCAATGAATACAATGGCTCAGGTGGCGGAGTCAACAATGGCAATTTCACTTTACCATTAAGGCAGCATAATCCAGGCGTTTCTCCGGAAAACTTTAATGCACCACAATACTCGCAAACTACGTCCATTTGCCCAATGCAAACGCTAGGATGCAAGCTGTAATCATTGCTGCAATCGTATTGAAACGCTGCTCGATTCAAATCAGCACTTGATAAATATCTTGTTCTGCGTCGCAAATTATCTATTTGTTGACCTCTGTTGTTCGCTCGACGATTCTGCATTGCCAACCGAGCTGTTTCACGGGCTGCTTCACTTTGCTCTCGTGATTGAGAAGCACGAAGTCGAGCCATACTATCGCGGCGCTGTTCACGTGCAATTTCTTGTTCTTCTTCAGTCCTTTCATTTGCAGTATTTCGTATTCTTCTTGCATCACGGCTTTGTCGGGAAAGATTCGATCGTCTTGGTCGCGGCATTATTAATTAAACTTCACTTCACCTAAAAACTTAAATTTTTAACCATACCGAGTTTTATAGTTCACTTCACTGTTTATACGAATGGGCAATTGGGCAATAATGTTAATTATTTATTTAATAGAAATAGTTATATTATTGATTTCTTACAAATATCAAATAGTCATCCATACGTCATTACATAGCTGTCATTATACGTCAATTTTGTTATTCCAAGTCTGATTCTTTTTTGTTATACCACGTTTTATAGTGACTGACGTTACATGTCAAGTCACACGGGAATGATGTCGAACGGGATAAAAAGTATCCTATGTCCTTCTCCTGGCTCTAAACTACCTCCCTGCCAATTTTCAGCTAAATCGGTTCAGCCGTTCTTGAGTTATAAGTGAAGTAACTAACACGACTTTCTTTTATATATATAGATGTTTAGCTAATTTTGCATTTTTAGTTATAATGTAATTTAGGTATGTGGTTAACGTTCCTTAAAATATTACTGCTACACAAACATATATATATCTACACTTGGTAGCCACCTACGTTTACTTCGATCTTCTTGGTTATTTTTGATGCTAAATATGTCTACCGTATTAATTTAAAACCAATATTCTTTGAAAGTGATTAAATACTTCTAAAGAGGGTGTAGTTTATCGTAATTATTTCCTTTTTAACCTCTAGAGGATCGGAAGACCGCCGGCGGTCTCATTACAATTGATTTTCTTTTTTGGCTGGAAACATGATCTCTGAAGTATCTACGAGTAAGTATGTAGCGGTGTCGGCAGAATTACTCTATGGTTTACTTAGTCATGAACGTTAAAACGCGAGTGGCTCGATTTTTTTGCTTTAAAGTGTATTTAAATGGGTTTTGACCTCGACTTTGGCCTCACGTATCAGTACTTAGTACACACGCTATCACTGTCCGACAATTTATAAGCGATCGTTACACGACACATAGGGACACACAGCGTGACACAGAATCACGCAATGCTAACATTTGTTACAAGTCACTTAGTACGCACTGGAATTATTACTGACACTGGTTTGATGTTACATTCGGGACAAAGAAGAACGCGAAGTTCTTAGATGCTCAGCCCCACATGCGTGTTAGTTAAGCAATGAAATCAGGCTGCATAGGCTCATCTTAACACAATAAACAAAATTATGACTAACCGTATCCTCAAAAAGTTAGGCTTTATGAGAATAGATGACTGTAATATCTACACCATTACATAACACAATGAATTACTACAGTTTTTAATATTTTTTTACTCTCACAGTAACACATATAAACGTATATAAACAATGAATTACAATAAATATTGGACAACATCAAATTACATTGCTCAGATCCCAAAGTAAGTAGTTAAGCTACGCACTAGTGATTTCGAAATCTGAAACAACTGTGGTACCACAATACCCAGACCCGAGACAATATAGAAAATGTGAATTTCTATAATCGGCTTAGAAAAAAATAATCAAATAATCTATTTATTTTTCATTTCATTTATTAATACTAAAAAGCAAAACGACTTTTGTGCGTTTATTGGAAAGTACTTAGACAGAACAGTTGTGCGTTTTGTTTCCATCCTTCATGACGTTTTATTCACATTTCTGAAATATTTTATTTTTTGATGTCTTACGCTTTAAATAACCATTAAATAGTCTGCCAATCAAATAATATTTATATTTCATATACATATGTCTCACTTGGTATGGTTTCTTGGATTCCTTTATGCCAGCCTTCTTTTGCTATCTGACCTAACGATAACGTTTTTGTGGAGGCAAAGATAATAGCCTAAGGCAATATAATTCAACTTTTTGGAGAAAAAAAAACTATTAGACACCGCTTACTATTAAAAAATGTAAAAGCCTTGGCTGTAATCAGGTGTTTTAGGACTCGACGCGGAATTAAATGATTACTTATTCATAGCATACCTACCTAATATACTGGGCCCGACATCCCTATCATTTCATAATATTTTAAGTTCATTCTTTCTCTTTTTCTGCTAAATAAATGAAAAGAAACAGACAATAATTTAAAAATATCAAAATAAGTGAAACAATTTCTCCAGTTTTGTTTTGTCAAATAGTTTTAGTTGTCATCGTTTGATATACTTACCTACAATATTGTATATGGATTCTTTCATCACAATACCTTAGCGACAGACAGCTGTTTAATTTTAAGTCTCTAAATAATTGTCTCTTATGGTTTTATCAGCAGACAAAGAGACAGAATAAACTTGAAAGCTCAAATTTCGGTAAAATGTTGATTGTTGATACCAATGTAATCTTATAATAAAACATCTACTGCTACTGTTAGGTGAATACTATTTGAATGTGTTCTCGTAAGTAAATACATATATTTTATTTTATCTTAGAGAAGGCTGTTTAGGATTAGGGTGTACTATGTTATATAGTCAGTAATTTAACTACATTATCAAGCGTGTAGTACTTAAAGTAGTGGGACCTTACCTTAGTATTTGTGGTAGAGTATGTGCCTAGAAGACGACGTGGAATTTAACTGTAACACAAGTAATATGACAAGGATCGATAAGGTATTTCTGCAATATCTACGGCCAGCTGTTTTTAAATGCCAAATGTCATGACAGCGACATCGTAGCGGCTGCCACAATAAATATGAAAAACAGAAGATCCATGTTCTAAGATGTTTTTGAAGGATGCTGGCCAAACTCTCCTCCACGCGCAATGATTACGTACCTACCTCTGGAGCGAAATGTATCGCTTTTTTGTAGTGCGCTTACAGGACCGAAGATAATAAAATTAATAATATCCTCCTAGCATTAAGACTATACGGCGGTCAATCCAGAGATTAGCCAACTGCACGGGAGATATTGTAGTAAACAATTGTGAGCATGAAACACCGCGGAGAGATCTGATTTATCGACGACCGTCTTGGTGTAGTGGTTCGCGCCCCGGACTACAAAAATAGCGGCTGTGGGTTCGAATTCCGCAAGGGGCAAGTTTGTGTGATAAGTACGAGCATTTGTACCTAAGTCATGGATGTTTTTTTTATATTATTTGAAATGGGTTTGCTCTTGGCTCTAGACTAAGCCAGACGTGGCACAGACAGAGTCGATGATGGAGCGAGCTCACCCAGAAGAAGCCTGTTCACTCTGAGTTTGAAGGTCTTTGGGTTGTAATCCGTTGGAAACACTGAAGCGGGTAGTGAGTTCCACAACTTAGCTGTGCGCATTATAAATGTTGATAAGAAGCGCTTAGTTCGTATCGTTGGAATATCAACGCGATATGGGTGGTATCCCGCGGTGCGTCTAAAAGTGCGGTGGTAGAACGGGGCCGGTGGGATGAGTTCATGGAGCTCTTGAGCACACTCTCCGAAATATAGCCTGTAAAAGACCGACAAGCAGGCAACTTTGCGGCGATGAGCCAGGCTGTGGAGTCTGGCGCATAGATCTTCGTCACCGATAAGCCTCCTTGCTCTGCGCTCCACCGCGTCAAGTGCAGCTAGTTGGTACTTAGCTGATCCATCCCAGAGGTGACTGCAATACTCCATGCAGGATCGGACTTGTGCTTTATAAAGTGACAAAAGCTGTCCTGGCGTAAAGTATCGCTTCACTCTGTTCAGGATACCCAGTTTTTTTGCCGCAGTTCGAGCTTTGTGCTCAATGCTGGCACCAAAATGAGGACTAGCTGTCAATTCCATGCCCAGAAGCTCAAGATGGTCGGTAACAGCAATAGACGCACCCCGAAAAGTTGGAGACTGGAGGAAAGGGCTTCTCTTGGTGGTAAATAGGCACGCTTGTGTTTTTTTGGCGTTGAAGCTGACAAGATTGTCTTCACCCCATTGATGTTTATAAACGTATTTATGTATGTCTATCTGTTATCCTAGTCACCATAGCACAAGCTTGCTCAGTTTGGAGTTTGGCAATTGGTGTGTTTATTAAACCTTTTTTTAATTATATTAATCAGAATCAGAATTTTTACACTGACCGGTTTTAACCGCGAGCTGGTCCCATTACTAGGTCTCACTGCTACTTAGGTTTAATCCGCAAAGCTTTGTCGTCACCACAGATAATATATACTCTAGTGTCGTTACTAGGGAGCCTACTGTCTGATTTTTCTGTTCATGGGGTTTACTTATGGTTGCTATGCTAATAACTCAGTCGAATAAATGCAATGCAGACAACAACACTTAGTTTACACGTGGATGTAATTTAAACTATCTGTGAATTTTTAAATAAAAAAAACTTAAATAATAAATACGTTACCACCGGCAACAAACGGTCTAGTTTTCGAAAGCACAATTTAATATTACTCGGAGCAAAATGATTTTGTTAATTGTACAATAACTAATTAAAACAATACCTACAAGGTTTTCTTACGAGAAGACACTAATCACTTACTAGTTATTATAATATCTGTGTTACTAGTAATTGATATATTTTTTGTGCTAGTATCGTAATTTATCATTTAATAATGATTGGTGTATTATAATAAGAATCTATATAAAACTATATAATAATGTTATATAAAACGCTATATATATATAAACACTATGTAAAATACGGATCAAAACATTTTTTACCAGTTAAGGGGATATTAAAGAAACAAAATATCCTTCTGTCAAACTTCATTAGACCCGCGGGCGGGTCGATAACAGTTAATTTTCTATTGTGTCTGGAAGGATTGAACGTGAATTGTAACGTGAAGGATTAATCGGCATCGAATTGAAAATATGTTCTACTTTTTTAAAATAAAATAAATTATAACAAACCTACCTACAAAAATCTCATCCCTTCCTTCAAATGTCACGGACGAGTAATGACGGCAATCAAATAAAACCTGGCAATGTGTAAGCTCGAGTGCTTTGTGATGTTCGTTGAGTTAAAACCTTGTTTTTCGCTCCTTTGCCCTCCCTCTAGATGGGACCGGCAATTCAGGGGTTTACCTTATAAGACAATTATTACATTTAGGTACACAGGGTTGTTTAAATTCACTAATAAATAACCTCTTTGAGGGCCGCTTCTGGTGCCCAAAGCAACATTTTTTTCTCCATACTAAATCATCAGTAAAGTGATATCAGCTGTACATAAACGTATATAGGTTAAATATTTTTTAAATATCAGTGTTTCTTCTATAGAGAAAGTTGTAGTATTTGAGCACTAAAATCGTCCACCAAATCGTCTATTTCGCATATGAGTGCCCTCATCACATCAGCACGGTACCTAGATATACAGTATTTTATCTACATACTAGAGCACCTGTATCGACACACACATGCATACACGTCAGTTACACGGCCCGTTGAGCAAACTTGGGCAGACAAACCCACGAAGTGACACGCGGGGCGCGAGCCGATTCGCTGTCAAAGACTGACTTTCGAAATGCAGATGTATATCATTGAACAAAGTAGGTTATATGAAACATGTAATCATCTTTATTTCGGATGACAGCTGTCAAAATTGAAACTGCCATATCTCGGAAACTACCCACCTCAGACTACTGGTGTGTAGGGACAAATCGTAGGGCTCGACGAGATTTTTATTTGGATGACAGCTGTCAAAATTGAAACAGCTATAACTCGGAAACTACCCACCCTAGACAACTGGTGTGCATGTTAAAAAAATAAAATTCTTTTCGCAAAATTTTCAATGCCTCCGAAGATTGCGGGAACTGCAGGGTCTGTGGATATTTTTCATACACATAGGATTTAAATATATTTTTTTAAGGCTTATGTGTAGGAGCAAACTCGTAAATTGTATCTGGTCTCATCGAACTGACAATGTAAAAACAGGCCTGTTTTACTAGGAGTCCACTGTCTGTGGATATGATAAATAATCTTTAATAAAATTATGACTCATTCCTAAACCTAAAACAATACACATATGAAGAATAAAAATCTAGTCATTTTTTACTTTTTGTGTACCAACCCTAGCGCTCCGCCCATCCGTAGGTTCTAATTTCAAAAATACGGCTGAGTCATACTACTGTTCTGAAAACAAATCTTTCTATTGTGACATCGGTGACTGAAGAGATGGGAAAGTTCGATAGTAGAAGCAAAACATACACGCTCGAAGAATTCAACACCGCCCTGTTTGGACATAAAGGGACTACCGATTCTAAACAAAACCTTACCTGAAAATAACACTCGAACGACTTTTTCTTAAATACAAATTGATTTTTTATAGTAAGATTCCCATCCCTACTAGAGAGTAGAGACGCATTCTCGCATATCTCTAGCAGAAAAACACCTTGAAGAGATCACCAACACCTGTTTTATTTTTAACCACCTGGTTTAGCATTATTTAACATATTTTGGATGGAAATTCTGTCAAATTAACCGTCAATTGAGGTTTACCGGCCGTTTAAAGCTTGATCTCGGGTCTTTATTTTTCTCACCACAATCTAAATAGGTACATATTCGTTGCCATAAGTACATTGTTGGTACAAATAGATAAAGATTGGGAAAGACTGGCGTCTGAACTAGGTGAGAAACCTGTATTACAGAGCGCCAGCACTCTTCTCTCTCGGAATCTACTCCGTTATGGGTACAAATAAAATGAAAGCATGACACAAACACAAGAAAAATTAACAAAAGAAGACAGATAACCGGAATTGTTAGTATGTGTGTGTGTGTGTGTGTGATTGTGTATGTGTGTGTGTGTGTGTGTGTGTGTGTGTGCGTGTGTGTGTGTGTGTGTGTGTGTGTGTGTGTGTGTGGTTGTGTAAGTGTGAGTGAAGGGGACCACCTTAGTGGGATGATGAGATTTTCCGTGTCAGAATAAGATAGACTTTGTAAGTAGCAGGATAATTTCGACTTTAGATGAAATTTAGGCAAGGCGTAAAAGTTTAGATCGTGATTAAGATGGTTGTAAAGATAAGGGCCAAGAAAACAAAAGAAGCGATGGGAGATGTAGGTATTAAATAATGAGGCTGTTACCACATGACGGTTTCGTCTACGGCTATGCAGACTGGCGTCAAACACCGCCAATCTATGTTGCATCAATACAGTCTGTAAGATGAAGAGCTGGCGGACGGTTAAAACCTGACAATATTGGTAGAGGTCAGATGTGGGAAAGATCAGTGGTTTAAAAGTGCAAATTTTAAGGATAGCTCTCTGAGCTCTTTCGGGTTTTATTAGGATTGTCTTGGAGGCACCTCTCCACGACGTTAAGCAGTAGGTCAATAAAGGCTGGCAAAGAGCCCTAGAGGCTATAGACCCTTTTTACAAGAGTTTTTTAAGTTATCTCTGCACTCCTTTTATCTTGTCTCCATTTTAATGGAGTACCTACCTGCTTCAAATGCAGTGTATTTATTCTGTGGTCCAGTGTTATTTGATTGCTGATTTCAATTAATTTTGAATGCAGAATAATGTTTTCCCGTGTCTGGTCAGATGGATAAAATAATTGTGCTAATATCCAATATTAATTTATCCATCTAAACGGAATATTCAATATTGTCTTTGGATAGGTATGCAATGTCATCTATCTTTGGGAGTAATTAAATCCAGCCAACTACGTTCTTTTCGTTTCTTCATGATTCTTTCTGGTTATAAGTATTGTATTAATTTATTTATACCAATGATCTTCGAAAGGGTTTTTATTTATCAAACTTACTACACAGTACAGCCAATATTCTTTATTTAACAATCTATCAAGGATGTAGTCTGCTGTCATTATTTAATTTTAACCTATGTAAGTATACCGGCCTATAGGTTTGGCATAATCACTCAAATCACGAAATGTGGAAAACTTGAGTGGCTCTATTTCTTTGCTCCCAAGTAGGTAGTTTCTCAATTTTATTTACGTTTACTGGCGGGAGACTCAACAGCAGTGACACACTTAACACAGAAAAATGAGACCTGAATGCCGTTGCAAAATACTTAGGGCGGTCTTTAAATACACATTACAGCTCATTACGAGTCTACTTACACGCTCGACTAGCGAAGGTAGTCGGCACAAAGTCGCACAAACGAGGAGACAAAAATAACTGCTAAAGACTTGCACATCTCAATCAAAATAAGATATTATTTATTAAATTTAGAACTGCAAATGCCACTAGTCTTAGCACTGAAAAATAACAATAATATTAGCCCTTATGTTGGCGCAGTTTTAGAGAGGCTTATATCCAGCAGTGGACTGCAATAGGCTGATATGATAATGATAACGATAACCCATATGTGGCCGGAACATACTCCAGAGCAGAATTGTTTCAACCAAATGTTCTTGCTATCTACCACTAATGAAATACAAAGCAAATGGGGTCAATCACTATACTTAATTATCCATCAAATTTCTCGTACGTGAATTACATAAACGCCCGATCAAATTAAATCAAATTTCGCTCACAAAAATTAATCGACTGTGTCATCCGGTGGGACTCGAACCCACGTCCCTTCGCTATCCGGGCGAGTGCTCTTACCAACTGAGCTACGGAGGACGTTAGTCAGTCGACGAATTTTTGTAAGTGCTTGCTACTCCAGTGAGCCGGCGTTAGATTTCATCAATACTTGGGGAATGTACCCGCATGTATCCAATGGAAATATTTTTACAAATATTTAACCATCAGTTAAGATGAAATCAGCTTAACTTATAATTATTTTTATAACTTAAGCAATTATTCAAATATTCATCTGTTATGATAAGTTTAGCAGTAGCGTCAATCTGTTGACGGTAGATGTAACATGTCAAAAATCAGTCTTTACTTCTATTCTATCTATAAGAATATTACTATTTTATAATTCGGTGAGACGGCAGTCCGACATGACCGTAGAGAGATCAGGCGCAGGACCAACAGGAATTATGAGAGTGAAGGAACAGAGAGTGCACCTGTGTATTGCG
This sequence comes from Pyrausta nigrata, assembly GCA_949316185.1. Classification (NCBI taxonomy): domain Eukaryota; kingdom Metazoa; phylum Arthropoda; class Insecta; order Lepidoptera; family Crambidae; genus Pyrausta; species Pyrausta nigrata. The sequence goes on along the minus strand of OX438950.1, from coordinate 2,340,889 downwards.
CACACACTTGTGCACTATAATATGTCCCGCGCTCCCGCGCAGTTGGCTAATCTTTGTTGAGATAGGCCGCCGTAGTCGAAATCGGCTAGGAGGACATTACTATTTTAATATTATAAAGAGGTTAGAAGTTTGTGAGTATGTTTGTAAGAAAATAATTAATCTGTTGAAGTACTGACTGATACGATTTTGGAAATCCTTTAACCAGAGAGAGCTGTATTATTCCTTAAGTGACAATAGCTATATTTTGTATGTAAAATTTAACTTATGCGAAGCCGGGGCGGGGCGCCAGTATAGATCTGCTGGTCATAAAAAGCTAAATTTTGGAATATAGTGTGCTTTAGAATTGTAGGGTTCCCATGAGATTGGGAAAAAACAAAAACGGGCAAAAGCTAGTGTCGTGTTCTACCATTTTACTCACTAAACGCTCATTTTGTTATGGAAAATGCTACTTCCTTATTAAATGACTCTTTCTGAATTCTCGTTAAAAGAAATTCAATTTTCGTCAATGTTCCAGTAAAATGGAATAACGGTTAGCGGAAAAAGAGCCCTACTTTCGAAGAGAACTGTCGTATTTTCGGTTGTCACCACGCTTACTCCCACTGTTAAGCATGAGTGACAGAGACGCAAAGACATCGTCTCGTAAAGTACACAGTATTGGAATATCTCAGGTGTTTGAAGGCATTAGCACGCGCATCCCATTGTGAAGAGGCCTTTATGTAGATTAAAATAAGACTCCGGGTCACGGTCGGCACGGCCCTAATCCGTTGCCATGGCGACGCGATGCTGCCTCTCGCTACGACACAGTGGGGAGGCATTTAGGCGGTAAGCTTAGGTCGCTACTGTAGTTTCCCATACTTTTGAACCGAATGTATTCTTATTCTTAGCGAGTCGATGGAACACGAGAAAATTACATCGTAGCAGCCCAGAATTCAGCCACTTGTATTGCGGATCGGCTGCCGTCCATTAAATCCGCTTCACGCCGGGCACGATATTAAGTGTGCCATAGTTTGCACTGCACCACAAAATTGTATTGAAAAAGCTTAAAAAAATTGAAAGTGACTACTTTGATTTTAGCTAAGAAATTTGTGAATATATTCTTAAAATAAATAAATCACTTACTAATAATTACATTGTATCACAGCAGGGCAGAGCCTTTTGTAGGCATCCAGCTCGTGTTTTGGACCTAATTGTAACGGCATAAAGTTCAAGTGCCACTTTATCTGATCGGTTTTCTAGTAGATGTCAGTAATTAGTTCTTGAGATTTGTAAACCTACTGTATTTCTCCTCTGTTCTGCCTCTGTTCGCCGAGATTCAGCGTGTCTGTATTTATCGCTACATACATAATGAAAACGAAAAATGAGACGAAAAATGAGCAAACGCTGTTATGGATGTCTGGCGACCGGTACAGTACCTTGAGAGAAAATAAGTATTTTTTTATATTAATTACCATAATATTGGGATAATTTGAAATGAATATAAATAGACACATATCTTATTTTACACAATATAAGAAATAACAAAGCAATTTACACATAAGATGTACAATATAGGCGGCTTTGTCGCTAAGAGCGACCTCTTCCAGACAACCGGGTTTGAGTACTAGGAAAACCTTTTTTGCTATTCAAGGTCGACTTATGCATTCAATAACTACCTATCATCCTCATCAAAAACAAAAAACCATCAACCATCAAAAAATTTTGGCGGTTTTCTTGCTAACTGTATATGCTTTTTTTCCGAAATCTATAAATGCTCATTAAACCATTCGTCATGTATTCAAGGTAATAAATATTTACAGGCAACTTAGAGATATTATAAACCATGATTATGTACAAAATTAAAATTATAAAAAGGGTCCTTGTGGTAAGGTTCCCAGGATGCTGGCAGCGTTACCCCGCTGGATAGCGATGCTTATACGCTGTGCAAGGTAGCTGCCAGCTCTTGGGTCACCACTGATGTCAGTCAGCCTCTTGGAAATCTCTTTAAAAAAAGAGATAGCGTTGGGACCCCACGGACCCAGTGTTTCGACTCCAAACGGTACAAAGTGGTACCGGGAGTCGATCTGCCTGTACTTGTTTTTTTTTTTAGTTTTCGGCATTTCCCGCAGCCAAACCAGCCTCCCGGCTTGTACCGGGCAGATGAGAGGCCGCAAATTACATCATTAAATTACATCCAAAAGTTGGATAAACTTTTCTTTCTTAGACTATTTAAAGGTAACCTGACCCAGTCTAAAACTCAACCTTGTATATTTAATACTTACTGACAGATATTTCAGAAGGTCTCGGCAGATCCTCATTTCGAATGCCAAGATAAAGTCCTATTATACAAAGTTTCATTGATGTACTTATTTTGCCTCCAGAATATGCTTTTTTTTCCTGTATTACGATGGCAGCATTTATTTGACAACTAGTGGTTGCCTGCGATTTCGTCTGCGTGGACTCGATTATACAAATTGACTCATACTCTTGTCGCCGTCCAGTAATCGTGGTCTCTCATTTGTACTCTGTCGTATGATGAAGGAGGTCACTAAATATATACCCTATATAATAATATAAATATAAGTCAGCCTATTAGATCCCACTGCTGGGAAAAGGCCTCACCTCAACTATGAGGAGGAACGAGCCATACTTCACCACGCGGGCTCAGTGCGGATTGGTGGAGGGGTGTATGTAAGGCAAGTGACAAACCTTACTGTCAGAAGTTATGAAGCCGCCCTAGGGCCTCTGACTAGGCTTAACGACTAATACCACAGATATTAGCCGGGACCAACTGCTTAACGTGCCTTCCGAAGCACGGAGATGCTTGTCATGGACGTCACTTAAATGGTCGGAATATACCCTATATTTTGTTCGAATTATTGTCGACTATATTTAAGCTGTTAGGTGCCTAAAGATTAGTTCATTAGATTTCGAATCTATAACAGTCAAAAGATTATAAAATATGTACCGTAATCTATTTCGAGTTGGAGAAATCTCCGTGTATCTCTGGATGTACTATTACTATAGAGATGAAACTACCCTAGATTACCACCAGGAATATACATATTTAAACTGTAATCAAGATTCGTAAAGCAGATTGCGAGTCTATAACGTTAAAGAACCATGCATATTATGTACATACATACTAACACACAGGAAACAAAAATTAAAAAACTATATTTTTGTACTCTACTGACCTAAACTAAGGCCTGGGAGGTATTTTTTTATATACGACACTGTTCAGATAAGCATGTGTCTTATCGTTCATGAATAGGTACTATTGTTATTAGGACATTTAAAACCAATTCTTATTAAAATTATTTTTGTTTTGAAATTCTTGACAATTAGATATTATTACCAACTAATGATGTTTTGAATCTTGGATCCATATTTTAAATTGACGAATTATTTATTCTACAAGTAAATGTGAATCTTAATTTTATTGTCTATTAATTTTGTATTTTAATTTTAATGAAATTTTACCATGATTATGTAAATGTTTATGAATCTTAATGAAGTGATTGTTTTCTTATTATATTTTAATTTATCATAATTATTATCATACATCAAAATTTTACTACGATAATTTTATTTAAATATGTGAATTTTAATTTAATGAAGCTATTTTATTTTTTATTGAATACCATGTAAACATGAAATGTATGGGTGTAAATTTGCCTGAATAAAAATGACTTTATTTATTTAAATCAATTTACAGAATTCGACCTTGTACAGTTTTCTACAGATACTGAAAAGCCGTACTCGTGTTTATTTCACGGCACACTTGTATTTATTGCTACTTTGTATACGCAAGTGTATAAGCAAGTCTGCCTTATGTAAATTGATCCGTGCAAGTTTTATGAGCATCAGAATACACGCTGATCGATACGGATGATACAGAGTCCCCAATGTTGATATTTGCTTTCCTTTTTGAAGAAACGCAAGATGAACATGTGGCAACGAGGTGCTGGTGGCGCAGTGGCGGCAGCGCTTTGGTAGTGATACCAAAAGTTAAGCAACCCACGGCGCGGTCGTGATTGGATGGGTGACCATTCCGACCATTTAAGTGACGTCCATGACAAGCATCTCCGTGCTTCGGAAGGCACGTTAAGCAGTTGGTCCCGGCTAATATCTGTGGTATTAGTCGTTAAGCCTAGTCAGAGGCCCTAGGGCGGCTCGATAACTTCTGACAGTAAGGTTTGTCACTTGCCTTACATACACCCCTCCACCAATCCGCACTGAGCCCGCGTGGTGAAGTATGGCTCGTTCCTCCTCATAGTTGAGGTGAGGCCTTTTCCCAGCAGTGGGATCTAATAGGCTGACTTATAAGATGAACATGGTTTTTACTCTGCCAGAGTAAAAGACATTTTCATCTTGCGTTTCTTGTAGTAGTTGCGTAGTGGACTATTTTGAGGGAAGAGTATACTAATCAACACTGTCTAGGGATATTTTGGATGTAATACAATGTTTTGTATATACCTAGACAGTGTTGATGTGTGTATTTGTTTTTAACATAATTGTTAGATGAGATGGCAAGTACTCAGTAAACCGACTAGATTTGATTTGGTGGCGTTCTTAAAACACCTTAGTTAGATGAAGCAATATTTGCTCCTTTTGAAAGAAACGTAAGATGAAAATCGGTTTTACTTTAGCAAAGTGGATTATTTTGAGGGGAGAGTATTTGTTTTAACATATTAGATGAGATGTCAAGCACTCAGTACTCAGACTAGACTTCATTTGGTGGCGTAAGTACTTAAAACACCTTACATAAATCGCACCTGTTGAGATATTTTGTTTATTTATTTCATTTAACAGTTTTCGGGAATCTTAGATATTATATTGTATGAAATCCTTTGTCAAAATATGGGGTCAAAGTATACTTTAATGGCAACTATGCGATCAATACTGTTCAAAATTACAATGTTATCATCTGTTGTTTCCTAATATAATAACTATCACGAAGTGTCAATTGAATGTTATGCCATGTTTAGGTGATTTTGTAATGCGTGTAATTTTTTTAAATGTATTTTTAATCAGATTACAAAGATATAAGTAGGTAATTTGTAAGTATCAGTGCACTTAGCCTTAAAGTGCACTAGCCTAGTAAGTAAAAAGTAATGTGGAGTCATAATTAAGCACAGGATTCAAATATCCTACTGTAATTTTTCTCTGAAAAAAATTGGTCATTCTAGATATAATCCTTATAACCTTGTCGCCTGAAAGTACTGGGTAGCATGCGTAAAATTCGGTAGTTCAAATTTTTGCAGACTTGATGTTGGCCCAATGAATAATAATAATATTAATCTTCTAATAACCTCGATTGCCAAACGCAACAGGGTAAAAAACTTGACTGTTTCGTTTTTACTTTTATTTTGCATTCTTAGATCATTAAAAAAGAAAAAAATCAGAACTATCGAATTTCACGCATGCTGTGATGTATTGAGTTACTGGACTACTATCGCTGAATAGCCCTTTCTACGTTAGTTCATGTTACATGTACATTTTTGTATAAAAATCAATAAAAACTACAATTGTCTGGTCGTATAATAACGTCCGTAACAACGCGTACTTTGTGGCAACACAATTTAATTGTATGCTCGCTCGATTCGTTGCAATCGGTAGAGTAGTTTTTCGTAGCGCGTAGATTATCTTCGTAGACCGTAGACCGACCGACCGTAGCATCACAGAATACCTAACTTGGCAGCTTGTGGTTGCGCAAATTCTAGCGTCTCGGTTAGTCTATAGTAGGCATGGAAGATTTCATGAATAGCAGATGAAAAATCATATGAAATGAATTTCATTGTTCACACCTGCTATTTTTTTTTCATATCGACTGCTACAAATCGCACTCTGCGAAATCATAGATCATGCTCATTTCATTTCATTCATTGATGACTGCTTGTAGCAGAGCGAGTCGCGAGCGACCGAGTAGGCATGATTTGCCCTAGGTGCGTGTTAGAAAAAGACAAACACACTTGTTATGCGATCATAGGTGACGATCGATACTGGGTGGGCATTTTAAGAACTTAAAACTTATGAACATAAAGTTTAGATTCGTTTGCCATGATTTTTCATGACAACCTAAATAATATTTAGGTTGTATATGTCATATTATGACATTTCATATTAGTAGCAAATTAGCAACCGTTCACAATAATTCATATTTCATTATAAGTAGCAAATAGCAAAAAGTGTTACATTATGACACTGCGAAAAAAAAACATTGCCAATGAAATTTCACATGTGATTTCATATGAAAAAAAATCATCATTTCATGAAATGAAAATGAATTAAAAGTAGCAATCATTTCCATGCCTAGTCTATAGACAGCTTAGAAGCCGAGTTCAAACATTTTTAAACAGCCGGTAATCGTGACGGTTTATTTGAGACAATTTCTAAACCAAATTATCGTAAGAAAATATGGCTGTTTAAAATTATAAAGTCCGTTTTTCTTTGCGTGTCAAACATTGTAAAAAATCTTTTTCTGACTTTTAAAACTAATACTGGTGAAAAAATATTTATCAATAGCTCTAAAAATTTTCATATATTAAACAATAAACTACCATATTAGGATGTAATTTTTGTGTCCATCTTATTTTTAAATGAATAATTTTGTTAAGAAAGAATGTCAAAAAGATTGTTTACAATGTTGGACAAGCAATGAAAAACGAAGTTTAGATGTGTTGGTGAACTAAACCCTAATCTCCTTACTAATAATGAATTTGATACTGCTGTAACACTTAATAAAATTATGAGACGCCTACAGTTACCGATGTACAGATTTTTGACCTAAAGCATCTCGGAATGCGTATTTATAGTATATCGATTTTACAAGACATAAAAATATATTTTATAACATTTTTGAATACGTATTTCATAATAATGCAATAATCTATCATTTGAGTGATTCTCCGGAAAGCATTCTCCGCGTCACCTTCATGGCGATTTTTAGTTCAAGTTTTTTTGACAAGAAAAAAGTACTACACTAAAGAAGGCCTAAAATTATAATGAATCCTGTTGGAATTAAACAAATCGGTTTGTTATTCCCTCCGATATTTAATTTTGAAATTTCGGTACCCACGAAAGTTATTTCTGATTCCACGAAAGTTACGAAACGCATTTTTCATAGCGAAGTTCTATTTAATAACATAAAAATATTTCAAATAAAACCTAAATAACTCAAATTATACCTGCTTTTAATAAAATTAATAGTTTTTTTGTAGTAAAAAGCATGAAAAGCATTAATAAATAAATCTCTTAACCTTTTATATAGTAAAAGGTTCCGATTTGACGATGAAGTAGAAATAAATGTTTTGTTAGCAGATAACTATAGCTAAAATTAATATAAACATAAAACAACTTTAAACATAAAATAAATTTCATGTATCAGCAGGCTGTACTAATAATATAATATCTGCTAGCTGCTATTTCACTGTGAGCCAGATCAGTTTGTCTTTTGTTCATTTGGTCGGCTGTTCCTGTTACATGACTTTGATAATGATTGTTCACCATGTAGCCAGCAGTCGTCTTCATTGTCTAGAAAAGTCTTTATTTTTATTAAGCGTGTTTTTCATTTCTTCGTTACACATGCCCAATCTATCTCAGTTAGCTTTAAACCATCTTTTTCGCAACAGGAGCCACTTTGAAAAATACTGGTTCACTCGTGACGTCATTTAACGAGTCAGATCACTTTGGTCCTCACGACAGCACCTCCATCTTAATTATTCTTCTATTATCTTATGGGTTATAAGATGTTTCCTCTTAAATTAATATGAGATACAAAAAGCCATTGTATTTACACTGAGATAGCGATTTTTGTTTCAACTTATGCTCTGACCGCTTACTAGTCATTATGGTCTTTGTGTAATGCTGCAGATTTTCCTAACAACAACAATAGAGACAAATGGACACTTAGGGGAGGCCATTGCCCAGCTATCGGACAGTAACGGCATAAAATGTATAATATTTTAAAAACAATTAGTAGATAGAAAGTAACGGTTCTCTGGTCCAGTACAAAAAAATAAGGTTTATTTTTGTTAGCTTATGTACGAAATGCACACATGCATATCAATAACATAATTAACATAATCATACGCAGGACGTCCACAGATAAACATAGGCCTACCCAAAGATTTCCAACGTGACTGGTTACATGCGGCCTGCATCCAGTGCGATCATGCGACCTTTGCAGGGTTGTCTGTCAATCTTGCTGGTGGACGCCCTACGCTACGCTCTTGACCAAATGAAATCCAATCAAGAACCTTTTCGCACTGCACCCTGCCCACTGCCACTTGAGCTTAGTGATCTACAGGATAGCCCTGTAGATCACTCAGACATAGGTCTGTTACCTAAGTTCTTCTACGTATCTCTTCAATTCGATCCCGTGGAGAAACACCCAACATAGCTCGTTGTGTGTCCTTAAACTTTTTTTATTATGCCCTTAGAAAAAGACCATGTTTCGGATTGGTTGTAGACGTTCGTTTTTAGGCACTGAAGTATTTGGGTCAAAATGATGCTCTTGCGTAGTTTTTCGGACTCTGTCCAGCCAAGGTGAACCTACCTAATTAAATCACTTGTTAACGTACTCCTGTCGTCTAAAACAGTAGATCATCGTAGTAGAGTTTTCGTTTCCAATAGATACAGGAAAGAGTGTCACTTGAACACGGAAATTTGTCTGGCCCACGTTAATGTTAAGGCTCACTTGTTGGGAGACAAGCATAGAGCTAAGACCCTCCAGCTTCTTTTCCCCAAGTGTGTGTGTGATGCTATTAATCAAAGGTATGTGATGTACTGGTTATGCCAAATCCTTTTTATTCCACACATGCACACTTCAATCAGTGTTTTATCAAGTTATTCGTATATGAATTCTATTAAGAACTTCCCTTATTGACGTCGATAAATTAATAAGCCAACCATTTATTTAGTTAGTAAAACATCAGGGTTCAATCAATTAGGTATATCAACCATATTTGACTAAAATAGATAAATACAAGAAAAACTTATGCTTCTACCTACTCAAACTATCGTTTGCTAATAAACCTCGGGAGAAAACGATAGCATGATCATTTAAAAACATCTACAGACCGATAGAAAAGTAAATTAAGATTGCATAAAGAGACCTTCGTAACCTCACGTGGAGTTAAGGATAACCTTCATGGTCAAATGTCCACGAAAACCATGGCACGAAAGTTACGAAAATTTAACATTTTCAAAAATTTTTCTAGTTGTTTCTTGACAAATATAAAAATTAAATAGCGGGCGAAGAAATTGAAAAGGGGTTTTATACTGAATATTCAACACTTACATCTAAATCATTCTATTATCTTTAAAATTTTACCATGAAGGGTTTCTTCAAAAGGTTGCCAAAAAAAATTTGATGAATTTATGTGCCTGTATTTTCTGTATCAAAGCGATAAGAAAGGCGTTTGTCCTCCAATGTTGCTGTAATGGAACTAAAGTTTCCATAGGGCCATTAAGTTTGTCAGAAAATTGAGGCTCTTTGAAGCTATGAGGCAATATATGTCGCGTTCACGAATCTACCACAATCGTGTGACCGAGACAAAATATTTTCCAACTCTTTCTGTTTAAACGATACCATTACTGTTTTTATAATTAATTAATCTTGACTTATGTACAAATTTTTTGATATATAGTATGTGTACATAACAGAACAAACAATAAAGATATTAGTGGTTGAACTGAGCGCAAGGTCGTGCAGACGCGCGGAGAACACCGGTTTTGCTCCCGTTTTTGGTGGTTAAGTATTATTTACAAAATAACTGTAAGCTCTAATTTATATTTAAAACTATGTTCGTGTAGATGAATAAACAGATAATCATTTAAAGTTGATTCCGAAGCAGTTTATTGAATGGGTTGGGAATTAAGAACGTGTGACCGCCAAAAACAGGCCCTCGGAGAATCACTCATTTGTAGAGCTAGTAAATAAAAAAAAAACATATTGTTAGATAAACAAAACATAAGTACTCGTAAATGTTTGTTCAACCCAAAGTCAAGAGTATTCAAATAAATTATGATTATTGTTTTGTCATGATAATATGGGTATTAGCAGGGATCAATGTTTAGATAAAAAGGGTTTGTTTTAATTAAATTGAGTCTTATATGCGCGGATTAGTATGAGATAAAGTCCCTAACCTAAATACTAATTTAAATAATGAGATCCAATCTAATCGAAGGCTTACCGAACTAGAAAATCAATAGTTAAATAAATGAAACGGGATCACATACATTAGTAGAAAAAACGAATTTATTACTTTTACAACAACAATCGATACCTCTGGGCTCAAAGATCGTAAAGGACATTTTGGCCAAAATGAGTTATATACATAGTTTTTTCTCAGAATTGAATTCTCTATCGATCAGTGTATTCAGATTAGCGAAATTCGCATTTATTTGTCCTTTACGACCCATGAAATTATTCATATTCAACAGGATTTACTCATAAACTGTGGAGGTAAAAGACATGTAACTATCTACACATGTTGACTATAGTGGTAAAGACCAATTGAAAAATATTTTTTAGGTTGTATAGGTAATTGTGGTCAACATTCGTCCTTTACGCCCCTATAATATTATATAAAATAAGATCAGTGTCCTTTACGCCCCTACAATATTACGTAAAAAAATATCACTGTCTTTTACGCCCCTACAATGTTACAGTCACGCGCATCAATAGGTATACATCTGCATTCGATTTAATACCTTATTAGGATGAAATAAAAACTTATTTGTATACATTTCATTGCTTGTGACTTCATAAAATAAGATCACTGTCCTTTGACAGAAGATAGTTTTGAAGTAAACAGTTTCCATACAGCTTTAGTACCAAAAAGTTCTATTGTTAGATTTATTTAACGAAATTAGAAATCTTTACAACTGGCATACATCTTTGTTTCCACTCGACCTTTGAGCCCAGAGGTATCGAAATGTTAGCATATTGCTAAGTCATGCAAGAAGATACCTACCTTATTCTGTTCTTATCTCAAATCTACAAGATTTTATATTAGTATTTTCTTACAGTAGAATTTTTAATATCACTTAATAAGTAGCGGTCAAAAGTTTTATTCTGGACTAGAGTTGTACATCTACTATAGTCTACCAAATGGTTAGGTAGTTATCCGGTAGACTACGGTAAGATACGTAGGAATCACTAGATTATATATTTACAGAAATTTTAAGAAAATCACTATAAATTCGTAATGAACAGAAAATAAATGAGTGGATTTAACAAAATAACCATTTTTTTGCACTAAAACAATGGATTCATCATTAACATAAAATAAACATAACTGTCGTCTCACAGAATTGCGAGAGTCGAGGAACAGAGTGTGCACGTGTGTATTGCGCACACACTTGTACACTATAATATCTCCCGCGTAGTTGGCTAATTTCGGTTGAGATTGGCTGCTGTAGTCGAAATTCGGCTAGGAGGGCATTATTAAAAGAAACCTTTTTCTATCCATTTTCTGATACACAATTTAAAAATCAATTAAAATTAAGTTAATTATAAAGGAGATTGAAACTTCGTGGCATATCGACACCGTCGCCACTTTTATTTTTTTTCGAAATCGCGCCGCATGATGAAAGAAAGAATTGTATGGATACAACAAAAAATACAAGTAACGTGGTACCCTAAAAGGTACTACTACATTATACCGACATATTTAAAGGTAAAGATTGACATATTTTATTTGAAACCTACGTTATCTACCGCATTAAAAGATGGTCTACCATAATCTATTCTTCCGGGAGGCTACCTAACGCCTTAGTAGGCTACAGTCGATTTAGGTACGAGTTGTGTATTCTATAAAAAAATACTGGATTCGGTGTCAGTTTTCCCAGTGCCGTCTAACAAATGATTTGTGTCAGCTAAATGGCCCAAGAATTCCCGGAGATGTAAATATCTGGTTACTGCAACGGGTAGGTGGGTAAGTGGCCCTGACCTCTCACGCATCCAATATAATAATACATCCGCGCATACAGTCAACAATGGAATCGGAAATCAGGACAGCCGTCAGCATCTCTCCCGTTTGTTTAAGTAAAGAAATGTATTGGTTTCATTAATTGGCTAATTCTTCTTCTTTTGATACAGACATAATAAAGATGTATTCCGCGTTACAGGGAGGCAAGCGTAATGGCATGTAGCTGATGTCGATGCTAGTCTACTCCCAAAACTTTCAATTATTTTATCCCATGTATCCCCCTCACATTCCTGCCCTCTCAAATTTGACAAAGCGGAACGTCGATATATCGACAATTGAGTGAAATAAAATGAGAGAGATGATCAAATAAGATCGGTGCAACTCGGTTGAAATGTCAGGCAAGTTAAAGGTAAATGTTTACCTGGTATCCGTCGCGTTAATCCCCGTTTTGATGTGTTTTCATAAAATAAGAGAATAGAATCCGTGCAACCATATTGTTTCTGTTCGCTTAAGAGCCTTGCTGTCAAAAGCACTTTTTAAAACTTGTGCACTTTTTCTTAACGTCAGCAATTTGGTGCATTTACGTAAGGCGGTAACTTGTTATTATATCATTATGTGCAGCCTTGAATGCATGTAACCTCGGCCATACAGGGGTCTAATGCGATTTATTCCTTAGCCCGTCTACCGTATATATCTACAGAATGTAGAACGAGCATGATTTTGAAGGCTTTATCAACAGATTTAATAAAAATGGGTGCGCAGATTTTACTGAGTAATAGAACAACAGTAGGTACGCATATAAAGAAACAAGTCTTTTGTCGAATACAGTCCTGCATTAATTTTTGACCCATTTTTCACACATTTTAATCGACATAGCGGTCAATTTGTCTAGATCATAAATATTATGTATCTATCTGCTGTTCTCGAAAAGCAGATAGATGGGTACACTCTGTGAAAATGCGGTGTATGAATCTTATATTTACTTTTATTATTGCAAATTATTACACGTGCATTTATTGACTTTATCCGTTAATAGGTGTACTATACTTAGGTTTCCTATTTCAGAAGTTGTCTAGATGCGACTTAAGATTGTGGGCTAATGCCTTTTCAATATATCTTATTATACTGCCTTATGCTGTACAATTTATTTAGATAGATAAATATACACTCTTTAATGTACACCACACCCAGTAGACATTTACATAAATGTTCATAGAGAATGGTACATGTTGGGTGTGCTTATAGGAAAGATAAATTTCAAATATATTAAAAACCTTATTTCGAAAATGTTCCACTGTTTTTCTGTCTTACTGTAAAATCTACATTTACACCATAAATTACATCGAGCTAGCAACATCGCGAGTTGATTTGAGTGCTGCGCTAGCAGGAATTGCTCATCATCCAGGTTATTGGAAATGCTTCCTGCTGCAACTAGGCAGAGATTACTGGTATCTAAATAAGCGTAACTCTAGCATGTCTGGATCGATTGGATAACCTGGAAAATATATTTTCCCTTAAATGTTTGGAAAATGTTTAAAATTTTGATACGTTTTTCTTTCGAAATTATTCGACGCAGAATATGGTCGTTAATATCGTACCGATAAGCATAAGCGTCATGGCGGAGTGCATAAGACGTTGGACTAAAGAAATTTAGAAGACGTGGGTCCAAATCTTGCTTGGTGACAAAACATTTTTTTCCTTTTGTATTTTTTGTATTTATTCGCATTTTATAGCTTTTTTGTTTTTTTAAATAAGACTTACGAATCGTTAATGGCGTGATTTTTTTATCAAGAACCTGCTTTTTGTACAAAGTTTAGATGTGCAATAAAGCTTCAATAAATGAATAACCTAAAATTAAAGAAAATAACAAATACTAATATGTTTGAAGATGATACACTGAAAAAACGTAAGGGGTAAAAATAAATGGAATACTGTTGATAATAACCCAGCTTGTTTGTCAATATAGCGCCTGCAAAGTTTGTGGCTAAAAACAAATACGTCAAGTTTGCTATCATTACTTGTTAAATATTAACCGTTTCGATTGTTTAAAAATACTTCTTTATTCATTCCACAGTAGCCTTCACTATTAAGAACAGAAGAATGTTGGCTGCGTAAACGAACGAATCATCATTGTTTGAAATGTCACTAGCCGGTTGCCATTAAATGAGGTAGTTTGCTAGAACCAACCGTTTTTTACTTATTTGAAAAGAAATAAATAACTAGGCTCGTATTAAACAAGTTTATCTCATGTATTGATAAATCAGATGGTTTGTAAAAATCAACCGAATAATGACTCGATTAAAATCAATAAGCACTTAGTTTAGAATCAAATGAGTTCAACTTCGCCGTTACTAAATAAGAAGGTTGGTAGAAATTAACCGATTGAAATACTTGTTTAAAAACAACAGGATGGTTAGTAAGTGTTGTCAAAATGAATAGGTTCGAATAAAGTTTGAAAGTGTTTAAATTTACCCATTAAATTATTTGAAAATTATTAACGTTTTATTTGTTATTAGCTAAGAATATTTAACAATATACGCAGGTCTACAGATCTACTTTTTTTTTTTTTTTTTGGAGTGGTGGAAACGCATTTACGCGCTATACCCCCCTTCTACTGATCTACTCTATGCCAAGTTCACTTAGAAATATTTAGTTAAGTCTTAGTACTAATATGACTGTAACCGAGCCAAAAAGGTACTTTGCTAGAGTAATATTTTTTCAGTGATAGTTTACGCAGCTAGTTTCCTTGCTCAAATTTTTACGACGCCGCGACGTTTGGCGGCTCCGGCTCCGGGGCGCGAACCACGTTAGTACACCAAGACGGTCGTCAATGATCGCCAATGGTCTGAATGATCCAAACTAACCTCGACCGCGCTATAAGTTGCTTAACTTTTGTTATCACTACAAGCTACAAGCTACTACTACTAATATCAGCACGCTACAAGCATTAATCAATTTGGTCCGCGTTCCGGACTACAAAACCAGAGGTTGCGGGTTCGAATCCCGCAAGGGGCAAATGTTTGTGTGATGAGCACGAGCATTTGTACCTAAGTCAAGTAAGGATGTATATAAGTATGTCTATCCGTTATCCTAGTCGCCATAGCTCACGCTTAGTTTGGGGCTAGGCAATTGGTGTGTGTGTTGAAACAATTTATCATTATTATTAAAAAATATTAGATATTATCTTTAGATTGTGGAAAATAACGTTCATTACTATCAAAAACAAAATGGCTATATCGTTTTACAGCAAGGCCTCTGCTCTGGTTCCTTCCCCATGGTCGCGGCCCAGCCTTGACACCGTCTCGGACTCGCTCCGGTCGTCCCGGGATTCACCAACTCTGTCCCGATTTCGGGAATCCGACATCTCTTAATTACACACGCACTTTCCGCTTGGAAATTACTTTGCGACGAACTGTTTGTTTTGCGATGATGCTGAATCTTAAATTTTTTAGGTTAGGAATATTAAAAATAAATGGTGTTACGTTTTTGTAAAGGCATAATCTTTGTTAAATAAAATCAAATAATCTATATTACGAGTGAAACAGACTCACATCATTAGGCATTTACTATATAAAATACAATGTTTAGTTCTTTACTTAGACTGGAATGTCCCCCTTTTCCTAAATTATTGGTGTAATTTCATAGCCTATATGATTCACACCTATACACGACCCTTTAGTATACGTACTTACCTACACCTATTTCCGCAATTTATGTAGGTAAAACAGTATGTTTTTTACTATACAAATAGATTTTTTATTTAAACTGGCACATACATTTCTATCGCCAATTCTTACATAGATTTAAATGGTTTTAATCACTGGGTTTAATACTTTGTGAATCAGCATGATTTGCGTTTTTTAAGTCCTACGCAATCTGTCCTACAACATAATAAAATTATTCATCTGAACAACATTAAGCGATTCGCATTATTAATGGTATTTGGAGTAAGTAAACCACATCCCTAAGTTTCAAGGAAATTGGGTTATACCAAACTTCAGGTAGGAAATAGTTTCAAAGCGGGTCACATGATATTATGCTTGCTTATCATTTCCTTAGTTACACATACGATCATTCATATTATTAAGCGGATCCAAAAAGGTCCAAGACTACAGATTGTCTTGACTTAAGTGAGTGATTTTGACAAATCCTCCGACGGTGGGCTCATACAAGAAATAGTACTTACTGCCTACTCGTATCAGGGAGTCAACTGTCGCTTATGATAGGATAACGACGTGGATACAGTAGGTATGTAAGTCTTAAAGGAGGCCTTACCAAGGCTCGGGAACCAGGTTAATTTTTCTAACCAGCTCGTTAGACCCACCACACAATTTCTATAAGAGCAACATTTCGATTCCTGCTCGACTAGAAATCCTGGAATTAATTATAATGTGGTTTTAAGAGTTTGGGGAAGTGCATTAAAAAAGGGTATTTGCGGCTGCGGTCCCTCGAAGTTTGAGGCTTTTATTTAACAATCTAAGATACGGTCATTTTAGCCGTATTTTTTCTAACATTTTGCAGGGAAATCAACATGTACCATCATAGGTACCATGAAATTTCTCTTCAAGAAAGACACAAGTAAAGGAAAAAGTCCTAACACCGTGAACTCATGGTTACATCGTAGAAGAAAACCTTTGTTTGTACAGAATTCCCAGTGCGCGAGTCCGGCTCACACTCGCTCGGTTTTTCGTCTGGTCTAGCCGCACCTTTAGGGGACTTCAAGCTGGAACATAACAATAATTCGTTGTGAATTCAGCAAGTGCGTCACGATTCACAGGTAAACGGGTAAACACGTAAACGGCAGGCGAGGGTCGGAGTCCCGGTCTCATGAGTCGTGAGCGTAACTCTCGCGCACGGCTGACGACGGAATACAAAACAGTGTTTACAGCCGCGGAATAAGCGCAGTCCTAAAATTAGGGTAGAGACACACTTGTTGCAAACAAGGCTTTCTTTTTTTTAAATTTCATACTTATAAAAACTTTACTTATTACGCTTAATGATTCAAGTCATAATCATGTGCGAATTTTTATAGGTACTTTTTTGAGCAACTTATTTTGATCCTTGTAAGGTAGAGTAAGTAGGTATGAATGGTTAAATTCGAATGTTACATAGGTATATTGAATTTGTAATAATTTTATTACTAAGGCTAACAATCAAGAGCCAAGAACAGGTGCGTATGTTGCGTTGGTCGGGCGGGGATACGTTTAAAGATAAAGTGCGCAATGAATACGTTCGAGGGAGTTTCAAAGTGACCCCTATAACCCACAAAATCTCTGAGGCTAGACTAAGATGGTACGGTCACGTTATGAGAAGGCCTGATAATCACGTGGTTAAATAGTGCCTTTCCATTGCAACAAAGAAAATGGGAAGGGGAAGACTCCATACCACCTGGATGACAAGTGTCCAAAAGGACATGAGAATATTAGGACTCTAAGAGCAAGACGCTCAAGATAGAATTAAATGGCGTCGCATGACTGGGAAGGCCGACCCCGCGTAACGGGATGAGGCGAGGCAGAAAAAGAAGAAGAAGAAGACTATTCGTAAAACAATATTCTAGCGACCAGCACCTAATAATTTGGCTCTTGATTGCCTTTGTAGTACCTACAGTATAGAATAGTAGTAGCAAAATGCAACATTTCGGCATAGGATAGGTAAACAATTAACAAAGTTAGTGAATTGGTTCACTGATACAGTCGGCAGCACGTCAAGTTTCTCAGTGAACTAAAAAAACAGCTTTTATTACGTAGGAAACAGAGGCGGTATCAAGGTTAAAGTGGGGTACTGTAGTTCTAACTTGCGGCCGCGTGTGCGGTAGCCAACACGTAACACATCAGACTTATACATGTTGTTGCAAGATCACCCCTATTACATGTGATTCGTACGTACACAAACTGTATTCGAATCCCGGATAGACACATGCTTGTTGAACAAAGGTATTCAGACGCGGCCCGGGTCAGGCATTGATCTTACACTCATAGACACAGATTGAACCCGTGCGTAATGATTTCATTTGTTTGTCTTATAATTAGATAAGACCGCCTATATTGTACATCTTTAGGTGGCAGACAATTGCTTTACTTTTTTCTGATGAGCTTTACAATAAAAATCTAGTCATCTACCTATGCAGCTATAAAATAAATTATTTTAAGTGTTTTCGAGATTCGAATCCGCAACGTCATCTGGTTATTTGATTCCATAAAAATATTTCGATCTTGACACCTAACCTAGCTAAGTATACATTTTTTTATACAATTTTTATTTAAAAGGTTTATGGCTAAGCTATCTCCAGTGACAATTTGGCACGCTTCTTTTGGGACACCCCGTATAATTGATCGAAGGCTCACTCACATAAATGCATACCACAGCAACCTACTGTAGACAGCACTATGTGCTGTAGATGCCGTACGTACACCAAGTCCGCACGTCAGACTATACATGTTAACTGTTACGGTAATTACAGCTGTTTACGTAGTTAAAACTTATAACCTGTCGAGTAGACATGTGTAGTTCCTGAATGAATGATACAATTGAACTACTTTACCTATCTAGTTCATATATATCACTCACTCAGTATAGTCCAAAGCAGTTCAGTAACTCAGAGATATGAGAGTAAAACGTAAGGATATATTTGTTAATACTGCAAAAGCGAGACTGCAGTATTCTGATACTGCACTGCAGTTTTCTATGTCAAATTTGTACGTAACGTACGTACATTACGTACATAAATAACACTTTACATCCTTTGTTAATGTGTGTAACAATATCTTCGAAATTAATGAAAATGTTTTTTATTCGTAATTCTAGACTGCCTTAATATGATAAATGTTATTATTTAGACATTAGAATTCTTTGTAGTACACGATACATTTAAACTAAATGAAGTAGTGAGTAAGATTTTGATAGTAGATCTGCTGAACTAAATGAACTAATTGAACTAGATGAGTGATACATATCTTTAGCTCCCACTGAACTATATCACTCATTTCACTTCAGTGAACGATTTTGCGCATGTCTACTGTCGAGCTTCAGACTGTAGTACGGTACCTACCAGTACCTATTTGCGCACAGATTCGACTACAGGGCTTTATCCCCTTTAGCAATCTCACGGTCTCAAAATTTTCTATTTGAATCCCAAAAGAAATCGAACAGTTTTATTATAAAGTCGTACCTTGTCACGCAGAAAATTGCTGAATCGTTGTTGATAAATATTCAAAAGAGATGGAGTCCCTGTAAAAAGACATTGGCTACTTTTGTTATTAACTGTGATTGTTTTTATTGATCGCAAAAGTAACACGTCGAAGGGGTAAAAAAATAAGGAATGAAAATTCTGTAAAGAAATCGGAGCAAGTAAAAAGTCATGGTGCAACTTGTAGTACCTAGTAAAGTCATACTATTATATCCCACTGCTGGGAAAAGGCCTCACCTCAACTATGAGGAGGCACGAGCCATACTCCACCACGCGGGCTCAGTGCGGATTGGTGGAGGGGTGTATGTAAGGCAAGTGACAAACCTAAGTACCTTGTAGTACCTAATTAAATTTAATTCAAATCATTTATTTCGGAAATCAGGTTTCACAGTGCTATGGTTAGTTAGAATATAAAATGACTTAATAAAATAAACAACTAATGTCTGATGTGGAGTTTCACCCAATGCCGGAGCAAAGGAATGTCCCACCGGTCTTTGAACACACTCAGGGCACAAAAAAAATGCGGACTGGCCCTACTGCTCACACGTTAGGCATGTGTACTCTTACGGTCGGCAGTTTCATTTCGTTTAAACGCTCCCCGCAAATACTCCTGTTATTGCTAACGGTGCACGTGCCGTCATACATACATAACGCATTTACCTCCTGTCACAGAATACTAGTACTTCGTACAGAAGTATGATGACTTAGCAATTGTATTCAAAGAAATTTCTACTTAATGTCGTCAACAATATGGCGTAATTTAGTTCGCCTCAGAGTCAAGCACATTTTCGTGTAGACAACTACAAAAATCCATTGCAAGATAATTTCATACTTATTGCTCTGGAATATGATTCATAATACACTAAACCTATTCAGTGACGTAATATCACGCGACGCGATAGGGTTGACTGCTACGAGAAGCTTCTAACGCCATCTAGCGCCTGTTTCTAGTACTTTATTCATTCTCGTCCAGCCAGCAACGTAGCCGCGCGGCCGCCGGTGAATAAAACGCGCGAGCGTGTCACTGACCGGTAGCGACACGCAACTTGTCGTAGGTACGTTTTTGCTACTTACGCGGGGAGATACACAGGCCTGCTCCTGTGCCCCTTTGACCCCTGACTCTCCACTCAGGGACGATATCTGTGTCAGGTAGCAAACCGGAGCGAAGAGGGTTTTTGTAGTAACATTTATGTCAACGCGACGAATACTCTAGCCTCTAGGTACGGTGAAATATGTACGTACCTACACATATGTCAGGGTCTTAAAAGCAGGTAATTAATACAGTGTTTCACCCATTTTTTTTGAATTATCATTGTTTGCTACAAAATAAACGTAATTAAGTGTTAAATTATAATATTTTTTATCAAAACATTCCAACATTTGATTTTTCCATTGCCCTTTGCTGGGTTCCCAGGATGAAAAGAAACTACCAAAGTAGATTTCATTCTTTGTTATTCATTCATTCGCTTCTGGGGTCTGTTGTGAGATACTATTACTGGCCGGCAGATGCTATGGGGGGAAGAGAAAAAAAATATTCAACACAAATTGATCGTCAATTGTTTTGTTTTTTTAGTTTTATTTCTGTTTATGAGATTTTAAATTGTGTTTTGTTTGTGCAATAGTTTTTATTCAAAATCCTGTAAATGGGATATTTACCTACGCCATAATATTCATTGGACCAAATAGAAAGCTTGTGTATATTTCGCTTTATAATCAACTTAATAGTAAATTGTAATGTGTATTTTTTATTAATTAAATTTATACTCAAATAGTAAGTAGCTATGGTGGACAATTCTTTATAGGTACTGAACCCTCAGTGCACGTGTCTGACTCGGACTTGCCCGGTTTTTATATGGATTCAAAAGAATCGTCCTGACTTGCATGTTTATTAAATACGATTTATGAAAATGAACAGGAAATTGGATTCCTGATAATAATACCGAGTTGGCAATGAAAGGGTGGATCAAAGGCGATGGAACGGGCCCAAATGTCATCCATTTATGGATGGAATATCAATATTATGCCAAGGGGGTTTGTTTAACGAGGCTTTCAAGTACTTTATGGCAGATACACACTGTTCTGTTTCGGTTTTATTTTAGTGACCTAATTAAAAAACGTTTTTTTATTCGATATTTGTAAAGGTATAATTTAGACAAAGTGACCATTTGGAAAAATAATGAAGTCCTGGATAAAAGTAATACTTATTTTTTAAATTTATTATTGGCATACACAACAGGTAACAATCAAAAAATATTGTAGGTACAGTAGGTACTACAGGTTTTAACACTTAGAACTAGATTGGAACCCTAAAGTGTGTATACGCAGCGATACTAACAATACGTAAACTTACTTAAAAAATATAAAGCTTAAGGAGGTGCAGCGCGAAGCAGGTCAAGTAAGTTTAAACGATCTTCAAACAGAATCGAACTTATTAATATTTGTAATTATATCCATTTGCTTTAAAGTTTTAGACTTGATGATTTAATTAGAACAATAGTTTTATTCTGCGCAAAGCGCAGAAACATAAATAAAATAAGAAAAGTGTTCATATTTGCTTATTTATATTTTATTCGTGTATATTTAAAAGATAGGGACCTGCGGAATATCAATACAATCATTTTCATGTACAAATTATTGTTTCATGCGCAAAAATCACCAAGTTTTCGAAAAAAAATGCTCTTAGATATCATTACCTAAAAGTCATGTTTATTATATCATAAAGAATTTGTTTCAAATTTCAACAAGACCAGGACCTAGTGCAATGATTAGGCTAACGTAAATAAGTTGTTTTAATGTATTTTACTAATTCAGCTCATCGTACAAGTGATTTGGAATTACGTTAATTTTCTAAATTTCGTGCAGGACCCCCTTAAGCTATACAGGCACAACGAAAATATTTGTACCAACCAGGAAAGCTCAGTGGAGGATACGTCTGACGTTATGCCGAAATGTGAGATGCTTAGGTTCAAAAATATCAAGATCGTCACTTTGTAGCAGCTCATTATATAATCTACACATGCGTACAACAGGGTTATAAAAAGATGTGTTAGATGTGAGACGTGTTGAAGACGTCCAGAACGAAAGCCCTTTTGCGGTTGCGGGAATGTATTCTAGCGTCGAAGTTCAGCATAGAAAGTAACTTAGGAGAGTCAAATGTTGAGTGATACTTAAAAATATCGTTAAATATAACGTTATGTGCTTATAGATAAAAAATACCAAATTTAATTTTACTGATTAATAAATTACAAAACACTATAGATATTAAATTTGACTGAAATTGTCATTTTAAACAATTTAGAAGTGTCTGCAGTCAGCTTGGTCCTTCTTAGCTAAGCTAGACCATGCAACTACAGACAAGCTGCTTTAAAGTGGTAATCCGTAGGTAGGTATCTCAAAAGGAACCCTTATAGGATCACTTTGTTGTCCGACTATCCATCTGTCAAACCCTTAAGAACGCGAGGAAGATCACGTTGATATTAACTTCAAATGTTTATGGCTGCGGTCCCTTGAAGCTGTGAAAAAGCATCGAATTAAGGCAAAGATACGGCCATTTTAGCCGTTAATTTCTAACATTTCGCAGGGATATCAAAACCTATAGTTCCCATGCACCAAGAATCGTGCAATTTAGCAAGCTTGAATGTCTTATAGCACGTAAAGAAAAACGTCCGAACACCGCAAATTTGTGGTTACGAACCTTTAGTGCGCGAATTCGTCTCGCACTTGCCCAGTATTGTTCGTTTCATTTTTGTATGGCGTTTATAATACGGATTTATTAGATAAATCTAGCGTATAGATGTATGCAGCGAACCCATGACTGGTGCTTCAACTGACAGTTGTTTGTTTGTTCCAGCTTCAACAAGCTTCTCCTGCAGAAGGAAGAGTTGGAGCAGAAGCAGCTACATCTGCTGCAGGTGGTGGAGAGCGAGCGCACGTCGCGCTGGCAGTACGCGCAGCAGTGCGACGAGCTCAGCAACGAGGTCAAGAAGCTGAGGACTGAGGTAAGCACAAGTATTGTCAGCAACGAAGTCTAGTAGCTGAAGACTGAGGCCAGTACAAGTAATGTCAGCAACGAGGTCAAGAAGTTGGGGACTGAGGTTGGTACAACTATTGTTGGCAACTAGCTTAAGGAGCTGAGGACTGAGGTAGGCACAAGTATTATTCCAGCTTCATAAAGCTCCATCTAGAAAAGAGCTAAAGCAGAAGCAGCAGCACCTGCTGCAGGTAATTGGAGCTAAAGACTGATCGTTGATATCTTTGGGAGAGGTTTAATATGTCCGGCAGTGAATGATTTCGTTTTTCACGTTTGACGTTCTACAGAGTCAAACAATCCTAATGTTCATTAATGTGCTGCATTTTTTGCTTATTTACTTTTTAATTTTGAATGTGTAAAATTGATTGTTCTAGCTATGCACTTACAAGAAGGAACATGAGCCAAGCACTCGCGCTGACTCCACCACAAGCCTTTCAACGGCTGACTCCCCAGACATAGACCCCGCAGAACTAAAGAAGATCAAGAAAGTTCAGGTAAAACCATGACGGCCACTTTCTGATACGAAAGACGTTGATTACGTGATTGACAGTCCACTGTTTTGATTGATTGGTTTTGTGATATCCTCTTTATTTATATTACAACGCAAGGCATATACATATTCATACATACTACCTTAAATACAAACCAATACTAAAATGAAACAACAATGTATAAAATACATTAGCCACATCAGCCACATCAATGCACTGCCAAAAAGATTGGTGCCCTTTTGGCAGTGGCAAAGGCTGGCAGCATTGCCATTGGCCTATCTGGATAGCAATGCCAATCCTTTGCCCGGGGTAGCTGCCAGCTTATTGGTTGATCCAATCAGCAGTTCATACAATATTTAATCTGTCAATTTCATTTCATCCAACATGTGAACCAGAATATTAATAATCACTGGAATTTTTTAGAGCTTCTTCCGAGGATGGTTGTGCAGGCGTAGATGGAAGCAAATCGTGGAGCAATACATCAAAAGCCCACACGCTGAAAGCATGAGGAAAAGAAATAGGTATTAAATTTTTGGTTCTTGTAAGATCATCATCATCAAATTTAAGAGCTAGGCTCTTGTCGGTGGAGATTTTTCCATTCCTCTTTGCTTTCCGCCCGTCTCTTAACCTCCTGATACGACCCGACATTTATCTTTTCTTTTATTTGCTTCATGTAGCTTATTCTTGGTCTTCCTCGCTTCCTTTTTCCTTCTATTCTTCCTTCTATTATCGTTTTAATAAAATTGTCGTGTCGAATCAGGTGGCCTAACATTCGTCCCCTCCTACACTCTATTGTTTTCATCAATCTCCTTTTTTCCCTAACCATAGACAAAACTTCTTCATTTGTTTTCTTCTCCGTCCAACTTATACGCTCCATTCTCCTCCAGCACCACATCTCGAAGGCTTCCAGTCTCTCTCTGTCCCTCTTTGTCAATGTCCACGCTTCACATCCATAGAGTGCTATACTCCAAATGTACACTTTAACAAGTTTTTTGCGAACTTTGCTTGATATTCTGGCCTTGAGCAGGTCTTGTAAGATATAAGAACTTATTTGATACTCAACAATATTTGTTGGCTTGCAGTCTCGTTTTCAAAATGGTAGAAGCTGAAGAAGAATATTTGGAGCAAATGGAGATCCTGGTTAGTATTTAAATATAAGTACTGATTCAACTTCTATATAAAATTGTTATAACTTACATACTATAACATCTTCACATTTTATGTTCTTAGGTGACATGTTTTCTGCGTCCATTCAAAATGGCAGCGAGTTCAAAGAAGCCTCCGTGTACCCATGAGGATGTAAACTCCATTTTTCTAAACAGTGAGACGGTACTGTTCTTACACCAGATATTCTTCAAAGGGCTCACGTCAAGAATGGAATCTTGGCCCACGCTTGTATTAGGTGAGTGTTTATAAATACTTGTCAGAATAAAAAATCACAAATATAATGCCGCTGCTTTAAATTGCGGTTCAAAGTTTTTGGGAAGTCTAAATAGGCTATTTACAACTGAAACTGACCACAGTACTTGAAATTGACCTGCACGTCACGTCACTATGTCTGAAATCAGCTAGAACTGTTTACTATAGTTCCACAAGATTTTGCGCGACCTTCCTGCGGTCACCAGAAGTGCGGAGGGCAGGGCAGAGTCACGTTAGACGTCAGCGGGTGACGGGTGATGAATGATTTCCTCTGACAATCGCGTGTGATTGGCGCTTCCTCGCTCCCCGCACGTCTTGCGGAATGAAAGGAGTGTCATGCACGAACTTGTCAGACTATTGTAAAGACTTACTGATTGTATGTGACCTTTTTTGGATGGGTTACTTACAAAGACCACCCAATGTAACCATGTTAGTTTTTAATAAAAACCATATACTTAGTAGTGAACTGCATATAGGAGACCTATTCGACATGCTGCTCCCGATGCTGACGATCTATCAAGAGTACGTGCGCAACCACCACTACTCGCTTCAAGTGCTGACGGAATGCAAGCAGAGCCAGCCGTTTGCCCAGCTACTGGCTCGCTTGGAGAGCAAGCCGGCATGCCAGAGCCGAAGCTTGGAGACCTTCCTTACGTACCCTATGCATCAGGTAACTTTGACACTCCTGGTTATGAACAATCAGCTGGCGTATTGCTGACGTCGACCGCAGACTCTACTTAGAGCCTTCACTGGTGGGGTTATTGTTAAGGTCAAGCTGTAGATCCTAAACAGGAGTTGCAGTAATGGAAAAGTATAGTGGCAAAAGCCCTCTTTTATCTTAGATCACAGTATCAACATTCTGTCATAGTTAATTGTAAAGTGTGTCATTGTATAATAGTTCTTAGTATGTGGTCTTTTGGCAGTGATGTACAGTCGGCAGCACGTCAGGTACTCATTTGAACTACGAAAACAGCTTTTATAGCAGCATAGGGAATAGAGGCGGTCAAAGTAGGGTAGTCTAAAGTGACAGGATGCATAGCGAGGTGTGTTTGTATAGTACCAATAAAACCGCTTCATTTACCTACCCTAGCTCCGTTAAGCAGTTTCTACAGGAGCCGAGAGAAGCTGCGTAAATAAAGCGGTTTCTAACACATCCTTGCTATGGATTCTGCTACGTCTCATAGAAGTGCAGCCTTACATCTGCGGTCGACTGCCAGTACGCCTTTTCGCTTAGAGTTAACGGATTGTAAACGGAGTGGCAGTTTGCTCAGTTGCTGACGCGGCCAAGAAACAAGCCATCCTACGAGAGCCAAAGCCTGGACACCTTCCTCGCGTACCCTATGCATCAGGTATGATGAATGTGGGATATTGTTCGTGTTCTGGTAGTCCGCTAGCGTTAAACTTGGATGTGCTATATTGAGTTTAGAGAATGTATGATGTGTTCATGCGAAAACGAAAGCCGAGTTAATTAACCAGCAAATTAGTAGTTAACTTGTAGTTTAAATACATAGTATACTCTCACCTAACAAAAGTCCTTGAGCCCTCTGCGTTCATCCATGATCTTCTGCACAGATCCCCCGATACATAATAACTCTCCACGAGCTGCTGGCGCATACGCCACACGACCACGTGGAGCGGCGCAGCCTGCAACATGCGCGCGCGCAACTCGAAGAGCTCTCGCGGCAGATGCACGATGAGGTAACAATAAAACTATAACACCACTTATACTACAGAATTTATTTCGGCTGATAGTTTGTTCCGCTGCTTAATCAACATAAAGACACTTTTTATCGGCCCATTGTAATGTGCGCTCTTGCATAACTCTTGCTACCTACTACCAATGAATTGATGGCGGCTAGGTGATCATAACAGGGGTGATAGGCTCCGTTAGGTGCCACCTGGTAGCTACCACCCTCCCACCAGCCCGGCGCTAAGCAGCGCGCTGTGTTCCGTTGGTGAGTGGAAGTGCCAGAACCTTCTGGGTGAGCTGGCTCGTCTTGTTTAATCTAGAGTCAAGAGCAAACCCATTATGCAAAAAAATTGATTAAGAACCCGAATAAAAATCGACCGATAGGAAGTGAAAACTCTGCAGAGCCTCTAAATAAAAATATCACCTTGTATAGAGAATGTTTCTAGAATATTCTTTTGTGTGGTTGTAGGTCAGTGAAACGGAGAATTTAAGGAAGAATTTGGCAGTTGAAAGAATGATCATTGAAGGTTGTGATATTTTACTGGACGTCAATCAAGTCTTCATACGGCAAGGTACACTACTTTGTAAACTTTATCGTTGGTTCATTCTCATAGCTTAAGCTGTCTTAAAACACTTTGACCAACATTTTTTTCCAGGCACTCTATCCCAAGTGGTAGGCAAAGGTCGAAGGGCTACTCTACAGGCCCGCCAAGCTTTTCTATTCAGCAACCATTTGTTGCTAACTACCAGGGCTACCGGAGGTCGGCTACATCTACCTCCAGCTGGAAGGTTGCCACTACACGATGCCTTGTTGGTTGAGGACCCGTCAAACCATGATGATGATGGTGGGTGGAATTCGATAATTACAGAAAGGTGTAAAGAACTTTTAAACATGTACAAATTACATTTTCAGATTCCACCTCAGTATGCTCGTCACCTGGAGGTGATGCGTATCAAGGGAAAGACTTCAAAATACTCGTTGAGGTCAAAGGAGAACAGATTTGTGCTCATTTAGGTTAGTACCCTCGTACAAAAGTGAGAACTTTTGCTTAGTCAGCGGCAGATGTGTAGGACGTCACCTTCAAGATAGGCAGAAGATCTTAAAAGTTGAAGGGTCCCGCCGGATGCAGGCCGCTTAAAACGATCACCTTAAACATTGATGTCGATTATTATTTAGCAGTGACAGCCGCAGACCCATCCGGCGACTATCAATCGAAATGGTTTAATTGTAAGCCTACTCCTCATCGGATAATATGAGCGGTAGCACACCAAGATCGTAACTTAAATCAATATCATGATCATGTTCTTTTTATCAAATGCTCGACGTCTTCGTTTAAAGTTGGGAGCTACGTAACAAATTCTTGACTAGGAATGTCTTTCCTGCAGTGGCGGCAACTCTCGAAGAGAAAGCTGCGTGGACCAGCGAATTAGCCCAGTGTATGGAGAGTGCTGCTCTCACAGAACTGCTCCGAGCGTGCGGTGCTTGCGGTGCGGCCTCAGCATCTCTGCCCGCGTGCCGGTCAGACCGAGCCCTGTTTACAGATGACGTGGACATTCGGTTCAGTCGCACTCTCAACTCATGCAAAGTGCCGCAGATTCGTTCTGCAACTCCTCAACGGCTGCTACAGAGGCTTACCGGTATGTGATGCAAAACATGATTTAAAAAAAAAAGTCAGCCTATATAGATCCCACTGCTGGGACAAGGCCTCACCTCAACTATGAGGAGGTACGAGTCATACTCCACCACGCGGGCTCAGTGCGGATTGGTGGATGGGTGTCTGTAAGGCAAGTGACAAACCTTACTGTCAGATGTTATCAAGCCGCCCTAGGACCTCTGACTAGGCTTAACGACTAATACCCACAGATATTAGCCGGGACCAACTGCTTAACGTGCCTTCCGAAGCACGGAGATGCTTGTCATGGACGTTACTTAAATGGGATGGTCACCCATCCAATCACGACCGCGCCGTGGGTTGCTAAACTTTTGGTATCACTACCAAAGCGCTGCCGCAACTGCCACAATATGATATAAAAATTTTCTTAATCAATAAATCTATTACCTACGTACTTAATAACCGAAGATCTAAAAGTGGTCAGACAATAATGAAGGCATATTTTAATATGCCTAGCTAGGGCTTAAAATCGTTATGAATGTGATGTCTTTGGCCAGTTTTCTTAATCTTCTTCTATGTCTGTCTGAAGTTCAGATCATGAAACTCATATTTTTTTACCTTTTTCTTTATCGGATAAGTCAATCATTAGATATCACCATTCCTGTCGGGTTTTGTTCTCTCTTAACGCCTTCATTCACTTCCAGATCTCCGTTTCCTCTCTGTGGACTTCTTGAACACGTTCCTCCTCACGTACCGCGTGTTTACCGACGGAGTCACAGTCCTCGAGGCTCTGAAGCAGGTCTTCTACGAGCAGTCGCAGCAGGAGATGGAGCTCGCACCACCGCCTGATGCCACCAGGAAGACTAGCGCGGCCAGCTCTGTATCTGGTAAGCTGTTTGGGTCTTCAACAACGTATGCTATTACTTTTAGGTTAGGTCTGTAAAGGCTTTTTTATGCAAACTAGTTATTTTAGGTGCTTAAATAATAATTGAAAAAAATGCTAAGGTAAAGAAGGATAAAGCTAGTTAAGCTTTGTAATAATTATCTGTAATTATCACAGTTATTATTTAAAAATATGCACAAATTATCAGGCACACTCTGCACCTTTGCTAATTTAACAAGTAGTATGTCTGTAAATTATTATTTTTAAGTGAAAATTATTCAATTTGCAATCTAAATATTAGATATTATTGAATTCGCATTACAGCGATAAGAATCACTTGAAAATATCGACAGGGTCTGCAAACGCCAGGGTGGCCGAGTAGTTAGGCAATCGCCTGGTATGCGAGGAACGCGGGTTCGATTCCCGTCTCTGGTGGTCTTTTTTCAAGTGCAATAATTTCTAATATTTAGTATGTCTGTGTTCGTTGCCATATGCCCCATGTATTCATTTGTAGCATTGGAGCAACGTATTGTCAGCCCTAGATCAGCGGTGAATGTGCTTATGACTGTACCTACCCAATTAATGTATGGCCATCATTTAAAAACTTAATGTACTTCACATTTCGAGAAACGTAGATAGCATTACCATTTTCTTAGGGTAGCTCAGAAAATCGTTGTAGAAGATAAGAATGCTTAATAGTTTTTGGTTATTGTGGCGTGTTCATTTTATGTTCATTGCCTGTGGAGCACCATATTCTTTTGGTTCGAGGTTGTTGACTAAAATTGTTTGGAATTTTAGTTGGTTCTGCTTCTTGGTGTAATAGGGCTTCTTGGTATGTAGCCCACACAAATAATTTAAATAAATATAGCACTAATAAAAGCGAGTCCATATTTCACAGGTTATGGATCAGAATACAGTGATAAAGATTGGCAGTCACGGTTCTGGAGAACTTCGAGGAAAAGTAAGATCCTAAGATATTAACAAAGCGGAAAAGCTCTATAAAAATGACATTAAGACTTGATATTTTCTTCTTCACGGCAATTAGCCTTCTTCTCCTAGAGTTGTGTTTCACACGCTCACACCACAGCCACAAATCCATAGGTCGTAATGCAACTTAACTAATTTAAAATACCTAAAGTAATGGTTGTAACAATATGTGATTATTTTAGGCGAGGATGATGATAAGCTGTCACCATACCTGATGGCACCGTCGCGAAGAACATCTTCCGTTAGTAAGGTAAATTAAATGCTGAAATGAATAGTTAATCAATGTCAAATGAACTCAATTAATGCGTTTATAAATGAACATGCTCACTGAAGCCGGAAGAAGATAACAGCCATTTGACGATACCGAAGATCATGGCTACATCGTCGAGCAACGAAACGTTGAAAGGTAAAGGCAGTACTTTGATTTGGTATATTTGTTTCTTACGTTTACGCGAATTGTTGAACTCATTAAAACACAATTTTACGGATTACTTCGCGATTTATTTACATTTTATTTAAAAACTGACGTTTCGAACACTTTACAGCGTTCGTGGTCACAGGGGTCAAATTCACTCCCGGTAGCATTAAAATATTTAGTCTTAAGACCACCAACAAGGCTGCCAATAATGCATATAGGCTTTGAGGAACACTGAACTTACTAAAACATTTACAGTGTATCTTGTTCCTAAAGGTACTTCACCATCATCCCCTGGTGCGATCAGCTCGGTGACTTTAGTGGGTAGTCCAAAGAAGGCTAGCCCAGAAAACACAGCTACTAAATCAGAGAGAAAATCCCCAACCAAAGACAACGACGCAGCTGCAGCAGCGATCATGAAGGTAAAGAAGGTGAGCTTGATATTACACTATCAAGTGCGTAAGACATTAGACGCAGGCGGGGTTCCACCCGTGTCTTTGACATACCTACCACTAATACGCATTAAACGTTATAAATATACGTTCCTCTTTCGTACGGCTATAGAGTGGAATTCGATGCTGGCTAAATTTATCTTTTTTTTTAACAAACACACCAATTACCTAGCCCCAAACTTAGCGTGAGCTTGTGCTATGGTGACTAGGATAACGGATAGACATACTTATATACAATTATTGATTTAATTTCGTAAAAACTTGCAAAATAATTGCTTAAGTTATAAAAATATAAAAGGTTAAGCTGATTTCATCTTAACTGATGATTAAATATTTGTAAAAATATTTCCATTGGATACATGCGGGTACATTCCCCAAGTATTGATGAAATCGAACGCCGGCTCACTGGCGTAGCAAGCACTTGCAAAAATTCGTCGACTGACTAACGTCCTCCGTAGCTTAGTTGGTAAGAGCACTCGCCCGGATAGCGAAGGGACGTGGGTTCGAGTCCCACCAGATGACACAGTCGATTAATTTTTGTAAGTGAAATTTGATTTAATTACTTATATACATTTATAAACATCGATGACTTAGGTACAAATACTCGTGCTCATCACACAAAAATTTGCTCCTTGCGGAACCCGCAACCGCCTGGTTTACACACGCCACTACACCAAGACGGTCGACAAATTCAAATTCAACCTTATATTCATAACTTAGAGTTCCATATCATTTGAAGTATATTTTGACAGATTTGAGTAAGTTGATGTGTGGCCCACTGTACGAGCAACATAGATTTTGATGTTTGGTCAACAAGAGCTAAATGCTTAATTTAAACTTCGTTTGAGTATTTATTGTTTCTGAAATAGATCAACTTTCACAATGACAGTCATAATAAAAAACGGAGCAAGTTCGAGTCGGAATGGGGATCCACACTGCCAAATTCTCCCTGTAGGTGGCGCATTGTCGATGCGCCCAAAGCTATCTGTTATTCCAGTACAGAAGTTGTGTTTTTTTGAGTATTTTTTTTGTGTTTTCAATCTACGAAAGCATAATGCCGATATGTGCTGAGCCAGGTTGTTACAATAATGGTATTCATTTATTTCCAAAAGAGCCAATTTAAAAAAGAAGTGCGAAACAGCTATAGAAGAAAATTAATTAATTTTAGGTAGTTTACTGGAACTATTTACATCATGATAAGCTTCTGGATCGGGAACATTAATCGTATAACTATATTGTGAAGCTACGACACCAAAATTCCCGGTATCATCGCAGTTCCGATCGTAGAATCGAAAAAAACAAACATGTACGTGTTTTATTATTACAGTTATATTTATTAAAAACTATGTCACCTTTGACAGGACGAGAGCATTGAGCTGGTAGACCAGAGCGACGAAGACATCAAGTACAAGGAGGAGGAGCAGGAGAAGAATAAGTTCAAGGTCGATGACAAATTCAAGATCTCGCAGCGGTTTTCGGAGGTACCTTTATTATAATGTAGATACCAAACACACATCCATCGAGCACGTAACCTATAGAGGCGAAGTAAGGGCGGGAAGTGCCAAAGTGCCAATTTAAGCAAATATTTTTTTAACAATATTGTGAATTAGGAGTGTTTTTGATCATAAAACAATCTTTTAAACAACACATTTTAATTAAAGATTATAAGACCGCCGGCGGTCGGATAACAATATAATAAAGTATTTGAATCGCTCTTACTTCTAATAGTTTATCAAGTAACACGGCGATGATAAGTCAACTCCGTAGCTGAGTGGCTCGCATACCGGTTTTCAAGGTGTCGCCATCTCAGGTTCGAACCCCGGTCGGTTAAATATAGAAAATCGTATTTTCTATATTATTATTGTCTCTGGTGGGTGTTGTGGTACCACCATTGTTTCAGATTTCCATAACACAAGTACTTTAACTACTTACTTTGGGGTCTGGGCAATGTACGTGGTATATTCCAATATTTATTGTTTAAAGTCAAAAAAAAATTATTCAATTTAGGACAGAAAATGCCACTTATGAACGTCACAATTTAAAAATCAGTTACATTTGTCCTTATTATTATTAGCAAGCCGAAAAAATCCGTCCTAAGTTTAAAAGTATGTGCAGCGTGTTCGCACGATGTCGGAGAGCCCACGACGCCTCGCTCCCTCGTCAGCGGCGGGCGCCGGCAGTGCAGCAGAAGCTAGAAGACGTTCAGACAGCGCCAGAGACGCCGCAGCAGCAGCAGCCAGCGCCAGGGAGTCCGCGGCCGAGCCCCGCCGAGCTTCCGACTCCAACGCTGCGAGATACGCACATAGGCGGTCAGTGAGGTTAGTTTTCTAGGTGGATGCTGGTTGGTGGGGGCAACGCAACGGTGCTGGTTCAACGATCGAACGTTGCTGTCAGCTCACATTTCAACGCTGCGATTTGTGATAGGTTAGTAATAGCCAAGTCAATAAGAATATAATATGTCACCGAGACGCTGTCTATGAGCAGAACGCTGGCAGCAACTTAGTGAAGCCTTACCAGACGCAACCGCGTAGCATCAGCGGATAAGCCACGTAGCCGAGTCTAGAAATACCCGCATGAACAGTCAGTCAACCAGCAACAGCATCCAGCGCCAGGGAATCCGCGGCCTAGCCTCGCCGAGCTTCCGACTCCAACGCTGCGAGATACGCACATAGGCGGTCAGTGAGGTTAGTTTTCTAGGTGGATGCTGGTTGGTGGGGGCAACGCAACGGTGCTGGTTCAACGATCGAACGTTGCTGTGACATCACATTTCAACGCTGCGATTTGTGATAGGTTAGTAAGAGCCAAGTCAATAAGAATATAATATGTCACCGAGACGCTGTCTATGAGCAGAACGCTGGCGAACTTGGCTGAACTTAGTGAAGGCTTACCAGACGCAACCGCAAAACATCAGCGGATTAGCCACGAAGCCGAGTCTTGAAATGCCCGCATGAACAATCAGTCAAGTGAGTTTTTAAAGTAAAACGCTTCCTGAGTTACTATTAAGTACCTGTATATTGCGCACACACTTGTGCACTATAATATGTCCTGTGCAGTCGGCTAATCTCTGTTGAGATAGGCCGCCGTAGTCGAAATCGGCTAGGAGGACATTATTATTAATATTAAGTAGATAGAAGTTAGTGACACAGCTTACCTATTTTAAAATTCAATTCAAATAATTTATTTCAGACGCCGGGTTTCATAGCGTTAGTAAAGCAAATGTAGTCAAGCTCGTGCTAAATCTTACATATCGCGGTTTGTGTTGTATGGAGCGGGCTATCAGCGCCATCTAGCCTGTAGGAGCCGAGTCAGGGCGTCGCGTCTGGAAGTTCATTGCTAATGTGGGCGACAGTGGTAAGATGTCGCTACACCACTCCCCCCGAAGAACCGGAGGTTGATTGAGCCAAGATGGTTGAGAGCTCAGCAGTCTATGCGTAGTGAGCTTGCAAGTGCCAGTGCTTGTTGAGTCCACGATATGCCGGGATGAGCATGCGCGATGTCCACGGTGAGTCGGGATGGGCA
The DNA here is from genome assembly GCA_949316185.1 of Pyrausta nigrata. Classification (NCBI taxonomy): domain Eukaryota; kingdom Metazoa; phylum Arthropoda; class Insecta; order Lepidoptera; family Crambidae; genus Pyrausta; species Pyrausta nigrata. The sequence goes on along the minus strand of OX438950.1, from coordinate 2,306,289 downwards.
TGCGTAATGTCCACGGCGTGTCGGGATGCGCGATGTCCACGGTGAGTCGGGATGAGTGCGCGATGTCCACACGATGAGTCGGGATGTACATGCGTGATGTCCACAGTGAGTCGGGATGAGCATGTGTGATGTCCACGATGCGTGCGGGAGAGCTCGAAGTCCACAGTGAGTTGGGATGATGAGCTGAATGAGGCTGCCGAGGAACCAGGTAGAACCGGTGCGGTCTGCGGTGGTGTCCTTAGGGCTGGTGAGCTGGCTTGCAGGAGACTGCTGGCTGGATGCTGCTGGCTGGGTGCTGTTGGCAAGGGAGAAGGTGACGCTGATGATGACGATGATGAGGCTCCATGCTCCAGTGTAGATCACGTCGGGGTCACTACTTTGGAGCAACTGGGTTAGGAAGGCAAAGGGAAGCGCTTCCTACCGACCGGTTGTTATGGTCGGGGACCAAGGTCCAATGGTCACCGTCTTGGTTTAGCTATATGTAGTCAAGCTCGTGCTAAATCTTACATATCGCGGTTTGTGTTGTATGGAGCGGGCTATCAGCGCCATCTAGCCTGTAGGAGCCGAGTCAGGGCGTCGCGTCTGAAAGTTCATTGCTAATGTGGGCGACAGTGGTAAGATGTCGCTACAGGTCCTTATATATATATATACTATGGATGATAAGTATATAAAAATATATAAGAAAACAACTAATTTCTGGCGTGGAGTTTCACCCAGTGTCGCAGCAAAGGAGTGTCTCACTAGTCGTTAAACACACTCAGAATACTATTAGTGCTGGAGCGGACCCCGGTGAGCAAGGATGTGAACCATTTGATTATTATGGCGTATAAGTTGTATATAATACGCCTCAGCAAACATTCTCCACGCGCCTCACGACAGTCCCAACAGTATCCTAGTGTGTTGATATATTAAACTAGGAGCACGCAGCGTAAAGCTATACCTTATACTTAGCTCAAAGAGGCGGCTGCGAGTGTAGATGCATTTTGCATAGTGGTAAGTTGCACATATATTTTTATCAGAGCGATTATACTTATACATTCTGCCAAATATGCAGATCAATCAGTCGGTGATTATGAGATTATTATGATATTACAGGAATAATAATAAATTAAGTTATAACTTTGAACTTATTTTATAAAACTAGTTCAATATTGTTTGAATATTTCAGTTTTTTTCCTATACCCATATTGATGTGTTTTCCAAAATTCACTCAATCATTTCATCAATGATGGGCAGTATATAATAAATAAAAATAATTCAACAGTGAGCGACGCTACACCAACTCGTCGATCAACAGCGAGCGGCGGCGGTACTGGGGCGGGTCGGAGCCGCGCTCCTCAGTCACCTCACAGGTTTCACAGGTGGCTCAAGTAAGGTTCCGCACTATGATTGTCCCATAAATGCACTTCGGACCAAAGATAAAATCAAAATTTGTTGACTGTAAAAATCTTTGACAGAATTTAATATAATTTAAACTTTATATTAGTTTACATTTTGTTTCTGGGTGTAATTAATATATTGTATAGATCTTTCAATTGCCTCCTACCAAATCCAATTCCTGGCTCCCCTTCCCTGGCCTCCCTTTGAGGCATTAAAATCCAATTAACAGACTAATCATTTTGTACCGTTTCAGAACTACCGTCGGGAGACCAGTCAGCCTAAGGCCGGTGTAGTCATCACATCGTTTAGGCAGTCCCACAGAAGGTAACACACTTTTGCTTTATCTTGACGATTATCTTATTGTCTCTTGTTCTGTTTCAAAACATTGTTCGTCAATCAGTGGAATTATACATTTCTCTGGCTCAAAAGTGAGAGCTCACAATTCTCAGTGTTGTGGCATGTATCTCACCTTTAATTATTCTATAATGCCAGATTACGGTATTAAATACTTTTATTAAAATTCTACGCTTTGCACGAGATCTTCGATATTTTTAGGATCTCATGATATCATAGTATTTTTGAAATTCCTATATCGTCGATTTGTAGCGCATTTTTATTTTCAATTTACAGTTTAATTAATACAAATTCATTTAACAGCTTTGGAAAAGACCTGTTGTGGTGAGTGATTGGTGAAGGTAAAAGACGTAGAAACAGAAAATGTAGAGTTGACGTAGAGAAGTATTTTTTAAATCATGTTTCGCTTTAATAGAAAACCATCTGTTTTACACCCTGTTAAAATTTTTATTACAAGCCCCAGTGTAAACTGTTACATACATTACCCATTCACTTGAACACCACAACAATGCGTTACACTTTTTTCAACTTTAGATACCTAGATTTGAAATTGAGCACGCAACACATCTGATGAAACGCCCGAATTATACTTTAAGGCAAGATAGCCGAGCACAAAAACTTCACTTCTCATCCGTAAGGTCGTGAGTTCGATCCCCACCTGTACCACTGAGTTTGTGCAGTCTTTTCAAAGATGTCGTTATCTACTGCACACTAGTTGGCCCTCGAGCTAATGTTTGAAATGAAAAAACAAACCACTCCATTAAACATTTTCAAGAAAGTCGCTGTGTGGTTTTATAATGATAACGACCTTCAGTCATCATGAGGTATACGACCATGAAGAAGAAGATCTAGTACATACATAATTATTGACTATTTAAACATAAACATAATCGTATATTTAAAACTACGAATCTATTTCAAATATCAGTGTTAGAATAATAGTGAAATAACGTTAGTTTTAGATTATTATTATTGTAATGTGGGGAAATACAAATGTCCTGAATTTTCTGTTAAAAACTCTTGGGGCATTTGCATTTCAAGGTGTTTTAAATAATTAACCTAAATATTTTTTTTATTTTAGATTAATATCTATATTAAAACAAGTTTAATTGTGAAGGCAAATTACTACTCGTTACAAAACTTAATATGTTTATATTAATATTATATTTTTCTATGCATGCTTTTAATTATTTTAAATTGAAATACAACTCTTAAATTGGCATAAGAAATAATATTCAAATAAAATTCTTAATCTCTTTATTATTTTACTGTTCTTCCTGCACTATACTAAAAATATTTTACTTTACACAATAGTTTTTGCATGATTATTTCTGTCTATATTTACTCTCTGTACTCTATACACAATTTTTTTTCTCTACTTTGGCTTGTATTCCACAATTGGTTTGAAACTTGCCACCAAAATCTTCGAGAAGTTCTAGAAAAAATTTCATAACGAACTCATTCGTTAAATGAAATAGCAGACCACAAATAATATGGCGAATTAATTCTCTCCGTTGTTCTTCCAATAACTGGATATTTCGGTCTAGGAGCAGTACATCGACTGCAGCCGTGGCGTTTGCTGTGGCCACTTCAGCATCGTCAAATCCCAGGTCTCCTCCTCCGACGTCACCACCGGCCACAAGACGAGACTCAGTTATATCCACAGCAGCTACTATGCGGGTTCTCAATGTATTGAGGTAAAATACATTACCAATTTAATAACATTTTACCAGAGTAATCTGTGTGTATTAGGTAATCTATCTGTATTTTTTCTAGGCATTGGATTTCCAAACATTCCCACGACTTTTGGTCTGACGAGCGTCTGCGAGGGCTGACAATGGACTTCTTGAAGGAGATCGAAGGTAGCCCGGGTCTTTTACCTGCAGAGCATAAGGCAGCAGCTCAATTACTCCGCCTGTTAGAACGCTCTCCAGATAGGGCGGTGGATCTGAAAGCTCTATTCATACCACCTAATGTAAGTATAATACATTATATCTATACGAAGGCGTACTGTAGATACGATCGTTGAAGTACTTACGTGTACGATCTTATTATATATTTATTTTTTTAATTTACTACAGGTGCCAACAAAAGAAAGCGTTGAAACATTGTCTGCCTTGGAGATTGCTGAACAAATGACTTACCTGGACTATCAAATCTTTAGTGCCATAAATAGCGAGTAAGTGTACTTCAAACACCAGTGATTCGAATTTTATTCCTGAGCGTAATATATTCAAATCACATGTTGATTTTATTTTTCAGGGAATTCTTGGGTCAAGCATGGACAAAAGCGGACAAAGCGGAACGTGCTCCTCACATTTTGATGATGACATCTCATTTCAACCACATTTCAAATCTCGTTATATCGGAAATATTGAAAAAAATCACATTGTTAGGTAAGTGCAATTAATCACTTATTTAGGTAATAATTTTTGCGTGTACTTACTGGTTTTAAAAATCCCTAGGGCGAGTTGCAGCGATTGAGAAATGGGCAGCAGTAGCTGACATAGCACGGTGTCTTCACAATTTTAACGGAGTACTGCAAGTGTGTGCTGCTCTGTCTAACACATCAGTGTATCGGCTCAAGAAGACTTGGGAGAAAGTTTCCAAAACCGTAAGTACATTGCTGGATGGTGAAAAAATCATGCACGCTAATTTTGGGCATAAGTATACAAAGATCTCTAATTAAATATATTGTCTAACAAAATTTCAACAGAATTTATCTAAGTAACACTAGAATATGACGAGTGAGTATGATGGGTGACTGAGTATGAAATAATTGTATATTCTATGTTTTTAGAGCAAGCAAACCATTGAAAGAATGCAGACAATTATATCCTCAGAGTGCAGATTCAGGATTCTTAGGGATGCTCTACATAGGTCAGTTCCACATGTGTGTCGGTAGTACCCGTGAGATATATAAGGTTGAAGTTACTAAAATATTCAATTCAATATGGCTTACAGATGTGATCCACCATGCATACCATATTTAGGCATGTACCTATCAGATTTGTCTTTCATCGAGGAAGGAACATCAAATTACACTCCTGATGGTCTACTTAATTTCTCCAAAATGCGAATGGTATGGCTTTTATTGGTTTAAAACGTCCAATAGTTTGTTGCATGCAAATATTGTAAATAAAAAATATGTCATATGATTACAGATAGCACATGTAATAAGAGAGATCAGGAACTTCCAGCAAACTCCATATAAGATAGATCACATACCGAAGGTAAAAAAAACAATATCCATATTAATAATAATAAAAATGCGAAAGTATGTATTTTTCTTTTGGACGCTTTATTCGCTGAACATACTTAAATGAAAGGTATAGAGATAGTTCAGGAACCTGGTAAGGACATGGGTTTTGTCGCGATCGCGATATAAAAACATTGAACAGGTGAAATATCAAATAAGGCATGAAAGTTTATATGGAAATTCCAACTTTTGCGCGGGAGAAGTCGCAGGGAACCGCTATAGTCCGACAAATTTGTGCGTGACCCTCATTGCGCCCCGCAAGACGGGTGGGGGGACGAGGGAGCGCCGATGACGAGGTAATCGCACGTGACTTTCATAAGCAATTCCTTTCCCCGCCACGTCCGCTTGTCCCCGCTGACTTCTAGCGTGCCTCGCCTCCCGCACCTCTGGCGACCGCAAGGGGGTCGAGATTGAAGTTATCCCACTATATTAGTATCTCATAATTTCCAACCCTATTGATAAACAGCCTATAATTCTTGACTTAACTCGTCTCTAGGTGTGCGATTTCCTACTGGACCGTTCACTAGTCATTCCCGAAGAGCGTCAGTACACGCTATCGCTGGAGCTGGAGCCGCGAGCTGCTCGAGGGTCTACAGCAGGACTCCAGCAGACGCCGGCCTCGCCCGCCTCCTAGCGGCGACGACGCGCCTCCCTGGCGGCCCTCGCGCCCTTGAGGCCCGACCGTTAGGGAGCGCGCGTTATGTGACCCACACCTTACAGCACGCGGAATTTTGGACGCTAGTTTTTTTGTTAACAGCAGACCTGCTTGTTGGTCCGCAGTGCGTGTTATATTATATAACTTTTTTGCTAACAGCAGACCTGTTTCTTGGTCTTTGGACTGTGCACACAATGTGACCTAAAACACGCAGCATTTTGGACGCAAATTTTTTTGCTAACAGCAGACCTGCTTCTTGGTCCGCAGTGCGCGTTATATTATGTAACTTCTTTGCTAACAGCAGACCGGCTTCTTGGTCTTTAGGCAGTGCACACAATGTGACCTAAAACACGCGGCATTGTGGACGCTAAAGTTTTTTTGATAACAGCAGTAACCTGCTTGACCAACCGCAGTGCGCGTTGTTTTGTGAGACCTAAGGCACGCAGCATTTTGGAAGTTTTTTTGCTACACTATAGTAACCTGCTTCTTGATCGGCAGTGCGCGTTATGTTATGTGACCTTAAGCACGCGGCATTTTGGACGCTAGTTTTTTTGCTAACAGCAGACCTGCTTCTTGATCCGCAGTGCGCGTTATATTATGTAACCTTTTTGCTAACAGCAGACCTGCTTCTTGGTCTTTCGGCAGTGAACACAATGTGACCTAAAATACGCGGCATTAAGGACTTTAGGAAGTGGCGTTATGTTATTTGTGACCTAAAGCACGCGGAAATTGAAAATTACCGGCATTAGCCATCTTAGTTGTTTTTTCTTTACTTGCGAAGTTTCGGAATATGTAAAAAAATTAAATCTTCGACTTTTCATGGCTACAAAAACGAATCCAAATGCTTCTAGGGTCTTCCAACTCCTCCAAAAATTAGATCTACCTATCTTACTGTCATACAAACTTTTAGAACTAATTTCCGTGCTAACAAGTAACAAGTACTAGCACGACACGAAACCATGATTTTGGGTTTTTAGATATTAAGGCCCACTTTTACGAAACTCGTTAAATACACTTAGCGCTAAACGTATTTAAAACCATCATTCTGTCTTTGTCACTCATTCGACGTTGGCAGAAACTGGTATGATATTTTAAACATAATTACCGTTAAACGTATTTAACGAGTTTCGTGAAAGTGGGCCTTAGTTCTTAAGTTTTTGTGCGCTAAATAAAATTATAACAAAGTTAAAATTTTATTATTAGCCTTAAAGCCTAGAAATAAATGATAACTATCGCACAGAGGTATATAAACTTATAACAGATTTTAATTTATAACTTGTACCTTCTATCTGCCTAGCTATTGAATTTAAAATATTAAAAAATTATGAATATTTACTAAGATATTAAAAATGTTTTAGATAAATGCCTCACTGGCCCTATTTTTATATAATATCTTCGTTGTCAATTTAGTGATATTGTAAATCTATTGAAACATATCACTTGAGCACATTACCTACTTCAACAAAGTATTCTATTTTAAGCATGCCCTAAGCTTAGTTCTGTAAATATTCTATAGAGTTTAAAACTTTTAACTTGTAAATATCACATACATTTTTATTTAAGAGAGAATTAAATTTGATTTTCATTCGTTGCCATATTGGGATGAATTCGAATCGTTGCCATATTTTATTACTTTAAATAAATAAAAGTAAGGTTATACGTATTCCAGATTGTAAATCTTTTAGGTATCCGTTGCATACCTATTATGTATTAGGTAAAATAACTTTGTCTCTTTCTCTAGTGAGATTATATTCCAAAAATATATTGATCTTTTCTGTAAGTAAACATTTCAACATTAGGTGAATAACTGATGAATATTTCATAGATTTTCATGGCGTTTAAGGTCAGTGTCTTCGATTTTACAATTGATTATCTACTTTTAACTCTACAATTACAATCTGCTGAAGTAACACCCAAGAGTGGTAGAAGCTAGAGTACCTACCTGTACGAGTCATCGTATCATTTCTCGTATCGTTATCATTATGGTCTGGCCCCCCACGTTGGGCGCCAGACCATAAATGTAGTGCGATTTACATTTAATGATAGGTAGAATGTCAAAATGTCGTGATATAGGGGAAAGGAAGTTCAATGAAAACGACCGATTCCGCTGAGTGGCTGATTTGCACTAATTTATAAATTATAATGTCGTAACATGATACGATGACTCGTAGGTACACTACCTAATAAAGGTAACACGCGGTGGTCTTGGCTGTTAAAATGGTCTAGAATGGATAAAAGGAAAATAAGGTTCCCCGATCACAACAGAGATTAGAATTATGCAAGACGTATTTTAGTGTACAAATACGTGTGTGCTAATACACAGGTACACAATAATTAGGCGAGACGGCAATACGACACGTCTTAACATCTCGAGGCACATGAAAATTAAATGATTGCATAGTAAAATGCATAGAAAGCTCTCGGATGTAACTGTTAGATCACATAATAAATACTTAAATATTTGGAAACATTATTACAACAACCTTACAGGCAGTAAAAAAATGTGAACATATAATATTACTTAGATAATTTGTCTTGTGGTTGTCACCTGTTACTGAAGGTTGTTACGTCGTTTCGACTGCTTTTATACATGTCTTTACATATTTTTCTGTTACTCTATCGGCTTATAGGTTAAGCGACGCGGCGATGGACGCAAAGCCAATTTTATGAAGGTTGATTAAGATATCCTTATAGGAATCGTTGTAAATTACTGTTTCGATAGCTTAGCTTTTCCTGAAGAGGTGGGTACGATTCTACGAATCGGTTTGTCTTAGTTCATAATACGTTAAATAATTGAAAAACTTCATTCAAGTAACTCGCTCTTTCCTAGAATCGAACCTACCTACTTAATATTGGTTTGTAAATGTTATTTAAGGTTTTTGCAGACTGGGCGTGTTAATTTAATTGTGATTCAAACATAGTTATGAAGTCCTGAAAAGATTGGGATTTAAATGGTCAAATCGACCGCAGTGTGGACTTACTAAAAGTTACATAAATGAGCTTTTACATACCCACCTTTACCTTTACATATTCGTCTAAAGTACGCTCAGTGTGTAACGACCATAAACGATTTTATTCCTGTGGGTGCGCCAAGAGCCCAGTGTCTCTTGCGCAAGCTGAGCCCACAATGTCTGATGTAACTAAACGTGATTTCAAGTGAGAATAGTTTCGTCTGTAAGCCTTTTCTACATCCTTTTCTATGTCATTTAATGTTAGTGTTAAAATGTGGATCTCTTCATAGAAGAGTTAATTCTTGAGGTTGTCGTTTATAAGATTGCAGTTCAATATTGAATCCTTTGCGAGCTATGTATAAATACTTTACCCCGTTATTACAAAAATTTAGTGCCGGGTTTTAGCCAGGACTAAGCTATTAGCTAGCCAATTAGAAAAGCGTTTCTCTATTAGGTTATGTCTCGAATGTGTCATTCATTTGTCTATTGTCGGCTAATATTAATTAAGACTTAGTTAGTTTAAACCTGGTCTATTTTTCTTGTAATAACACCGTAAATGTTTAGGTGCCGAGTTTTACGGTTTTTACAAATGTTATTATTTTTATGAAATTACTATTTAGCTAAGAACTACTAACTTTACATACCTGCCTACGTAAATGAATTTAAAGGTACCTATAAAAATCCTTGTATTTGATATTAATGATGTTGTTAGGATTGTATAAAATACCTACCTACCTGCACTAGAAATACCTAAAAGATTGACAACCTCGGGTAATTAACATTAAGGCCCACTGTCACGACAACTCGCTTAATATGATTACAACCACTGAAAGTGCATTTAAAAAGAGGTAGATGGGTCATCAGCGGGAAATTTAAATGCTCAAATTGTGTAATCTGCACAATTTTGAATTCAAATAGGTATGACATTTGACACGTAAAAGAACGTGTGCTCGCAGCATCAAATTTGAATTGCCGCGCAGTGCGAGATGACCCATTTACCTCTTTTCAAATGCACTATTAGTGATTACAACTCAACATCATTCGACTTCTGTCAACGTCGAATGATTGCAGGCGTTATTGTAAAAGTGGGCCTAAGAGGAGAACTTTAGCAATTAGTTAAAAATAAAATAAGTACCTACCTATTGATTTAGTCATAGTTGTTAGTGTTAAGATTTGACCGATTTTTCAATGGACTTCAACAATATTACTATAATAATTAATCCACTCTTATAACGCAGCAATACACTGAAATCAAAGTATGGATTCTTAATTTATGATAATAAATGACTATGAGATGGTTTTCATAATATTAAACTATAGCAAATTTTATTGTGCACCATTCAATATTACCAACACTAAAATTACAAAAACCTTTAAGGTTGTCAATAAACTATCTTTAATTAAGTCACAAAGTTTAGTTTAGTAAGTCATAATATTATTGGTTATGTTAAAATGTCTTCCCTTTTAAATTGGCTCTTAAAAAGCTTAAATACTTTAGCTAGCAATTACTAGTAAGCTATTAAAATATTAGGTAATGATTTTATTTTTATCTTGGATCGTTTTGAGACGCTTATGAAATTATATCTATTGACTAACGCTTTTAAAGTCTCTTATGAATATTAAATAAGGATCTGAAGATACGTAACATTGATCAATGTTGAACTCTTCTGAACTACCTCTTCACACAAATTCTAAATAAATATAATAAAAAGTTGTTGAGTGTTTGTATTTTTAACTCGAGTGCACACGTAGCGCTCAGCGTAGGTAATATTAATATTTTGAAACTACATATTTTAAAATATTACCTACTGGGAAAAGTAATTTATAAAATTTCGAAGAAAAACTAAAACAGGTGTGAGCCATAATAATTAATAATTTGTTTTTTCTTAGGTAGATTTTGTTTATAACATATTTAGAATATACTACTATGTATAATCTCACCTTATTAAAAAGTCACATGTAGTATATTTTTTTCACGTTTTCAACATTTTTTTCATTAAAAATAATTGATTTGATACAATATTAACACGTTCCGACGCGGTATTCCACTCCAGTATGACACTAAAATCATCATAAAAATGTTTCGTACACGTACACAAGCACTGACTCACGCGTCCAAGTAACGTTTCTTACATACACAACGGCCACCACCCGTACTTCCCTGTATATGTATGATACTAAAACGGTCTTAGTACACGTGTTTCTGACACTAGGAACACAAGCCTCCTGCACAGAATGACAGTAAGACTGCTCTCTATGAAACACTAATTTAAATTACACAGTTATTGCCGAAGTGATTTATAGATTGATTTTCGTGAAAACGGCGATACCTACCCGTACTGCCATTATTATGAATTCTAACTTTACGGTCTATGCCGTTGCCGGGCCGGAACGTGTTAAGAAACTAACGGCTTGCGGCCGTTTCTAATCTAGTTTGTTCTATGTAATTTCTAGAAGTACAATTAGTATTAGCGTTAAAAGTAACTTTACTTCTAATTTACAAATCATTCATGGCTGTGGAAATACTTAATACCAATTTATTAGTTGATTGCTATTAACTCTTAAGAAGTTGTTAATCCTACTACAACAGTGTTAGCAAAGTTAGCAATGACAGATATACAACTATTAAAACGATTGTTAATCTATTTTTAAATGTAAGAGTCATTTCTGAATTACTCAACTGTAATTTAAATTTATTTCGCTACATATAATAAGGATAAGAAAACACGGCGCATACATACACGCGGGCCCGCAGCGGATGCGAAATATTTCTACAAGACCAAGACCGCAATTCTATTCGATTTTCCTTCGCAAACTTGGGGAACGATTATTGCAAACTCGGCGTATGTGGAACTCTGTGTGATCAACATGAGCTTGAAGTTGGTCGCGGAAATTTGACGGATCAGCGTAGGTTGATAATTAAGGGGCCCACTCTACGTACATTCCCATTTTGGCTCTTACAACTGTTGCGGATTCGCTCTGCAGCGGGCGCGGGTGGAAATTGAGCTGTGAGTTCTTATTCTAAAATGAAACTTGAAATGTGATCAGTACACCTTTGCTCATAAAATATAAGATTATCTATGAAATCGTACATTATTTTAATATTTCACGTAATTCATGATATTTCATATTCGGACACAATAGGCAAATACAATGTGATATGTTACAAAGTTCTAATAATTCAGGAAATTACAATAACTTAATGGCAGACATACTTGATACTCCAAAAAAAAAGAATCGCGATTTTTGTACTAAAATATGCAGTACCTACCTGTTACGTTACGGTAATGCCTGTTGCGGTAACCTCTTATGAAAATGCGTTTTTTTTGGATTATTATTATTTAATAATTGAATTAGTTGTTATAAATTAGCTTTTAAAGACGTTCCTAGAAGAATATTACTTCGTAACATATCACATTTTTTATTGATAAAGAATATATATTACTTTCTCATTAGAATATTATCGAAATATTAGTTAACAGATTAGTTATTTTTATTTACATAAGAAGGTACAATGATAATAAAATTATAAATTGATTTGTAGTAGGTAGATATTATTTATTGAATGAAGTAGCTCAAACTTGTGTAAGTTTAACGTATAGTTTAGAATTTCTTTCCTCAGTGTTACAGTAGCCAGTTGACGTTTAACCTACCTACCTGTTGATGTTGATATTTGTTCCCTATCTGTTGTTGTTTCCTTCACAATAAAGTTGTCATTGTAACGGTATTTTTTGATCCTACCTTGTGTGTCATCTAACGCACTCGTTTGACTTAAGTGCCCCCGAGACGATTAATCGCGATTATCAATTTTTTAGGGTTCCGTACCTGAAGGGTAAAAACGGGACCTATAATATTACTAAGCCTCCACTGTCTGTCTGGCACCAGGCTGTATCTCATGAACCGTGATAGCTAGACAGTTGAAATTTTCACAGATGGTGTATTTCTGTTGCCGCAAAAAAATACAAAAAGCAGAATAAAATAAATATTTAAGGGGGGCTCCCATACAACGAACGTGTTTTTTTTTAACGTTTTTGGGTCGCTATCAATAACGGCAACAAGTCAGCTCTTAAAATAGGTTACCTATCTTAAATCTGAAATTTACTAGTGCGAATTTCATTTTGCCGAAATCGTTAATCCTTTTTTTTTTCATATTTTCATTTGACCGAAAACACGATTGACATTCTTTTGAAAGTCCGATTTCCATTTGTTTTTTTTTTTAATTCAATATGTTTTGAATTATAATTCGTCGTCTGAAAAAACTATTATTGCTAGATGTTTCAGTTTCCAGAAAAATGTTTTCAATATTATATTATTACAAACAAACAAATAAAATGCATTCAACAGGCCTGCAGCATACAAGCAGGCTTGCATTGTGCAAGAGAGCTCGTAGCATGCAAGCAAACATACAACATGCAAGCAGGCATGCACTGTACAAGCAAGCTCCTAGCATCCCAGCTGGGATGCAGCATGCAGGCAGACATGCAGCGTGCATATGATTCGCTCGTCTCCGGCGCTGCGGGAAGTGCAGTCTTTCCGCCCTTCCGTAACAAATATTTGGCACCCATAAATCTCTGTTACATCAGATATAAAAGCAAGAATAGCTATGGCAAAGAAAGCGTTTAATGCTAAGAGGCACCTGCTTAGAGCCCGAATATCAAGGCGAATTCGAAAAAGACTTGTAAAATTGTACATCTGGAGTATCGCCTTGTATAGTGAGACGTGGACGATGACCCAACGCGACAGGGAGAGAATAGAGGCTTTTGAGATGTGGTGTTGGCGCAGGATGGAGGGGATTAGTTGGGTGGAAAAAAAGACCAATGAGGAGGTTTTGAAGATTGTTGGCGAGGAAAGACAAATACTGAAAACCATCGAGAATAGGAGGGGAAAGATGCTGGGACACTTGGTAGAACACGATGAACTAATTAGAGTGATTAAAGGGCGAAAAGTAGAAGGAAAAAGGAAAAGAGGAAGACCAAGAAGGTCCTACATAGACCAAATCAAGGAAAAGTTAGGGGTCGTGTCGTACCAGGAAGTCAAGGAAATGACACTGAATAGAGAGGAATGGAGAAGACTCCACCGACAAGAGCGTAGCTCTTAAATTATAGATAGATAGATAGATCTCTGTTACAGGGGGCGAGGACTGCACTCCCTCCGCGCCTCCGGCTTCTAAATTACACTCTAGTGTTGGGTAGACTAGTACCACGGCGAAGGACCACGGCGAGTCGGGTTTCCCCAAATTGAGATTATTAACGATTACTTCGATCTTTAAAACTGTTTGAAATTAAAGTTATGACAAGGAAAACATCTACGAAATGAAAAAAAATCGTTTTGATAATCGGAGAACTGTTTTTTTAGTCTTACAATATTATGTAAATAAATCAATCTATTATTTAAAACTTCGTGAAACCGTTTTCGACCAATTAAAATTCGAACAGCAAAGTTTCGAAAATGAAATACCCTTAAAATATTCACAGAATATTATTTTGTATTTCATTTTAAGAATAATAGTTACATTTAAATAAAAAATATTATATGTTTAAGGGGGGCTCCCATACAAACGTGTTTTTTTTGCCCATACTGTGTAATATTGTAAGTTAATGGTACGGAACCCTTCGTTTGCGAGTCCGACTTGCACTTGGCCAGTTTTTATGTTATTGACGGGCCGAAATTAAATGATTGGTCGTATCGTAACAGAACGTGACCAGGCGTGACAACATGACTGTGTAATGGGTAGCGTTTCAGCGTGAGTGATGACTTTTCCAGACTTTCAGGCTGTACCTTATTCGGGTCTTAATTTTCCAGCCTTATTTTCTATCGAACCTGACTTTTGTTGTGTTGTCTAAACAGCGATAAAAATTCAAATGCGGATAACACATTGCTTAAAGTTTAGTATCGTTCGCTAGTAGAAAATATTGCCTAAGTAGGGTTATTGCCTGCCACTGAACAGAACAGCAACGCATAGCACGATTGCTTACAAATTGCAATAGTTATAGCTTTCAGAAAAGCAATAATTGCTCTCAAACGTTGCTCCCAAACAGACATCTGGATGCTAATAACTTTTAAAATAATGAGTAAATGTCAATTCTATTTATTGCTTTGGAACTGCAATCTAATCGCTGCTATATCTTTCGGGCTGCCAATCTATATAGAGCCTTTATGTCATGGGAAATTACTAAATACCTAAAAGTGTATACTAGTTTCGATTAGGTACATCACAATTTATGTAGGTACTGCCTATATTATATCATACCTACCAGTCGTTTCTTACCAATGACATCCTTCGTATTTTGTTACGTGTGTTACTGTCGTACTTAAAGACGTCAATTAAATTTAAGCCTTCATTTAGTCTCATGCCGTCTTTTTCTATTTAATTGACAAAGAAAGTGACAGAACGAGACTTAATTATAGATTACATTTCAATTACGTCTCTGAGTGCGGCAAAAAGTTTTTTTTAAAACGGTATGATCGTTGGAATGTCAGTTAGTAGGTACAATTTAAGAACCCAGCCCATCAGACTATACTCACATTTCGTTGCAATATCGTCCCTATTACAATTGCTATCATCTACCATTGTGTTTACAACGGCCGTGCTATCAGCCAAACATTGATCATCAAATTCATCAGTAAATCGATACGGGACGTAATGACTGTTATACGAGTTATAAGGTAAGTTTTAGATTTTGATATCGTGTCATCTACGTCATTATACTTATAATGAGGGGTTTGTGATAGTTTAAAATTTTAGTTTTATTTAATGATGATATCATAAATATAAATGTATATGTATGTATGTGTATGTAAGTATGTCTATCCGTTATTCTAGTCACCATAGCCAGGCATCTCTCACTCAATGTACTTGCGCGCGTTAATAGCGCTCGAGAGTACTCGAGCGCACCGACGGCGGTGCGTAAATCAGTAGGCTGCCAACAACCGACGGGCGCGCGCGTACGCACTGTTGAATTATTTGTGTTACGGTCGATTCGTTTTTATGCAAACTAATTAAGTAATATGATTTAAAAATGTGTTATTTACTGTACAAATGCAACCAGAAGCATATGTCCTGAATTAGTCTCAGATTTAAATAAAATTCTGGACTTATCAGAAGAGTCTCGAATGTTTTAAACTTTTTAAATCTTTTAGGCATACTGAAAGTTCCCACAGATGCTTTTTATAAGTATGTATGAATATATTATTGAAATAATTTAGCACAGAACAACATCTTAGATCTTGTTTTCCACATAACTACTTATTAAAACTGTTTGTACGGATTCGATTTGATTTTCGGGCCAACCGAAAATTTTGCACAGGTAAACATTTTGTAAAACACTATATCATTGTAAAACATTCCAAACTAAGCTACAAATGAAATAGGCCTTGTATCTAAAGAGGCAACCCTGACTTTATTAGTTTTACTCCAAGGTCGCGTAGCTGCAGAGGAATAATAACGTAATATTCGAAACTTAAAGCACATATTCGAGCGCAGCGGTGAGCGACAAAAAATTGTAGGCTATTATAAGAGTAGGTATAGACGATTTTCCTTGGAGTGATTTATCTGTTACGTAGTAACTATAATATAATCTGTGCCATAGCACAAGCTCACGCTTAGTTTGGGGGGCTAGTTAATTGGTGTGTTTGTTGAAACAATTTATTTATTTATTTATCATTATCCAATTTAGGTGCTAGGCTCTTGTCGGTGGAGTTTTTTCCATTCCTCTCTGCTTTCCGCCCTTCTTTTGACCTCCTAATACGTGATAATAATGATATATAATATTTATATTAAGATAATCATTAGAACAAAAACAATGTATTGATGATATGTGTACAAACATGTAGTGGAAGTACTTGTGTCTTAAAGCGGCTACTTTCAAAATGCAGTCAAAAAAGTACAATGTGTTTACTACAATATTTTGATTTGTTTGTGTACCCTATTGATACTACGCCCCGCACACTCACACGCATACTTGCCTTATTTTTATTTGTTTAAAACGTACCGTGAGAACCCCGAAGATCGAGTTGACATCGAGACGTTCCCTATGACACATGTACTAGACTGACCAGAGTGCTTTCGCCGCGTGTGTATCCTGTGAAGCTCCTTACAGACATTTCGAGTGATTGTGGCCTGTGAAGTGATACCTGAACCCTGAAAGCTGATGTGGCAAGTACCTAGCTATAAGTGCTCAGACCTGACTGATTTTCCACCAATCATTGTCGCCCTCCACGTGTAATCCACTGCCTAAACTCTCAAACATTTTGGTAGCAGAGCGTAGTTTTTTATTCGGACCCCTTATTAGTAACGTAATTTGTTTAATTGAGAGTTATTTATTTGCTACTTTCCTTTGTAATTTAAATAAAACGTCTCGTCATATACCTAACCTATTTACAGTAAATTCTTTAATACCATTCCAGTACAACCCCTTTTACATAAGTGTCGATTAAATCGATTAGCGCGTTAATTACCTACCCTTTGAGTGCAAGTGAGGTGCGCGAGCGCTTTGTTTCCCTATTGATCACGCCATTTCCGCGTGACCGCGTGCAAGTTGTTTACGAGTTACGTTTGCCATACCCGGTGCATCTGCGCCGTCCCTTACTATTTGTTCCTTTACGCATCCTATTGGAATCTTTTGTGAGTTTAATTTACCTACCTTGTTTCCTGCGATTTAAAGTAAATAAAATGTCGGATACCGAAACCGGCAACGAGACCGTAAGGGCCGTACTTTACACGGATACAGCTGAATACCGTGAAGCTATAGGTGAACTCCGTTATATTAGTGACTGGGTTGATGATTCCCACCGAGTTCTTGAGACCTTTTCCTCCAATCGTATGCGAGCGCGTCTTTCCGACCTGCCACTTATGTGCGATAAGTTTTCTGCCGCTTGTTCCAAGCTGTTAGGTAATCTCGATCCTGCGACTTATGAACAAGAATATGTACAAGTTAAGAACGAGATGCGCGTAGTAAGGGACAAAGTAGACGACTTAAAAATTAAGTTAGACGAAATACGACCTCACCAATTTGAGACGTCCTGTACTAGCACCCCCTTCAAGGAGAATAAATCCCTGGCTATTGATAACCCGGCTAGTAAATTGCCTGACCTACCTATACCTACGTTTGATGGCTGTCCCGATAGTTGGATCAGTTTTATAGACCAGTTTGATAGCGTGGTGGACAACCAGCCTAGCCTTACCCCGACTTTGAAGCTACACTATTTAGTGGGAGCCTTATCGGATGAACCTCGTCGATTGATACAACACCTCAAGATTGAGGCGGGCAATTACACCGTGGCCCGTGACCTCCTAAAACGTAGGTACCATAACCTTCGTGTTTTAGCGGATACCCACATAGCTCAAATAATGATGCTCCCTATTATAACGCCTAAACTTTCCGGGTTACGTGTGTCGTTCCTGAACCCCCTGCTTTCGACTTATCGATGCTTAGAGAGATTGGAACTTCCTGTTAAACATTGGTCATACCTATTAGTTCACTTATGCCTTGCTAAACTGCCTTCAGAGTTAAAATCGAGATTTGAACGTCGTTATGGCGATAATCCTAATCACCTCCCTACTTTTGATCATCTTATTACCTTTCTTGAGGATGAATGTAGGCACCACGACAATGTAGGTAGTGCTTCTGTCGTTGACACTACTACCCCCCCTACTGTAAGCTCCCCTCATTTGCCTAAACCTAACGCGCGTTCCCCACCTCCTGCGAGAGCCTTTGTTACTTTTGCGACGACATCTAAATGTCACCTTTGTAATAGTACTTCGCATTACTTACGCGAATGTCCCGATTTTATTGGCCTTCCTACACGTCAACGTGTTACTTTTGTAAAAGAAGCCCGACTGTGCTATCGATGCTTGGATAAACACTCTATATCCCAATGCACGCGAAATTATCGCTGCCGCACGTGCCGCCGTTCCAGTCATCACACGTCACTGTGTTATGATGACTCCTCTCCTGTGAATTACGATCGCGAGCGCTCATACCGAGACGTCGCGGCCTTAGCTTCTAACCAACCGCGGCAATCTCCACAAAGTCACTTAACGAACCGTGCGTCACCCCCACGTACTGAATGGCACCGTGTTCGCACCCCACCACCTCGTGATTCCCGTAGAGCATCACCTCCCCGTTCGGGCGGGCGATCCCCACCTGCACCCAGCGGTAACCGTACTTATAATGCCCCTTTAGGTCAAAGAACCCAGGATGAACGTGCATTTCATCATAAGTACAATGAGGCCCCACAATTCTGACTAGATAGCCCCCCTTCCATACCCGCCTTTACATCTTTACCTCGCAATTCTCTCGTTCTTTTACCTACGGCCTTGATTCATGTTAAAACCTCGTCTTGATATTATGTGGAAGCGCGTGCCTTATGTGACACTGGTGCTCAGGGCTGCCTTCTTACTACTGAGCTTGTTGTTGACCACATGAACTTACCTATCATTCCTTCTCCAGTTCCTGTTCGTGGAATGGGTGATGTTCAGGCGATTGATTCCCGGGCATTGTATCCTTTTCATTTGAGCCAGTTAATTCTGCCTTTCCAGAAATCTCTACCAGTGCAATAGTTGTTGATGTGATTGCTGGTACCCTCCCAGAGGTAGACTTGCCTAAAGGTGTAGTTGCCTGTGCTAGGCACCTCTCTCTTGCTGACCCTTTATTTTACAAACCTGGTACTATAAGTGTACTTCTTGGAGCTGACGTCATTGGTCGCCTTTTGGGGTCCAAGTTGTTTGTGTCCCCTGATGGCCTTACTGCTATCTCGACGATATTTGGTTATGTCCCGTGTGGTCCTGTTTATGGAGGATTTACTGATTTGGAACCCCCCATGACTGGAGTCTCGCTGTCCCAAATAGTTGAAAAATTCTGGAAAATCGAAGAGGCCCCCCAATCTCCAGTTGCGAACCCCTTGGATATAGAGTGTGAAACCTTTTTTAAAGCTACTACCACTCGTGAAAGCGATGGTAGATTTATGGTTAGACTCCCTTTTCTTCATGATCTTCCACCTCTCGGTGATTCTAAAACCAATGCCTTACGGCGATTCCATAATCTTGAGAAGCGTTTGCAAGCCAATCCTTATTTTTGAGACAAATATATTTCCTTTATGCGCGAGTACCTTGACCTAAACCATATGTCCCTTTCTTCATATGACTCGACCCGGGAACATTATTTTATCCCTCATCATGGAATTTTTAAGTCTGTTAGTGACAAAATACGTGTTGTGTTCGATGGTAGTAGTCCTACGTCCTCTAAAGTGTCCCTGAATCAATGTTTACATACAGGCCCTAAGCTTAAGCGAGATATTTCTCACATCCTCCTAAATTTCCGCAGGCACTAGGTAGTGTTTGTAACAGATATTCGTATGATGTTTCGTATGACTTGGGTACATCCTGATGATAGAAGGTACCAACTTGTGCTTTGGCGTGAGGATCCCTCTCAGCCACTTCTTGCCTATGAACTTAATACCAATACCTATGGTCTTCGTTCCAGTCCATTCATTGCAATTCGTGCCCTTCTTGAGCTCGCTGAACAAGAGAGACTTACCTTCCCTCGAGCTGCTGAAGTCTTTGAGAGAGATATTTATGTCGACGATTGTCTTACTGGTGCTGATACTATTGCGTCTGCCCGGGCTTTGAAAACTGAGCTTATAGGAATAATGGCCTCTGGTGGTTATGAACTCCGTAAGTGGATTAGTAACAGGCCCGAGCTCCTGGAGGATATGCCCCCGGATCATTTGCAACTTCCTCATTCATTCTCAGACCCAGATAATCCTCTGACTGTCGCTATTTTAGGTGTCCAATACAATCCTGTGAGTGACTCATTTACCTACAATTATACCTGTGATACCCGTGATACAAGTATTACAAAACGCAAAGTTTTATCTTTGATTGCCCGTATGTATGACCCTTGTGGCTGGATATCTCCCGTCGTATTTAAGGCTAAGGAATTTATCCAACGCTTATGGATGTCAGGCTTATCCTGGGATGATCCTTTAAATGAACCCCTGTCTTTAAAGTGGACTGCATTTGTTCAGGACCTAGCGAAGGTTAGTGAAGTGGCCATTCCGCGACATATCCTTCCCAGAGGTTCCTCCTCCTTATTCCTACATGGGTTCTGTGATGCTTCTAAATTGGGATATGCTGCCGCTGTTTATTTACGTGCGGAACTTCCGTCTGGTGTTTGCTCCGTCCATCTTGTTATGGCTAAATCTAAAGTTGCCCCTGTTCGGACCCGTTTAACAATTCTCAAGTTGGAATTGTTGGGAGCTACCCTCCTCTCTAAATTACTTCATCACGTCTCTCTTTGTCTGCAAAGGTCGTCTGTGTTGACTTCAATCCATAGTTGGACGGATAGTAAAATCGTGTTGTGTTGGTTAAAAACCACTCCTCACCTCCTTCAGACTTTTGAGGCTAATCGTGTCTCCCAGATTAATAATAGTCCTACATATAGTATTTCGGAACCTAACCCAAGTAGTGATCTACCTGGACTACGTTGTTTAGTAGTCTCTGCCGATGTTCCTACCCCGGATCCCTCATTCTTATTCGAGCGGTATAGTTTTTTCAACAAGCTAATAAACGTGACTTGTTACCTAAGGCGGTTTTTATTTCCTAAATCTTACACGTCCTACCTAGGCCCTGAGGAACGGAGAGATTCCCTTTTGTTTTTGGTAAAAATTGTTCAATTTACCTCCTTTTCTGATGAACTTGATCGCTTACGGCGTGGCGATCCTATCACTAACTCCCTGAGAAAGTTGAATTTATTTCTAGATGACAGAGGCCTGATTCGAGTTGGAGGTCGATTACAAAACTCCGATCTATCCTTTGATGCGCGCCATCCCCTTCTTCTACCTAAGAATGGTAATTTATTTCACATTACCATCGCGAGAATGCTCATGCAGGTGTTAATGCAATTCTTGCCATGTTAAATAGAGAGTTTTGGATCTTGTCTGCACGCAGAGCTATTCAGCATGTGATTTTTAAATGCCTTCCCTGTTATCGTCTCAAGGCGGCTGTATCTCAACCCTTCATGGGTGACCTACCTAAAGACCGCGTCACGGCTGCTAGACTGTTTGACGGTGTAGGTACCGATTTTGCAGGACCCTTTTTTACCAAAGTCCAGCCTATAGGAACAAAAGGTTAGTGAAAAGTTACCTGTGTGTATTTGTCTGCCATTCTACTAAAGCCGTTCACCTTGAGGTTGTGTCGGACCTAACTACTGAAGCCTTTATTGCGGCCTTTTCCCGATTCGTGTCGCGTCGTGGTGTACCTCGCCTAATCCGATCCGATTGCGGTCGAAATTACATCGGTGCCAACAATTACCTGAAAGAGTTAGAGTGTTTCCTGTCTCAAAACCAGGCGGCTATTGGTTCCGAGCTTTCAAAGCGGAACATATCCTTGGTTTTCGATCCTCCTGTTTGCCCTCATTGGGGAGGTCTTTTTGAAGCTGCGGTTAAATCGGCGAAATCGCACCTAAAACGAGTAGTAGGCGATACCCCCCTTACGTTTGAAGAGCTGACCACTGTTTTTGCTAAAATTGAAGCAGTTTTAAATTCACGCCCATTGTGCCCACTTTCTCCGGACCCTAATGATGTCGAAGTGTTAACTCCCGGCCATTTCTTAATTGGATAACCCTTAACTGCAATTCCGGAGTACCCTTATAAAGACGTCAAATTGCATCGCCTTACACGGTTTCAGCTAATCCAACAAATTACCCAGCACTTTTGGTCTCGCTGGCATTTAGAATACTTAAATACATTACAAATTAGAAATAAATGGACCTCTCCTTGTGATCCTCCTAAAGTGGGTGAGCTAGTACTCATAAAATATGACAACTTTCCACCTTTGCAGTGGCGTCGTGGACTCATTATTAATTTATACCCTGGCCAAGACCAAGTTGTTCGTGTGGTAAATGTTAAAACTCCTACCGGTAGCCTAAAGAGATCTTTGACGAAATTAGTTCGTCTTCCTGTCCAGTGAACTTCCTTTCCCTTAGCTTCCTAACCTTCTCGTAAACACTTGGCGTGTTTAGGGCGGGCGATATGTTTACTACAATATTTTGATTTGTTTGTGTACCCTATTGATACTACGCCGCGCACACTCACACGCATACCTGCCTTATTTTTATTTGTTTAAAACGTACCGTGAGAACCCCGAAGATTGAGTCGACATCGAGACGTTCCCTATGACACATGTACTAGACTGACCAGAGTGCTTTCGCCGCGTGTGTATCCTGTGAAGCTCCTTACAGACATTTCGAGTGATTGTGGCCT
The DNA here is from genome assembly GCA_949316185.1 of Pyrausta nigrata. Lineage (NCBI taxonomy): Eukaryota > Metazoa > Arthropoda > Insecta > Lepidoptera > Crambidae > Pyrausta > Pyrausta nigrata. The sequence goes on along the minus strand of OX438950.1, from coordinate 2,283,428 downwards.
GTGAAGTGATACCTGAACCCTGAAAGCTGATGTGGCAAGTACCTAGCTATAAGTGCTCAGACCTGACTGATTTTCCACCTATCATTGTCGCCCTCCACGTGTAATCCACTGCCTAAACTCTCAAACAAAATGAAAAAGACGTCTTGATCACTAAATTGATAAAAAATTACTTACCAGTACTAGTTAATCAAAAACAAGCTTAACGTAAACATTAAAGCATAATCAGTGCTGAAACCAGCCTTTTTATCAAATAAATATCTACCTTGGGTCGCTTGTGGCGCAGTGGTGGCAGCGCTTTGGTAGTGATACCAAAAGTTAAGCAACCCACGGCGCGGTCGTGATTGGATGGGTGACCATTCCGACCATTAAAGTGACGACCATGACAAGCATCTCCGTGCTTCGGAAGGCACGTTAAGCAGTTGGTCCCGGCTAATATCTGTTGGTATTAGTCGTCAAGCCTAGTCAAAGGCCCTAGGGCGGCTTGATAACATCTGACAGTAAGGTTTGTCACTTGCCTTACAGACACCCCTCCACCAATCCGCACTGAGCCCGCGTGGTGGGGTATGGCTCGTTCCTCCTCATAGTTGAGGTGAGGCCTTTTCCCAGCAGTGGGATCTAATAGGCTGACTGTAAATATCTACCTGGCTTAAGTTCTTCAACGACATCTAGCGGATTTCGAGTATCAATTTTTGACAAGTTAAATCTCTCATTTATTTAGGTAGGGTGATTCTTAACTTCTAAGAAAAACAAGCGAAGCAGTTTCAGATCTGTATTCAAGAAAATCGTACAAAATACCACTGGTTGAGAGTATGTTAATAATAATTTATTTATGTAAGTAGATACATACATTATAGTTGGTTCAAGGCTTCTTAAAATTCAATTGTTATTAGGTACGAACACTTTACGCTGGAACATTATCTCTCTACATAGTAAGTAGTACATAAACTTGGGTATATTAGCATAGTCTATACTTGTTGTTGAACATTGTAAACTCGTATCAAAATATTATACGTGCAGTAATTATAATATTTCACCAGTATCCACGCCAAAAGGGACTAATAATATTGTGTCCAGTCGATTTTCAACTATAGGTGTTTTGCAGTTAGGTGCTGGATCAACATCCAGCACCTTTATTCACAAACGTCGGAAACTACAGATTTCGAGGCAGGTTTCCGCAGACGTCAAAAAATGCGCGTCTCAAACGTCGGAATCGAAAACTTTGACGTTTCCACAATGCTTAAATGACATTAGCTTTCGAAAACACCCTTCGGAAATAATGTTTGACATTTGAATTCGGAAAGGATCCGAAACGGAAACTTTTCCGACGTTTGTAAATAAGGGTGCATGATTAGGTTTAGGGGCGGCCAAACTTAAGCTTCCATAATAGTAATAAGTTAATAATTTAAAAGAGCTATGACGACGCCCACTTAATGGTACTACGGTTACCCGTTCCCCGTTGGCCCAAAATACTTAGGGAACAATTCTGTGCGTCTTCTCTTATTCAAATTTTAAATCCAGGTATTTTTTATTATTTTCAGCATCGTTGAGCGAATACAAAGTAGGTACATTCTCTAAAAGCTTGTTATCGACTTTTGATTACATGTTCACAAATTAATGCGTAGGTATAATGCATAAATACAAAGTCGTCATATTTATTATTGAGTAATACCGCTAAGCACACAGCCATTTTGTTAACATTGGTGTCAATTTTGCTTTCTTGTAGGGTACCTTACATATGTACCTATTTATACCAACGTACTTATTACCACTAGGCAAAACTCAGTAACTTATCAACCTTGTGTTATCCACTTCATCTACAAGTAATTAATCGGTGTAGGAATTCGTCTTCATTAAATAAGTACATGCCCACATTTGCAAAGAAAGACAATCAATCTGCCACTGACGACTGTATTAACTTTTTCGCTGGCTTACCGGTGGTGCCTGTATCGTATTTTATCACATGCAAATCACAGTCACTTACAATCAATAAGCCCACGGACTTCTCTTAGTAGTGTGCACACTTCAACAGACGTTGTTTAAGCTGCTGCAGGATCATAATTGCTTTGGTTTTTTCCCCAGGCGTGGTTCTTTCTTTACGCAAACGATGAACTCTAATCACATCTTCAACTTCACCCAGGGGCTCCTCCTATACCACAATCCATACAACACCAGTTGTAACAGCAGCATCATTAAGCAGCAGCTTTTGTCCAGAAACACGGCGGTTCTTTATGCGAGCGATGACAATTTGGCTCAGCCTTAATACCACAGACAAACTTATCCATATTTTCTTACATTTCAACAGACGTTGCTGTCGTTGCTGTAACGTTATTGACTGTGACACCTTCATGACTCCCTGGAACATCACGTCAACAGGTGCAGCTGTGTTTGCTGCAGCATAATTAAGCAGGCTCTTTCATCCGCAGATACGGTTTTTTGTGCTAAGACTAAAGCATAGCCCTGACACCACCTATAGACTTTCCTGTACCCCCATTTTACACTTCAGTCGCTGAAGCTGCAGCAGCATCATTGAGTAAGGGCTTACGCCCGCAGACACGACGGTTGTTGGTGCACGCGATGACGACAAGGCACAGCCCTGACACCGCCACCCACACTCCGCCCACGTAGAATGTCAGCTCCCAGGAACCAGTCAAGTCGTACAGCAACCCTGGAGTGATATATTTTAAAGGTAAGATACGATTTTGATCTTTAACCGCTTAAGTTATTAAGTTAACCGCATAGGGGTGGAAAACTAACACTAACACCACATATTTGTAAATGTGACCCGAAAATAAAAGATTGATTTGATTTGATTCAACTGAGAAAGTTCGAAAAGACCAAAGACCACTAACAAGAGATAAGTTAAGAAGTTGGGTTATGATAGATAGGATTTCGAAATTGTGGGGAAGTTCGTTTAAAAAACAATAATTAAAATCCAATAAATCCCAATTAATTACGATGATATAAAATCCTTTACATTAGCTACTTAGACTCATTAATGTGTTCGAAGTTTTTCAAAGTTTATTGGTGCATTAAAGGCTTAGTGCTTTATTAAACTACTAACGTTTTAATAAAACTTTACTATAAACTACAAATTTTCATCCCTCCTTGAATCCCGTCATCCGAAATCCTTAACCCGTTCATGAATGATTTTTACAATTGAATTATATTATATCTTTCCTATGATCTTTTAACATGCACTGCTAAATTAGTCTGCAATTAAAATTACATACAAAAATGAAGCATCGTACCTCCCAACGGTGGCCCGACTAGATGCCCGATACCCTGAGCCAGCAAGATCAGTCCGTACGCCACAGTGAAGTGTTCAATCGGGATGAGCTTCATCAGGATAGCTGGGGAATATGAGTAGGAACTGGCGAATGAAAACCCGAAGACTGCCGAGTTGATGCTCAGCAGCCAGAAGTTGTGGATGAAGAAAGGGTACGCGGCTACTGACGCACCGCATAGAATGAGGAAGAAAGAGAATGTCTTCATCACGTTCAGCCAGGGCTGGTCGCCTGACCATCCCAATACCACCTGAAAAAACATATTGCACTTGAGAAAGCTACGTCAGGCGGAAATCGAACTTATATCTGCCTCAATGCTTGCGATTCCCTAATGTTAAAAAGACATGAATTCGTTTCAATTTCATTATACGTCACGGGTATTCCTAAGACTATCACTCGAATGTGGTTATTAACATTCTTTTTTGGTTTTTGATGCCCATTATGTAATAGTAGATTCTCACTTATCTTTAGTCCCAACCCAATTGTAGGTATATCAAATTAGTCTCAAATGAAGAATGTTTAATTTACCTACAACAAAATACCAATGCGATCTCTTATGTAGAAACGTGCAAGATGAATAATTGTGTATGATCCATATTTGCTCTGATGTGTATCAACATTGTTTCCAATAAATATTCATTGACCTATTGGAACATACTTATTGTTTGAGAAGCAGCCGGTCTAATAACAGTGGGAAATGAGCACGGAATGCCGAAACAAAATGATTAAGCGGACGATGCATGTTTAGACGTTTTTATTGGCTCAATTACTGAGCAGGGATGTAGGGAGCTTTGTAAACGGTAGCGAATCTTTCGGATATCCAAAACTAATATACCTATATGTTTCGAATAATTTCAGATGGTGGCAAAGTTTAAATGACATTATATGCCACTAGTTTTTCAGGTATTTGTACCTACCTACTAGGCTGATTAAACTGACATAAATAGCACGTGATTTTCCATGCATTACTTTAATGATAAATTATTTTATTCCCGAATGTAACCTAAAAGGATTATCGAGCCATTACTTTGTATTTTGACTTAACTATTTCTTGAAAATCTAATATTCGTAAGCGTTTAAAAAAAAATACAGGTGATCCGAAATAATTTCATATTTTTCGTTTATAGGAGTATATAATAAAATAATTCCTGCATCACAGATGTAGATCTGGATACAGATCCAGATCCAAATTATCACCGATCATTCAACAACACCGATTAAAAGTACTACACTAGCAATTGTGTTGTGTTGTGACAAACAACACTACGTAATTTAATGCAGTGTACTTACATCAATTCTATTTGAATTACGCATCGGTTGAAATAAAGTGTCCTTCTTTTACTTACAACTAAAATAACTATTCTATTTTTGATTAACCACTTGATATATACAATGCAAGCGTTCATTCCATTCGAGTACCTAAATATCAGTACCTCTAGGTATTCGAAGAAGAAAGTCCAGAACCAACGGCATAAAGTGCTTTTACGAGGCACGAGGGTAATGCCCTAAATACCACCAACTTTTAGTTTCGACCCGACACTGGATTCGAACCCGGGACATCTTGTGTAGAAACCAACGATTTTCGCCATCGAAATTTGAAAGTTATGAATAGAAAGTGCGAATACACAGGGTAGGAACAGCATAGTAGCATGCTGTGTATTGCGCACATGTGCATTATATCTCTCAGGCAGTTGGCTAATAATCTCAGTTCAAATTGGCCACTGTGTTTGAAATTCGGCTTAGAGGACATGTTAATTCGACTACAGTGGCCAATCTCGGAGATTAGCCGACTGCGCGGGAGAAGTATGTGCGCATTACACAGGTGCACTCTCTGTCCCTTCTCTCTCATAACGGGGATCCACACGCAAAGCTTGATGCAGATGGCGTAGCATAGATGCGGCTAAGTCAAAAATTTTGCTATTGTTTATGTCGGGTTTTTTCGTATCTAATTTACAGTTTCGTGACTATCTAATGTTATTTCATCGTTATGTATTCGTCAATGAAGTTATCTGTACTAAAAGACGAACTTCAGAAACGAAGATCAAAAGTATCTGGTAAAAAAACCGATCTTATTGCGAGGTAAACATTTGGGTGTTAATCCAGTTTAATTACTGTAAATGTTACATTTAATTGGTTGATGAAATTGTCTTTGTTGTATTTGTGTTACAAATTAACTACATAACAAGGTTTTTAATAAATATAACTAAAATAATAAAACGCGTACATGTTTGTTTTTTAGGTTAGGATTCTACGATCGGAACCGCGATGATACCGGGAATTTTGGTGTCGTAGCTTCACAATCTAGTTATACGATGAATGTTCCCGATCCATAAGCTTATCATGATGTAAATAGTTCTAGTAAACTACCTAAAATTAATAAATTTTCTTCTTATAGCTGTTTCCCAGTTCTTTTTTAAAACTGGGTCTTTTGGAAATAAATGAACACCATTATTGTAACAACCTGGCACAGCACATAACGGTATTATGCTTTCGTAGATGAAAACACAAAAAAAATACTCAAAAAAACACAACTTCTGTACTGGAATGACAGATAGCTTTGGCCGCATCAACAATCCGCCACCTACCAGGAGAATTTGGCAGTGTGGATCCCCATTCGATGAGACGGCAGTCCGTCATGACCGTAGAGAGATCAGGCGCAGGAACAACGGCTCTTAACGTGCTTTCCGAGGCACGGAGGTGTTAACACCACCAACTTCCTGACTCCGGAGCTGTATCTGAGTTATTTCAAGACAAAAAAAACTCAACACTTCGTCCCGATCCGGGATTTGAACCCGCGACCTCGTGAATAATACCCAGCGTGCTGACCACTAGACCAACGAGGCAGTCATTTTATTAGTACTATTCGACATTTTGACTGTATGCGTTAAAAGCTTATTAAAGATACGAGTACTTACGATCCCAATAGCGCTGGCGATACCAATGATGCTGATCATGACCTCGCCCCCCTCCATATTCTCAGAAGTCATGTACGACTTCAGGAAGAAGTACGGCACGATGAACCACACCGACAGGATAAGCTCGGACAGGTTGAACATGAAGAAGTGGAACTCGGTGAACATCTCGAAGTTGAAACTCTTTTTTAGGATCTCGAACATGCGGTGATACCATCTCTGGGGAGGAGAATCAGAAAATTAACAATTTTATGTAAATACAAGCCGCCTAACTAATCATTTTTATTAATAACTATGAGGACGCCCTACCCTTTTTTCCTTTTTTTTAGTACCAAAATATTAGTTTTAAGCACTAAGTCGCCCCGTTGTTTTGTATTTTTTGTACTAAATAAATACTTTTTCTTTCTTTTTTTCCACTCTCCACGATCTTGGGCAGCTGTTTTCCAGTCGTCCAGCCAGTTATCCAGCTCGTCAAATAATAAAAAAATATACCACTCATTATAATGAACTAGTTGTTCCCCGCGACTTCGCCCGCGCAAGAGTTGGATTTTCCATATAAACTTTCATCTCCAATTTCACCCCCATAATGTTTTTATATCGCGACAAAATGTAGCCTATGTCCTTTCCAGGGTCTTGAACTGTCTCCATACCAAATTGCATCTCAATCGGTTCAGTGGTTTAAGCGTCAAGAGGTAACAGACAGACAGACAGACACACTTTCGCATTTATAATATTAGTAAAAAGTATGGATAAATAAGAGACGGCTGAATTAAAAAGTTTGTTTTCGTTACATCACGACTTATGCTGTCATGCATTTCAAATTTAGTTGTTGATATTTAAAGTGTTAGAGCAGTGTCATAAATAATATTAGTAAGGCAGTAATAGTTATCTATTGCTCTATTAATTTGCTATTGCTACGGAAAAATATGACTGAAAAGGTAATAAGGATCGAAAATAATGAATGTGTCATTCTTTGGGTCTTTCCTTATTTATTGAACTACTTAAATTACTCAATTAAATTTAATACACAACATAAAATTTATCCCACAATATTCATAACTTGGCATCGATCCAACTGATTTAATTTTAGAAAGGTAAGCTATGTTTGTGTCGGTACCTAAACGACTCTATGAAAACATTTTCGAATTGCCGTGGTCAAGTTGGTAGGTAACGTTAGTTTTTCACTACATAGGTACTGCATAGGCAGAAACAGGAAAATTCACATATACGAGTAAGTACCGTAATAGGTAAATTGTACCTAAAACCGTTTCAAACAACTCGGTACCTACTCTTATCAAGTACTAGCAGTTCCCCGCGACTTCGCCCGCGCCAACTCGGATTTTCCATACAAATTTTCATCCTCCATTTCACCCCCCCTGATGATTTTATATCGCGACAAAAAGTAGCCTATGTCCTTCCCAGTGTCTCAAACTCGGTGCCAAATGTCATTTGATTCGGTCCAGTAGTTTCGGAGCCTATTCGATGCAAATAAACAAACAAATCTTTCCTCTTTATAATATTATATAGTAATATAGTATAAGTATAGATAAGTCAGGTCACGCATTTGAGCTACGAAAACAGCTTTTATTACGTAGGGAATAGAGGCGGTCTCAAGGTCAATAGGGTAGTCTGACGTGCGGCGGTGTGTACCTGGATAGGTGGAAAATGTATTTAAAGCAGTTAGTATTATCTACTTACCATCTCGTCATCTGACTCCGATTCGATTGACCACATGGAGTTTCTATAAATATCTGGTAGGGACGACGCTTTTAGCCTGTACCTTGTAGGAATGTTCATCATAGTTCCACGATACATGATCGTGTTCCGATACAGGGGCATGTCTTTGAAGTAGTGGTGGTCTGTAGAAATCTGTTTCACTAGCCAGCTTGACGGTTGACCCTTAATTTCCTTTTTTGGAGAATGTGCTTTGTGAGCGTGTGTCGCGTCGTGACTAGTTCTCCTCGCGTCTTTTGTTTTTTTATGCTCATGATCAGCATCTTTGATCTTGTCAACAGATTTGTGCACGTCTGAATCGTTGGCGTCTTTCGGCTTCTTAATCTTCACTTGTACGGGCAATTTAGCTGGCTCTGGCACGGCGTCCGGTGGCGGGGCCTCGACGTTCAGGTTGATTTCTGAATGTCGTCTTGTCAACACGTCAGGGTAGTTCTGAAGTATTATATTGTACAGCCGGTTGTTCTTCATAAGCTTGTCGATGACCTCTGGTGGTACCTGGAAAATAATGAAATTGTTTTAGAAAGTAGCCTTTGTTTTTTTAGGATAACTTAAAAACATGTCATTACACTTACCCTTTCATTTTGTTGTATAAACGTAGGTAAATGTATAGCGGAATGCATACGAATAAACATTTGCTCAGCGTTCATTTGTGTCGTATTTTCTAACTGTTCAGCTTCAGCGATCGATGTCGCTAGCGTCTCCAAAATATATTCGGGACTTTTCCCGCTTTTCAGTAACGATTTTAATTCATCGCCCGTCAAAAATAGTGATTCCCCTCCCACAGACCGAGACGATAGTGAGCCTGCACTGGATGATCGTCTCGACATCGAACGTTCTCTTTTTTGCTTGATTTCCAACCATTCGGGCGTCCTCATCAAAGCACCACATACACACATGTTCAACAGAGTCCCAGCGAGTAGTACGACAGTGTTTCTCCAATCGTAGACTTGTAGAAAATAATGCGTCATAGGAGAATAAATCAACGTTCCAAATCCGATACCACTCGAGGCTAATGACACAGCCAAGTTCCTCCTTTTATCAAACCAGAACGCGACCGACACGACCGCAGTTACGTACAGTATCCCCATCGCTAAACCACTCATGAAACCGAATGTCAAACATAACATTTCAATAGAATTACTCACAGAAGCTAACAAGAAACTTATCGTGGATAGCAGCCCAGCGATCATTGTCATTACCCTGCATCCGTATCTGTCGACTAAGGCACTCATGATTGGTCCAGCCAACAGAGGAGTTGCTATGAACAAGCTTCCAATCATGGAAACTTGTGATTGTGTCGTGTCGAAGAAACTGGCGAACTCTTCTTGAAGGAGGCCGTAAGAGAAACTAAGTCCATCAGCACAGGCTGATACGAGGAACGCTGAGATTACGACCACCCAGCCCCAACCACCGTCAGGCACCGGGGGTAATTTGGATACGATTGATTCTGATTCTTCTGAGCTATCACTGTCATAGTCACTCTCACTCAGTCCTGTGAATTTGACTCTTTCACCAGGTGGAGACGACGTTCCATTGTTCTTCTCATAGTGAGCCACTATTTCTTTGCTTTTCGACTTCAGTGAGTTTATTTTGTTAATATCTTCTTCTACATCATTTGGTAGCACCGTGTTGTTTCCATTCTGATTTTTAGCAATAAACGGTTTCTCTTCATTTTCTTCTGCCATTTGGACTAATTTGGTTTAAGCTTCGGTTATTTAAATTACTGTAACCATAACGTTGATTTTGTCTGGGCTGAAAAAAACGTTAAATGATAGGTAAAATAACAAATTAGTAATATAATAAAATATTAATTTAATAAAACATTAATTTTATTACTAATTTGTTATTTTACTTAGGAGGATATTTCCTCTTAAGTAGCTTGGGCAACTGCACACACCAAGCTGTTTTTAAGTTACTTATTTCAAAACTTTTCTAAGAATTTTGCCATAAAAAGTAATAAATGAAGTGTCGTAACGTTGATTCGATTCCCTAACGCGCGGTTTAATTTGCTTCGTTTTTCATGTTTGCAGAAATGGTATTTTTAACGTTTTTATAGGTAGGTAGTAGGTACCTAATGCAGAGCAGACATAATTTGATAAGAAACTGTTTTAGGTGATAACAAAAATTTATCTATGCCGTTCGGAGCAGAAAGCGAGAGTTAAATCTACTTTGGAGGAGTAGAGGACGATAAATAATACTTTCGTAACCATCTACAGGTTGTGTTTCGTTCCGAAAAGAGATGATTCTCTAAATTACTTTGACTTAAACATAAACAATCATCTTTTCAGTTGTGCAAGTTAACTTATCTAGTGCAAGTTAACTTATCGAATGTACGCAGGTTGTACACTCGAAGAAATGATTGCAGATATTTACTTCAGAATACTATAACAGTATACGAGTACCTAATACCCCTTCGAAAAACTGTAGTAGAAATAATTACCTATTGTTTTGTTACAGCGCCACATACTTAACATCAATCGGTGATTTACAATAGGAGTAATGACCTTATCTCAATAAGCGTTACTTTAAGTAACCAACCATGTGTTGATGACATAACCACATAGCTTTATCACGTGATAGGTATTCTTCAGCTAAACAATACACAACCACTTAGTGTGTGCTTCTGCTTACCTGTTTGTTTAACTATCTGACAGACAAGGGTATTATGCCTAGTCCGGTATTCCCATTGAAACAAATACAACATTTATTAACATTAATTCTTGTTAAAACATAAGTTACCCAATATGGGTCATTATTTTATGTGACGCGTGTATAAGTAATTTATTTTAATTAAGTAATGAGACGGTTTCAAAATATCGAATCAATCGGATATAATCGCCTTAACTATCCTTTGAATCATTGATTTAATAATGTTAGATGCTAATGTCGTGGATTATTTTTATGCTCATTAACTTAATAAGTAAGTAACATTGATGCAGAATATCTGAAATATGGTAGACAACTATGTATTTATTCTATAAAATGAACCTTCATTTCAGTACTGAAATTAGCCTGACGCTTTCTCAATATAAACACATCCCTCGTGGTCACAAATGAATGAATCACCACTAACACACACATCACGAAACTGACCGGCTTGAAAAATAAAATGTTTGCCAAATTGCACTTAACATGCGTATCTAACTTGTGGTTGGTACGAAACACTCACTGATACTCACATAGATCACCACTCAAGATCATTAAATGTAACCTCGTGCTAAATGAAAGTTAAAACTACATGTCGTGGAGACACGTCACACCAGTACCACGGTTGAAAGTGCACTGTCTCGACTCGACGCGACGACTCTCGGGAGTCTCGGCTCGGGCCTCGGGCAGGCAGACGGCTACTGACGCACGGCACTCGAAGTCCCGTTAGGCCACCCGAAAATACAAAAACTGTGAAGGCCTTTTGTAGATAACGCATGACGATATTTTAATAACGTGAAATAGGTCGAGAGATAGCAGCAGGCGTTTACTGGAATTCTTCCGAAGTGGTTTTTACACCACATAATTTCATCTATCAAGGCACCAACCTTCTTGCTAGATGGAATTCTGTGGGTATTAAAGTTGGTTACAGGTTATATTATACTTAGGAATGATTAGCTTTAAAAGTTTGATTAAATAAGTATCTACTATATACTTAATTATTTTTATTTAGCCAGATGTTGTCTGGCTACCTATTTAGTAGTCTACAGCTAGCGGTAGATACGTAAGGTAAGCTAATTAAAACCGCTTATAAATACGGGCTATAGCAACACAGATTGACCATAACCAATGCTATACACACGGCACTTCAGACTATACATACATGTTGACCTTGACACCTCTATTTCCTACGTGATAAAAGCTGTTTTGGAAGTTCAAATGTATACCTTGATAGCCGACTGTACCTAGTTAACCTTAGATCAACTATTCCTGTAGATATTGCATGTTGATGTAACTGACAGCTGCGGACATTTTCAAGTCCTTCGTTGACAATAAGTATTTGATTCGAAATCTAATTAACGCGTTGGTACCTAGGTATACAAGGTGCTAGTGCATGGGGCCATAATCAAAATCTAAAAAATCACGTCCTTTCTACAAATAATTCGGCTTCTGCTACCTCGATGATAATTTATGGAGAGCCAATTTTGTTTTCACGATTTCGGTGATGTCTCCATACTAAGTTAAAGTTGTACCTACCTAGGTACTGTTGATGGATCTGATACTCCTTGAGGATCGGAAGACCGCCGGTGGTTTCATAACAATTTGATTTTTTATTGTGTCTGAAAACATGATCTTTGAAGTATTATACCTAATAAAATAAAATAAATTCGTTAACTTACATAACCAGTAATATAGGTTTAGGAGTGTAGGTTTACTTGAAGTGTCAGTTGAATGTGGGTGGCGCCATATAATGGGTTTTGACTCTGTAAATATCTTCATTCAGGATTTTTGTATGTACATAAGTAATCATTAACCGTTAATGGTTTCAATAGCTTCTTGACCTTGATATTTACCTATTTATACCAACTATTTACGTAAATTAGGTAGAATGTAGGTATATTACGTGATCAATGACCTCTTTTATTTTAGGGGGAAGTAGACAAGAATAGAATTTTAAAAATATAGATGCATGCCGTCAGACACTCAGACAGCAGATGGCGTCGCGACAACCGACGTGTAGTGATCTCATCACTTGCTCTATCGATGATACGCGCATCTTGAATCTCGATCGATACGTGGATTAAGTACTCGTAGTAATAGAAAGATAATCGTGTGTTTGAATCGTCAACTTAAAATATAATTTCCCGGCCCAGTGAATGAACTGGGCCGGGAAATTTACTTTTATGTTGACGATGCTTTTGAATTCCTGTCTGATGCAGAAAAAAAGAGATGTATGATGAAAGACTTACACCTATTGTTGATTAGTCTACTTAGTGTAGTTAACTAGGTACACCATTTGAAATAAATTTCCTATTTAATTGTTCCAGTAATGACCTAGCCCCAAACTAAGTGTGAGCTTGTGCTATGACACTAAGCTAGGATAACACATAAATAGTTATATTTTTTATAAACATCCACGATTTTAATGCCCGTGCTCATTAGACAAAGGTTTGCCACCTTTGGGAGTCGAACCCGCACCCGCCACTAGTTTCGTAGTTCAGGACTCCGAAGCGCGCAGCACACCTACACCAATATACAGAGCAAATACGCCTAGTTAAAAGGGTCGGGGAGGCTAGTATGGCTCGCTCGCCTGTTTTTAAATTGTTTTAACAAACACGCCAATTTATCTAGTACCAAACTAAGCGTAAGGTTGGGCTCGGTGACTACTTAGCTGCTTGCGTGCTAGACATACAGGTACACATCCATGTACAGTCCATACGTTTTTATTAGACTTAGGTAAATGCAGACCGTGGATTTGTTCCCCTAGCGGAATTTGAACCCGCAACTTCTGAAGATATTATACGATTAGTAGTCCGGAGCGCGAACCACTAATTATACCAAGAAGGTCGTCAAAGCGCTCCCGAAGTGGTGTAGATCTGCCCGCTGTGTATTATGTGTATCCAGGTAATAGGTGCCCGTCGGCGACAAGGAGAGGAAATTCCATGAGAAAGGGATCATATTTGTGTATCATTTTTCACATCATATAAAACAAATCTATATAAGATGTTTCGAAGATTTTTTATAGCTCATGTAACCCTGGTAACACCTTTTTTTTATCAGACAAACAAGTAGAAAATTAAATTCATCGAAACTGGCAACATTATACCAAAATGTCATCTTCTGTTGACAACGAAGACTTTTTGGCGGGAAGTTGAAAAGGGCGGACGACATATTAACTTTTTATAATTTATTATTTAATATTATTTTAATTGTACATTTCTGTAACTAATTAGTGTATTTAGTGTAAAATATTGTATATAAAAGTATTTCGGTAAGTTTTTGCACAAATTGTTCATAGCAGTGAGCGGCATTAACATGGAGACGGAGCCGGACCCTGATCCTGACCCTCCTCCAGCCACTACTAATCCTCTACTTACCTTACTTGAAGCAGATAGCTTTATTTCTACGCAACAGGCGGAGTACGAAACGTTCAAATTAGTGTCAGATAGGAGAAATAAAACAAAGAAGAAACAGCACTTAGCTTCTAATAAACTTAAAAGTAAATCTCCCACTCCAAAAATGCACATCCCAGATAATGTATTGAAGCAGATTTCTAATAAGGCTTCTCCATTAAACAACCAAAATAATGCACAGACAAATCCCTCCATATTTCGCAGTAAATATGCTGAGTCTGATTCTGGCTCTTATATAGTCCATGTCAGTTTAAAAGAAACCTCCCCAAATGCTGGCTCCACTCTTCACCCCATAAAATTTGGAAATTTCTTATTTAGAAATGGTCTTAAAAACATTATTGAGGATGGCATCAAGCGCATTGGTCGCAACAGACTTTCCATCTGTTTCAAAACTGCAGGGGCAGCTAACTCTTTCTTGTCCAACGAAACTATCCTGAAAGAGTATACTATGTTAATTCCATCATTCAATATTTCAAAAATGGGCATAGTGAAGGGGGTTCCTACTGAATGGTCCCATGAGGATATCATAGAAAATTTAAGAGTGCCTGATGGCTTTGGGCCTATCATTCGTTCCAGACGTCTAAGCAGAAAAACCACTAACTTTGAAGGTGTGACATGGCAACCCACACAAACAGTAGTGTTAACTTTTGATGGCCAATCCTTACCGAGTAGAGTCTTCTCATTTTTCTCTTCATTGCCTGTTGAACAATATGTATTTCCCACCATTCAATGTTATAACTGTTGCCGCTTTGGGCACACCCGGATGCAATGTAGGAGCTTGCCTAGATGCTTCAAGTGTACAGAAAGTCACCCTGGTTCAAGTTGTCATGAGTCTGAGTTTAGGTGCATTAATTGTAATAATCTACATCAAGCTACTGACCAATCCTGTCCAGAGTTTATTCGCCAGAAAAATATTAAGCATTTCATGTCTCATCACTCTGTTTCCTATCAAGAGGCTGCAAAAAACTTTCCATTACATACAAAATCTTATTCTGAAATAGCATCCAGTCCTACTAAATTTTTAGTTCCTGAAAAACAGAGGTCATCTTCATCATACAAAAAAACCGTTTTTATAAATAAAAAAAACAAAACTGTAAATTCTTCTAGTCCTGCCGGGTATGACAAGGTTGCACACAATGCTCTTATTAACCAGATCCCCGAACCTCAAAATGGCTGTGGGTTTTTGGCTGAAACTACACAAAATGACTCCATATCTCCTAGTGACTTAAATAACCTTTTGTCTTCTTTAATCAATACTATTGTTAACTCTGCTTTACCGTACACTGTTGCCATTTCCCTGATTAACAACCTGTCTGTCTCTATTTACAATCTTCTCAAAAATGGATCAAATAATTCAGTGGAATTGTAAAAGCCTTTCGTCTAAATCAACAGAACTAATCTCCTTAGTCAATCAACATCAACCTTTTGCACTTGCTATCTCTGAAACCTGGCTTAAGCCAGATAGCAATTTTAGATTTCGTGGCTATACAGTTTTAAGACATGACAGAGATGATGGGTACGGTGGAGCTGCCTTACTCATAAAACAAAACTTCATATTCACGTCATTAACATTACCGCCGTTTTCTCACAGCCACTTTAATGCTGTGGCAGCTAAAATTGGGGACCTTTCAATTTTATCCGTTTACATATTTTGTAAAGATTCTTCTGTCATCCCTATATTAAAGAATTGCATTCGATCACTTCCTCCTCCAGTATTAATTTTGGGTGATTTCAACGCCCACCATCCCCTTTGGGGCGCCCCTGGCAACGACCAGATTGGTAATGATCTTGTGGATATTATTGATGACCTAAACCTGTGCGTACTTAACGATGGTTCTCCGACAAGGAGACCTTATCCTGATCAATCATTAAGTTTCGTGGATATTTCGCTATGTTATGCTTCCCTGTTTCCAGGCCTATTATGGAAATGCTGCCCGACTTCTTTTGGTAGCGACCACTATCCCATCGTTATTTCTTTGCCCAAAAATTCTCGTTCAGTAGACCCTCTCCCTCCTTTGCTTAAATACAACCTCAATGATTGTGACTGAGAGATAACCTCAATGATTCGTTTGACAGCTTTGTTTCGGCTATTCAATCATCAGCTGATTCGGTCTTTAGATGTAAAAATGTTGCCAACGGTAAGATTCCATCTCCTCCCTGGTGGGATCCTGAATGTACCGCCGCTGTTAAAAAAAGGAATGAGGCTGAAAAGCGGTGTCGCAACTTATTGAACTTAGATAATTATTTAAATTATAAAAATATTTCTGCTGCTACAAAACGCCTCCTGAAGAAAAAGAAGAAAGCAGGTTGGCATCGTTTCTGTTCGTCGTTATCGCCTGATACTCCATTGACTACAGTTTGGAATAATATTAAACGTTTTAGATGTTCTTTAGTAAACTCCAATCGTAACTCTTTTAGCTTGGACTGGGTTTATGAATTTATAAATAAATTAGCTCCGGTCTATGTTCCAAATATTTCACAATTTCCTATTATTGACCATAATCAAATTACTAACTCAACCAATGGCCACTTAAATTCTCCATTTTCATTTAAAGAGTTAGAGTTCGTTTTAAATCGCGTAAAGGATTCAAGTCCAGGTCCAGACGGCATTCCATATTCATTCATTTCTCATCTCACCCCAGTTTCCATATCATTCTTGTTAGATATTATAAATCTAGTTATAGATTCTGGTGCAATACCTCGTTCTTGGAAACATCATATCATAATTCCCATTCTTAAACCGACAAAAAATCCTTCAGAATCGTCATTATACCATCCCATAGCTTTGGCTTCGGTTTTTTCAAAAATCGCTGAGCATTTAGTAAAAAATAGATTGGAATGGTTCTTGGAGCGAAATAACCTGTTGGGCCAATCTCAGTTTGGCTTCAGAAAAGGTAAAAGCACCATGAATAATCTTAGTATTTTCTCTACAGACATCCTCTTAGCGTTTTCGGAAAATAAATCAATCACAGCGGCTTTCTTAGACGTTGAAGCAGCGTATGATAATTTAGATATTACAATCCTAAAACAGAAATTAGACATGCTTAATATTCCATCAAAAATATCAATTTTCATTTATAATCTTTTTACCGAACGATCTATTTCATAAAGGGTTTCTGGTTTGAATAGTAATACTATGCGCTATGTATGTAAAGGTGTTCCGCAAGGATCAGTTCTCAGTCCACTTCTATATGACGTCTACACCAGGGATCTTGAAAATATAATTCCCTTCTCTTGCTCTATCCTTCAATATGCTGACGATATTCTGATTTACTCAGTCCATAATTGTATTCTCACTGCCGCATCCGCGTTAGAAAACTGTTTGAATGATCTTTCACTGTGGTGACAACCACAGTGAAAGATCATTACCACAGAGTCATAATTTATCTATTTCAGTTTCAAAAAGTACTATAGTCATTTTTCTAGAAAAAGATCCGTTCCTGATATTCATGTTAGTATTCATAATATTCGACTACCCATTGCAAACGAGATACTATTTTTAGGACGAAAGTTTGACGGTAAATGCAATGGTCAAGCATTATATCAATTACACTATTGATAAATGTGAAAAAGGGTTAAACGTGTTGAGAGCTCTCGCAGGTGTTTGGTGGGGTGCTCATCCCTTTACTATAAAATTGGTTTATAATGCTATTAGTCAGAAGTTTACTAGATTATGGTTGTTTCACAAATAACTTAGTTTGTAAGACAGCCCTTAAAAAACTTGACTTGGTACAATCTCGAAGCTAAAGAATCATTATAGGTGCTATGAGGAGTACCCCAGTGAATGCTTTGCAGGTAGAAGGTGGTGATCCTCCTTTGCACTTGCGTCGCCAATATCTCTCTGATAGATTTTTATTTAAAGCGGCTTAGTTTGGTAACCATCCTATTCTTTTTAAACTTCGCTCACTTCACAATTTCATAACTGATAAAAATAGCTTTTTACTAAATAAGCCTGTACCGCGTCTTATATGCAGCTATCGTAAACTTACCCAATGTAATTCTGATGTTTTTAATTTTCCTTGCCATCCACTGTTTCATTTCGATTTTAGTGATATTTTATTTCAACCTGACATACTTCTTTCTTTGGGTATCGATAAGCACACTAATAATCCCAACCATAAACTTCAATGTTACTTACGACAAATGCTCCCGACTATGAAATGTTCTTCACTGATGCGTCGAAAACTGCTCAACCAAACTATCTATTTGATTTTAACTCTTTAAACTCCGTTGGATCTTCTTTCCTTCGACTCTCCTCTGGATTCTTTAAACTTTTCAAATATCCCTGTATTGTTTCCAACTATAGTGGTGAAGGTTTGGCCATCCTTGAATGCATCGCCTATATTATCAAAAATAAAATTAGCAAATCTTTTATATTTTCAGACTCGCTTAGTTTTTTGCAATCTCTTTTAGCCAATTCCTTTCAAAACAATTTCTTCCACCCTTTGTCATTGTTAATTAAAAGTCAATTGAGAGAATGCAAGGATCAAGTCCTTGCATTCTCTCAATTGACTTTTATAGTGTCAAATATTAGTGTCAAATTAGCCTGGATTCCCGGACACTCTGGTATCCAGGGTAATGAACTAGCGGATGATTTGGCAAAATTAGCTGCACGACAAGGAAATGATAGTTGCAAAAGCGTCTATTGCCAAGACCTTCTGACGGTACCTAGTATAATAATCTTGCAAGATTGGAGCCAGGATTGGGAGGCTTCTTCCCAACAAAAAGAAAAATTCTACCATGAATTTCAACCAAGAGTTTCATTAAAACCATGGTTTTCTAAATTGAGATTCGAAAAAACTGTTTCTTCTACTTTATCCCGTTTACGCTTTGGTCACTGTTCATCTCCCGCCCATCTCGCAAAAATACATATTTTGGACTCCTCGATTTGTGAATGTGGTTTAGAAGAAGGTAATATCGAACACTTTTTATTTAACTGTTCCCTTTACAACTCCTTACCACTTCATAATATTTTAGTTAAAAACAAAGCTCCTCTCCCGTATAACCTTTCCTCTATTTTAAGTTTATGTAATAAAAAATATATTTATTCTTTAATTAAATTCCTTAAATATCATAACATAAAACTATAGTATTATATATATGTACTCTTATTCTCCCTCGTCCTAAAACCCGCAAATCATCGCTCGCACTTCCAATAGTTCCAACCTCTCCTATTACACTGTAATCTCCCAAAATTACTGGAAAATGGCAGAAGTCATCCTCGGTTGTAAAAACTGAAGATAGGCATGGATTGCCAATAAGAACAAAAAAGAAGAAGAAGTTGACAATGAAATAGCCATAGCCCAAGCTGCGTCTATTTTATTTGAAAGTAACCAAAAATACACTCGAATGGCTGATAAACCGCCAGAGGAAGGCTACATATCTGTGGTAGATGAGGAGCCAGAGATATTTGAGCTGTTGAAATGGGATTCGTCGCACACACAGAAGCAACAAGACCCTCGGCCGATGGAGAAAGCTCGAAGTCCAGAAAAGAGGCCTTCGAAGTCCCGTGAAGATGTTGATCCCTTCGATTTACCTGACCAGACCTTTATTGAGACCTACAGATTGACCAAGGACCTAGTGCGTAACCTTATTGAGGAAGTGGCACCCGTCATGCCGGATTCTATGAAGTCCATTGAATTCTCGGTTGAGAGCAAAGTTAGTTGCTAATGCTTTGTTTGTTTACATATTTTTGGAGCTAGTTTTTAATGATAAACTATAATAGCAATGTTGATACCATTTATAAATATTTCTTGAAAATAACAAATATTCATATTTTTAATTACTAACATTAATAAACAAGTACTGGACAACATCACAGACATTGCTTTGAACCCAAACTAAGTAGCTAAAGCAATAATGTATTATGGAAATCAAAACTATGGTGGTACCAACATAACACCCAAACCAAATAATTAAATAAATAAACTCGAGATAAATATAAATTTCTATTGACCCAATTGGACATTGAACCTGGTTAACACGGAGGTTATCTCATTGTGATTCATTGCTATGGTTTCCTATTTTCATGCAAAATCCACTAAAAGATTGTCTTTTGGCAGATTGTAAAAAGTATGAATGATTGGTGGTGTTGTATTTTTGTGAATTGTGAGACATTATTTCGTGATAATTTTTTTTAAACATTGTCATATTTCTAAATTAAATTTCAGGTATTGGCAGCACTATCGTTCTACGCAACAGGCAAACTACAAAAGTCCTTTGGAGGGAAAAGTGACCCAAGCCTTACGGCTTACTTCGTAACTACTGCGATGCAACAGGTCACTGAGGCTATGAACCACCCAACAATTGTGAAGAAGTACATACACTTCCCGCATCTACGTGGTGAGAGGGATATTATTAAAGCACGGTAAGTAAATACCAAGTCTTGGAAACCTGTTTATTTCATTAAAGTCTAATCATCAATTTCTTTAAAATTTGTCATGACTATGATGGTCAATCAATTTTTAAAGTGTTAATAGCTGGTGCGACTTATTGCTATGCGAATTTAAATGTTATTGAATATTCTTGTCCTGTTTTTACCCCATTCAAGATTAAAAAGTGAGTTAGTCACCTACACAATAAGAAAAGCTTGGTGGAAAATTTCAAGTACCTAATCCCAGTAGTTTGGGCTGTGTGTTGATATGTCAGTTTTCCTTTATATATATTCAGATATTGGTTTTTACTGTTGACAACCATAATGGTGCATCCACACTGCAGTTACTTCTTGTGGAGCAATGGTTCCAAGTGTTAGTTTGTTGTTAGTATATTAAGCTAAACACACAAAACACAAAGTTGAAGAATGTTACCTTATGTTATGTCGCATTCTGTTGCTCCACAAAAATTAACAGCAGTGTGGATGCACCTTAAGTGGCTTATTGTCCTAACTGTATAAATCAGTTTTGAGTTCGAACAAGAACCGCGCCTTGCCTTGTCACAGGTTCTACATGAAGTACGGCATGCCAAACGTAGTGGGCTGCATCGATTGCACGCACGTGCCCATCGCGCCGCCCGACGACGACCGCAAGGCGCACTTCAACAAGTCCTACCACTCCAAGAAGGTTCAGATCGTGAGTATTGATTGTTGAATGAAAAGCGTGACTTTCCCAACGCTGCAACTCCTGATTGCTCAGAATGTTAATCCCAATCTTACCTAACCTAAAATTCCCACCTTATCTAGCGATGGGCAAGGGAAAGAAAAAAATGGGATGGAAAAGAAAAATACGGGAAAGTATGGGAAAAAACGGAAAGATTGGGAAATATTCCAATTCGGCGGGAAAATACTCAAAAGTGGACTTAAATTAATAAAATGCGAGAATTTAGCTATTTTGACAATGGTTTTACGCCTGTAGCACACCTTCACGTAAAACCATAACAACGGGACCACGCTAGTTTTGCCTGTTTGTCAGTTTTATTACACCAAACGTAAACTGCATGTTCTAATGCTTAGTTTTCTGAGTCTCTCTTTCTTCGAGATTCGACGATCCTGTAGTATACTTCCACTACTGTGCCCACGATGTCGCGAAGGGGTGCAGAAATGTAGATGTTTGAGAAGGATTGGAGAAATCTTGACATAAAGAAGTGTTTCTTTATGTCAAGATTTCTCAAATCCTGTATGACCGTGTGGTCATAGTAAAATCTCTACATTAGAAACGGCAGTTTGGCTTCTGCTAAGTTTGAAGATTTAAGATAAGTGATAATAAAGTTTAATCTTCGTTATTAAAAATAAGAAATTCAGAAAAATAAACAGGTGTCCAAATCTATGTTTTTGAACTCACAATTTACTCCTTTTTGATCAGATACCTAAGTTTCTTCTAAGGAGTAGGAAGTTCAATGAAATCGACCGATTTCGCCTAGTGGCTGATCTTTTAGTAAATGTGAGTACCTAAATTGTAAGTTCAAAAGAGATGACATTAAATTAGTATTACGCGATTTGTCCGCAGTTGGAATTAAGATTTTGAACTTGATATCAAATCAGATACTTTGTAATATCTTGTTCATTTTTGAATGTGTCTTAAAATAAAATGAGCATTTTTCGAGTTTACAAGCAAAAAAATTCAAAACCTCAAAAAAAATCGAAACTTAAAACCTCGAACGGCGACATAATATACCTCGCATGTCTCGAAGCCTCCTCCCGATGCGACTGACCCAAGAGCCACGCTAACACACCTATACAATAAAGACCTCCCAAATGTGGACGAACACGAAGTTGCGGGGGCTCTCAAACAGCTTAGCAATGAGAAGGCTCCCGGCGAAGACGGCATTACATCCGAGCTCCTGAAGGCAGGAGGACCTCCAGTCATCAAGGAGCTCGTGAGAATCTTCAATGCCGTCATTGCAAATGGGACTACCCCGAAGGCGTGGAGTGGAAGCGTTGTGGCGCTGTTTTTTAAGAAAGGCGACAAGTCGCTCTTGAAAACTTACAGGCCAATCGCGCTCCTGAGTCACGTCTACAAGCTGTTCTCGAGAGTCCTCACAAATCGTCTCGCCGCAAGATGCTACGCATTCCAGCCAATGGAACAGGCCGGGTTTCATAAAGGCTACAGTACCGTAGATCACATCCACACAGTCAGGCAGGTTATACAGAAGACCGAAGAGTATAACCAGCCATTGTGTCTAGCTTTTGTGGACTACAAAAAAGCCTTCCAAAACCTGGAATGTTCTGAATTCCTTGCAGCGATGCCAAGTCGACTGGCGGTATGTGGAGGTGCTGAGAGGCCTGTATGATATGGCAACGATGTCCGTCCAAGTCCAACGTCACAAGACAAGATCCATCCATCTGCTCAGAGGTGTGAGACAGGGGGACGTTATTTCCCCGAAACTGTTCTCAAGTGCATTGGAGGATGTCTTCAAAACTCTTGACTTCGCGATGCGTTGGTCTCCGGATGAACTTGGGCAAGACTAAGGTCATTTTCAACGAACATATTGTCCCGGAACCGATAGCAGTCAGTGGCGAGACGCTCGAAGTTGTCCAGGAATACGTCTACCTCAGGCAAGTGTTGCAACTGGGTAAAGACAACTTCGAGCGCGAAATCGCCAGAAGGGTGCAGCTAGGTTGGGCAGCATTTAGGAAGTTGCGTCACATCTTCTCGTCGCCACTACCGCAATGCCTGAAGAGCAGGGTATATAACCAGTGCGTCCTACCTGTCATGACCTACGGGGCCGAGACGTGGAACTTGACAGTTAAGCTGGCCCACCGACTGCATGTCACCCAGCGAGCTATGGAACGGTCTATGCTGGGGATCTCGCTAAGGGATAGAATTCGAAACGAGATCATTCGCCAAAAGACGAAAGTCATAGATATCGTTCAGAGGTGCAGTAAGCTGAAGTGGCAGTGGGCTGGTCATGTCTGTCGCAGAACCGACGGGCGTTGGAGTAGGAAGTTTCTCCAATGGAGACCACGTCTCGGGAAACGTAGTGTTGGACGCCCCCCTGCTAGGTGGACCAATGACCTGAGGAAGGTGGCCGGTGGTGGTTGGATGCGAGAAGCGGAGGACCGTGAAAGTTGGCGCCGTCTTGGAGAGGCCTATGTCCAGTAGACTGCAATAGGCTGATATGATTAAGCAAAAAAATATAAACAAAAGAGGCGCCTTTCTTTCACTCTCCCGCTGATAGCTCACTTACCACACTCGTGACTTTAAGTATGTTCACCTAGACACTTTGAAGAAAACAAACCTACACGTTTTATTTTTCTAAATTTTTTGTTTTAAATAACGAAGATTTAACTTTATTATCACTTGCAGAAACCAACCTGCCGTTTCTAATGCAGTGAATTTACTATGACCCTGTCATTATGTCAAGATTTCTCCAATCCTTCTCAAACGTCTACATTTCTGCACCCATTCGCCACATCGTGGGCACAGTAGTAGGAAGTATACTACAAGATCGTCGAATCTCAAAGAAGGAGAGACTCAGATGAATCTAAGCATTAGAACATGCAGTTTACGATTGGTGTAATAAAACTGACAAACAGGCAAAACTAGCGTGGTCCCGCTGTTATGGTTTTATGTGAAGGTGTGCTACAAACGTAAAACCATGGTCAAAATAGCTAAATTCTCGCGTATTATTAATTTAAGTGCACTTTTGAGTATTTTCCCGAAGAATTGGAAATATTCCGCATACTTTCCCCGAAATTGGAAATAAACCCAACAGTTGGAAATATTCCAGGGAGTAAACCCAACGCTAACCTTATCAAATGCTTCTAATTCCAATCCTAGGAGCTTTTAATGTATAAGTAGTTTGTATAATGTTTGCTTTTAAGGAAGTATTTTTTTTCACAAAAATTCATCATCGGTATCCACATGGGACTCTAACTCACTACCCAAAAAGAGAGACTGCAATAATTAAGAAACGTTAAATTAAGTGATGCGATTTCTTACATATTTTAACAAGTTTTTGTGTGTTTTCGTCTAAATATAGTCGTTATCGAATGACATCCATAATAAATTGTCTAAGGATTCTCTAATTTCCTTAGCAACGGACAGCTGTTTAGTCTGACGTTACGTAGCCGCGCGGCTATCGTGGAACTATGAGAGTGTATAAAACCCTTTCCGAGCGATGCGTCATGGACGCATGAGGCCATTCCATACACGCCGAAGCCGCAAGCCGCATTGCTCCAAAGTTTACCTTAAGCCAGGGCGCATTCAAATTGAGCCAGTGTACAGTTTATTTTCAATATTATTATTAGCATTTCCTAAACGTCCTCAGATCTGCGACAGTGACTGCAACATTCTAAGCGTGGAAGCGAGCGCGGGCGGCTCGCTGCCGTGTGACGCAGTGCTCAACCGACACGCAGTCAAGGTGGACCTCGAGAGCCTCAACAACGCGGGCGAGCAGTGCTGGCTCGTTGGTAAGTCTCCTTTAATAACTCTTAGCGCGGCTACTACTAATACTACAGAATAAGTTCTCCGTACTGAAGTTTGACTTTGCAATGAAATTCAGAGAAATATCTACTCAATGTCGTCAACGATATGGCGTAATTTAGTTCGCCTCAGAATCAAGCAAATTTTTGTTTAGACACCTACAAAAATCCATTGCATGATAATTTTATTCTTATTATAACTCTGGAATATGATTCATAATAATACACTAAACCTATTCAGTGACGTACTATCTTGCGACGCGATAGGGTTGACTGGTACAAGAAGCTAATAACGCCATCTAGTGCACCTTTCTAGCATTTTATTCATGCTCGTCTTAGCCAGCAACGTAGTGGTCGCGTGCCAACGGCCGTGCACCGTCCGAAACGTGCACGAAACTAGCTTTTCGCAATTTCTTCTATTAGGCTCATTTTGTGCACGTCTTAGCTCCTGGACTAACTGCATTTGACGGTCAAATGACAGACGCGGCTAGCTGTCAACATCAGCCGGCGGCAGCCGCCAATGCATCGACAGCACGTCGACGGCATGTCGACAACTAGCCGCCGACTTCTAACGTCGGCTGCAGTTACATACGTTGACAGCAAACTGCTATTCGTGTGTAAAATCTCTAACAATCACTTTATACTTAAAAACATCGTTCAAACTTGTGTTCAAATAGAATTACCTACGATGATAGCAAAACATATTGTAAAGGTAAATTATACAAACTAACCTGCTTACGGTTCGAGGATTCTTTTACGCCTCTTTTTATTCTTCCCAGGTTCCATCTTCACTTATAATAAGTAAAGAATGGAGAAAACAGCAACAAAATAAAACAAACACAAACGTAACAAAGAACAATAACAGAAACTTATCAATCGCACGGCACACGTCCAAGAATCGTGCAATTTAGAAAAATGGAATGATTATTCCTTTGTATTTATTAATGTAGTAAGGTTTTCTTCGCTGTCATGCATGTTGCACATAGTACGTTTTAAATATGAATAAAAATGCGTCATTACGGGTTAGAGATCTATGCAAGTTTAACCTTTATTATCACTGCACTAGACATGTTTTAGATAAACCAGTCTTAATATGAATTTAAAATTAATCCATAATCCAAACTCTTTACACTACGAAGAAAAATGTATTATAATTTTAAAAATAAAAAACGTCGTGTGTCAGATGTCAAGCATACCTAGTAAGTCTGAAATTTTATAAAAATCTAAGTCAATATCTACAAACAAACCGTATAATGGCAAATTCGGCAGAACAAAGAGCTAAGAATAAGTCAGAACACAGTCAGAACCTGGATCAGACGGCATGCTAAAAAGGGTACCCTCGAAGACAAACGACGACATAATCATGGAGTTCGTTGAATCACGAACCAACAGAGATCGGAAATGCAACACTATTACGAATGACATCTTTACAGACGAGAAATCATTTCGCTCTTCTTAACATGGTCGCTTAACTTCGTGGCGTTACGATAACACGCGATACACAGAGGATCACGTTGTGCCCAACCAATTATCCGGCTGAATTTCAGCTAACATGTGTGCCTGGATGGACGCCGGAAGTGTCGGAGAAATTGTTCAAATTTCTCCTCATCAGAACACTATAACTATGTCAATTTATTGGAAGAATCAATGTTACCGACTTTGCGAACAGTTTACTTGCGCGAAGAAGTGCCAGTATTCTCCTTTGTTCATGATAACTGTCCAGTGCATACTGCCAGAATTGTCTCGAATTGGTTTACCCAGCATGAAGATGAATTCACTCGTATACCATGGCCGTCTAGGTCTCCAGAACTTAATCCAATAGAAAATTTGTGGGGTTTGGATTGGGGAAGTGACATTTGTAGTCGTCTAATCCGGTCACTTTTCACTTTACCAATTTAATGCCACTTGTTAAATATATACCTAAAATAAATATTATATTCTTCAACTAAGTATACTGTTTTATTTTATCATGGCTAACACAAGTTCCAGTGGAACTTTTATGAAGAAACTGGTTCCCGATACAGACTTGGCGCCCGGCTGTGCCGAATCCCGAATATCTACCTACCTACCTGTGTGTTGCATTGCAACCCTTACCTAAGTTCTCGCCGATTTTCATACAAACTTATTCGTACAGATAGCGATCATAGCCTTGTCAGTAACTGTCAGTGTCTAATAAAATGATAAAATGATAACATCCCGCCTCTGGCGGTCATTTTTTCAAGTGCAATAATATATTTAGATTGCAAAGTGAATGCTTATCACTTAAAAAAAAAAAAAAAAAAAAAAACAATAATTTATCGTATTTGCAAGCTTCATCTTTCGATTGTTAAATACTTGCAAAAGTATTTCTTTTGAGTGTTGAGGGTGTAATCCCAATAACATTGATGAAAGCAACGCGGCATTACAGCGTTAAGAAGCACTTGAAAATTTCGACAGGCTCTGCCGACGCCAGGGTGGCCGAGAGGTTAGGCAATCGCCCGGCATGCGAGGAACGCGGGTTCGTTTCCCGCCTCTGGCGGTAATTTTTTCAAGTGCAATAATATATTTAGATTGCAAAGTGAATAATAATTTAAAATGATAACAGTTCGTTTCTAGGAAATGTATGTTCAAGCTAATTTCAACCTACTTGTATAGAATGACAGTAGAAAAATGACCATAAGGTGGGTCATGATTCAATTTGGTCGACTGTACAATAATCACCATTATTTATTTATTTATTTAAAAGTTGCAAGTGAGCTTACAGAATATATATTTATTTTATCTATTCAAGTGTCCAAATCAGCACTTATCTAATGAGTAAGTCAACTTTTTTCTAGGCGGTCCATTCTACACACAGAAGCCATACATAATGACGCCGATACCCAAAATGACGAAGAAGTCACCCGTCACACCGGAGAAGTATTACTCGGATCTCCACAGCCAGACGTTCGGAGCGGTGACCGAGACGATCAAACAGTTGAAAAGCAGGTGGAAATGTCTTCAGGCCACGTGCAATAAGCAGATAGATCCGCCCTCTGTGACCATGATCGTCATTGCGTGTTGCGTACTCCACAATATATGCAACGGGCGAGGGTTACCTGTTCCGGTTATGACGCAGACGGAAGAGAGGCTGGAAGCGATGAAACAGGTATTAAAGGACTTGTCTATTAATAGTTTTTATTCGTCAATATTTCTAACCAGAATAAACTAAATATTATATGTTCACAAAAACTAGCCTTTCCGCATTATTAATATATTTTTAAGGCCTCCGATTTAGAGAAAAAATTAAATTCATTTTTCTCTTTGTCTGTATATAAACCGCACCGTCGCCTATATCAATTAACGCATGAAAAAAAATTGACAGCAAAATTGTCATTCCATTGACAGTAGTACCTATTATATAATCTGTAGTACCTATTAGTATTTATCCACCAGTGGAAAGGCAATGGTACATAGCCATACAGCCAGGAAATACAAGTAAGTGATCAATGGATGATGCCTGTAACAAAACATATTTTTTCTCAAAAATGGAGGCGTTTAAAATTCTGATTTCTATGGTCAAGTGTTTCATATTTTTGTAGCTTAAAGATAAATATAGGTTATTGGTGGTTGGTGATATCTTGAAATAAAAAACCAGCCTCCATACAAAAAGAGGACAAGTCCTTTTTCAATAAGTTGTCTTAAAATATTTTTGAATCCTATAGGATTATCGATATGGGGGTAGGTAGGTACTACATAAATTTAGAGCAATTTTTAAATGTTTTTAATGTCAAAAAGATATCATAAGATAGATGATTATTTACACCAATGAAAGTATATTAAAAAAGAGGCTTTATTATGACAGTAGTGCGCGAAAACTGCTTGGCTCATAATAAGCCAATTGGCTCAATTTCGCATTCAAATTTCGTACAAACATGACATTAACACGTAAATACTTACCAGGCGATTCGATCATAATTTGTTATACCTGCCACTTTTTAAAAATACTTTATCGATTTAAACGATAAAAAAGTTATGATAGTTTGCATTAATATTAACCTTGTAAAAGAGAAAAGGCAGAAAATAGTGACTGAGTTTCTTGCGCTATTTTTTCCCGCAGGGTTAGACAATTAGACATGTTGGGGCGTGTGTGCAAGTGCGTACATTATAATCGGCAGATAAAAAAGGTTCTCCATACTGATTAAGAAGCTGAAAAAATCTCTATACTCGGCCCGGCGAACCTTGATCCCTATGACATTGACAGTTATTCCTGCGACACAACCACGGCGGCGTCACCGGTTTGTAGTGGCGTCACCGTTACATTAGAATCGATTTCGGTAGATATATGCCATTACAATGATATTCCGTCGGAATTATAACAATTCTTAACATTTACAAGAAATTATCTCAATCAGACTTCACGTTTACGTCCTGCAAAAGTTACTTCGTTTGGAAGATATCGACTAGTGCGGAAAAATATCGATAAACAATTGTCGATAATGGAAACGAGTGTACATGATTTATAATCATTTAAGTTATAGGTGCTGAATGTTAAAAAGTTGCATGAAATTGTTTTTATTTCACTCAAATTTATAAAGTATTTCTGGGGACACCAGGTTTTGTTTTAT
The DNA here is from genome assembly GCA_949316185.1 of Pyrausta nigrata. NCBI lineage: Eukaryota > Metazoa > Arthropoda > Insecta > Lepidoptera > Crambidae > Pyrausta > Pyrausta nigrata. Next base: position 2,253,995 of record OX438950.1, on the reverse strand, counting down.
TTAAGATTAGATTTTATTAGTATCAGTTTTCATGGGTGGCATAATTAAGTGATAAATTATGAGTGTCATTACTTTTTCATACTTAAGTATTAGTACATTCCCTATTGAATGGAACGGAGCGCGGCATACATGCACTCACGATTGTATACCCAAGAGAATTAAAAAATTAACTGTAGGACAAAACCAAATGTAACAAAAGCTGTTCAGCGATCATTGATTTATATATTTTAATCTGAATCTGATAATGACATAAGGATTTGTGTCACAAACTCGGAATCTGAACTGCAGCTGCTGTCGCCTACGTTTATCAAAAACGGCTCATCTACAATGCTGTCGTATCGCAGTAAAACTTGATGATTGGGATCGAGACGTGCGATTATCGCACGTCTCAAAACAAAGTTTTAAAGCATTATATTGGCAGTGGTAGGGCGGTAGCCAAATCACTGTGTGACCTTTGGATTTTGCCATTTCATCCAAAAAAATATGTCCGCTTTGTTTGCTGTTTCTGCAGGTTCAACAGTCTGAATTATTTTTTGAACATTTGAATGTTAGCTGCCACACCATTGCGTTGCAACCACTCTAGGATTTACCCTTTATTATTGTTGCTGGTAGTGCTTTATTATGGGGCTCAGCTGCTGATATAGAATCAATTTTTGTACTACAAAAAAGGGCCGTACGTGCTATTTATAACCTCAAACTTCAAAATTCATTGAAAGATTTTTTTAAAGAAATAAGGATATTAACAGTAGCCTCTCAATATATTTATGAAAATATTATGTATGTGCGTAAAAACTTGCATTTATTTACAAAGAAAAGTGATACGCATAATTTTAACACTAGAAATAAAAATAAGCTTGCTATTCCACAATTCAGGCTTCAAAAAGTTGGTCATTCTTTCATGGGAAAATGTGTCAATTACTTTTACAAATTACCGATAAATATTGTAGAATTACCAAATAACAAATTCAAATCATTTATTAAGGATACCCTAATGACAAAAGGTTATTATAAAGTAGACGATTATTTAAATGATGTAAACGTGTGGACCAGCTCGCACTAGTACAATTTCTGTATTTAAACATTATTTTTAAAAGAGGCTTTGACAATAGTGACTGAGTTTCTTGCGCTGCTTCTTCTCAGCACTAGCCCACAATTTGTCCCGAAGCAGTGGTAGGGATTAAAAAATAATATGTTGGGACGTGTATAAGTGCCCCCTGTGGGCCAACATACATAAATAAATGACTTTTATGACTTCTACTTTTGTGACAGATAATCAAACGCTGACCCTTGCCTTCTGGCGCTTTGGTACAGGATTTTGCTGTGTCGTCTGTCCATATTTTGGGGACTGTGTGATTGGCGTTGAGCCACGTTTCGTCCAGATAAACCACATTGTCCTAGTTCTCAACAGTCTTTATTTTTCGTAGAAAATCACATCTCATCAGTGCTATATCCTTCCGCTCCATTTACACTTTCCTTTTGTCACACTTTCCATACCGAAATCCACATTTTTTATGAAGACTCTGAGAGAAGTGATACCGCCTTTAGACGCCAATAACTTTTTGCAAGTCGGCAGTTTACCCCGAAAATAGTAGGCGTAAATATGGTTCCGTATCGCAGCCATGTCGAAGTCATCGGGATTGGTTACGGGATGTGTGTTACGTTTGGCTGAATGCAAGTCACGCCTTTGCCTACAAAAAAGTTAAGTTACATCGACACGACCCATCACTAACATGAACTGTCATAGGGATCAAGGTTCGCCGGGCCGGGTATAGTCTAAGTGGTCCCTAGTCAGAAACTTTTTTTTTTAATTTCACAGAAAGTGGCAAATGGTCCCGTACCGAGGAAGCAGACCGAGCATCCAGCAGGCGTCCAGGCACGATCAGCACTAGCCGAGAGGCTATGGAACGAGCGGCGAGTCATGCCCGAGAGTTCCGCGCCTAAGAAGCGGATGTCAAAGAAGGACAGACCGCTAGAAGGACACCACCACCATCAGGCCACGCCGCCTAGCTTGGCCACGCCCACTAGCCACGCCCCGCCCTCCGTCCCTCTCGCTCCCGCACCCCCCGCGCACGACGACGGCAGCAAGCGGCCGCGGATCATCAGTAACTATAGCCTGGGAATGGCGCCCGGCTGGGGACACTATCCGCAGCAGTGAGTGTATATTAGTACATATTATTACAGAATAACAGTACAAGTTCAGAAGGACTACTCCACAATGTTATTTAAGTATATAGGGACTCTTGCTGCCTCACAATAAAGTGCAAACTGAAATTGCGGCACGCCAATATCCTACCGCTATAAGCACCTACATATTAGCGTCTCTTTCTCTCGCGTGACATTATCCCTCGTCTTATAAAGGACTCCGCGTTTATAAAGATCTTACATGCGATGCGGCCGCTTGTGACATCCGTTACGACCAAACACCGACTGGTCGCGCATGTACTTGTAGCTTTAAGCTGCGGAGTAAACCATGCCTGCTATCATTTAAACGACCCGTGAGATATCTCGAAATATTGTTGGAAAAGGCTTTAGTCTTGGGCACTTTCAAAATAGACCTCTGAGCTCTTTCAATACTGGTAAACTTAGTTTTAAAAGTACCTCCCTATATGGTAGTCTCTTACGTCCGATAAAGTGAGGAATAAAACCTGGCAAAATTAAGAACTGTCAATTTTAAGTTGTGTTTTCTCTTTTCAGGTATTAGCGGAAGAAATAGGTACCATCAGGCGAAAGTTGAGTTACAGGGACACACACCCGATGCTGTGCCATTGTTTGGTGGAGTAAAGTCGGCAGCATGCCAGGTTACCCATGTGAACTACGGAAATAGCTTTTATTACGTAGGGAATAAAGGCGGTATCAAGTTCAAAATGTCTGTTGGTAGTCTGTTGTTCGGCCATGTGTATATCGAAGGCCTTACTCTCCAACGCGGAGACGAGACATCACTCTGCTTTGGTGGAACCTACGCCTAGACCATGTCCGTATTTTCGGCACTAGCCGTCACACTCGCATACATTGTCATGCTGGTATGAGTGACAGGGACAGTCTTACAGATTTCGTCTATTGAGTAGGAACTGATTCAGTTCCATGTGGACACTATTTTTGTGACTAAATAAGTAAATATTAGGGCAGCCGTGAGTTTTCAGCCTGACTATACCTGGGGTATACAATTATCGGATGCAAAATAAACCTTACGTTTATTACGTAAGGTGGCTTTTATATTGACCGAATAGCGAGATGATGGTTGAAATATGGTATTAGTCATGCTGTTTACTCAAATATTAAGACGTATTTAGTAAGGTAGTTATTGTAATAAGTTTGTTACAAATAGCTGTGTTATTTTTACAACAAAAAGCAATATCGGTGCTTTTGTAAATATGTAAGAGCAGTTAGATGTCTAGGTATAAGTACTGAATATACTAAAAATGTATATTTTTCATCATATTTCATACATCAATTCGGTAATCAGAATCTCATTTTATGTACTGTTTGTTTGTACCTACTGAAGGTATGGTTGTTGGCCATATACAATCTTTTGTAAACATTTTCTTTGTATTTTCAAAGTCCTTTAACTATTTTTACACATTGCCGCATCCGGCAGTTTTGTCGGACCGGTAAAACTGACTGGCTTACCAGCCAGTTTCAGTGGCTGTAATTGACGGACCGCAAACGAAATGTATGGAACCAATTGGGAACTTAGTAAACCTAAAGGAAATTACGAAAAAAAACTTTAAAGCCTATCTATACAGTGTGTCCGGGTTTGGACTAGCGATAATTTATGAGCCATTAGTTCATCAAATGTTATCGAAAAAACCCCCATGTTGGGTTCTAACCCTTCTAACTCCCCCTTCTTGAAATGTTCTCTTTGTTTTTTTTTTATTATAATTATGTCTCTAAAAGGACTTGTCCATTAATGGTTTTTTATTCGTCAATATTTCTAACCAGAATAAACTTAATATTATATGAAAGAGTTCACAAAAACTAGCGTTTCTGAATAATTAATATATTTTTTAAGGCCTCCGATTTAGAGAAAATTTGAAATGAATTTTTCTCTTTGTCTGTACATAAACCGCACCTTCGCCTATACCAAATAACGCATGAAAAAAAATTGACAGCAAAATGACATTCCATTGACAGTAGTACCTATTATATAATCTGTGGTAGTATCTAGTAGTATTTATCCACCAGTGGAAAGGCAATGGTACATAGTCATACATCCAGGAAATACAAGTAATGATCAATGGATGATGCCTCATTACAAAACATATTTTTTCTCATAAATGGAGGCGTTTAAAATTCAGATTTCTATGGTTACGTGTTTCATATTTTTGTAGCTTAATGATAAATATAGGTTATTGGTGGTTGGTGATATCTTGGAATAAAAAACCAGCCTCCATACAAAAAGAGGACAAGTCCTTTGATAAATTAAAGGTATTTGCCTATTTTTTAAAACATGTTTATATGTGATTATTAATCAATTCTAAGCTACATTTTTTTTCCCAAATAATAACAGCGTAACAACGATAAAACACAAAAATAAAATTCAAATAAACTTTTCCCGCCCAAAATACCTATCGTCGTCACGTGGTCTGCATGACGTCACAATACTGGAACAGGCGTTTTTCCACCAGTGTCCGTTGTTGTTGGTTCCTCCTGTCAAACTTGATTTATTTGACAGCACTTTACATGTTTGAGGAACGTGACGTCACGCTCCGTGATTGGCGTTAGCGGTATCGGAAAAGATAGATTAAAAAACATAATTATTTCATGAAAATATAAAAAATATGGAAATAAATTTAGTAATGAAAATATAATTTAAAATACCTGGCATCTAAATTAACTATATGCGAAACATGTTTTCTGTTTATTACTACAGGCAAATACCCTATTTATTCTCAAGCGAAGTTCGTTATCGCTAACAAAATGTATGAAACTGGCATAAGCCATCAAAACATCACGTGTCTTATGCATACATATCGTGACATTTTGTTGGCGATAGCGAAGTTCGCTCCAGAAAGATAGCCCTTTGGCTACGGGCCCTGGAGGGTCGCGCACGGACTTGCCGGACACTGAATATCGCCAGAACTGCCGGATCCGCCGTAGTAACAGGACTTATGATTTTCCGCAAAATCTGCCAAACACAGAATATAACTTCTATTTGAATAGACTACAGCCTGAGTGACATGACAATAGTGAAATACAAAACAAAATAAAATCATGGTAAATAAAATTATACACAGTAAATACTTTCTTTTATTCGTTAATCGTCCTTAGCGCTAGTTCAGACACAGCGGGAACCGCGCGATTTCAGAATCGCATGGAAATCGCGCGGGTCTTATTTGTGTGAGTTATTAAGTAATCGTTCAGACGTACCCGCGCGGTTAGATTCTGAAATCGCGCGGTTCCCGCTGTGTCTGAACTAGCGCTTAATGTTTAACGATTAGGTTCCGAAATTAAATGACAAAATAAATTGAATATTTATTTTAATAATAACAAGCGTACAACTTATTATATACTTGACATTGATTAAATATAGCCTAAGACAAAAGACAGTCTTCAGAGATAGTCGCAGGCGAAGAGTATTGGCTGCACATTATTATGGTGTAAGACTAGACGATCTGAATAGTCCCCTCTTTTATTTATAATTATCGTTTTAAAAAACCCTGCAAATAATACCAATGGGGAAGATTACGCAAAACTTTTTGGTAGAGGGCGCTGTGTGTTTGTTACATGTCAAATATTGTTACTCTGAATACTTTTTTGCTTTTGTGGATTTGTGAACTTTTTTGACTCTAGACCCTTTTTTTGTGGACTTACTACAATGTATTCCTTCTGATGGCGTGTGGATAGGCTAAAGGAAGAATTGAGAAAACGTGGAGCTTCGTTAAAAGGAAAAAAAGCTGACCTAGTCGACAGGTAAGATAACAGTGTTTTTTTTTATACTTTTACACGTTTTCATAGCAAATCTAGGATTAAATTTGTTAAAATAAAGTCTAAACTAAAAGCTTCTTGTACAAAAATACCAGTTTTATTATTTGTAAAGGTTAAAAAATTGTAAACTCCACATAACCTCTAAAAGCATAAATATAAGCTTAGCATAATGTATTTGTTATAATAGTATGTATCTTTAGCTTTCATTGTTTACCTACCTGTAGTCTTAGAAGTAGTCTCAAAATCAGTTTCTTCGAAATGTTTGCCACATAACCTCGAAAAGTCACTTGATTTAAAGTTTCCTCTTCTCAATGCCTTTCCCATTTTTATCCTTTGCTGTGGATTACTGGGGAATTTGTAGGAACCTATTTCACCACACCCCATAGCTGAACAGCGCCCCATTTTAAAAAAATACTAACTAATAACAACAAATATTTGTATGGGTTTTGACAGTTCCTAAGTAGCAAACATTTGGCGCCCTCTATAAGGAACTAATTTGACAGTTTGCTTCCCCATTGGAACCATGTTATCCTTTATACAAACTTAAGAGGGGATTTTGATACTTTTTGATGATATTGGTGGTTCTATATTAAATATGAAAATATCAAGTATTTTTCATTTTTCTAGCTAAGTGATACAATAATAAATTCTTACCATTTCATAAATTGACGGTCTAGCTAGGTATTGATTTACAGATTTTCTCATTACATGAAATTAAATAGTTTTTACTATATTGCATTAATGTTATTTGCACATAGTTTTTTTTAATCATAATTCGTCTTACAACGTTGTTACAATTACATGTTTTTTATTAAAGTCATTCTTAACTGGACACATGTTGAAATTACTTTTAACACCTAAAAAGTATTGGTATTCAGTTTATAGTTTAGTACATTATTATCGTCTGAACAAGTAGTCAACAGCACGCCAACATACCGTATGCGTGCTTTTGATGTAATTTTCACCGTTACTTACGCAAATTGAATTGAACTCCATTGTAATAGAGTTCAATTCAATTTGCGAAAATATGCTGCTCAAGTAATTTTCAACGTCAAGGCTGATTTACATTTCAATTTACAGTAGGTAGTTTACAGTAGGGTTTAAAACCGGGCATTTTAGCAGTTAGTACCAAGTTTAAACTTAATTAGCAATACGTCGACTTTGCCTACGCCGCGTCTTGCTTAGTCAAGAGCAAACGTATAGCAAATAAAAAGAATCCCTGTTCAAAGGATGATAATAACTTGATTTGCCAAGACTGTAAGTTAACCCGATACTGTGCCCGCTAAGGGCCAATATTACTGATTTTTAAATTTTGACGTTCATAACTGGCATTTTATGTCCTAAATTGAATAAATTATTTTTGACTTTGACTTTAACTTACATAAGTGTAAGTTAGCCTTAACGTCTCAAAATATATCTTAATTTTAATTGAGAAAATGTGGTAAGTATTGGCGCTTGTTCTAATGGCGGTGAGCTTTGACCACTCAAAATAAAACTTAATTTTAATTGAGTCCACTGACGGACTCAATTCCAATGCGCCCTGTCTAAGATTAAATTTGGGTTCAGTCTCCCTCTTTCTCTATCAAACAAACGAAAAGAGACAGACTACAATAATTTAGAAACGTCAAAATAAGTGATGCGATTTCTAACGTATTTGCACAAGTTTTTGCGTGTTGTCGTCTAACTTTAGTCGTCATCGAATGACATGTCTAATTTCCTTAGCAACGGACAGCTGTTTAGTCTGACGTTTGTAAATTAATATAGTCTGTCTCTTTTCGTTTGTTTGGCGGCGAAAGAGAGAGACTGAACCTAAATTTAATCTTTGACAGGGCGCATTGGAATTGAGCCCAGGTATATTTGTTTAAAAAAGGGGTAGACCTGTCATCTGGGGTAGACCTGTCATCTCGTACTGCGCGGCGATTCGAATTTGATGCTCCGAGCACACGTTCTTTAACGTGTCAAATGTCATATTTGAATGCAAAATTGTGCAAATTGCACAATTTGTGGCAATCAATTTCCGCGCGCTAATGTCCCATCTACCTCTTTTAAATGCACTATCATTGATTGCGTCGATGTGTTGGTGTTTATTCTAGTGGCGGGGTCATTGGTTACCGTTATTTAGTTCACGGTTTGTCCAACGCCTGCGCGACGTCGCTGGCGAGCAGCGAGGCAACGGCCATGTTGGCGCAATTGGCGGTCACCCGGCAGGATTCTGCGTCTACCCGCACTGATAGCAACACTAGGTCTTGGGAAGACATCATTCGGCCGGCGAATCTGGAAAAAAGTAAAAAATGCAATTAAACGAATTTACAGCGAGGTCTCTGCCAGACTGAAAGCGTAACGACTGGATCCAGAGTAATACCAAAGTGAAACGCGTAATGGCTGCTAAAGCGAGAAAAAAGCGGGCACGGGCGGGACATATTGCGAGAATGGACAGGAGCCCTATCTTTTAAATTACTCGTATGATCTTCTGTTGGCGAATGTGACATAATTTTCACTCAACCCATTGGTTTTGACGTTTATTTTATCGCTCGCCTTCTGTGACGAGTGGGTATGGGCACTCGATGCGGTTTCGAGCGGTCGATTGCAATCGATCGAGTGATTCAAAGGAGCGGAGTTTTAGATGACGAAAGAAAATCAGTCGAAATCTGACGTGAGTGATTCAAAAATACAGCCCCAGAACACGCTGGACAAGACGGGTCCTTGAATGGAGACCAAAAGCGGACACCAGAGGGCGCGGCAAACCACCGCAACTGGACCAATGATATCCGACGACACATCCAAGACTGGATAACCAAGAGGCTACCATGATGATGATAACAGCGAGGTCTCAACTGGGGACTGATTACGTAACTGGCTGCCCTACTCCGGTTGACGGTTTCCGTATTTTCGAGACTAGCCATCTCGCTCGTTCGCGTTGTCATTCTGGCGTTAGTGGCAGGGACGGCTACATTAAATAATACGGGCATAGTAAAATTAGGGGCTCTGATGCTAATAACTCTAGATTGAAATCGTTTGAAAATAAACCGGACCGACTATAATAATTAAGAAACGTCAAATTCGTGACGTGATTTCTTACGTATTTTTATATTTTTTGCGTGTTTTATAACTTTAGTCGTCATCGAATGGCATCCCTACTAAATTATCTGTGGATTCTGTAATTTCTTTAGCAACTGACAGCTGTTTACTAAGACGTCTATAAATTATAGCCTGACCAGGAATATATGGGACCTCGCCATATTGCGGAAAACAACTGGAACGAATTTCTTTTACTGGCAACAGAAACCTCAAATCGTCATTGACATGTCATTAATTGTCATAGTGATTAGTGTCAAAGTGGACGCGTAATCTAATTTTCGACAAAGTGCAATTTTTATGTGATAATAATACCGAGAACTAATCGTTTTCGTAAATAAAAGTGGTGTAATATGATGTTGTAGTGTTTTTCGACAAGAAAGTCTATGTGATCATCACGGTTTCTTTAAAATAATTATTTGATATAGTTGTCATCACGAAATTTTGGTATGTCATATAGTGGGTGCGTTAGTGAAAATTGGCTACTGATGGCTGCGGAGAATATTTTAATAACGATTTTAATGAATATTTATTTTGAGTTTTATTTTCTATATTTCAAACCTACTCGGATATTTTAACTAAAATAGTTCGTAGTTTTTCATGGTTTCCTATACATTACTTAAATTTTATGATAAAATTGTAAATATAATCATTTAGACAAACAATGAATTAATGTTTCTTGCACACGTTAGTGGTTTTGCAAAAGTTAGGTTTGGTCCAAAATTTAAGGCCAATATTTCGAAGAGTTAATGAATTTAATAAGTACTTAATTTGCGGGTGTTCTGTCGTGTGCTTTTATCGTATAATCTGTTATCATTAGGCAGCAGGCTTAAAAAGATAACATGAATGTAAACATATAAAAAATATGTTTTTATGTTCAGTTGCCAATCTACGCTGGTATGATTATACAAAGTGTTGTCATATAAAGTAGATTCGAAGCGCCGTTAATTCAGGTCCCATATATTTCTGGTCAGGCTATAATGTAGATTGTCTCTTCGTTTCTTCACCAGAGAAAAAGAGAATGAACTTATATTTAGTCTTAGGGCACACAATTAACAATAAAAATCTATGATATTTGGATATGAAGTCAAAAATCTACAATAGCTGTAATATTTACCTCAAGAAGTCCCCAGACGATGTCACTCCTGCTACATTCGCCGTTTCGAACACTTTTCTGCAGATAGTCTGATCATCTTCGACTTTTGTAACCTTTTTATCGCACTGCAAAACACAATAGGTCTTATTTCATTAATAAAAAACAAGTTTTGTCCCAAAAGCGGTTTAAAATCAAAATTCGGAGGCCGCTAAGTCGTAGGAACCGACTAATAGACCTAATAATGACATTACTGTAAAACAAAGCCAATTATTAGAAAAATTTATAAAATTAGATGTTCATTTTGGTGCACTTTTATAGAAGACGACGATGATTTTGTACTAGTAACTTATTTGAAATTAGTTACTACAACAAAATCATTGTCGTACAACTTAGAAATAAGTTATTTCTATGATAAGAAATATTAATTTCCTACGACATAGTGACCTTCTATTTTTGATTCATTGTTTATTTAACAGGATTTTTTCCCAACAACAGCTTTTCTAACTAAATTCTGTGATAGCCTGTAATGACAGGATAATTTGACAGGTAATTTGAGTGATTCACACAGACAGGCCTCCAATTACAAAAGCGGGATAAATTTTATGTCATCCCGCTACTGAACAACGCAACAGTTCACTAGGGTTCTGGTTTCCAAATACATTAAGGGTAGTGTTCACAAACACGATTAATCTTTGAACAGTCGTTTTATTAATATTTGACATATTTTGTATGGGAATTGTGTCAAATGTACGTTGTTTATCAGCTGTGTGAAAATTGGTGAACTCGGGTCTTACTATTGTCTATGCCATAGACGGTGAGAACTAAAACACGGAGACTTACTTCAGTCATCCCGCGAAGCTTTTTATGTTCTGCGTCCCATCGCGCCTCCGACATCGTCACAGCGCGCATCAGCTCGCCCACAGGAGGCGTGATGGATGCCGACACCTCACCTGGAATACCGCGATGTAATCAGTAACTAGCGACGTGCCCCGGTTTTACGGGTGATATTAAGCACATATTACTCAGGAATTCTGTGGCTTTAAAGTGGTGAAGGAATTTTTTAAATCGGTTTTGCAGATTTGCGGGGCGAGCGCCTAACGCGCGTTATGGATTCTAAATTAGGAGAGGTATAGCTTATACCTATACTAATTTAAAATCCATATCCGCATAGGCTTCAGAAGGAACGTGAGCTTTTAAAATAAAGATTTTTGAAGTCTATTATTGGTTTCAAATGGGCATGGCAAAATTAAACACAAGAAAATGACTATGTCAGCAGCGAGAAAAGAGCATGCCTGCCTATGATTTTAACTATCGTCGTTACTCATCCTTGATATATCCGTCCGCTATTAAGACAGAGATCAAAGTATTATTCAATCCCTTAAAAAGTTCTAATTCTATTTATAAACTTTAGTTAATATGCTTTTTCTGTGAGATCTTGCACCCGTTTTTTGGAAGTGCGTCATTACGGAAGAGTTTTGGCAAAGATTTTAGCCTTGGTTTCGGTCATAATCGTCAACATGAGTTTTTATGATACGGACTAACTAATGGACACCATTGTTGTTTTATATAATATTATTTAATAGGCAGACATTTGACCGCAATCTCACCTGGTTTGCTAGAAGACAACATAATCTGAGGCCTGACTCTTGTTGACGATGTCCGTATTTTCGAATGCAGCCGTCTCTTTCACTCACGACCGAATGACAACGCAAACGAGCGTGATGGTTAGACTCGACAATACGGACGTCGTCAGCAGGAGTATGACCTCAGATTCGATAAACTACAGAAACCTGGACACACTGTATTTAATATAAAAGTACAAATAAAAGTCAACTCACCAACAGAACAGATCATGGTGAACTCCACAGGCTGTATGGAGTCTGCGAAGTCTACACCCAGTGTGGTGGTGGCCGAGGCTCCAGGAGGTAGCGAGGAGACGGGGGAGAAGTCGTGGATCGAGCGCGACCCAGTCAGCGTCTAGCGGAATAGAAGCCTTTTTTAAATGGTTTATTCAGTGTGTCCGGGTTTCGACCAGTGATAATTTAAGGGCGTTGTTAAATAGACAATGTAATATTATGGTTTTAATACAGCAACACTGAGGTTGTCTAGGGAATTTGAAATTGTGCGTGTGGTATCTCTGCTTTTCATTCGACTCCATTGTTCTGTGAAGTTCAAGTTAATTCATTAAATGTTATCTACAAAATCCCTCCATATAGGGGTCTCACTAAAAACAACATTTTTGGGGTTAGTTTTGTAATAGGTTTAAAAAAACTATTTAAAAGGACTTGTCCTCTTTTTGTATGAACCACCAATAACCTATTTTTATCTTTAAGCTACAAAAATATGAAACACGTAACCATAGAAATCAGAATTTTAAACGCCTCCATTTTTGAGAAAAAATATGTTTCGTAACAGGCATCATCTATTGATCACTTAATTGTATTTCCTGGCTGTATGGCTACGTACCATTGCCTTTCCACTGGTGGATAAATACTACTACGTACTACCACAGATTATATTATAGGTACTACTGTCAATGGAATGACAATTTTGCTGTCAATTTTTTTTTCATGCGTTAATTGATATAGGCGAAGGTGCGCTTTATGTACAGACAGAGAGAAAAATTAATTTCAATTTTTCTCTAAATCGGAGGCCTTAAAAAATATATTAATTATGCAGAAAGGCTAGTTTATGTAAACTCTTTCATATAATATTTATTTTATTCTGGTTAGAAATATTGACGAATAAAAACCATTATCGGACAAGTCCTTTTTAGCAAGATTTGTCCGTCCGTCCTTCATGAAATAATCCGAAAACAGTGTCAGGAAGTTGGTGGAGTTAGCATCTCCGTGTCTCGGTGCGCACGTTAAGCCATTAGACCTGAGCCTGGGCCCGTAGACAAGATGCAATCTATTGTAAAGCGAAGTCCGATATCTGGGAGTATAGGGTTCGGATCGGTTGATCTGTTGGGATTGGCCGCCATAGTCAAAAACCTCGGTAGGAGATATTATAACAAATAAAATATTGTCAGATAAGGGTTGCCTCCCATGCGGGTGGTACGGGTTCGATCCCACGTGCCTCCATGTACCAATGACATTTTCTGAGTTATGTACATTAGTTGTTTCACTAATTGATGCTCTTACGGTGAGGGAAAACATCGTGAGGAAACCTGCACATTCAAGCGACCGAATGTGTAACCATGATCCAAACTGGTCAGGTTCCCCTGTTAACAGGGTCACGGAGGTCAGATGGCATTCGCTTCACTGCAATTACCTGACCTGCCACATCCTGGATCTTGGTCAGCAGACCCTGAACCCGCACGTGCGAGTGCACAACCGGGATAACGCTAGGAGGATGATGAAAATATTTTCAGACCACTCACCTTCTTATTGACCCTTATATTCGTGACCTCCTGATCGCTCGAGTTACTAAAGGTGATTTCTATAGCGCACATCTTGTGCGAGTAGAGGTGCGGGGCGCGGGCCCATCGTCGCCTCGCAGACACGCCGCGCCATACAACGCGGGCTATGAGTTCTGTGCCCACTGCTGGGACTAGCACTGGGCCTACTGGGGTTATGGTGTCACCTGGACAACAAATATTAAGTTAATACGGAAGCATATTCTGAGGGCGATAATAGCCGAGGAGACAATCAGTAAGAAACTACAAAAAATGCAAGGGAAGCTATTTATATAAATAATTTTGCGGAGTGATCCTACTGTACTTGTATTATATTCTGTGATTCAATGTAATAATGATATAATAAATCTACACTAATATTAAAAAAAGGGAAAAGACTTGACTGCTTGTTTGTTTGTATTGAATAGGCTCCGAAACTACTGGACCGATTCAAATGAAATTAGGTACAGATATAGTTTGAGATCGCGTCGCAATATAAAATCATCAAGGAGGTGTAATGGGTGAAAGTTTGTATGGAAAATCCGACATTTGGCGCGGGCGAACTGCTAGTGTACAGTCACGAGCATCGATATGTATACAACTGCAATCGATTTGAGACCTTATTACAATGGCATAAAAACTTATTTATATACATTTCATTGCTTGTGACTGTACAATAAACTGGACGTAACTTTTACAATTTGGAACCAAATTGCCCGTTATTGGTCACAGCTTTACTAGCTATAACTAACACGAGCCACTACTCACCATCTGGCACTCCCTGCGGTCCAGTAGTGGGCGACAGGAAGCCTCCACAAGTGGGCGTCATAGTAGGCAAGCTGCTGGCCACTTCGTCCAACTCTAGAAGTAGTTCCAGGTTTGACTTCTCATTCTGCTTCTGGTCTGCGCTGGCTGGCGATTCTGCGGCTTGCTATACGACAAATAAAATGATTGTTATTTTGTTATACGAGGGTCAAACTGAAAGTTCTTAGAACTGGCCACTTATAAACAATATAATAAAAAAAATATTCTAAAATTTGAAAATAGAACTCTTTGCCAATATTACTGAGTATATATTTCATTCATTTGTCATTTGTTTTACGACTTGGCGGCAAATTGAAAATTGTCTGTGTCACGTCAAAATGAATTTAACACGAGAAAATTTTCGTGCAATGATTTTTTATGACTTTCGATGTCATTTAAGTCAACAAGAAAGTTATGATAGACTACGATTGGCCTTTCACGATGAAGCCCCATCTCGTGCGACTGTTTACAACTGGTTTAATGAGTTTAAACGTGGTCGCACTAATCTCACTGATGATGTACGTGAGGGACGGCCTTCTACGGCGACGACTGAAAATAACATCTGTGTTGTGCGGCGTATGATAGAGACTGACAAAAGAGTGACCTATCAGCAGATTCGGACAAGCTTAGGCATCGGTATGAGTCAAGTGCACAAAATCCTCCACGAACATTTAGCGGTCAGGAAGCTTTGCGCCCGGTGGATACCTCATAATTTGACTAAGGCTCAAAAACTCCATCGTGTGGATTGGTGCCGTAAAATGATTGAAAGATTTAACGGAGGTGACTCAAATGCTGTGTTCGACATACTAACAGGTGACGAAAGCTGGATTTACTGTTATGATCCTGAAACCAAAAGACAATCTGCTCAGTGGGTGTTTCCTTTCGAGGAGTTGCCAACTAAAGTGAAGAGAGATCGAAGTGCGGGAAAAAAAATGGTGGCCTCGTTCTTTGGAAGGATAGGTCATTTCGCAACAATTGTGTTAGAGGATCAAAAAACAGTTTCTGCAGAATGGTACACTACCAATTGTTTGCCACTTGTCTTGGAAAAAGTTCGAGAGAAACGACCTCGCAGTAGGATCCTCCTTCACCACGACAACGCCTAGTCGCACACCGCCAAGCGAACGATCGACTATTTGGCGACATCAAACGTTGAATTACTGGGTCACCCGCCGTATAGCCCCGACCTCGCGCCTTGTGGTTTTTATTTATTTCCAAAAATTAAAGAAAAACTTAAAGGAAAGCGGTTTATGAATGCTGAAGAAGCGGTGGCTGCGTATCGCGATGCCATTGAAGAGACCCCTAAGGACGAGTGGGCAAAGTGCTTTTCCCAGTGGTTCCATCGCATGCAGCGGTGTATTGACGTCAATGGACAATATTTTGAAAAGATATAATAAAACTAATAACTGGCTAATGTAATCAGTTTTTGATTTTCTAAGAACTTTCAGTTTGACCCTCGTAAATATGACTGTGCCATTTCAGGGACCTGTCTGTTAAATTCTGCTAGCCAAATTGAACATCATCGTATAATATTTATAACAGAATCGTATTGGAGTACCAAGATTTTGACAGTTTTAGTGTGAGCCAAGTGTCAAAAAAACCGGCTAAGTGCGAGTCGGACTCACGCACAAAGGGAGCCGTACATCATTATCTATACAACATAAGATGTTTTTTTTTATTAAATATAATTATACTTTTGATGTGAATATACAACTTAACTATTCTGTGAATATTTCAAACGTCTGCCTGTTGCCATTATTAATATTAAGCAAAAACTGCAAAAAAATAACGAGACCCCCTTAAATATTTTTAAAATTTTAAATTTATGATTTACTTTTAAAGTTTATATACAACTTAATATTCTGTAAATATTTCAAGCATATTGTATGGGAGCCCACCTGAAAAAGTTATAGCAGACATACATCATCTATGAAAATTTTAACTATCTAGCTATAACGGTTCATGAGATACAGCCTGGTGACAAACAGACAGACAGCAGAGGCACAGTAATAGGGTCCTGTTTTAACCTTTGTGTACGGAATCCTAATCATGTTAATTAATTACAATTCTATAACTATTTTGCTAGTATGATTTAGCAGACTTGTGCCCCAGGTGTATGTTATGATTTGCTTTTATCACAAAATGAAGATAACAGTGATCGTTTTTATTGATCATCAATATTTTTTTAATTATCATCATTCGTCAGTCATGTTCTTGTAACGAGAACAAGCTGATTATCACTTATTGTTGTACGCAGGTATTGTTGAGGATACAACAATGCCTGCGTACTTTGCATACTGCGAACCACTTGATTGACGACTGTTTTTACTTTAAAAATGTATGTCAACATCATCCTAGCGTTATCCCGGTTGTGCACTCGCACGGAAGGGCCCAGGGTCCGCTAACTATGATCCAGGTAATTACAGCGGAGCGACTGCCGTCTGACCTCCGTGACTCTGTTAATAGGGGAACAAGACCAGTTTTGGACCATGGTTACACATTCAGTCGCCCGAATGTGAAGTGTTTCCTCACGATGTTTTACACAAATGCGTGAATTAGGTTGAAATTCAACATCATACCTTTTTATCTTTGTAGGTGTGTTTCTTAGGTGTTTCTTCGGGGCTCGTATCGGCGGAGCTGGCTTCGGACCCGCTGTCCGAACCAGACGAGTCGCTGTCCGAATCGCTGTCCGATGTGCCCGAGTTCGAAGACCTGGGTAAAAGAAGTTCGGTTTATATACAGAGTCTCCCGTTTATGAAGCGTAATCCTTCAGGTACGATTAGTTACATCTTAGTTACATGTTGCCACTTTTGAGATTTTAGGGTTTGAGTGTTTATTATTTTTGGGAACCTACGTTTAGTTAAGTTTAGAAGGTGAACAGAAACTGCACGTCAACGAAATGAAAATGTTGAGATGGTCGAGAGGCGTAACACGGCTGGACAAGGTGCGGAATGAACACGTTAGGGGCAGTTTCAAGGTCGCGCCCATCGCTGACAAACTAACCGAATCTCGCCTCCGATGGTATGGGCATGTGAAAAGAAGAAACGAGAAATCGCTCTAAACCTGCCTGATCAAAAGAAAGGCAGAGGCTGCCCACCTCTGACCTGGTGGTCTAAGATTAAGAGACACCTCGAGGAAGCCCAAATGCCAGAGAACACAACCCAGGATAGAATATCCTGGCGCAGATGTGTGAGGAGACCCGACCGATGTTGGGAATAGGGAAGGACAAGAAGAGGTAACCTTACTATCATTTTTAGTAAAAAGTTTATTTTAACTCATGTGTTTGGAATATTCACGAGTAATAAAATATAAAGATTTTAAAAAAAAATTAATTGTAGAAGTAGCCATACAAAAATAAACTTATTTATATCTCAAAAACGGTAACACTTTTACTTCCTTCGTTTACGGGTCACCCTGTACAATAGACATATGAGCGTGCCAGACAAGTGCTAGGACAGATAACGTTTATTTACGTATGAGCGTGTCAGACAAGTGTTAGGACAGATAACGTTTATTTACATATGAGCGTGCCAGACAAGTGCTAGGACAGATAACGTTTATTTACGTATGAGCGTGCCAGACAAGTGCTAGGACAGATAACGTTTATTTACATATGAGCGTGCCAGACAAGTGCTAGGACAGATAACGTTTATTTACGTATGAGCGTGTCAGACAAGTGTTAGGACAGATAACGTTTATTTACATATGAGCGTGCCAGACAAGTGCTAGGACAGATAACGTTTATTTACGTATGAGCGTGCCAGACAAGTGCTAGGACAGATAACGTTTATTTACATATGAGCGTGCCAGACAAGTGCTAGGACAGATAACGTTTATTTACGTATGAGCGTGCCAGACAAGTGCTAGGACAGATAACGTTTATTTACATATGAGCGTGCCAGACAAGTGCTAGGACAGATAACGTTTATTTACGTATGAGCGTGCCAGACAAGTGCTAGGACAGATAACGTTTATTTACATATGAGCGTGCCAGACAAGTGCTATGACAGATAACGTTTATTTACGTATGAGTGTGCCAGACAAGTGCTAGGACAGATAACGTTTATTTACATATGAGCGTGCGAGACAAGTGCTAGGACAGACATCGTTTATTGAGGACCTGTTGGTGTAGTGGTTCGCGCTACGGACTATAAAACCAAAGGTTGAGGTGGAGGGTTCGAATCCCGCCAGGAGCAAATGTTTGTGTGATGAGCACGAGCATTTGTACCTAAGTCGTGGTGTTTATAAACGTATATAAGTATGGCTATTCGTTATCCTAGTCGCCACAGCACAGACAAAAGTCACGCTTAGTTTGGGGTTAAGTTATTGGTGTGAAACAATTTATTTATTATTATTAACACCTAAGCGTGCCGTGTCAGACATCAACAGACACCGTGTATTATAAGGTCTACAGTTTGCTTAATAGGCTTGTGTCGTTCTTATTTTCCTAATAAGTTACGTTACTAAGCCAATGGTGTTCGTTCCAGGGGCCTTATCTCTCATTGGGCTGGGGTACACAAAATGTAATAATAGCCATCAGATACTGGACTTTAAATTCTTGTATTCAAGTTGAAAACCGATTAAGA
This sequence comes from Pyrausta nigrata, assembly GCA_949316185.1. Taxonomy (NCBI): domain Eukaryota; kingdom Metazoa; phylum Arthropoda; class Insecta; order Lepidoptera; family Crambidae; genus Pyrausta; species Pyrausta nigrata. The sequence goes on along the minus strand of OX438950.1, from coordinate 2,235,115 downwards.
GATTTGACACCATCTTTGAAGTCAGAAGGTGGAAAATCAGTTGCAAGTTTTAAAGCTGTACCAATAAATCTTTGTAGAACTTACCTGTAGTTATTGGTTTCTTTCTCCTGCTCCGGTTTCTTTTCCTCGTTGTTGCTTTCTTCCCTACAACAATATAATTTAAATTGATGAAGCTCTGAAAATACTGTTACACTAAACTTAATTTGTTTTGAAACTATGTACAGTCAGGCCTGTGTAACTCCCCGCGTACGTAGCAAAACGTACCGACGGCCGGCGACCCACTGCAAGTTGGGTGCACGCGCGCTCGTTTTATTCACTGGCGGCGCGTAGTAGCTTCTTGTAGCAGTCAGCCCTATCGCGTCGCATGATAGTACGCCACTGATTAGTGTATTATAAATCATATTCCTGAGTTATAAGGATGAATTTATCTTGCAATGGATTTTTGTAGGTGTCTAAACAAAAATGTGCTTGACTCTGAGGCGAATTAAATTACACCATATTGTTTACGACATTGAGTAGATATTTCTTTGAATTTCATTGTAAATTCAAACATCTGTACAGAGCACTAGTACTTATTCCGTGGTACAGTCCACATCAAGGTATAGAGTAGAACTACGAAAACAGCTTTTATTACGTAAGTAATAGGAGCGGGCCCAATCAAGGTCAACATGAGGTGTAGTTACTTACTCGTCCGATGACTCCTCAGAACTGCCAGAGCTCGAAGATGATGACGAGGACCCCGAACTGCTCTCTGGTTCTGAGTAGAAACTTTTGTTTTTCTGTAACGAATGTATCATAGGGTTTATGTGATTTCAAGACAGAAATACCCAAACACTCTCGGCCCGACCCGAGATTCGAACCCGGGACCTCGTGGATAGTACCCAGCGTGCTGACCACTAGACTAACAAGGCAGTCTCAACGAGACTCAGACACAGCTTCGGAGTCAGGAAGTTGGTGGTGTTAACACCCCCGTGCCTTGGAAAGCACGTTAAGCCGTTGGTCCTGCGCCTGATCTCTACGGTCATGTCGGTCTGCCGTCTCACCGAATTATGAGAGTGAAGGAACAGAGAGTGCACCTGTGTATTGCGCACACACTTGTGCACTATAATATGTCCCGCGCAGTTGGCTGATCTCTGTTGAGATAGGCCGCCGTAGTCGAAATTCGGCTAGGAGGACATCATCAGGGTTTATGTACAGTCACATGCAATGAAATTCATACAAATAAGTTTTATGCCATTGTAATAAGGTCTCAAATCGATGCAACTGTATACATATTGATACTCGTGACTGTATATAGCAACAAACAGGATTTAGCCTATCGTTTGTAACTTTGTTAGAATAAAAAAAGGATTTTTTAAATCTTTGTATTGAAAATATCTCAGTGTCTGTTCTATTTACGAAACTACGGGTGAGCTTTAAGCTTTGTCTTAGATTTAAATTAAAAAAATGGTAATGGCAAGTAATGTCTTAAATTTTTGTGATATTAAGCGTCGGCTTGTGGTGACGGAGTTGATTCCAGCGTTTTTTCTCAGCAAAAAATAAGGAGACAAACATGTTCTCGTCTCATACGGTTCAATATTGATTTTTATTATTGACGTTTCATAAGTGGCATTTATTGATCTAAATTTAATAAATGTATTTTAAGTTTGGGTTTAGGCCAAATTTTTTTGACCAAAGGTTTGAGTTTGAGTAATTTTAAAAAAACCCATTAGTTTTGAATCGAACTGCGAAAACTTTTTTTGCAATTTTTCATGTATAAAGTTAGTAGTTAGTTCTGCAGGTAAAAAGTTCAACTTTATTTGCTTGCAAAACGTAGTTTCACGCTCGCCTTTAGACCTCCAAAAAGCAGTTTCAAATCTCGTATTGCGTTTTTATTTGCCAAAAAAGTATTTATATTTTATTCTGTTTATAACAAACAGTTAAGTTCTAGTTGTAAGTTTCAATGTATTAGTTGTGGTGAACCTTTTGAAATAAATAAATGTGGGATATACGGACGTAAAATGGAACGTAAGGTGTATAAAAGGAGGTAATCTGATGTGAAACGGAACGCAAGGTGTCTGAAAGAGAAGGAAGAACGTTTTATTTGAATTTGAATGTGAGTGATGTAGCGAGTGGGATTTTGTTTCGGAAGGCGGTTCGAGTACTGTTTCGGGAGCGATTGAGGACGGTTGAGGGGATACAGGTATTAAAGAAGTTATTTAGAAGTGCACGCGATATTATATCCATACTAATATTATAAATGTGAAAGTGTGTCTGTCTATCTGTTACCTCTTCACGCTTAACCACTGAACCGATTGAGATGAAATTTGGTATGGAGATAGTTCGAGACCCTGGAAAGGACATAGGCTTCATTTTGTCGCGATATAAAATCATTAAGGGGGTGAAACAAGGTATGAAAGTTTATATGGAAAATACAACTCTTGCAGGCAAAGTCCCGGGTAACCGATAGTTTACAATAAAGAAGAAAGTACATACCTCACTAAGAGTTTCTCTCTTTCCGAATCCTACATAAATTTTAATAAGGTTTTACTTAGCGACTTACCGGTTGTTCCCTGTTGTCAGCTCGCGCCACTGTGTCCTTGTCCCCGTCAGCGCCGGGCCGGTCGCGCGCGGCCGCGGCGAGCGTGGTGCGGGGAGCGGCCGGCAGCGACTTACCGGTTGTTCCCTGTTGTCAGCTCGCGCCACCGTGTCCTTGTCCCCGTCAGCGCCGGGCCGGTCGCGCGCGGCCGCAGCGAGCGTGGTGCGGGGAGCGGCCGGCAGGGAGCGGTGTCCCTGCGCCGCGGTGCCGATGTACTGGGACAGCGTCCCCACTGCGAACTGGGTGCGGTCTGTGAGATAATGTTACAAATGACGAAATTAAAATATAGTAACTTTTATTACGTTTCTATGGCAAGTAGTGGTGACTGAGATTGTGCTTCTTCTCAGCACTTGCCAGATTGTCTGTGTCTTGTCTCGAAGCACTGGTAGGGCTCAAAAGATAAAGAGACGTGTTCGGGCCCCCTAAGGGACAGTATTACTGATTTTTAAAGTCTGTCTTAAATTGAATAAATTATTATTGACTTTGGTTTGCTAGATTAATAATGTTCTCCTAGCCGAATTTCGGCCTGTCTGAACAGAGATTAGCCAACTGCGCGGGACATATTATAGTGCACAAGTGTGTGCGCAATACACAGATGCACTCTCTGTTCCTTCACTCTCATAATTCAGTGAGACGGCAGTCCGACATGACCGTAGATATTAGTCGCTGGACAAACGGCTTAACGTGCCTTCCGAGGCACGGGGGTGTTAACACCACCGACTTCCTGACTCCGGAGCTGTGTCAGAGTTATTTCAAGAGAGAAAAACCCAAACACTCTCGGCCCGACCTGGGATTCGAACTCAGGACCTCGTGGATAGTACCCAGTGTGCTGACCACTAGACCAACGAGGCAGTCAGTTTGTTAGATAATAAAGTGATTAAAAAATGACAGGCGGGTTTGATTCCCACCTAGAGCAGTAATACTTTAAGTGGAACATTCGCCAACGAAAGAAAAAAAGGGAGAGGTAATTTGTGATCTGACAGTGTTTTAGCTACGTAAATAGACTCTCTTGTAACATTTCCGACTGGGTAATATGATGACAGCTAGGCTATCGACATATCTGATTGGGTAACATCATGACAGTTAGACTACCAGCATCTCTAGCAGGGTAATATATGACAGCTAGGCCATCCCAAGTGACAGTTTGTTGTCCACTACTGACTTACAAAAGATGACTAGTTTTAGTTTAAACGCGTCATTTGATGCAAGGTTCACCAAAACGCGATTGAAGTTGTACTAAGCGATCGCTACTAAACTAAGCGACTGCTTTTGCGTACTATGAGCGTTAGATCATGACTGAGAATAGAAAAAAAAAGCATTTATTCGGAGATCGGTGAACAAGAAACAATTTACGAATTATAAAAATATGATCTACCGAATACGCATCCGACTCAGCATTAGTCGTGGTAGCCGTAGGCAAACCACGACACTGATTTTCAGCGGATGCCTGAGCATACCAAAATAAAAAGCATAATATGACATTACAAACAATAATAAAAAAGAAAAAAAAAGAAAAACAAGCAAGATACATGATAGCAGTGACCTATGACGAAGTAAATATTATATAATCATACCTATTTTTTGGCGTATGATGAACGTTTTCTCATGACTGAGAATACCTAATTTTTGGCGTAAGAAAACCCACCTTTAAAGCTGCTCTGCACAGTGGGCTTGGGCTTGTCGGGCCTGAATATGTCCGCCGCGAACGCCGCTAGCAGTTTCCCATTCTGCGGCTCTATGAACCTTCGCAACATCCTAGCGCGGTCGCGCACGTTGTAACTGGCGTTATACCGCGCTAGAGACACTATGTAGGGACCTACTCCCATGTTTTAATTTACTCCACTCTCGATATCATTGTAGTTTTTGACGTTCTGTGTCTGTCAAATTTGCCGAAGAGAGGACGAGAGTAAAAAGCTATTTTTAACTGTAATCTGACTGTGGTTTAGCAACGTGAATAGGCACCCTCTCGTTGCATGTCTGGCTGGGAAATATGTATATGACAGTTAAAATATCGACATGTTTGGCTGAGTAATATATGACATATCTCAAGTTACAGTTTGCAGCATGTCTGACTGGGAAAAATATGACAGCTAGTCTATCTCACCACTAACTAACAATGGATGACTGACCAGTTTTATAGACAATTTACACGTGTCATTGGATGCAAGGTTCACCAAAACGCGATTGAAGGTGTACTAAGCGATCGCTACTAACTAAGCGACTTTCCGTACTATGCGCGTTAGATCATAACTGAAAATGCCTATGTTTTGGCGTATAGTGAAGCGTTAGCTCATGACTGAGAATACCTATCTTTTGGAGTAAGGAAACCTACCTTTAAAGCTGCTTTGCACAGTGGGCTTCGGCTTGTCGGGCCTGAATATGTCCACCGCAAACGCCGAAGAGAGGATGAGAGGGAAAGGCTATTTTTAACTGTAATCTGTATTAGCTACGGGAATAGACCCTCTCGTAGCATGTTTGACTGGGTAATATGTATATGACAGTTAAACTATCGGCATGTTTGGCTGAGTAATATATGACAGCTAAGCTAGCGGGATGTGTGGCTAAGTAATATATAACAGCTAGGTTATCTCAAGTTATATGTCTGGCTGGGAAATATACCTATGATAGCTACTGCTTTTATTGTTGGTAGTTAACAATGGATGGCTAGTTTTAGTGACAACTTATACGCATCATTGGATGCAAGGTTCAAGGTGTGTCTATGCAATTGCAAAGTCACCAATTGCGTACTAAGAGCGTTAGATCATGACTAAGAACACCTATGTTTTGGCGTATAGTGAAGCGTTAGCTCATGACTGAGAATACCTATCTTTTGGCGTATGATAAACGTTTTCTCATGACTGAGAATACCTATCTTTTGGAGTAAGGAAACCCACCTTTAAAGCTGCTCTGCACAGTGGGCTTGGGCTTGTCGGGCCTGAATATATCTGCCGCGAACGCCGCCAGCAGTTTCCCGTTCTGCGGCTCTATGAACCTCCGCAACATCCTAGCGCGGTCGCGCACGTCGTAGCTGGCGTCGTACCGCGCTAGGGACACTATGTACCGGCAGACTGGCAATGTGTCTGGTTGCGTGATCGAGAGCTTGACTGCTAGGGAGAGGAGTTGGAGCTTGACTAGCTCGTCCTGGAATGGAATTATAGGGTGTAATTTTAGTAAAGAAAATCTTTGAAAAATATATTTTAAATTTCACAAATATCGTTATTCATCAGTATTGTAATAAGAAAAAAATATTTCTGATTAATCGATTTTTACTTTCAATGTCCCTTCTTATAGTACTTGTAAGGCGCGGGAGCGAAAAGTGAAAAATTGGCTTCTTATATGTGCTAAGAAGAAAACCAATTAAGTAGATGTGTAAAATAAAAAAAAGTGCTTTCATAATAATATTTTTTTTTCAACAAACACCAATTATTACCTAGTCCCAAACTAAGCGCTAGCTTGTGCTATGGTGACTAGGATAATAGATAGATATCCTTATATACGCTTATAAACATCCATGACTTAAATACAAATGCTCGTGCTCATCACACAATCATTTGCCCTTGCGGGATTCGTAATCACGACCTGTGGTTTTGTTGTTAGAAATGCGAACCACTACACCAAGACGTTCGTGATTCGTCCCTCATATTTGATGCTAAAATCTTTCTCGCATTAAAAGTATTTACATCAGTAGGAAAAAAATGTTTGAATTATATAATCAAAAAGTATATAGAAATAATGACCCAACATTCCTAGAATATGTTTAAAAATACTCAAAGTTATTCAAGAACGTTTGCATGGTAGCTAAATCTAATTATATACGTGAAAAAATTAATAAATCCAGTAATAAAATTAAAGAAACTAGGAATATTATAAACAAAGAAACTTGTAAAACTAAACCACGTGATCACACATTTACATTAAAAATTAATAATAAGAATATTAAATCTGATAATGAAGTTGCAGGTGCCTTCGAGAAGTACTTCTGTAATGTACCTATCGAAACCACAAAACAACTTAATTCGTGCGCTCTGCATGCGAAATCACTGCTAGTGTCTAGTGTTGACAGGTGTAACTCCTCATTTGATTTCACTCATATTAATCCTTTAATGATAGTAAAAACTTTCAAGGAATTAAAACAAAAAAGAACTGAGGATATATGGGGAATATCAACTGACACAATAAAACCCATTATACCTCTCATAGCATCTCACTTAGCACATATATTCAACGAATGTATTGATCAAGGTCAATTTCCCACTTTAATGAAATATAGTAAGATAATACCTTTATTTAAGCCAGGAGAAAAAAGTGACCCAAGCAACTTCAGGCCAATTTCCATTCTACCTGCATTTAGCAAAATTTTTGATAAAGTTATATTTAATCAATTGCTCTCTCATTTTAAACTTAACAATTTACTGCACGAGAAACAGTTTGGTTTTTCCAAAGGTAGAAATACAACAGATGCTGGGGTGGCACTCGTCAAACACATTTTGGATGCTTATGAAGATAAACACGATGCGATTGGTGTATTCTGTGACTTGTCGAAGGCATTTGATTGTGTCGATCACCAAACACTCATTATTAAGCTTGAACATTACGGTGTATCTAATAACGCGTCTAAAATGTTGAAATCTTACCTCTCAGGCAGACTACAAACAGTAAACGTTAATGGTACTAACTCCTCAGGTGCCCCGCTTCAAATGGGAGTGCCCCAGGGCTCAATATTGGGACCTTTGTTATTTTTGATCTATATTAATGACCTTCCTTTTTATGCCAAAGACTCCTGCGAGATAGTTCTGTTTGCTGATGATACTTCTTTAGTCTTCAAATCAAGAAGAGGCGAAGAATCATTTGACAATGTAAGCGGAGCTCTCTCTAAGGTATTAAATTGGTTCACTAGCAATAACTTGCTTCTTAATACAAAAAATACTAAATGTATTAAATTCACCATGCCTAACGTGAAGCAAGCTAACACAGAAATCCTACTCAACGGTGAAAAATTACATCTATCAAACTCCACTGTTTTTCTGGGCATTACATTGGATTCGAAGTTGCAGTGGGGACCACATGTTGACGCTCTGGCTGGGAGACTTGCTTCAGCTGCCTTTGCGGTTAGAAAAATTAGACATTTGACTGATGTTGAAACAGCAAGGCTTGTGTATTTTAGTTACTTTCACAGTATAATGTCTTATGGTCTTCTCTTGTGGGGTTCTGCTGCGGACATAGATACCATCTTTATTTTACAGAAAAGAGCCATTCGTGCCATTTACAAACTTAGTCCCCGCGAATCCCTGAGAGAATTCTTTAAAGAAATTAACATCCTCACTGTCGCTTCTCAATACATATTTGATAATATAATGAACGTACGCAAAAATTTAGATCTTGTTATAAAAAAAAGTGATATTCATTCGTATAACACAAGAAATAAAAACAAACTTGTCATTCCAAACTTCAGATTAGCCAAAACAATTAATTCATTCTTGGGAAATTGTGTCAAATTTTTCAATAAAATACCTCATAATGTTATCGAACTACCTATTAATAAATTTAAGTTACATGTCAAAACTACCCTAATGTCGAAGGGGTATTATAAAATTCAAGACTATCTTAATGACGAGAATGTATGGACAGTCCAGCCTGCACCAAACTGATGTACCTACCTGTTTATTTTGATTTGTTTTATTTTTGTGGCAGCTAGTGGTGACTGAGTTTGTTCCTATATTAATTGATATTTTGACGTTCATAAGTGGCATTTTGTGTCCTAAATTGAATAAAGAATTTTTGACTTTGACTTTGAAAGAGTTAGGTTAGTTTGTAGTAATTAGTGTAAAGTGAGCCTATTAGATCCCACTGCTGGGAAAAGGCCTCAACTATAAGGAGGAACAAGCCACGTTACGAGTAATTAGTGTAATATCAGTGTTTAAATGAAAAAAAAAAATAACCGAAAAAGTGGCTGCACGGAGCAGTTCCATGGCCGTAAAACGTGTGGCGCGTTATACACGTACCTGGTCCGCGAAGTTGGCGGCCATGTGCGCGAGGATAGCGGCTGCGCGCGGGTGCGTGGCGCCGTGCTCGGCCACCAGCCACACGGCCGCCGCACGAGCGGACGGCGCTAGCCTGAATAACGACAGCGTGTCACTTTCGTAAGCTTTAAATGAGACACCAAAAATTCACACATGGGCACAGAATACTAGTACTTCGTACAGAAGTATGACTTAGCAATTGTATTCAAAGAAATGTCTAGTCAATGTCGTCAACAATATGGCGTAATTTAGTTCGCCTCAGAGTCAAGCACATTTTCGTGTAGACACCTACAAAAATCCATTGCAAGATAATTTCATACTTATTGCTCTGGAATATGATTCATAATACACTAAACCTATTCAGTGACGTAATATCACGCGACGCGATAGGGTTGACTGCTACGAGAAGCTTCTAACGCCATCTAGCGGCTCTTTCTAGTACTTTATTCGTTCTCGTCCAGCCAGCAACGTAGCCACGCGGCCGCCGGTGAATAAAACGCGCGAGCGTGTCTCTGGCCGGTAGCGACACGCAACTTGTTTTAGCACCTACGTAGGTGCGCCGCGCGTAGGTACGTTTTTGCTACCTCCGCGGGGAGATACACAGGCCTGACATGGGCAGGATTCGAACCCACGACACATTTTGAAAGAAAGAAAAATAAATTTATTAATGAATGGACATCACATGACACACGAAAATAAACAACGTAAAAGGGAACGGTTATGAAACAAAAAAGACAGTAAAATAATAATTCAAGTGGGTAAACCAGTCGAACTGTGCAGTTGTGCGCCTGTGATGTCCATATTAAAAGGGTCCACTCAGCTTAAGTCGTAACCCACTGGGGGGCCCGACACTGGTTTTCCTAGCCGAGTGAGTTCACGGACAGAAACGCCAAACATTAATAAAAAGAACAATACATATTATTAATAAATAGTAATAAATTAAAGTAAAATATATAATGTGTATAAATGTAAAATAATAAATACAGATATTCGGAGTTCCTACTCACACAAAAAGTAATTATTGCTACGCTCATTTTACTTCGTATAGTTGTCGTGCTTCGAAAAAAATTTTTTTTGGTTTCTTATAACCAATGATAGTAAGTAGAGCTATTGTAGTTTAATGACCGCAAACATTAATAATAATATGGATATACCCCCGAGGCCGAGGTTCTAACTGAAACCCCGGAATGTAATTGCTGAAAATATTTGTTTTTATCAACTAAGACAAAATAAAGCTTCTCTTATGCATTCAGGATTCCGGGAGTGTCCATGTTATGACCACGTATCGCAAGTACAAAAAAAGCTCTACCTACTCCGATTATTGCTTATAACTAATAAAAATAACACTAAGTATTATCACAGAATAAGTACTAGTACTCCGTACAGAAGTATGACTTTGTAATGAAATTCAAAGAAATATCTACTCAATGTTGTCAACGATATGGTGTAATTCAGTTCGCCTCAGACTCGAGCACATTTTCGTGTAGACACCTACAAAAATACATTGCAAGATAATTTCATTCTTATAACTCTGGAATATGATGCATAATACACTAAACCTATTCAGTGACGTACTATCACGCAACGCGATAGGGTTGACTGCCACAAGAAGCTACTTACGCCATCTAGCGCATCTTTCTAGGACTTTATTCACGCTCGTCCAACCAGCAACCTAGTGTCGCGCACCGCCGGTGAATAAAACGCGCGAGCGTGTCGCTGCCGGCTAGCGACACCCAACTTGTTTAGGCCCTTACCAAGGGGTCGCCGCGCGTAGGTACGTTTTTGCTACCTACGCGGGAAGATACATAGGCCTGGTATTATAAAAAATCTTAACGCTATGTAATTTTCAGTCACGAAACCGAATTAAGGCATCGTTTAGAACAACCCGTCCGCCGCTGACTGAGAGCATGCTCACTGTCAGCCGTAGCGGAAACGTGAACTTAGTCACCAGAATACGTTACGTACCAATTTGTCAATAAGCTGTAGGCTTGTGTAAATGTATGTGTAGTGTTAACCTGGATTTTGAACAAAACGTCGTACGGCCAAATAATGCGGCACATTGGCATCTGTCAAGCGAGGATTGACGTAAGCTGTCATTAGAAGAGACGCATCGCGAGACGGCGTACGCGCCTTTATCGTGTTATTGTGTAAAACTCGTAATTGTAAGGAATATCGCTTAGATTGTATTACTGTAAATCACCAAGATATGAATAAAGATGAGTATATTGATATAAGTGTGTTAATTTTATCATCGACATCCTGACTACGTTTTCAGTAGGCTATGTGTAATCTGGTGTGTCTTGGTGTTATGCACTTATAAAATACTATGTGTGAATAAGAAAATAAAAGAAAAAATACCTGTCGGCGCGAAGTAGCTTGGCAGCTCTTGATACAGCAGCCCTGGCAGATGCCGCACCACCGCCCACCACGCGCTTCACCACCACCACCGCCTCGCACACCACCCACTCTGCACACACACACACACACACGTATGTCAAAAGCAAGAAATAAGACACGCGGGGAAAAAACTGTGTTAAGACGGTAGGACACGTACGGTAAACAGAATGAGATAAAGAACTTTGTGAGAAAGGAACAATCAACATGAAATATTGTCATTGTGTCTCGATAGCTTTAGCTTTATATTTTTATACACTGACAGTGTATTTATTTAAATATGAGATAGACCTGTGATCTCGTACGGCACGGCGATTCAATTTTCATGCTCCGAGCACACGTTCTTTTTGAGCAAATGTTTGCCTCGACCAATTTCCGCGCGCTAATGACCCATCTACCTCTTTTTAAATGCAGTATCAATGTTTTAATATATTATTGTTTACGTATTGTTGGTAACGCTGTGTAATAAATAAATAAATAAACATCAGGAGATTGAACTGAACTATCATGATAAACATCAACTTACCCAACAAATCTCAATCTCAAAAAAAAACTGTCAAAATATCTCAAATGATATGAAACTTTATGCGATCAACATAAAGTTGAAATATGGTTGCAGTGACAGACCGGGTCGGTTGATGTGGCGCCGCGTGTACATTGGGTAATTTAGTTTACTCGTACTGAACATGTAAAATCCTCTTTATTTGCTTAGCAAATATTGTTTGTTGAGTTTGCAGTGACCCGCCAATATTCTGGTCTTTTAAACTTTAGCAGTTATTTAGATACTTTGTTGTTATACCCGTGTAGGACCGCTTAAGAGTGTTTTTGTCCTGGTGCAGACCTTCACGATTCAATAGCTTCCTGTTTACAAAGGGTAGTAAGAAGCGTAGTGGCTCTTTGTTTGGTAATACCTTTGGTTCTGGGCTGGCAAATCCTCAAATATATAAATACTAGTTTCCCGCAACTTCGCCGCAAGAGTTGGATTTTTCATATAAAATTTCATCCCCCATTGCAACCCCTTAATGTTTTTATATCGCGACAAAATGTAGCCGATGTCTTTTCCAGGGTCTCGAACTGTCTCCATACCACATTTTATCTCAATCGGTTCAGTGGTTTAAGCGTCAAGAGGTAACAGATAGACAGACAGACACACTTTCGCATTTATAATAGTAGTATGGATGTGAATGTCAGTTGATCTAAGATTCCAGTGCTCAAACATTACAAGCGATTACATAAAAAAAAGATAAAACAAAATTTAATTTAATTTCGTAAAAACTTGCACACAAATTGCTTAAGTTAGAAAAATAATTATAAAGGTAAATTACTCAAGTTTGATGACTCTGATACCAGATAAGATAAAGAGAATAAAAAAAAAGAAAAAGACTCAAATTAAAGCTTAGCCACTTACCATCCTTACTAGACAGCAGATGCAGCAGTCCATTCAAGCACGTCTCAGTCTCCGAGTGTATCGCCACCGCGAGCCTGCCTATCGCCTGTATGGTGGCGCCGGCGAACGCTTTGTCGCTCGAAGTGACGTACGTCTGGAACTCCCTCAGCACTACCGGTGCGCTGGACTCCGTGGCCAGGTTGGTCAGGATCTCAAGCTTGAGCAGCTTTATGTGGGTCGGGTCCGACGTGCGCACGAAGAACGACTTGAGAAACGGCTCGAAGAGCGACTGGAAACAAGTACAACTAGTTGAAGCGAACTTCGTATATCTACAAAGATATTCTTTATTGCAACAAGAAAACATACTACAGACATACATACTAATTTTGCTAATATTATTAGCAAAATGTTTTTAATTCTGTAAAGCTTAGAAAAAGTATTGGACTGTCACACTAATCATACATGATTGGTGAGAGACGTAGATACAGTCCAGGGTTATTTATATCTGCCTACTAAAACCTTTTCACTTTTACTTTAAAGAGACCCAGGTAGTAATATTTAGGAAAGATATTAGAAGACAGCGAGTTCCAGTCCCTAGCTGTTTACATCAGAAAAGTGTCGGCGAAAACTTTTACCACTTTTACCCCACACAAGGGGTGCACTCAAAAAAATAATTCACCCCCCCTCCCTTTACATGTATGGGGAGGGTACCCTTAAAAAGGGTTATTTAAAATTTTTGTATTTTTTAAAATGATATCTATAAATCAAGTATCCTCGAACCACGTTACACGCAAATCAGTCCATAAACGTAGAAGATATTCTGCTGTGACAGACTAGGACGGACGGACTGAACGATCTTATAAGGGTTCCTTGTCGGACTACGGAATCCTAAAAATAAGGAAATAAAATATTCTAAATTTAAGTGTTTAACTTGCATTTTTTTTTTGTTTTAACAAATCTTTAGCCTATAGGAAAAAGGACTTGTCCATTAATGGTTTTTTATTCGTCAATATTTCTAACCAGAATAAACTAAATAATATATGAAAGAGTTCACAAAAATTAGCATTTCTGCATAATTAATATATTTATTAAGGCCTCCGATTTAGAGAAAAATTGAAATTAATTTTCCTCTTTGTCTGTACATAAACCGCACCTTCGCTTGGAAACGCATGGAAAAAAAATTGACAACAAAATTGACATTCCATTGACAGTAGTACTTATTAAATAATCTATATAATCTGTGTTAGTACCTAGTAGTATATATCCACCAGTGGAAAAGCAATGGTACATAGCCATACAGCCAGGAAATACAAGTAATGATCAATGGATGATGCCTGTTACAAAAAATATATTTTCTCAAAAATGGAGGCATTTAAAATTCTGATTTCTATGGTTACGTGTTTCATATTTATGTAGCTTAAAGATAAATATAGGTTTATTAGTGGTTGGTGATATCTTAGAATAAAAAACCAGCCTCCATAAAAAAAGAGGACAAGTCCTTTAAATTAAATGTCGAATTTATTCAGCCGTGATCGTTGTTCGAATTATAAGTTTAACGACAATAAAATGGCTGATAATAGAGGCTAATGGAAAACACCTCTGTTATTATATTATATATATATTATGAAAATGTATGTAGGTAGAAGATAAAATAAACTAGTTGTTGTCTTGCACTCCACACGGTAGTTTTATTTATTCAATCATTTGTTATGATTAAAAAGGAACACTACGAAGGTGAATCATGACGATTAATGAATTGTTCCAAGAAATAAAATTACAAATATTTACATTCATTTATTCAATGTATTTCAAACAGAAGTCGTACTTACCGGTCTAGTGACGGTAAGCGAGGCGATGGAGTTTAGCACCACGCTCTGGACTTCGGCCGGGGCTCTCAGAAGGCGGACCATGGCTTTGGCCACCGGCGGCAACTCTTGCACTAAAACATAATAGGGTAGGTATATAACGCATTTTCGAAGTGTCTCGATTCGTTCCTAAGGTGCTTATCGATAAGTGCCGTAAAATTACATCAACTTTGGCGCGTAATGTAGCCAAACGCTGGTTTGAGATCATGACGTTAGTTGATCCAGTAGAAAATGATACGTAATCTACGTTGATTTCGTTGACATTAATATAATTACATGGACGTAGGACGTAATATTCTGTTCTGTTCGAATTGTGTTCCGGTTTAAAAAAAAACTGATTATAACGGGTAAAAATGTTACCTACCGAACCTAATTGTATTATTGATTTGGTGATACCTACTGACTTGACTACCTACCTCATAATAAAACAAATGCACGCTTAATGGTGACTTACTAATGTCATCTACAAATGGCATATGGAAGAACAGTGGAAATGTTTAGTGGGTATGACCGTAGACGAATTATACTGGGACTGACAATCGCCATACAAATTAGCGTTCCCCGGAAATATCCAAAAAAATGAGCAATATCCAGATGGCGTTGTTATTATTGCTAGCTAAGGCTTTAATTTTCGTGAAATGTCGTATTTCGCTGCCGTCGAAAGACTCCCACGCTTTTAGCTTTGGATTAAGTACTTTAAGAAATCATAGATGGCGTCTATATAAATAACATCATGCAGCGCCATGGGAAGTCAAAATATGTTGTATTTTGATTTCCAGAAACACAGAAGATAAATTGCGTAAATATTCCAGGGCTGTCACGCTGTAAAACTCACACTAATTAACCTTACAAAACGAATTAATAATAATTCTATAAAATAAACAAAGGAAATAAATCATTTTACAGATATTATACAGGGTGAAATCAAACGGGCGTATGATAGGGATCAATCCCAAACTTTTGGCTCTTTTAATAGGGGTCTATACTTGAAGAAAAAAAAGTTACTTATGTTGTTTTTTTTCAAACAAATGTAAAATACAAAAAAGTCTGGCTAAGATTACAGTGTTATTTTTTTTACAAGAATAATGTAGGTTGGCCTTTCGATGGGTTATTCTCATAACCATACAGCAAATAAGTTTACTTCGACAGAAAACCAAAACCCACAAAAATTTCGCAATAACAAAAATTTTATATCAATTTCTACCAGAAGTTGCCCATGCACGTTATTCCCATAACTTTTAACTATATTATAGGCGTTTAAAACAAAAGGTCGTTTTTTTGAGACACCACATTTTCACCTTTCGACTATTTGTATCTAAGCTTTAGTTTGGCCGCTGTCTGTTTTTTTATTAAATCGTAAAGTTGACGATGCTTAAAAGACAAATTCGCGGACATCCGCTAGTAAGTAAATTATTTTTATCCCTAAGTAGGTAATTGTTTGTATAAAATATTTGATATTTTATACAAACAATTAACAATCAACCCTACAACCTAATGAGAATGGCATTGAAATGTCAAATTGTCGATTAACTACACCTATGGATATTGGATGAAACTGACAGCCCCACGACACTAATCACCTAATTACTTGTAGGTATACATTGACGATAGAACTTCAACTTAATAATTATAATCTGACGTTAAGCAATAATGGACAATAAACTGTCTCTTGAAGTGTCAGTTGAAACTTGTGCTATAACATATTTAGGTTTTGTTTTTCTATGGTGTGCTATATCAGCAGTGTAGATTATCGAAGGCCTAATCACCATGAAATCCTGAAATAATCATCTTTGAAATTTTTAAAATTCGAATGACTAGCCTGTTGTCAGATTTACGAAATCAAATATTCTAAATAAGTGCCATCTATTGTAACTAGCTAAATTTACCTCGTTTCCAGTCGTCGCACACTGGGGCCGTTCATACAAAGTAATGCCCAAAAGTCTAATAAAATGTTAAATGCTATAAAATGTTTATTATAAATTTAAATACCAGTCAGAAATGAAAAATGTATATAAGATTTTATATATTTAGTCATCCGAATCATCAGACTCATTAGGAAAAGTCATGTATTCTTGTAAAAGCATATCTGTAACTTCTGGATCAAACGGTTGTCTCTTGATATTTTGCGTAGGTCTTAAATTTGTTACGATAGGGTCAGACGAAATAAGTAGACGATGAAATATATCTTCTAAGTTACTTTGTCTTGAGCTTTTTCGAGAGAAGCGCTCTCTGTATATTTTAAAGTCCTTGTTTCGTGATTCCTGCGCTTCTTCACTTAACTGACCAATCGGTAGCAAACAATTTGATATAATTACATCACCATGAATTAAAATCTTGTGTAATGTTGTCGTCATAGGGTACCAAGGATAAAGAGTGACATACAATTCCGCGGTGTTGAGGCAAAATGTTTTAAACTTGTTGGTATCGATTTATATATGATATTTATATCTGATATAGTTTGAACTGGGAAACAGTCCCTAACCAAGTCTTTTCAAATTAAAAAAACCTATTTTTATGTCTTCCACATTTATCCCACTTGAATGTAAAAGACTTCTTAAAATTTCGCAATTTAAATTGAAGTTCATTTTCTTCGCATAAGGGCAGTTAGTATGATCTCTTAAATAGTTTTCTAGGTCTATAAACTTCTTATCTACAGATTTAAAATTACTTTTAAATATTATCTCACATAAGCTTGCATTACTCATGGTAAAGTATGATGATGAACTTTCTCCTAAAACGTAATAAAATAAAGTTTTTTTTTAACAAAATTATATAAAAATTAGGTGTGACACTAACTATTTACCGCAACATATACTTTATTTATTAAAATGAACTGTTACGAATAATACATTTTGATTTTATAGTAACATCATAACGCCTAAGAAAAAATAGTGCGCAAGAAATATTTTTTTTTCTCAAAAATGCGCAAAGTACTTTTGCGAATCTCTTCAGTTCATTAATTATCAATACCTTGAAGACATAGTTAAAATTATTTCAAAAATTGTTCTTTGCGCAAAAAGAAAAAAATCTAAAATGTTTGAATCAACACTTAAAAAAACATACTGTCATATAAATTTGGCTATAACTCCAAATGTACTAAACGTGCAGGTTCATAAAAATTATATTACAATCATCATACCTTGCCTAGTTGCAGCCATAAGTCACTTTTATTAAATATATCGTTTACTTGTTGAAATAAATGTTGCAATATTAACTACAAACTCGCGTACGCTAACGAATAATTAAAGATTTCCGAATATGGTTAACTTTGAGCTGATGCACTGGACAGCAGGTAACAGTGACTGATTTAGTTTTTGTACAAATGATGTAATATATCCTGGAGTCTACCCTGGCATAAATTATTTATTGTTATACCGTCATTTTGATGGAATCGAGTTATGGGCATTACGTTGTATAAACAGGCGCCAGTGTGCGTCGTTTGATGGTCGAGTGAGCCGTGCTGTTAAAAATATGTAATAAAAACAGCGACTGATACCTCCAGAGTGATCTAGTGAGATACAAATTAATCAAGAATCGGGGAACGCATCTTATTATGGCGATTGTTGGCCTAATAATATATTCGTCCATGGTATGACCTCATGGTGAGGTTTAGTAAGTATATGAAAAACTATGGATGGGGTGGTTAAGGATCTATCTCCTAGTGGACTACCCCGAGCAACGACATCACAAACTCCAGTTCGTGATGGCGGCTGAACGATCCTATCAGCGGTGGTAGGTGCCGCCTGGTAGCCACCCCCCGCGCCAAGCAGCTTGCTGTGTCCCGTCGGGCGAGTGCGAGTGCCAGAACCTTCTGGGTGAGCTCGCTCCAACGTCGACTCTGTCTACACCACGTCTGGCTTAGTCTAGAGTCAAGAATAAACACATTCTAAATACAAAAACCTACTCACCCGGCCCGCAGTGGTAGAATAACTGCGCCACGGCCATCACAACTCCCGAGTTCCTGCTCTGCAGTAGCGGCTTTGCGGCGCGCAGCAATAGCCGGTGGTCGGGGTCGAGGCTGGGTGACGAAGACGAGTGCCGTTTGGGGGAGTTTGGCTCGTCGCTGTCCGAGTCGTAGAACGGCTTGTCGGTGTCGCTGTCGCTTGAGTAGTTCTACGGTTGACGAGCGAGAAGATAAAGACAAGATTTATAAAACTTATAATTATTTCTCTAACATATGCAATTATTTTGCAAGTTTATACAAAATCAAATTAAATTTCGCTCACAAAAAATAATCATAATTTTATAAAATTTATATTCCGTCAAGTTCGTTCGCGATCTTCCCGATGTCGCAAGAGGTGTGGGGGGAGGTATTCGAGATGTCAGTGGGGAGGAGTAGTCTTTTTAGGGTTCCGTACCTATAAGGAAAAACAGGACCCTATTACTATGCCTCCGCTGTTTGTCTGTCAGGCTGTCTGTCACCAGGCTGTATCTCATGAAGCATGGCAGCTAGATAGTAGAAATTTTCACACATGATGTAATTCTGTTTATCTGCTTGTTTTGTCTGCCTTCTACTGTAATTACTAAAAACAAAATAAAACACATAGCTCTCATACACCAGACATGATTTTTTCGCTGTTTTTTGCTTGATATTAATGACAGAATGAAAAAAAGAAGGTATAAAAGAAGATTTTGATGGCTCTTATAGATATATTGAAATATATCAGAAGAAAAAACCCAGAAAGCAATTCCGGCTGGACACGGGATTCGAAACTGGGCCCTCTTGGACAGTGATGACAGTGCAATTAATCAGCATGGCAATATTGGCATCAAGGACACAGGTTTATATTTGAATAGGTAGATTTTATACTTTATTTTATGAATGTCTTTGTTTTAATTTTCTTTAATTAAAATATAGCAGTTCTAATGTCAGATTTTCGATACAAGCTTTCATCACCCATTTTATCCCCTTGGTGATTTTATTTAGCCATACAAAGTATCCTATGTCCTTCCCAGGGTTTCAAACTATCTCTGTACTAAATTTCATTTGAATCAGTCCAGTAGTTTCGGAGCCTATTCAATACAAAAAACTAACAAACAAACAATCAAATCTTTCCTCTTTATAATATTAGTGTAAATAAATAATAATATGTAATAAGCCTAATGTACGGTCGCTAGTCGGCAGCACGTCAGGTTAATCATTTGAACTAGGAATACAATTTTTACCACGTAGGGAATAGAGGCGGACTCAAGGTCAAAGTGGGGTAGTCTGCCAAGCGGCCGTGTACATTTTTAAAGCTGATTGTGTGTGTATTTACCTCAGTATTGGGATCCGGGAAGCAAGTCTTGGCGTACACTGTTAGTACGTTGAGTAGTGCGAGTTGGCCCCACTCGTCCACATCGGCCAGTAATGAACACAGTTTCCTGCAAACACAATCTTTATTGCTATTTTCGCCTAACTAGACCTTTCGCTCTGCATCGTACTTACGCCCAAAAATAATAATTGATGTGATGTGGAAGATTTAAGTCAACCTTGGTTGTTCGGGTATCCATTGCACACTTATTTTGACACTGGTAGCCATGGCTACCGTGGACTCTTCAACAGATATGCAAATAGCTGGGAATTAATTTCGGGGATTCAGGGACTCTTGGGCAACTCTTTCATAAACTTTGAGACCGAGGTGGTAGACTATAAGAATCACAGATTTTTCAACTGGCAGGTTTTTTTCATCTTAAATTGTCACTATTTCCTAATATAATCTACGAACCTAAAACTATAAATTATTGTTTTAAGAAATAATAATTAACTTTGCAATCAAATTTTTTTTTGCACTTCAAAATGTTCCGTAAATAAGTTCCGTAGATTTATTTTTGGACTTAAAAAAATGTTCACCAGAGGCGGGAATCGAACCCGCGTTCGTCGCATACCAGGCGATTGCCTAACCTCTCGGCCACCCTGTCGTTGGCAGAGCCAACAATAGGGAATCGCCCGGTATGCGAGGAACGCGGGTTCGATTACCGCCTCTGGTGGTAATTTTTTCAAGTGCAAAAATAAATCTACGGAACCCTAAGTGCGCGAGTCCGACTCACACGTACCAGTTTTTTTACTGTCTTACTAACCTGTAGCTCCTGTGTATGAGGCTCATCCTATCAGGACAGACTTCCGAGAAGGCCATCGCGGCGGAACCCACAACGAGCGGCGCCTTGTCAGACAGCAGCTTGTCTATGATCGCTACCAACTCCTCTTTCTGCTCCGGGTCAATGCTAGAACCATAGAGAATAAGATATGAAATGCTATTGGAGCGGTCCTAGAACTGACCCTTTTGAACACCACACAACCATGACGTGGGATTTAACAAGGGTACCTAAGTAATTGGTGCCTAAGTCCGGTGGAATGCGCTGACAACTGTCATACAGTTTTTACGGTAAAACTAGAACAGGCGTTAACGTTCAACCGTATCTTATTCCCGCATTTATAAAATTAGTTTGTAATTTTATTCACAAAATACTCCAAAATTTTACCTCATTATTTGGTTTACATCAATAGGATGTAATTGGTCGGATTATGGATTATTATAACGATTCCAGCTTAATTAAAACCGTGTTTTAAAGCATATAACGTTGGTTAAGATAGGCCGCCATGGGCAAAATTCGTCTTTTCCAAAGTGGGCGATAACGCCCCCTTGTGGGCGCTGGAGGTCTAGAGGGGGGCAGTAAGGGGCCCAGCAAAAATTACTACAATTTTATACAAAATAATTTTCAAAACTGTCACTTGTCGCCTGTCGCTTGACAGCAAAAATTTGAGACGGCATGTGTCGTAGACAATTGTCAGCTTAGTGAATTAGGGCCCTGTTGAGACTAATAAGTTATTGAGGTTTTTACTGTGTGAAAAAAATGGGGGACGCTGCAATATAACTGATTTTCAAAGTGGGCGTAAGACAAAATAAGTTTGGGAGTCTCTGGTCTAGGATATACATACCTGTACAACTTAGGGATCGCGTGGGCAGCAGTCTTTCTGACGTACGGGCTCATGTCGCTGGCGGAGTCACGAATGGCCAGCATCACGATCGGCACGATCATCGTCACGCGGATCGATGATAGCACGCGAAGTGCGCTTGCGCGGATCAGCTGGTTCGGGTCCTGAGATAAAATGTATTTATTTATTTATTTCAGGTACTTAGCTGCTTGTGGCGCAGTGGTGGCAGCGCTTTGGTGGTGATACCAAAGGCCAATACCAACCCACGGAGCGGTCGGGTTTGGATGGGTGACCATTCCGACCATTTAAGTGACGTCCATGACAAGCAATTCCGTGCTTCGGAAGGCACGTTGAGCAGTTGGTCCCGGCAAATATCTGTTAATATTAGTCGTTAAGCCTAGTCAGAGGCCCCAGGGCGGCTTGATAACACTGAGCACGCGTGGTGGAGTATCGAGCCATACTCCATATAGTTGAGTTGCCCATTGCTGGGCAAAGGCCTCACCTACCATAGGTTAACTTTACTTTTTAACTTTTTTATTTCAGTTACACTTACAGATTACATATCAAGACATATTATAACAAAACATAAAAAAGGCAGAAGAATTATCAACAAAATAAGGAGTTTCGGGATGTAATAGTAGATTGTTGTACAAGGGCCGAAAGTGAACATTCCACTCGAGAAGTTTTTGGCGCTCGAACGAAGTAAGAGCGCCAATAGCTCCAGAGTGGAATCGGTGCTTTTAACCGAGTTAAACATACTATTTTTCATTCCGACTGTGAGGAAAGAAATAGTAAATCGATAGACTCGATAGTTGAGGCAAAAACAATAGTATCAATAGAATATCGATAGACTATCGATAGTTGAGGCAAACGCAATAGTACCTATCGATAAAATATCGATAGTATCGATAGACTACCGATGGTTGAGACAAAAGCAATAGTATCGATAAAATATCGATTGTTGATAGACTATCGATAGTTGAGACAAAAGCAATAGTATCGATAAAATATCGATAGACTATCGATAGTTGAGGCAAAAGCAAAAGTATCGATAGTATCGATAGATTATCGATAGTTAAGGCAAAAGCAATAGTATCGATAGAATATCGATAGTCTACCGATAGTAATGATATTATCGATAGTAATGATAGTATCGATAGCTCCGGTTATATAAATACTATCGACACATAGCAATACTATCGATAGTATCAAAGTTCAATATTAAAATCACTATCAATAGCTGATACAGCTCTGACTATTGCAATAACTATCGATACTCTCGATAGTGGCCTTTTATTCAGGAGTATGAAGTAGGAGGGAAAAACTAGTTCCCACTCGGCTATCTACACATGAAAGTTCAACTTTCCGAACAGGTGAGATGAAAAGAGTATATTAATATTATATATAATAAATAACTAACAGTAAAGAGAAGTGAAGCTAATGTAGGAAATGAAATCAATAGATAGACTGTTTTCATAGGTTTAGTGGTAAATATTACAACTCATTACAACTCCGTACGGCGGTCGGGTGGATGTGGACGCGTGTTCGCGAAGCGACGCCTGAGCTGGCCCCTCCCTTGGCGGGGCGGACAAACAGTTCCCCGCGACTTGACCCGCGCCAAAAGTCGGATTTTCCATACAAACTTTCACCCCCCTGATGATTTTATATTGTGACAAAAAGTAGCCATGTCCTTTTCATTGGATCCTTTTCAAGGATATTGTGTCACTCTCAATGGAACGAGCTATTGAACCGGATTAGTAGTAGCTCGATTAGTATATTATAATGTGTGTATAGTCCCCCAGATGCAAATTATCAACTTTTTGAACCCATTTTGGAAGAAGCATTGGAGAAAGTTTGCAGATCAAACAAAAAAATAGTTGTTTGTGGAGATTTTAATATTAATATTTTAAAACAAACACAGATATCTACCCGATTTCTTAATCTCTTTGCATCTTTTAATTTATCTAATCTTTTTAATGAACCTACCAGGGTGACTCCCAGCACGGCAACTTGTTAAGATAATATTATTTGTGATTCTCACGCAATCGTAATTGATAAATGTATCTTTAGGCGAGGAAAGTTATAGGATATTTCTAATAAAAGTTATGAAACTATTAAAGTGTTTCTTTTTTTGGGGGGTGGGTAGAGAAGCTTTTTAAGATCCAAAAGTTTGGAAAAATTCATTAAAGGCAATAGGTATGGGATAGGTATTTGTAATAAATGTGTGTAACTCTCTGATTACAAAATTAAAGTGAAAAAAGTTGATTGATTCGACCCAAGGGCTATCTAAATATGATATTCACCAAAGTTTGGAAACATAGGTATTTGGGAAGTATGGAAAACTAAAAAAGCTAAATATCTTCACCAATAAAATGTTAAAGTGATTGAAAATTATTTTACGAAGTACTTTTAAGTTAGGCCAATCTAGTGGAAAAAGTTTGGAAGACTATGTTTTCTGCTAAATAAAATTTTTGGTTTTTCTTGCGCTACATGTTCTACAAAAAGTTAAAATGTGTAAAGTTTGGATTTATATGATCATAATAATGTAATGTATCAACATACAAAAAACTAGAAATGTGGAGTTTGTGCCTTTGAAGTTATTAAGAATCAACGAAATGAACTAATTATAACGCCATGCGCGGCGGGGGGCGGGGGTGGCGTGCCGCGAGTCGAGCGCCCGGCCGCACGCGCTAGCATCATGTTCTGCGGTTCCGCGCGAGCCAGGAATACTTTTCTGATTTCTGACATTTTGTTTTATAGCAAGTACATTACGCAAGTACCCTTAATATTGAGTGCTGCGTGGCGTGGTGTTCATGGTTCGATTAGATTCATCCGTAACCTACCTACTAACCTTACATGATCAAAATATACTTAATTAAGTAAAGGTATTCAAAAGTACCTACATAATAAGAACCTATTTTCTACATAATTTATAACTTGCCACATGTAAAAGTTTACCTTGAAAGTATTTTTAAATGCATACCAACCCCTCTAATATTCGCAAATAATAACTATAAATAAAAACCGGCCAAGTGCGTGTCGGGTCACGCGTTATTTGTATACATACATACACCTAAAATATTACAGATTTCTACTAGTACTAACGGTTTCTAAGCAAAATCTAGGACATACCGACAGACGGACATGACATGACGAAACTATAAAGGTTCCTTGTCAGAACCACGGAACCCTAAAAACCATGCCTCAATATAACAAAGCATGAGAATACGAGGGTCAAACTGAAAGTTCTTAGAACTGGCCACTTATAAACAATATAATAAAAAAAATATTCTAAAATTTGAAAATAGAACTCTTTGCCAATATTACTGAGTATATATTTCATTCATTTGTCATTTGTTTTACGACTTGGCGGCAAATTGAAAATTGTCTGTGTCACGTCAAAATGAATTTAACACGAGAAAATTTTCGTGCAATGATTTTTTATGACTTTCGATGTCATTTAAGTCAACAAGAAAGTTATGATAGACTACGATTGGCCTTTCACGATGAAGCCCCATCTCGTGCGACTGTTTACAACTGGTTTAATGAGTTTAAACGTGGTCGCACTAATCTCACTGATGATGTACGTGAGGGACGGCCTTCTACGGCGACGACTGAAAATAACATCTGTGTTGTGCGGCGTATGATAGAGACTGACAAAAGAGTGACCTATCAGCAGATTCGGACAAGCTTAGGCATCGGTATGAGTCAAGTGCACAAAATCCTCCACGAACATTTAGCGGTCAGGAAGCTTTGCGCCCGGTGGATACCTCATAATTTGACTAAGGCTCAAAAACTCCATCGTGTGGATTGGTGCCGTAAAATGATTGAAAGATTTAACGGAGGTGACTCAAATGCTGTGTTCGACATACTAACAGGTGACGAAAGCTGGATTTACTGTTATGATCCTGAAACCAAAAGACAATCTGCTCAGTGGGTGTTTCCTTTCGAGGAGTTGCCAACTAAAGTGAAGAGAGATCGAAGAGCGGGAAAAAAAATGGTGGCCTCGTTCTTTGGAAGGATAGGTCATTTCGCAACAATTGTGTTAGAGGATCAAAAAACAGTTTCTGCAGAATGGTACACTACCAATTGTTTGCCACTTGTCTTGGAAAAAGTTCGAGAGAAACGACCTCGCAGTAGGATCCTCCTTCACCACGACAACGCCTCGTCGCACACCGCCAAGCGAACGATCGACTATTTGGCGACATCAAACGTTGAATTACTGGGTCATCCGCCGAATAGCCCCGACCTCGCGCCTTGTGATTTTTATTTATTTCCAAAAATTAAAGAAAAACTTAAAGGAAATCGGTTTATGAATGCTGAAGAAGCGGTGGCTGCGTATCGCGATGCCATTGAAGAGACCCCTAAGGACGAGTGGGCAAAGTGCTTTTCCCAGTGGTTCCATCGCATGCAGCGGTGTATTGACGTCAATGGACAATATTTTGAAAAGATATAATAAAACTAATAACTGGCTAATGTAATCAGTTTTTGATTTTCTAAGAACTTTCAGTTTGACCCTCGTAATAAGCGGAGCGAGTGACGCGGTCGCGGTGTGGCAACGGCGCGCGCGATAGTGTGTGGCAGGCACTCGACTCCATTCACTTAAGACTAGGCTCCCTTTTTAGGGTTCCGTATTCAAAGGGTAAAAACGGGACTCTATTACTCCGTTAGACTCCGCTGTCTATAATACGTATTCGAAGGTGATGAAGACGAAGAATTTGAATCAGTCAAAGAACTTTAACCCATTAACTGCCAAAGTTGTATAAATCCGTCCATTATTTTGAGAAATATACAATTTATGATTATTTTTAATAATAGTCTAAGGATATGTCCGTCCATATTGTTTTTTTTCTATATGTGAGAGTACATTTTTAGCTAATGCAACTAAAATATTTTAACAAAACAAACAACATAGTAAGTCGCAAAATTAATGCAAATTCTAAGGTACCTATGTTACGCCGCAGTCGTAAAATCCGACCCTAATGTAGTAGCACAGTACTATAATCTACTAAACACTATAGTGGTTCTAAAGAATAAAAAGTATGGTCCAATTTAAACTAACAAGTAAATATAAGATCTTAATATGTGTGTACACGCCAAGTGCCAACATGATTTTATGTCGTAATATCATCTACATCATCATTTGCAGCAAGAAGTGGGATGCTAAATATTGGTAGAATATTCAGGTACTTACATTATAATAAAAAAAAGTACGGAAATTAGGCAAAGCTCGGGCATCAAAAGCAAAAAATTAAATTAAATTAAAGATTCTGCTCGCCCTATATCTTATATCTTTTCCTATCACCGATTTTGTGTTTTAAAAGTATTTTAATTGGTTCGTACCACAAAAAGCTAAAACGGAACCCTTATACGATTAATTTGTTGTCCGTCTCATCGTGTGTGAACGTATCGGTAAAATTAGCATTAAAGAAAGAAAGAAAATACATTTATTAATAAACTAGCTGTTGCCCGCGACTTCGTCCGCGTGGACTGGACCACGTCGTAAGGAGAAGAGAGCAATGAAAAATCAAATTCAATAGGCACTTTTTTTAGGTTAATATCACCTCGCTATCCTCCTCTGGTAAGAAAATTTCGCATGGCAGTGACACCGACTCCAAAACCTAATTTTGTCGTATATGTTTCATAGTAAAACTATAAAGGTAACTTTAGGTTTAAGTGTTCAGAAAGTCAGACTCAAAGCTCCCTACCGCAATAGATGGATGTGGTTTAGTATCTATTTATTGTGTCCTTAGTCTACTCAGGGCCTTACCTTTGTTAGTTACTACTATCATAAAGTAATCTTAGAGTTCAATTTTCGTTATTAAAAGTGATAAGTAGCATAAAAGTGCCAATTGACTTTGATCTTTCATAACTTTGTAATATGGTAACTCAACAAAATTTTGACAAACTGTCTGTGGTAAAAGTATCCACGAACTACTTAGCGTTAAGGATTATCATCATTAGGTCAGCACCTTAAAATTATGACTCCTGATTGTAAACGCTTAAATACCTTCATTAATGCTGTAGCATAATATGGTATACATGCCTTTACTATTTCTCCAGGTTTCTGTCACCAGATCGTAACTTGGAGACAGTAGGTAGGTAATCCTACTGGAGTTTTGAAAATTAGTCTAAAGTAATTTAGCATATCAGTTGCTCCACACCTTTAATTTGTGTAAGTCAATAAAAAATGCTCATTTCGCTGAACAATGTTCCCTAAGGCGCTCTATTCATATTTCTTATCGTTGAGCTGAGCTGCTAGGGTTCCACATTGGTTGCTCCAGACCTTCAATTTGTGTACGTCAATAGAAAATGCTCATCACACTGATTAACTTTTTTTAAGGCGCTGCTTTCATATCTCTCTTAGTTTAAGTGTACTGCTAAAGTTCCACGTATAGTACTCCGATCTTCAAAATAAGTTGTAGCCTATTATTTCACCAGACTCAATAGCTACACAATAAAAATAAAAACATTAAAATCCGTTCAGTAGTTCCGGAGATTACCGTGTACAAACAGACAAAAAAATTAAAAGTTGTAGATTCCTATTCTGCTACTATTTTAACAATACCCTCAATTAGTTTTTGGTAAAAAATAATAGATGCACATAAAAATCCTAAAACAAGGTTTTATATACACATTAACTTTACACATTTTAACTTTTTGTAGAACATGTAGCGCAAGAAAAACCAAAAATTTTATTCAGCAGAAAACATAGACTTCCAAACTTTTTCCACTAGATTTGTCCAACTTAAAAGTACTCCCTAAAATAATTTTCAATCACTTTAACATTTTATTGGTGAAGATATTTAGTTTTTTTAGTTTTCCATACTTCCCAAATACCTATGTTTCCAAACTTTGGTAAATATCATATTTAGATAGCCCTTGTGTCGAATCAATCAACTTTTTTCACTTTAATTTTGTAATCAGAGAGTTACACACATTTATTACAAATACCTATCCCATACCTATTGCCTTCGATGAATTCTTCCAAACTTTTGGATATAGCATCACATAAAGCTGCTGCATAAACTCATCAAAAACCAGGCACTTTAAAATTATCAAAGGGCAAAACCGTTTCCTTATCGGACTACTTACGTAATCTCAGTTCTGATCATAGAGATCAAAAGGTCTCATTTCAACACAGTCATGCCTCAAGTGTTGTGGAGAATGTTTATAGGCCTGTCACAGTAAATAGGTTAGACAGATTTAGGGATACTATTTGTGATAGTGTAAATTCAATTATACCCAATAGTAGCGATAGTGTTGATAAATTATATGAAGACCTTTTTGAATTAATCAAAAATAAATTTAATGAAATCTTCCCACTGAAGAAGGTTAAGACAAATCAGGCCAAATGTAAATTTAATGACTGGGCTACACCAGGAATTCATAAAAGTAGGATTAAATTGTATGACTTATATAGTATAAGAGAATATTCAAAAGATCTACAAATTATTGAATATGTTAAAAGATACTCTAAAATATTTAAACCATATTCGTAGGATAGTTTTAAATTCAAATAATAAGGTAAAAGCTGCATGGAACATAATAAACAAAGAAACTTGTAAAAATAAATCAAAAAGTAGCACATTTTCATTAAAAATGGGACAGAAATTTATCACATTCAATCCAGAAGTTGCAAATGCCTTTGAGTAATTTTTTTCCAATATTGCACCTTCAACAACTAAAGACCTTGCCTCTTCTTCAGAACTTTCCGAGTCGATTCTAAAATCCATTGTTGATGAGTGCGATTCTCCACTGCACTTTAGGCATGTCAGTCCCGAAGTAATTATAAAAACATTTCTAGATTTAAATATTAAAAAGACTGAGGATCTATGGGGACTATCTGTGTATATTATTAAATCAATTATCAGCACAATAGCTCCTCACTTAGCAATAATTTTTAACAAGTGCATTGATGATGGACAGTTTCCAAGCCTAATGAAATTAAGTAAAGTAATACCGTTATTTAAATCCAGTGACAAAAGTAACCCCTCTAATTTTAGACCAATTTCAATTCTGCCGGTCCTTAGTCAAGTATTTGAAAAGGTAATATTCAATCAATTACTAGCACACTTTTCTTTAAACCATCTACTACACAAAAAACAATTTGGTTTTACTAAAGGTAGAAGTACTGCTGATGCGGGGGTCGCTCTCTTAAAACATATATTTGATGCCTATGACAATAGACAAGATGCTTTAGGTATCTTCTGTGATCTTTCAAAGGCTTTTGATTGAGTGGAACATAAAACTTTATTAAAAAATTTACGACATTATGGAGCTTCAATTAATTCATTAAATTTACTTGAATCCTACCTAGTAGAACGCAAAAAGTTTGCATCAATGGAATTGAGTCTTCTGGAGCACCTCTGACAATGGGTGTGCCCCAGGGATCGATATTGAGACCTTTGTTGTTTTTGATTTATATAAATGACCTTCCACACTTTGTGGAAGATCTAACCTCAAACCTCGAGATTCATTAAAATATTTTTTTAAAGAGATAAGGATATTAACGGTAGCCTCTCAATATATTTATGAAAATATTATATATGTGCGCAAAAACTTGCATTTATTTACAAAGAAAAGTGATACACATTGTTTTAACACTAGAAATAAAAATAAACTTGCTGTTCCACAATTCAGGCTTCAAAAGGTTGGTCAGTCTTTTATGGGGAAAAATACCAATTTCTTTAACAAATTACCACAACATATTGTAGAATTACAAATTAATAAATTTATATCATATATATCATTAATTAAGGATACTTTAATGGCAAAGGGTTATTATAAGGTAGATGATTATTTGAATGATATCAATGTGTTGACCAGCTCGCACCAGTAAAATTTTAATTTTAATTTCTGTATCAAAATATTATTTTTAAAAGAGGCTTTGACAAAAGTGACTGAGTTTGTTGTGCTGCTTCTCCTCAGCACTAGCCCAGAATTTGTCCCGAAGCTGTGGCAGGTAAAAAATATATGTTGGGACGTGTATAAGTGCCCCCAGTTTTTTATGACATTGACATTCATTTCATTAGAATTGGTCCAGCTGCAGTATATATAAATATAGATAGGTAATCAAGGAGTACCTTAAGTGCTCGTTGAAAGGTACTGATTGAGAGCAGAGCCAAGTCTTGTTGCTCCTCTGCATACCGCACCAGGTACACATACACCAGCTTTTTGACTTCAATATTCTTTGACACCACATTCTTTACAACTGCCGGGAATCTGAAGTAAAAAGATTAAAATTAACTTTGGAACAAAACTTGTGTCAGAGTTTTTCTGCCTTGAAATAACCCAGAACCAGTACCAGAGTAAGGAAGTTGATGGTGTAAAACTTTCCTGCCTTGGACTGCACAACCAGCCATTAGTCCTGCATCTGCACCCTTATTCACAAACGTTGGAAACTACAGATTTCGAATCCAAGAGGCAGGTGTCCAAAGAAGTAAAATAATGTGGTTCTCTAACATCGGAATTGAAAACTGTGACTGTTTACATTAGGTAAAAATGACATTAGATTTCAAAAACTGGAAAATATTTGATATCCAAAAGGATCCAACATGGAAACTTCGAGTGTTTGTGAATCAGGGTGCTGATCTCTCTCCATTCATGTTGGAGTGAGAAAACATTGTGAGGAGATATTAAAAATCTGTCAAGATAAAAAATATTTAACCCCAATGGTATGTGAATATAAATAAAAGCAAGATTTGTAGGTCCTTACAAGTCAGAAGCGTCCCTTCCTTTTGCTATCATGCCGATGATCCTCTTCATTGCTTCCAGCTTCAATGAGTCTTTGGATCCGTCTAACATCACTTTTAAGTCACCATTCCTGAAATTAGGTAAGTAATTAGATTAGAGTAAGTGTAGAAATAGCTTACCCTAGTTTATCAAGTTCAGAGCTATAATTCTGATCTTCTTTTGAGGTTTGATGTGGAGTAGGTAGAGGAAGTAAAAAAAATACTTGAAGCACAGTATACATTCACAGGTAGTTTGGGAGACTTCATAAATAAACAGACTTGTGGTTGCAAAGCGTACCATGACAAATCACTGGTTCCGAAGCGAATATCTATTTTGAGGCTAGGGATTCCCGTTAAGTGTTTAGAGGTGCTGCTTAACATAAAATATATCAGTAAAAAATACACTTACTTCTTATAATCTGGTTGAAAAAATGCTCCCGACGCCGGATCAGTCGCTGGGTACTCCACCTCGCCCGTGACCACTTTCTCGTTATTATAAGACGTAGTGCTCGTCATTATGACCACTTTTCGTTAAAAACACTACTATATACAATTATTTCATTTAATTTTGCCAAGAAAAAAATTGTTGACGTTGGAGATAATTTAACTACTACTTGACTACTTTCTCAATTTTGGCAGCTAACAGTGAAAGTTCTAATTTCATGTTTGAACAGCCAATAAGCAGTCAGTTTGATAACATTTCCTTAACGCCTATTGGTTATAATTGTGTGATTATTTGACACTTC
Source organism: Pyrausta nigrata (assembly GCA_949316185.1). NCBI lineage: Eukaryota > Metazoa > Arthropoda > Insecta > Lepidoptera > Crambidae > Pyrausta > Pyrausta nigrata. The sequence continues at coordinate 2,203,475 of OX438950.1, read as the reverse complement.
GTTAATTGATATTCAAAAAAAAGACATTTAAAAATAATAGTGTCACTGGGTTTTACGGCCTTGGACATGTAGAAAGTCACATATGTCAGTGACATTCCGTTTCTTCCAACATACGTTCAGAGGGCTCAGTACGAGTTTTTATTTGCAGCTTCACGTGCTCACCATCGACTGAGTAAAAAAACAGGTTTCGCTGACGTGCCACTAGAGGCGCTGACCAACGGCGCACCGACTCACACGCGGTCGCACGGACGAAGTTGAAAGCCCGTCATCAAGGCATTTGTACTAAGCATTTGTACTAAGGTTATTTGCAAAGGGGTGCCAATTTTTGAAAAAAAATCTAATATTAATTAGAAATAATTTTGAATCAGCGTAATTTGTCTAATGCTATTAAATCACATAAAAATAATCAGTTCACTAAATATGTACACTTAAAAAAAACTTAAAAATCTACTTATTCAAAAATGTAACCGTGTCCATGAGGCATGGAAGCGAGAATGCTGGCTGCGTTTCCGGGATGGATAGCCATACTTAGCCTCTGAGCGAGAAACGAGCCAGCTTTTTTGTTTTCCAGAATTGTATTTAATTTAGGGGCTATTTTCCTAAAAAGTAATTTGGCGTTAGGTCCCCACGGTCCAAAAGTTTCAACGCCAAACGGTGCAAACACATAATCACCTGCAAGAGACTCGTATTTGCGCCGCTTGGCGTTTTCTGCCGACTCAGCGGCAGACCCAGCTTTAAAAGCTGATTCCCTGAGATGAGAAGGGGCCAAAGTATCAACACAAGTTGCGTCCCATACCAAGGCCCGTCCCCGCTCCCAGGGAATGAGCGTGCCATCATCACGGACCAACCCACGAGGTTCTAATGTGGAAGGAACGTTAATGCTGGCAAGAGCTCTTCTGATGGCGTCATTAAGTGCTGCGTGGCGGGCGAGACGCCCCGCACTTTGCTGGCAACAAAGACTATGAAGACCTAATTTGTCGACCTCCTTGCCACAGGGACACGTAAATGGTTCACAAACCGGGGCCCCGATTCGCAAACCCACACACACCCGGAATGTCTCGCTGTCAAAAAGTGTACTCTTGCTAGAGGCACATCCCAGAGTTTTTGGTGTGTGTTTCCTTTGGGATGTCTTCACTAGTACAGAGACTTTGCCAACATTCCTCCGCCTCTCTCAACTCAGTTAGCTGGCGAGGGTGTTTATAGATTTTGTCTACAAAACCAGCAGTGCTATGATGAGAGGAGTGAAAAACGGGGAGGGCAATACTAGAAATTTTGCGAACGCCGATACCACCAAACCGAATAGGAAGCGTTGCTTGTAACCAAGAGTCGTTTTTTAGCTGCAAATTCAGATTTTTTTCAAGATATGTTCTAAGAGTGGTATCAATAACTTCTACAAGATGTAGTTTTTTCCAGATTGGACTTGCGCGAAGGTAATATGTAAATTTTGGAACGAAAAGGCAGGATTTTAGAATGGTGTAGGCAATATGAGAGTTTGGATGTTCCAATCTGGGGGCTAACAGGGTGAAATGATTCAATTTTTTGTCGAGAAAAGGTTGGGTGCTGGCATCTAGAAGAGGAGCTCCTAAAAGGCAAAGTGATTCAGAATTTAGAATTTTGATGTTAGGAGCAAGGACGTTGAATCTTTCAATTATATTTTGACGGGATTCCGCAGAAACATGGTCAATAATATAAAGTTCGCACTTTGAAAGATTGAGCTCCAAACCTATTTTTTTAAATTCTTGAATTATCCGAACAAGGTCTTGATACACAATAACAGCTTTACCTCCGAGAGACCCATCATCAAGATACCAGACGTTAAATTTTGAATTTAAAGACAAAATGATGGGGTGAATGCCTAAACTAAAAAGTGCAGGACCTAATGGGTCACCTTGCTGAACGCCGACGGCAGAATCAATGCAATGGTCAAGATATAATAATTTGGATGGGCAATTGTAGCATTGGAACACAAAAGGATAAATTTGGGAGGTATGGGTATGAGCTTCATTCAGCAAGGCGGATCTATCAATAGAGTTAAAAGCATTCCTCACGTCAACTTTCAGAAATACCTCCGATTCGTTACAGGCGAGAAAATTTCGGGCTGCATGAACTGCAGCTTCGCAGCCTCCTCTACTGCCAAAGCCAAGTTGTATGGGCTGAAAAATGTCCTTGAGCGGAGAAAAAATATTACGGCAAGCTAATTTCGCCGCTAGGCGTCGAAACGTAGAGCCAATTGCGGTTGGGCGTACACCGCCATCTTTTTTTACAAAAGCACAAAGTCTTACGCCATATAATAGTGGAAGAAAGCTATCAAGGACTTTACCTGACAGGAGGAGGTTGCAAAGCTTCGTGATGTTGGAAAGTAAGGTTCTGCCGGCGTCAGCGGCGGATGCACTAACCAAATCCTTAAGATGTTGAGGAGTGATGCCGTCGATGCCCCCGGCAGAACCAGACGGGAAAGACATAATCGCAGCAAGCGTATCGTTGTCATCAAAAACCTGTAACGGATGAATGTTGTGAGGTGGTGGAATAGGAAAGGTAGGAAAGTCTGGACGTGAGGGATGATTATTTTGAAGGCTGTCGAGAGTTTCCTGATTACGAGGAGCGGGTGTATCATCAGAGAAAAGGATACGAGCCGCATTCTTCAGATCACCGTCCATCACTTTATTTTCTACTGTGCGGAATAAGTTGTAGGATTTGTTATTATAACGAGGATTAAAAGTGGGAGGGGTTGAATTTTGAATAGTGTTGTCGATAAGAGCGCGAGTTAGAGACTTTGATGAAGTACTGACATGAAGGTAGGTATAGGAAAAAGGAAAAAGATTTTGCCAATTTGATTCAGTGTTCAGAAGACATTTTTCGATGGACGATGAAAGAGATTTAGCAATAGATATTCTCGCTCCCCTAGGAATTCTTTTGACCACTGGAGTTGAATGGTGGAGGTGAGAGATATGCGATTCGAAAGATGTAGATGTAGATGGAGAATTTGGAAGAGAGGGTAGAGGAAGAGATGTCTGTAACCTGGGATTGCTGTGACATCTTGATATATGGATATTTAGGCCCCTTTTACCTTTAAAGGTTCTGTTTGAGTTACAGATGTGACAGCGATAAAACTCCGGCTGTGAGTGGGAACCGGGAGTTATAAAACACTCATAAAATTAAATTTAAACCTAGGTAAACAAACAATGAAATTTTGTAGACTAAAAACTTGCCAAAACAACCAATAAAAATTATATGCAAATAGAAAGCGTGAGGTGCTTGTGGCGCAGTGGCGGCAGCACTTTGGTAGTGATACCAAAAGTTAAGCAACCCACAGCGCGGTCGTGATTGGATGGGTGACCATTCCGACCATTAAAGTGACGACCATGATAAGCATCTCCGTGCTTCGGAAGGCACGTTAAGCAGTTGGTCCCGGCTAATATCTGTTGGTATTAGTCGTTAAGCCTAGTCAGAGGCCCTAGGGCGGCTTGATAACATCTGATAGTAAGGTTTGTCACTTGCCTTACAGACACCCCTCCACCAATCCGCACTGAGCCCGCGTGGTGGAGTATGGCTCGTTCCTCCTCATAGTTGAGGTGAGGCTTTTGCCCAGCAGTGGGATCTAATCGGCTGACTTTAAGAAAGCGTGTGAATTACTCGTACCTTACGTTATTTACAATCTTATCTACTAACTTAATTTCGTTTCTAATAAACCAAAACACACAAAATGACAAAAAATTGTTCAGACAGACGATTTGATGTTGCGCTGACACACGCAAGACAGTCCATTTTCATTCCGATAGAAGTTATTCCAATGGTGGAAGAAGTTTTGTGTAAAGCGCATATTGGACAAATTGAAGTAACTCCTGGCAACGGCGGGGGCTTGAAATGGCTTCCTTGGCAACGGCGGCTTCTTAGTAAAAACGACGTTGACAGGCAACAATCAGCTGATATTAAATAAAACTGAATTTGATGTCGCAGTAAGCTCCGAAGGCTGCGCACATGCGGAGAGTGGCAATCTGCACTTTAATTTACAAAAGGAAACTCAAAAGAGCCACATTAATCAGATAATGATATTAAATGAAATAAATTGAAAATCCAGCGAAGTCGCCCCCTTTTTTTTAATATTCTAATGCTTAAAAGTTATTTTGATTTAAATGACTAATAATGTATTGCACTTATCAGTTAATTGGTATGTGTAGGCCTAGATATCGTGCATGCATGCATGCATGCGTATTTTTCTACGAATCGAGTACCCCTACTTACTAGATAGGTAATAGAGTTATAAATGTGAAAAAATTATGCTTTTTTTTGCACAAATCGACTAAGTTACTAAGTCCGAGTCGCTATAGAAAATTTGGCAACTCTTTGCCAAGTAAATTAATCCTGTTTAAACATTACATTTAAATGTATGTTCTGCGTTTAATATAAAAAACGTCGAACGACGACCGTCTTGGTGTAGTGGTTCGCGCTCCGGACTGCAGAACCAACGGTTGTGAGCTCAAATCCCGCAGGAGACAAATGTTTGTGTGATGAGCACGACCATGTACCCAAGTCATGGATGTATAAATGTAGATATATGTCCATCCGTTAACCTAGTCACCATAGCAGAAGCTCGCTTAGTTTGGGGCTAGGTTAGTATTTGTTAAAAACAATGTCTTGCACTTTCAAGAAAGAAATACATTACATAAAAAAGAAACAGCGTCTACAGAAGACCTGCAGGTCAACTGCCTAACTTAATCGCTTTCAAATTTTTAAAGTGAGATTATTGTTTTTATGTTTGATTTAAGCAATTTCTTTGCAAGTATTTTACAATGAAGTGAATTTTTGTTTGCACAAATTTACTTGAACGCAGTGAGACTAGTTGTAAACTTGTAAGTCATTTTTGGAAGCGATAAATTATACTTAGTTTTTAAATGATACTTTGCGATCTAAAGATTAGATATAAGTACTTATCTTATCTTACTATTATTATGAGACGCGTTAAATGTAGGCTAGTAGGTGTAGGTACGCACCTTAATAAATGACGCGGGGTAATTATAATAAAAACATTTATTCAAGTACAGAGACTCATTTTGTTAATGGTTATAAAAGATAAGTATTTTAAATAAAAACTATAGCAGAAGTTGTGCAGTAACTCACTATCATTACATCATTAAGTCGTAACAATATCTTTATCAAGGACTTTCATTTCGCTATTTATCATTCTACTATCAACCCTAAAGGTGTACAGCAAGCGGCCCGTAGAAATCATATACGAGTAGTAGTACCTGCCTTCCACAGATTAGAGAAAATAATATTATGATAATATACGAGTAATATGTAATTACAGTCTTTTCTCTGACCATAGAGTAGGTACGTGGGTACCTACGCATTAATTCTGAAAAAAAGTAAATGTGTTTTATCCTTAGCAGTTTTATCCTTTAGGGGGCTGAATATAACCATCAGTACACTGAAAAAAAGGATCAACATAATTAGTTTTGTAAGTTGAAGGTTTCGTTGAAGGGAAGTCAATTGTTGTTAAATATAAACAATCTTCTGGTTATTAGTAACAAAACTAGTTTGTTACTGATAACCAAAAGTTCGCAAGTGAAAACTTTATGCAAACAATAATCAGAAATCCTTTTCACTTGTAAGTTATTTATTATCACCCAAAATACACAGGATCGTGCGTATCGAACCACGCACGGAAAAGCAAGTCCCGCCAAGATGAATACCCTCAATCTTTTTTTTTATTTATCAGGAGATTTGTATGTACATTTTATTATGAAAATAAAGGAATGAAAAAAGATAACATTTATCATTAATACCTACTTGTCTAAAAATTCATTAGCGTTTGATAATATTCAATCAACTCGTTTGATTAAAATATACAAAATGTATACAACATTAGGGTTAATTAACCACACACATAAAAAAAACATACAAACAATTTACACAAAGCTCACTACTAACGCAACTTAGGGATACAAAACTAGTATCGCCACCAAGGGCTGTTAACGCCACGCGGAGCTAGTAACGCTACACAGGTCTCGTAACGTCCCACAGGGCTCGTAACGCCACTCAGGGCTAATAACGCCACTCAGGGCTAATAACGCCACTCAGGGCTAATATCGCCACTCAGGGCTAATAACGCCAAACAGGGCTAGTGACGACACAAAGGGCTAGTAACGCCACACAGGGCTAATGACGCCACAAAGGGCTAATACGCCACTGTGGGCTGTAAATATTCAATAATGGCATACGAAGTTAGTAATAAAAGCATAATTATTTTATCAATATTTTTTGAACTACATTTAACTTACAATGAAGCCACATAACAATATTTTAAGTTTAATCAATATTTTAAATATAATTACTAAAAAAAATATTTATTAATACATTTAAAACTCAATGTTTTACGTTAAATACTTTAATCGGTACTACTATTATTCGAATCACTATCTATAGGGTCATTAGAAAATACTATCTTTCGTCTCTTATCAAAATTGTTTTTTTGTTTTGCTTGCTGGCTTTCGATGCGTTCTTTAACCCCAATCCTTATTTCATCACGATCCTCAGATCTATTAAGTTCCGATACAACGGTATTCATGACCCCGTCGGAGACACCAGTAGGTGCAACGCCAAATAAAACTTCAGCCGGGCTTTTCCCGGTGGCCTTATTTACAGTATTATTAAGGCCCCACTGAACTCGGGGTATCATAATATCCCATTCATCATCGGGATGCTCGTGGTTTATTGCAGTAAGAGCGTCAATTATCGAGCGGTTGTAACGCTCAATCTGGCCATTGGCTCTAGGCGTTGCAACCGCTTTTACTATGTGTTTCACTTCTTTTTCTTTAATGAAATTTTTGGATTCACGGCTAGTAAAACTAGTGCCTTTGTCGGATACTAGTTTAGAAGGTACGCCAAAGAGAGAAAAATATTCATCAAAGACAATAATAGTTGTTTTACTTTTACAGTTTTTGACGGGCTTTATATAGATAAACTTCGTAAACGAGTCAATAATTGCCAAAATGTAACAATTTCGTTTTTTAATTTGAGGAAACGGTCCACAATGATCAGCGTGTAACATTTTAAATGGCTTGTCAGGTTTAGGGATCGGATGTAGCAGTCCTTCTTTTGGTCCACCAGGAAGTTTATTATGTGCACAATTCAAACAACTTTTGCAATACTTCTTAATGAACCGGCGCATCTTTTTCAACCAAAACACCTTACGCACTCTTTCATAAGTTTTCGGTCTCGTACGCAGCGATGGCAACCGTCCTGACGGTATGACCCTCGTTCCGTGGAAGTTGGGCAGGCCTTTGGTGTGGGATGCTACTTATGTCGACACTTTAGCGCCTTCCCATCTTCTATTGTCTTGCAACAGGGTGGGTTCTGCTGCCGCTTCGGCAGAATGCCTCAAGCGGCGCAAATATCTTGGCGAGGCTTACATATTTGAACCGTTTGGGGTAGAAACGCTAGGACCGTGGGGATCATGCGCTCACAAGCTGTTTCGTGTTTTGTCAAAGCGGCTTATAGAGACTACTCACGATACAAGGGCTGGCCTCTACTTGGGCCAGAGAATCAGTATGGCCATCCAGAGAGGTAATGTGGTCAGCCTTTTGGGCACTTTCCCACAGGGCAACGATCTTGTAACCGATGTATATACTAGTATGTAAGTAAGTAGATTAGTTTTTTTTGTACTAATATTCATTTTTATGTTTTATAGTGTAAGTATTTTATTCTTGTATATAATTAATCTTTAAAAATATTAAAGACTTACTTACCTATATTACAGTAAAACATAGTTATCAAACGAAACTACGTGGCAAATTAAAAAGATAATAAACTCACTTTCAATTCCTGTCTTTTCTTCTTCTTTATTAAAAAGAGATTCATCAAAACTCTATCAGACACCACCTGACATTAAAAACTAGTAAACTATTGATAGTGTATATCGATACAATTACACTAGTTAAAACTATCGGTACCATCGATACTATCAGAGCTAATATTTTTGATACTATTAACGCTTATCAATACTATTTGCACTGTATCCATCGATAGATTATCGACAGTTTAGCCATAGTCGACTTTCGATAGGCAACACTACTCCATGGTTTAGTGTGCCTGCAACAAACTAGCCTAAAGGATCTAGTGCGAGTTTTTTTATGCTCTCACCTTCTTCCGTGGGACGAAATGGAAATTTGGTGAGCGCCTCTAGCGGAACGTTTATGAAACCTGTTTTTTTCTATAGAAATTTCCGACACTGGGTCGGTCGTGAACGCGTGTGACTGACAAATGAAAACTCGAACTAGATCCTTTGCTGGTCCACAGTCAGCAACCCTCTCCATTCCACTGATCGTCGTTCCACCACCTCCTAAAGTTTTCATACACTTTTGGCGTCCTCAAAGCTTCCTCATCGTTCATAGCTAAGCACAAATTACACACATCTTGCTTAAAAGTTGCCTTGTACGTGAAGTGGTTCTTCCATCGGAAGAACTCGTAGTATCTGGTTTTATTCTTGACGATGTCTTGCATAGAAGCAGCTAGTTTCGCCGGGCCGAGTTTTTTGGCGTCGAGGTAGCTGCCGGGCGGGAGAAATCTGGAAGTAATTTGGAATTAGGTAAACTGGAGGATCCTACGAAAGATAAGGGGATAGGGTTACACGGTAATAGGGCAACTCCAGATCGAATTCATTTTGCAATTATTCAACGCTTGTAGATTGCCTCGTTGGTCTAGTGGTTAGCGCTGGGTACTATCCACGAGGTCTCGGGTTCGAATCCCGGGTCGGGCCGAAAGTGTTGGGTTTTTCCGTCTTGAAATAATAACTCTGACACAGCTCCGGACTCAGAAAGTTGGTTGTGTTAACACCTCCGTGCCTCGGTAAGCACGTTATGCCGTTCGTTCTACGCCTTATTTCTGATGCCGTCTCACCGAATTATGAGAGTGAAGGAACAGAGAGTGCACCTGTGTATTGCGCACACCTTGTGCACTATAATATCTCCCGCGCGGTCGGCTAAACTCTTTTGAGATTGGCCACTGTTGTCGAAGTTCGGCAAGGATCACATTGATACACGTATAAAACATTGAACATTCAAAGCAACCATCTCACCAAAACGGTGGTACCGAAATAGGTATTCATTGGGTATTTTGTGTTGGTGACATTCATCATTATAAAGCTAGATGGTTGTAGGTACGATTTCTGAAAGGGCTGGTATGGTACGCTTGTACCATAAGGTATTATAACGAGTCCAGCTGTCCTTAGTTTTCGAAATTGTTTCGTTGACTATGTTTGCCTATTTAAAAAAATCACATGCTATGTTGTAATGTCATATTATGCTTTTAATTTTAATGTACATAAGAATTTAGCCCAGGCATCCGCTGAAAATCAGTGTCGTGGTTTGCCCTCGGCTACCACGACTGATGCTGAGTCGGATGCCTTTTCGGTAGATCATATTTTTATAATTTGTAAATTGTTTCTTGTTCACCGATCTCCGAAAAAATGCTTTTTCTTTCGTTCTTTTCTTTATCTACATTGTTTTAATAGCTGACAACAAACCTGTAGTTATAATAGTTTCCTTCTAACCGTATATAAAACGGCGCGATAGCCGAGCGGAGAAATCTTCAGTACTCATACGAGATCGTGAGTTCGATCCCCACCTGTACCACTGAGTTTATATACAAACTTAAGTAAGAATAGTCTTTTTAAAGATATCGCTGCCCAGCGGTGAAGGAAAGCATCGTAAGGAAACCTGCACACTAGTTGCCTAGTGTGTGAAATGGAGACGGCAATAGCAAGGCACTCCATTAATGAAATTGCTAAGAAAGTCGATGTGTGTGTTTCATTCCACATGATAATCACACAACCCTCAGTCATTGAGGTATACGACTGTGAAGAGAGAACCGAATTTCGACTACGCTGCTCAGAAGTGCACTCTCTGCTCCTTCAGTCTCAACAACAAACCACTTGGTTATAATATCATATACTTTTAGGTAGGTCAATCTTTTTTCATTAACTCTCTTTTCTGTAAGACCGGAATTTAAATCCTAGGTGGGAAAACATGAAATTATATAATATCAAGTCCATGGATGTTAGGGTCCTAAGACTATTAGTTATATAAAATGATCAAAGCGGACTGTAATTTCATGGGTTTATTGCTGGTAATAATATGTATCGCGCCTATCTGGGAGGAACGCGTCCGGTGCCGCTGAAGATCGTGAGAGTGAGTGGCGGACGGAGCACCTACGACTGTGCTCGCGCCGCTGGTGCGCACGATGAAGGCCGAGGAGTCCCGACGTATCACGACGGTGCCAACAATGGATGTTGCAAGTTTGAATGGACTTGAGTAAGGTCTATACAAAAACGGTTGTTGAGAGCGAAATGGGTGGAAAATATACCTACAGCTTTGATATTTTTGACTCTTGATAAAATAAAATTAGGCTTCTCCAAGACTGCGCCAGCTTTCACGGTCCTCCGCTTCTCGCATCCAGCCACCACCGGCCACCTGGCGCAGTCTTGGAGATGCCTATGTCCAGCAGTGGACTGCAATAGGCTGATGATATGAATGAATGAATAAAAATGAGTTTTCTTTGTTTTTAGATATTTAGTTATGTGATTAGTGAATAGGCCCCCGGACGGGTTTCATGTTAGTAGATTCTAGTAGTAGTTACTTAGTTAGGTAACTGGATTTTTAATCGCGTGATTTACCATTAAAACTTAATTTTACGGATTACATCGCGAAATAATCCGTAAAATTGTGTTTTAATTAGTTCGTCTATTCGCGTAAACGTAAGAAACAGATGAATAAATGATAGTGCTAAATTAGCAAAAGGCAAATGTAATGAAATACTTGCCTGGAATAGTCAGCCGCCCCAAACACGACTGGAACCACATCGTTGTTCAGAGCGTTCAGCAACTTCTCCGTCACGTAGTCTTCCGCAAACGAGTTCTCGAACGACAAGTAAAAGTAATAATTCTCCTTGAGGGTCTCGTAGCAAGCCTCGCTCATACCTCGGGGACACTGTAGGGACCCACACGCCCCGTAAATGTCCACAGCCCAACCATACTTCCTAGCCTCAAAATTCAACTTTGCCACGAATTCCTCTCTCTTACTCAACGTTGAGCAATGAGACACAAACCACGCGACCACTTTACTCTTTTTATCCAACTTCTTCTTAAACTCTTCAGTCACTGGTGCCAGTTCTGGCCATTCCATTTTCGGACGAGGACCCACTATATTCCCTTCCAGATCGTAAATTGTGATGTACCCCCAACGAATATCCGAGTCCAATCTGTAAGTCCACGTCCAGTTGAAGAAACTATCGTAAATTGGATCGCAGATTCGGTAGTTGTGAGCGGACTCCGAAGCTCCGAAGATGTACTTTTGCGTCATCGATCTCCGTCTGGGAACGTCTCTTGAGCCTGGCAGATGCCTGCCACTGAACGCAATAGCTTCGAATTTCGTGATGTCCTCAAAAAAGTATCTGTTGTCAGTGACGAAACAGTTCTTATACTCGCAGCCGAGTTTGTAAAACGCGACTTGTCCCTCTCCCATTACATTGAATGGGGAGTATCTCGTGTTCCATTGGAGGATGTACTTCAGCTTGGGCTTATTGTTGGTGGTAATTGTATCGGTGGTAGTAATAGTGTCGCTGTTAGCACCTATAATGTTTTGTAAGAACCGCTGGTAGAGAGTTTCCGAGTCGACATTTTCCGAGTATTGGTACGTGTGCCGTGTATTCGAGAAGACGTACATAAAGCCGACGATGCACACGATAGCCATAAGCACCAAATATTTGATGGGGTAAGCGAGGTAATTTGTTTGCGGGCGCAACATCGTGTTCTCTCTGACGCGGCGACGATACTGATAGGCTGCCCACTGTAATTAGATAATACCTGGACACTTTATCAAGCACAAAGTACGAAAGATCCACCCACAGTGCGTAGCGTATCTATCAATTACCAATAACCATAATGTCTTACTAAGAGCTTAGGTGTCCGGGATATAGCCCGCCGCGCCGTCTCCATTTGTCCAATGCATTGGTCTATTACTTGGTACCTGTGTATTACACACATAACATTGACCGTGGTTGAAATGCGGCTAGGTGAAAATTACTTATAGTTATAAAATTTTCTAAAGACTGATTATATACCTAACTATTCAAAAAAGTGTATAACTATAATAACTAACAAATAAAACAGGTCGTACTGTTTATGTACTGTGAAAACAAACACAAAACCATTGATTGCCTTGTAAAATGAAATGATACTTTCTTAGTACTAACGAGGAATATAATAATGCTATAAGTAATTCCTTGTGTAGTATCAAATTCAACGGCATGGACGGGGTTCTTCAAACAACGATTGCTTTAAAACGTACTTACAGTTATAGTACAAATGACAGAGTAAAAAAGCTAGTCCTCCTGCCAATTGATTGTAAGAGTTTAATTCCAGTCTTACTGATTCCTGATAACATAACTCGGAGGGCTTAGGAGTTGAGATAGTAATTGAAACCTATAAACGATAGAATTTAGACGTAGTCCCCGTTATTACAAAAACTTAGTACCGGGTTTAAGCCGGGACTAAGCTATTAGCTAGCCAATTAGAAAAGCGTTTCTCTATTAGGTTATGTCACGAAAGTGTCATTCATTCCTCTGTTTGTCGGCTTATATTTAGACCTATTTTAAACCTGGTCTATTTTTTTGTAATAACACCTTGTGAGTTGGTTGTAAAAGATTGTCAAATCCAATATTTGCTTTTATTGTTTATATTAAAACTTAACTAAAAGAAAAGAAATTGGCTAAGGTATGTCACCCAAGAAAAGATAGCTTCTTTACTAAAAAAGATTTTTGAAAATCGGTTGAGTAGTTTTTGAGTCTATTCCTCTTTATAATGTTAGTGCAGATTAAGTTAAATATCGAGTAGCTTTTAGTAATTCTCTCAATATTTTTAATAGGTATTAGGTAGGCCCAAAATTTTATAACGTATCCATAATAACTAGTTGGATATTCGACGGGACATCATCATCATTGTACTTCGGGGAGAGTGCGCACGAGCTCCACAATCTCATAATGCCATCTCCATTCTCCCCTCGGAACACCAGACGTACTGCGGGTTACCATACTTTTTTGGTTGATATTCCCATCTCTCGTACCAAGCGCTTCTCATCATCATTTTAATGCGCACAGCCAAGGAGTGGAATGCTCTGCCTGCGTCTGTTTTTCCGAGTGCGTATAACCCGAAACTACTTAAGATGCGTGTAAACAGGCTTCTCCTGGGAAAGCTCGCTTAACCGTAGACCTTATCTTTGCTCTTGGGCTAAGATGAAGATCAAGAGCTAGCCCATTTCTTATTTAAAAAAAAAACTGATATAGTAGCTGGTGTAGAGAATGCCTCCTTCATCTTCTACTACTTAGGCTGGACTGGGCTCTAGGTCTTACGCTGTGTGGTCTTATCAAGTTTGTTCTCACTAGCTTCTTGATCTTTGCATCTCATCTGAAGGCTGCCTTTACATATCCAAGGTCGCCATTCCTTTAGTTAATAGATAACACAAATCAACTTTCGAGCTATTTGTCCAAAACATTTTAATTTCTAATGCAACGTTATCTTTACAATATCAAAGACCTTTTTTTGCTAAGATATTCTCTTTCTGTCTCAAATACGACACTAATCTGATCAGCACTGAATATGATTGGCAGATAGATAAAGTTTCGAACCGTGTTAAACAAGACGAGCACTATATAGGTAATTGTGCTAACACTTCTCAACTGAAACGTTATCTTAAGACACACACAACATCACAATAAACCCACTGAAAAGGCACTGCTTTAAGATATTTGTATTTGTAGAAGATTTGACACATATCTTTGTCTCGGAACCTTGATAAGATGAACGCACGTCACTACTCAGTATGCATGATGTCGAGTTTATTGCGGGCTAGGATAACAAAGCGACAAAAGAACAGCTGCGCAGGTTTTACTAATTTTAAGAACTTAAAAGGTACTTATTTTTATTACTTGTGTCGTTCTTGAGAGTGGGTGTGATGCTATGTAGAGTGTATCATTGTATGGTAGACAAGCTAAACGAACCAAAGTTAATTGATTTCGACGCTTTAGAGAGTTTGTCGTTAAATCGAGTGACGTTATATAGAGTTTAGTTTTATATACAGATAAAAATGTTGACTGGTCATACTTCTAGAAGACCTGCAAAGCTGAAATTTGGCATTTTGCTAGACGTGAATATCAAAGTAATGGAAAAATTTGAAAATTATAAATTGGCAACCTTGCCGAGAGAGGGCGCTAGGAGTGTCGTTATTCGTTTGTGCGTCTGACTTTTAAATTTAGGAAATGTTTTGGGGGTAGCGAGAGCAACGTATCAGACTCGCGACCGTTACTCGGGCTGATCGACATCTACATTTTTGGTGGGATATTACTTACTTCTTCAATTCAAAAGTGGTAACTTTTCAGTCTTGTTTTTATTTGCTGTGATTTATATTTTTTTTTGTTTTCAGTATGCTGACGCTGACTAACTGCCGGCCTCCGTATTTCCAGAAACTTACATTGCATCATCAGTTATAGCTCATGAGTCAACCTCAACCGAATCTTCACAAATAATTTTGACGTCTCAAGATAATGAAATATTAGGAACCTTCTGTGTGGTGAATGAAAGCCAACCAGGCATTTCCGGTGCCACTCAAGAAAGTAGCACAATAAATAATACATTGAATGCTATCAGTGTCGCACTCGAGCAACAAAATAAAATGATAAACACAATATCAGATAATCAAAAAAAATATGCTCAAGATGGCAAGTATTTCTGTCCAAATTGATAACATACAATTGCAACTCAACGACCACGATGCAACTAAAGTTGTTTCTGTGGGGTCATCAAAATTCCGTGCTGAAAATAAAGCAATTAGGGGAAGTCAGCTCAAAGCGGCCACAGAAGGCAAAGCGGCCATGGCTCCGAATACGGTTCTATTAAATGTCATAACGAACTTTACCGGTTCGTCTTACAGTTAACCTTCCGCCCCGCCCCGATCAGTCATTCGGAACCGGTCATTGCAAGCGCGTGCGTGCAGTGACGATATTTAAATATTTGGTGGTTTTCTTAAATAAATGCAAGGTAAGTCCAGCCTGATTTGATCTAAACCATGCATAACTCATTACTTTTATCTAATGCGCCTTAAAACTAATTTATTAAACTATGTTTGTGTATTATTTGCTTACAAAATTAATGTCAAATATGACAGCAGTTAATTTTTGAAATAAAGTGCATGTAAAAGGCAAAGCGGCTCGGGCAAAGCGGCCAACTGACCGCTTTGCCCTTAAATAAATGTGTAATACTTCGAATTATAATACTTGATTATTTTGTGTAGATGGTCAACAATTATAAATGAAAAACTACCAAAGGGTTATGGGGCGAAAGTACAATGACGTAAGCAATCAAAAACGTGAGGGAACAACAAGGCTAAATTTAATGTATAGCAATAAAATTTTAAGCAATTTTTGTTTTTTTATAACGTTTGAAAACATATTTATTTTAGTTATTAATAACACAGTTGATTAAAAGTGGCATTAATTTTAAGAGTTTAAATGTGTAATTGACACCAAAGGTTTTATAAAAAATACATGTTGATTTTAAACTATTATTGGCAATCTTCTTTTTTCGAACACTACCTATATCTTTTGTCAAAAAATGTATATTTCTCATACATTACTGGACTGGCCGCTTTGCCCTTACCCCTATGGCCGCTTTGGGCGGCACCTTGGGCAAAGCGGCTTTTTGCCACCTTTTCGTAATTTACGTGTCATATATTTTCAACTTTTTGCAGATTTGGATTGCGTACAATGAAGAACAAATGTTTTTTCTACCTATCAGTATAAAAATCTTTTCGAGAATCATTTTATTCAGTAGATTTTTTACACCTCAAAGTAAAGGTGGCCGCTTTGAGCTGACCTCCCCTAATGTTTTGCACACCAATTGCCAATATTGAAAAATAAAAATTGAATACCAATCTTTCAGAGACGTTGACTTATGTTTTCCTTTATAGCCCATGCCCTCAACTTTTCACGAAAATTAATATTTTCAAAATGTCACTCGTGTCATCTTCACTGTCACTTGATGAAGGCAAATTTCTCTCTTCAGTCTCAACAAAATTTTCGAAGCATAGAGAATTCTGATCTTCATTATCACCTGTAGTAATATCACAATCATCATTTTGGAAAGCATGTACGGAAATTTCAAGCTCACAGGAAAATCGCGCTTCACTGCTTTTCATAGGAATAGAGGACGTATTTTCAATAGAAATAGAGGAGTTCAATATGCGATAATATTCTCTAATCTATTTCTGTCTATTTCCACCAGTCTTACATTGATTTTTCCAAGTATTTACATCAATTTTGTTTTTTTTTGGTTGCGACGCCATTGTCAAAAACGAGTAGTCAATATAAAAAAATACAGTAGTGACCTTAAGCGCTATTACAAAGTAACAATAGACGCTAGAGGATCTGTTATAGCGAAAAATTATACTCCTATTTGACTTAAGGTAATGCAAGAGAATTTTGTATAACTTCAAGCATTTGGTTCTATATAAGATTAAATAAACACCATTGTAAAGCTGGTAGTGCTTATTAACGCTATTGTGCAACTTTAGCTCTTGTAAAGAGTTTAATATCACCTGCATATCACTTTTGGAGGTAGTAGCTAATTCTTATTCTTATTTAGATCTTAGAGTTCAAAGATTCACTTAAAGCTATAACACAAAATGCTGTGCATGTACAACAGTGTTAAGATTTGCCATAATACGTCCATTACCTTTAAGCTCGCCTAATTGTCGCCCTCGTAACTCTTTATTATAAGTAGAAGTGATATACGTTACTTGCTTACACCACTTTATCGCCAATAGTCATAAGTGCTGCTACTGTAATGCCTTTGTAGCCCACTAAGTAACAAAACAAGCTCTAATCGTCGCCTAAATGTTTGTTGGGTGATATTGTAATGCCGAAAGTTGAAAATTTGTGGTGATAACCATTATTACCGACAGTTTCACACGTAAGAGCACAACAAATGATAAAAGCTACAACCTTAAGTTTAAAAGTTTATTGAAATCCCGCCATAAAATCCAGAAAGACAGTTTAAGCAACTAGCTATAGGTACTATACTATACTTTCAGCAAAGCTTTATTTAACATTTCATCTTATAAATGTTTTGATTTTACTTTCTGTTTTTGCCCTAAGGAAAGAAAAGTGTCACCACTAGAGGAATGATTCCTCTCAGATCCAAGGACTCAGAGAAAAATGTTACTAAGAAACAGATGTGATCACTACGGAAAAAAATAATAATAAAAAGTGGTAAGACACGAGTTTTCAACAACTTTTCACACACAAAATAGCACTGATGTCACGGTTACAGCTTCGTCTTATCTATCCTCTTCCTCTTCTACAAAAAATGGTTCGTACAAGTCTGACAAAAGCACATATTTTTAGCTAGTCAAAACAAACAAGAAACAAAAGCTAGGAGCCTGGTTTCTATGAACTATTCAGCGCTCTGCCTCTGTTTTTTAGAAGAAGTCAAAAAGCGAATGAATAAAAAGAAGACAATCAAGAAGAAAATGAAAAAAACCCGTAGAAACGTTAAAAAGAAGTTTGTTAAAAGTTATTTACGAGTAAAAGAAAATAAGGTTCCGGAAGTGCCTGTTCTTTAGTTTGATGTTTGAAAGGATACAACTTTATTTTAATACATACTCGTATAAAGGCGGTAAATATTACAAGGAATTATATAGTAGAAGAGTATTTTTCACTAATAAAGGAACCAGAAAGTAAATACTTGAGCTATTTGACGCCCTGGAAAAGTTAAACCTACTTATACAAGGAGCAATAAAAAAATATTTGAAAAGACAACACATATAGCTGGAATATCAATTGGCTATCGGACACGATGGTACTAATGTTAATGTCATGTCAGTTAATGAAAAATATTCTGGTATAATAAGACCTATGGAAAAAAAACTTAAACAGACCTTTACAGTGGATCATTTGCGTACTCTATAGGAATGAATTACCATTTCGTCACTTATTTTCTAAGTAAATATTCAAAGTCGATCCGGAGGCAGAAGATAATTTTCGATTGCTTCGAAATTTTGTATATTGTTTTAAACTTTCATTTGGCAAGATTTTGTTAGTATCTAAGGTTACTTTTTCATGTAAAAATATAATTTTTTTTTTTTTTACAAGATTGACCCACCCGTTCACACTAACCCCCTGTATACATTTTTGAGTATTATATTTAAAAGAGGATAGGTAGACAAGACAATATAAGATAGATAGATCTAGATACTCTTTATTGCACACAACACACAGTAGAAATTTGCAAAATTCGTACCATTTAGGCGGTCTTACTGCTAATAGCAATTTCTCCCAGACAATATTCGGGTAATTGGGTTTGCGGATTATTACAGATATGTTATGTACTTAATCCTAAGTTAAAAAAAGTAAACTAACAAAATTAACTAACATTACACGACCGGTTACAAAAGATTTACATCGCAGCTTTCAATGGTAGCTCAGTAATGCCTTTTTAAATGTTTGAAAACCGTACACATGCAGTTACAGGTTTGTCTATTGCGTTAATTATAATGATTTGAGATGGCTACTGATGGTCATCTGCCCTATTATGACAATGTATGTGTTGTTTAGGACCGCCACAAGATTTAACTAAGTAAGTATGTATTAACATCAAATTATGCGCCCGTACAAAATATAATAAGTAAAGGTACACACTGTATAAATACTAAGTAGGTAAGAACCTTTCTAACAGTTAATCACAATTTTATCGCGTTTATCAGGAATGAGTGCGGATGTGACACTTATCAACGAGTTTGTATCGGTAGGTAGATAAGGAAATGAAACCCGCTTCGGTTTACAGAGAAGAAATTAAACACATCCTTTCTTTGTGCTACGATTACAAAAATATGATTACCTACCTTAGTAGCTGTTAGAGAAAACATAAAGGAACATATCAATAGAAATATATTATTGCACTTAAAAAAATAAACCGCCAGAGGCGGGAATCGAACCCGCGTTCCTCGCATGCCGGGCGATTGCCTAACCCCTCGGCCACCCTGGCGTTTTTCAAGTGCAATAATATATTTAGATTGCAAAGTGAATGCTTATCACTTAAAAAACAATAATTTATATCAATAGAAACTATTTAAAATACAATATCGTAAAATCATTGTACTTATTCATAATCAAATAACACATAAATAAATAGGTAAACTTAGGAAAACAACATTTATACATAAAATAGGTATGTCAATAACAACATGATGGTTTTTAGGTACATAACAGTACCTATAGTCATGTACTTAGATCAATGTCATGTATGTATTTCAAAAGCCCTCACAGGCATCATCATAAAAGGAAGAGAGAGAGGTAAGTGTCCAGTAAATTGACCTAAGTATAAAGGTACATCAGGATAATAGAAGAAGATATGTCGCCAAAACAAGTAGGTACCTACTAGGTAGGTAGTAGGTAGGTAACTTAGGTTTAGGAGTGGAATTCATTGCCGGCTTAAGTGTTTCCTATACACTATGATCTGCATTTATTTAGGAAAGAGTGAATAAATAGGCTGTTACTAGTCAGACAATGACCCATCCTCGGCCGCATCGTTATTACCATCAGGTGAGATTGCGGTCAAATGTCTGCCTATCAATAAATAAATAAAAATATTAAATGAATACTGAAATATTTCAGTATAGGTTCATAGTACGTTCAAAATAAAATAATATTCTGTCATTCAATCACTTAACCTGTTCTTTTCACACCTAAAAACCTTAGACTTATATTCTGAATATAATAAATAGTCTAGCCTCGAGCATGTAACGTATACCTAGAGGCGAAGAAAGGAAAATTTTTCTCCGAAACATATCAGTGCTTGGTACTGACACGAAAAGTGTCAAGTTAAGAGTGTATTTTTAACCAATGTCATAAAATTTGAGATATTTCGGTTTTGATCATAAATAACAATCTTTTAAACAGCACCTTTATTATAAAATATTTTAAAAAAATAAGTTAATTTGTTTGAAATGTGTTGAAGAAAAAACGAAGGCATCCAGAGCCAAGGTATTTTGACGGAATTTTTCTGAAACAAAATTAATGACATTTCGTCTTTATAGGTTAAGTGCTCGGTGTAGTCTAGACATTTAAGTATATGATTCCCACAAGCAGCAAAGCCTTTCACTCATGATTTGGGTGCTGGACGGAATACAAACCTTTGAAAATGTATGAGAGCGGTTACAGCCACGAGGCCAGTAGGTCGACTGCTGTTCATTTCATAAACCTTACCTTGAATTAATTAACCTTGGATACGTTCCAAAAAAATGTGAGGACGCCACGTACATTCGTATATTTTCAGAAAGTTTGATACGTCACTATTTAAAGTTTTTCTTTTAATTATTAGGGACGGGCTTACTAGCACCATAGCTGCATGGGAAAAATCAAATTATTTTGCTTTAAATTTCTGCTAAGAGACGCTAGCGCAGGCACCAAAAACCAATGTAGCGCATGCGTATTGAGGGAGGGCCGGCGGTGTATTCTGCATTTACCTGAGTATTAGACTCAACGCGGTTACGGTCGGTGTGGTTTTGGTGCCTGCGCTAGCGTATCTTAGCGAAAATTTAAAGCAACATACCTAATTTTATTTTTCCCATTTAGTAATGAAATTTCGAAAAGAACGCCTGATTCCAATTTTATCATAGCTGCACACGGGCTCGACTTAGGTACACCTGCAGACACTGTTTAAATCTGATTTAAAGTATCTTTTTCTACACAAAGAAAAACAAAGTTTTCTACACAAAGAATAAAAAAAACATAAGTAACTTAATACTAAAGTAGCTATCTACCTACATACTTACCTATATCACAGTAATCAGTGTTATTAAACGAAACTACGTGGCAAAATAAAAAATAATAATAAACTCACTTTCAATTTCCTAAATTTGTCTGTTCTTCTTCTTTATTAAAAAGAGATGCATCAAAACTCTATCAGACACCACCTGACCTGACATATAAAACTAGTTAACTATCAATAGTGTATATAAATACTATTATACTAGTTAAAATTATCGATACCTTCGATACTATCAGAACTAATTTTGTGCTAATATTTTCGATACTAAGTATTAACGCTTATCTATTGCACTGTATCACTCTATCCATAGGTTATAGATACTATTGATATGATGTCAACTATCGATACACTATCGACAGTTTAGCGATAGTCGACTTTCGATAGGCAACACTACTCCATGGTTTAGTGTGCCTGCAACAAACTAGCCTAAAGGATTTATTGCGAGTTTTTTTATGCTCTCACCTTCGTCCGTGGGACGAAATGGAAATTTGGTGAGCGCCTCTAGCGGAACGTTTATGAAACCTGTTTTTTTCTATAGAAATTTCTGACACTGGGTCGATCGTGAGCGCATGTGACTGACATATGAAAACTCGAACTAGATCCTTTGCTGTTCCACAGTCAGCAACCCTTTCCATTCCACTGATCGTCGTTCCACCACCTCCTAAAGTTTTCATACACTTTTGGCGTCCTCAAAACTTCCTCATCGTTCATAGCTGAGCACAGATTACACACGTCCTGCTCAAAGGTCTCCTTGTATGTAAAGTGGTTCTTCCATCGGAAGAACTCGTAGTATCTGGTTTTATTCTTGACGATGTCTTGCATGGTAGCAGCTAGTTTGGCTGGACCGAGTTTTCTGGCGTTGAGATAACTGCCGGGCGGAAGAAATCTGGAAGTTATTTGGAATTAGGTAAGATGAGGGTTCCTAGGAAAGATTTTGAGGGCTATTACCCTATTGGGCTAAAAAAAAAGTAAAAGTAAATTTAGCCTATAAGTATAGATACCACTGCTGGGCAAAGGCCTCACCTCAACTATGAGGAGGTACGAGCCATACCTACTCCACCACGCATAATAAGGTACTAGGCGATAATAGGTAGCCCTATTACCAGATCTCAGATCAAATTCATTTAGCAATTGTTCTACACGTATAAAACATTGAAGATTTTATGCAACCATCTCACCTAAAGAATCGGTGGACCTAAATAGGTATTTATTGGGTATTTTGTGTCTAGTAAGTTGGTGACATTTATGACATTATAGGTAGGTACTAGTCGTTAAGATACCTAATATTAAGTTTCATGTCAGTAGATTCTCTACAGGTAGTTACTTAGGAAGGTACTGGATTTTTAATCATGACTTACCAGTAAAACACAATTTTACAGATTACATCGCGAAGTAATCCGTAAAATTGTGTTTTAATTAGTTCGACTATTCGCGACAAACTTCAGAAACCAATGAATGACTTACGACATTTGAATAAAAGTTGTAAATTAGCAAAAGGCAAATGTAATTAAATACTTGCCTGGAATAGTCAGCCGCTCCGAACACGACTGGAACCACATCGTTGTTCAGAGCGTTCAGCAACTTCTCCGTCACGTAGTCTACCGCAAACGAGTTCTCGAACGACAAGTAAAAGTAATAATTCTCCTTGAGGGTCTCGTAGCAAACCTCGCTCATACCTCGGGGACACTGTAGGGACCCACACGCCCCGTAAATGTCCACAGCCCAACCATACTTCCTAGCCTCAAAATTCAACTTTGCCACGAATTCCTCTCTTTTACTCAACGTTGAGCAATGAGACACAAACCACGCGACCACTTTACTCTTTTTATCCAACTTCTTCTTAAACTCTTCAGTCACTGGTGCCAGTTCTGGCCATTCCATTTTCGGACGAGGACCCACTATGTTCCCTTCCAAATCGTAAATTGTGATGTATCCCCACCGAATATCCGAGTCCAATCTGTAAGTCCACGTCCAGTTGAAGAAATTATCATAAATTGGATCGCAGATTCGGTAGTTGTGAGCGGACTCCGTAGCTCCAAAGATGTACTTTTGCGTCATCGATCTACGTCTGGGAACGTCTCTTGAGCCTGGCAGATGCTTGCCACTAAACGCAATAGCGTCGAATTTCGTGATGTCCCCCAAAAAGTATCTGTTGTCAGTGACGAAACAGTTCTTATACTCGCAGCCGAGTTTGTAAAACGCGACTTGTCCCTCTCCCATTACATTAAATGGGGAGTATCTCGTGTTCCATTGGAGGATGTACTTCAGCTTGGGCTTATTGGTGGTGGTAATTGTATCGGTCGTAGTAATAGTGTCGCTGTTAGCACCTGTAATGTTTTGTAAGAACCGCTGGTAGAGAGTTTCCGAGTCGACATTTACCGAGTATTGGTACGTGTGCCGTGTATTCGAGAAGACGTACATAAAGCCGACGATGCACACGATAGCCATAAGCACCAAATATTTGATGGGGTAAGCGAGGTAATTTGTTTGCGGGCGCAACATCGTGCTCTCTCTGACACCGCGACGATACTGATAGGCTGCCCACTGTGATTAGATAATACCTGGACACTTTATCAAGCACAAAGTACGAAAGATCCACCCACAGTGCGTAGCGTATCTATCAATTACCAATAACCATTATGTTCTTACTAAGAGCTTAGGTGTTCCGAACACCGTGTTCGGGACATAGCCCGCCGCGCTGCATGGCCGCCGCGCCGTCTCCATTTGTCCAATGGATTGGTCCATTGCTTGGCACCTGTGTATTACACACATAACATTGACCGTGGTTAAAATTCGGCTAGGTGAAAATTATTTATAGTTATAAAACTTTCTAAAGACTACCCAAAAAACTGTGTAACTATAATAACTAACGAATAAAACAGATCGGACTGTATATGTACTGTGAAAACAAACACAAAACCATTGACTGCCTTGTAAAATGAAATGATACTTTCTTAGTAGTAACGAGGAATATAATAATGCTTAAGTAATTCCTGGTGCAGTAACAAATTAAACGGCATGGACGGGGTTCTTCAAAAAACGATTGCTTTAAAACATATTATGTAGTTTTAGTTTTACAAAATTATAACATTACAAGTGGTTCCCCACGACTTCGCCCGCAAGAGTTGGATTTTCCATATAAACTTTCACCTTCATTTCACCCCCTTAATGTTTTTATATCGCGACAAAATATAGCCTATGTCCTTTCCAGGGTCTCGAACTGTCTCCATACCAAATTTCATCTCAATCGGTTCAGTGGTTTGAGCGTCAAGAGGTAACAGACAGACAGACACACTTTCGCATTTATAATATTAAGTATGGATATGGTACAGTTATAGCACAAATTACAGAGTAAAAAAGCTAGTCCTCCTGCTAATTGATCGTAAGAGTTTAATTCCAGTCTTACTGATTCGTGATAACATAACTCGGAGGGCTTAGGATTTGAGATAGGGCATGAATTATAATGTGCGTTAGTGAATAAAAAACAATTTAAACCTATAAACGATAGAGTATTAGACGTAGTGAGTAGGTTGTAAAAGATTGTCAAATCCAATATTTGCTAAAAAAAATTGGCTTATGTCACTCAAGAAAAGATAGCTTCTTTACTGTAAAAGATTTTTGAAAATCGGTTGAGTAGTTTTTGAGTCTATTCCTCTTTATAATGTTAGTGCAGATTAAGTTAAATATCGAGTAGACTTTTGTAATTCTCTTAATATTTTTAATAGGTATTAGGTAGGTCCAAAATTTTATAACGTATCCATAATAACAAGTTGAAATAAAACTACACTGCCTTGTAAAACTTTTACACAAAACCCGCATTCTTTTAGAAGAGTATTCGGATATTCGACGGGACATCAACATCATTATTATACTTCGGGGAGTGTGCGCACGAGCTCCACAATCTCATAATGCCATCTCCATTTTCCCATCGGAACACAAGACGTACTGCGCGGGTTACCAACCTTTTTTGGTTGATATTCCCATCTCTCGTACCAAGCGCTTCTCATCATCATTTTAATGCGCACAGCCAAGGAGTGGAATGCCCTGAAATGTATAACCCGAAACTCTTAAGGTGCATGTAAGCAGGCTTTCCCTGGGCAAGCTCGCTCCTCCGTACACCTTATCAATGCTCTCGGGCTAAGATTAAGATCAAGAGTTAGCCCACTTCTTATAAAAACAAAAAAGAACTGATAGTATCTGGTGTAGAGAATGCCTCTTACATCTTCTACTACATAGGCTAATCTGGGCTCTAGGTCTTACGCTGTGTGGTCTTATCAAGTTTGTTTTCACTAGCTTCCTGATCCTTCCATCTCATCTGAAGGCTGCCTTTACATAGCCAAGGTCGCCATTCCTTTAGTTAATAGACAACACAAATCAACTTTCGAGCTATTTGTCCAAAACATTTTAATTTCTAATGCAACGTTATCTTTAGGATGTCAAAGACCTTTGTTTGCAAAGATATTACATTCTGTCTCAATTACGACACTAATCTAATCAGCACTGAATACGATTGGCAGATAGATAAAGTTTCGAACCATGTTAAACAAGACGAGCACTATATAGGTAATTGTGCTAACACTTCTCAACTGAAACGTTATCTTAAGACACACACAACATCACAATAAACCCACTGAAAAGGCACTGCTTTAAGATATTTGTAGAAGATTTGACACGTATCTTTGTCTCGGAACCTTGATAAGATGAACGCGCGTCACTATTCAGATATAAAAAAAACGTGTCAGTAAATATTCGTCTGCCGAAAGTCTAGTACCTTACCTACGTTTGTATGTACAATCAGGCATAATTACTAAATTAATTTTCTGTTGCTCATTATGTTCGTTGCGTGATAAACTCATAAAACCGTTGCGATATTGGGTAATGTGATGTAGTCGTTATACTGTTTGAAAATTAATTGAATTGTGCCGCGAGTAAATGCAGCAAATGCTGTTAGTATAATACTCTAACCGTCAGGCTTGACATTACTAGTATTAGCCCCCCCACCCCCCACCTCTGATTCACCCGTGCAAATGTCGGATTTACAGACAAACTTCCACCCCTTAAAGGATGATTTCTTGGATAAAAACTATCCTTTGTCCTTTTGCGGGACTTAAACTAGCTCTATACCTAATTTCGTTTTAATCGGTGCGGTTAAGCGATTTTAGCGTCAAAATAGAACAGACGGACGAACAAACAGTCACACTTCCCAATTTATAAAAGTCTCTCGTCATGTCGGACAGCCTTCTCTCCGAACTATGAGAGTGAAGGTACAGAGATTGCACCTGTGTATTGCGCACACACTTGTGCACTATAATATCTCCCGCGTAGTTGGCTAATATCTGTCGAGATTGGTCGCTGTACTTTATGGCTCACCATAAAAGTAATAACAATACGATTTACACAGAAAGATGTACAAATTAGGCGGTATATTCCGCCACTGGTCTCTATAGTGATGCATTAGATGCCGAAGTGTAGCTCGATGTGCTATCCTCCGTACATAACTTGTGGGTAGGTATATCAGTCGTGAATTCCCCCATAAATGTTATTTGGATGTTACTATTGGTGACAGTTATTGGTGTAAATTGTTTCTAGTGAATATTTCAGGTACCTTATAATATATACCTACCAAGTACCTACTGCGTTCAATCCCAATGCGCCCTGTCCTGTCTAATATTAAAATTAGGATCAGTCTCTCTCTCTTTTTCCGCTAAAACAAACGAAAAGAGTCAGATAGTAGGGTAATGTTGCGATGATTGGACCACTTTTTTTTAAATGCTTAAAAAAACGAATGTATGCTATGTGGAATAAAAGTGATTTAGTTTAGTATTCCAGTGTAAATACCAAAAATTTTAGAATTTTAAAATAGTAAATAGAGTCAATACATGGGTAAAATGATTTCTGTTAAGGTTTCTTTGATTAGACCACTGGAACGTTCATTGGACCACTTTGTTGCTATCATTGGACTTAGGAAAATAAGTCGACCGGTCCATTGATGGAAACTCGGAATTTTCATGGTTTAAGGTGACAGAATAATAATACAATAATTTAAAGAAATGAACATTTTAATATTTATGTATACATATATTTTATAATATTTATATTTTCTTTTACCATACCAATACAATAATATTAGCACACAAACATGGCAATCGAAATTAAATTAATTATTTATTTAAAAATGTATTATTTCATATAAAAAAAATAAGTTGGCATAAGTATTCTAATGATATTATAAACCAATTAAAATTAAATCTATTTATTAAAAATATTTATTTTTATTTTATTTCAATTATGGTTCAATGATGGCAACTACGTATGTTTTTACAAGGTCAAATATTACAACTAAATTATAACTTTTGGACATTCCTTTCTATAAGAATCAATAACGTTGATAAACAAAGAATAGAATAATAAACAACACGCATGAATATCCTTAAGGAATATCTACTTACATGGTTTGGTTTAGCAGGCAAAAAAAATTTTTTGAGCGCGCGAAACGCACCAAGTGACCTGAGTCCGCGATGGAGCCCGCGGCAGAACTAAGACTAAGGGGGTGTGGCGGGGGGACGTATACCAAGCGTCCGAAGCCTAGCAACAGTTTTAAAATCGAACCGTTTCGAAAATATCGAAGCGGTCCAATGATCGCAACCTTACCCTAATCTGTCTACCTACCTACTACATGACAATAATCAGTCTACAATAATCTGAAACAAGACAGTCTGACGTTTCTAAATTAATATACCTAAGTACCTAGTCTGTCACTTTTCGTTTGTTATAGATCTTGCTAACCACGAAAACCCCTTTCTTAAAGATACTAACCCACCGCAAAGATATATAACGATAAATCTAAAAACGCCATATTTGTAAATTCGCATTTCTATTTTACCGCATCACTTCGCTATTGATAAGTGTCAGTCACCCGACCGATCTAAAGGTAATTTATCAAAAATATTTCTGCACAATACTGACATAAAAGATAACATCATCATTCTATTACAACTAAAGTCGGTGTCATACTCACGTACAAATATTATCAGAAAGTCAAAGAACAATTTCTTGAATAGGTTGACTTTGGCGTAACAGGTCAATAACCAATATCGCCTAGCCAAGATTCCTAAAAAGTATCTTGCTGAAATATCTAGAATATTTATTTTACTAATTATATTCTATACTTACAATAAATTTTTTGAAACAATTTGCGTAAATATGCAGCGAATTTCAATTTTTTTATAAAGTTTTTCTAACTAGGTACTTTTCAAAAGCTATATCGTACTTATAAACTTTTTATAATAATAAATAATTTATTGCATACTCGGTCCATATAATTTTGTTAGTAACAATAAACTTAAGATTATGTTAGTACTTTATTAGCTATACTTTATTTGAGAAAGCCATTTTTAGGGTTCCATAGTCCGTCAAGGAACCCTTATAAGATTGTTCAGTCCGTCCGTCCGTCCGTCTTAGTCTGTCACAGCAGAATATCTTCTACGTTTATGGACTGATTTGCATGTTACTTGGTTCGAGGATACTTCACATATAGATCTCATTTTTAAAAATACAAAAAATTAAAATTACCCTTTTTTAACTGACTTCAAAAAAGGAGGAGGTTATCAATTCGACTGTATGTTTTTTATTTTTTTGTGGCTATGTTACCGCATATCTCAGTCAGTTGTGGACCGATTTGAAAAAAAATATGTTTACCTAGAGGCTATACCTTCTAGTTGGTCCCATTTTGGCTCAGTCGAGATCTGATGATGGGATCTTGGTGTAATCGAGGGAAACCCTCAAATTTTGATGGCACATAAAGTGTTTTCGTACTAGTATCTTAATGTTGACATGTTGTTACGTCTGATAGTCATTATATGAAGCTGAGCTGATGGAAAAATTAGGAGTTTAGTAATTAAAACACCAGATGTTTTGTCAGGCACTGTATAGGATGCTAACAAAACAAAGTCAAAGGCGCAGATCCCTCCTCTTCCCCTCCCCCCTCCTAGCCCCTCCCGCCCGCCCCCAACAGTAAAAATGTATAATTACTTCAAGGAATATATAA
This sequence comes from Pyrausta nigrata, assembly GCA_949316185.1. NCBI lineage: Eukaryota > Metazoa > Arthropoda > Insecta > Lepidoptera > Crambidae > Pyrausta > Pyrausta nigrata. The sequence goes on along the minus strand of OX438950.1, from coordinate 2,174,553 downwards.
TTACTGCAAGAAATCAATTAACTCTTACCGCTGAAACGATGGATTTGATAGTTTGAGTACCGAGAAAGGACATAAGACAGTTTTTATCCCCAAAATCATTTGTGTAGGGAATCCGATGATACGATATGCAACAAACTTCTCGTTACTACTTTCTTCCAAATGACGCCGTCGCATTTGAACAGCGCGTTTAGTAGGTCTACCCATGTTGCACCTTACCGGAATTTCAACTAAAAATAGAAAAATAAATTTCTTTTTTTAAAAAAAAAACCGACTTCAAAACTGACTACAGTGCTAATTAAAACCTAAAATTTTATAAACAAATTTAAACTAAAAAGTACAAAATAATATTTAAATTACCTAACTGTTCTACGAAATTATACAAGAAACCTATTTCCGATTTATTATCTGTTATTTTTTGGAGTCGGTGCCAGAAATTCTAAATTTTAATGTTTTTTTGCAAGTAAGGACAGGATTAAACCATCTCTTATCTGCTTAGAGTAGATAGAATATCTAGCTTGGTTGGCATTATTCACGTAAAGAAACAGGCGCGGAAAATCTTATTAAAAATTGTTTCGGGTATCCTGTGGTGAATACTTTTGAAATTATAAATAAAATAAAAATATACACTTTTTTTGCCTATACTGTCTCATGTTTTAAGTTAATGGTACGGAACCCTACGCGCGCGAGTCCGACTCGCACTTGGCCGGTTTTTTATCCCTTATACCTTAGAGGGCTTATCTTTGACTCCCAACAGTTATTTTAAATCTTTAACAGTTGTGGCAAATATGTATAGGAAAAATTTAACACCTTTTTGTATAACATACACCTGTAATTTAAACCGAAGTCTATTAATCCTGAATACTAATTAAATGTCAACTCCATTCTAGGATTGCGGTCGTTCACACTTCGAAGCCAGATTCAGATGTAGCAGAGACCCGAGATAAATGGTTTAGTCAGACCTCAGATTACCCCATATGAGGCGGTCTCAAGGTAAAAATGGGATAGTCTGACGTGCAACCGTATGTAAGGTACTATTCCACTTCAGGTAACTAGGTACAAGGAATGCTTACTTAGTCATAGCACGTGCACATAGGTGAAGATATTTACTACTGTACTAAATTATTAATAGATTGGATTGATTGTTCTTATCATGATTTTTTTAATCCTCCAGTATTATCCAAGCAGCAGTGCGATTCTCTAAAACTAATGTCAAAATCCCGCAGCGGTTCACGCGGCGGGCTTATGATTCGGTATTCTGTAAAATTTATTGTCAACTTTGACGCTAATGTATGAGATGACATAAGCATTCGTATGATATAACATTAGCATTCGAGTCCGCCAATTTACGGGCAAGGTAAACGTACCATACATCGGTATGATAAGGAGCTTGCATACTACTTTAATCTTATACCATTAAACGATCAATTCTTGTATATATATCTTGTATACTTATCTAATATCTTAAAAGAAAGTCGTATTAGTTACATCACTTATAAGAACTCAAGGATGGCTGGACCAATTAGTATAAATTGCTGGACCAAAATTTGTGTTTTTGTGATTTGTCTTCGTCTTCGGAATGGGATAATAGGTTCAAATATGATATTTATCAATAAAACAAATATTAATAGAAAGTGAATAAAAATCCTTAAGTGTCCCAGAGACGATTAATCGCGATTATCATTTTTTACGTTATTGATGGACCAAATGATGTTTCAATAGAATGTGCGAATGATCGAGCTTCAATTGACGCGTCAATTGCTGGCCGCCATTCCATCATTAACCTTCAATCACGTAGTTGCAAATGACTACCTAAATTATTCTTCGGTCCCCCCGAAACTTTAAGGTTTTTGTTCGCTTTCCATAAATATTTGTTTTATTGATAAATGTTATATTTTAATACTTATTAAGTATTCTATTCTGGACTATCTATTCTATTATTTCTATTCTAAAAATTCGTCCAGCCGTTCTTAAGTTGTAAGTGGTGTAACTCACACGACTTTATTTTATATACATATACTATATAAGAAGATACTACAGATATATTTGTGATCTCGAAAACGGCTCTAATTATTTCGCTGTAATTTGGTATGTGGTTTTCGGTTTGGTTATCGGGGGTGAAAAATCGATCAGTTTAGTCTTATGTTTGTGAAAACACGTGTTTTCTAGTTTTCATGCGTTTTTCGCTAGGTCGCTAATTTGCACGGGACCAAAGAGCGTGGCTGGTGACAGCCTTCGGTCGTGGTGGTCGGTGACCCATCTGCGCGAAGATGTATGCTGGAAACTATAACGAAGTTCCGTGCTTTTACCCTACTCCATAAACCAAATATGTCACAAACAAGAAACTCACTTCGATCTTCACTTCGACGTTCACTTCACCTGTGATTATTTTGGTATTCTGTAACATTTGTCAGTTGCTGCGGATGTCAAATTTACGATGTCGACTAGAGAGCCCCCACAATTTTGAATATTAGTCGAGTTTTATCGATTGTAAGTTTTTATCGTACTAATGTTGGCGTAGGACTTTTCGTAAGTATGTGTATTTTTACTAAAAACTAAAACTTGCACTGAAATTGATTAGCTTAAGGAACATAAGGCAACTTTACGTAGGTACTCAACTAAAAAAAATAATTTGTAGCATAATTTGTTACCTCCTATAATTCTTTCTTCGATTTTTTTTAAATATATCAAGCCTCAAACCTATGTTATTTGAAGTTGTCAATTTGTGATAAGTTTTTTTAATAGTACCTAGGTATAAAAATTAAGTAATTTGTAAAACATAAGTCGATATTTAGTCAGAGTGTATCCATCGTCGACTCAAGTAGAAACTGGTTGCGCCCATGGAAAGAAACCCAGCTTTAGCGATAAGGGTTTCTTAAAATCTCAAACCGCTAGAAAACGAAGCCGACTACCATGGCAAACAGTGATAAGGCTAAGGTAAGTATCCATCTAATGATAGTGCATTTAAAGAGAGGTAGATAGGTCATTAGCATGCGGAAATTGAGTGCCTCAAATTATATATAATTTGCACAGTTTTGTATTTAAATATGACATTTGACACGCACGTAAAAGAACGTGTGCTCGGAGCATCAAATTCGAATCGCCGCGGAGTACGAGATGACAGGTCTACCTCTTTCTTAAACAAATACACTGTCAGTGTTAGTATCGTATTTGTTACATGTCAGAATCAATTGAAATTGTCTGAAACAAACTATATAAAATGTGATACGAACGAAATGTGATAGAAATTAAATCAAATTTCACTTACAAAAATTAATCGACTGTGTCATCCGGTGAAATTTGATTTAACTTCGTAAAAACTTGCAAAATAATTGCTTAAGTTATAAAAATATGAAATGTGATAGTCTTGTTTGGTTACTTTGCAACATCAATCAATATCTAAGTATATTAAAATGTATTATGCCAGCTTAATATATACCTATACCTTGGAACGGGTTTTCAGTTTTTATTTTTTTCATCCCTTGCACTATAAACTTCCCTTAAACTCATTCCTTTCCTTGTCCATTCTTGTCGCTCATGCAACCATTTTTATTCCTGTATCTTCTTAACGGCCCAGCATTTCAATCCGTACAGAAGGGCAGAACTTTTCTAAAGAGTTTTGCGATTTTACATCAAAAAGTTTAACGAGTTTACATTAAAACTGTATTCTTTATACAGCATTTCGTCAGTTGGCAGTTGTTACTGCTCCATCATCTAAACGGCGAAAGGAATGCTCTACGTTCACTGAGAGATCTTTCCCGTAGAGTGTAAGAACAATAGTCGGAGATGCAAAGATCCAACGCCTCCACCCAAAAGAGAATAAATGCAGTCGGAAACTGTGACTCTAATCAGGAAATCGAGGAGGCTGTAATGAACATGAGCTTTAAAATGTATGGTTTATGACATTTATGTTCCTTCGGTGATTTAAAAAAATTTCTACCTAACTAACAGGGGAAGGAAGAAGGAGGGCCACCACTCGTTATTTAGTATCTTTTTAATATTAATAGTAAATTTAACAGAAAAACATAAAAAGGTGAAAATGACTTTTGTATAATGTCAAAGAATATGAAACAAAAAGTACAACAATAAAGCGCATTTTATGCATCTTTCCACGTTTCTTACCACTGTTTTGAAGGAGATTTTAAAAATATGCATATAATGCGATGTATTGTTGTACTTTATATATTTGTTATTTTTTGTGTCTTGACAAAAATAATGAGCTCCTGCAACCGAGACTTTTGCTTCTTTACGTTTATCTTATAAAATTACTATAAGACTGATAATGTTGTTAGATTATAAGAAAATGCTACCGAATTTGCCCTAGTGGCCAAGGCCGAGTTTGCCATCAGGTGGCTCCTGAACAACAGTTGGAGAACCTAAATTTTTTTAAACAATGACAGGTCTCGGCCCTCTTTGTATCCTCTTCCCTCTCCTGCTAGCCGCACGTTTGTTATTGCCCCCGAACTAGAAATAGTTCAAATAACTCAAGGAACTTTAATATCATGAAGCTAATATAGTCCGTGCCATTTAAACTTGCACAAAAGGTTATTGACCCCACCTGTACCAAAAAATGCCCAAACTTTACGACACGTGTCGCTCATCGTATAAAATAGCGATAATCCCGACCTGTCGCTGATTTCATAATACCACGGCTCGTCCGAGAACGAGACAACTGTAAAACATCAAAATTTAAGTAATAGTTTCGCAATTTTGTAAATAAAACACAGATTTAGTTATTAAAATCAATTTTCTTTTAATTTACGTATTGAAACTCTTTAAGCAGTTACTTGGTTTTAATTTAAAAACTCGGTTAATTGACATTACTTTTACCACAAATATAAACACAATAATTAGAAATTACATTTTTTCCATAAATAATTAACAGTAGTTGACCATTCATAGATATTTATCATTATATAATTTTGACTCCGAAAATGATAAATTATGACTTATTGCACTTAACCGTTAGTGGTTTGAAAGGTCAGGAGTGCTATACCTGTACGCTATTTTGTAATGGCTGCACCCGGTGCGGCATAATTCAGTTTTTTAAATTTCCGAATTTCGGAAGTGTTCACGTGTTATTATCTGTCGTTATTTTTTGATAAGTTTCTGTTATTGTTCTTTGTTACGTTTGTGTTTGTTTTATTTTGTTACTGTTTTCTCCATTCTTTACTTATTATAAGTGAAGATGGAACCTGAGAAGAATAAAAAGAGGCGTAAAAGAATCCTCGAACCGCAAGCAGGTTAGTTTGTATAATTTACCTTTACAATATGTTTTGCTATCATCGTAGGTAATTCCATTTGAACACAAGTTTGAACGATGTTTTTAAGTATAAATTGATTGTTAGAGCTTTTACACACGAACAGCAGTTTAATGTCGGCAGCTAGTTATCGACATGCCGTCGACGGGCTGTCGACGCATTGGCGGCTGCCGCCGGCTGATGTTGACAGCTAGCCGCGTCTGTCATTTGACTGTCGAATGCAGTTAGTCCAGGAGCTAGGACAAAATGAGCCTAATAGAAAAATTGCGAAAAGCGAGTCGTTGCTCCACTGAAATACTTTTTCGCATGATGGTATCTCGGCGAGATAGTGAGTTATTTAAAATGGTCGTCAGCTCATCAAAGACGTCTTAGACGACTTACACAGCTAACTATGCATTGTCATCCAAGCTAAACTTGTATACAAAATTTCAGCTCATAGGTTTAAGATATCTGCTTTAAAATTGAGCTGCAATAAGTATTTTTGACATAACTTATAACCCGACTGGGTACAACACCTTGTCTTGGGTGTTGAAGAAAAAATAATGCGCCGCGTAAGGCATAAGTTAGCTTCAAGCTAATTACTGTAACTTCAATCTAAGCCTTACGCAGCGTAAACACAATTCCAGTTTAATTTGAAGTTATCCTTCTCCTAGACAGACGAACCAATGCTGTTGACGCATATCTCACCAAAATGTAACTCGTCAAAGTTTACCTATCGATGCTTCAGATTCAAAACATTCAACCTCAATAATTATAATCGAGGACTCCAAGAAAACCCCTTTTCTTCACAGTCGTATGTCACGACTGAGGGTCGTAATCATTACGTGGAATGAAACACACACGACTTTCTTGGCAATATTTATTGGAATGGTTTGCCATTGCCTTCTCCATTTCACACACTAGCCACTAGTGTGCAAGTTTTTCTCACGCTGTTTTCCTTCACCGTTTTCACCGCAAGGGTTTTAACACGCCTTTTTTTCACGCAAAGAAAACCCAATACATCAAATTTCTAAACGGATCAGAGCAACGGAGTTAAACTTGCATGCTAATTCTTTGCAAGTCCTTTCGTTTGCTTCCCATATTGCAGGAAAGATAAAAAAACTTAGTCCGCCATCTTTAGGAGTTCGCCATATTGGATTTGGAATGACGCCATCACCCTATTTATTGAGTTATTCTCAGCAAGCCTTTTCAATTGATACCCACATTGTACAAAAGCAAAAAAAAAACAGTCCGCCATCTTTAGAAGTCCACCATATTGGATTTGGAATTACGCCACCTTATATATCGAGTTACTCTTAGCAAGCCCTTTCATTTCATATTTATTTATTTATTTATTTATCTTTATTAGGGAAAAAAACAGCTATTAATCTTACATCTAGTTTACAAATAATGTTTAGTGCTGAAGCCTAACAAGTTTCCACAATTGGTTTATTCATTATGTTGACGAGATACTACAAACACAAATAGACAAGGGACACAATATTTATACCTATAAACTTATGCCTATCCTAGTGTAATTTATCCAAGCCTATGCTTAGATTAATTACACTAGGATATAATATTTATATAATACAATACAACATGAGAAAAAAAAGAAACACTCGAAACACAACAGTTTTCGACAGACACTTCAAGTGACAGTTATCTAAGGTTGATCTAAGGTACAAGGTACTTATGGTGCAGCTGCATCGAGGGGTCTTTTTAACAAATATCGATAGCGCGTCAGACTTTCGTGAAATATATTCATACCCATATTGTAGAAATGCATTGAAAGTAACGAGCCCGCCATCTTGGATGCTCCGCCATGTTGAATTAAGAATAACGTCACACATCTTACCATGCATTCTCATCCAAACTAAACGTGTATGCAAAATTTCAGCTCAATCGGTTAAAGACATCTGCTAAAAATTGAATTTTTGAATAATACCTACCAACTACTTCCGCGATAATAACGCTGGATATAGAAAAATACATTTTTTTTATTAATAATGAATGATGCAACTATTTTTATTTCATTATTCATGTCCAGTTACATAAAATGTCGGCTGTCCCTCAGCATATTGCTTGTTTTGTCATGCAGTAGCCAAATGTTTGTAATACATGTCAATTTTTCGGGTCAAGGTCGTCTCGTACCAATAAACGTTTGTTTACATAGACTTCTATCGCTACGCCTTGTGTTTTGGTTCGCCGCGATCCCGTATAGGCGAGCAGTGGTACAGGGGTGTCAATGACCTTTTGTGCAAGTTTAAATGGCACGGACTATAGCTAAATACAAAATTTAAGGCCGTCTGAGCTAAAGTCCTAGAGAGATCTCGTATATCTTGGCTGATAACGAATCGTAGGTGACGCCAATATACGAATGTTTTATCGTTTGTGACGTAATAGTTAAATTAAAAAAACCTGGCTCAGACAGCCAGAAATTCAGCTTTTCGGGCACTTCGGATCTTAACTTCCGGGGGGTTTCAGAGCCTGATATCCGGTCGTCTAAGCCAAGTTGTTTTACTCAATATTTCACTAAATATCACATTTTGGACTAATCTTTGCTGGCTGTCTGAGCCAGCCAATTACTGCTTACAACTTTTGTTTGCCGGTATATTGCCATAACAAACCACAATTCGTATTAAACATTGCCGTCACTTAAGATTAGTTGAGATATCAGCTACGTAGAACACCTGGAAGTAGTAGAACTGGCTGACTCAGATACCCAGCATCCACTATCGGAGGCATCAACATTTTTAAAATAGCTCCTAAACGCGTGGGTAAAGATGGTTCGAATCTGCCATCACTAACGTGTCACTATAGTAAAATTCATAAAGATTAGTCCAAAATATGATATTTCGTGAAATATTAAAAAAACTACTTGTCTCAGACGACCAAATAGCAGGCTGTCTCACCTCACGTTTTTCATGTGAACTTGAAAACTGTTACACCAAAATGGATGACCATATGCCGTCACATAATGCGTCACTTTGCTTTTTATGATAAACAGGGCTCTGAAACTTCCTGGAAGTTGAGATCCAGAGTGCCCAAGAAGGTGAATTTCTGGCTGTCTTAGCCAGGTTTTTTTATTTTTATTTTCAAAGAAACTATTGCGTCTCAAACGATGACACCTCGGTATATTGCCATCACCTACGATTCGCTATTAGTCTAGATATGCGAGATCTCTCTAGGACTCTGGCTCAGACGGCCGGATGTACCTACACAATTTAACCTACTGTATGGGACAGATGCGTAACTTCATCCACAAAAAAAAAAAAGCTTTTGCAGATTATTTAAAAAGATTAAATATGTTTACTTTAATGAAGTTTTATTTATTACTCCAACCAAAGAGTTGTACAGAAAATTTAAGGTCAATAATGCACAAAATAGGTAGGTAGTTATTTCCCCGCGTTTGCCATTTCACTCTATCCTACCCATTAGTACAGCTACGCATTACAATGTATAATTATTGTTTCGTTGCATTTTTAACAATAACAAAACTATTAAAATTATTCACTTGTTTTGCACAAGGTGTGGCCTAGGCGGCTAGACAGATCAAATGTCGATTACATATTGACTCAGCTCTTTTAAACTCATTGTAAACATGTTATTGTAGTCAACACTTTTTGCAAGCCGTGTTCATCTTACAATTACATGTTATGATTATTCTGCTTTCTTAACCAAGTGTATACAGAGTGTCCTAGAACTCAACGTCAAGCTGAAACGGGGTGACAGGATTGATTGTAATCATCATGAGAAAAATAGGAAAAAAAAAACTATCCCATGCAGTTTGAAAATATGGGCATTTAAGAAAAACCTAGAATAATCAAACTGTAACTATTTTCGGTTATTAACTGTGTAAAATGGGTTAGCAAAAATCGGGTTACCTGTGATTTTTATTATTTACTCGTTTTTCAGTATGAAACGAACAATTTACTAATACTAACTAATAATTTTATTTAATTTCGCTGAAAACTAATCCGAAAATCGTTACGTTATTGAACCATCAGTTGCCATAATTTTACAGATCTCAAGTCCAAAATAACTATGTAGTCATCGCGAATAGCGGCAACAGAAATACATCATCGGTGAAAATTTCAACTACTTATTACGGTTTATGAGATACAGCCAGTAATAGGGTCTATCTATAGGCTATAGTATAGGTTTAGTAATAGGGCCCCGTTTTTACCCTTTGGGTAAAGAACCCTAAAAATGTAGTTTTTGAAGTTTTTGTTTGTGTGTTAGTATGTGTTTGAGTGTTATGTATGTATCTTGGGTCTTGAACGTCATAGACTCGAAATCAGAATAACTTAATATTCTGTGAATATTTCAAGCGTCTACCTCGTTGCCGTTATTAACATAGAGCAATAGTCGCAGACGTGCGCGTGATTTGATCGTACGTGTGTCATTGCAGTGGGTAAAATGACGGATAAAGCTCTCAAGTGTGCTAACTGTAATTTAGTGGTGAATGAGTTGTTAACGTTTGTGCAACAAAAGCATGACGTGATGGATAGTGAAAGCCTCGTAAGGATTTTGTCTACGGCATTCAGCAAGGAGGACATCGAAACAGCTAAGTCATTGCTATACTTATCCATGTCTACAAATCTACGACAAATAAAACGTAAGAACAAGGAGGGAAAGGCTAGCAGGGATTTATTTGATGTCATTAACGGTTTTAAACAAACAGACCCAGATCAGATTCCGAATTTTGTTGCCCAGGATTTAAATAAACTACCACCAATCACTTTCGATCATGTGGATGTTAGCAAATTACTAAAAGACATCCTAATCCTGCAAAAAAACGTAGAAATGTTAAAGGAAAATCTCGTTACGAAAGATCAGCTTAGTGATTTTAGATCAGAAATTATGATATTACAAGCAAAAACTACTGTTGATAATAGTCGTGACCATATTACGGACAGCTCACATTTACTTAACTCGTATAGACATATCATTATTAGACGAGGCGCCTTTCTGGGTAGTTTTAGTCACGATAGCGGCCCGATAGGATTGACACCTACTGATCTGGAGATAAATAATTCCCAACCTACCGCAACAGTCTCCGAGAATAACGGTCAGGCTCCCGTAGCAGTAACTCACTCGATGCAGTTATCCTGCTCACGTTAGGATAATAATGCTAATACGTCTGTCTCACCCTTACCTATAACGACATCTAAGCAGAGCCCGCGCGTGGAGGCCACCACTGCGGTTTCGACAGCTAGGTTGCTTGACCACTCGGCGGATGCGCCGAGGCGCACTGCGGTTTCCAACAGGACGCTCGCGACAGCTGATCGTAGCACTGCGCCCGCGCTTACGAATGATACGAGGGTCAAACTGAAAGTTCTTAGAACTGGCCACTTATAAACAATATAATAAAAAAAAAATCTAAAATTTGAAAATAGAACTCTTTGCCAATATTACTGAGTATATATTTCATTCATTTGTCATTTGTTTTACGACTTGGCGGCAAATTGAAAATTGTCTGTGTCACGTCAAAATGAATTTAACACGAGAAAATTTTCGTGCAATGATTTTTTATGACTTTCGATGTCATTTAAGTCAACAAGAAAGTTATGATAGACTACGATTGGCCTTTCACGATGAAGCCCCATCTCGTGCGACTGTTTACAACTGGTTTAATGAGTTTAAACGTGGTCGCACTAATCTCACTGATGATGTACGTGAGGGACGGCCTTCTACGGCGACGACTGAAAATAACATCTGTGTTGTGCGGCGTATGATAGAGACTGACAAAAGAGTGACCTATCAGCAGATTCGGACAAGCTTAGGCATCGGTATGAGTCAAGTGCACAAAATCCTCCACGAACATTTAGCGGTCAGGAAGCTTTGCGCCCGGTGGATACCTCATAATTTGACTAAGGCTCAAAAACTCCATCGTGTGGATTGGTGCCGTAAAATGATTGAAAGATTTAACGGAGGTGACTCAAATGCTGTGTTCGACATACTAACAGGTGACGAAAGCTGGATTTACTGTTATGATCCTGAAACCAAAAGACAATCTGCTCAGTGGGTGTTTCCTTTCGAGAAGTTGCCAACTAAAGTGAAGAGAGATCGAAGTGCGGGAAAAAAAATGGTGGCCTCGTTCTTTGGAAGGATAGGTCATTTCGCAACAATTGTGTTAGAGGATCAAAAAACAGTTTCTGCAGAATGGTACACTACCAATTGTTTGCCACTTGTCTTGGAAAAAGTTCGAGAGAAACGACCTCGCAGTAGGATCCTCCTTCACCACGACAACGCCTCGTCGCACACCGCCAAGCGAACGATCGACTATTTGGCGACATCAAACGTTGAATTACTGGGTCACCCGCCGTATAGCCCCGACCTCGCGCCTTGTGATTTTTATTTATTTCCAAAAATTAAAGAAAAACTTAAAGGAAAGCGGTTTATGAATGCTGAAGAAGCGGTGGCTGCGTATCGCGATGCCATTGAAGAGACCCCTAAGGACGAGTGGGCAAAGTGCTTTTCCCAGTGGTTCCATCGCATGCAGCGGTGTATTGACGTCAATGGACAATATTTTGAAAAGATATAATAAAACTAATAACTGGCTAATGTAATCAGTTTTTGATTTTCTAAGAACTTTCAGTTTGACCCTCGTAGCGTACCTATACCGAAATTGCTGATTTGGTGCGTGATGATAGTGAGTGGAAGATGCAAAGTGAAAATAAGGAATGGGTCACGGTTGAAAGGAGAAAAAGGCAAAAATATAGATTTATAGGACAGAAAGGCACAGCTTTAGGTAACCCTGAATGTAAATTAAAGAACTTTTTGGAAATGAACTTATTGATTTTTGTAATGACCAACGTTGGGTTTGCGCAGATATTAGGAAAATGAACAATATGAACACATTCACGTTTTTAAGTGATTCCCACGGCGGGACGAGTTGGCTCGATCACTGTCTAGTTACAGAGGCTGCCTGGCCATCTGTGGTAGACGTTCATGTAGATTATAATTGTACGTAGTCTGACCATTTCCCATTACTTGTAAAGATAAACTTAGAGAAAGTAAAACCTCACCGTTTTAATAATGTTACAAGTCATACAAACTCTCAGATAGTGTGGGGAGAGCGGGATGACAGTCAAATTGAGATATTTAAGGAGTTATGTAATGATAAATTTAGACAGGTTGACTTTCCATCTGATCTCTCAAATTGTTGTGATCATATGTGTACAAACCCAGATCATTAATAACATGTATAAAGAGATTGTAGGTATATTGACTGATTCAGCCATTGCTAGCTTCAAAGGCACCGGCGATAGGTCTAAGTTAAAAAATAAGTCTGTTGTCGGCTGGAATGTCCATGTTCGGTCTGCGCACGAGGCTGCTCGGTTAAATTTTGAGACATGGTTATTGTATGGCAAGCCGACTTGTGGCTTACATTATGAAAATATGAAAAACTCGCGAAAAGTCTTCAAATCGAGATTAAAGTGGTGCCAAAATAATGCTAAGCAGATCAGGATGGATATTCTTGCTAGTTTACACTCAAAAAAGGATTTTAAAACCTTCTGGAAAAGTACAAAAAAGTTAAATCCCAAGCAAACTGCTCCTTTGAATATCGACGGTGTCAGTGAGCCTAATCAAATCGCCAATGTTTTTAGAAAGCATTTTTATGTCGAGCCTTTGTTGAAAACGGGTAGTTCTGCGGCGGGGGTGCCTGGTGTCAAAGACTGTCATTCCTACAAGCCGCAAGTAAAATTCTCGGCGAAAGACATAGATCGCGTGATACGTTCCATGACTAGAGGTAAGTCGCCTGGGCATGATGGTCTTGGCATTGAGCACCTCCGTCACGCGGGTGTGCACTTGCCGAGAGTTTTGAGCATGTTTTATACATTCTGTGTGAGGCATACTTTCCTGCCGGAGGACTGTATGAAGACGGTGGTTGTGCCAATAATCAAGAACAAGACCGGCGACTCTTCTGATAAAGGTAACTATAGACCCATATCGTTGGCCACTATAATAGCAAAGGTGCTGGACGGTTTGCTTGATGACATATTAAAAACACATGTATACCTATATGACGGGCAATTCGGTTTTCGGGCCGGTTTGTCGACGGACACAGCTATATACTGTCTTAAGCACACTGTCCGGTACTATACCGCCAGGAAAACGCCGGTTTATGCCTGCTTCCTTGATCTTTCGAAGGCTTTCGATATGGTAACCTATGAGTTGCTCTGTGTAATAACCCAACCCTTGCAAATTAAAGTAGTAAATAGTTTTCAAAACAAGTTTCAAAGCTAAAGGATCACAATATGGTTTGAATTCCAATCCTTATCTATTATAAGTTTTGTTTTGTTTCGGATGGTAATATTCTTTCGAGAAATGCCAAATTACTTCATAGGTTGGTTCAAAGCTCAATATTGTTAAAAACATGGGGCGTACAAGAAAGCGCCCCTTTTGAGTGTTTAGCTTGGGACACGATCAGAGATCAAGGGTTGTCAACATTTAGATAAAATAATATTCGAGTCCATACTCATTTATTCTAATTACCAAAATTTCATAAACATCTATTAAATTGATATTTTAAATGAAAAGTTATTAAAAGAATGAATTTAAAAAAATATAAGTAATAAAGATCCTTTTATATAAATATTATTTCAATAAAATAATTAAATATTTCCGTTCTAAAGATGATTATCAGTATGTTAGATGAATTTGAGTATATCTAGTCAACATATTATAGTTTACTACAATTAATTTGATAAGTATTTGTCTAAAATAACTCTAAACTGAGACAAGTTTAGCAGCCCTGGCCGAGTGCGGACTAACTATTGTTTAAAGCAGGTAGACTGGAAGAGTAGGGATTGTAGGGAGTAACAAAACTGATTGGCGGGTAAGTCTCGGGGCAGTTCGAGGTCAATTTTCAAAGTATTAGGACATTACGCGAGTGTAGGTCATAGAGAGGCATAGCTGAGTTCTAGCGGAATTCCGAGATTCAGGGTTCGCAGGTTTGGGCGGTTTATTGGTAAGTGACTTTTAATTAGTTGAGATATCTGTTGAAGAAGCTTTTAGCATTTTATTTTTGTAAATAAGTTTTGATTTTGATTTTAGTTAATAGCTTTTCCAGTGAAAGATCGACGATGTTTAAATCAGTTGATTTGATCAATGTGGGTCCAATTGTTATTTACTTTTGTTGTTAAGAGCGCTGGGTTCAATTCCTGGTTGCATTGAATGATTTCATGGTATAATATGAGAAGGTATTTGGAAATTAATTTACATTGTAAGTAATAGCTGCATTAGATTTTTGGATTTGTGAAAATGCATTTTAGTAGATTTATGTTGTAGAATGTTTACATTAAGTCTGAATATGAAATAATGGCTGCATTCGATTATTAGGTATATGAGAATGTATTTTTTTTACAAAAAATGTTGAAAGAGGTATAAATAATTAACCGTAAGCTTTTTAAACCAGTTTTTGCTGTTGTTTTGTGATAGTAGACGGCAGGACATACAGAAATAAGTTACATCCTTGTCATAGGATTTAAGAGCCACTCACTTTGAACAAATCCGATGGCAGGATCTCTACACGGTGGCGCTGGTCAAAGTTCGAACGAAGAAGTTACTTTTCTTCTGCATAATTAGTACTTCATATAACTTTGATGGAGTGAGCTTACCCAAAATAAACCTGTTCACTCTGACTTTGAAGATGCTTGGGTTGCAAGCATTAGGAAACATTGCCACAATAAGTGGGTTTAACTCTTTTGCTTCCTTTTCAAATGCCCTCTGATTGGTTTCTCGTTAATTGATTATCTCCCTCCCACGTGACACTGGCGGAACAGTGTGTACACACCATCCAATACCAAAACACACTTTTGTCGCCTGAAAAATAAGAAGAACTCTTTTGCTGTGCGCAGTGTGAAAGGAGGCCGCAATGCGCTTAGTTCATATTCGTGGAACTGCACTACTAGATGTAATATTCTCTGAAAAATAATACACACCGTTAAGGTGCGAGTATTATAATAGTTCTACCGGGCGTATTAGGTCGCAGATAATATGCAGCTACCCTCTACGAGAGCCTCTACGTGTTATTTCAGACAGTCTTACCACATGTCTTACTAAGACAGTCTTAGACGCATCTCGCTCTTTCACAGGATGAAGCAGACAGACTTACTGGCTAACTCTTATTACACTACGCTGAGTCTTAGTAAAACCACAGATTATAACTATTATACTTATAAGTAGTACACGTAGTAACTACTATCTATGAGACTATATTCAGAGCGTAGTGTTAAGCGCTTTAGTCAGGCCTGTGTATCTTCCCGCGTAGGTAGCAAAAACGTAAAAAAAAAAAAAAACCTTTAACAAACGTATTTCTACAGCAAGTGGCCAGAGTCTCCTTTTAAGTATAAAGATACTTGTGCCAGGAGCCTCTGCTCTTCAATAACAATGTTATATACAACTTTATCTAAAATATAATAAATATTACCTTATATATAAACGTGTGTTTGTGAACTAAAGTTTAAAATACTAATTTAAAAAGCACATCACATATTTTCTACCTCAAAATAAACAAATTTAGACCAAAGTAAGTAATCTAAATCTTTAGTGAAACAACACTCTTTAGTGGTATGCAGGCTAAACGTAAGGGACTAAACAAGTTGGGTGTCGCTAGCCGGCAGCGACACGCTCGCGTGTTTTATTCACCGGCGGTGCGCGACACTAGGTTGCTGGTTGGACGAGCGCGAATAAAGTCTAACGTGAAAAGATGCGCTAGATGGCGTAAGTAGCTTATTGTGGCAGTCAACCCTATCGCGTCGCATGATAGCACGTCACTGAATAAGTTTAGTGTATTACGATTCATATTCCAGAGTGATAAGAATGAAATTATCTTGCAATGGATTTCTGTAGGTGTCTAAATGAGCATGTGCTTGACTCGGAGGCAAACTAAATTACACCAATCGTTGACGACATTGAGTAGATATTTCTTTAAATTACATTGCAAAGTCAAACGTCTGTACGGAGTACTAGTACTTATTCTGTGACTACGCTGAGTCTTAGTAAAACCACAGATTATAACTATTATACTTATATAATAAGTAGTACACGTAGTAAGTTACTACTTATAATATAAGTACGTTATTAGGTACTTATAATATAAGTAGTACACGTAGTAACTATTAAGTATATATGAGACTGTATTCAGAGCGTAGTGTTAAGCGCTCTAGTAAAGTTCCTTCTTGGGTTGGCTTGTAAGTTACGTACAATAGAACTCAATGTACGGTTAGTAAGTAAATTCCCCTCAAGGGTCCGTTCATTGCTTTTGTAAGTTTCAATAGCATGAACTTACTGCTCATTCTACTAGACTTCGCCCGCAAGAGTTGGATTTTCCATATAAACTTTCATCCCCCATTTCACCCTCTTATTTTTTTTATATCGTGACTAAATGTAGCCTATGTCCTTTCCAGGGTCTCTCTTTCAACTGTCTCCATACCAAATTTCATCTCAATCGGTTCAGTGGTTTAAACGTCAAGAGGTAACAGACAGATAGACAGACACAATTTGCATTTATAATATTAGTATGGATAATGGCTTGATAGATTTTATCCCACAAGTTTCCAATTTTAAAAATGTTTGCAGGGTGATATTAAATCCAAAAAATAATATTTTAGTAAACATTTATATATTAAAATACAGTTATATTTATTGATTAAGGTAGGTAGGTATGTACACACATTATAAAAAAATTGGGAAGAAGTTCTGTTGACTAACACAAAAATACACACATCAAAAAAATCTCTAATTAAATATTACAATGTGTTTTGGCATTAAGTAAATCCATAGTATTTTCTTATTTTGTTGTACATTTATTATATTGTATTTATAAATAACAATTGTTTTTTTTTGATATCTTAATTAACAATAATACGAATAAAGTACTGCATGTACGTAGTACTAGTACAAAGTAAAGTGCTTAATCCAATAAACTTAAGAAAATGAAATTGCTAAACAAAATTAAATGGTTGCACAAAAATGAAGACGGCTTATCAATAACGCTTCTGTTGACACCAAAATACCGAGACACCTGAGATTGACTTCTTCCCGCTTGCAACATCCCTACAGCTCTTTAGATTTCATCTGCGGTCAAGACGTCGCTCCATGACGTAAAAAAATGACTCAAAATCCAAACTGTTTTCAATTTTAGTTTAATTGATAAAATTGATACAGAATATTAAATTTTAATGAACAAAGAAAACGCTATAAAATTCTAACAAATGCATTCGCTGTTGAATTTGTGAAAAAAAAATCAAATAATTTTATTTTTATTTATTTATTTATATCAGGCTGCAGGTTACAGACGTAACACAAGCCCATAGCATAAATACCTTAAAGACTAACATACATACAAAATATTATAGAAAAAAATAAACAATTAATTAATTCACACGTCAGGTCGATGAAATAATAATAATAAATTGTTCCAACAATCACACCAATTACCTAGTCCCAAACTAAGCGTGAGCTTGTGCTATGGTAACTAGGATAACGGATAAACATACATATATACAGTTGTAAACATCCATGACTTAGGTACAAATGTTCGTGCTCATCACACAGACATTTGTCCCTAGCGGGATTCGAACCCGCAACCGCTGGTTTTGTAGTCCGGGGTGCGAAGCACTTATGATACTCGATTTTTTTTACAATCAGCCAGTAGATATGTTCTCTAGATCAAATAAGTTTACATAGGTATTACCTACTTGGTAAGAGAAGATATAATAATTCATTAATAATTGATTAATCATTTGAAATAGTATATGTGTTGCTTAGACTTTTTTGATGTGTGTAAATTACGAAAAATGTTAAATTGCACTTTTACGAGTAAATTAAGCTCGTCGTTAAAACGTCTATGAAGACCATTTAATTATGTTCAGTGGCCAATAACAATCATTAAAATTATTATAACGACATATTAAGATTTCACATTTTACCATGCCCTGTCATCATTATAATTAATTAGCAAGTATACGTACTTGCTAATTAATCATAAAATAAATTCAGCAATAGGTATACGCGGCACCACCACATCAACCTACCCTGATCTGTCATAGAGTTCCATATCATATTAGATATTTGACAGATTTGGGCACGCCGCACATCAGGTGCCCATTTGAACTACGAAAAGAGCTTTCATTACATATGAAATAGAGGCGGTCTCAAGGTCAAAATAAGGTAGGTATTCTGAAGTGCGGCCATTATTTTAATGAAGGCGTTTTGTTTAATATTAGAGTTGATTTGACATGATATTGATTTGTAAAGGTATGTAGTGTCACCCCACCATATTTTCAGTCAGATCAGGTTATTACAGTCGAGACTGACACACTGTTGTTTTTGTAAATTAAAATTATATTGTAAGTATAAGACCACAACATGACATTGATTTTTAACTATTTAGGTAAATGGTAAGTAGGTATGATAAACACCAATATTTTTTTTATTTTCTGCAACATTTTTGCCTAAAAATTTATCTGTTACATCACCTTCAACAAATTTTATTCGAATAAGTAACCTTCAAATCGTCTTCAAATCACTGAACACCACCAAGCTGAGCAAATATTTCACATTCAATGTTTCACTGTTCCATGAATCATCAATATTGAAACTAAATCACGATTTAGACCTTATCCACATTTGCCACTGGCAAAATTTTGACTGCAATCACTGAATTCACTGACCTAAAACACTCAAATACTTATCATATTGAAATACTCAAATATCGGACTGAAACGCTCAAATATCGGACCGAAACACTCAAATATCGGACTGAAACGCTCAAATATCGGACTGAAACGCTCAAATATCGGACTGAAACGCTCAAATATCGGACTGAAACGCTCAAAGATCGGACTGAAACACTCAAATATCGGACTGAAACACTCAAATATCACACTGGAACACTCAAATATCACATCGAAACACTGAAATATCGACTGAAACACTCAGAATCACACTGTGACCCTGGCCGCTTGTATCACGTCGAAGCTCCGTAACGCGCGATGCGTTAAGGCAGCCTCCGACTATATCGGCACGGGTGTGACTTTATCCCGGTAATACTCGTGCAGCACCCGGCACCGCTCGTGCTGGGCGCATATGAGCCGGGGGGCGGGGTATCAGGCTGGCCCCCGGGTCGGGCGCGGCAAGTCCACGCGTTCTGGTACCGTGGTTAAAGAGGTCTCCGCGAAACGGACGCCTAGGCGAGTTCTGACAGGGCCGATCTAAAACAAAAAAAAAATGTTTTAAACAATACACCAATTACCTAGCCCCTAACATGCCCAAAGCGTGAGCTTGTGCTATGGCGACTGGGATAACGGATAGACATACTTATGAAAATGAAAAAGAAAATATTTATTAGGAAAATGAAATAGGTAACAATAACAGAGACCTGCTGACCTGTTCCTTTTTAATGTAAAAACACTTGTGCCACGAAAGGCCGCTCTCCCATAGCACGGTTCCATAGGTTACTTATGTAGGTACGTTTATAAACATCCATGACTTAGGTAAACTAATGTTCAGAGGCCCGTTTGACAACATTAATCTACATGATTTGTGACACCAGCCGGCGATTATTCCTGTATGAACTATAAAAGTACACCCAAGGACAATCCCCGGCTCGTGTAAGACAATTGCAGAATATGGATGGAAACAACTCTGGGTTATGGTTTTGGGTGCTAGGTGGGCCGGGTACTTGGGACTATGGAGAGAGAGACTACGGGTAAAAAAACAATATTCGAAATTTGACATATTACTCGGGCAATAACGGGGCAGTTTGTTATCTGGGACCGGGCTCTAAGGTTGCTATTCTATCAGGGATTTGCTAACGTAGCGAGGTATGTGAATTAAATCCACCAATAGAATAACTGCAATTGACGTTTTTTGTATGTGAATGTATGGATACTCATAAATTTCAACACGTTTTGGTGACAATAAAACACCGCCGTAGCGGAGGACCGCTACGTAGCGATGGGCGATTCTTCGAAAAAAAAATATCGAATGAATCGAAAATCGACCATTCAAACTATCGAATGTCGATTTAGTAATTCGAAAAACATAATAATCGACAGTCGAATGATAATCTATTCTGGGCTCTTCGATGCATTCGATCGAATTGCCGCGACTGTGCGCACAGGACAGGTAGCAAACGAATAATAAATCGCCGCGACGAATGACGATTCATTCGTTGGTAGTTACCGAGCACATAACCTATAGAGGCGAAATGTCATTAATTCAGTTTCAGAAAAAATCCGTCAAATCAATTAATGCCTCTGTTTTTTCTTCAACGCATTTTGTTAAAGGAATTAACTTTTTTTTTTACATATATATGATCACAACCGATATATCTCATATTTCATAATATAGATTTGAAAATACGAGTATATACTTAAAATTGATACTTTTCGTTTCGGAGTTTCGGAGAAAAATCGCGCTTACTTTGCCTCTATAGGTTTTCAATGCAAGTTAAAACATTCTTCTTGCTGAAATTGACCTTTTTATTCTAAAGCCATATTTTTATTAAACTTTTCCAATGCAATGTTTAAAAAGCGAATAAATATAAACCAGAGAGCGGAGCGATGCATCTTTGTACAAAAGTAATTAAACAATAGGCAAAGTCATAACAGCAATTTCATTTCCGTGTCTTGCAAATGGGTTTGAAACTTTTGTATGAAAACTGGCATATCGACCGCCGCTGCCATTTTGTTTTTTTAGGGTTCCGTAGTCCGACAAGGAACCCTTATAAGATCGTTCAGTCCGTCCGTCCTAGTCTGTCACAGTCACAGCAGAATATCTTCTACGTTTATGGACTGATTTGCGTGTAACTTGGTTCGAGGATACTCCACATATAGATCTCATTTTTAAAAATACAAACAATTAAAATAACCCCTTTTTAAGGGTACCTCCCCATACATGTAAAGGGAAGGGTGAATTATTTTTTGAGTGCACCCCCTTGTGTGGGGTATCGTTGAAAAGGACTATGAAAATAAGGTAGGGTTTTTATACAACACTTTTTTATCAGCTTTACCATTTGCGAGATATAGCCTGCCAAAGTCGTTTACACGGTGCCCCTCCCCCCTGTAATTTCTAAAGTCTTTGAACTATAAACTTCAAATCACTCACGTAAAGAAACAGGCGCGGAAACTGTTATTTAAAATTGTTTTGGGTATCCTGTGATGAATACTTTTGAAATAATAAATAAAATAAAAATATGTACTATTTTTTACCTATACTGTCTAATATTTTAAGTTAATGGTACGGAACCCTTCGCGCGCGAGTCCGACGTTGGCCGGTCTTTTTAGAAATCGTGGCGCACGATGACAGTGATATGTAGATATTAATAGAGGACACATATAGGAACAAAATGTCAAATAACACGGTACCCTTAAGTGTCACTATACCGAGATATTTAACGGCAAAGATCGACATATTATAGGAAGGTCAGATAAAATCAAACTCAGCTGCGTATTACCTAAATACGAGTAATTATTCTTTTATTTCACCAGTAATCACTCTCCACGTCCGTCTCAGACAACAATCCCACTAAAGGTAGACTCCGGAGCAATGCGGCTTGCGGCTCCGAAGAGCCGCTCGGCTATCATGGAACTATGGGATTGTATGGAATGGCCATGACGCATCGCTCGGAAAGGGTTTCATACACTTTTATAGTTTCACGATAACCGCGTGGGGCGAGCCGGAGCCGCAAGCCGCATTGCTCGGAAGTGTACCTTAAACTTAACTAAGCCGGCAACATATTTACTCTACATATTTATTCAAGCTATCTTCAGTGTCAGTCTGGCACGCTCTTTACGAGACACCCTGTATAATGTTCATCTCGGATATCGGCTCACCATAGTTTCTTATGGAACCATTTTGACTAAAGCTATAATATATCTCGCAAGCCCCTCGTGAAATATACAGGATGTCCGGGTTTCAATTAGCGATAATTTAAGGGCCTTTTATTTATCAAATTTTAAAGACATATTCCATAGGATTTTTTTTGGACAAAAAAAAAGTTTTTTTGCCTAATATTTTGCAACAAAAATGCATTATTGGTTTTAGTTTTGTAATAGGTATCAAAAACTATTGAACTTTTATTTATAAAAAAATATATATAAAAACAAGATTTATTAAAACAAATTTTTTTTCCTCTAGACGGTTAATAATTTTGAATGTATCTTTATTTCAACGAACGAACGAACGAAACTACTTGACCGATTCAAATGAAATTTGATACAAAGATAGTTTGAGACACTGGGAAGAACATATACTTCTTTTTGTTGCGATATAAAATCATCAGGGGGGTGAAATGGGGAATGAAAGTTTGTATGGGAAATCCGACTATTGGCGCGGGCGAAGTCGCGGGGAACTGCTAGTTATACATAAATATTTATTTTTTAACAGCGTCTAGTCTTATGTTACTATCTCATCATTATCTTATTATGTCTAATATATTAATATCCTACGGAACCCTGACAAGCGATTCATTGGGGTTTACCTTGAGTGGGGTAACCAGTGGCGTTTCAGGCGTCATGTTCTTTTTCGTTGAACTGGATCCGGAATTGCCTGAAACAAGAAGCTTTATTAAACATTCCGCTTCGTGTTCAGTGAGTCCTTTTAACACGGCAAATAAGGCTAGAGAAGACCGTTTATATCCAAGTCTCCATATAAGTGCTGCATATGATAGGTAATTTTTTCCGCTCTTTTGCGGTTTTGACATTTTCACAACTCGTGTGTTTAAGTGAATTTCGCAGGCTTTTTCTTAGGTACGGCACAACCAGATAAACACTGCGGCATCTTATTCAGTTGTAATTGGGGGTATATGCAGTATGATGTGCTTCCCACTGTACGTTCAGCCGACAGCACATCAGGTTACAAGAACACGAAAACAGATTTTATTACGTAGGTAGGGAATAGAGGCGGTGTCAAGGTCAAAGTAGGTCAGTCGGACTTGCAGCCGTGTGCATCGGCAGTTTCCTGGAATCACTTTTAGGTACTATTAGTACGTACATACTATTTAGTGGTTTAATTACTCACTCGGCTAGGGTCTACTGAAAACCAGCGTCGGGGCCCCTAGCGGGTCACGAATTAAGCTGAGTGTTTTAATATTGCTCAATGTCGCGGATATGAATTGCCAAATATCCAAAAAAAGGTTTGTTTTTTTTACAATTTTCTTTCCATCTCGTTTATTTATAATGATAACTACGTCTCGTTTTTGAGAGTGGAACAGGCCTAGTTTTTTGCTCCATATTGCATGGTATTGTGTAGCCGTAGATGTTTCGGCAGCAGATTATTACATGTTGCCATCGCCACAGAATAAGTACTAGTACTCCGTACAAAAGTATGACTTTGCAATGAATTTCAAAGAAATATCTACTCAATGTTGTCAACCATATGGTGTAATTTAGTTCGCCTCAGACTCAAGCACATTTTCGTGTAGACACCTACAAAAATACATTGCAAGATAATTTAATTCTTATAACTCTGGAATATGATTCATAATACACTAAACCTATTCAGTGACGTACTATCACGCAACGCGATAGGGTTGACTGCCACAAGAAGCTACTTACGCCATCTAGCGCATCTTTCTAGGACTTTATTCACGCTCGTCCAACCAGCAATCTAGTGTCGCGCACCGCCGGTGAATAAAACGCGAATAAAACACAGTCGATTAATTTTTGTAAGTAAAATTTTTATTTAATATCGTAAAAACTTGCAAAATAATTGCTTAAGTTATAAAAATATAATAAGTTAAGCTCATCTTAACTGATGGTTAAATATTTGTAAAAATATTTCCATTGGATACATGCGGGTACATTCCCCAAGTATTGATGAAATCTAACGCCGGCTCACTGGCGTAGCAAGAACTTGCAAAAATTCGTCGACTGACTAACGTCCTACGTAGCTTAGCTGGTAAGAGCACTCGCCCGGATAGCGAAGGGACGTGGGTTCGAGTCCCACCGGATGACACAGTCGATTAATTTTTGTAAGTGAAATTTTGATTTAATATTAATAAGAACGTTGAAGACAACACACCTATAGTATCAGAAGCGGCCGTGGACCGGCAGCAGGTGTTCTTAAGAAGCCTCCTTACAGCTCCACGCACGTCTAGCGTGTACGTGCCGTACACCAGCGGGTTCATGCACGAGTTTGAGACTGCCATTGCGAAGAGCAGGTCTTGCACCCTCGCCGACACCCGGGCGGCTGAGGGCCGGTCTATCATGTACCTGGAACAAACGCGCTTTGAAATCCCTTTTATACTACGTTCCTCTTGCGTACAGCTAAGGAGTGCAATTAATTATACAGGGTGACTTCTGTATCAGTATCTAAACTTTTTCCAGACATTAAGTATCGTTTATGGATGCATTTATAAAAAAATAGGTAGGTCAAGTTTAATAGAAAATCATTTTTCCACAGATCCAATTATCAAAAAACGTGGTTAACCGTACCTACGCATGAATTAGATGAAAGCGTCGCGTAGGCATTGGCGCGAGGTTGCTATTATTATGATGACCCTGTGCAATCATATGAGGCAACGGCCGTGAGCTGTGCCCACTGATTTTTACGATTTTTCGGACGGTTTCTGAGTGCTTTATATATTTTTGTACTGGACAACCGTGCTTTTGTTTTATTTTTGGCGTTAATAATTATTTATTATATCTTTTATTGATACAAAAGTCACCATGTATAGTTCTTTTATTTATACACGTAGACTTAAAGAGGGCACGTGCACATATACACGTCCTAACATTGTTTTTGGCCATACCACTGCTTCGGGACAAAGGCTGTAGGCTAGTGCTGAAAAGAAGAAATTTCCGACATCTTCAACAATGAATTTATAGGTAATGCCTAAACTATTCTCAAGAATATCTCTATCGACGTGTGAAAACCTCATGAAAATTCGTTTCGTACTAAAAGTTAACATAAGTAAATGTATTCAGTCTACATTAAGACGTGCAAAATTTTGCATTTATTAATAAATATACAATTTTCAGTTACAAGTTTTACCTACTTGTGGATGTCTCACCTACACATGTGATCAGAACTGTCAGAGCAACTGTCACCAGCACCATTATTCACAAACTTCGGAAAAATTTCCGAATTCAAATGTGAAACATTCTTTCCGAATGGAGTGTTCGAAAGCTAATGTTGAAATCGAAAATTTTGACGTTTCCAATATGCACAAATGACATTAGCTTTCCGGAATTTTAGCAAGGATCCGACACGAAAACTTTGCCGACGTTTGTAAATAAGGGTGCCAATAGGCAGGTAGATCTGTTAATACTTAAAAGTTCTGTAATTCTAAGAACATTTTCATCTTGTTATAATAACAACACATTAAAAGTGTTTCAACTTCAAAATTTCAAGTTGGAACTGTTAAAATTACAATAATTTTAATAGGCATGGAAAGTTATAGGTACTTTAGAAGGAAATCTTTAGAATTGTGTTAAACTCGACTTCTGTTATTTTACCCAGCATTGGAGTTCTCTTGAACAATTTTCAGCTTTTAAGAATCAAGTAAATAGACGCTTCTTTTCAATTTCAGAATACCATTTCAAATACTAAATAATATTTTGAAATTGAGAAAAGTTTTCTGGGATTTTTTGACTTGAAATAACTCAAAAACCTCTCGGAGTCAGGAAGTGGGTTGTGTTGACACTAGAATAGTTTAGGTAATTTATGCATAGTATGATTTCTTATATCGTGTCTTTATTAAAATTTTTTACTCATTTGCTTTTATTTTGATTGACCGCCGACCCAATTCAATTATTAAACTGTCCTCTACCCGAAGGTTGTCTGGAAGAAATTGCTTTTAGCAATAAGACCGCCTAAATTAAACCATTCTCTATGAACATTCATAAAAATATGTTGAAAAGATTTCCGCTAGCTTCGTGGTTGGCTAGCAGACCTCTTTTACTTTACGTGGTATTGAGTATACAATATCTTCATAGTTTAGGTTATTTGAGGAAGAGGCATGTGTATGGTTTGAATGTCGAATCTTTATTGATTAAAAACTTATATCTAAAGTACAAAGTAAAATATTGCTTAACTAGCACCTTTATTTGACACTATGTCGCAGTCACTTAATAAAATACTATGTTACGGTACAACTAATAAATCACTCTACTTCACCTCCCCTGAAAAGTACACATTACACCCCCGTGGTTAGAGAAAAAAAAATGTATGAAACAAAAGTAATTTTTTTTTTAATTAATACAAACAAGTTAACTACATATAAAACTTTTTAGTATTATTTTTGTGAGTAACAAACTCTTTATTATTTTTTAAGATTACTACATTAGGTGAAATATCCTTGACTACAACATAAGGACCACTATAAATCTTATCAAGCTTATTTCCTATTTGATTTCTTAACAATAACAGGTCTCCTTTCTTATAACTAAGAGAGTTACATGTCTTATCATAATTAAATTTCCTGGTTTCTTTGCTAAGTAAAAGATTCTGCCTTGCTTCCGTTTGTGCTTTTTGTAAACGGTATTTCATTTGGAAAGGATAATCCTCATAATTATACAAAGGTTCAATCGGTACATCAAGATTGCTAGGTAATGTGCATAGTTTGCCAAATACTAATTCCTATGGGGTGTATTTTGTTTCAGTATGTACGGTTGTATTAAATGCGAAGCACCAATAGGGTTACCATGTACTTGTTTGTTAGACTCACATTGAATTCTGAGGAAAGCTCCTAAGTTTTTATGTGTGTTTTCTAGCGCACCTATTGTTTCGTGATGGTATGCAGTTGATTGTAATTTATTTATATTAAGAAATTTGCAAATGTTACTCATAATAGATGAAGTAAACTCAGTTCCTTGGTCTATTAAAATAGATCGAGGCAAGCCAAATCTTAAAATAAAATTATCTACAAAACTCTTAGCTACACTTTCTGCATCCTTTCTCTGTAATGGGTATGCTTCGACAATTTTTGATAAATTGCATTGAATTGTTAACGCATACTGATAGTCAAAATTATCTACATCTAAGGGTCCTATCAAATCTAAACTAATTACTTCAAAAGCACTATTTGGAGTTGTCGTAATGACCATAGGTTCCTTTACTTGTTTATTAGTGTATTTATTTATTTGACACTGTTTAAATTTTTTGACGTAATTTGTGACGTCATCAGTTAATCCTGTCCAAAAATAATATTTCTTAATATTATTTATCATCCTATTTACGCCCGCGTGGCCACTTGTGGGCAACAAATGAAAATCATTTAAAATCAGAGTTTTATCTTCTTTATTAGTTACTCGTATAACGTCTTTAGTTACAAGAATCCGCGGTATCTCTAAAGTGTCCATAAGTTTCAATAATAATTTAATTTCCTTTTCATTGTCTCTATTTTTTACAATAACGAGCTCTTCAATATTAAATCGTCTGCACAATATCTCTAATTCTCTCATCAGCACTTTCAAAATAGATGACGATCGAGAAAATAGGTAAATACAACATTTCGAGGGCACATAAATGCAATCGCCTGATTGGCTACTAATTATTTTATCATTGCAAAAATTAATGTCATTTTTATTCGAACAAATAATAAGTTCTATTCCGTCAGAAGGTTTTTTCAGTATTTCAACAATCTTAGGATGATCAGGCCTAGAAATTGCAGAGTTCTGGGTTGTCAAGTCCGTTTTGTCATTATTTCTTATCACATTATCTAATTGCTTTTGTTGTGCTCTAGTGATGACCGATACCATTTTTTCATTAAGTTGCTTTAAATCTGTACTAGATATCGGTAAACGGGATAATGCATCTGCAGCTGCATTATCCTTTCCCGGGATGTGTTCAATGTCAAAATCATACTCTTCTAAATATAAACGGAATTTTGTTAATCTACTAGATGGATCGGTGGAGAGGGGCAGTGTCTATGCTTTAATAGTTGCGATGCCTAGCTTGCACTCTGCTTCTGCTTTGCTGCTTGTATAGTATAGGTACTGGCCTACCTTACTCGTCTCTTGGCGAGTAAGGTGGCGAATGGCTTTGAGGGAGAGCGCTACAGTCGTGATGATCCTCAAGGCAAGCCTGAAGAGTTCTCCTGCACGCGGTTGCCACTCTGCTATTGGTCTAATTCCCTCAGAAATAGACGTAACAGAAACCTTCAGACGAACTATCGCCGGGATGATGAGGTCATGTCCCTGCGTGTCCATCATCTAAAATATGATGGTGGACTGTAGAGTGATCTCTTGCACTTGGGTCTTACTCTGAGAGTCCATTCTCAGGGGGCAGGGCCTGTTGCCACCGGGTGCAGTAATCAGGCAGTCCGTCCTGAAGGGTGCTGGGGAGCCAGTGGCGTGGCATACCCCTACAAAAGGCGCTGTAACGTGATGATGGACGGACGTTGGTAGCGAAAAATTTTTCTTAAGGGACCGCTGCCTTACTAAAAGTCCCATGCTACCGAATCAATGGCGGTATAACCATTTCCGGCAAGCAACCGATGAGGCGTGGGCGGCCTTGAGTGGACACTAAAAGGACCCAACCGAACAATGGCGGTATAACCATAATACAGGCCACCACAGGCCATGAGCGCGGGAAATCGCCCCTAAAAGTGTGGCAGTAGCTCTGTGGGAAGGGGCTACGCGTAACTTTTCTTAATCCCAACAACAAATATGGAGACAAATTTGAAAAAGAATTTACCCCAGGAGGGTACCAGCGGTCCTGGAGAATCCCTCCCCGAGCAAAGCTCGGGCTGCCCCACGTATTCTGGGGGGGGCACAAAATTGCTTACCCATGCGGCCGCAGGTGGCGGCACCGGCAATCCTACGGGGGAGCTGGAGGTCTCAGCAGAGACATCACGGGTTGGTTATGCTCCAAGCAGGACCACCGAGACGGCAGGTACACGCACCAACCGTGACAGGGAGGAATCCTTATCGGACTCTGAACTGGCGCGTGGAGGATGGCGTACAGTTGCGAAACGAGGCGGTTCTGGTGCAAGTAGAGGTGGTAGAGTGCCAGGACAGCAACTCCAGAGGCAGGGGTGTGAGACGAAACCTGGAGGCTCTGCCAGTCAGAAGACTGACAGACCGCCAGGTGGGGGCTCCTCCAAGGCCAAAGGAAGGGGTCAGCACACAGCACCACCACAACGGAGACCCGGACCGACAAGTGGAGGGGACCACGTCAGCCGGACGGTACGGGAACCGCCGCGTGAAGGGGACTTAGGACCGTCACGCGGTCGGGACGGTGACCAAAGGGGCGTCGGCCTGCCACGCGAAGGTGCCGGTAACTCCAGGGGTGGGGCCCCGCTACCTGACACTTCATCGGCGCCCGCTCGGCCGATTCCGGGACAGGATCTGTCCAGGGATGGGCCGAACGACAAGAAACGCAGTAGGACGGGAGCCCAGAGGCGGCATGCTCAGGCTATTCTGCAAAGGCAGCAGGCTGAGGATGCCGCCTCGGGCGATCGTTCAAAGCGAGTGAGAGAGGTCAGTGATGAGGGCCCTGTGGAAACCAGTGCCAAACGCGTTAAGACATCGAGTTCTTACGCAGAGGCACTGGGGACTATCAAAATGGCGATCATCCCTGACAACTATCCCGCGACAATGCTTGAGGAAGAGATATTCGATGACATCCAGCTTGCCATTCTCGACAGGCTGGAATCGACACCGGATCCCCTTCCTCAAGTACACATGGGGTTCACTTCCAATGGGGTGATCCCCGTTTCATGCAATGGAGACCACTCCGCGAAATGGCTTGAATCCTTTAATGGCGAGACCATTAAGGGAGTCAAGCTAAAAGTGGTCATAGCCAGGGACCTTCCTAAGCCCATTAAGATGGCCTGGAAGACCAAGACGACGAAGGCAGACGTCTCGAGGCTTCTGGGTATTGTGCAGAGGATACATCCGGAAGTAAAGACTGCGAACTGGCGGGTGGTGGACACGAAGGAGGAGGGTCGCACCACTCGTCGGATCGTACTGATGGATGGAGCCTCTGCGAAATACATAGGGGCAAGAGGCTACTGCCTGAGTACTGGCATCGACCTGAGCACCTTCAAGCTTCTGGAAGAGGCGGTGAGGCCTGCGGCTGCTCAGGTCGATGCAAAGAACAGCGAGGTACAGGCTGCAGATAAGGAGCCTGACGCTGGCACCCAGGACCTTGCAGTTCCGGGCCCATCAGGGTTGGCGCGAGAATGTGGCGCTGAGTGCTTGCCTCTGGGGCGACCAAGTGAGGGGTCCCCAAGGTCAGAGGAGGTGCTTGGTGCCATGGACTCGCTCTACCTGGGTCATTCGTCGCCGATGGCACAGGAGGACGAAGAGGTCCTCCTATCAGACTGCTAGCAGAGATGGCGAATTTAAGGTGTGTGCAGATAAATCTACATCACTGTCGAGCTGCGACTGCCCTTCTGGCACGAGAGCTTCAATGTAATAAATACGATATTGCCCTCATTCAAGAACCTTATCTATATAAGGGGCAAGTTAAGGGTCTAGGTAGCCAAGCAGGAAAAATTTACTACAACTGCTCTACTAATGATGTGAGGAGCTGTGTCTATGTCAAAAATGACCTCAACGCAGTTCCTCTCTTTGCTTTCTGTTCCAGGGACCTGACTACGGTCAAGGTCCATACGGGGGCGGGAGGAAAGCGGGCAGTAATATTCTCGTCAGCTTATCTCCCCTATGAAGATAAAGATCCAGTTACACCACTTTTACGGGATCTGGTGGACTCCTGCAGTCGAGAAGATGACAACCTGGTCATCGAATGTGATGCGAATGCACACCACGTGGTCTGGGGAAGCTCGGACATCAACGATAGAGGAGAGAAGTTATGGCACTATGTGGTAAGCTCTCCCCTTCAATTATTAAATTCAGGAAATAAGGCGACATTCTTCAATGCTCGTAGGGCGGAGGTGATCGACATAACCGTAGCGAACAACAAAGCTGCCAAGAACATTAATAGCTGGCATGTGTCAGACGAGGTCTCGCTTTCGGACCACAACTACATATGCTTTGGGTACAGTTTGGATACGCCTATCGAAACTGTTCGCAGAAGAAATCCCAGGAATACAAGATGGGATAACTTCAAGACTGAACTTAAAGTTGAACTTAATCAACAAAGAGTTGAGCTGAACTCTATACTAGATATAGAATTCGAGGCAGACAGAATTAATAATGCGCTAGAAGTTACATGGAAAGGCAACTGCCCGGAAAACAAAGCAATTGCAAGGAGACTACCATGGTGGACCCAAGAGGTAGCTCAAATCAGAAAAGAGACAAGGAGGGCATTCAATGTAGCTAAAGCTACGAATAACTTCAGTGAATACAAAAAGGCACTAACGCGATACAGCACTGCGGTTCGAAAGGCAAAACGTTCTGCCTGGAGAGCTCACTGCGAGAAGATCAGCTCAGTACCAGAAGGAATGAGACTGACAAAAGCGATCTCCACCACAAAATCAGCTCCACTGTCAACAGTAACAAATGAGAATGGAGAACGCACAAAGGTCGGAGCCGAAACGCTGAAAGTAATGATTAAAACCCACTTTCCCGGCGCCAAGACTATAGGTGAAAACGAAGATGCCATTAGCCAGGAAGACCAAGCGAGAAGGACCACGCAAAGCGACTGGCTAGTGGCGAAGAAGGTAGTGGATGCTGCCAAAGTGAGCTGGGCGCTTAAATCCTTTCAGCCATTTAAAGCGCCTGGTCCAGACGGCATTTACCCCATTGTACTACAACAAGGTGTCTCGACCCTGAATCCATACCTATGTAGACTTTATAGAGCATGCATAGCATTTGGATATATACCAAAAAGATGGAGACAAGTTAAAGTAATCTTTATTCCTAAACCAGGTAAAGCAGATTATGAGGAACCAAAAGCGTTCAGACCGATCAGCTTACAATCATTCCTACTAAAAACGTTGGAAAAAATGGTTGATAGGCATATCAGGGAAGGTGCATTGAGAAAATTTCCTCTACACGGTCTACAGTGCGCTTATCAGTCCGGCAAATCAACGGAGACCGCACTTCACTATGTCACAAAAAGAGCAGAGTACGCTCTAGAACATAAGGAACTGTGCCTAGGGGCTTTTGTGGACATAGAAGGTGCCTTCGACCGCACAACATTCGAATCCATAAGAGCATCCGCGAATGAGCACGGCATATCTAAAACTATCTGCAGATGGATAGATTGCATGCTCAAAGGAAGAATAATACACTCTGAGCTAGTGGGAGAACATCTTACTTTGAAAACCACTAGAGGATGCCCCCAAGGCGGAGTCTTATCGCCGCTTTTGTGGAGCTTAGTTGTAGACTCGCTACTGGCCAGACTAAATGAAGGACCTTACTACACAGTAGGTTATGCAGATGACCTTGTAATAATGGTCAACGGAAAATTTCCGAGGACGGTATCGGAACTAATGCAAAGAGCGCTGAACATCCTTCAGAACTGGTGCGAAAGCAATCATCTGATGGTCAATCCCAGCAAAACAACAGTGGTTCCGTTTACAAGAATGAGAAATCTCCAAGGGCTTGGGACGATAACATTATATGAAACCCAGCTACAATGGTCCAAAGAGGTTAAGTATCTAGGATTAACACTAGATAAGGAACTCAATTGGAGCAAGCACACTGACATAACAATTTCTAAAGCAACAAGAGTTTTTGGAATGTGTCGAGCGGCCTATGGTAAAACATGGGGATTAAACCCAAGGATTATAAGATGGATATACACAATGATGGTGCGACCTATAATTACATATGGCAGCATTGTCTGGTGGACAAGGACAAGGCTAGTAACATGCAGAAAGGCTTTGGAAAAATTACAAAGAACTGCTTGTCTAGCGATAACGGGGGCCTTCAGAAGCACTCCAACGGCAGCAATGGAAGTAGCACTAGAACTTCCTCCGCTGCATATTGTGATAGAGACTGAGGCAAGGAAGGCACTGCAAAGACTTAAGGTCTCCCAGCTTTGGGATGCATCCAAACCTCAAACGAATCACACTCTATGGGAAGGAAATTCGGATTTGAACAGGATCCTTCAAATGGACTGTGATCGAACAAGTCCAAAATTTTACTTCCAAAGACTATACAAAGTCCACCTCCCTACAAGGGATGACTGGAAACAACGCCCACCCAAGCCGGAACCGGATAGCATAATCTGCTATACGGATGGATCCAAAATGGATAGCGGCACAGGTGCGGGAGTTTACCTGAAAGACTTCCAAGAAAGTCAATGCATGGGTGTAATGGCAACAGTTTTCGAAGCGGAAACCTATGCTATACTCTCATGTGCATTGAGGAATCTAGATCAAGGTGTGAAAAACCGCACTATCTATATTCTCAGTGACAGTCAAGCTGCGTTAAAGGCACTGTCAAGGGCAAAAGTGAACTCAAAATTAGTCATAAATGCCATTGAAGTACTTAACAGACTCGGCAAACATAATAAACTACGTTTAATATGGATACCGGGTCACACAGGTTACGAGGGTAACGAGAAAGCAGATGAATTAGCGAGATGGGGCTCATCGGCTAGACTAATTGGCCCTGAGCCTTTTATAGGATTGTCGAATGGAACAATTAACACGGCATTCAAGAACCACATAAAGGCCAAACATGCCCAGGAATGGTCCAGAATAAATGCCCTGGATCACTCTAAAGCCTTTCTTGATCTGAATGCTAGAAAATGGTACAAATACCTAATGCTTAACAGCCGCCAACACTCGAGACCTCTGATGGGGGCATTAACTGGTCACTACGCCACAAATAAAATGCTTCTCAGAATGGGGCTAACTCAGGACGGCAGCTGCAGAGCCTGTGGGGAAGAGCCAGAAGACATGAAGCACTTGATGTGTGAATGCGATACACTGGCTAGAACCCGAATGGGTCTTCTTGGATTGGCTTACCCAGACTCGGAAGACTATAGGCTCTTCAGACCTAAAGACATAGTAAAATTTATAAAGGAAGTCTTTAAGGAACACTGAAGAGTAAAGGTATGGGGAGTCACAAAAGATCCTAGTGGGTCGAGGTGCTCCGTGGGTTAATGCCCATGGCCCCTATAAAGATAAGATAAGATAAGATGGATCGGTCATGCTGAACAAATAAATGAGAGGTTTATGGTCGGTTAAAATTTTAAACTTTTTACCATATAAATAAGGTCTAAAATGTCTTATGGCCCAAAATATTGCTAGTAATTCTAGTTCAATGATGGGATATCTCATTTCAGCTGGTTTCAAACTACGGCTAGCGTATGAAATAACGGCTCCGTTTTTATTAGATAAGACTGCCTTTTTTATTAGATCCTATTTTCGATGCATCTGTTTGTAAAACAAATGTGTTGTTATCTGAAAAATCGGGATACTGCAAAACAGGTGGGCTGATAAGTGCCTGCTTTAATGTATGAAAGGCAGTTTCGCACTCGGGTGACCAAACAAAAGGTGTATATTTCTTACTAAGACTGTTCAATGGGTATGCTATGTTAGCGAAACCTGGGATAAATCTTCTATAATAGTTAGCGAAAGCATTTACGTCGTCGGTGTTCAAGGGCATTGGATAGATTTGTAAAACATCGATTTTCGATGGATCTGGATATATACCTTCAGAAGTGATTTTATGGCCTAAATACATTATTTCTTTACGTAAAAATTCACATTTTAAGGGATTTAATTTAAAGTTGACTTTTCGAAATCGTTCTAAGACGCTAATTAGGTTTTTGTTATGGATTTCAAGTGAATTTCCTATTACAATGCAATCATCTAAATAAATAAATTCTTGTTTGTAGTTTAACCCTGACATGGCTATTGTCATAAGCCTGGAAAATACACTAGGACTAGTTTTCAATCCCATAGGACATCTTTTCATTTGATAAGTTTTATCTGTGGTAAAAGCTGTCATTTTTCTAATGAAAGTTGGTACATTTTATCGACTTGAAATGCTGTGTATTTTCTGCTATTTTTATCTAATGATAATTGATAGTAAGATTGCGATAAGTCTCGTTTTGAAAAATAGACACTGCCTGAAAGAGAATCTAGGATTTCAGAAATATTTGGTAATGGAAATTTGTCGTCTTGAATAACGTTGTTTAGCTGTCTATAGTCAATCACTACTCTTTACTTTCTCTCTCCAGTTTTATCTGATTTTTTAGGCACAAGGAGAACGGGGCTGGACCATTCGGAAGTTGACTCCTCAATGCTGTCGTTGTCTTACATGTCCTGAATGTGTTTTTGTACTTCGGACTTTAGAGCATGTGGTATTCTATAGGGTTTCTTATACGAGGGTCAAACTGAAAGTTCTTAGAAAATCAAAAACTGATTACATTAGCCAGTTATTAGTTTTATTATATCTTTTCAAAATATTGTCCATTGACGTCAATACACCGCTGCATGCGATGGAACCACTGGGAAAAGCACTTTGCCCACTCGTCCTTAGGGGTCTCTTCAATGGCATCGCGATACGCAGCCACCGCTTCTTCAGCATTCATAAACCGCTTTCCTTTAAGTTTTTCTTTAATTTTTGGAAATAAATAAAAATCACAAGGCGCGAGGTCGGGGCTATACGGCGGGTGACCCAGTAATTCAACGTTTGATGTCGCCAAATAGTCGATCGTTCGCTTGGCGGTGTGCGACGAGGCGTTGTCGTGGTGAAGGAGGATCCTACTGCGAGGTCGTTTCTCTCGAACTTTTTCCAAGACAAGTGGCAAACAATTGGTAGTGTACCATTCTGCAGAAACTGTTTTTTGATCCTCTAACACAATTGTTGCGAAATGACCTATCCTTCCAAAGAACGAGGCCACCATTTTTTTTTCCCGCACTTCGATCTCTCTTTACTTTAGTTGGCAACTCCTCGAAAGGAAACACCCACTGAGCAGATTGTCTTTTGGTTTCAGGATCATAACAGTAAATCCAGCTTTCGTCACCTGTTAGTATGTCGAACACAGCATTTGAGTCACCTCCGTTAAATCTTTCAATCATTTTACGGCACCAATCCACACGATGGAGTTTTTGAGCCTTAGTCAAATTATGAGGTATCCACCGGGCGCAAAGTTTCCTGACCGCTAAATGTTCGTGGAGGATTTTGTGCACTTGACTCATACCGATGCCTAAGCTTGTCCGAATCTGCTGATAGGTCACTCTTTTGTCAGTCTCTATCATACGCCGCACAACACAGATGTTACTTTCAGTCGTCGCCGTAGAAGGCCGTCCCTCACGTACATCATCAGTGAGATTAGTGCGACCACGTTTAAACTCATTAAACCAGTTGTAAACAGTCGCACGAGATGGGGCTTCATCGTGAAAGGCCAATCGTAGTCTATCATAACTTTCTTGTTGACTTAAATGACATCGAAAGTCATAAAAAATCATTGCACGAAAATTTTCTCGTGTTAAATTCATTTTGACGTGACACAGACAATTTTCAATTTGCCGCCAAGTCGTAAAACAAATGACAAATGAATGAAATATATACTCAGTAATATTGGCAAAGAGTTCTATTTTCAAATTTTAGAATATTTTTTTTATTATATTGTTTATAAGTGGCCAGTTCTAAGAACTTTCAGTTTGACCCTCGTAAATGGGAGAAGTATTATCTTTTAATTTAATAGAATGTTCCATAAGGTTGGTTACTGATAACTTATCTCCTGGTAACTGAAAGACATCAGCGTATTTCGCACAGATGTTTTCAATACTAATCTGTTCCTCTTTATTTAAATATGAACTTAAGTCAAGTAAGTCAAACAAGGTTTTCACTCGTTTAACGGTTACGTTATTATCGCTAAAGTTACACATTTCGAAGGAATTCAAACTGTGTACTTGCAAAAATGAAAAATCTATAGTCTCCTCCTTGTCAGTAGTATTTAGAATACGTACTGCAATTTGACCATTTTTGGGTTTTGAAATCATTCCCGCAATGAATATACCGGGATGTGAAGTGACTTCGTTCGCCAAAACTACACAATCACTACAATAATTAGTAGGAATATACTTTATAATTTCGCACCGGGGTGGTATCGAATGAACGTACGTATTACTACCGACTATTTCGGTCGTGATTGAACACCCTTTATTTGTTAGAGTTAAGGTGCAATCTTTATAGTTTACAATAGCGTTATATTTTAAGAAAAAATCTTGGCCTAAAATTCCATCGGCCGAACATGAAATATTTTCAAAAATATAAAACTTTTGACTAAAAGTTTCTTCTTCAAAATATAAATCTAGAAAAATGTATCCTAATGAAACTAAATTACCGCTTATACCTTTTATGGTTATTCTATCACTAATTATTCTATTCTCTAAATCCGGATAATTTCTTAACCATTCATACTTAATTACACAAAGACTGGCGCCAGTATCTACTAGTAAGTTTATCTGTTTTTCCTTATCTACAAAACTTGAAATAATGCTACTATTATTATAACTTAAAATAAAATTGCTATTTTCATTAGCCTCGAAAAAACTGGTTGTTATTGGAAACGGTTTCATGTTCATTCCCGTCTTAACACCACGTGTTAGGTAAATTATTATTGCAAAAGTTTAAGTTGTTACGGCGATTATAATTTTGCGAATTAAAATTGATTGGGCGAGTATTAGAACGATAGGTATTTTTTTGGCTGTAATTATTATTTCGGTATGAATACCCGCGGTTTCCGCGATTTGAATTTGGAAAATGTCTAACTTTCATGACCTCGTGTTCGGTCGACATCGAATTTTCGTCAATAGCAGTTGTAATGGCTTCTGATAGTGACGAAAATTGACTAGAAGCTATAATTGTGCTAAGTCGAGGGTCTGACAGTCCGTCCGCAAATCTTTTAATTGCAATTTTTTCATTGAGCGGACGTAGGATTTCGTACTTGCTGTCATCACCGTCGGCTTGTGCTAGGGTTAATTTCCCCCTCCGTGGAGATCCGCCCTCTGAACTAGAGGGTGGAAATTGCCGCTGGCAGGGTCGCGGGACTGTCGAGATACCGCGGCCCCTGCTGTCACAGCCAACACATGCGGCGGGCGTCGTCAGGTTTTAGTGGGTATACCCGAGTCCGGGGAGTCCCACACACGCCTCTTCGTTCCCCGACGGAGAGGTACGGTGCGTAAGGCATTTCCTAACGTAAAAAAAAAAGGGTTAATTTAACAAATAAATTCCCTAACTCATTGCCGTATGATTCGATAGACCTGCGACCTTGTTGTGTACGTAATAATTGGCTCTGGATAGCAACCGATGAAAGTTTTTGTAACAATTTAGCTTTCATGTCTTTAATTAAATCAGATACGCTATTGTAACTACTGTTCAGGTGTAATTTAGCATTTTGAGATAATCTAGTTTTAAGCACAAATGTGATCAGCTGTTGCTCAGACTCTTTATTAATCATGGTGCTGTATAACTCAATGCCATCTGTTAGTTGTTTGGTAACTGACTCCTGTCCCGTCATAACTGGCAACAGGGATATGGCAGTTTTAATATCAAAATAAGGTAATGATTCAGTAGCCATTTTTGAGACTGATATGTCCGGCACACTGACTAATGATATAATTTTATTATATAAAGAATGAATTTCTTCCACTAACAAATAAATAGAAATATAATCTTTGGAACTTATCTCAGAAAGTTCTATTTGTTTACATACTTCAGACAAAATATACCCCAATTTACTATATTCGACTTTAACTTCTTCTAACTTTCTCAAAGCAAGGTCCTATTTTCGTCTTTCGGGACCGAGTTTAGTTAAATATTCTTTATAATATTTTAATAATTCGCGCAGCTTAATTAATTCATCTGACATACTCGTAATATAAAATAAGAAATATTCACGATACCTACTATACTTATTTAATTATACTATTTACTCAATTAACTAAAATTATTTAAGCAAACCAAGATATCAAAATGCAATACAACATCTCACTTACATAATTAAATCTTCAAAGTACCAGTGGAGAATACGTTGACGTCACTGTAGACTGGCTGATGTCCTGGCTCGCTGACATTGAAGGCTGGCTGAAGACAATGCTGACCTTGGCTGCTATGATGGGTGGGCCGGGCTATACCCTGGACTCCGTGGGCCGGGATTTCCCTGGACTCCGCTCGAACGTGGGCCGGGCTATACCCTGGACTCCGTGGGCCGGGATATCCCTGGACTCCGCTCCTTCCAATTCTTCTTAAGGTGCTGCAGTTAGTTCCAAGGTTGATGTGGCGTTGTTGGCCAAGTTTAAACGGTTTAATTCACGCCGTATTGTTTTCAAGGCTTGATGACGGCACTTCTTGTAGAGGTAATATGCGAGGGAAATTACCAAGATGATGAGAACAGCGATAATGAGAACTTCGGCAAGGGTCATACCAGTAGTTTTTTCAGTGTGTGCATCACCGCTGGCAGTTTGGGCGATTACTACTTGCTCTTTACTCTGTTGTTTCCCCATAATTGCTTGATTATTTTCTTGTCTTGATAGATGAAAATTCTTCAGTTAAATTCTTGATTTCAGGTCTTCTTTATTAAATTGTAGTCTTCAAGGTCTTCTTTATTTTAAAAATCTTCATTGTGGGTTTCTTCGTTCTTCGTGCTATTTTCTTGAGGTTCTTGAGGAAGGGTCGCCATACAATATCTTCATAGTTTAGGTTATTTGAGGAAGAGGCATGTGTATGGTTTGAATGTCGAATCTTTATTGATTAAAACTTATATCTAAAGTACAAAGTAAAATATTGCTTTGACACTATGTCGCAGTCACTTAATAAAATACTATGTTACGGTACAACTAATAAATCACTCTACTTCAAGTAAAAAGTCTTTTAAATGGTTAATTATTATATTGGTAATTAATGGTACAATAATGGTTTGAGCACGCGTCGCGGATGGTAGCTAATTACATACTAAATTACATTACATTCGGTTTACACTGACGACCTAAAAGTAGGCCAATAAAATGCTGAATTGTTCGTTTGCGCTTAGTGCACCGAACATCTTGCTTAGCCTAAGAAAAGATAAAATGGACCATATCTACGGTTGGCTAAAAAAGTTTAAAAATAACTTCATATTTATATAAAGCGAATACAAGAAAGCGATAGTAAAATTATTTTAAGTCTTAATATTTGTTAATACAGGTGTGTCACCACTTAATAATCATATAACATGACATTTTATAGAAACTATACTATACATATACTTCTATATATTACTATATATATTATACTATTTGTATCTTATTTATTTCATTTAAATATAATCTAAACTAAAGAGTCTTCTATAGGAATGTCACTCTTATTTGTAGCGTCCGTTTTATTCCAATTTTCCGCACTACGTTTAACTCTAAGCCACTGTTTGGTAAGATTTTGCAAACGTACACTGACTCTACTACTTTCACCTGATACACTTGCACTCAGCTGACGGTCAGCTGTACTCTGCTTTCGCGATTGCACTACACTGTACACAAGCTGGCGAAACGCTCGCGGTCGGGGCCGCGGCGGAGGCTCCACTTCCGCGCGCTGCTGCTCACGGCGACTCGAGGCTGCTGTGCGTGAGCAGCATAGTCTGCTTCTCAGGAACAAAATAGCGAAGGTAATAAGCGCTGCTACTAGTAATCCATATGATATAGCATAGTGGTGAATATCGTGCGCCAGTAAGTCATCGAGTACCGGTTTGCTTGATTTCCAATCTTTAATTTCATTTTCTAACTTGGTTAGATCTGTTTTCAAGGTCTCATCTCTTGGTGGTAGCGTCGTTTCCGATGGTATTTGAATTTTTATGATGTGGTTAATCTGATCTAGTTTCGGCATGTAAATATTGGGTAAATAATGTATTTCATTTTCTTTCTTATTTGTAAAGTGAAGTGTTAAATCATTGCTTTTTACTCCACATTTTTTATTCATGCCAATGAATCCTGCGCCCGATACAGATCAAATAGTGACTGCTTCGCCACACACGATTATGATTGGGTATTCGTTGCAGCAGAAATATAAGTATTGTGACGTGTGAAGTTCTGTCCATTGATTTGTACATATAGAGTTTGATACAATGCACGAATTGGTGGTTACTGATTTTTTGCAGAAGCTTTCATCACCTTCCAGGTGTCTAATTGATTTTGACATTTTGCACATGTATGCTTCTTCGTGTTGCACACAGCTATTCAGCTCTGGTATAGTGATGGTAAAATATGCATCTTTTTG
Organism: Pyrausta nigrata; assembly: GCA_949316185.1. NCBI lineage: Eukaryota > Metazoa > Arthropoda > Insecta > Lepidoptera > Crambidae > Pyrausta > Pyrausta nigrata. The sequence goes on along the minus strand of OX438950.1, from coordinate 2,133,230 downwards.
TAGATTAACTGCAACGAATTCTGATACTGGCAGTATGTTAACCATGTGTTTATTGTTTTGTTTCGGAATTGGTATTAGTCGATACAGCTGAAAACTTTTTCTATCGATTAAAGGGAAAGGTGACTTCAAACAATAAGTACTCTTGTGTCACTCTGGCCTTTACTGTTAAGAATTGGTAAATGCGTTGAAGATCTGATTCAATATTATTAATGGGTAATGTCAGCTCTTGTGGTATCTTTCCATAGATGATTTGCAGCTCTTTTCTTATTTGAGTTGGTGTTAGCAGATGTACACTCATATGCCCTTGGTAAATGTCAGTGATGGTATCGAGCAGCGTGTCTTGCAACTGTCTCAGATTTTGAAGAAGATTATTTCCGGCCATGGCCGATATGGTAAAGTCTTGAATATATGATATATTTTGAATTTCTTTTTGCAGAATTTGGGTGTTTTGCTCTACGTCGTTTAGCCTTTTATTAACGATTTTATGCTGTTTTTTTATAGTAGATTCCATCCTTTTCATAAAATTAAACTCAGCTTCAATAATTGAGGTATGGTTTTTCCAAAGATTCAATAAATGTTTCTCGTTTCTCTGTATGTTGTCTATGTTTTGAGTATAATTTTCTGCGAATCGAGAATCTAATACCCCGAACAGGTCATCAGCTAGATACCCGATCCCGTCGATAAGCCCGCGTCGACGGCGCCGGCGTGGACATCAAATTGCTGCGTAAGTATAAGTTTATTGTAGTATTCGAGCTCCTGGAACTCGTGCTGTAATTGCATGATTATCAAATTACAATTGCTTTGTTTATTTATTGTTGTGCAAAGTGTTTCAAGATAGGTAGATATTTTATTAAATGTCTCGATGCCGGTCCAGTATGGTACAAGGTTGTAATAAACCACTAAGGTCCATTTGTCCCTTACGATTTGCATTTTGGTAATAGGATCAAAGTACAGAGTTTGGTTAGGTACTCGTAGTAAGGACTGAATTATTTCTGTTCCTTGCGATGGTGATAATAAAGTCATGAAAAATAAAAATGCGGCTACTACGGTCATAAATGAAGTTTTCTTTGATGTACTTCTTTTTACTTTTGGTTTTGGCGTGTCTTCTTTTTCTGGTATTATCGTTTGTGGTTGTTCTGGTTCTTTGTTTAAGTCGTTGTTATTTGTTAGAACGGATATTTTGACGATGGGTCGTTTCATGTATCCATTTTTAGTCTTTAGTGTGACAACTCTAACTAATTTGTCGTCCCCAGAGTGCAGGTCTATTACTCGTCCCATGGCCCATTTCCCTGCAGGTAAGTTGTCATCGTGTATAACTACGAGATCTCCTATTTTGATATTGGTTTGTGACGTCATCCACTTGTTTCTTGCAGATAACTGAGTTAAGTACTCAATTTTCCACTGTTTCCAAAGATCTTGAAATAATTTAACTGTTAAATGCCATCTGGTTCTGGTGTCTTGTTCGGTTTCTATTATGGTCAGCCCTGGTTTTCCTGATAGAAAATGAGATGGTGTTAGAAAGTTCAAATCTTCTGGGTCTTCCGTCAGTGAACAAAGTGGTCGTGAGTTGATGCAGGCTTCTAATTTAGCCAAAAGTGTCGAATACTCTTCATATGTTAATTTTTGGACTCCAATAACTCTTTTCAGGTGGTGTTTGAGACTCCTAACTGCTCGTTCCCATAATCCACCTGCGTTGGGCCAAGCTGGAGCGTTGAAATGCCATTCGATTCCCATTTCTGCGATTTCAGACTTGAAACTGTCGGTAAACATTTGTTGTAAATGGTGGTACTCTTCCTGTAATACACGATTGGCTCCTACAAAGTTGGTTCCATTGTCACTATAAATGTGACATGGTGCTCCACGGCGAGCTGCCATTCTACTTAAGGCAGCCAAAAAAGCTGAACTGGTTAAGTCCGAGACGAGCTCAAAATGAACCGCCTTTGTTACCATGCAAACAAACAGTGCAATGTATCCTTTCGTGGTGTTTACTCCGCGCCCTTTGTTGGCTTTAACATCTACGAAGCCTGTGAAGTCTACTCCACAGTGGTGAAATGCATCTGCTGGGTTCACACGTGAAGATGGTAGGTCACCCATCAGCTGGTAATGCCTAACGGGATCATATCTCTTGCACGTGACACATTGTCGTATGAATTTTTTAATTGTCATGTTAATGTGTAATGTATTGTACATGCCATTCATGTACAATACTTTTGCCTCATGGTTGCTAATGTGAGACGCGCTCCGCCGTGAAAAGTTAATTCATGGGCTTGCTGTATAAGCAGCGTGGTAAGGCGGTGGTTCGGAGGCAGGACAGCAGGATGTTTTATCTCTATGTTGATCTGAGCGTTTTTCAGCCTGCCACCTCTACTCTACTCTCAAAATTCCATCTTTGTCTATAAATGGATTCTAATTTAAAATTTTACTTTTTGAATTAACTTTTTCTTGTTTCTATATGTTATTTATGTCATCGGTAAATTCTGAGAATTGTATATTCTTTATAATCAGCAATTTCGAGTGGCGCAGCTCGTGTAAGGTGAGATACGGTTGTTGAACTCCTTTCTTATAGGTAGGTATGCGTAATATCCATGCAAATATTCGAATGATTTTATTTATTGAACTGTAGGTATTTAGTAAATGAGTTATTATATTTGTGAGAACTGTATTATTTTGTATTATAGTTGTAGCGTTGGTTTGTTTTAAAATTGATAGTTTCGTTTCTAAATTGGTTTCATAGGTAGTTGTCTTTTCATTAATGACAGAGTGAGATAGAAGCCACGACGGACCTTTCCACCATAAATCATGGTTTATTAGTTGTTGAGTGGTTAACCCGCGACTTGCGCAATCCGCTGGGTTCTCATTTGTTTTTACATAAAGCCATTTGTTGGAAGCTTTTGTAATTTCTTTTACACGATTCGACACAAATGGTTACCAACGTGCTGGATCTCCATGCAGCCACCCCAAGACTGCTGTGGAATCCGTCCACGCGTAAAGGTTTATATCGTAATCTGGTAGACAAGTTTGGACTTTTTTGATCAACTGTGTCAAGAGTTGTGCGCCCATCAATTCTAGCCGAGGCGTTGTAACTTCCTTACTAACTGGTACTAATCTAGCCTTTGCTGCGACTAACGTGATTGTTACTTCGTTATTGTGTGTAATGTTGCATTAAATAACACCAGCGTATGCTCTTCTTGATTCATCGCAGAATCCGTGTAATTCAATGGTTTAATTTTCTTGAATTCCCAGCCATCTATTAATTTTTATGCTATTTATATATTTTAACTCACTTCTCAATGTGGTCCATTCTTTCTTAATATCGTCTGGTAAGGCATCATCCCAATCTAAATTAGACAGCCAAACATTTTGAAAAAAGTATTTTCATGGTAGTACTAAGTGGCGTGAGCCAGCCTAGGGGGTCAAACAGTTTTGAAATATCGGTAAGTAATGATCTCTTAGTTGCTACTAATGGTTGTTTTAAAGGTATATTTGATTCAAAAATGAATTGGTAATGTTTCGGGTCCCAACCTAATCCCAAAGTCTTGGTAGAACCCACCTCTTTAAATTCATATGCATTTTGGTCTCGTTGGTTAATTCTTAAGTCTTCTAAAAGTCTTGGTTCATTCGACTTCCATTTTCGTAAATTGAAGCCGCCGGTTTTTAGTAACTCTATTAGTTCATCGCGCAAGTTTACAGCGCTTTCCAAACTGTGCTGTCCCCCGCAGAAATCGTCGACAAAAAAGCTACTTCCTAAAGCTTTTGCTGCGTCAGGAAATCTTTTTCCTTCATCTGCAGCCAGCTGTTTTAGACACATCAGAGCTAGAAATGGTGCTGGTTTGGTACCGTAGGTTACCGTGGTTAGTTGGTAAATTAAATTTGGTTTTTCTCTTGACTCCCTCCAAAGTATTTTTTGATAAGTTTGGTCTTCACTTTGAACATTTATTTGTCGGTACATCTTTTCTATGTCTGATGTATAGACATATCTATATTGTCTCCATTTTAGTATTAATTCTTGCAGATCTTGTTGCAAATTCGGTCCTCTATAAAGCACATCGTTTAAACTTAATCCAGATGAAGATTTTGCGGACGCATTATACACTACACGCAACTTGGTAGTTGTTGAGTCAGCCCGAATAACACCGTGGTGGGGTAAATAGCACTCGGGTGACGTACTTATGGATTGTTTCATATGGCCTAATTCATAATATTCGTTAATGAATGCATGGTAGTCATTTTTCATCTCCAAATTCCTCTCAAGCTTCTTTTCCAAATTTTTAAATTGAGCCATTGCAATGTGTTTTGTTGATCCAAGTTTTTCCTTTAATTCTGGTTTGAACGGAAGTCGAACTTCGTATTTTCCATTTTCAAGTCGCTTTGTGGTTGATAAAAAGTATTGCAAGCATTCATGATCTTCACTTGACATTTCTATTTGCTGAGTAATATCTTCACTCTCCCAAAACTTTGCTAGATCCTCGGTGTTGTGAAGAATGACATTGCACTGATATTGTGGTTTCGTCGACCCACATAGGAGCCAGCCGAAGTGTGTTTGTTGAGCAAGCGGTTGGTCATCATTTTCTCCTCTTAGTATGCCTCCTAGCATGATCTTGCTGTATACATCTGCTCCAAGAAGTAAGTCTACTGGTCGTCTTACGTTGTATTCTGGATCAGCTAAATTAATGTTTTGAATGTGTGACCACGATTGCTTCTTAAGAGTTTGGTTTGGTAAGTTTTTAATTAAGTTATTCATAATGATAATGTTGGTGTTCAAGGAAAAATCATTATACATTGACTGAATATAAATATTGATCATTCCCTTGCAATCGTTCTCCTTTTCTCCAACGCCAAATATTTTTCCTCTGCATTGGTTCCTTTTAATCCTAACAATTGAGCTGAGTGTTCACTTATTATGGATATTTGTGACCCTTGGTCAATTAGAGCCCTCATGGTATACTCATTTCCATTAGACGCGGTGACTTTTACTAATGCTGTAGATAAAAGCACCTTCGGTACGTCATTCAAAGAAGCATGGTTTGAAGTGGAAGGTTTTGTCTGTATTTATGGTATTTGACTTTAAATTTGGTTTAAATGATGAACTAGGGCGTGTTTTCGTCATCAAAGCATCGTGTAATAACGTATTATGATTACCGAAGCATTTCCGGCAGCGCTTGATCGAAAAACATGTTTTATTAAAATGATGTATAAGGCAATTGTGACAACAATTCAGCTGATTCACGAATTTCAATTTCTGGTCGTCCGGCATTTGCAAAAATTTGCTGCATTGCCATAACCCGTGGTCAGAATTGCACAATGCACATGTGATTGACCGCGAGACGTGGTATGTTTTCGCATACTTGGCTTCACCTTGAGCATTTTTGATAGCGTTATAATTGGTATTTGAATAAAATTTAAAACGGATATCTTTGATTTGATGTAACGTTACGATGAATTGGTGAAGCTTGATTTTGTATCGTTGATCTTTGGTTGTTATTTTCTTGTTTTCGTCGTGAAGCTTCTAATGTGGTAAACTTGGTTTCTAAAAAACTAAATTCCTGTAGGATTGGTATGTCGCGTGGATTGCTCACCGACTCAATGTATTCAGCGAAAGATTCGCTATCTAATTTCTGCGCTAGTAAATGTACTAATAGTGGATCCCAGTTACTAATTTCCACTCCTATGTTTTGAATTGCATGCAAACATTCTTTTGTTACATCATGCATTTTTTTGATCATGTTCAGTGACTGATGCTGAATTGTGGGAAGGCCTAACAGTCTGTTGAGATAAGATGTTAAAATCAGTTTTTTGTTGCCATAACGATGATCTAAGAGCTCCCAGCATATCTCGTAATTATCAGAGCTGACCTACAAGTGATGTATGAGCCGTTCAGCTTCCCCAGTCACTTTACTCTTTAAGAACTGCATACGTTGCGCGTTAGATAACGATGGATTTTTGTAGATGACTTCGATAAACAAATCTTTAAATGTAATCCAGTGCTGATAGTTGCCATTGAATGTTGGTATATCCATTTGTGGGGTCGACTTTTCGCGATGGGATACTGACCACATCTTTGTGTTAATACATTTCTTAAAATCGTTGTAAATTTGTTCATGTCTAGAAAACTCTTCTTGGTAAATTGGTTCCTCGTCATCAATTTCACCTTCTATTTCCCAATGTAGTTGGTCAATGGTATTCCAGCGAGTTTGAACTGACCGTAGCGCATCTTCGAATTCCCATTTATTTTGTAAAAGTTCCGTGTCTATAGTGTTCACGGTTCGCATAAAAGTTTTGAAGTTTATGTACTGCTTCTTTAACATTTCGTCAAGTTTGTTCTGACTAGATGTAGAAGGCTGTTGTGGTTGGTAAAAAGTAGAACGAGTTGGTGGCTCTGGTCTATACTCTTGTGGTTTAGGTACACCCTGATTCTGCTCATCTGGTTTGGTTGGTTGCTGCAAAGTGGTTGGTTTTGGTATACCTTGGTTCTGCTCATCTGGTTTAGTTGGTTGTTGCACGGCCTCTAACTTTTTTATGGTTCCCATGATAAAATTTTTTATCATCAAGTAAAGTTCCTGTGCTGTATCAAAACAATTATCCGTGAAATAAACATGGTTAAATTCTGCTAATTCGCAAATCTGCCTATGATTATTTATGTATTCCTCCCAATATTTTTCTACTAATTCCAATTTCCGTCTGCAATAATCAATGGTTTTCCTCTCGGCTCCATCTTTCTTGAAGTTTGTAATTAACTTTTTTAGAGCTTCAAAAAGTTCAGTTTGGTTGGCAAATAAATTTTCCATTCTGATAGGAAAAAGATAAGTATATTGTGTAAAATAATAATGGTAAGATCTGAACTTATTTTCTCCTTACGACTCCTTTATTGTTATCCTTTTTGGTCACTGCAATCCTTTGGTTTACTGGTTAGTCACTGGTCACTTAGGTCACTGGTTTCACAGAAAGGTAGTCACTAGCACGTCAGAGTATGGTCCAAAACGCGGCAGGTCTCAACTTTCCGAAGGCTCGAAGGACCACGAAAAGATTTCCGCTAGCTTCGTGGTTGGCTAGCAGACCTCTTTTACTTTACGTGGTATTGAGTAAAAAGTCTTTTAAATGGTTAATTATTATATTGGTAATTAATGGTACAATAATGGTTTGAGCACGCGTCGCGGATGGTAGCTAATTACGTACTAAATTACTTTACATTCGGTTTACACAGACGACCTAAAAGTACGCCAATAAAATGCTGAATTGTTCGTTTGCGCTTAGTGCACCGAACATATGTACTGTGTGCAATAAAGTATATCTATCTATCTATCTGTATCAATCGTGACCCATTCGTGTGGTGATCCGTAATGAATAAGACCCGAATGGGTATCAAATAATTTTAGATTAGCCTGTAGCCTGACGTCCGTCTTGGTGTGGTGGTTCGCGCCACGGACTTCTAAACCAGGCGGCTGCGGGTTCGAATCCCGTAATGGGCAAATGTTTGTTTGATGAGCACGAGCATTTGTACCTAAGTCATGGATGTTTATGAAAGTATTTAAGTATGTCTATCCGTTATCCTAGTCACCATGGCACAAGCTGACGCATAGTTTGGGGCTAGGTAATTGGTGTAAAAAATAATAATAATAATAGAGTGCAACACATAGCAAAAGAAGGTAAGTATTTTGAATCGACTTGTAAAAAACATCTGACTAAAGTATGAAAAATGTGAAATTCATTGTTTTACATAACCCGCACAAACAGATTTTGTGATGCAGCAACCGACTACACTGAAAAAGTGTGATTCACGAGTTTTGAAAATATTTATTTTCAAAATTCGTGAATGGTTCAATTTCAAACTTCTAAACAAAATGATTGATCACGATCGATACAGGTCTAAAAAAGACGCTTTCCTTCCTCAATTTCAGAATATTTTCATAAGACGAGATTATTTAAAACTTGTTTCCTAGTTTTTCTGCCTATAAACAACTCAGAAACTACTCGCAGTCGGGAAGTTGGTTGTGTTGACCCTCGATCCTCGGAAAGCACGGTAAGCCGTTCTGGTTCTGTGCCTGACCTGTCTCCGGCCATGTCGGACTGCCGCTCACTGAACCATGAGACTGAAGGCATGGAGAGTGCACTTGTGTTTTACGCACACACTTGTGCACTATAATGTCTCCTACGTAGTTGTTGGCTAATCTCTGTTGAGCTTGAGCGCCGTACCTACGTAGCCACATAATACATAGATATTGTATAATGATATTTTGTCGTAAATTTCGACTGCCATATTTTCAAGTCTAACTAGACGCTTGTTAACGTTGTCATCCTGGTGTAAGTGAATAGGTACGTAAGAAAACGCATCACTTTTTTGACGTTTCTAAACTATTTTTGTCTCTTTTTGTTTCTTCACCAGAGAAAAAGAGAGAATGAACCTGATTTTAGTCATAGACAGGGCAATTGGCAAACCAGGGATGACACAGTCGATTAATATTTGTAAATGAAAGGACTTGTCCTCTTTTTGTATGGAGGCTGTTTTTTTATTCCAAGATATCACCAACCACCAATAACCCATATTTATCTTTAAGCTACAAAAATATGAAACACGTAACCATAGAAATCAGAATTTTAAACGCCTCCATTTTTGAGAAAAATTATGTTTTGTAACAGGCATCATCCATTGATCACTTACTTGTATTTCCTGGCTGTATGGCTATGTACCATTGCCTTTCCACTGGTGTATAAATACTACTAGGTACTACCACAGATTATATAATAGGTACTACTGTCATTGGAATGACAATTTTGCTGTCCATTTTTTTTTTCATGCGTCAATTTATATAGGCGAAGGTGCGGTTTATGTACAGACAAAGAGAAAAATTAATTTAAATTTTTCTCTAAATCGGAACCCTTAAAAATATACTAATTATGCAGAAAGGCTAGTATTTGTGAACTCTTTCATATAATATTTAGTTTATTGTGGTAAGAAATATTGACGAATAAAAAACCATTAATGGACAAGTCCTTTGATTTAATTTCGTAAAAACTTGCAAAATAATTGCTTAAGTTATAAAAATATAATAGGGCAATCCGTAATCATGCCATTGTCACCAGGAGTAAGCCTTTGGAGTGTCTGAATGGTCGGATCGGTGCGCATCAGAATTATTATCTTTATTGTTTTCCAAATTAATGCTACAGAGCTTTTGTTTTAGTAAGTATCAATGGTGTTTATTAATTTATTCAAAGCAAAGTCAATAATAGGTACTTTTATGTTAGATCGAGATATGACCCGGCTGATCCCCAAGGAATCCAATTCTGATGCTCCTTTATGCAGCATTTATGTGAAAGTTTTTGATATTTTATGCATAACATGTTAAAAATCCCAAAATACAGCCGACAACAACAGGTATTATATTATAATTTTATCAAATTTTAAATCAGATCCCGAGAGTCTTGGCTCAGTTCAATTAAATTTATACAAAAATATACTTTAGCTTTAGCGGAGTTTAAATATAATGCGGCAAGAATATTAAAATACAAGTAAATGAAAACTGCAGAGTAACAGGCTATTAAAGTGAGTTACTTTATCCATCGCTTCAACTCGATCATGTAGCTTAATGGAATGTCAAATCTTAACAGCTTATCCAGGTTTAATACTAACCCATATCCTAGAAATGTGAAAGCACTATTATTTCATTTTGAACTCTACTTTGTTTCCATAAAGGTCCGATTCACTTTGAAAGTGTTATTTTATTTTTACGGCAACATCTTGAATTATTTAATGGTTGACCGGGCTTGGAAGCTTTTTGTTCTTTGAACAAGAATAACACCTAAATCTTAAGCAATTTTCAGTAAGTACTTTTTCGATGTTAAAAATCAGGCGGAATTAATAACATAGCAGTCTTTTTTGTTCATAAATGATTTGTTATGAAACTTCTTTAATTGTTAAGATGCTGGACAGGTGCAATTTAGATTTCTGCTGTTTAAAATTCACTTCAACCCCTCTTGCACGTACGCGTAACTAAGAGCCAATGATGGTAAGATACGATGTACATATTTTATATCAATAGGCAGACATTTTCAAATTTCGAATGCCATCTAAGTATACTAATATACATTTACAAAAGTAAATTTTCTAATGGGAAGCGCTAATTTGCAGAGTCTTGTCGTAAACTCACCCCATGGCCATGGCTCACCGTACGGGCTCACAGCATAGCATTTGAAAGATGTCCGTGGTCGCATACTCATTACATCGGCAGAATGTCTAAGAGAGTGAATATGCCTAGTATGCCCGAGGCCATGCCCTGGAGTTCCCTCCTTATCACTAATGGCACTGGTGGAAACCGATTAGTTTTTGGTGGGTATATTCGCCCTTTTCGGGGTGGAGGAGTCCCACATTACTCCTGGTCTCCCCCGGTAGCAGTACAAACAGGGGATACAGTGGCGCGTCATGCACTAATTTTATTTACAACAGATATTTTCTAGCAGGTAGCGGTAACTTGAGGGGTCATAGTGGTAGCGAAATTAACTTCATCCATCCATCAACAAAACAAGTCATAGCCAGAGGTGTGAGGGTCTATGGCAGAATGCCTAAGGCATGCCCATGGCCATAGCCCGCCTGTTTATGGTGAATATTGTTAAATAAATAAAAAAGGGTAATTATTATATTTATTTATTTAACATTTTATAATATACCAACAAATGTCAATATAATAGAACCATTACAATGAAATAAACAATTATTGTAAAATATAATATAATTTATAAGTTAGTAAAAATATGGCTTAGCTCATGCGCGGGCAAGATAGTTGGGTTTACCGAGCGTTGGAGAAAGGTCACGCACAACAAAATGGAGCAGTAAGGTAGATTAAAGTAAAAGGTAAGAAAAAGGTAGGGCGCAAGACACTATTATAAGGGCGTGCCTCCCAAAACAGGTAAATTAACTAATATTAAAATATAGAACTTTGCTCTGCGGGTATGTGATGCAACACCGAGGGTAGGACGAGTAGCCGGTGGTACAAGTTGCTCTGCGCAAGCCGAGGGCCAAACGCAGACTTCAGTAAAGAGATAAAAAAACCCCTGGAATGTGACAAATAACCTACTTAGAAAATTGTTCACACCCAGTACTAAAATGGTTACCCGAGACGGTACCAAATTACTTTAAATTATTAAAAACCTGTTGTAAGGGTACTTTGATGGAAGGTTGAATGCTAAATTCTAGTAAAACACTTGAAAATAATTGAATTTAGTTGCTTATAAGTAAGAATTAATTACATTTTAAACAGGGAATCTACCCTCATAAAAAAATATAAAGTATGAAAATTACCTGTAAGGGGTTTTTGAAGGGAATGTAAGGGCAGAAGGGCATCCTGACGGTGCTGATCCAACGCCACATAACTGTACAAAACGTAGTTCTATGCCTCCAGATCCTAGGAATAGAAAGCAACTGGAACACATAACCTATCATGGGTCATTGAGACACCAAAGTGATCACCAAGTAAACCTAAAACGGGGAAGAAAAGAATACTCACAATAATAACTTGAGAATAACTTGCGGATAAATGTGTGATGGCCTAAGCAGGAAACTTTGTACAAGGGCTTCACACTTTTTCACACAGGTTAGTCAGCGATGCTCGGATGACTTGGAGATGAACTTCGTCTTCTGAAGGCGACAGAGGAAAAGAGCCTTGAAGACAGTTTCGCCCTATTTATATGGTCAGCTCAACTACCCCTGATTTGAAAATTTTATTCTCGCATGTTCGAGAATAAGGAAGAAACGTCATAGTTCCGGCAAGTTGAAAACAAAATCTATTTTTATACGTAAATAGCAAAGGACCTCAGTCCATACAGCCAAGACAGTTCACAAGACGAAACAAAACTCAATTTAGAAATTTCGAAATAATCTATTAAGATAAATCATGGTAGTGAGTATGACAAAATCTAATTTTAACAGCTAAAACAAATAAACATCAACACAGATGGTTAATAAAACAAACTGAGCTATAAAAAAAGACTAACCATAAAATTGACACAAAGTCCCGTGAGCTTGACAGCGACGTAATAAACTAAAAAGAATAGATAATCTATGTGAATCTGTCACTGTCAAAGCGTAAGGTTGTTTGTTTTGGTCAATTACTGTTTATGTTTAGTTATTATTGCAGTTTATTATTAACAAATGAGCAAAAATTGATTTGTATGTGAATAATTTTTACGGTAAGGATTTTTTATATGTAACAATATATCCGCCCTTCCCACATTACTCCTAGTTTCCTCAGGGAGCAGTAAAAAACGGAGATACAATGGCACGTCATGCACTAATGTACAACGATAAAAAAAAATATGGGTGGCGCTAAATTGCCGGGTTTTTCTCATACTCACCACATGGCCATGGTGGCGTACGGCAGCCAGCACAGCGCGAACGCGGCGACGATGGCGACGGTCATGCGCAGCGTGCGGCGGCGCGCGCGTTCCAGCACGCGGCGCCCCGAGCGGCGCAGGCGCACGTGCGCTATCCCGCTGCGCGCCTGACACTTTTCTGTTGGCAACCGTTGCTATGTTAAACAATTTGTTAACAAGTTTATAACGAAAGTAAATTTTGCACACAAAACCGTCCGCGTCCCACCGGATCGACATAGTTTTGTGTGCAAGAGTTGTTAGCTTTTTTTTTAATAGCCAGAATTAAAGCTACCAAGAGTTCTAAAGCGAAGCGATGGGTAACAGAATGTGTGAAACTGACATAAAGCAGTTATTACCTAAACTTTTCAATTTCTGGCATTCTTACTAGGACCTACTTAGGATCCTTACTAGGAAGGTAGGATCTTACTTAGAATCCTGAGTAGGAAGCAGGAACCAATCGGATCCTAAGAAAGCTACGATACGAGATCCGATTGGTTCCTTCTTCCTAGTTAGGATCCTAGCTGGCTTTTAAGTAAGATCCTAGTTATGATCCTAAGCCGGATCCGAGTTTGGTTAGGAAGCTACAAATAGAATAGTGTAATAAAAACTAGCCAACGAAACATCACGCGACTTTTGCATACGTATTTTGACATTTGTTGGCGATAGAAAGATTGCATATTGTCTGAGGGAGGACCCTGAACTATACTCTGACAGATTCATGCGCAACCCTCCTGCGCTCTGCAAGACGTGTGGGAGGCAAGGAACCGCCAATCGCACGCTACTGACTGTCATAAGTCGTGCGCGATCAACGAGGACGTAATACGTCCTCGATGTGCGCGATCCTACTGAAAACTGGTCATTTCTCAATTAAACAAGCAAATTTAATTATTGAAAAAACAAAAAACCCGACTGCAAAAGTAATAATATTTTTGAAATGGTCTGTTTACGGGCTTTCTTTTGATACCCAAATTAATATGGTAAGGATAAAATCAATCCCCCCTCCCCCCTTTATTTCCGTTTGCGGGCGCCATTTTTTAAATGTATATAGCCTATGTCACTCTCATAATTTTGACTAACTCAACGACACCTCATAAACCTGCCAAACGTTCTTTAGCTTGCAATTTTGTTAATCTACCAACACCACTAAACAAATTAGTGCAGTGGCGTTACTCCTTTCAGGTTCAAGAAACTCGTGCAAAACTAGGGCAATCCATGCTGTCTCTTTCAGTCTGAACCGAATGAAACAGAATTTTTTTATAAATGGTTCATAAAAAAAACGACTAAAAACTTGATACAAATGGGTTAATCAGGATTTCTGTTAGCCGTTTTAGTTAGTAACAAACTACGGAGCTGAAACGTGGACACAAAAGCACAGATAACATAAAATATTAGATAACGTAATATGTGCTTTCGTGTCCCACAAGATAAGTAAAGCTATAGTGGCAATGGGCTAGCCATGTTTGCCGTACTGATGTCCGATGGAGCAGACGCGTCTTAGAGTGGTGACCACGAACAGGCAAACGTAGCGTGAGACGCCCAGCGGCTCGTTGGACGGACGACCTGGTGGTTGCTGGCGGTAGCTGGATGAGAAGGGCTAGTGATCAGGCTGCGTGGCGGTGATAAGGGGAGGCCTATGCTCAACAGTGAACGGCTAGAGGCTGATGTGATGAATTCAAACGGTTAATTTTTATAAACGATTTCCGATCCTTGCTGCAAAGAATGCATGCAGTCCATCAGCAAGGCAGTTCGCAAAACAAAACTGATGATTTTGTATCGCGACAAAAAGTAGTAGTAAGTAGCCTATACCCAGGGTCTCAAACTATCTATGTACCAAATTTCATTTGAATCGGTCTAGTAGTTTCAGAGTCTATTTAATACAAAAGATTCGGAGCCTATTCAATACAAACAATTAATAAAACCTTTCTCATTATAATATTGGTGTAGAAAAACTCCTGTCTATTCCACGGTAGACGACTGAACGATTCCTTTACAAAAAGTTTTAAAACAACTTCGATGTTCGCTTAGATAAAAATACGTTCAATTTAAAAATTTCCTTTATTTGCCAGGAAAACATATTTCATGGCCGGCGGCTAGTTTACGTAAGTTGCTTAGATAACAAAAAACTTATCTACCTGCCATGCAAACGAGCTTATTTTTTGCAGAAGATTGAATCACATGCTCACATTAAAATCGGTCAAGCGTAATCCCTTCAATTTGTAACTTTATTTTATTTTACCAATTATTTATTCTGTGGTTTTACTATTTAACGTCGTACTAGTCATCAGACTGCCTCATTGGTCTAGTGGTCAGCACGCTGGGTACTATCCACGAGGTCCCGGGTTCGAATCCCAGGTCGGGCCGAGAGTGTTTGGGTTTTTCTTCTTCTTCTTTCGTGTCGGCAAGAACACGGGCTAAATCTTACTTGCCCAGAAGGCGGCTACCATGGTAGCCCTCTAGTTACTAACAAGTAAGTCCTCACACGAGCAGGTGGTCGGGTACGCGGGACAGTTAGTGAGGTGAGCCATGGTTTGTAGGGGTTCTCCACATTCACAGCTGGCGTTTGCGCTGCTTGACCCCCACCGACACAGCCTGGTCTTTTCACTTCGACCAACCTGGGTCCTCAGCCTATTTAGACTTCTTCAGATTGGCCAAGGTTCCTTATAGCCTGGAGGCAGATTTTCATTGGGGGGGGGTACAGTGAATGTGGATACTCGCTTGCCCAAAGCCCTCTGCACCTCAGGGGTTTTGTCGGTTTTTCTGTCTTGAGATTACTCAGACACAGCTTCGGAGTCAGGAAGTTGGTGGTGGTGCACTATAATTTATCCCGCGTAGTTGGCTAATCTCTGTTGAGATAGGCCGCCGTAGTCGAAATTCGGCTAGGAGGACATTCTTCTCAGAGGTCGGTGGTGTTGCAGGGAAGAGGATCTCCTATGTTAATCGCGTGCAATTAGCGCTTCCTAACCCCCGCACTGCTTGCGGGGGGCTGGGGGGTCGCACACGAACTTGCCGGACTATAGTCATAGGGTCCCATTGGTCATACTTCGGGTATAGAACCCTAAAAAGATTGTATTAAGTCAACGGTTAACCGTAATCTCAGATGGGCGTTTCTGACAGCATTTTACAACATGACTCACGAGGCTACGCTATTAAAACGATAATAATATCATAAAGGCTCTACTTTTATGTAACGGACTTATCCGAGTAGGCACTAAATCTAATCTTACGTTTTAAACTTAGTAGGAGGTCTTTTAGAAAGCTACCACCTACTTATTATACGAGTATGTCCTATGACCAATGATAGTGCAGTTAAAAAGAAGATTGGTCATTACCGCGCGGAAATTAATTAATTTGCTCAATTTTGCATTCAAATATGACATTTGACACAAAAAAGAACGTGTGCTTGAAACATCAAACTTAAATCGCCATACTAGATGACAGGTCTACCTCTTTTCTAAATAAATAGACTGTCAGTATCCTATGATAATTCGCCCTAATATTTGAAAGAAGATTAACATAAACCGACCTAATAGATAGAGACACATGAAATATAAATATCACTTTACTAGCGGGCTTCTGTATGATTTTATGGTAATTTAATAAAAAAACAGGGAATTAAAATTTAAAATTTTTTCAGAATGTACCCAATATGTCGTTAAATGTCAGTTTTTTTTTTTTAATCAGTTTTAGGCTTTTCACCAAAGACTAAAACATGCCAGTATTTGGGGCTGAGCATCAAAGAACTTTGCCGTTCTTCTTTATTGTATGTCTCTCTACGATAGTACTGTCACCCGTAGACATTTAAATTACGAAAAAGGTTACCGTTTCCCTTTTCCTTTTGCGAAAATGTTATAGATTTTGCAATTTTATATACAAAAATCAAAGAGTTCCTTGCCAGCCGTGTAACTGTACATTATACAGCAGTATATGCTCTAGAGGTAAATTGAAAATCGCCATATTTGTAAGTTTATATATTTTATGTTACCGCAGAGATAAGCCAACTACGCGGAAGATAGTGCACAAGTGTGTGCACAAGACACGGGTGCACTCTCTGTTCCTTTACTCTCATTGTTAGGTGAGACATGACCGGAGTGAGATCAGACGCAGGACTAACGGCTTAGCCAGCTTTTAAAAGATATTAGTCTAAAAAGAACAGATACTACACTTTGATCTTGGCCAAAAGGTGTTTTTAACACCACGAAGTTCCTGACTCCGGAGCTGTGTGTGAAATATTTTAAGACCCGGGACCTCGTGGATAGCTTGCTGACTACTAGGCTTACGAGGCAGTCTACTTTTTTCAAAGTTTTTCTCATCTGTTCCGATATTATACCTACTTAGCTTTTTATCAATATAATATGGTATATTGATATATTATTTAATACCGGTCCTAAAATTTTGAGTGTGCTTTAGCTCTAGCACCAAATGAGGCGGTTCGGCCACTCAAATTCGTCATAAAGAAATAACGTCATTCCTGTCGTCATTCATAGCTCTGTCTTCATTAGGCTATCATAATTTTATGATACACTTCCTTTCTCCGTCTTTTACTGCTCATGTTATCATCGCATAAAAACGGTAAAGACAATGCGTAGGCAAATACTGCATACTAAAGCAGAATAAAATAAAATAAAGGAGATTGGCATAAATCGACCCAATAGATAGCTACCGTACTAAGTGAGACACATGAAACATACAAGAAGAAGTAGGTAAATGTTTTATACAGCACTAGCCCACAATTTGTCCCGAAGCAGTGGTAGGGCTTAAAAAATATATGTTGGGATGTGTATAAGTGTCCCCTGTGGGCCCACATACATAAATAAATCACTTTTAATGACTTTTAACTTTTAATATGAAACGTCAATGTTAACTTGATCATACATTGTTTAAATGTCAGTCCGACATAATGCACCAAATAAAATGTCGTTCAATGTCAGTTATATAATTTTTTCCTCTATACAGTTGTAGGCTTTTCACCAAAGACTAAAACATGCCAGCATTTGCGGCTGAGCATCAAATAACTTTGCCGTTCTTCTTTTCGCATATAGACTAGCAAGTTAAGGCAGTCTTTCCCAAAGTGGGCTATAAAGCCCCATTGTGGGCGCTGGAGCCCTAATGGGGGAAGGTAAGGACTACAGATAATACTTAAGTTTTTGAGGTGAAAAAAAAATGGGGGCCGCTATAACTGATTTTCAAAGTGGGCGTTAGACAAAAGTGGGGCGACCGCCTTTGCTCGATTACTATTTAATAAAAAAGCTTTGTAATTCGTAAGTCGTGGTATAAAAACAAAAAAGCTATAAACTTGAATAAATACACCAAAAAAAAACAAAAGGAAAAAAAATACACCTTACGCTTACGTCACCGAGCGAGATTCGAACCCACGTCTTCTGCGATTCTTCAGTCCGACGTCTTACGCATTACACCACGACGCCCATGGTCTAAACCCTATTGTGTACCTTTAAAAAACACATCGCTGCTCCAATCTTATCTTGTGACTTTTGTGAAATAGAGAATAACTTTTACATTATTTTGTCAGTTTCTATCATTTAATTTTAAAAATCTCTTCTTGATAGTTATATGTAAGCCTGTTTCCTATTTATTTATATAATTTATATAATAACTAACTAAAATATGTAGATCCCACGATATTTCTAGATTGTGACAATTAAAAAAACAACATACAGTAAATTAATTTAATTAAGCATGTAGTACGTATGCACCTACAGCACATTACTGCCTAAGGGCAGTGGTCCCACCGGCAACGATGAGCGTGAAGCGAGTACAGCTAGAAACTAGAAACGAGTTGGCGAGCAGCGTCAAACTAGTTATTAGTTCCAATAGTTTTAAGGGTTTCGTGCCCAAAGGGAAAAAACGGGACCCTATTATTAAGCCTTCGCTGTCTGTCTGTCTGTGACCAGAATGTATCGCATGTATCGCATGAATCGTGAATCACGATTCGTGATAGCTAGACAGT
This sequence comes from Pyrausta nigrata, assembly GCA_949316185.1. Classification (NCBI taxonomy): domain Eukaryota; kingdom Metazoa; phylum Arthropoda; class Insecta; order Lepidoptera; family Crambidae; genus Pyrausta; species Pyrausta nigrata. The sequence goes on along the minus strand of OX438950.1, from coordinate 2,114,905 downwards.
TGAATTTTTTACAGATGATGTATTTCTGTTGCTGCTATAACAACAAATACTAAAACCAAAATAAAATCAATATATTGAGGAGGCTCCCATACAAAAAACTTATTTTTTTTGCCAATTTTTGCTCGATATTAATAAGGGTAACAAGTAGGCTTTTGAAATATTCAAAGAATATTAAGTTGTTTACTTAGTTAAAAAAAACAACAAATATTTTTAAGGGCTCCCATACCACAAACGTGCTCTTATCTCATGTTGTATAGATAATGGTACGGAACCCTTCGTGCGCGAGTCCGACTCGCACTTGGTCGGTTTTTTTTTACTGGACTAAGCGTGTGTGCGAGTGCAACGGGTGATTACTCGCGCCATTCGCTCAATACGCGTAATTTTTTAAGTTGCCTTACTAAAGAGAAATAATTTTTAGTTGGTCTCTCGGAGTGAGTTTTGACGGAAAGCGAGCATCGCTGAGTGAGTGAGTTAATCTTTGATAACTCTTGTCGCTTAGCGAAAAACTAGTGAAGTGAGTCCTCGCTTGCAGTGTGAATAGTCAGCGATAACCGTTTTAAATCTCTTTGGTTTACCTACACGGAAAGTATTTCTACTTATTATAAGATTCTCGAGTGAGTAAATAGGGAATAGTTAGTCACTTCCTCGTCGGCAGTGGGACAGCTGCCTTAACACGTTCGTTGGGACGTGTTAAGGCAGTTAATACATAATTACTATATAATTAAATGAAACACAGCTTCAACCCAAACTCAATTCCATAACATTGTAATCATGGCTATTGTGGCCTTATCACTGCTCGAATGTCAATACCACGCCCCTCGACCGCACAGGGATGCACAGAATACAAATTAATCAGTCCGTTTGATTGCATTTTGATTTAATCAAAAAGTAATGACCGTGAGCATCAGTTTAAATATGGCAAATATATTCAACTAAGCTTTGTAAGCATAAATGCCAAATTTTCCATACAAACTATTATTTCCCATACAAACTGTTCCATTTTTAAACTTATTGTGAAATTATTCGTTGTTTTATAGCCACTCTACCATTCGAAGAGGAGATTATCTAACAAAGAACACGAAAATTCTTCTATACTATATTAATATTATAAAGAGGAAAGATTTGTTTGTTTGTTTGTTTATTTGCATCGAATAGGCTCCGAAACTACTGGACCGAATTAAATGAAATTTGGCACCGAGATAGTTTGAGACACTGGGAAGGACATAGGCTACTTTTTGTCGCGATATAAAATCATCAGGGGGGTTAAATGGGGGATGAAAATTTGTATATAAAATCCGACTTGTGGCGCGGGCGAAGTCCCGGGAAACTGCTAGTAAATTATAAATGGAGTAAGTAAAAAAACCGAATTTTGTAATATAGAAAAGAAAATGTTTATTTAGAAGCTGACTGAAACACACGATTATGTATGTACACTGCGCGCTTACCGCTCATAATAACCAGCATAGAATCCATTTTTACATCGAGAAGTCGAAAGCCACAGCCTAATAGCTTATAACATGACATAAAGAAAGAAATTATAGATTTCAAAATATTAAAAAAAATACAATTATTTTTATAACGTAAGCCATTTGTTTGCAAGTTTTTACGAAATTAAATTTTTAACAAAACTGATTGACTGTGTTATCCAATGGGACTCGAACCCATGACCCTTCGCTATCCAGGCGAATGTTATTACCAACTGAGCTATGGAGGACGTTAGTCAGTCGACAAATTTTTAAGTTCCCGTTGCTTGCTTGTAAAATATGAATAATTTAATAATTCAAGTTTGCATGCCGCCTGTGGCAAAACATGAGGTCAAACGTGAAATTTTGCTACCCATATTTACCATGTTTTACGCAAATAAATTCTATTCTATTCTAAGTCAATGGGTTCGAGTCCAATCGGATGACACAGTCGATCAATCAATCAGGTCTGCACCTCACTTAATCAGGTATCACGTTTCCAGACACAATAGACAGTCAATTGCTATCAGAACGTCCGCGGTCTTATGATCGTTAAGAGTTGGCTTCCAAAAAATTGATTTTGAAATTTACCCCCGCGCGTTCATTTACTACAGCAGCAATACGGTCCAATATTGCTCAGCCTGTTTAAACCCAGCTTGGCTCAGAATAAAACGGTGTATGGCACAAAACGGTTTATCGTGAATAATGTGAAAACTTAGACTTATAAATATCCTGTATCCGGAGTTACTCACCATCCAGCTCCTTGCTGCTTCGGCGGATCTCGCAGAAGATGCACACATAGCAGACGGTGATCACCACCAGCGGAACGAAATACATGGCGCACAGGCAGAAGACCGTGTATGCTACCTGCACAGATTAATTTACAATAAGTAGTAAATGATGTATGGGTCAGAATGCCGATTGAGTGGTTCCCAACTTGGTTAATAGTCTGGTCAGGTCGGTCCTCGAGTATGGGAGTGTAGTCTGGCGCCCCCATTACTCAACCCATATTTTGCACATTGAACGCATTCAGAAGCGGTTGGTTAGGCATTTGGTATTTTCTCACTACAGGAACAAAAAGTGCCTACCATACGAGGATCTTTTAAACTTTCTTAAGATCAGTAGCTTACACAATCGTAGAGACTTAATCGATCTTATCTTTTTTTTATAAAGTCATACGGCTTAGATTGCGTTGCTCTACGTTACTAAGTATGTTACATTTTAGAATTCCTCAAGGATGCCTCGCCGACCAATAGAGTCACTTTCTCTGCCGTTCCGTAGAACCGTTCTGGGGGCCAACTCACCTGTCTGTAGAATTGGCAAACTCTATAACAAGCTTAGCGAATCATTGGATGTGCACTCAATGTCCTTAGCCAAGTACAAAGTTGCAGCTTTCAAAGCCTTAGTGTTACAATATCATGTTTTGTGTTTTTTTATTCCCTGTTTCTTTTAAGTATAGTGTAAAGTTATTTTTTTTTCTGCTAAGCACCGTCAATAAAAATCATGGCACGCGGTGTGCACCTATTAGTGATAATACAATTAGTTTTTAAATATTGTTAGTCTTAAGTTAGCATCATTGTTATTATCGTTGGTGTACCTTATAAATAAATAAATAACATGATCGAAATTGCGAATTGAATTCAGTATGTAAAGTAAAATTTAAGGTACCTATATGTTTTATATTTTTTCTTGAAGTTAACACAAAATTAAGTAAGTAATTTGAGTATTTTGACTTTTTATTCAGTAGTTATTTTGTAATTAATTATTGAAAATCTAAACTTGTGACGTCATAAGCATGCCTATGAAGACTTTCTGTTATACGCACATCAACACTGTCTAGGGATATACAAAACATAGTATTATATCAAAAATATCCCTAGACAGTATTGATTAGTATATTTACAGGATTGTCTTTAGAAGCAAACTTTTTTCTCGATTGAAAACTCTTACACATGCAAATAGTAACGTCAGATATAATCCCCTTCTTTCAATTTTGGGTGGTATAATTCACTGTATAGTGATTATGGGCATAAAATCTCTAAATGGTTTTGAAATTACCATAGGTTGTTTTCTACTTTATGTACCGATTTACTGTATCTCTCAACGGCTGTTCTGTGGGATTCCTGCTTTACTGTATCTCGCAGAAAGCACTTGTGTGTTCACACGGCACGGTATCCCGTTTTTCGAAGGTATGGTTTTTTGCGTACTTAAAAATTTACACACGACGCTACTAGTGGGGGGAACACTGGTATTAAACAAAACTTGTAATCAAAATGGATGCTGCTCTGTACTGGTCCAGCTTAATCACAAAACCGAATAGCAAGTACGAACGGATCCGTATTTTGTGGGACACTGCAAACGGGATGTTCGTGTGAATGTTAAAACACGTATACCTCTTGCTAAAAACAGGACTTGCAGAATACAGGATGTCTCCGTGGGAAAGGAGTAGTGATAAGGTCTATGTTGGGACATGCATGCATAAATAAATTGTTTCAACAAACACACCAATTACCTAGCCCCAAACTAAGCGTGAGCTTGTGCTATGGCGACTAGGATAACGGATAGACATACTTATATACGTTCATACATCCATGACTTATATACAAATGCTCGTGCTCATCACACAAACATTAGCACCTTGCGGGATTCAAACCCGCAACCTCTGGGTTTGTAGTCCGGAGCGCGAACCACTACACCAAAACGGTGATCAGTGTCGGTGCTCTATGATCTTAGGTTTAAATATTTCTCATCAAAATACAGGTCGTTCCAAATGATATTCTATTCACAGGTGACAAGGTCTATGTTTAAACATGTTTAATATGCAGAAATATCTAAGATTGATTTCTTTTTACCTCTTGCCGCTCGCTGCGAAATGCGTCAAATGACACGCACTGCTCGAAGCCAGCGACCAAAGGATGCCTCTTCACTCTGAACACGATACTCTGTTGACAATCATAATTCATTGTTTATGTAAGGTAAAAGTAGGTGCTAGTGGCGCAGTGGCGGCAGCGCTTTGGTAGTGATACCAAAGTTAAGCAACCTACTGCGCGGTCGTGATTGGATGGGTGACCATTCCGATCATTTAAGTGACGTCCTTGACAAGCACCTCAGTGCTTCGGAAGGCACGTTAAGCAGTTGGTCCCGGCTAATATCAGTTGATATTAGTCGTTAAGCCTAGTCAGAGGCCTTAGGGAGGCTTGATAACATCTGACAGTAAGGTTTGTCACTTGCCTTACAGACACCCCTCCACCAATCCGCACTGAGCTTGAGTAGTGGAGTATGGTTCGTACCTCCACATAGTTGAGGTGAGGCCTTTGCCCAGCAGTGGGGTCTATGTAGGCTAACTTTACTTTTACTTACTTTTTAAGTAAATTGCCACCAAGAAACCTGCACATTCAAGCGACTAAATGTGTAACCATGATCCAAAATGATCAGGTATCCCAGTTAACAGGGTCACGGAGGTGACATGGCATTCGCTCACGGCATTCGTCCAAAGCGGACCTTGGGCCCTCGCGTGCGAGTGGACAACCGGGATAACGCTAGGACAAAGACCGTATACAAGTAAGGTCTTTGTCCTAGCATTACGCTAGGATGATGATAATGATGACATGACCACAACGAAATAAATGTGTTTTCAAAGATAGTCAGATATGTTTTCTATAATAGCTAGCACTACGCAGTGACCAGATATTCTGCTGTGACAGACTAGGACGGACGGAACGGACGGATTGAACGATCTTATAAGGGTTCCTTGTCGGACTACGGAACCCTAAAAAATAATTAGACCAGGTTTAAACTAGGTCTAAATATTAGCCGACAACAGAGGAATAAATGACATATTCGTGACAAAACTTAATAGAGAAACGCTTTTCTAATTGGCTAGCTAATAGCTAAGTCCTGGCTTTAACCCAGTACTAAGTTTATGTAATAACGGGGTTAAAGTCTTTATGTCAAAATCATCAATTTTTTTTTGAGATTTCGATATTGGTTCCACAGTAAAAGTTGCTATATTAGAGCAGTGGAATCCGCCCTAACAGGAATGCCATTAATTTTGAAAGACCCTATATAGGTCCATACATGTACATACAAACATATATCATCGTTAAAATCGTGTTAGGCTTCGTAATAAATAACCAAATCCTACTCCGAATGTTTGATTGAATTTCAATAGGATGGTGAGCGTAATAAAGCTTAGAGCTACTTTAAACGAGTTTGGAATTAGGCGAGCCAGAACAGATTGTATTAATGTAATAGGCCTCTTCGAAACAGTAAGTCCGAGTTCGTATTTACTTTGGCATTGACTATATCTACATTGCCAAAGTCAAAGATACTTTTTAACCTGTTTTGTAAGTGTAATATAATGAATACCCGACTTCAGATCTCGGAAGGAGGGTTATGTTTTTCGCGAGTATATATGTACGTATGTATGTATAATTGCTTGGCACGCCCTACAGCCCAAACGGCCGGACAGTTTTTGACATAAGAGGTATCGTTGAATTTGTCAAAATTTTGAGAGGGACATAGGCTATATACATTTAAATAATGTCGTCCGCAAATGGAAATAAAGGGGGGAAGGAGGATTGATTTTTTCCTTACCATAGCAGTATGGGTATCAAATGAAAGCCAGTAAAACACCATTTTAAATTCAAGAAATTGTTTTTCAAAAATTATATTTGCTTGTTTTAATAATTAAAACAATACTTTTTCAGCATACAATAACTCATCGATAGCCTTAGTGGGACTCGAACCCACAACCTTACGCTATCCGAGGAATCGCTCGTGCAGCAGGTATTACTGCACTGGTATTACGTAGATGCATGTAGATTGTAGGCCGAACCAACCCAATTGTAAACTATTTAATTTCAATTAATGTTATGAATACTGACATACCAAACTGTCTGGAAAAATTTCTCCTGTATATTCAATCAATGTTATGTGTTCAATCAAAAGCTTAAATAACCACCAAACTGTCTGGGAAAATATAAAAACAAACATTGTTTATCCAGACTCGGTTGTAAAGGTCAAACACGCGTAGGTACCCTTGCCAGACTATTTTTTCAACTCACTAATACAAAACATTAAATCCTTGTAGATTGTCTGACCTTTCCTATTAATTTTAATGTTTCATAAAATAAAATAAGGCATGTAATGAACTTATTAATACTTTGTTGAGGCATCCACTCCACACAGACGTTACTTTTGTAGAACAAGCAAACATAATTATAAAAAAAACAAAACACCCAACTATTTTTATGATAAGGAAAAAATATAAGATTATGTCAAAACTAGCTGATTTTTTTTACTAGACTTAGTAGTCTATGGTCGATCATGTTCCTCGGTCAAGGTTTAAAAAAAAATAGTCCATGATAACGAATTCCGTTTTACGTTCTTGGAATTATTACTGGCACATAAGTGTTGTCAAAAGAGATAATAATCAATTTTTATAAGACACTAGAGATGGTTTGTAGCACTGGAGAATACAAAATAGGATATGGGCACTAAATATTCCCTCAAGGTAGGTCGCGAGGTACCTTGAGTTTGACACTTGCTTACTCAAATCTTCCTCACCTCGACAGAGCAAATATTTGGAGTGGAGGATTTTTTAGCCCTTTATGCATACAAATTAGACGAGTTAGCATGAGTGGAGTCGAGGAAACGTCTTAACATACGGGTGTAAATCTGCAATTGTTGTGCAAATCGCTAGCATAGTTACTTTTTGGTATATTTTGTAATTGGCGATATGGACGCTATAAAACATTCCACACATAGTAACAAGAAGTCACAAACTTTTTTTGTTGTTATTTACGAAGGAAACTAATTATTATGTATGTAGCCTGAAAGTCGTCTTAGCGAAGATTTTTAGGTTTCCCAATATCCCAGCGAGCACCAGCCGGCTTGACTCATTTGATCAAGTTCTAATTTCCCTACCGGTTTAGATGCCTTACTACGATTGACGACGTCCGTATTGTCGAATGTAGCCGTCCCTTTCACTCCCGACAGACTGACAACGCGAACGACCATGATGGCTAGACTCTAAAAAATTACGGAACTCGTTTACAGGAGTAGGGGCTCAGTGACTATAGTAATGCTATGTCAGTGAGGACGTGTTTTGTTCTGTCCTGAATAATAATGAATGAGATCTAACCAGAATCTTAATTGACTAAGTTTTTTTGGTTTTATTATGGTCTTTTAATTGGTTAATCTTGAGCTGAAATCATCGTTGACTAAACCTATTTGTGAAACCCTTATAAGTGGAATTGAAACCTATTTGTTAAAATCTCGGTTGATAATTTCTAGAAATCTACCAAATTATTACATAATCAGATTATTAATTTGTAAATGTTCTTTGAAGTTATCAAAGTTTACAAATAATATTTAGCCGAGCTAAAACAAATATTTTACCTAAAACACGAACACCCAAGTTTCTCAATCCTGATTTAATTGTGTTCGAATCTTTGTTTTCATTTCGTTCCAAAAAGCCTTTATTAAATGAGTAGTATGTCCTCGTTCTCAGTGGTAAATCTCAAATTTCCACGTAAATACCTTAACCCTGCTAATATAAAATTTGACGGTGCCCAATTTGTATTATTTGACAAACATTGATTTGTATTTATTCTTTGACGATATTCAAAGAATAAATACAAATCAATGTTCAGGTTAAATAAAAATCAGGAGTTATTGGTCTTGTAAACATAACTCAGAAGCACAAAAATACTCGAAAAATTGTAAAAACATAATGTAAAGTCAGCCTATTAGATCCCACTGCTGGGAAAAGGCCTCACCTCAACTATGAGGAGGAACGAGCCATACTCCACCACGCGGGCTCAGTACGGATTGGCGGAGGGGTGTCTGTAAGGCAAGTGACAAACCCTACTGTCAGATGTTATCAAGCCGCCCTAGGGCCTCTGACTAGGCTTAACGACTAATACCAACAGATATTAGCCGGGACCAACTGCTTAACGTGCCTTCCGAAGCACGGAGATGCTTGTCATGGTCGTCACTTTAATGGTCGGAATGGTCACCCATCCAATCACGACCGCACCGTGGGTTGCTTAACTTTTGGTATCACTACCAAAGCGCTGCCGTCACTGCGCCACAAGCACCTCAAAGCATAATGTATTCTATTTTAATTTTAGATTTATACTTTAAGTTAAAATTATTGTTTAACTACGAAACTTGAGTTATGTATACACACACAGTTATAAAAAGCATCTGAGGAAACTTTCAGTCTGCCGTAAAATTATGATGACTGATTAAAAGATTTAAAAAGTGCAAACATTCGAGACTGATAGATAAGTGCAGAATTTTATTTAAATCTGAGTATAATTTAGGACTTAAATGCTTCTGGTTGCATTTGTACAGTAAATTACCGGATATGTAAATCATATAACTTATTCAGTTCGCTTTAAAACGAATAGACCGTAACACAAATAATTCAACAGTGCGTACGCGTGCGCCCGACGGTTGTTGGCAGCCTACCGATCTACGCACCGACGTCGGTGCGCTCGAGAGTAACGAGAGTTAACGCGCGCAAGTACATCGAGTGAGAGATGCCTGATCTACTCTACTAATAATTAATAATTAATTGATTTATTAATCTCATGCTGGTTAGAGGGACACTTGAAATTTTTGACAGCTTCCGTTTTCTTTGTACCCGGTCTTACTCCCCCTTTGCTCACTTCAAACCCCTAATAATCAATTACTCTAGAGAAAAATGTTCATTTAGATAGCTTTAATGTTAACCCTGCAGCTTTTATAAGTCCTAATACTGTTTTATGCTATTTTTTTAATGTTTTAAGCTACGCCAACAATATTTTAAAAAATAATGATTAATACACTTTGTGTGATATTGAATTTCAGCTTAGAATGAAATTGTTTGAAACAAGGTTGGTGTAAAAAACAGGCTAAGTGTGGGCCGTTCTGTAGGTATAATCGTTAATGATACCAAATTATGACAGTTACTCTATGTACATATTTATAAAGAAGCTCCATGTCGATAGCTGTAAATGGTGTTCCATAGAAATACATAGAAACGCGTGTGGTCGGCTACGAACATAAGCCTTTATGCACTTTGATTTTTAGTGTGCTGTAGTGGGAACAGTGGAATAGTAGAACAATAAAAGAACACTCTACTCTTTGTTTCTCACGGTTCATGACAGACGGACTCAGTAATAAAAATCCGTTAGCACCCTTGGGTACGGAACTCTAAAAATACAAATGACTCGCACGCTACATTCCTTAACTTGTTTCGTTGGCAAAACTTTATTATTGGCAAGGAATATTTTGATAAATGGGAGTATACATCTCTCCGTTTTCGAGTAAATTTGAATTAATAAATCATAAAAAAATGAGTTAGTAAATCGAGTAAACTCGGGTTAGTAAATCGAGTTGATACATCACAGCTACCCGCGACCGACCGTACGTGACCAACGTCAGCGTAGGAGGAAATCAAGCCGCAAGGTTAAAGCGCGGATTATCCATATATTCTAGTTACTTTTAATTGCTTCTTTAGTACGGTTTCACTACAGAGGGCTGTCTCATGTGAATTTTGTCGAAGGTTAAGTCTCAGTAAGACGCGATCGGCCACCAGATTAAACCTTTCAAAGGAATAAGTACCTAACACTCGCTTAGTCTAGATCATAATTCCCCAAGCTTGCTCATAAAACTAATTGCCACTCGTAATTGGTAAAGCCTCATGCATATTCAGTAGTTGCCTGGAAGTCTGTGGTGACGGTTTTGTTTAATTAAAGTAAGTGACAGATCTAAATCTGTCACTCGCGTCCTTGCAACACACGCAAGACGCAATAAAGATGAAGCCTTTCATTAAAACACAATTTTACGGATTACTTCGCGATTTATTTACATTTTATTTCTAATCCGTTAAATTGTGTTTGTAAGAAACAACTAAGTGTTGTAAGAAACAAATAGATGTAGATTTTTTGTTGTTTTCGTTTGGTCCTCAAAAATAGTGGCGCGCGACAGCCATCAGTGGCTGTGGTCCATCTCCGCGCAGATGCCTAATATATATATTTCGTCCATGCTTACTCGTATATGCAATCTTCAACTATGAAAACAAAGTTAGCTCTCAAAATATTTTATCACATTCTTGACGACGAATGACAGCTGTCATTATACACCTATCATGAATTTTGAATCAACAGAGATCAACAAACTGAATTTAGGTACTCTTTACACGTTAAACCGTTGGTCCTGCGCCTGATCTCTCTCCGGCCATGTTGGATGCCGTCGCACCGAGCTTTGCGAGAGAAGGAACAGAGACACAGATTATATAATAGTTACTACGTAACAGATAAATCACTCCATTCAAAATCGTCCATACCTACTTTTATAATAGCCTACAATTTTTTGTAGCACACCATTGCGAAAGAAGATGTACCTTAAGCATCAAACATTACGTTATTATTCCTCTGCAGCTGCGCGCGGCCGGTGCGGCGCGTCGGTAGTAATAATTAAGTCAGGGCTGCCTCTTTAGATACAAGGTTTTTTCATTTGTAGATTGGTTTAAAATGTTTTAATATGAACTTGTGTTTTACAAAATGTTTACATGTGCAAAATTCCTGATTGTCCCGGAAAAAAAACGGCATAGTAGTTTAATAGTTTTAATAAGTAAGTAGTCATGCTGAAAATAAGGGCAAGGTGGGATAAAAGCAACTTTTTATGAAATCAAAAATGTTATAATTATTTTTATAACTTAAGCAATTTGTTTACAAGTTTTTACGAAATTAAATTAAATTTCGCTCACAAAAATAGAACATGTTATTCTGTGCTAAATTATTTTCAAAAATGTATACAGACATAGTTATAAAAAGCATCTGAGGGCACTTAAATTATGATGACTAATTAAAAGATTTAAAATGTACAAAAATTCAAGACTCGGAATAAGTACAGAATTTTATTTAAATCGGAGACTAATTAAATTCAGGACTTATTGCTTCTGATTGCATTTGTACAGTAAATGACCGGAAATGTAAACCATATTACTTAATTATTTCGCTTAAAAACGAATCGACCGTAACACAAATAATTCAACAGTGCGTACGCGCGCGCCCGACGGTTGTTGGCAGCCAGCTGATTTACGCACCGCCGTCGGTGCGCTCGAGAGTAGGCTTTTATCGCGCGCAAGTACATCGAGTGAGAGATGCCTGCTATAAGTCCTCCTAGCCGATTTTCTGCTATGACCAATCCTGAGATTAGCCTATTAAGCGAAAGATATTTATAGTGCATCTATGTGCGCAATACACAAATGAAATCTCTGTCAAGCATCTCTCACTCGATGTACTTGCGCGCGATAAAAGCCTACTCTCGAGCGCACCGACGGCGGTGCGTAAATCAGCTGGCTGCCAACAACCGTCGGGCGCGCGCGTACGCACTGTTGAATTATTTGTGTTACGGTCGATTCGTTTTTAAGCGAAATAATTAAGTAATATGGTTTACATTTCCGGTCATTTACTGTACAAATGCAATCAGAAGCAATAAGTCCTGAATTTAATTAGTCTCCGATTTAAATAAAATTCTGTACTTATTCCGAGTCTTGAATTTTTGTACATTTTAAATCTTTTAATTAGTCATCATAATTTAAGTGCCCTCAGATGCTTTTTATAACTATGTCTGTATACATTTTTGAAAATAATTTAGCACAGAATAACATGTTCTATTTTTGTGAGCGAAATTTAATTTAATTTCGTAAAAACTTGTAAACAAATTGCTTAAGTTATAAAAATAATTATAACATTTTTGATTTCATAAAAAGTTGCTTTTATCCCACCTTGCCCTTATTTTCAGCATGACTACTTACTTATTAAAACTATTAAACTACTATGCCGTTTTTTTTCCGGGACAATCAGGAATTTTGCACATGTAAACATTTTGTAAAACACAAGTTCATATTAAAACATTTTAAACCAATCTACAAATGAAAAAACCTTGTATCTAAAGAGGCAGCCCTGACTTAATTATTACTACCGACGCGCCGCACCGGCCGCGCGCAGCTGCAGAGGAATAATAACGTAATGTTTGATGCTTAAGGTACATCTTCTTTCGCAATGGTGTGCTACAAAAAATTGTAGGCTATTATAAAAGTAGGTATGGACGATTTTGAATGGAGTGATTTATCTGTTACGTAGTAACTATTATATAATCTGTGTCTCTGTTCCTTCTCTCGCAAAGCTCGGTGCGACGGCATCCAACATGGCCGGAGAGAGATCAGGCGCAGGACCAACGGTTTAACGTGTAAAGAGTACCTAAATTCAGTTTGTTGATCTCTGTTGATTCAAAATTCATGATAGGTGTATAATGACAGCTGTCATTCGTCGTCAAGAATGTGATAAAATATTTTGAGAGCTAACTTTGTTTTCATAGTTGAAGATTGCATATACGAGTAAGCATGGACGAAATATATATATTAGGCATCTGCGCGGAGATGGACCACAGCCACTGATGGCTGTCGCGCGCCACTATTTTTGAGGACCAAACGAAAACAACAAAAAATCTACATCTATTTGTTTCTTACAACACTTAGTTGTTTCTTACAAACACAATTTAACGGATTAGAAATAAAATGTAAATAAATCGCGAAGTAATCCGTAAAATTGTGTTTTAATGAAAGGCTTCATCTTTATTGCGTCTTGCGTGTGTTGCAAGGACGCGAGTGACAGATTTAGATCTGTCACTTACTTTAATTAAACAAAACCGTCACCACAGACTTCCAGGCAACTACTGAATATGCATGAGGCTTTACCAATTACGAGTGGCAATTAGTTTTATGAGCAAGCTTGGGGAATTATGATCTAGACTAAGCGAGTGTTAGGTACTTATTCCTTTGAAAGGTTTAATCTGGTGGCCGATCGCGTCTTACTGAGACTTAACCTTCGACAAAATTCACATGAGACAGCCCTCTGTAGTGAAACCGTACTAAAGAAGCAATTAAAAGTAACTAGAATATATGGATAATCCGCGCTTTAACCTTGCGGCTTGATTTCCTCCTACGCTGACGTTGGTCACGTACGGTCGGTCGCGGGTAGCTGTGATGTATCAACTCGATTTACTAACCCGAGTTTACTCGATTTACTAACTCATTTTTTTATGATTTATTAATTCAAATTTACTCCGATTTACTAACTCGAGTTTACTCGATTTACAAACTCGAGTTTACTCGATTTGCTAACTGGAGTTTACTAGATTTACTAACTCGAGTTTACTCGATTTACTAACTCGAGTTTACTCGATTTACTGCCTCGAGTTTACTCGATTTACTAACTCGAGTTTACTCGAGTTGGGCCTAGCTCGAATCAACTCGAGTTGAATTCTCTCTAACTCAAATTCTGATTAGCGTTGTAAATTAAATAAATCAAACCGAGTAAGCGAATTATTCTCTACGTTTTGTATCTATACATATATTTATTCTCTTTTATTTATCTCTCATTATTCCGCAATCGCGACGATTCGTTTTTTAATCTCATAATTTCAGAGTAGGTAGTAAAAATGTAATTTTTGACCAAAAATAATTTTCATTTTTAAGAAGTTTAATGTTCGTTAAAAATAATTGGCACTACGGGAGTTCTACTGTACCACTTCTAACATTACACACTACCTAAATAAGGAATAAAAAGAACGTGTCCGGAAAGTACTTACGCCACTGGCCGTCAACGTGGGAGCAAATCAAGCCTTAGCTCCAGTGAAATTTGTCAAGAAAACGGTGCGGTCGAGGCCTGTCGAGGAGAGGAATGGGTGCTTTTGCTCAATTTATCAATTTCGTGGTCAAGTGGTTCCGATCTCAAATACGACGGTCGGAGTCCCAGGTGGAAAACCCAAATTGCCCCATTTAATTAAATTAACCCGATTCCTTTTTTGCGCAGCTGACCTTAGATAACTTACTTACTTAATCCGATGGCTCAGCGATCCAAAGTGCATCTTTGCCTCCGTTGTGAGATGTCTTAGTTTTCCCGGTCTTGTGCAATTTCACGGCAGTCGCCGGCTCCAAGCTCGCGAAGATTCGCGTCTACTGCATCTTCCCACCGATATACCGGGGACGACCGAGATATACCATCTTGACTGCCTCGTTGGTCTAATGATCAGCACGCTGGTTACTATCCACATCCACGAGGTCCCGGGTTTGAATCCCGGGTCGGGCCGAGAGTGTTGGGGTTTTCTGTCTTGAAATTACTCAGACACAGCTCCGGAGTTAGGAAGTTTATGGTGTAAACACCCTCGTGCCTCGGAAAGCACGTTAAGCCGTTGGTCCTGCGCATGATCTCTTTACGGTCATGTCGGACTGCCGTCTCACCGAATTATGAGAGAAAAGAAAAGAGAGTGCACCTACGCATTGTGCACCTATGTATACACACTTGTGCACTATAATATCTCCTGCGCAGTCGGCTAATCTCTGTTAAGATTTGCCACTGTAGTCGAAATTCGGCCAGAAGGACATTATTATGCCATCTTAGCTAACTGTAGCCAACCTCACGATATGACCAGGCATCGGAACCTATGTCCCTTGTTAAGATACAAATAATTTTGTATCTTCTAAAAATATAAAGTCGTTGAGATAGTCTCGAAAACGGAGAGATGTATACTCCCATTTATCAAAATATTCCTTGCTAATAATAAAGTTTTGCCAACGAAACAAGTTAAGGAATGTAGCGTGCGAGTCATTTGTATTTTTAGAGTTCCGTACCCAAGGGTGCTAACGGATTTTTATTACTGAGTCCGTCTGTCATGAACCGTGAGAAACAAAGAGTAGAGTGTTCTTTTATTGTTCTACTATTCCACTGTTCCCACTACAGCACACTAAAAATCAAAGTGCATAAAGGCTTATGTTCGTAGCCGACCACACGCGTTTCTATGTATTTCTATGGAACACCATTTACAGCTATCGACATGAAGCTTCTTTATAAATATGTACATAGAGTAACTGTCATAATTTGGTATCATTAACGATTATACCTACAGAACGGCCCACACTTAGCCTGTTTTTTACACCAACCTTGTTTCAAACAATTTCATTCTAAGCTGAAATTCAATATCACACAAAGTGTATTAATCATTATTTTTTTTAAATATTGTTGGCGTAGCTTAAAACATAAAAAAAAATAGCATAAAACAGGGAATGGAGCGATTAAAAACAGTATTAGGACTTATAAAAGCTGCAGGGTTAACATTAAAGCTATCTAAATGTAAATTTTTCTCTAAAGTAATTGATTATTTGGGGTTTGAAGTGAGCAAAGGGGGAGTAAGACCGGGTACAAAGAAAACGGAAGCTGTCAAAAATTTCAAGTGTCCCTCTAACCAGCATGAGATTAATAAATCAATTAATTATTAATTATTAGTAGATTAATTAATCCGTTAAAATAAAAAATAAGATTGAAATTAGATAGCAAACACGTGAAAAGAGGTGTTACCCGATTGGGATTTTTTAAATAATGGTCGACAAGGGTGTAACCTAGATTTTTGTTAATTATTTTAAAAGTTAATAAGGTACTCTCATTTCAATATAAAAATATTATTGGAAATAACGTCCAAGTACTGATATAAATTACATATCAGCGAAGCGTACCTGCCTTACTGTACGGATCGGAATGCTGGGCCGTTAAGAAGATGGATGAAAAACGACTGCATGTAGCGGAGATGAGAATGTTGCGATGGATGTGTGGAGTGACAAGAATGGACAAAGTAAGAAATGAATATATAAGGGGAAGTTTGCAAGTGGCGCCTGTGACAGAAAAGATGACGGGAAACCGTTTATCTTGGTATGGACACGTGATGAGAAGAGAGGAGAATCATGTGACAAAAAGAGTGATGAGTATGAATGTTAGTGGATGGAAGGGAAGAGGCCGACCTAGAAAGAGATGGATGGACTGTATAAAGCATGATATGATTGTGAAAGGAGTGGATGAGTCAATGACGAGTGATAGGATTGTATGGAAGAGAAAAACATACTGCGCCGACCCCAAATATAATGGGAACAGGGCAAGCAAATGATGATCAGCGAAGCGTATCACAGATTCTAATAAAAGCAGTCTACGTGCGAATTTGATTTGGTCATTATAACAAATCACATGTTTTTTTTATGACAAATCACAACAAATATCACATTACATAACATTATTACGGATTTATATGACCTAATTATTTTTAATGATGAGCCGTGTAGGTGTTTGTCAAATTCTGTAGGTGGATGTTTATTTCACCCACCTACAGAATTTGTTTCTGATCGCTTTCACATTAGGACGTCAGTAGCGTGACAATAGCGCAGCAGTAGCAGATGCCTTCACATAATAAAAACAGCCGCGCTACAGACGTGCGACAGTTGCACCGTTACCTCGCGTTTGACACGCTATCGTATAGTATGAAATTATCATAAGCGCGACTGTAAGTCGCCTAAATATGAAAGCGCTTTCAGAAACAACACCTCTCAATTCGGGTTATTTATCAAAGCTTTTGAAAAATGTTGTCATGTCAAAGTAAATATCGCTAAGTGCGCCTTCACATTAGAGCGTCAGCAGCGCGACAGCAGCGCGGCAGCAGCGGATGATTTTACATTAGTAGCGCGCCGGTCGCGCGACTGGATCGGTTCCACTACAACCATTACTTGTGTATTTTTTAGTGCTAATACGGGGATAGTATTACCATTTATTATTGGGTAATGGGTGTAGTGGGACGGACCCGCGCGCTTCTGCCGCGCTGGCCGCGTATAGTATGAAATCATCGGCAGCGCGACTGCGCGCGTAAGTCGCGCTACTGCCGCGCTGCTAAAGTCGCCTAAATGTGAAAGCGCTCTAAGGGCGGATTCGACTAAGCTGGTGTATCTAAGTTTTTACTCGAGAGTAAACTACGAGTTATTCCAGAGTAACCTAATTTTGTGTTTTACCAACATCAATCTAGGAATAACGCAACTATATGCGAGTAAATAAAATATACTTAATATCATCGACTTTATACGTGTAAGTTCATGAAAATTTGCTGTCTAATGTAATGATCTAATCCTAATGTCAAACATCGTAAGCGTCGCTGCCGTATTTCAAGTCAAGTTTTAAGCTTACACACACACACTTTTTTATATTTCTTGCCATATATTTCTCAATATGATATGTTATGATATATTTATCTTCAAAACTGTATACTACACATAATTTGACTTTCTTGAGTTTTATAGCTATTTAGATAGAATTCGACCTTCTACAGTTTTTATATATGTATAGGTGATAGACTGTGACACATGACATCCGCGTAGGTAGTAGGTAATGTTTACATTACCTACTGGGCTGCTTATACACGACGGGTCACTAATATTAATCAATAACAATCTAAAATGCAAGGAGCGCAAAGATATTGTTTCCCTCTCTGTAGAACGAACTATTGAGATATCTTGTGCAGAGCTGGACGACCACATTATTGTTTGTGTTTATAGACCCCCAACTGGTAATTTTAAATTATTTGCGTCCATAATGGAAGAAGTACTCAGAAAATTATTTAATAAAAAAAAGAAAGTAGTTGTATGTGGAGATTTCAATGTCGATACTATAGATGAAGAACATACCTATCGAGTAAGGATTTTAAGTCTTTTTAATTCCTTTAATTTATTGCCTGTATTTGCTGAACCAACTAGGATTACTGCTACAACAGCTACTTGCTTGGACAACATTTTCTGTAACTCTGTAGTGATAAAAAAATCTATAGTAAATTTTGTGAAATCTGATCATTGCGGACAGTTAGTTACGTTTAAACAACATTTTGTTCAATCTAAAAGTGTAATTCAATATAGACCTGTCACTGATTCTCGCAAATAAAAATTTACGCATACGTGACAAAATCCCGATTTTACCTTTTGTTAACGTCAATGTTGACCACTCATATGAAAAATTGTTTGAAGTAGTCAAAAATGAATTTCCCAACAATTTTCCTAAAAAGGACTTAGTGATAAATAATAACAAACCGAAATTCAGTGACTGGGCTACATCAGGTATATATATCAGTAGGAGAAAAATGTTTGAATTATATAATCAAAAAGTCAACAGGAATAATGATCCACCGTTTGTTGAATATGTTAAAAAATACTCAAAATTATTTAAAAAGGTCTGTATGGTAGCTAAATCTAATTTCATACGAGATAAAATAAACAGATCGAGTAATAAAATTAAAGAGACCTGGAATATTATAAACAAAGAAACTTGTAAAACTAAACCACGTGATCACACATTTACACTTAAAATTAATGATAAGAATATTAAATCTGATAATGAAGTGGCAGGCGCCTTTGAAGATTACTTCTGTAATATACCTATTAAAACAACTAAACAACTTAATTCATGTCCTCTACATGCAAAATCACTACTGGAATCGATGTCGTGTTGACAGGTGTAACTGCTCATTTGATTTTATTCATATTGATCCTATAATGGTAGTTAAAACTTTTAAAGAACTAAAACAGAAAAAAACTGAGGATATATGGGGCATATCAACTGAAATAATAAAACCCATTTTACCTCTCGTAGCATATCTCTTAGCACATATATTTAATGAATGTATTGATCAAGGTAAATTTCCCACTTTAATGAAATATAGTAAGATATATATGTATACCTTTATTTAAGTCAGGAGAGAAAAGTGACCCGAGTAACTTTAGGCCGATTTCCATACTACCTGCATTTAGCAAAATTTTTGAAAAACTCATATTTAACCAACTGCTCTTCCATTTTAAACTTAACAATTTACTCCACAAAAAACAGTTTGGTTTCTCTAAAGATAAAAATACAACTGATGCTGGGGTGGCACTTGTCAAACACATTTTAGATGCTTATGAAGATAAACATGATGCGATGGGTGTATTCTGTGATTTATCGAAGGCGTTTGATTGTGTTGATCACAAAACACTAATTATTAAGCTAGAGCATTACGGTGTGTCAAATAATGCATTAAAATTGTTAAAATCTTACCTCTCAGGCAGATTACAAACAGTTAATGTTAATGGTACTAACTCCTCTGGTGCCCCTCTTCAAATGGGAGTGCCCCAGGGCTCAATTTTGGGACCGTTGCTATTTCTTATCTATATTAATGACCTTCCTTTCTATTCCAAAGACTCCTGTGAGATTGTTCTGTTTGCTGATGATACTTCTTTAATCTTCAAATCAAAAAGAGGCGAAGAAATATTTGACGATGTAGGCAGGGCTCTCTCTAAGGTGTTAAATTGGTTTACAAGCAACAACTCGCTTCTCAATACAAGAAAAACCAAATGTGTTAAATTCACCATGCCCAACGTGAAGCAAGGTAACACAGAAATTTTACTAAATGGTGAGAAACTAGATCTATCTAAGTCCACTGTGTTTCTGGGCATTACATTGGATTCGAGGTTGCAATGGGGACGACATGTTGACACTCTGGCTGGGAGACTTGCTTCAGCTGCCTTTGCGGTTAGAAAAATAAGACATCTTACTGACGTTGAAACGGCAAGGCTTGTTTATTTTAGTTACTTTCACAGTATTATGTCTTATGGTCTTCTCTTGTGGGGTTCTGCTGCGGACATCAATACTATCTTTATCTTACAGAAAAGACCCATTCGTGCCATTTACAAACTGAGTCCGCGCGAATCCCTAAGAGAACTCTTTAAGGAAATTAATATACTTACTGTGGCCTCTCAATACATTTTTGATAATATCATGTACGTACGCAAAAATTTAGATCTTTTCACGAAAAAAAGTGATATTCATCCAAGTGATAGTGATATTCAAGTGATATAATACAAGAAACAAAAACAAACTTGTCGTTCCAGACTTTAGATTGGCCAAAACAATTAATTCATTTTTGGGAAATTGTATTAAATTTTTTAACAATATACCACACAATATTGTTGAACTACCTATTAATAGGTTTAAGTCGCATGTCAAAACTACCCTCATGTCTAAAGGGTATTATAAAATTCAAGACTATCTTGATGACGACAATGTATGGACAATCCAGCCTGCACCAAACTGATGTACCTACCATTTTATTGTATTTTTTTTTTACTTTTTTATGGCAGCTAGTGGTGACTGAGTTTGTTCCGGTGCTTCTTCTCAGCACTTGCCTGATTGTCTGTGTTTTGTCTCGAAGCACTAGTAGGGCCCAAAAGATAAGGAGACATGTTCGGGCCCCCTAAGGGCCAATATTATACTGATTTTAAAATTTTTGACGTTCATAAGTGGCATTTTCTGTCCTAAATTGAATAAATTATTTTTGACTTTGACTTTGACTTTGACGCACTGGTGACATCTTTTTATTTTTATTTTTGAGTAATATACGGAAGTCTGAGAAGCAGTTCTTAACTAAACTTACCTTAAGTGACGTTTTGCTGCGTACATGCCATTAGTTTGTATAAGGAAACCTTATAATTGGCCTTACTTTCTTATGTACCTAATTATAACCTAACAATTAATCTGTTACGCTGCATGGTTTTTTAAATAAATAAATATACGATTTTTATTGGTTTATAAATTCTTTCATCCATTCACTCTTAATAATACCAATATTAAATTATTATTCCAGTAAAATTGGTTAAACGTAAACGAAGTTATCCAGGAGCATTTATCAAGGAGTGTTATTCTTCCGACAGCTATATCTATAGTTGTAAAATAACCAGTTAAAATGGTTTAAAACTATAAACAACGGTTTCAAACCTCAAAACAACGTTTTCAAACGGTTGAATAAATGTAAAGCTAAGCAGAAAGTACGTTGTGCTACTACATAGGTTACGTTGTGGTCACTTTCCATCGAACAAGTTTGCACATCTGATGAAAAAATCCGAAACCTCAAATTTTGAAGTATGTGGTACAGTAGAAGACGTGCAGCACTTGTTGGTGGAATGTGATAAAAATCGGGCAGAGCGCGAGTCTTTGATGGTGGCATTTTATATTAAAACAACAGACGTGGGTGCTTTTCAATCTTTTTTGTCCGAACCAACGTCAAATGCAGCCAAGTTAATTTGTAACAAGGTGATCAGTCATCCAGGATACGGGTCTGCCTGATTTATAGTTAAGTTTGTTATAAAGTAGAATTACTTTCTGGCTATTTTATTTGTTTATGTTTCATTTTGTTTAGAATAACAGATTATTTAGGGTACGATGTGACTGACATTACCTGTGGTTAAAGTCCCAAAGTAAAATAAGATTTAAAAAAAAACGGTTGAATAAGGATTGTGTCATCAAAAAAGATGGGTTATTTTGTACAAAATAGTAGGTATCACGTCTTGCGGTGGTATCGTCGTTACTCTATTTTTTGCGTTTGTAAGTGTACTATTATGAAATAATGGCTTCTTTTAGAATAAAATGAAATATGCTGAAAATGCATAATCTTGTGTATCGAAACCGCTGCGCTGGACGACTGCAATTTTATGGCAGACAGGTCTTAGATTAAGAAGTTTTTCTGCAAAATTTCCATCAGCGGAACCAAATAGTAGTTTACTTATTAAAAAATCCTAAACCTTAAAATTTCCATCCTTTTTTAGTTAAAAAGTTTTGTCGTGTTTTTCTTATCACAACTGTCTTTTGCGTTTTGTTTCCTCCCTGACTGTATTAATTAGCACAGAAAATAAGTGTGTACGTCCAGTAACAACAACAAACCTGAAAAAACACAGTTTGGTGCTTCCTTATATGATGTAACATTTTATTTTATCCTAAATAAAACTAAACACTAATCTTAACATTAAATTTTAAAATACAAAAAAAAAACTTATAACTATTACAATATAATGAATACTTTAATTTTAAATAAAAATACTACTTAAATAAACGTAATAAATAGGTAATACAAATTATTAGATTAGATTTAGCATTATTTTACACATTTTGTATGGATATTCTGTCAAATTAGCCGTCAATCCAGGTTTACCGGCTGTTTGAAACTTGGTGAACTTGGTGAACTCGGGTCTAAGAACGTTATCACTAGAAAACTCACTTACTATCTCAACAAAGGCTCAGAAATATTATTTTCTTTGGTGTACTCAGTAAACACTACAGATGGCGAGGTTAGAACTCAACTTAAAAGCAATACTACTGAAAGGTTTTAGGGTTCCGTAGTCAACCAAGAATCTTAATTTTAAACAGATCTTAAAAAATCTTAACGTTTTTTGGTAATATACATAATATAAAATCGGAATACTTAAATAATAAATAAATAAATTGTTTCAACAAATACACCAATTACCTTGCCCCAAACTAAGTGTGAGCTTGTGCTTTGGTGACTAAGATGGACATACTTATATACATTTATAAACATCCATGACTTAGGTACAAATGCTCGTACTCATCACACAAACATTTGCCCCTTGCGGGATTCGAACCCGCAACCGCCTGGTTTAGAAGTCAGTGGCGCGAACCACTACACCAAGACTGTCGTCAACTTGTACTCGTAGTTTTATTTAGTACCAAAAAGCTTTAATTTAGCAAAAATATGTATTAACGCTAAGAAAACTGAGGAGGAGGGAGGGAAGACCTTGAAAAATGTATTCATCATCACTCTTTACTGCTTCGTATTCTACAAACTAAAATAATAAAGTCACACTAAAAATAATTACAACATAAACTAAAAAATAATACAGGCAACATTTAAGTAGTATAAAATAATAGAAATAAGAATTTTGCATTTTAAGGATAAATATTCGTATAATTTAGAAATAATGTAAACAGAGTGTTTGAGTGTCTGAGTGAATGCAAAGTACATGATGGGTACATCGTTTTTAATTATATTCGAAATAAGTTTAAGGGAACCAAACCGGAACCAATAAAAGTTATAGTAAAGAGTCCGAACCTTCTTTACTCAGTCGCCGTGTTGAAAGAGATCAATTATTTTTTTGTAAACATTTGCATAACCTAATCGACTCTCCTTATCTTTTGAGCGAAATTTCTCTTAGTTTTCCCCGACTTAGCGCTCGTCATCAGTGTTTTTTACATGTACCCCTTCATAAAACCAAATATGCCTGTAACACTTTTTTGCCTCGCTCTTGCCGCAGTCACAATGACAAGTTTCAATCTGTGGACATTTTTGCATCATCCATACACAAGTTTAAAAAAATATTCATGATTTGTCTGTTGGCCGCAAATAGTGCGCTTGCAATTGTTAATCTTTTCCCATGTAAATTTTATTTATATAATTTTAAATACTATGTAGTTTTACATCCTTTTTGTTTTTGGTCTGCTCTAAATGTTAAACTTAAGAGAGAAAACTTAATGGTTTAAGTGTTATTGATTTTGTAATTGTATTTTATCTTTATACTTGTAACTATATGTTTCCCATATATTAATAAAAAAAATAAAAAAGTACTAACTGCTAGTCCATAAGAAATGATATTAAAATATTTTTATTAACTGCCTTCTAATATGGGCTACTAATAAAAATAAAACATGAGTTCATAATCGTATTCATCCGTTACGTTGTTTCTTTATCAAATTATATCAGAAATAAGCGGTCCTCGCGGGAATATTCGTACAAAATTATCTCATAACATACATTACATCTTATTGGATCCGATACATGTAGTAGCTTTACTCTTAAATCTAGAACAAGCCGTTATCCGCCGCTTAATCCGACCAAATGTCGAATCTCCCATACGAACTTCCACCCCTTTTCACCCCTTTAGAGGTAGAAATTCTTGATATCTAACCAAATAGCTAAATACCATTTTTATTAGTTTACCTTCAAAGCTGACGAAGTTTAATACAAACATCACTTTTTTACGTTTTTAAGGGGCGAATACGGTGAGGGAAAACATCGTGAGGCAACCTGCACATCAGGCGACTGCATGTGTAACCATGATTTAAACTGGTCAGGTTGATCATGGTCCAAAGCGGACCCTGGGCTCTTGCGTGCGAGTGCACAACCGGGATAACGCTAGGAGGATGATGAAGGGGCGAATTTCCAAAAGTCCTTTTTTAGTTCTCACACACTCTAGGAAGTTAGTATGTAATAATTTAATTATAAACATAACACTTTATGTAACAAAGTTCTAAAATTGTAGTACCGTATTTAGAAACGAATTTACAGGAACTTTTATTAGACACCAACTTCGAAATCCTAATAGAAAAACGCGGTTTTATACTAAACTAGAATGAAATTGTCAATGTTCTTTTGTATTTGAAATAGGTCTATAAATATAAGTTTTATTCGCTTTTTATACCTTTCTGGACTATAAGAACTTCGTAACTTATTTACAATGTGTCCGGGTTTCGTCTAGCGATAATTTATGGGCTAGTAATTCTTCAAATTCGGCTAATATCTGTTGGTATTAGTCGTTAAGCCTAGTCAGAGGCCCTAAGGCGGCTTGATAACATCTGATAGTAAGGTTTGTCACTTGCCTTACAGACACCCCTCCACCAATCCGCACTGAGCCCGCGTGGTGGAGTATGGCTCGTTCCTCCTCATAGTTGAGGTGAGGCCTTTGGCCAGCAGTGGGATCTAATAGGCTGACTTTTAATTCTTCAAATGTTATCGACAAAAAACCCCCATGTTGGGTTCTAACTCCCCCTCTCTTGAAATGACAGCCATTTTATTTATGGTTAAAGAATACAATTTCTATGGATCTAGAGGTCCTAAAAGTTATGAAAATGATTAATTTCAAAGGTAACGCTATCGCCTTCCAAGTTGAATTGAGCAAGTTGCTCACGAGTTTCATACGAACTTTTTCAACACACTTGCGAGGAAAATACAAACAAGTATTGTATACATCGTTTAATTATTAAAACAATTGGTGAATGTACAATTTTCAAAACGATATTGGGTGGTTGGTTTTTACTAGATTAAGCTTTCGCTTGCATATTGTGCTGTATTCTGCATTTTTGGCGGGGTCATATCTTTTAATTATACATCTTCTCTATGTACTAATACTTGTCATTTTTACAATTATATACCACAAAAGACCACACAGCAACAAATGCGATAGCAAACAAAATATGAAAATCATGGCAAATGGCGCCCAAGTTTTTTTTTTCACGTGCCAAATGTATGGTGGTTAATTACTCGTACATACAGCCATACAACCTACTTCAAAATTATACTTTTAGTGATAAAATGCAATTATTTTGTAACGAATTATTGCAAATTGTAAATAAATTGATAATAATAAAAATTTTTTCTTAATTACGGACACAATTATTTTTTCCAAAAATGTAAATGGATTTTCGGCGGCATAAAACTTCTTTGTTGATACGAAAAAATGGTATTACCCGGATAAATTGAAAATGCTCTGTTTACTAACATATAATTTGCAGTTAGGTACTAACTTAACTTTTTAGGGACTATTCTATTACGCACTAGTGCGTAATATTATTATGCACGCGTGGGTATACAGTTCGGTTTATGGCCCTAAAAACGATGTAATAAGGCTCACTTTACGAGCAAGTGTGTTGAAAAAAGTATTATTTCATAAGGATTTTATCTTTAAAATTTGATATATAAAAAAGGGCCTTAATTATCGCTAGTTGAAACCCGAACACCCTGTATACATACATATAATAACACTGAAAATGTGTCGTGTTGGTGTAGACCTGCGGAAGCCCGGCTTTTCTTGCGGCCAGCTTTTTAGTAGCTTTGTCAAGAGTAAGCGGTGCACGAAGTCTGTTTATACTTGCTGATACACTTGATAAATCTTTTAAGATAGTTTACAAATAAATTTTATAAGCATGAAATTACTAAAAAAACATCTGTTTCATACTTTTTGGTCGAGTAGGCATTGAACATACCTATGGAACAGTTGTCTTTTTTGCGATTCTACATTACAGTAGTAGTAGGAGTATTTCTTTCCGCTTCATCAAAACTTCTTCGAAAACACAACATTTTTGCGCGAACGAATTCGCGGGCACAGTAGTCACATTATAAAGCAACAGATGATATTATAACATTGAAGTTTAGGGACAATGTAAGTAATTGATTTAAAGTCAAGAAATGTCCTGAAAATATTCAGCGGCTATCAGATTTTTTTATTTTTAGGATTCCGCGCCTCCGCTGTCTGTCTGTCACCAGGCTATATGTCATGAACAGTGATAGCTAGACAGTTGAAATTTTCACAGACGATGTATCTCTGTTGCCGCTATAACAACAAATACTAAAAACAGAATAATAATTAATATTTAATTTAATTTCCCATACAACTAACATGATTTTTTTGCCTTGTTTGGCTCGATTTTACTAATGGCAACAGGTAGACGCTTGAAATGTTCACAGAATATTAAATGTATATTCACTTTAGAAATAAATAATTTAATAAAGTAATAATATTACAGGGGGGCCATACAAAATTAACTTTTTTTCGTATTTAAAACTAAATAAAGGTCAGTCTACTGTTGTATTATAGATAATGTTACGGAACCCTTCGTGCGCGAGTCCGACTCGCACTTGGCCGGTTTTTTCATTCATGTCAAATTCGATTCTATCGATGAATCAAACTGACATGCCTACCTATTGTCTATTGTGCGAACATTATTCCGGCCGCGTATCAGAGAGCCCGCACGGCATCCTATTCGGCCGTCTTCCATGCGTCACATCGGACATGGAATAATATATCCTCGTTAGGAGAATGTGCTCACGTACCTTTCTATAAGATACGTTAGCTCTTCATTTGTTGTTGTTGATATTTCACCTGTGGCACATCTCCGCCGCAAAACCGTGCTTGATAAATAATAATCTTATTTACTCACAAAGACGTGATAACAACACACAAACAACATAGACTTTTATGTAGTGTAACATATAGGTTGTTGACATACAATGGTATTTTTGCAGTACTCTGCAGTACGATGGATTATGTGTGTATTTGTGTGAGTCTGTCTACTGCCTGCTTAACCAAGATTGCTAGGTATAAAATAAAATGCCCGGCTGAAAACATTGCACATCTGCCTTTGAAAAGAGACATCGTCTAATTTTGGCTTATAGAGCTTTCGCGGTGAAGTTATGCTACAGCTATAAGTCAGACGATTGAACGAAATTCAGCTTTTTTATCGAAAAACGACATTGTAAAGTTTCCGGAAGAAACTCCGGGATTGCGCCAGATGCAGGCTGCTTACAACCATATTAGCAATCTAGCAATTCACGGACGAGAGCACATCAATTTTATTTATTTATGGGGTGGTGAAGGATCTTCTTCCTAGTGGTCCACCCCGGGCAACAACATCACAATCCAGTTTGTTATGGCGACTAATTGATTCTACAATCCAGTTTGTTATGGCGACTAATTGATTCTATCAGTGGTGGTAGGCTTCGTTAGGTGCCGCCTTATAGCTACCATCCTCCCATTCGACCGAACTACCATCCTCCCATCCGACGGAACGCAGCAAACTGCTTGGCCCGGCGCCAAGCAGCTTGCTGCGTTCCGTCGGTGAGTGGGAGTGCCAGAACTTTCTGGGTGAGTTCGCTCCCCCGTCGACTCTAGAGTTAAGGGCAAACCTATTTCAAATAAAATAAAAAATATTGAGAAAATCAACAGCACACACTTCAATAAATAAATAAATTTACCTTTCCTAATAATCCATAGTTGGATACCAGCCCCAACCATAAACTAAATTGGATTGAAAACTGCAGTATTAAACTTTCAGTTAGCACTATGATTTTTTCAGCGCGTCAATTATTTTAGCTTGGAATTTGTATTTTGCATCCTTAAAAATATAGATAAATTGAAAAAGTGTTGTATGTTTTAGCGAAACGCAGTAGTTGGTACCGAATTTTGCAAATAATTGGTGTAATGGCGTGGAATGTCTATTAGTGGAGTGTTATGGCTGAGGTATTTTGGTGTACTAAATGCTATTTCAGGAATTTGTGCTATGTTGGGAACACCAATCTTACTATTGACAATTTTAGAAGCTCCTTATAAATAAATAAATAAATATTGGACAACATCACATACATTGCTCTAAACCCAAAGTAAGTAGCTATAGCACTTGTGTTATGTATTTCAGAAACAACGGTAGTATTTTTTTTATTGTTTTAACAAACACACCAATTACCTAGCCCCAAACTAAGCGTGAGCTTGTGCTATGGTGACTAAGATAACGGATAGAAATACTTAAATACATATAAACATATAAACATCCATGACTTAGGTACAAATGCTCGTGCTCACCACCCAAACATTTGCCCCTTGCGGGATTCGAACCCGCAACCGCCTGGTTTAGAAGTCCGGTGCGCGAACGACTACACCAAGTATCACAAAACACCCAAATCCGTGACAATATAGAAAATATAGATTGCAATATTGACTCGCCCGGGGATAGAACCCGTGACCTCAGAAATGGCGACACCTTGAAAACCACTTGGCTACAGACGTCATCAATACACATAATATCCGTATCCAACATTACACAATGCGTCACTGCTCTAGGGTTAAAAATCGAGTTCGGTACAACCTTCTTCGTAACTTCTAAAACTAAAAGCCTTAGGGCAACTAAAATTTACGTGTTGTATAAAAAAGCGTTTGGTAAAAATATTTTGTATTCGGTCCATCCGAATATGGTGTACTGACCACACCGGACAAGTATATTGGAAAACACCACCCACCATGAATATTTTTTGTATTAACCAGTCAAACCCCATAAGATCTGCGGGCGGGTAGATAACAATTAATTTTCTATTGTGTCTGGAAACATGATACCTGAAGGTGTAAAATGTAGGTATAGTCTGATGGGCCACTGTACGTCCATTGGCTGACTGGTTGTGATCATGATAATCTATCTACTATCAACTGTTGAGATGATGTTGGTGTTGATGAGCGATAACTGTATCAACCGCAGTTTTTTTATTAATTTGACAATATATTACACAATTACTGTAAGGGAATCTAAAAGTTAGTTTCAGAGCTTTTAGACAAAAGTTACTTGTGATGGCAAAAAAAAACCGTGCTTCGACCTATTACTGAGTTATTCACGACAGAAAAAGGGTTAACCTGACCCGGAGTTGGAATCCGGGACCTCTTGGCCGAACACCAGTGTGCTGACGACTAGACCAACGAAGTAGAAATCTACCGAACTATGAGAGTGAAGGAGAACAGAACGTGCACCTGAGTATTGCGCACACACTTGTGCACTATGATGTTTTTTGCGTAGTTGTCTAATCTCTGATTGGCCACTGACAGAGTACCTATCCCTATAATTTTTTTAATGGGTTTGCTCTTGACTCTAGACTAAACCAGACGTGGCGTAGACAGAGTCGACGGTGAAGCGAGCTCACTTAGATGGTCCCTCTGGTCTGGCACTCCCTCTCACCGACGGAACACAGCATGCTTGGCGCCGTGCTTCGGTGGGCGGGTGGTAGCTATTAGGCGGTACCTAACGGAGCGTACCACCGACCACCGCTGAAATGCATATCTATGCTTCTCTTTGTGTTTTGATACTGATAGACATAACCACAAGCTATAGGTAATGGAGTTAACGACTAATGTCGAATCGAACGCAGAGAGAAACGTTCTAATCCGGGAATCGCGCCTTTGATACCACGTAGCACGTAGTTTCAAGCGTTGCCTACATTAGCCCGTACGATCCACTATACCGGGATTGTTGATTTGAATCAGAATTTCCCGGCTCTGCATAGACTCGCATGGATTCACTAAACGAACTAGTGTGTATCTCGGTATAAGCTCCAAGTAACACTGCATGCAAATCAAACAAGCTTTATCGTATTTATTTGACCTAAGTTTGCGTAAATTCTTTTAGAGCGAATATTTCGATACACAGATTAAAAATATTCGTACAATAAAATAGACCAAGGCTGATTTTAAAACCTCATTTACTTCTAAAAGTACTTAATCTATATTTATGGATACCTTAATGAAAAAAGATTTAGACGATTATTTGAATGATGTAAACGAGTGGACCAGCTCGCACCAGTACAATTTTTGTATATAAACAATATTTTTTAAGAGGCTTTGTGATTGAGTTTCTTGCACTGCTTCTTCTCAGCACTAGCCCACAATTTGTCCCGAAGCAGTGGTAGGGTTTAAAATATGTTGGGACGTGTATAAGTGCCCCCTGTAGGTCTATATACATAAATAAATGACTTTTATTTATGACTTTTATCAGTAAGTGTCCCGGCGATAGAAACACGGCGCTATGAAATAAGGTTTACAGTTAGAAAGTAATTTTATCAATCTGTTATTGAATTCATCTCCGCACGGTAAACGCCTTAACGGCAAAGGCAAAATATAATTTATCAAGAGGCCGACCGAACCTGAATGATCGAAAGTAGTGTAATAAATAACAGACGAGTAGCCCTAAATATTACTAACTAGCAGTACCCCGCGACTTCGCCTGCGCCAAAAGTCGGATTTTCCATACAAATTTTCATCCCCCATTTCCCCCCCCCCCCTTATGATTTTATATCGCGACAAAAAGTAGCCTATGTCCTTCCCAGTGTCTCAAACTATCACTGTGCCAAATTTCATTTGATTCGGTCTAGTAGTTTCGGAGCCTGTTCGATGCAAATAAACAAACAAAGCTTTCCTCTTTATAATATTATTATAATTATAATTACTATAATTATATTATATAATAAGTAAGTAATAATAAGTATAGATGTGTGGTGTAATAGAGCAATACATATTCTGGATTTCTCGTAGAACATGAAGTCACAGACGGCTCCTTTGTTTTACGAAGGATTTGATAGTAAGTAGCTAGTTCTTATTAGTTGGACATCATTACATCATTAGTATCATTACATACAGCATTCGAAGTACAGTCGGCAGCACATCAGGTTACCCATTTGAACTACAAAAACAGCGTTTATTCCGCAGAGGCGGTCTCGAGGTCAAAGTGAGGTAGACGAACGAGCGGCCGTGTTTAATTTCGACAGGCTTTGCCAACTTCTGGGTGACCGAGCCAACAGGCATTCGTCCGGAATCCGGAATGCGATAGTTCGATTCAACTTTCTAAATGAGATATCAAATCTTTAGTTCTTAACCCGTACAAAGAAACATAAGTTAGTTTATTTTTATATTTATTTAAACATTATTGCACTACTAAAACTTTGTACAAAAGGCTGACTAAATGCCTAGTGGCATTCTCTACCAGTCATACCTTTGGGCTAAGCAGAAATGAAAAGTTTCGCTTAGGATTCAATATGACGCGCGCCACAAGTCACTACTTGTCTTTCTTGATGAATAATCATATAATAGTTCTGATAAAAGTAATGCATATCTGTGGCTGAACTAAGCAAGCTTAGCTGGCTTGCTAAGCTATAATTCCTTAAAGAGCAAGAGCCCGTGAGCCCCAGATCTTCGTTTTTTTATAAAAGCTGAAAGTTTCTCAGCACATGTTGGCCAACATAGGTAAGAACGATGGACCATCATTAAGTTTGGGTTGAATGATGCACGATAGGATATTTTAGGTTATGTTACGCCAAGGCTCGGCCAATCATAGCCAAAGCCAGCCCAGCCAGCCCAGCCAAAGCCAGCCATAGCCACCGCACAGCCAGCCAACACCAAGCCACCGCTTGCTACCCTTCCCCACCGCCAATGTGCCTATACTGGAGGGGGAAAGCCTTTATAAGCGACGGACAGCTCAGTCTAGCAGACTGGTACACAGCAGCCACTGAGTAAGCTGAAACTCTGCCAGTTTGAGTAACTAAAATCATTATTCTTTGTAAGTGTGTGATTCGGCGATTAAATCTGTGTGCTTAAGCTATTGTGCGTTTTTTATTTATGCCACTCGTTTACAGTTATGATTATGGCTTAATTTTAGGTAAGTCATAGTAAATAGGTAACAGTCATCTTATAATTAAATTAAATTAAAATTCATTTATTTCAGATAAACATTATCCATAATTTACATAAATGTCAATAATTAATAAAATATAAAATAAATTCAGAGAAAATAAATCACAATTAAATAAATAAAAATGTCACGTTCTTATCTTATAAAAGACGATGAATTAGCATGCAGCTTCATCCACCTTTGCATCATCGGGGAATCCCATCACCGGAATATTTAGGTCAACTCCTTTGTTTTCATGAAAAAATAGGGTAAGTAAGCCAGGAGAAAAGTAAAAGAGCTCCAAGAAGTACAAAAGGGCTTATAGTTTTTTTATTGTTATTTAAGCATCTACCGTATCTATAAAATGTTGTAAATCCGTGGACTTTGTCAGCCATACAAGCGGCTGTTGGCTATAACGGCCCCGAAGGACGAATAAAAGATCGGATATTGGCAATAGTCGGCAATTCGCTTTGACTTTTTATTTATTGCTCCAACGCGACCTTTCTTTAACTACTTACTTATAAGTAGTAAAATTGTTTTATTTATATTTTTTACAAACATTACATATATTACTCAGATCTCAAAGCAAGTAGCTTAACCACTTGTGTTATGGACATCAGAAAAAACTCTGGTATCACAAAGCCCAGATTTTTTTTAATTATTTGAAATGGGTTTGCTCTTGACTCTAGACTAAGCCAGTAGACAGATTCGACGGTGGAGCAAGCTCACACAGAAGAAGCCTGTTCACTGTAACTTCAAAGGTTTTCGGGTTATAGTATTCAGTTGGAAACAGTCACGCAGGTAGTGAGTTCTTTGCTGTGCCGCATTATACATGTGGATGAGAAGGGCTTAGTTAGACTCGGGGTAATATAGAAAATATTAATTTCTTTATTGACCCGACCGAAGACGAACCCGGGACTTTAGAGATGGCGACGATCGTCGAATTTGTGTACCGTGAATTTCTTTACAACGACAACTCATACTAATTTATATTAAGACTGGTGACCCGCCCCGCTTTGCATGGGTAGAATGGGTATAGTAAGCTATCTGTAAAAGAGATATATATATATAGGGTGTCCCGTTAATAAAGGATAATCCTTTAGCCAAAAATATATAATATGCCAAAAAAGTGTTGCCATTTTTGAGATTTTAGTTCTGAGTTTTTATTATTTATGTAAAATTTTAAGAAAAAAGTACTATTGATTTTGGTGTTTGGAATATTCAAGAGTATTAAAATAGAAACAGACTTTTAGAAAGCCATGAATTGTAGAAGTAGTAGAATGGTAACACTTTTATTTAAAATAATTAGGGTTCCGCAGTCCGACAAGGAACCCTTATAAGATCGTTCAGTCCGTCCGTCCTAGTCTGTCACAGCAGAATATCTTCTACGTTTATGAACTGATTTGCATGTAACTTGGTTCGAGGATACTTCACATATATTTCATTTTTAAAAATACAAAAAAATAAAATTACCCCTTTTTAAGGGTTCCTCCCCATACATGTAAAGGGAGGGGGGGGGGTAAATTATTTTTTCACCCATCGTAGAAAAGGACTATAAAAAAAAGGTAGGGTTTCTATACAACACTTTTTTATCAGCTTTACCATTTGCGAGATATAGCCCGCCAAAGTCGTTTACACAGTGCCCTCCCTGTAATTTCTAAAGTCTTGGACCTATAAACTTCAAATCACTCGTAAAGAAACAGGCGCGGGAACTCTTATTTAAAATAGTTAGGTGTATCCTGTGATAAATACTTTTGATATTATAAATAAAATAAAAATATATTTCTATTACATATTGTCTTTTTTCCAAAAGAACAGTATAAACTTAAAAAGTTTTTTTGCCTATACTGTCTAATGTTGTAAGTTAATGGTACGGAACCCTTCGTGCTCGAGTCCGACTTGCACTTGGCCGGTTTTTTAGGCATATAATAGGGCATGATGTAACTAATATGACCTAAAGGATTATCCTTTATTAACGGGACATCCTATATGTGCCATTTGGGGTTTTTGTAGATCTAAAGAAAAACAATTCTACCACTCATCGTTTTGTTATATCTCAAACAGATAAAGCACCGTTTTCAACTAGAAATTTCAGGTAACTTAATATTTTGACATTATATTACCTGCTATCGGTTTTCAAAACTAATTATTTTGCGAAAACCACATTTGTAAAAACCCAAGAATAACTAAACATATATTTTGATCAATAACTTCCTCATATTTAAGCCTTTGACTGCCACGGAACTAGACATAATAGAATTATATTGTTTGGGGGTCACCGGTGACCACCATGGCGCGTAATGTGTTAACTATGTAAACAACCAACCAAATAAGTAGTTTTTATGTGAAAATAAACTTGTTTTTTTACTTAAAGTGAAACTTTATTTACAATTTGTTACATATTACGTAGTAAAGGTTGTAAGTTACTTATTTGCGAACTAGAATTACTCCATAAAAGGAAGTTAAAGCTTATAAAACAGAACTTTGCACTTTATACACTGGCAAAAAAACCTATTACCTCAAGACTCTCGCAATAAATAGTACATTTTATAGTAGCTCAGTCTGTAGATCTACATTAATAGGTATAATAAAGAGGAAAGATTTGTTTATTTGTTTGTTTGTATTGAAAAGGCTCCGAAACTACTGGACCGAATCAAATAAAAGGAGATGTTTCAATTTTAAAACTATGTTATCAATATTAATTTCACTAAGAAAGAAAGACAACTTGAATGATGTAACTGTTATTTTATCTGAATTCACATGCAAACCCAAATAAGTTTACTGAACGATTAGCGGCTAAAACATTTGGTTCTAAGCGTGAAAAAAAAATTGGCTGTCATCAGTCATTTGTGACAGTCGCTTCCGCTGTTCCGTCATTATAAGATAGTATTGCCGCAAAATGTGTAAAAAAAACTTATTTGTGCACGAAAACGATGAAGAAGTTGTGGAAATAAGTGTGAGAATAGGGTTTCATAGCCTTTTTTTTGTGTAATGTACAAGAGATGGCCAAAGTTCCATAGAAAACTGAAACATCTCCTTTGGTACAAAGATAATTTGAGACCCTGGGAAGGACATTGGCTTTTTGTCGCGATATAAAATCATCAAGAGGGTGAAATGGGGGATAAAAGTTTGCATGGAAAAGCAGGCTTTTGGTGCGGGCGAAGTCGCGGGGAACTGCTAGTATTTTATTTATAGTTTAAAACTTTCTTCGACCTTTATTAGATTCTCGGTATTAAAAGTAGTTAAATTAGCTCTTTCTAGAGTAACTACTAACTAGTTAAGTAAAGTTAAAATAAAAACAGAGCCGAGTTATAAGTGAGGTCATGTCTCGAAGCACTAGTAGTTGTAAAATCTGATCACTGAGGACAGTTAGTTACGTTTGAAGTTGAGCACCATTTTGTTTAATCTAAAAGTATAATTTTATATAGACTGTTCCTGATTCTCGCAAAGAAAAATTCGAAACTTGCATACGTGACAAAATCCCGCTTTAATGTCATGTTAATTAGTTTTAAGATGCTACTTGTTCGTCCAAGTACGTCTATAATATATTTACTAACATTTGACAAGTGTCCAAGACAATTTTGTATGAGAACAAAAGTGAGTCAACAGAAAGTATTCAATTAAATTTCGCTCACAAAAATTAATCGACTGTGTCATGGTGGGACACATTCGATTAATTTTTGTGAGCGAACTTTAATTGAATATCGTAAAAACTTGCAACATACTTGCTATGTTCTAAAAATAATTATCAACAGAAAGTAGTTGCTGAAAGCTCGTAGAAATTGAAATCTACATGCGACAATTTGCCAAAATGTGTTGGGTTGATGTGCCGTGGACTGTGAAATACAAAGTGACGCATCGTTATCTTGCCCGAAGTCCCGAGAGAAATGAATAAATAAATTGTTTCAACAAACACACCAATTACCTAGCCTCAAACTAGGCGCTAGCTTGTACTATAGTGACTAGGATAGACATACTTAAATACATATAAACATCCATGACTTAGGTACAAATGCTCGTGCTCATCACACAAACATTTGCCCCTTGCGGGATTCAAACCCGCAACCTCCTGGTTTAGAAGTCCAAGGCGCGAACCACTACACCAGGACAGTCGTCAAATGTGTCGGGTTAATGTGCCGTAGACTGTAGGTACAATACAAAGCGACGCATCGTTAACTTGCCCGAAGTCCCGGGAGAACTTCATCTTCACTTAGTCATCAGACCTATACGCGTCGGTATTAAATGCTAACAATGTTACGAACAAACTAGCGGTTTATGGCAGGTGCCTTCGGGCTCTTACGGCGCAATCACAGTACCGTATTGTACACATTAGAAATACTAATCCTTATTTATTTATTGATTTATTCGTATAAAAGGCGGACTTAATGCCAAGTGGCATTCTCTACCAGTCATACCTTTGGGTTAAGCAGAGATGAATGGTGGAAAGTGCCGATGAACATAGGATTCATCAAAGAAACGTCGCCACTGCTTTCATCGGGTATCGCAATTTTAAAAAATATTAATATTTAGGCAACGAATCATAATAAAACAAAATCTTCAAAAATTCCGTAAGTGTTAATTAAAATAATCTTTGGAGATGGAAATAACAAAATTTAATTTCCCATTTCACCCCTTCCTTTAGATGTTTTTATATTGCGAAAAAAAAGTAGTATAAGTAGCCTAAGTAGCCTAGTTATAGTTAGTAGCCTATATTATAGTTTGAGACCCTGGAAAGGACATAGACATATTATCTGTATCAAATTTTAGGCATGATCGCATAATACACAGACAGACTTACTTTCGCATTTTTAAATTTTAGTTAGGATTTGTTATTTAGATATCTTTTTATTATTATTTTTTGGGTCTATCGCGTGGCCTTCTTCCATTTAAAGGGACCCACGTGGTGCATATTTTGGCCCAGATATCGTTTGACGTGCGGCAGACATGTCCGGCCCAGTCCCACTTTACCTAAGCAGCTTTCTTGGAGATATCAGTAACGAGAGTTTTTAAGGCGGTGGCGTGACGAGAGCTGGACTCATATAGAGAAGACTGGGGCAGTGGCCCAAAATCGTGGAGAATGGAGAAAGGGCAGGGAGACATTTGCCCTGCAGTGGGACACAACAGGCTCCTAATAATAATTATAATTAATCTTATTTTTCGGTTGCTACTCAAACTATTCGGGAAATTCAAACGCTTTAGTGTGGGTACAGCCTTATGTATAACATCGATCTATCAGAGCACTGTGTGATGATGGCATGCCGGCAACCGCAACTCTGTTACGTGCGGAATCGATTTGAAACACTCTATTTAGTTATAGGGTATCCTGAAGCAAAACGGTTTTCTCGGTTCAATCATGTCTGAGAAGTCTGTAAATTATTCTGCAAACTCGATTTCAAATGTATATCGAAAGAGAATGACAAATAATGCATTTTTCTGCACGACAAAGTTCGGTTCGGTTCGTACAGACAATTTGGTTTAAGAGCAGCTAGATTTTTTTAAATAATACCTGTAAAAAATAACCTAAAGATATAAACAGTTGTATGCACTGACAGTGTATTTGTTTAAAAAAGAGGTAGACCTGTCATCTCGTACTGCGCGTCGAATTTAATGCTCCGAGCACACGTTCTTTTACGTGTCAAATTTGAATGCAAAATTGTGCAAATTACACAATTAATGTCCGCGCGCTAATAATCCATTTACCACTTTATAAATACACTTTCATTGGTTTTATGTGTTAGATGATAAATTGCTATAGTAGGTTGTTATTTTTGTGTAAAAATTTAAAATTATCTTGTTTCAAAATTAATAATTTTAATAAAAAATATTGTTTACAATATTCGCCATGCATTAAAAATAAAACGTTAGACAATAATATTTTTTGTTAAAATATCACTATAAATAACTACATATATATTCCGATAAGATCCCGCGCGACCCACACCCCTGCAAGAAACGCCAATCGTTCGTGATTATTATAGAAAATGCCATTCTTCCGCTGTCATTGCATGCCTCGCCGAGTGGTGCGGGGATCTCTGGCGACTCTGGCTTCGCAGGAAGGTAGCGAACGAACTTGTCCGACTATAGCCAAGCCAAGCAATCAGGTGTTTTCCTAAAAACAAACGCTTTTGAATTGTTAGACTAATATACTTTATTTAGTTATTAAGCTAAGGAATCAAAAATTTCTTTATAAGAATCAGTTGAAGTGTTTGCAATCGAGCCAATTCGAAGGCACCTTTATTTTTGTAGATAACGCTACGGATATCATAGACATTGCTACGGATTTCGTAGACATTGCTACGGATTTCGTAGACATTGCTACGGATTCTGTAGACATCGCTACGGATTTCGTTAAAATAGGCATGGCAAAAGCAACTCTTTTACACCTATTTTTTGGTTAGAGGACATTCTTTGATCGGGGACAAGCTGGTGGAAAATTATAAAAATTCATTTGAAATTCTTCGATGTCTTTAATATTTTTTGTAACTCTTACAGTGTTATTTTATAAGTTAAAATGAGAAACCAAAAATTCGCACACAGGCAGGATGTCGTCATGGTAAGGGCGTTGGCACGGTTAGCCAAAAAGTCGTAGGTTCAAATCCTGTCCGTGTGCCAATTTTTGGTTGCTTATTTATTTCCAGCAGTTCCCCGCGACTTCGCTCGCGCCAAAAGTCGGATTTTCCTTACAAACTTTCATCCCCCATTTCACCCCGAATTTCGATTTCTATTTCGATGTTTTTATATCGCGACAAAATGTAGCCCATGTCCTTTCTAGGGTCTCAAACTATTTTCAAACCAAATTAAATTTGAATCGGTCTAGTAGTTTTGGAGCCTATTCAATACAAACAAACAAACAATAAAATCTTTCCTCTTTATAATATTAGTATAGATATATTGTGTTTGATGAAGAAAAACGTAAGAAGGAGACAAGTAACGTAAGAGTAAGTAAGTATCATATCTGGGGGAGGCAGGAAGTGTCCTTACCAGGGTCTCTTACTTTCTCTGTACTAAATTTTATTTGAATCGATCCAGTAGTTTCGGAGCGTATTTAATACAAACAAACAAACAATCAAATCTTTTCTTTTTATAATATTAATTATAAAGAGGAAAGATTTGATTGTTAGTATGGCGTTAGAGTAGGAAGGTTCTCGAATGGAGACCACATCTCGGTAAACTTAGTGTTCGACGCCCCCCCTGGTAGACCGATGACTTGAGCAAGGTGGCCGGTGGTGGCTGGATGCGAAAAGCGGAGCACCGTGAAAGTTGGCGCAGTCTTGGAGAGGCCTATATGGACTGCAGTAGGCTGATATGAAAGAATATTAGTATGGATAAGATGTCTTTGATGGAGAAAAGCATACAAAACAAGAGGAAGTATCCACATACCTGGGGGAGGCTGCACGCGAGCGCGGCTGCCCACGCGCAGTACAGCATCTGCTTGCTGCGCCGGCGCGCCACCGGCAGCCGCAGTGGGTACAGCACTGCGAAGAACCTGCCGGGAAATACATTTCAGTTTAATGAGGGATTTTGTGACAGCTCAAAATTTTAGTTTTATAATTATCTTGCTATAAGTTTAAATAAGAAACCAAAAATTCGCGCACGGGTAGGATTTGAACCCACGACCTTTAGCTAACGGGGCCAACGCTCTTCCAACTGAGCTACCGTGCAGTCCATTCACCAGTGCGAAATTCTTGGTATCTTTTGAATACGTCATTGCGTTAAGAATATAAATATTTCGTCGAAATTATTGAGTTTTAAACACAACAAAACATTGTAATATTACGTGTACAGACATTTGCTCTTAGTGAAAGTACTTACGACAAAATTTAGTGAGTTACAAAATGCAGTGAAAAATAAATTACAATGGAAAAAACGTCTTGACGATCACTAAATAGTTAAAAAATTACCAGTCAGTACGCGTGAATCTAAAACATGCTTAAGAAACATTATAACATGATGAACGCTAAAACCAAAAATGTTCATAAATAAAAATCTACCTGAGACCTAAGTTGTTGAACGCCATATTGATTTTTGACACGAGGAAAATCGCTTATAAAATGTTAGCGAATGATTGGATGGATGACCATTCCGACCATTTAAGTGAAACCAATGACAAGCATCTCCGTGCTTCAAAAGGCACGCTATGCAGTTGGTCCCGGCTTATATCAGCTGTCGCAGTAGTAGTACACACATTAGTATACAAAGTGCAAAAAAGAATCTTAACGAAACCGGTAAACACTTACTTTCAACATTAAACTAAGTTGTATTTATTTACCTTGTAAATATTACCATTTATATTTGAAATTTAACATCAAAGGACTTGCAATTAAATCAGAATCTGAATACAG
Organism: Pyrausta nigrata; assembly: GCA_949316185.1. Taxonomy (NCBI): domain Eukaryota; kingdom Metazoa; phylum Arthropoda; class Insecta; order Lepidoptera; family Crambidae; genus Pyrausta; species Pyrausta nigrata. The sequence goes on along the minus strand of OX438950.1, from coordinate 2,074,387 downwards.
TCTCAAACCTATCGAACCAAAAGTTAAAATATTCAGGCTTAAGTACAGGCTTATGCACATAAAGCGTAGAGGGATAAAAAACCAATAATATTGAACTTATAGACTTGAGCCCTTTTTAACCGACTTCAAAAAAGGAGGAGGTTATCAATTCGACTGTATGTTTTTTTTTTTGTGGCTATGTTACCGCATATCTCAGTCAGTTGTAGACCGATTTGAAAAAAAAAATGTTTACCTAGAGGCTATACCTTCTAGTTGGTCCCATTTTGGCCCAGTCGAGATCTCCATCACATCATCAGATGATGATGGGATTTTGGTGTAATCGAGGGAAACCCTTAAATTTTGAAGGCACGTATAGTGTTTTTGTACTAGTATCTTTATGTTGACATGTTGTTACGTCTGATAGTCATTATGTGGAGCTGAGCTGATGGTGGAACTCCTTAATAATTAGGAGTTTAGTAATTAAAACACCAGATGTTTTGTCAGGTACTGTATAGGATGCTAACAAAACAAAGTCAAAGGCGCAGCTACCTCCTCTTTCCCTCCCCCCCCCCCCCTCATCCCTCTTAACATGCTATTGGCAAATCTTTTCCTGTTCTTTAAACGGTCTTCCTTCTCGTTACTACTTTTTAGTACGTTATTAGAATTAGAATTTCTGGCACCGACTCCAAAAAATAACAGATAATAAATTGGAAATAGGTTTCTTGTATAATTTCGTAGAACAGTTAGGTAATTTAAATATTATTTTGTACTTTTTAGTTTAAATTTGTTTATAAAATTTTAAGTTTTAATTAGCACTGTAGGCAGTTTTGAAGTCGGTTTTTTTTTTACGTTGTGCTTATTATGTGCTAAGCCAGATATAAATGTTCAGACGTTCAGAATTTAACTAGTCATTAATTAAATCATAATTAGAATGACTAGTAAAATATATGGATTTTGCACACGTTTAATTGTAACGAAAAAAAGCAGTCCTAATAGCGGAGTCATTATACGCATTCAATGTATTGGAACCAATATTTTTCGGATCAAAGGATGAGCCTTGGCATACTTGTTCCTTAGGTAAACTAGTGTGGAAAACGCCCGGGAGTCAGTGGCTCACACCCCGCTGGGGGGCTGGGGGAGGGGGTAAAGTTACCTTACTCCGCACGCACTGTGACTCGTCATAACTGCTCATTTATACCTACTAGGTCAATTTTGGTATCGTTTTCAGCTAAATTAAAGATGGCCGATTGATTTTAGAAACAAAAATTGAGCATTTTCATACAAAAAATGGAATTACGGCCAAAAATTAAAAAAATATTTTTTTCATTTTTTTGGTAATGGCCATAAACTTTAAACGTGTACCAATATCTGCTTTAAAAAAATATAGGTAAATAGCCGCATTCATACTGATTCCAAAAATATAAGCTTTGTTGAAAATATTAATAATAAAAATGTTAAAAAAAATGTTTAACTCCACGCGGCAGACACGAAAATTCTTAGAAAAATACAGGACAGCAAAAAACAACTTTTATATTATTAAGTTACAGGTGTAACTAGAGAGAATAGAATATAGTGTTTATAGAATAGGACACAATTTCAATGCTATTTTGATAAAAAGATATTGTATGAACCCTATGTATAGGTTGACCGTCGTATTTAAAAGCCTATTGCTCAACTACATTTAGTGACAATGTCGGGTGACTTGAATGTCTTTAATTAATCGAGCTACATAAATATGTGCTTAAAACACCCACATATATTTATATACTGTACATCTCCTATGTACATAATTTTAAAATTAACGTACCTGCGGTATCGAAATTTTTGTAACGATATTTTACGTAAAATAAAACTAACTTATTACGAAGAGAAACTTCATAGCAGTTAAGATCAACCTAAATAATTGTGGAAGGCTATAAATGACATTTGCTGTAGGACAAAACGTAAAAATCAGCCGTCCGAATTACTGAATTTCAAAGCTACGACCAATGAGTCCCTTTCGGCCTGCAATGTATACTTTTTCACTGTCGGGGAAAATCTTGCTCATAGCACCCTCAAGAACCTAAATACTACAGAAGAATCACTTGCGGCCAACTGTAGATTGACTTCTAATACTGTCGATTCCTTTTTCTTGACTCCGACGGATTCTTTTGAGATAAGCGCAATAATAAGTAATCTTAAATCAAGTAGTGCCTCTGGGATAGATAGAATTACGACCTCACTCCTTAAGTCTGTTAAAGATATTATTTCAGTACCTCTTGCTCATGTGTGCAACCTAAGCCTATCTAGTGGTATGTTTCCCGAATGCTGGAAAACATCCGCTGTGTCTCCAATTCACAAGTCGGGACCACGGAACATTCCGGGTAACTATCGTCTGATCGCTTTGCTAAGTAATCTGTCAAAGGTATTGGAAAAAATTGTACAGATGCGCCTTACGAGCTTTCTCACCAGAAAGAATATTTTGTCAGAGAGACAATTTGGTTTTAGGAAGGGCAGATGTACAGAGGGAGCAGTCTCACTACTAACTTCATTCGTCAGTGGCTACCTGGATGGCAATCAGGTATGTTTGGGGGTGTTTCTCGACCTCGCCAAGGCCTTTGATACGGTATCGATCCCAATCCTACTAGCCAAATTAGAAAAAAATGGAATCAGAGGGGAGGCCTTGGCGTGGTTCAAAAGTTACCTAACAGACCGTCGTCAGTGTGTAAGGATTGGTGAAGCCATGAGTGAGGCCCAGCAGGTTTTCTTCGGAGTTCCGCAGGGTAGTATCTTAGGGCCCCTACTTTTCAATATATATATTAATGATATATCATTGCTTCCCCTACATAAAGCTGAAATCATCTGCTACGCAGATGACACTGTTATCCTATTTCGCGGCGATTTGTGGTCAGAAGTAGTCAGACACACAGAGAGGGACCTGGCGGAGGTTGCTCGTTGGTTGGAAAACAGTCTTCTATCGCTCAACACTACAAAAACAAATTTTATCACTTTTTATAAGACGGCTGCCAACAAACCAAAAGATCTGCCAGTTATAAAAATTCATAACAACCTCTGTAATTCACCCTCGGTTTGTAGTTGCGACAGCATTACCCATGCAGATTCAGTGAGATATCTTGGGGTTGAAATTGACCAAAACCTCACATTTCATCGGCACATCGTGACGCTGTCGGGAAGGGTCAGGAAACTCATTAGTGTGATGAGGCTGCTTAGGGGGGCTGCCGGTTCGAGAGTCCTCCGGACGGTTTACACAGGGCTCTGCCAATCGATTTTAGAATATTGCATCTCAGTATGGGGAGGGACCAGTAAAACCACTATGATGCTAATAGAGAGGGCCCAGCGCGCTGTACTTAAAACCATGCTTGGTAAGCCACGCCGCTTCTCGACGGATTCTCTTTACGAGGGGGCTCGAGTATTAAGCGTACGAAAGCTTTACATCCTGAGAGCTGTTATGACAACTCACAAAGCGGTAGTCAACAGTGAAAACTATGAGAGGCTCTTAAAAAATCGGATCTTAAGGGTGGCTGTTCCCCGAGCCGTCTCATTAATAGCTAAGAGGCATAGCAATCACATCTTCCCTTTTATTTATAATAGGGTTGTGGCCATGTGCGAAATTAAAGCCGATCCTTCGCGCTTGGTCAAGTGTAAAGTTGCCACTTGGCTTCTAAACCAGACTTATGATGACTCAGAACTTCTGCTGATACCATTAAAATAACTTTATGTATGCTTATCCTAGACACAAACACATTTTACATATACATACATACACACAGACATCTATACACACACACAGATATAAAATTACAGACACACATTCACATGCACACACACAAACACCCACATTCATTTATAAATCAGACCCATCTCACCCTTTATTGTTAATTATCTAAATTCTTATTAACAAAAAAAGTACTTTGATCAAGTTATTCACAGCGATCTCCATCTTTCTTTCTACCTTATTTTTATAAGCCAAACTCGCGTCCCCTAAAGACAGGAATACCTAGTAAGACAGGACTAACAGTAATACTAAAAAACTTCAGTTGTATAAGTTAGTGGTAGTAAGTTGAAATTGTTGTGTATCACTTTCTGTTAATAAAGTTTATTCTATTCTATTCTACATTTGCCCTCGGAATCGCTCAACTCCGTGCACTTATGTTGCCGCTGCAAACACCTGCATTTGAGGCCGCCACACTTCATTTTGCAACTGCACCTGAGAATTTCAATACATACATTACATGCTTCGGCTGCCACTGGCAAGTCTGTACATGTAGATTTTCAGCTGTCACCGACTTTGGTCCATCATTCCCAATTAGGTGGATCTTTTTGTAAATAAATGCTTTCATGCATCGTTCACCGTAGAAAATGAACAAGACCTACAAAAAAAGTAATTTTCATCTCACCTGTTCGGAAAATTGAACATTCATGTGTAGATAGCCGGGTGGGAAATAGCTTTTCCCTTCTACTTTATACTCCTTCTATTGAATAAAAGGCCACTATCGAGAGTATCGATAGTTATTGCAATAGTCAGAGCTGTATCAGCTATCGATAGTAATTTTAATATTGAACTTTGACACTATCGATAGTATCGATAGCCTATCAATACTATCATTACTATCGGTAGACTATCGATATTTTATCGATACTTTTGCTTTTGCCTCAACTATCGATAGTCGAATCGATACTATTGATATTTTATCGATACTATTGCTTTTGCCTAGACTATCGATAGTCTATCGATACTATTGCTTTTGCCTTAACTATCGATATTTTATCGACACTATTACCTTTGCTTCAACTATCGATAGTCTATCGATACTATCGATATTTTATCGATACTATTGCTTATGCCTGAACTATCGATATTCTATCGATACTTTCCTCACAGCCGAAATGAAAAATAGTATGTTTAACTCGGGAAAGCACCCATGCCACTCTCGAGCTATTGGCACTCTCACTTCGTTCGAGCGCCAGAAACTTCTCGAGTCGAATGGTCACTTTCGTCCCTTGTATAGCAATCTACTATATGAATACACTATTGAGTGATTGGTTAATTACGTGATTACATAGTGTTAATACTCAATATCTACCTGTCATATAAAACGACCACAAACTTTCCGATAATGGAACATGCATCGCTGTTCCTGCTCACATAAGCTGTCATAACACCTTCTGTGGCATTGGGGAAAGCATTCAGTGTCCACCGCAATTTTTTACCTTTACAATTGAAGCTGGAAACAGTATCTCACGGTCACACATGCCTATGATGGCATGGAACAGCGAAAGAACTTTTTGGCTTTGTGGTCCTGTAAAAAACAAAAAATCCATATTGCCTACCGATACGTGTTAATTAAGAGAAAAAGTAAATATCCGGGTAACCGTAATAATTTTTACCAAGATTATTTGCTATCTCATGACATGGTGGTGTTCTACAGTACCTATGTGTACCCATCAATACCCATAGCTCTTCTAGGTACTCGTTGCACAATAGCGACAGCTAGCACCACGACTTTGGTCGTCGGCGTCTACGGTTCGAAAGCTGGTTCGTGGTTATTACTGCGTCAAACACCTACCATCATTCTTGTCTCCACCACTTCATAGTTACATGGAGCTCATCATTGCTCATTATTCGGGGTGCAGTTTGATAGTAGGTATATCGGATAAGTCTGTGTCATACACGTCCTTATTTAGGGCAAAATTGTATGAATAGCACAAAGTAGACCGAATGAAATTTCTTCGTTCGAAGTCAGTACCCGGGTTAAATGAGCTATAGGTACGTACACGTAGATACTGGAAAACACCACCAATACCAACCTTTATATGTGGTAGCAAATACTTTTGAATTTACACGTCCAGTAGTCAACACACATATTTTCTTTTGTATAGAACAACAAAAAGTAAGTTCTTCCGCTGTTCCATGCCTTAATGGGGCAAATGTGATACTGTTTCCGTCTTCAGTTGTAAAGGTAAAAAAGTGCGATGGACACTAAATGCTTTCCCCAATGCCACAGAACGTGTTACGACAGCTTATATGAGCAGGAACGAAAATATTGTGGTCGTTTTATATGACAGGTAGATATTGAGTATTAACACTATGAAATCACCTAATTAACCAATCACTCAATAGTGTAATCATATCAGCCTATTGCAGTCCACTGCTGGACATAGGCCTCTCAGGGTCCTCCACGGTACATAGGAGATGTCAGTATATAAATATATGTGGGTGTTTTAAGCACATATTTATGTAGCTCGATTAATTAAAGACATTCAAGTCACCCGACATTGTCACTAAATGTAGTTGAGCAATAAGTTTTTAAATACGACGGTCAACCTATACACAGGGTTCATATAATATATTTTTAATAAAATAGCATTAAAATTGTGTCCTATTCTATAAACACCATCTTCTATTCTGTCTAGTTACACCTGTAACTTAATAATATAAAAGTTGTTTTTTGCTGTCCTGTATTTTTCTAAGAATTTTCGTGTCTGCCGCGTGGAGTTAAACATTTTTATTATTAATATTTTTAACAAAGCTTATATTTTTGGAATCAGTATGAACGCGGCTATTTACCTATATTTTTTAAAGCAGATATTGGTACACGTTTAAAGTTTATGGCCATTACCAAAAAAAAATAAAAATTTATTTTTTTAATTTTTGGCCGTAATTCCATTTTTTTGTATGAAAATGCTCAGTTTTTGTTTCAAAAATCAATCGGCTATCTTTAATTTAGCTGAAAACGATACCAAACTTGCCCTAGTAGGTATAAAGGCAGTTATGACGAGTCACAGTGCGTGCGGAGTAAGGGAACTTCACCCCCTCCCCCAGCCCCCCAGCGGGGTGTGAGCCGCTGACTCCCGGGCGTTTTCCATACTAGTTTACCTAAGGAACAAGTATGCCAAGCCTCATCCTTTGATCCGAAAAATATTGGTGTTGGCGTATAACAACCCAACTATAATAAGGACTAAACAAAAAGAATGTTCTTTCTTCTTTTAATTAGTAAGAAGTATTTAAGATTATTAGGAAAGTGCTCGAACATTGTCTTTCATCTTATTATTATCTTGAAAAGTACTTGATAGTATTTGATCTTAACAAAGAAACTCGTATTATTAGTAAATACATTTTATTAGCCTACGTTAAGCTCAAATAAAATATTTATTCACCTTTTTTTCAAGTGAAGTCAATTATATACGAGTACGATTGCTCAGTAAAAGCAATCGTATAAAGAGTTTGAAATATAATTTTATCTATATCTATACATATAATAAAACTGTAAAACCGATGCGTCTGTACATTGAGTATTTTTTACCAAAAACTAACTGAGGGTGATGTTAAAATAGTAACAGAATAGGAATCTACAACTTTTAATTTTTTGTCTGTTTGTCTGTATGCCTGTTTGTCTGTTTGTACACGCTAATCTCCGAAACTACTTAACGGATTTGAATGAAACTTTTTTATTGTGTAGCTATTGAGTCTGGGCAAATACTAGGCTATAAATTATTTTGAAGATCGGAGTACCTGACGTGGAACCATAGCAGTACACTTAAACTAAGAGAGATATGAAAGCAGCGCCTTAAGAAAAGTTATTTAGCGTGATGAGCATTTTCTATGGACGTACACAAATTGAAGGTCTGGAGCAACTGATATGGAACCCTAGCAGCTCAGCTCAACTATAAGAGATATAAATAGAGCGCCGTAAGGAACATTGTTCAGCGTGATAAGCACTTTGTATTGACGTACACAAATTGAAGGTCTGGAGCAACTGATAAAGAACCCTAGCAGTTCAGCTCAACTATAAGAGATATGAATAGAGCGCCTTAAGGAACATTCTTGAGCGTGATGAGCATTTTCTATTGACTTACACAAACTGAAGGTTGGAGTAACTGATATAGAACCCTAGCAGCTCGGCTCAACTATAAGATATATAAATAGAGCGCCTTAGGGAACATTGTTCAGCGTGATGAGCATTTTCTATTGACGCATACAAATAGAAGGTCTGGAGCAACTGATATGCTTAATTACTTAAGACCGATTTTCAAACTCCCAAGGTAATCCTGTTGTCTCCAAGTTACGATCTGGTGACGCAAACCTAGAGAAATCGAAAGAATCCTTCAGATTTTATAGGCATGTATACCATATATGCTACAGCATTCATTTAGGTATTTAAGCGTTTACATTCAGGAGTCAAAATTTGATGGTGCTGACCTTAATGCTAAGTAGTTCGTGGATACTTTCACCACAGATAGTTTGTCGGACTTTTGTTGAATTACTGATTTAATAATAAAAAGATCAAAGTAAATTGGCAATACTTTTTATACTACTTATCACTAACTAACGGAAATTGAACTACTAGTATAAGAATAGTCTTACTTACTTTACGTTATAGGAGAAAGGTTAGGGAGGCCTTTGCCCTGCAGTGGGACACGATAGGCTCCCAATAATAATAATAACTATACGATAGTAGTAACTTACAAACCGACCTTTGAGTAGGCTAGGGACACAATAAATAAATTGCAATCATCTATTACGGTACCGGTTTAAGTCTGACTTTTTTCTGAACACTAAAACTATCGTTACCTATATTTTTTACAAAGGAATAAAACTGCCTTCAATGAAGAAAACTAAAAAGTAAAAAAAAAACCTTTACACTTTTACTAAGAAAAATATACGACGAAATTTTGTTTCGAAGTCAGTGTCACTGCCATGCGAAATTTTCTTACCAGAAGAGGATGAAAGGTGATAGAAACCTATCTTAAAAAGAGTGTATTGCATGGCATGGTAGAGAGGTCATGATAGCTGGATGGCGACGGAAGTATAAAATATTTTGTATCATAGAATTCACGCGTACGTAGTCGCGGGCAACAGCTAGTCTTTTAATAAAATCTTTTACATGTAATTTGAAATAGTCTTTGAATTATTTGAACTTACTTCTTGTACGCGCCTGGACCAGTTCCTGCGGGGCGAAACGCGCGGAGAGGGACCTCGCCGCGAGCGCCGGCTCCAACACATCAGTCAGCCTATTCGACTCCGACAGCCACGCACGATACACGCGCGCCCACTAATATTAATTGATCTATTTATGTACCTAGTAACTGCATAAAATTTATTACTCGTTACTTTTTTCGTATCATTTCACATCTCCCGTGCCCTCATGCACATATTTTTGCGCCCCCGGGTGGGCGCGAGTCTCCATTTTGCTCGGAAATTAGGTCAAATCGTACGCACGCCACGTGGTCGATTTCGCGATCGTCAGAGAAGAAGATCGAGTTGGGACCAAGACAACTGCGCCGTGCCTGCTTCATCATCATACAAGGAGAGTGCCGTGAGCTACCTATCATTTCCTTCATTATCCGCCTAGATTTGATATTTTAGAGTCGAATAGCACTTCATTTTTCTGTGTGTTTTAAAATACTACTTCTTTTACAAGCATCTTTTTACTTCTTGCATCGTTTATTGTACATCATATTTTAAGCATTTCGTCATATTTGCATCATCATTACCGCTATCGCCTTCTTTCGCTGGTTAACACTAACACGTGTTTTCATTGCAGCGCCTTCCTTACGATAGCTACATCATTGTTAATCTCATGCATCCTCTTCTTTACAGCCTTATGTTATAAATTATCACATACATCTTGCTCCATGTTAAACATTTATGCGCTTATTTTACGTCCTTTAAGATTTTTAGTATCTCAGTTATTTTTAAATATCTTGCCTTTATGCTATATTTTCTGCCAGCCAAACTACGCCATTTCCTAGCACGTAATTTTTTGGATAAAATAATTTATTCGTAAATAATTCGTATTTACCGTAAATTCACCTTTCATACCTATCTGTTGCATCACTTGTTACGTTCGCACTGCAAACATTTTTCTTCATACCGATTTCAGAGAAAGTGGCCCTAAACGGGACTGAAATTTGCAAGCCGTAAACAGCGTGCACTTGGTCACCACGTGTTATCGCACCTGCCCGGCACGTCAAGGTCAACCGGCCGTTCATCGATAGGATAACAAAGGAGCGTAAGCCGTTCGCAATTTAATATTTTAGCTTTCTTTTCCCGTAACTTATTTGTCAGTCTATTATTAATATATATTTATTTGATTTTTTAACATTTGATTGAAATATTACATAACAATGACGAATACAGATAATCAATCGTCAGCTTCTTGCGATTCCGCTAAGTTTTTAGACGAATTATCAGAGCTTAAGATCAAACGTAGCTCAATTAAGGGACAGATAACAAAATTTTACAGTCTTTTAAAGACACTAGAAAAGGAAAAAATAACTTCCATTCAAATCAATGAGCTGACACTTAAGTTGGATAAATTCATGTTAACTGTCGATAAATTTGAGACCATGCAATCTCGCATAGAAGTTCTGAATGGTGCTGATTTAGTAAATGAACTTTCCGGAAGGGACAGTATAGAAGAAAACCTTCATCGTGTAATTGCCATAGCTCAGAACATTATTGAAGCGTCAAAGCCTAAAGAGGACTTCCATGACGCAGCTCAAAGCACTCCTTCTTGCAGCCATAGTCATCATTGTCAAAGGTCAATGGGCTTTAAATTACCTATGATTCAGATTCATAAATTCGATGGCGCTTATTACAAATGGTTCGAATTCCGCGACACTTATGAATCTCTTATTCACAAAAATGAGAGTATTCAGCCCATACACAAGTTCCACTATCTTTGTTCATATCTGAACGTGAAGCTGCACGCGTTATTTCTAACCTAGAAGTATCAGAACAAAACTATGCTCAAGCTTGGGAACTTCTATGCGAAAGATACAATAATGATCGTCAATTAATTACTAACCATCTTAATAATTTATTTAATGTTGAACCTTTACAGCGTGAATCCGATAAGTCATTAAGATACCTTAGTGATCATGTCACCAAAAACTTGCGGGCATTAAAAACGCTCGGCCAACCCACTGACCAGTGGGATACGATCATCATTCATATGGTTACAACTAAATTAGATCAAGTGACCAGTGCCAGATGGGAGGAATATCGTAATGGTCTTAAGGATCTTCCAACTTTAAATGATTTTAAAGCCTTCTTAAAAGCACGTGCAGACGTTTTAGAAACATTATTTAGAGCAAAAAAGAATAAAATTTCGAAACCTCAGCCTAAGTTTGAAAATAACCACACCAAATCATTCGTCATTTCAGCTAACAAGGTCAGCGACCGTGCGTCGTATGCCAGAGCAAACATCGCATCTTTGACTGCAAAGTTTTCAACAGTCTATCAACCATGAAAAATGAGCCCAAACCGCAAAACTCAAGCTCTGCTTCAACTGCTTGCGTCCGGATCACGACGCAACTCGCTGCCGCCTGGGAGGTTGTCGCGTATGTAAGAGGCGTCACAACACAATCTTACACAAACACACCACAGCCCCCACGACTTCTTTAGGTACACACCAAACGGACACACCTTTAGTAAACGCATCTGCACTTCCATCTTCCAATGATTTGTCTCCTGTCGACAAGGGCAGTGAGGTTTTAGCTTTCAATTCCCCTAACGTTATGTCAGCACTATTTTCATCTGAAGTATTGCTATCCACTGCTTTAATTGAAATATTCAACCCTCAAAATAATAAGGTGGAAACCGTCCGCGCCCTCTTAGATAGTGGAAGTCAGGCTTCTTTTATAACGAACAGCTTAAAATTACGTCTTCAGCTAACCTCCAAGCCCTCCAATACAACTAACGTCATAGGCATAGGGGACACATCAGTGAACATCGTCCCAGAGCGCTGCTCTGCAGTCATAAGGTCAAGGCAGAGTACATTCGTTCGCGACCATGATTTTCTAGTACTTCCTCATATTACAGAAAAACTTCCTAAGACAAACATCATGATAGATCATCTTAATGTACCATCATTTATAAAATTAGCTGATCCTTCCTTTAATCAGCCTTCGCACGGCTGAACCATTTAAGAACCTAGTATGAGCAGTGTAGTCAATTTTACAGGAGAGCGAAAAAACACATTTTCATTTACCCTACTGGTATACTTAAACTTTTGAAAACTTATTGATGTTTATTTTGAAGCTTAATAATTTAACTATATTTTTTTCAATAAATAAATTAATTAACTTTTAAATAGCAAGTTTTATGGCCCTTACTAACACTCAAATGGTTTTCTTTTTTTTTGCTTCGTAAAAACTCGAATCCAAACCCAGTATGGGAGTACTTCCTAGGTTTTAAAATGGTTTTTTTGGGTTTATACACCTTGTGGACCCGGAATCAATTTAGGTTCATTAGATACGTTGAATTTTTTTATCTGATAATCCAGCTCAGTAAATTAAGAATCAAATCTGAAAAAAAAACTGGCCCAGTGCGAGTCGGACACGCCCACTAAGGGTTCCGTACCATTAACTTACAATATTAGACAGTATAGGCAACACATTTGTATAGGAGCCCCCTTTAAATATATTTTTTTAATTTTAATTTAATTATTTATTTATGAAGTGAAATACAACATATTTTTCTGTGAATATTTTAAGCCTCTACTTGTTGCCATTATAAATATCAAGCAAAAAATGGCAAAAAAATCATGTTTTTTGTATGGGTGCCCTCCTCAAAAATTATTATTATTTTAATTTAATTATTTATTTTCAAAGTAAAGATACAACTTTTTAATCTCTAAATATTTCAAGCGTCCACCTGTTGCCATTAATGATAGAGATCAAAAAACGCTAAAAAACACGTTTGTTGTATGGGAGCCACCGTTTAAATACTTATTTTAGTCTGTTTTTAGTATCTGTTGTTATAGCAGCAACAGAAGTACATACATCATTTGTAAAAGTTTCAACTGTCTAGCTATCACGGTTCATGAGATACAGCCTGGTGACAGACAAACAGCGGAGGCTTAGTAATAGGGTCCCGTTTTTACCCTTCGAGTACGGAACCCTAAAAAACATAAAACGTAACGACAATCATGTAACGGGCAACAAAAATTTAGATAGCAACCAAGTTTTCAAATATGAATTAAACCAAGAATAAAAGCAAATCCATCACATGTTAATACGCGGCATACTTGCAAAAATACACATATAAGCATATCATTTTAGTTAGGATAAGTTTAGGCTAAACATTTGCCACTTGGTCAGGCTAAAGAAAACAAAATTAAATTTGCGTAACAAAAATATGTTGGTCGGGAGGTGGGATGACATGTATTTTTATTTCCCAGTAAGGCACATCGACCATTATAAAACCTAGTATGTTATGCACTTACTAGATTTCGAAATGGTTTTTGTTACTTACAGGTTTTTTAAAATGGTTATTTTGGGTTTGTGGTGTAGTTACTAGGTTTGGAGCCCCATGCCTTTTAGGCTTCTAGTTGTTTTATCGCAATTTCTGTCTTTGTATTCGGTAGGTACCTTAATATTATGTAGCTTTATGATAAAAAACGAAAATCTGAAAACATGTCCCTTACTAGGTTTTTAAATGGTTCAGCCGCGCAGATATACATCTTATCAGGAGCCGACATATTCTGGCAAATCATAGGCTCAGAACAACATCATTTAGGTCATAGACTACCTGTTTTACATAGTTCACAATTGGGTTGGCTAATATCAGGACCAATAATTAATCATACCATAAAAACAGATACAAGTCGAACTACCTTTTGTAACTTTGCTACTAATGATGATAACTTAAATATGCAACTTTCTAAATTCTGGGAGTACGAAGACTTCCCTCTTCATAACCAACCTAAACCATTCATAGCAGAAAGTGAAAAACACTTTACTGAAAATACTTTACGTCTTGACAATGGTAGATTTTGCGTTAGGTTGCCGCTTATAGATACCCCAGATTGTCTTGGGGACTCCTACTTCTCAGAAAGAAACGATTTCTCAGTTTAGAAAAACGTATCTCCCAAAATCAATCATCATCGAATTGAAACGAATGTACTCTGATTTCATTAAGGAATACCGTGATTTAGGGCATCTTTCTGAAGCTGTATTAACGCCACCTAATGTATCCTATTTTCTGCCGCATCATGCTGTGTTCAAAGAAAACAGTGAGTCGACAAAGTTGCGTGTTGTATTTGACGCATCGGCTCGCACTTCCTCTGGTTTTTCTATTAACGACCTACAAATGGTAGGGCCTAACATACAAGACTCTTTATTTAACACATTTACACGCGAACACTCACGCCTCTTACATGCGGGACCACAGCTCATGCTGGGATCCTTACGCGAACAGTTTTGGCCCATTGGAGGTAGAGACCTGGCAAGACGCACGCCTCGCAGATGCGTCACGTGCACACGTCATTATGGTAAAACAATGACTTACATTATGGGTAACTTACCTTCTCATAGAGTCACTCCTGACTTCCCATTTTCATCTGTCTCCGTTGACTTTGCTGGGCCTTTCCTCATAACGGATCGGCGGGGACGAGGATGTAAAATCACGAAATGTTATCTTTGCCTTTTTAAATGCCTTAGATATAAATGTATCCATTTAGAAGCTGTTAGCGAACTCTCTAAGGAATCTTTTATACTGTCTCTTCGCCGCTTCATTTCGCGCAGGGGTAAGCCTAGAGAAGTATACTGCGACAACGGTAGAAACTTTGTTGCAGCTGCAAGGGAAATTAATGATTTTTTTAAGCATCATTCAGTCTCTATAAAATAATTTGCATCTGATCATGATATTCAATTCATTTTCTCGCCGGCTTACGCTTCTAACTTCAATGGCTATGTAGAGGCAGGCATTAAGTCCGCCAAATTCCATATAAAGCGCATATTAGGGAACACGCATCTTACATTTGAGGAGCTATCGACTTTATTTTCTCAAATCGAGGCTATCCTCAACAGTCGTCCCATTTCCCCTCTCTCTTCCTCTCCTAACGACTACGTAGCGCTCACACCAGGGCATTTTCTCCTTGGCAGGCCACTGATGTCGCTTCCGGCCCCAGATCTACGAGAAATCAACGCCACAAGACTGGACCGCTTCCGACTACTAGAGTAAATGAGACAACACTTCTGGCAGCGATGGCAGGCTGAATACATTACCGAGCTACAGCATCGCTCAAAATGGAGAGTACGTAGCAGAGACCTACAGCAAGGAGACCTTGTTTTATTGAAGGAAGAAAACCTTCCCCCACTTCTTTGGCGATTGGGGCGAGTCAAGGCCTTGCATCCTGGCACGGACGGAGTACCCCGTGTCGCTGACATAGAGACCTCAAGAGGAATCATCAGGCGCGCACTCAACCGAATCTGTCTACTTCAAGAAACCTCTCTTGAAACCTGAGCTTTCAAGGGGGCCCAATATGTACGCGCCTGGACCAGTTCCTGCGGGGCGAGACGCGCGGAGTCCCTCTCCGCGCGTCGCCGCGAGCGCTGGCTCCAACACATCGGTCAGCCTATTCGACTCCGGCAGCCACGCACGATACACGCGCGCCCACTAATATTAATTGATCTATTTATGTAACTAGTAACTGCATAAAATCTATTACTCGTTACTTTCTTCGTATCATTTCACATCTCCCGTGCCCTCGTGCACACTTCTCATATTTCACAATTTTCTGAAGTCTCTTCGACTTAAAATAAAATGCCAACACACAATAATATAGCTGTACCGGATGAGGGTCGCAAGCCGTGGCCGTAAATGAGAACAGCGTTTTTCCAAAAAAGGCTAGCCCAGGCGCGGGAGTTTGACCCGCGGGAGCGCGCGGACGTACACTATCGTGTGATCGCGTGCAGCTACTAAAAAAAACATGGCGGGCCGACCAGCGCGGAGGGACCTACCCCTCCCGCGGCCCCCCTTCCCCACCGCGGACCCGCGTTCGGTTCCGGCGCCTGAGCTAATGCATCTTTATTCAAACTAAAAAACACAAAAAAGTACATATTATTCTTGCCTCACACGGCTAACAATAGCCATATCGAATAAGAACGATTTAAATTATTCTTTTAAAAATCTAAGAAATAAAAGAATATAAAAAAACGCTTTAATTTTTATGCCTGCGTGCGCCTATTCGGAGCATCATCCGTCATATCAATTCCATTAGTATGAAATGTAATGTTTCATGGGTAATAAAAAAAATTAGACCCTGTGCATTTAACTCGCTTTCATAACTTCTGAACTACACATTTTAACAGCATACAAAAAATTCAATAATCATTATTACTTCCCTTTCGGCTTTGTCGTAGTCGATAAAAAATATACGAACCGCTATCAAACGCCAGTAGTCATGTAATTAAATTAGATTTTGCAATATCATATACGAGACGCGCCTAACAAAAACGTGACTGTTCACAACACAATAGGTCTTGTCAACTCGTGACTCATCTTATTTCCTCTCATCAATCTTTGTCGCAAAAAGACTCGAAAAAGTATAGGCTGGTCTCAAAATATTGGGGTGTAAAATGAACAAAGTAAAGCCAATACAGGAGCTCTATTTTTGAATCACTCGTATGACATTTTGTAGGCGAATGCGACTTAATTTTGCTCGTCTACCAAGTCGCATAATTTATTTCATATTGACAGCCACAAACAATGACAATTCGAGCGATTTAAAAATACGGATTTTTAGATGACGAACGATATTCAGTAGAAATCTGCATGCGAGTGGTTCAAAAATTGAACCCCAGATTTTATATAGGTGTGGCAAGCCTGTACTCTTTGCTTGGCCGCCTCGAGAATGATGCTGACCGGTTAGAAAAAAGGAAGTTAATCAACTGAAATATAGGACAGCTGTCTTGAATTTTTCGTTCACTTGATGACTTTTGAGTTTTTCCTGTAAATTGCTGTACAATCGATTATATTTTCAATCCTCACTACCTTCATATTTTTCTGCTTTAGTTAGTTCCTGGCCCTTCTGAATTTCAAATTTTTATTCGGCGTGCTAAATCGCCGAATATGTGTGTGGGATCCCGTCGCTCGGGCTTTCCACAATAGGTATGATAAGGAAAATCTGATTTTCAGATGTTATCATTTAAATAAATAAAAACGCCTAAATAAGACCGCCTAAATTGTACCCCTCTTTATGAAAATGTATGTAAATGGCAACTTAGATCAATCATTCATCTAAACCAGATAACAATATGATAAAGACAAGGTACATACTAAGAATAAAATAAGTTATTATTGTAAGGGTACATAGTGAAACGTGACCTAAGAACGTGACATTATAATATACGTAAAAATTTAAGTAAACGTGTATCTAATAAATGTCTAATACCTGCTTAGGGTCTAGTTCGCCAACAGATGTTTAATTTTAAAACGCGGTTATAAGAACTGACATATTTTGTATGGGAATGGTGTTATATTAACAGTCAACTTACGTTTACCGGCTGTTGAGTTGGTGAACTCGGGTCTTAGAATAGTATTAAAAACCTACCTTTAGTATTCATTCCGAATTTATCCTAAAAACTCAGCTGGAGGTTACTGAAAGCACAAAGGTAACCGTTTAATCCGAGCCTAAAGCTTACTTAAGCCGAAAGTCATTTGGGTGATGTCGACGGCAGTTCGGATTTCTTATAAATGTAGACAAGCCAACCTAGCGGGTCGATAACAATTTCTATTGTGCCTGGAAATGATACGTGAAGGTTTTAATAAAAAGATTGATTAAAAAGATTTCGCATTTGGAATCCAGCCTCTGGCTAACATCCCGTTAGAAAATTACTTTTTGTA
Organism: Pyrausta nigrata; assembly: GCA_949316185.1. Classification (NCBI taxonomy): domain Eukaryota; kingdom Metazoa; phylum Arthropoda; class Insecta; order Lepidoptera; family Crambidae; genus Pyrausta; species Pyrausta nigrata. Next base: position 2,056,773 of record OX438950.1, on the reverse strand, counting down.
CCGTGTGTTATTCGTAGTCAACGCTTTTGATGTTTTTTGCCCGTCTGCGTCAGTAGGGGCTAATGTCTTATGTAAATTCGATTCTGGTGATGTGAAAGTAAATACATTTTCGATTGGTAGGTTTCAGTCGGTAGTTAGGTTTGCAGTACAGAAAACTTGATACTGATATTTTTTAATTTAAGCTTTTAACAAATAAAATAATTGCTCTCTTCAGCACTGCTACAAGATACTGGTCAAGCTCGGAGATAGCTAATTTAATGGCTGGCAAAGTTGTAAGTTTACACTTGTTATAAGTAGTACTCGAAGACTAACCGAAACCTACGAATGAGTGACATACAGTATTCCCGAGACAGCTTGGAGTTTTCTTAGGGCAATATTTTTTTCTACCCGACTGGGAAATAATGTTTTTCGAGAGTATGTTGTACGTATGTATTTACAATTGTTTGGCCCGCCCTATAACCCAAGGAACTAAAGGATATTGACCAAAGCCGGGCCCAGATTGCATCTTTGTAGTTTATATTTCAAAAATCATGTTTTAAATTATATTGCACTAGTAATTTTGAAATAATTTAACGAATAGGGGTTTAAAGTAACACTTAATTACAAAATTCATAAATTAATCACATAATTAATTCTGCAATCACAAAACATAACTTCGAAATGCCAAATATGCCATTGAATTCCTCGTTAACCCCTGATTATTTTTCAAAAATATTTTTTGTGTGTATTCTTTTAAATATTTATATATTTTATCCGAACAATTTGTAAAGACGCATGCTGACGCAAAGTGGGCCCAGTTTCTATAGAGTTTTGGTCAAGATCCTTTTGAAATAAATAGTAAATTTTGCAGTCAAGTGTTTTGTTTTTTTTATAAATACATTTGCTTGTTATATGAAACGGGTTTGCTCTTGACTCCAGACTAAGCCAGACGTGGCGTAGACAGAGTGAAGTCGGTTGAGCGAGCTCACCCAGAAGGTTCTGGCACTTCCACTTATTGACGGAACACAGCAAGCTACTTGGCGCCGGGCTCCTGTGGGAGGGCGGCAGATACCAGGCGGCACCTTACCTAACATAATCTTCAGGATGGTTCTCATAGAACTGTAGTTGATCTTTGGCTACACAAATTGAATTACCAAGGCATTACTACACTGTAGTAGTCATAAACGTCCAACTCAAAGCGTTACATAGATATTATAGCATAGTTTCGATTTACGCAGTTACTCGAGTCCAATAGTGTTCAATATCAGCAGTTCTATTGATGAGAGATGATAATTCAAGGTGTCCATTATTCAAGGTCTCAATAGAATCCATAGCCTAGTCTTGATAATTAGCAAGTTGTGCCACGGCACACTCCGATGCGTGATTATTACAATTGATTTTCTTTTGTGTCTCGAGTTAGGCAGCGTAAACCTGGCCAATTCGATGTTCGATATTCAAACATTTTAAAATGTGATCGAGTGCTTAGTACAGGGGTCGCAATGTGCCATACAGCCCGTTCCGTAGTTTTTGGCAGCGACATCTATTAATGTTTCACCTGAACTACAGTGATAGGTAGGTATTGTGAGTGAGAGAGATCTGTCAATGTCAAATTCAAAATGGCTACTGCTATTTTGTATTGTTGTGACCGTTATACTACAAATTTTCGTGTATTATAATCGTCGAGATGAGAATTTGCTACTCCGGCAAATAAACACATTTTGTTTAAGTGACTAATTTAAACAAAATGTGTTTATTTGCCATATGGAGAAATAAAGCTATTGAATACTTTGAAAAAACCTGGTCCAAGCCAAAGGCTGTTCTTGCATTAATAAAATGAATGATGGCTTGACATAGCTGTTGCTAATATGGTAGTATTTACTCATTTTTGGTACAGGTCTCCCCGTCCACAGCTTTCCAAATCCTTCAAAGTTTCAGAGCAGTTTAAAGTCTGGGTCGAGTTATGTAGTAAAAAGCTGAAAAACTTACCTGTTGAAGCTGTGTATCCAAAAATGAAAGTGTGCGACAAACATTTTATTGAAAATCACAGAAATCGCAATAGCCGCCTAAGTGCTTTGGCAGTCCCAATCTTACATCTTCCTTGTAAGTATTTATGTTCTATTAACCATAATAATACAAAGTATACACACATCAAAGTGATCACTTCTTTTTTGTAACGGTAAATTATATCATTACATATTATTGTTATAGTAATATTATTATTACAGGGTTTTTTTTATATTTTAGAAAGCACACAGCAAATAATGTTTTCTTCAAACAGTTACATTAAAAATATATATATAATCAGCTTATGCTAGTGATCACTAACTTTTTTGATGTGTTTATACTAATAAAAAAAGTAACTTTTAATTTATACCTATAAAATAATAGCGAAACTAAATTTGCTTGGAGGCTTAAATGAAAGCATTAAATTAGGCACAAGATATCTCTACCAAACTTTTTGTCAATCTTTATGAATTTTATTTAGCTGATCATTCCACCATTCTTACTACTTCTTACCATTTATTTATTGAACTACTTGTATGCATTTTTTGTAATTTGGGATGAAATAATGTACCTAAGTCATGGATGTTTATATGTATTTAAGTATTTCTATCCGTTATTCTAGTCACCATAGCACAAGCTCACGCTTAGTTTGGGGCTAGGTAATTGGTGTGTTTGTTGAAACAATTTATTTATTTATTATTAAATACCTGCCTGCTAATGTTTTTAATTATTGTCCCATATTTTACTAACACAAAGATTTAATTAATTAATAAAAAACAACTGATCTTGATCTTTACCACTTGAATGTACATTCGTCATTAGTCTATCACTGTACTGTTATGACAATTTATATATATTTTTAAATTATTATTACAGTTTTTTGGTAATTATATTTTTTGCATTACAAGTGATCCCGCTTTGGGTAAAAGCCTCCTCCATCTTTTTCCAATTTTTTTCTATCTTTTTCTTTCTTAGATAGATAAAGATAAGAAAGTTTATAAATAAGTTGCTAATTCTTATTATATTTTTATAAATTTCAGATATGTGTTCTAAACAATCAGATGACAAAACGAGCGAAAATGCTAATATCGAAAGCAATACCTCTAATATACCAATCGAAATGCCACTGTCGTCACATTAAGGTATGTTTTATTTATATTATTTAGTGAATGACTATAAATAAATTCACAGATGAATATTATGATATGATAAACTCTTTATTAAATTTCATGCATAAGTAATCTCTAAATAAATGAAGTAAAATGTTGATAACTTAAAAAAAATGTTTAACTGCCAGGCATAATAAACATATTTAACAAAAAATTTCAGATTTGAATCCAGAACCAAGTGAAACAAGTGAAACGGTGCTTTCTGAAATGACCACTAACTTACCGATTAATATACCTTTACTGTCATCGGATCAAGGTATGTATTTAAAAATCAACCAAAAAGAAGTGTGGTTCACTGTTTTCTGGACAGACATGACCATCCTCAAACACATCATCACTTAGCACAAATTTGATTGCCTTGAGCATCAAGCAAATTCTATTCATGGAAGCACATAACATGGTGTTTTGAGTCTTCAATAAAAATGCTAATTTCCAATACCTAATGATTTGACCATTATTATTTCATTTGCCTGTCTCTTTGCCCACATGGACAATTTTCTGTGGTTAAGTTTTGCAATTTTATTACAATTAAATTTTATTTTTTTCAGAATCACTTCCTGAGCCAAATGTTTGTGAAGCCACTAAACAAAGTGAAAGGATTCTTGTCAAAGACAACATAAACCTTCCACTTGATGTGACCATGCTGTCACTAGATCAAGGTATGTAATTGAACACTATTAATAATTTGTAGACCTATCAGATAAACGAATTTAGATACACTAACTTGACATCAAAGAGATCCCTCAAATTGTCCCTACTTTTTAGCACTATGGAACCTATTTTAATCGCCAGATTTTGACCATCTTAATATTTCTTGTATTCATTATAAACAATTCAAAATAATACCTTTTTGAGGGATCTCCTACAAATTAATTTAAAAAAAAAACTTTTTTTTATAATACTTAGTAGAATTACAGCTTTCAAAACGTGAATAAGAACTGGCCCCAAGGCAGATGCTTTCCTACATTTTAAATGCCTTTTCAAGTATATATTGGTTATGGCTATTGGAGAGGTTACCACAACATTCAAAAAAATATTACATGTTGACCTTGACTTAATTCAATACCAAAATTATTTCCAGTAAACATTTTAATTTCATTTTACAGGTTCGGGAAGGAAAACATTTAATTTATCTTACTACAAAGATACAGAAAGGAAAACCAGGAACTTGCGACGAGAAATCCTCAGATTAAGGAAAAAATGCAAATCCTTAAAATCCAGGCTGGAATCTGCAGTGAAATTATCAAATAGCAAGGCCTTTGAACGAGTCACGGCCAATATGACCCTGCCTGCAAAAATTTATACAAGAATGCAGTTCCGTGAATCGAAAAAGAAGCCCAAAAGTCGTCGTTTAACACTTGAAGAAAAAATCTTATCATTGTCGTGGTATATACAAAGTCCTAAGGCCTATACATTACTACATAAAAGTTTTGCATTACCATCCAGTAAGTCTCTAAGAAATCTTTTGAGTAAGATTAAAATTGAACCTGGGATCAATAAAACGATTTAAAAAAAAATAAGAGACACTGTTTCTGACATGAACGACGACGACCGTTTGTGTATTCTCATGTTTGACGAAATATCGATAAACCCCCAGGTCCACTATGACGCAAACAGTGACACGTTAAAAGGTTTTGCCACAATAGGGACCCAAAATAATATCGCAGACCATGCTCTCACTTTTATGGTCAAGGGTATAAAAAAAATTACAAGCAGCCTGTAGCTTACTACTTTACCCAAAATTTAAACAAAATTGATTTAAAAAAATGTATATAAGAAGTAGTGGGATTCGTCAAAAGCACTGGCTTAGAAGTAGTGGCAACCGTATGCGACCAAAGCACAAAAGTTTTGCATGAGAGGTAAGCTTTTGACACAATGTTGTGCAGAAACTTTAATCAAGACCCAATCGAAAACTTTTTTGGGAGTGTTCGAAGTTTAGGGGCAAGAAATATATCCCCAAATACAATTGGGTTTGAGAGAGCCTTTAAATCCCTCTTATTAAATAATTTTAGTTCGGCTCATTCAATTAAATCAAATTGTGAAGAGGATGTTTCTACATTTTTGCAATCAATCGGTGGACTTTTTTGTAAAAGAATCCACCGATTGCACAAATGTAGACATGGTAAAAGAAACCACGGAGGAATTAGTTATGAATGAGGAACTTTTTAGTACAACTGATGAGATAGAGGGCATTAGCAAAAAAGACTACGTATGCGGTTGGGTCCTAAAAAAATGTTCAAAAATCATAAAAGATTGCATTATCTGTAAAAGAAAATTATTTGTGTCAGAACGTGTGTCGGCCCATGCGTACATTTCAGTAAAAGAATACTATAACAAAGATTGGTTGTGCTACCCTTCAATCGAATGTGTAAGTTTTTTTGATGAAATTTCGAAAACGACCACTACGGTGTTGAAAAGAAATTTAAACACAAATAAAATAAAACAAAATATTAAGGCTTTCAATGAAATATTTGTCAATAACATATTTGACTGTCTTGCCCATAAAGAAGATCTTCGAATAAAGCTCGAAGATCTTATTATAAATGTCACTATAAACAGTTGGTGCCGTTCCATTAATAGAATTTTATGCGGTAAAATAGCTTATGATGGGGATGATGAAACAAAAATATACGCATAAATGTATTATAATAAACACAAACATTATAAAAATAAAAAGTAAAGTAATTATTATTGTTTTAATGTATCTACCTCTACCTACTTATTACTGCTACATCTCTGTATTACTGATATATAGGAAGGTAAACCAAAACCGCATATATTTTTACAGTGTTTTATTCAGTTTTTAAAATTTACTGCTAATGTGGTTTTTAGTTTATATTAGCATTTTGCAGTAAATTTAAAACTTAATCAAATACTGAAAATGTATGTGGTTTTGGTTTACCTTCCTAAATAGCAGTAGTATAAAAATGCATATACCTAAGTATTATAGGGTAGTATATATATAGGTATATCAAGTTGTAGGTGAACTACTAATAGATGGCGTTGGATTCGCATGAGAAGTTGGTGACACTAAAAACCGGCGAGATGGCACTCTATCCGGAGTATATTACTTTGCTCTATGGCTTAGTACTTTGAAGTTTAGTATTAGACGGGAGTGTTTGATTTTTCTATGAAGACGTGTCCTCGCGTAAAATAGTCAAAATAATTCTCATGTAAAAAAAAAGTATTAGAAAATAAAGCTGTGAAAGTGTTATTTAAATTTGATTTAATATAGTGCAGCGAAATTTAGGACATACAACGCCTTACAGTAGGTTGTACATCAACTTTTATATAATCTGTGGCTGTACGCTGGACTGGGTCGGCAACTAAGTCGGACCCGTTTCAGGGTAATTCTAATCACGTGTCTATACATTCGTAGAAGCTTTCCTAAGTATAAAGGACCCGTAAACATGCCAATATACAGGGTGTGGCGTAAATAGTGGTCCAAAGCAAAGGTGTGGATACACTGTACACTGAAGCACCACATACCAGTATTTAAAAAAAAATTATGTACAGGGTTTTCAAAAAAAATTTTTTTTTTAATTTTTTTAGAAATCGTTACCTTGCCTTACAAATTTGGTTATAATTTCCAAAAATGACGGTTTTTTTTTATCCATTTTTTTTATTATTATTGCTGATCACTTGTACTTAGTACTTCATTCGTTTTTTTTTTTTACAAACTGAATTTAATAAAAAAAATTAAGTTTCTTTCAAAATTCAATACTCACTGCTAGCAAATCGTTTGTCTTTCAATGCTTTTGGTGCAAAAAAAATGTACCACACTGTCAGTGCCCATTGTTTAAAATAAATGCCCATCTTTTGCTCTAAAATGGTGCAACAATAAGTGTTACGACTTACAGGAAAAAAGTTATTGCTTTTCGAAACAAAAAGGAGCCCAATTCAGAAAAACAATTTATTTGAAGTTCAAGGGTTTACAAGGGTTGTAATTTTTTTCTGTGTGGTCCAAAGCAAAGGTGTGGATACACTGTACACTGAAGCACCACATACCAGTATTTAAAAAAAAATTATGTACAGGGTTTTCAAAAAAAAAAAATTTTTTTCCACACCTTTGCTTTGGACCACTATTTACGCCACACCCTGTATATTAGTTTTATTTATTTTTTAAATTTGCCATTCAGTTTTCATTATTAAAACAAACATTAAAGTACTCGAAAAAGGCGCTTCGTTCCTAGAATGCTACGAAAGGCCATTTTGAAATTAGAAAAAATCTCAATTAAAAAAAAAGAACGTGGACGACTCAGTCGTCCGTGCTCAGCCGAGGCGACATCTCCTGAGGATGCCGCGTGGAGTGGCGAAACACGTTGAGGTTTTATGCACGTTGGTGTTGATTACTAACACCTGCATAAGCGTATTGAGGGAGGGCGAAAGGGGAATGTGGTTACGTTTGGTGTGGCTTTTATTTTTCCCATTTAATAATGGATTTCCGCAAAGTAACGCCTGAATTCTATCAATTATAGAATAAAATATATTTTCTGTAGTTGGAAAGTTCTACCGGCTTAATATTTTATTCTAGCGAAAACCCAAGCATCCCCTCGCACTGCAAGATCTCGAAACAGTTTAGATGTAAGTACTGTTACATATATAAATCCTTACCGTAAAAAGTATTCACATACAATTCCATTTTGCTCATTTATCTGTAATAAACTGCAATAATTAACTAAACATAAACAGTAATTGACCAAAACAAATAACCTGATGCTTTGACAGTGACAGATCCCATAGATTATCTATTCTTTTTAGTTTATTACGTCGCTGTCAAGCTCACGGGACTTTGTGTCAATTTAATGGTTAGTCTTTTTTCATAGTTGGGTCAATCTTGAAATTGGGCGTATTCGGTTGATTCCACTGGCACTTTTTAAAACTTAAGAGTTTAAACTTTTACTAACAAAAGGCTAAATATCACATCATTGTCAACATATTTCACAAATAGGCATCACTGTCACATGTTTAGATATAAAGATATATGATTTTAAAATTTTCGTACCAGGGGAATCAATATAAGATGCCAGGGGAATCAATTTTAATCAAATATCTACATTATAAAACTCTTCCGATACTAAGTGACTGACTGACAGACAATGCACAGCCGAAACTACTGAACGCAATAACCTCCTCCTTTTTTGAAGTCGGTTAAAAAGGTGAAATCTGGCATTCATGTTTCTTTGAGAGTGTAAGGAAGAACTAAGTGAGGAATTTTTAAATTCCATGCTGAGAGCCGACGCGGATGAATTTGCGGCCGCTAGGATAATACATAATAAGAATTAGAATTATTCGTTAAAGTATTTAAAAATTGGTTGTAGTATTTAATCCTAACCCAATAAAATATTTAACTTAAAATGTATAGTATTAACAGCATATGATCTTATATAATGACATACACTTTGCACGTCTTGCCGCCTCTATATCAGCGGTGCGAGAGCTAAAATCGGACTGCAGTGTTTAGTTTGATGTGCAATTCATTGTACACAATTAGTGTCCGACCGAATGTTCGGTTTCGTTTTCGGTTGAGTTTCGGTAAAAACACGAGTTTCGGTTTAGTTTCGTTTTCGGCGGCAAACTTGCCGAAACTACGACCGAAACCGAATGTGCATTCGGGAGTTTCCGCGCTGTTATCGATCATGTTCGGCACGTTGATGAAGACGTTGATGAGTGAATGAATCCGATCAGAGCCAATGTCGTGATTCGCTCGCTTGTTTGTTGCTGTTCGGTTTGTTTTGTTGTGGTGGCGAGTTTTCGAGTGATTTATTTTGAATCTGGTAAGTTTTATCTCGTTTTTTGTCGTTATAACATAAAAGCGGGTAGTAAACATTAAAAAAAATATTCAATATGACTGATAAAAGTATAATAATTAGTTTATTTATTTATTTTTTTGGGATAACAAACAGCAACCACAATATATCTTAATCTTTAAATGTGTTATAATAATATAGTTATATAGTTATAATAATATAGTTATACTAAGTTTAATCTAACCTATAATTTATTTTTTTTGGTTCGCAAATGCTATACGTAAACAAACATTAGTTAGTTAGTTAGTAATGACTATAGTGCATTTCATGGTGATAATATTATGGATTCAGAGTTTCAAAGTTCATTTTAGTATTTATCACCAAGGTTTCCAAGTGGCAAGTACAGTAGATACTAACTTACGTACTACCAATTTTGTTTTGAGAAATTATTAAGGTAAAAGACCCGAATATACATTTTTACTTTTTTGACTGAAGGGTCATAAAAAGTGTCAAACTGAGTTTATAAGAAAGAAGTTTAAGTTTATTTGTTCTTAAGATAAGAGTGATTTATTTTTGTTTATTTTATTACTTCAATATTAAGTAACTACTTATACCTATTGTGATTGTGATATTAGTAACTATGTGAAGAAATCTATGTGATTTAAAGAGAAAACAATAAAGACTGACTGATTATAATAACGTTTTCTTTATTTTTTCCTCAAAATATGAGCCCAAGTTTCGGTTTTGGTTTCGGCCGAAATAGACACCGTTGCCGAAATTCGTTTTCGGTTTCGGTTTCGGTCGTAAAACTAGTTTTGGTCGGACACTATACACAATAGTAAAATTTTTATTAAATAAAAATTTTACTTTCATATTATGATTATTCATAATATGAAAGTATGATAAATTAAGGAAGCTTTGATTCCCCTGGCATTTTCCAGGGGAATCAATGGCAGGGGAGTCAAGAAAAGATAATCTTATTTCGATTTTATTTCAATGGATTGATTTTTGCCAATGATTATTACAACAACAATTAATAGTCCAATGTACCCTACTGTTGATCCTAGTAAAGAAATTATTAATCATCAAAAAACATTTTTTAAAGTGGCCAGGGTAATCAATGACCTAGTGAAACAAAGCCAGGGGAATCAAATTCTTACCTTCGTAAATCTGGCTTGGAAACATCGAGACGCGTGACCTCTCCTCGCGATGCTCAGAGCGCGACTAAAGCCACCTTGCCGATGTGACGCCTTTGGCGTAGACATTTATAATAGCAAGGCAGGTGGCATTTAGTGACGCGCCAAGGGAATCAATCGTTGCGCTCGGACAAACAAACTATTTTTTTATTTTAAAACAGTGATTGGCACAGACTTTGTGTATTTATTAAATCATTAAACAACTCATCCTTTAACTCTTCAATTACAAAAAATCTTATATTTATGACTATAGATAGGTAAATTTTTAATGGTTTGTTCAAAAAATGACAAAGGGACAGCCCAGGGGAATCAAATATCAAGGCTTCAAAGATTTTTTTCAGATGTTTTAAGCTAAAATAAACACCGTTTTTGTTGTGCCCCATTTAATTTAAACATTAAAGTAACAGAAAAAAAAATATCTTACATTAAATTTTAAACGTTATGGGTAATTTTTGCCCCCAGACATTGGTTTTTTTGGCTTTCAAGATTAACCCAGTTCAGTTTATTTTATTAACAATCTGTGTTGATGTTTATTTGTTTTATCTGTTAAAATTAGATTTTGTCATACTACCATGATTTATCATAATAGATTATTTCTAAATTGAGTTTTGTTTAGTCTAGTGAACGGACTTGGCTGTATGGACTGAGGTCCTTTGCTATTTACTTATTGCTAAAAGTAATTTTTTTTTCAACTTGTCTTACTATGACGTTTCTTCCTGATTCTCGAATTATTTAAAATTACTGGTAGATGAGCTGACCATATAAATAGGGCGAAACGGTCTTCAAGGCTCTTTTTCTCTGTCGCCTTCTGAAGACTAAGTTCATCTCCAAGTCATCCGAGCATCGCTGACTAACCTGTGTGAAAAGTGTGAAGCCCTTGTACAAAGTTTCCTGCTTAGGCCATCACACATTTATCCGCAAGTTGTTCTCAAGTTATTATCGTGAGTATTCTTTTCTTCCCCGTTTTGGGTTTACTTTGTGATCATTTTGGCGTCTCAATGACCCCTGATAGGTTATGTGTTCATAGTTGCTTTCTATTCCTAGGATCTGGAGGCGTAGAACTACCTTTTATACCCTTGTGTGGCGTGGGATCAGCACCGACAGGTTGCCCTTCTGCCCTTATATACTCTCCAAAAACCCCTTACAGGTAATTTTTATACTTTTTATTTTTTATGAGGGTAGATTTGAGTTGTAAAATGTACTTAATTCTTACTTATTAGCAACTAAATTCAATTGTTTTCAAGTGTTTTACTAGAATTTAGCATTCAACCTTCCGTCCAAGTACCCTTACAACAGTTTTTTAATAATTTAAAGTGTGGCGACATCACATACGTCTGCATCAAACCAGCATCAGCGTCGGACTGTAGGAGTGTTCCGATCTACTACGGCCGTTTACATTTTTGCCTTTTAGTAGGTAATCGGTTAAGTGTTTATATTCGTCTACCGACAATTTCTTGTATCATCATGTCGAGTGAGATAGATATATTATGTGATCGTACTCTTTCTAAATTAATTCGTATGTAGGTAACGTAAGTTTTAATTATTTGTTTTCATGTTGTGTGTAATAGCAAGATAGCCGGTCTCGTTTTAGCAAATGCCCTAGTTTTGTATATAAGTAGGTCATTTCTTAATAAATTCATTCATTACTGTTTTGGACCTCTTTAACTTACCTATCTTCGCCACATACTTACTACGAAGCACCCTTTCACAGTGGTGACGCCGTCTGAGTTGAACATCAATTCAGGTCCAGCTAAATAACATTAAAATGAACATCAACGAAGGAGCAGGAACGTCGCAAGATACTTCACCCGCCGTGCCACCTACAGTTATCTCCGTAATGCAAGAACAGCCAGAGCTATCGGGAGTTTCGGTCGGACTTCGTATACCTCCTATATGGCGAGACAAGCTTAGAGGATGGTTTGCGCACTTTGAAGCAATTTTGAAGTCGCAGAAGAAAGGCGATCAAGCAATGTACGAGCTTGTGTTAGGCCAATTGAAACGTCAAGACGTCGACAAAATATATGATATTTTACTGCGGCCACCAGAGGAAAACAAATACATGGCTATCAAGCAACGCCTACTGCAAGTATATGAAGACTCAGAACAAAAAAACGTTCAACGCGTCATAGCAGGTATGGAACTCGGAGATTTGAAGCCATCACAGCTTTTACGAAGAATGCAGAACCTAGCCGGTGACCACCTGTCTACCGTCACACTGCGAGGAATGTGGCTTAATCAACTGCCAGCCTAAATCAGCTCAATTATAGCTATCAGCGAAAAAAGCAGTCTCAGCGAAGTTGCACTAATGGCTGATAAAATGATGGATCAACAATCACAGCGTGAGATATCGGCTATTAATCTACCCCCTAAACAATCTTCTACACCACAACCAGAGGCATTCGCAATCGACCATCAACACTCATCTTCTTCAAAATACGCGCGTTCACTGGAAGAAAAGATTGACAAGCTAACAGAAGCAATAACCCAACTTGTAACGAACAACAATAATCAACGTGGACGCTCACCTTATCGCAACTGGAATCATAGGAGACAAGCATCCCGATCCAATAACCGCAACCAAACAGCCAATCGAAGCCTCACACCCAGCAACTCACCGTACTGCTACTATCACCGCAAGTTTGGTCAAAACGCAAAAAAATGTGCAGATAATTGCACATTTTTGAAGAAAACCGCACCGGAAAACTAGAAGCAGCGTTGGCAGAGACGGGAACCAGCGCATTGGACCACTCACACCGTCTTTTTGTTACCGACAAGAGAACCAAACTCATATTCCTGATCGACACTGGTGCGAACATCTTCGTGATTCCGAAGAAAATTGGCCAACAATTGAAACCTACTAAGTTCACATTGTACGCTGCCAACAATACAACTATACCAACTTATGGAGAGAAGTCATTGGAGCTAGACTTGGGCCTACGTCGACCTTTTCGTTGGAACTTCATTATCGCTGCAGTCAGTAAACCGATAATTGGTGCTGATTTCCTGAAACATCACAAGATACTCGTCGACATCGCGGGTAGAAGCCTGACCGACAAAGTTACGAATCTATCTGTGACGACATCAATTTCAACCTACCCCACATCAACAATTCGAAGCATTGACTCCAAGAACAAATACCACGACATATTGGCCGAGTTTCCATAGAGTTTCCATCCGAGTTTGACATAACTCGATTGTCTTCAATGAGAGAAACACCGAAACACAGCGTTTAACATTATATCGAAACGAGTGGACCGCCATTATACTGCAAAGCAAGACCAATACCACCTCACCCTTACGCTGCAGTAAAAAAAGAATTCGAAGTCATGATGGAGCAGGGCCTATGTAGACCTAGCAAAAGCCCTTGGGCAAGCGCACTGCATGTAGTACCCAAAAAGAACGGCGATCTCAGAGTTTGTGGAGACTACATAAGGCTGAATGCAATCACAAAACCTGATCCTTACCCTGTGCCACGCCTGAAAGACTTTACCTATCAACTAAACGGAAAGAAGATCTCCACCATTGATTTGAACCGAGCATACCAACAATTGCCTGTATTCAGCGACCACATAGAGAAAACAGCAATAATCACGCCTTTCGGCCTCTTCGAGTTTCCGAGAATGTGCCCAGGATTGAAAAACGCCGGACAAACCTTTCAACGGTTTATACACCAAGTGCTGCAAGGACTTGATTACGTCTATCCATTCGTGGACGATGTCCTTATAAGCTCTGAAGACCAGGAATCCCACATTCATCATCTACGCACAGTGCTGAGCAAACTAAACGAATACGGAATTACTATCAATCCGTCTAAGTGTACGCTGGGAGTAACAGAAGTCAAGTTTCTCGGATACACAGTATCAGAACACGGCATAAAACCACCCCAAGATATGGTCAGCGCAATCACATCATATCCACGACCGAACACAGTTGAAGAATTACGACGATTCCTCGGTGCTGTAAATTTCTTCAGAGATGCACTACTACAAGCTGCGTCAATCCAAGCGCCACTCAACGCATACCTACACGACAGCAAGCGCAAAGATAAAACGAAGATCGTCTGGACTACAGACGCTATAGACGCATTCGAAGCTTATAAAGTTAGCCTACAAAACGCAGCTTTACTCGCGCACCCTTCACTTGACGCACCGATTGCCCTAATGTGCGACGCATCTAGTAACTGCGCCGGAGCCGTGCTACAACAATATCAAAACGACAAGTGGCAACCACTCGGTTACTTCTCCAAGAAATTCTCCGAAACACAACAGCGATACTCAACATACGACCGTGAACTACTATCAATCTATATGGCAGTCAAACATTTCCGGAAAATGTTCGAGGGAAGACAACTTATAATATACACCGATCACAAGCCTATCACGTACGCCCTGCGCAAGAAAACATCGGACACTGAAACTCCACGTCGCACTCGCCAGCTATTATTTATCAGTGAGTTCACAAGCGACATACGTCACATTAGCGGGAGTGAGAATATTGTTGCCGACTCGCTCTCGCGCATCGAAGAAATAGTTTGCCCGAGTACCCTGAACTATACTCAACTTGCTTCGGCACAAGAAAGAGGCGAAAATCTACAAGAACTCATAAATCAAAACAACCTGAAATTCAAGAAAATTCAACTGCCAAACACCAACTGCAAAATATACTGTGAAACATCAACTGCAAACATCAGACCGTACCTACCTCAAAACTTTCGTCGTATAGCATTTGTGGGGAACTCACCCACATTTATTTATTCACAACACATAGCACATAAAAATATTATGACTAAAAATATTTATTTACAAATTTTATTACCTATTTATTTACAAACTACAATATGTACACAATTATCCACACAACATATACTTACACATAAACTACTACACTATATTAACTACACTAATTTATTTATTTACATATACATAACATTATAACATCGTCCGAGTAATTTATCGGATGCAACCGGCGAGCTTGCTGGCCGAGTGCTATGGAAGCGCACCGCTCCATTTGTGCGAGCGTCAGCAGTTTTGTACGCGAACGAATGCGCAGGCGGCTGCGCTCGCCAGTCGAAATCTATACACTTCGCGCGGAGCCCGTATCACTCGATGATCGCTCGATGCCTACGATCGTAACTAGCCGCGCGTATTTATTTTTGTTTTGCTTTGTGTCGTCATAAAAACGTTTCGAATATTCTTCCTATCTGTGCTATCTATCTTCTATAACTCTGATTCATGTAATTTAGTGCTTGTGTACCTAGAACAATATAGAAGTGAATCCACCAACTGTTCTCATTTATTGGAGTCAACCTCATTCCAGCACAATAGTAGTGGCAAGTGCTAACCTTGCCAACCACCTAAAAATTCAACGCCGTACACGACCTAAGTCATCCAGGCAGCCGCACGACACGAAAGATGCTAACCGAAAAGTATTTCTGGCCATCGATGAACGCCGATATCAGTAATTGGACGAGAGCGTGCATACCATGTCAGCAGACTAAGATTCATAGACACACTAGCAGCAGTTTCACAACATTTCAATCTGCTGAAAGGTTTCAACACCTACATGTTGATATTGTCGGACCACTACCGCCTTCACAACACGGCCACAGATACCTACTTACCATGATAGACCGGAAAACTCGTTGGCCTGAAGCTATACCTCTGCACGATATGACCGCCGAAACTATCGCAAAACATGTTTATGAAGGGTGGATCGCTCGGTTTGGCTGTCCTACTACGCTGACGAGTGACCAAGGACGACAGTTTGAAAGCCATTTATTTACGTGTCTAACCAAACTACTTGGCATCGAAAAAACAAGAACAACTGCGTATCACCCTCATGCAATGAGATCGTAGAACGCTGGCACAGAACATTCAAGACAGCCCTCACAGCGAGCCTACAAAGCCGTAACACGAAATGGCTAGACGCCTTGCCTACCGTTCTACTAGGACTACGAGCTGCTACGAGAAACGACACGGGAGTAAGTGCCGCACAGTTAACCTACGGTACTAGTCTGAGATTACAGGGAGATTTTTTCAATAACACCCCGATGACGTCACAACACCCAATGGACTACACTTTCGTCGATCAACTACGTCAAACAATCAACGAGTTCAAGTCGTCAGGACCTCATCGGAATAACACTAAAACATTCGTGCACAAAGATCTTCAATCATGTGAAAGTGTGTTCCTGCGAATTGACTCCGGCCGTAGATCACTGCAAGCTCCATACGAAGGGCCCTATCCAGTACTACGACGCGACGACAAAGTATTCCGCATACAACTTCCCGAGCGTGAAGTCAACGTATCAATCGACCGGCTCAAACCTGCATACACAATGAACGAGGAAAATGCCTATCACAACAACACAAACACTACGAAAACTCCGAAGATCACTGCAACTACAACACGGACACGATCAGGAAGAATAGTGAAACCAGTCGTACGCTTCGCTTGATGTGGGGGTGCTATGTGGCGACATCACATACGTCTGCATCAAACCAGCATCAGCGTCGGACTGCAGGAGTGTTCCGATCTACTACGGCCGTTTACATTTTTGCCTTTTAGTAGGTAATCGGTTAAGTGTTTATATTCGTCTACCGACAATTTCTTGTATCATCATGTCGAGTGAGATAAATATATTATGTGATCGTACTCTTTCTAAATTAATTCGTATGTAGGTAACGTAAGTTTTAATTATTTGTTTTCATGTTGTGTGTAATAGCAAGATAGCCTGTCTCGTTTTAGCAAATGCCCTAGTTTTGTATATAAGTAGGTCATTTCTTAATAAATTCATTCATTACTGTTTTGGACCTCTTTAACTTACCTATCTTCGCCACATACTACGAAGCACCCTTTCACATAAAGTAATTTGGTACCGTCTCGGGTAACCATTTTAGTACTGAGTGTGAACAATTTTCAAAGTAGGTTATTTGTCACATTTCAGGGGTTTTTTTTACCTCCTTACTGAAGTCTGCGTTTGGCCCTCGGCTTGCGCAGAGCCACGTGTGCCACTGGCTACTCGTCCTACCCTCGGTGTTGCATCACATTACCCGCAGAGGAAAGTTCTATCTTTTTAATATTAGTTAATTTACTTGTTTTGGGAGGCACGCCCTTAAAATAGTGTCTGGCGCCCTACCTTTTTCTTACAATTTACTTTAATCTACCTTACTGCTCCATTTTGTTGTGCGTGACCATTCTCCAACGCTCGGTAAACCCAAATATCTTGCCCGCGCTCTACCTATGAGCTAAGCCTTATTTTTTATTAATTTATAAATTGTACTATATTTTACCATATTTCTTTATTTCATTATATTGTTACTATTATATTGACATTTGTTATTTAATAAAAATGTTAAATAAATATAATAACTATTACCAAACAGTTTTTTAATTTAACAATACTTATTGACACTTGCCCTATCAAAATAAAAACAATAGGTACCCCTGATCCTCAATACTTCAAGCCGTTTATGCAGTGACAGGGAATATAGAAATGACAATAAAACATGAGAGCATCGGTGGCGTCGTAGCTAGCGGGCTGTCTCTCATGCGGGAAGGTACCGGTTCGATCCCACGTGCCGCCATGTACCAATGACTTTTTCTGTGTTATGTACTAGATGTTTCACTAACCGATGCTTTACGGTGAGGGAAAACATCGTGAGGAAACCTGCACTTTCGGGCGACTGATTGTGTAACCATGATCCAAACTGGTGAGGTTGAGGGTGATAAGGGTTAGATCGATGTATTACCTGTCAACAGAGATGCATACGAGGATGTTGGAGGAGAGGTAGAGCCCGAAGGCGCGCAGCACCTGCAGCAGCTTGCAGAGCAGGTTGCCCACCAGCCACGCGTTCGTGTACTTCCACCCGATCTGGGAACAAAACAATACATGTACTTACAGTCGCCAGCACTGACAAAATTGGTTCATAATTTGTTTTTTTTTAATTTGGAATGGGTTTGCTCTTGACCCTAAGAGTTTTAGACTCAACCATGTACGACAAAAAGTTGCTATTAATGAATAAATCGTATATTCGTGCCTCAAAACAACGTTTGTGTTTTAATGCCGATAAAAGTTATGAGAATAACCATAAAAATATAAATCATATCTTGCATGAATCTGCTATGAAATTGGCAAATTTTTGTCTACTTGGAAAACCTGTATAAAGTACGAAGTCTACAAACAAATTCTAAGGCAGCATTGAAACTGTCTAGCAATTGATTTGTTTATTTATTGTTTATGGTAAATTATTTTTTAAAAAATAATATATTTTTTTATCAAGGCGAAAAGGTATACTCAAACATAGTGCAATATCTTTGCTCGTTTGTGTACCTACAGTTTGTACAATTCTTAGAGTCGAAATAAAAGGAAAATGCAACTCAAGCTTTTAAAGCTTCTTTCAAAGCAAAACATAACGTGATATTATCGTACTCGAACTAGATTTCAATCTAATTTTCCCTTAGACTAATGTTAATTCATCCAAGAATTTTAAAGTTTTATTTTTATTGTAAGCTTTGTATAAGTATGGTTATTGTTTTTTGTTGTTGAGAGTTAAGGAACAGAGAGTGCACCGGTATATTCTCCTTCTTTTTCTTTCCGTGTCGACTATGGCGTTATATTTTTGAGGACCAATACTCGGCAACTGACAGAGCATTATTAGTCGCGCTATACAGGTCCGCACGTGTGCAGGTGTAAGGGCACGTAGAGCAAAATTTATAATTAGGTGTGCCATTGTACGGTTTGTACTCTAGAGTGGTGAATGGTAGATAGAAAGTCACTGGTAAGAATATACAAGAGTTTATTGTACTAAGGAACACAAGAGTACAGAGTTAAAACGATACTAAATGGTGAAGAAAAGAATGGAGAAATGATATGAGTGAATACGCGCGATTGGTATGGTGATCGGATAGACACTAAAACATACAATTGAATTTAAATCATAAGTTGAAGTAATGACCTAAATTGAGAAATCGAGTGCCACGGGCAATTCATGCTGACGCGCGACTTGCAGAGTTCAATGTACGGTCAAAGATCGTACAGCCATTGTCTGTAGAGAGACACCATACAGGCTTGCGCCGTCCGCAACATAACCCCTTCTGTACATGTTCTCTTTGCTTCATTTTTACTGGTACTTGCACTTCACTGCATTGTTGTTCATCAGAACTCTAGCTTCTGTGCTAGAGGTCCTGGGTTTAAATCTCGTGTTAGGCCGTAAACCCGTTAGATCACATAAAGCCGTTAGACCCACGTCAGGTGCACTCCCTGTTGCGCTCACACTTTTGTGCACTATAATAACTATACGTGAACGCGAATAGAGTTACGTGAAGCCACAAAATGAGTTAAGAATACTATTTACGTTACGCCTCATCATTGAAAACACTTTTGTGCACTATAATAACTATACGTGAACGCGAATAGAGTTACGTGAAGCCACAAAATGAGTTAAGAATACTATTTACGTTACGCCTCATCATTGAAATTTAGGTATTTTGCATCCTGCAAACAGTTGCCATATTGCTCGAAAACCCTCTACATAAGTACGCATTCCCGTTCAAACGTGCCTAATAACACGGGAAGTTGGGCAGTAGTAATTAAAGGAGTTTGCCTACATTACCGCAATAGATTAATTGTGTTTGGAATAGTAGCGTAGCACAGTCGTGTTTTTGAAATTAGATCTACGGCGGCGTTTGGTAGCTAGATGAAACTGGTTGTTGACGTGCGTAGCGAGCCCAGGGTCCGCTTTGAACCATGATCCATATGTACACAAAAAGTAAAACATGACTACAATCAATAGATTGTTTGTTTTTAGAACATAAGCGTTACTCAACCATATTTTTTTAATTTAGAACCTACCGCTGCCCAGCCGGAGCGCTTGGGTACACAAAAACTAAAACAATATTTTAAACAAGATTAAAATGTTATTTTGTATATTTAGTACTTTGAAACAAAATATTTTTGTGGCCATTGAAAGTATGTGTATCGTAATCGTCAACCATAAAATACGCTACCATACTAATAATACCAAGACCATTGACCAAGATATTGTTATGAGTGGTAGACGTGGAGATTCCGATAAGGAGACTGGAATTACCTAAATTATACTCGTACAACACAAACTTTAATGTTATTAACTTAACTTTAAAGTTGTCTGGAAGAGATTGCTCCCAGCGATAAGACCGCCTACATTGTACCTACCAACATGTTTTTTTTACTTTATGCTTGTAAAGTGTTTTTCTGGTTGGAATAAAGATTATCTATCTATCTATCTTCACAAACTAAATAACGTGGCCCGTCTGATTACTGGGAAGATATTGTTTGGTATATTTCGACCCATGTTTCTAAGATAAATTTGTTTATTTAACTGATTCTAAATTCACTTTACTTCTAACGGTTAGTTTTGTAACAACTTGTAGAGCTCAATCCCGCGTGCGTTAGAAAATCCGCATGTCTCTAAAAATGCCTTTACAGCCAAAAATACTGACAACGTGTAGGCGCCACTATGTAGGCGGTCCTGGGCCCGATTCTCGTGCCATCGATATTATATCACATGCGATATTTATCGAATAAACATGGCGGATATCACAAAATGTGATAAATATTCGTCATTTTCATACTTCGAGAATACGCAACAATATGCAACGACGAGTTGCGCGCGCGCTGCGGTACGGTGCGTGTGCTATTTACTCCGGGGCGCGCTCGTTGGCAATATTTACGTTTCAAAATGATTACGACATTAAGATGTGCAAGTTGCAATGTAGTGATAAGTGAGCTTCTAGCTTACATTCAAAACAAGATTTCAATAGTTACTGAAGATAGCCTAGTGAAAATCTGTATGTCAACGTTCAGCAGTGGATAAATTAACGAAGCGTTAACATTATTATTTGAATCGCTGCCATCGGAACAACGCCGAAAAACACGAAAAGGCCAAGGAAAAGAAAACCGCGAGTTATTGGATATTATTAGTGTTTTCAAAACTGTGGATTGCGATGTGATGCCTGTATTTGTGGCACGGGACCTGGAAAAGCTCCCGCCAATAACATTTGACCATCTCGATGTCTCTAAACTTCTCAAAGACATCGTTATAGTGCAGTCTGAGATAAGAGAAATTAAATCTTCATACGCGACATTGGAGCAACTGGAGGACGTTAATAGACAGATTCAGAATATTAAATCTGTATCAGCACCGTTTTCTATCAGCAATATCAATGTCAAGAGGGGCAGTGCGTATCAAGACAGTGGACCTATGGGTTATCACACCTAAACGATTCCACTTTATAGGATCAAAATGATAAATCTGAATGTGCTACATCATCACCGTGTGGGAATGATTTGCAAAATCGAAGTTTGATTTCAAATCAAATGGAGGGTAGTAGTGACACAGTGGCAGCTATTCCGATAAAAATATTACCGTCATCAGTGAACGGCGCCGGCATGAAAACCGGTGATACTCGCAAAAGTGATCGTACATCTTCGTTGAGCGGCGGCGACACGGGCGCGTTGCCTAGTGGGAGCAGTGAGTCATCGCCTACGACTGATAACAGGAACGACGATCAGCTGTCCGGCATGAACAAGGTTTCGTTTGCGAATGCGCTTAAAATAATTCCAGCTCCTAGAAATAATAGTGTTTCGAAATCGAACAATGACTGGACGCTAGTACAAAAACGAAAGCCATACAAATACAGAGGCTTAAATGGAAAATTGGGGAATGGAAAAGTAGAACCTGAACAAAGATTCAAGGCAGCTGAACGGAAAGTCCCCATTTTCATTACGAATGTACATGAGGATGCGCTGGTATCTGATATAAGGAATTATATCTTTAATAAAACTAAGGAAACTGTGTATCTTGAGAAGATTCCTATGAAAAATCCCAGTGGACATGACGCATACAAGTTCCTTATCGAGAGTTCTAAATCGCAGATGTTTTTAGACGAGAAATTATGGCCGAAAGGTATTATCTTTAGACGTTTCATTTTAAAAAGAAAATCTCGGAGGAGACAGTACATGCTACTGCTCAACTCAATGACGGTCAGTTGAAAGATACACAATATGGCAAGTGACACCTATAAATTAGTTAGCTTTAACTGCAAGAATGTGAAACGCTCTGTGGAGGGGATTCGTGAGCTATGTAAAACGTCTGACATAATAGCGCTGCAAGAAACATGGCTTTATCCGAGTGACCTGTCATATTTAAGCGATATTGATGACAAATTTGGATGCACGGGAACGTCAGCAGTGGATACAGCAAACGGGATGCTACGTGGTCGTCGGTGGTGTCGCGTTGCTATGGCGGCTTAGTGCATTTTCCAATGTGTCAGTGATTAAATGTGATAACCCGCGCCTCTGCGCGATACGGGTGCCGATGCGTGATCGTGCAATCGTAGTTGTGTGCGTATATATGCCTACAGATGTGCATGCGAACCTTGTGGAATTTACGGACATCCTCGGCTCGGTAAGCGCCATAATAGATAATAATAACACTGAGTGCGTATACATATTAGGTGACTTTAATGCCCATCCTACTGAGCAGTTCTATAAAGAACTTAAATTGTTTTGTGAGGAACAAGAATGGTCATGTGTAGATGTAGATAGGTTACGAGGATCGACTGATTGTTTTACTTTTGTAAGTGAGGCCCACGGCTCAAAAAGGTGGCTTGATCATTGTCTGACATCTAAAGCCGCTCTGCCGTCTGTTTGCCGTGTTTATATAAAATATGATGTTTTATGGTCGGATCACTTTCCTCTGGTAATTAAATGTAATCTTGATGCTGTTCCACCCAGAATATATGAGACTGTAAAACATGTCGTAAACAATGTAATATGAGGTGAAAGAAGTGTAGGGCAGATTGAATCCTATCGCGATCAATGCCATGCACACCTAAAATTAATTGATTTCCCAGCGGAATTTCAGAAGTGTGCCGATCTAACATGTAATATTTCGCATCATGCTCAAGTTATTGATAAGCTGTATAGTGGTATAATTGGAGTTCTATCGGAGGCATCGATAGTTAGTAGGGGGGGTTGCTGGTGGTGGTCGTGGTAGGAAGAAATCAGTAAGAGGGTGGAATTTGCACGTCAGTGAGGCTCACAGGATGGCTAGACAAAAATTCAATCTCTGGTGTTGGTGTGGTAAACCGAACTCGGGCTCTGTATATAACGAGATGTGTGAAGCTAGAAAAAAGTTCAAGAGTCGTCTGAAGTGGTGTCAAAACCACGAAGAACAAATAAAGATGAATATTCTGGCTTCACATCACTCAAGGAATGATTTTCGATCTTTTTGGAAGGTCACCAATAAACTTAGCACCAAACCAGCCACTCCTTTGTATGTCAATGGCGTTAGTGAGCCCAAAGGCATGTCTGAGGTTTTCAAAGAACATTTTACGGTTAAATCTCCGCTCTGTGCTCGATTTTGAGGCGGGTAAGAAGATGGGTATAAGATGCACAGCAAAAGAAGTTGAATGTATCATAAGAAAAATGACCAGAGGCAAGTCTCCTGGCCACGACGGATTAAGTTTAGAACACCTGCTGCATGCTGGACCACACTTGCCGAGACTGTTGTCTATGCTCTTTCATTTCTGTTTCAGCCATTCTTACCTGCCCCAAGATATGATATAAAACAGTGGTGATTCCTATAGTTAAAAATAAAACTTCTGATCTGTCAGATAAGAATAACTATAGACCTATTTCACTAGCCACTGTTATCGCTAAAGTGTTCGACAGCGTGCTTAACACACGATTGACTCAGCTGATACATCTTCATGATAATCAGTTTGGCTTTAGAGCTGGACTTTCCACTGAAAGCGCTGTGCTGTATGTTAAGCACGCGGTTGGGTACTATACTAAACGAGGCACAGCGGTCCATGCATGCTTTCTTGACCTGTCGAAAGCCTTTGACCTGGTTTCCTATGACGTGTTATGGGAAAAACTAATAAAAGCTAATTTACCTACTGAGCTCATAAATATATTTAAATATTGGTATAAAAATCAGGTCAATAGCGTGCGATGGGCGGAAAGCATGTCGCAGCCATACACGCTGGAGTGTGGCGTGAGGCAGGGGGGCCTGTCCTCGCCTACCCTCTTTAATTTCTATGTTAATGACCTGATTGTGGCACTCAGCAGCACCCGCGCTGGTTGTCACATAGACGGTGTTAATTTAAACAACGTGAGCTATGCAGATGATATGGTGCTGCTGAGTGCCTCAGTATGTGGCATTAGGAAACTTATCTCAGTCTGTGAAGCTTATGCTGAGCGACATGGACTGAGGTACAATGCGGCTAAAAGTGTACGCATGGTCTTTGTGGCTAGAGGTAAGACAACAGCTTGGTACCCAGATGTTAGGCTTGATGGCCAGGCATTGCAAACAGTGCACGCTTTTAAATACTTGGGAACCATATTGACCTCTACCCTCAGAGATGATGACGACATAGAAAGGGAACGGAGGGCGCTGGCAGTCAGGGCAAATATGATAGCTCGCAGATTCTCACGATGTACTGCACAGGTTAAAATCACTCTGTTTAGAGCTTATTGTACATCCTTTTACATGTGTAGTCTGTGGGCTGAATACAATAAAAAGTCTTACAGTGCCCTCCGTGTCCAATTCAACAATGCGTTTAGGGTGTTGTTGGGGCTGCCGCGGTACTGCAGTGCCTCAAGGATGTTTGCAGAGTACCGTGTGGACTGTTTCTACGCTACAATGCGGAAACGGTGCGCGTCCCTAGTCCGCAGAGTGCGCGCCAGTACCAACAGCATCCTAAACATGATTGCAAGTAGGCTAGATTGTCCTTATGTCAATCACTGCTGCGCCATTTCAAGTGGCATGGCGCAGCAGTGAATGGCGCTTTTGTTCTTATTTTTATTTTCGATAAATATTGTGTTACTAACCCTAGGCTAAGAAATTTGTTACTAACTACTCTTATATAGGCTGTGTGGCCTGAAATAAATGATTTATTATTATTATTATTTAAATTTTGTGACATCCGCTATGTTTTTTCGATAAATATCGTATGTGATAGGCCCCTGAGCCAAAGCACAGGATGCAACTTATTCTTAAGCAAAGTTCGCTATCGCTAACAAAATGTATGAAGCTGACATAAGCCATCGAAATATCACGTGACTTTTGCATTTATATTTTGACATTTCTTTGGCGGTAGCGAAGTTCGATGTAGCAAGATTGCATCTCGTCTATGGGCCCTGGTAAGCTCATAGAACAGTCACAATATGGTACGGTATAGTGTATTGACTCCTTAATGGCATAAACGACCTCCGCTAAGGAAGTAATTAAGGGCGTATTGTTTGTTTCTACAATCAAACATTGGCGGAAACATGTGGATTATTATCTTGCAGCTGTTTGCTTGGGAAAAATGTTTGTTTTGGTAACTACTTCGTTCGCATCAATGGTTTAACAATATTCATTTACTGTTTTCAGTGGGCCACACGTCAACCTACCCCGATCTGTCTAATTTCCGCAACCGTATATAAAGTCAGCCTATATAGATCCCACTGTTGGAAAAAGGTCTCACCTCAACTATGAGGAGGTACGAGCCATGCCACCACACGGTCTTAGTGTGGATGGGTGGAGGGGTGACAAACCTTACTGTCAGATGTTGTCAAGCCGCCCTAGGGCCTCTGACTAGGCTTAACGACTAATATCAACAGATATTAGCCATATATATTTTAGGTTATTTTGCTGTTACTAACAAAATTGTATGGTCTAATTCTGCAATAAATGATTATTTTTATTATATATCAACCTTATGTTGATCATATAGAGATCCTATCACATATCATTTGAGACATTTTGACAGATTATGTAACATAATGCGGAGCCCATTGTACTGTCATACAACATTCTAATAACTAATATATAAATAAAATTAACCACGCAATAAAATCATCATGAATGATACAATCTTAAAAAACTTTTTTTTATTTAAAAACGCCTAGAATAGTGGAATAGTATCAGGAAGGCCCCAGGAAGACCCCAACAAGCAACAAGTCAGGGTGATTCAATAATATTGTGATTTACCTATGCGCTCTTATTATTTAAGGCAGTATATCAATATATTTGGATGCAGTAATAAATCGTATTTACTCGGACTCAGTTGTTTCCATATAACTCCCGATTCGCACCTTACACGGCAACCCTGCCACAGGAGTCTGCCTCGTGCGCGATCCGTGCGTTGTTTTACATATTTGGACACTAGAGATCAATTACAATGGCATTATTACATACCGTTCGTGAACTTTGCGCTGTGAACTCGCAAGATACAACAAAATATATTCAAGATGTGCCTATCTAACTACTAATCTAACCAAAATAAGGAAGAAGTTTTTCTGAACCAAAATGCAGCTGGTTCAAATGGAGCCCAAGTTACGGACGTTGGTTGGAATCTAAGTGCTAATAACATAATCACCAGTGTCAACGCGCTTATGTTGGCTCTCATTTTAATATACTTTATATACAAGGTGTATAAAAAATGCCATAGGCGTTGGATGAGAGAAGAGGTCATGCAAGCAGCATTACGTTGTCTTCGGTTCGCGTCTGGTCGAAGACGACCTATTGGTTTCTACGTGCCGCAACCGGTTGAGCAGCAGCCAAGCAGCAGCAGTGCGGGTAGCAAAATGTGAATGTGCGTGAAGTGAAAGTGTAAAAAAAGGGCGCGAACTCAGCAAAATAAAACATAATAATCATCATATATTTAGTGGACTCTAAGCATGTTATGTAGGTTGTAAAATAGGCATTATGACCTAATGTATTTCACGTAAGACATTACAAACTTTATGTAACGAAATCAATTCCATTTATTTAAGAATAAAAGATCTTTGTTCAGAGTCTGATAGTACTGACATAACTAAGGAAAGCACCAACGTTTCAACCATGGAACAATTTAATTTAAAAACTGCGGTATCTTTGTTGCCGGTAATGACTGGAGACGAGGGGGTAACAAAGCAATTAATAAGCAATATAGAAATGTACGATTCAATGTTGAACAGTGATGGAAAACAAATGCTCATTCAGTTTGTTTTAAAATCAAGACTCTCGGAAAGTGCTAAGTTGCGCTTGTCTCAAACTTACTACCTCAAACTACTTAATTTCAGGTCTTGTAGATGATATGCGATCTTGTTTGCTATCGAATAAATCAGATACAGTCATACAACAGCAGTTGCAGAGGGCGAGACAAGACGGAAAAAGCGTGGAGGAGTTCGGTAAGGAAATCAAAACATTATTTGTAGACCTAACTATCTCGCAAGCCGACGGCGACTTTCACGTTTTTTAGGATTTGAAATCCTAAAAAATGTGAACGAGAAAAACGCTATAAAACGTTTCTCCGATGGCCTGCAAAATAGTCGTATAAGCACCATAATAGCGGCGCGTGACTACAAAACTGAAGGACGCTATTCGAGGTGCGCTGGACGAGGATCTATCTTCATGTCCTGAAGGACAGCTTATGAGCTATGGACGAGGTCGAGGTAAGTCATATGGCAATAATAATCGAGGTCGTTATCAAGGACGTTTCAATAATTTGAGGAGGCCTAGTACCAACATGTTTACACGAGGTCGAGGTAAGCGTTATTTTTCTCAAAATAACTTGACAGGTCACACATCTCATAGAGGTTTTCGCGGTAACCGTCGCGGTTCAAATCTCTTTAACCGTGGAAGTACTTTTCAAAATAGGAATTTCGGAAACCAAATAAATATGGCTCAACCGACCACCGAAAATCAAAATGAAAATTCGGTTCAAACTGAGTCATTAAGTAATTTTTTTCGTGCATAATATAACTAATGAATTTTTCGATAACATGAATTCAGTAACGATTAGTATATTTGACATTCCTCAGAAATGGTTAGTTGACACCGGCGCCACACTCTCAGCCGTAAAGTACGAGAATTTAATCGCACTTAACATTCCATTCCATTTTCAGCGAGTATGTATTCAAGGAATAGGAGGTAGCATCTACTCTGAAGGATATGTTTATTTAAAATTACAAGTCAATGCTAGAACATATGTTTTGAACGTATTTAAAAATTTACCATGTCGAACAGATGGAATATTAGGACAAGACTTTTTAAGCAAGTTTAACTGTATTATTAACTTGGAATTAAATACTTTATCAGTAAATACCGACTTAGGTTCGAAGGTACTTCAGCTTGAAATGGGTAGTACGGGGTTTAACAACTACATTACATTGCCACCGCGATGCGAGTCCATTCATTATATTGATAGCAGTTGTAATCAGGATTGCGTAATATTTCAAAGAGAACTTTGTGACGGAATATACTTAGTGGCCCCTACCAATGGTAAAATACTTATCAAGATTTTAAATACTAGAAACGAAACAGTAAACTTACGTTTTTTCACACCAGAAATAGACTATTTAAATAATTATACAATTTGTAGTTTTGAACGGGGGGTGTAAACGCGGATAGAGCCAAAAGTTGATTTAAAGTTTTACACTTAAATCATTTAAATCTTGAAGAAAGAACTGCTATAGAGAACATCTGTGCCAAGTACCCTGACGTATTTCATTTAGATGGTGATAAGTTAGGAGTGACAAATGTTTATCAACAGTCTATACAGCTCAAAGAGAACAGTTGCCCAGTTTACGTCAAACCATATAGGTTACCTAAATCACAGAAATCAGAAATTGATAGACAAATAGAAAACTTGATGAAAGATGATATAATTGAAGAGTGTCAGAGTGAATGGTCAAGCCCACTTCTCCTTGTGCCAAAAAAAAGTGAGAATGCGGATGAAAAAAAGTGGCGAGTCGTTATTGACTATCGCAAATTAATTGAAAGAATAAAAGATGTCAAGTTCCCTTTGCATAATATAACTGATATTTTGGACGCGTTATCTGGATCTATTTATTTCAGTCACTTAGATTTGAGTCGAAGTAACTACCAATTAAGCTAGACCCTGAAAGCAGAAAATATACAGCTTTCACCACTAACAAACAATATCAATTAAAACGTTTACCAATGGGACTTAAAATTAGTCCTAGTGCATTTAGTCGCGTAATGACAGTAGCTATATCGGGATTAAATTATGAAAAATGCCTGATATACTTAGATGATTTAATTTGTTACGGACGAAGTCTTTCTCAACATAATAAAAAATTGTTAGATATTTTCATTGATTTAATATATATAGGGATATCTCATCACACTGACAGCTATGGCACATGCTCTAATCGGCCGGATCGCCATTTTAAGCTGATTAAGTATCTAATGACGCGTGGTCCGTCAAACAATGAACATGTCTAAGTGTGTCGTCAAAAATTGCAAAAATCACAGCTCAATGAATCGTAAAAAATATGGAATGACGTTTCATCGGTAGGTAAATATTATTGATAAGGTTTGAACCGAAATAATACTTGAAACCTGCTTTAATATTTTATTTTCTAATTTATTTACGTAAAACATTGCCAATTTTCTATCACTTTCACACCCAAAGCTAAAATGAAACAAAATACGTGACGTCATCGGAACAAAGTCAATTTTAAGGATGGAGTCGCCAGTGATTTTTTTTTGTTAAACAAAATACTTAAGTTTTTAAGGTTTCCACAAAATTATGTTTGTAAAGAAAATGAAGCAAATTTATCGCAATAAACCAGGACGGTGAGTTGTATGAGAAGGGAAAATATAGCGTATATTTTTTCTGAATCTGATATGTAGGTATTACACTACACGTAAAGGGATGTAGATGCAATAAGGCTGCAATTAGGCTAGTATTCGGGGCACCCAGCCTATGTTTTTATGTTGTATTTCACTTGCTTGTAGTTTAACTGTCATATATCTTAGCCCTCGGTAAAATCCAATGTAGAAGTTTGGTATAACGAGTACCTAGACTAAAGAAACGATTTTTAATTTTAGTACAGCCAGCAGTACGTCAGGTTACATGTGAGCTATAAAACAGCTTTTATTACGTAGTTAATAGGGGTGGTCTTAAAGTGAAAGTGGGGTAGTCTGACGTGAGCCGAGTGTACTTACACACCGCAAGTCAGACTACACGTGTTGACCTTGATACCGCTTCTACTCCTTACATGATAAACGCTGTTTTTGTAGTTCAAATGTATGCCTTGACGTACTTCCGACTGAACTTAACTAAGTTACCTTATTCACCTCATTTTGAAATTAAGTTAGCCAACTGTTCAGAAGAGAACCTTCTAGCTACCTTAGCAGTAAATCAAAGTATTTTCATAAAACCACATTATAATAAATAACTGTAGCTAAAATAAAGACGAGAAAAAGTGTTTTATAAATAGTAATTTCTGCTGGAACTCTTGTCTTTTAAACCGTGCTAACAATAAAAACAGCTGCAGAGAAATAATAATGTAATGTTCAAAGCATAAGATACATTTTCAATGGAATAATTTAGTAATCCGATTATAATACTATTACACTCATTAATTAACTAAATTAATACCTGTGGCAGTAGCTAACAGGTCAGAGAGGTTGCGCCCCTATTGCGCCCGAGGGCAAATTTAGAGCGGCAGATGTAAAAATTCCACTTTTAATTTCTAATGTTAGTAAGGAAGCTAGTGTAAGTGACATTATTACCTATATTAAAAAAAACGGATGAAAATGTATCGTTAAAAATAATTAATATGCAAAAATCTAAATCATACAATGCATATAAGTTATTTGTACCCAAGGACAAATTAGATTTATTTTTAACGGACGACTTTTGGCCTTGTGGTATAACATTTAGGCGTTTTGTAAACTTTTTGCACAAAACAAGAATAGAGAATTTGACAGTTGAATAAACGTTATAATATGAGTGTAAAACCTATAAAAAATCTAATTTTAACAACTTATAACTGCCTTTTTGTAAAAAGATCAATAGATGACATTAAAAACATTTGTAAATCATCTGATTTGGTAGCACTTCAGGAGACTTGCCTACTCCCTCATGATGTGCGTTTTCTGGGGACGATATCAAATGATTGTATTTTCCGTGTATATGCCCGTGAACTCATCAGACAACTTACCTGTATTTACGGAGGTGTTAGGTAAAATAAGTGCAATTATTGAAAGCGAGAATGTCGAGAGTGTGTTCATTCTAGGCGATTTTAATGCTCATCCTCATGAACTGTTTCATGATAAACTGGTAACGTTTTGCTCAGACCAAAACTGGATATGTGCTGACACAGAAAAACTTGGTCTGAATTCAAATACCTACACATATGTTAGTGCTGCTCATGGGTGGAGGCGGTGGTTAGACCACTGCGTAGTCTCAAGCTCGGCCTGGCAGTCGGTTTCCAAAGTAGAAGTAATAGAGGATGTTTTTGTATCGGATCATCTACCCTTAACTGTGTCATGTGACCTTAACATTGTAAGAGCTAAACTGGTGACGCACAACTTGCACATAAGCGCAGTTATATGGGGCGAACGCGACGAAGCCCAGTTAACTGAGTACCGAAAACTTTGTCATAGTAAATTACGCGAAATAGATTTTCCCTCGGAATTTACTTATTGTGCTAACAGTATATAACTTAGAGCAGCATGAACATGTTTTAAATAAGCTTTATGATGACATTGTAGGTGTTCTATGCGAAGCTGCTATTATTACCAAAAAGCGAGTACGTAGTAGGACGAGTAAAAATAAGCATCTTTGTGGATGGAACAAGCATGTTCGCGAGGCTCATAGGGCGGCTAGACTTGACTACAAAATGTGGCTCCTTTACAATCGACCATCATGTGGCATAATTTATGATAGTATGAAAGAATCCAAAAAAGTGTTCAAAAGTCGATTAAGATGGTGTCAACGTAACCAAGATCAACTCAAAATGGACGTTCTAGCTAAACACCGAACCGTGAAACATTTTAAACATTTTTGGAAGGCCACTAGGAGACTCGATGTTAGGCCTGGCCGACCGGTAAGTGTAGGTGGGGTCAGCAATCCGGTACAAATTGCCAATGATTTCTCGCACCACTTTGGAATACGCTCTCCGCTAGGTCCTTCGAGCTCGTCTCACTGCGCTGAGCCGGAATGTCGGGGGGAGGCATCGCCGATCCATGTTACCGCAACGCAAATCAGAGAGGCCCTAAAGAAAATGACCGGTGGTAAATCTCCCGGTCACGACGGCATTAGCGTGGAGCATCTGCGATACGCGGGAGTTCACTTGCCGAGAGTCCTGGCTGTGTTCTTTTCAATGTGCATAAGCCATTCTTATCTTCCTCAAGACTTGATGAAAACTGTCGTCGTGCCCATTGTTAAGGACAACTGGTGATGTCTCTGATAGGGGGAACTATCGACCTATTACACTGGCTACAACGATTGCTAAGGTACTGGATAGTGTGCTTAACTCTGAATTAGGTAGGTACTCCAAAATACATGACGCACTGTTTGGGTTTCGACCTGGACTTTCGACTGAAAGCGCCATAGTAAGTCTTAAGCACACTGTCCAGTATTATACTGACCGTGGGACACCCGTATATGCCTGCTTTCTGGATCTCTCTAAGGCGTTTGACTTAGTGTCATACGACGTGCTTTGGAGGAAACTGGAGGGCAGGGGTGTACCGAAAGAAGTTCAAAACGTACTCAGGTTCTGGCATGCAAACCAAACAAATTATGTCAAGTGGGCTGACTCCTTGTCGGATGCGTATGTGTTGGAGTGTGGGGTGAGGCAGGGGGGGCTATCATCTCCCAAGCTCTTCAACATATACGTAGACGAACTCATCGTGGGGCTGAGCAGTATGCGTGTCGGTTGTCGGATAGATGGCATTAGTATAAACAATTTAAGCTACGCCGACGACATGGTGCTGCTGAGCCCAACGGTGGGGGATCTGAAACAGATGCTGACTGTGTGTGAGAAATATGCGACTGTACATGGACTTGCATATAATGTAAAAAAGACCGAATACATGGTCTTTGAGGCTGCTGGCAAATGTCCAGATAACATTACAAATATTACCCTAAATATCTTGAACATCAAACGTGTATATAAATTCAAATATCTGGGGCATGTCCTAACTAGCGGCCTCAAAGACGATGACGACATTGAAAGGGAGCGTAGGGCTCTGGCGGTTAGAGGCAATATGCTGACTCGCAGATTTTCTCGTTGTACGGAGGACGTAAAAGTGACGCTATTAAAAGCGTATTGTCAAAGCATGTACACGGGAATCTGTGGGTCAAGCACACCAAAAAATCGCACGAATCCAATATAATAATGTCTTTAGGATAATGTTGGGTCTTCCACGTTTTTGCAGCGCATCAGGTATGTTTGCGGAGTACCAAACTGATAGCTTCGAAGCCGTTATTCGCAAAAAAACAAGCTCCCTGATCAGTAGAGTGAGGAACAGTCCCAATACCATCCTAAGGACATTAGCGGATAGGTTCACATCGCCAATGTGGAGATGTTTTGTGCAAAGGGTGATAAACACGGGGACGTATCCCTTTTTGTAATAGTTGTAATAAATTAAAAACCTAACTCTTCAAATAAAATACTAACATAGTTTCTAAGTCATGCTTTATTTTTGTCTGAATTAAAGTATATTTTATTTTATTTTATTTATTTATTTAGTAGCCTTATGCTTCTTATAAATCTGTGGAACATGTTGTTGGTGTGTGTGTACTATAGTACCTATAGAATATTTTGCCTCAAAATCAATTTTGTACATTATCGTTTGTGTCATTGTCGAGCATTGAAATGTGAACCATCCCCGCATTTCAATGAGTTAGGTTAGGTTAGTTTGTAGTTTAGTGTAGTTGTAGTGTACCTACCCAGAATTGGTGAATTGTGTCAATATAATTATTATTGGTTGTAGTATGACTAGTTTGGACCTGTATAGTAGAAATGTAGAAATATGATTATTATGAAAGTGTCCTCATTAAGAAAATACTCGTATTCTCTTACACATAATATACCTAATTTTATGAAAAGTAGTAAATAAAATATAAATCTTGACTTTCATCAGTTACTTAATTTCAT
Source organism: Pyrausta nigrata (assembly GCA_949316185.1). Classification (NCBI taxonomy): domain Eukaryota; kingdom Metazoa; phylum Arthropoda; class Insecta; order Lepidoptera; family Crambidae; genus Pyrausta; species Pyrausta nigrata. The sequence continues at coordinate 2,022,743 of OX438950.1, read as the reverse complement.
ACAAAACATGAACAAACAATCTACTGCATTACTTCTTTGTTCGTATTATTGGCTAATGAATCTTCAAGTGAATGATATTTGACATATGACGTAGTTTCGTCATCCATTGCTGCGTAATTACACATGACAATTTAAATAGCTGAAGCTTAAGCGGCAATGTATGAACTTAGCCAGTTGGAGCTTCATAAGGTGAATAATAACATGTGCCATGTTTGGGCTTTGATTTTGTATGGCGTAGTGCATCCTTATATATAATAAATCAATGGATATTTTTGAAAGGTTACGAAAAGTTAACTTAAAATTAAACCCATCAAAATGTCAATTTTTGAAAAAAGAATTACTGTACTTAGGACATGTCGTATCTGCTGAAGGTGTCAAGCCCGACCCGGAAAAAACAAAAGTAATACAAAATTATTCAAGACCGTCAAATGCTGACGAGGTAAAAAGGTTTGTAGCGTTTGCAAACTATTACCGAAAGTTTATTCCCCATTAAAGTGAAATTACCATACCACTCAATAGATTACAACGCAAAGGAACGCATTTTGAATGGACAGATGAATGTGAAACAGCATTTACACAACTCAAAAAACAAAAACCGACTTCAAAACTGACTACAGTGCTAATTAAAAGTTAAAATTTTATAAACAAATTTAAACTAAAAAGTACAAAATAATATTTAAATTACCTAACTGTTCTACGAAATTATACAAGGAACCTATTTCCAATTTATTATCTGTTATTTTTTGGAGTCGGTGCCAACCAAGCTAGATATTCTATCTACTCTAAGCAGCCAAGAGATAGTTTAATCCTGTCCTTACTTGCAAAAAAACATTAGAATTAGAATTACTGGCACCGACTCCAAAAAATAACAGATAATAAATTAGAAATAGGTTTCCTGTATAATTTCGTAGAACAGTTAGGTAGTTTAAATATTATTTTGTACTTTTTAGTTTAAATTTGTTTATAAAATTTTAAGTTTTAATAAGCACTGTAGTCAGTTTTGAAGTCGGTTTTTTTTTAAATAATTTAGTTTTTCTATTTTTAGTTGAAAGGAGAGGGGAGGAGGGGGGGGGGAAAGAGGAGAGAGCTGCGCCTTTGACTTTGTTTTGTTAGCATCCTATACAGTACCTGACAAAACATCTGGTGTTTTAATTACTAAACTCCTAATTTTTAAGGAGTTCCACCATGAGCTTAGCTCCACATGAGTGATTCTCCGAGGGTCGGTTTTTGGCGGTCACACGTTCTTAATTCCCAACCCATTAAATAAACAGCTTCGGAATCAACTTTATATGATTCTCTATTTATTCATCTACACGCACATAGTTTTAAACATAAAATAGGGCTTACAGTTATTTTTAAAATAATACTTAACCGCCAAAAACGGGAGCAAAACCGGTGTTCTCCGCGCGTCCGCACGACCTCGCGCTCAGTTCAACCACTAATATCTTTATTGTTTGTTGTGTTATGTACACATATTATATGTCAAAAAATTTGTAAATAAGACAAGATTAATAAATCATAAAAACAGTAATGATATCGTTTAAACAGAAAGAGTTAGAAAATATTTTGTCTCGGTCACACGATTGTGGTAGATTCGTGAACGCGACATATAAAGCCTCATAGCTTCAAAGAGCCTCAACTTTCTGACAAACTTAATGCCCCTACGAAAACTTTAGTTCCATTACAGCATCATTGGAGAACAAACGCCTTTCTTGTCACTTTGATACAGAAAATACAGGCACATAAATTCATCAACTTTTTTCTGGCAACCTTTTTAAGAAACCCTTAATGGTAAAATTTTAAAGATAATAGAATGATTTAGATGTAAGTGTTGAATATTCAGTATAAAACGCCTTTTCAATTTCTTCGCCCTCTATTTATTTTTTATATTTTTCAAGAAACAACAAGTAAATTTTTGAAAATGTAAATTTTCGTAACTTTCGTGACATGGTTTTCGTGGACATTTGATCACGAAGGTTATATTTCACTCCACTTAAGGTTACGAAGGTCTCTTCATGCAATCTTAATTTACTTCTCTATCGGTCTGTAGATGTTTTTAAATAACCATGTTATCGTTTTCTTCTAAAGGTATTAGGAAACGATAGTTTGTGTAGGTAGAAGCATGAGTTTTTCTTGTTTTTATCTATTTTAGTCAAATATGGTTGATGTGCATATTTGATTGAACCCTGATGTTCTACTAACTAAATAAATGGTTGGCTTATTCATTTATCGACGTCAATAAGGAAAGTTCTTCATAGAATTCATATACGAATAACTTGATAAAACACTGTCCTTGATTGAAGTGTGCACATGTGGAATAAAAAGGATTTGGCATAACCAATAACATCACACACACACTTGGAAAAAAGAAGCTGGAAGGGTGCTGGGCTAGACGAATTTCCGTGTTCAAGTGGCACTCCACCTGTATCTATTAGAAATGAAAACTGTGATCTACTGTTTTAGAAGACAGGAGTACGTTTACCTGGGACAAGTGATTTAATTAGGTAGGTTCACCTTGGCTGGACAGAGTCCGAAAAACTACGCAAGGGCATCATTTTGACCCAAATACCTTAGTGCTTAAAAACGAACGTCTACAACCAATCCGAAACATAGTCTCTTTCTATGGGCATAATAAACAAAGTTTAAGGACACACAACGAACTATGTTGGGTGTTTCTCCACGGGATTGAATTGAAGAGATACGTAGAAGAACTAAGGTAACAGACCTATGTCTGAGTGATCTACAGGGCTATCGTGTAGATCACTAAGCTCAAGTGGCAGTGGGTAAGCTCAGGGTGCAGTGCAAAAAGATTCTTGATTGGATTCCATTTGGTCAAAAGCGTAGCGTAGGGCGTCCACCAGCAAGATTGACAGACGACCCTGCAAAGGTCGCATGATCGCACTGGATGCAGGCCGCATGTAACCAGTCACGTTGGAAGTCTTTGGGGTAGGCCTATGTGGACGTCATGCGTCTGATTATGCTATTGATATGCATATGTGCATTTAGTACATAACCTAACAAAAATAAACCTTATTTTTTCGTACTGGACTAGAGAAACTTTACTTTCTATCTACTAGTTGTTTTTAAAATATTATACATTTGCCTCCCCTAAGTGTCTTTATTGTTGTTGTTAGAAAAATCCGCAGCAAAATAAAATATCTAAACAATGAATTGTTTTGAATTAATGTAAAGACCATAATGACTGGTCAGCGGTCAGCGCATAAGTGGAAACAAGAATCGCTATCCTAGTGTAAACACAATGGCTTTTTGTATCTCATATTTAATTAAGGGAAACATCTTATTACCCATAAGATAATAGAAGAATAATTAAGATGGAGGTGCTGCAGTGAGCAGCAAAAGTGATCTGACTCGTCAAATGACGTTACAAGTGAACCAGTATTTTTCAAAGTGGCTCCTGTTGCGAAAAAGATGGTTCAAAGCTAACTGAGATAGATTGGGCATGTGTAACGAAGAAATGAAAAATACGATAAAAATGCGTTAGTAAAAAGAAAGATTTTTCTAGACTATAAAGAAGTCTGCTTGCTACATGGTGAACAATCATTGACAAGTCTTGTAACAGGAACAGTCGACCAAATGAATAAAAGACAAACTGATCTGGCCCACAGTGAAATACTCGTAGCAGCTAGCAGATATTATATTATCAGTCATTTACCTGCTGATACCTACATGAAATTTATTTTATGTTTTAAGTTGTTTTATGTTTATATTAACTTTAGCTATAGTTATCTGCTAACAAAACATTTATTTCTACTTCATCGTCAAATCGGAACCTTTTACTTATATAAAAGGTAAAGAGATTTATTTATTAATGATTTTCATGCTTTTTACTACAACAAAACTATAAATTTTATTAAAAGCCGGTAAAATATTAGTTATTTAGGGTTTATTTGAAATATTTTTATGTAATAAAATAGAACTTCGCAATAAAAAATACGTTTCGTAACTTTCGTGGAATCAGAAATAACTTTCGTGGGAACCGAAATTTCAAAATTAAATATCGGAGGGAATAACAAACCGATTAGTTTGATTCCAACAGGATTCATTATAATTTTAGGCCTTCTTCAGTGTAGTATTTTTTTCTTATCAAAAAATCTTAAACTAAAAGTCGCCACGAAGGTGACGCGGAGAATGCTTTCCGGAGAATCACTCACATAATGACTATCAGACGTAACAACATGTCCACATGAAGATACTAAGTACGAAAACACTATACGTGCCTTCAAAATTTGAGGGTTTCCCTCGATTACACCAAGATCCCATCATCAGATCTCGACCGGGTCAAAATGGGACCAACTAGAAGGTATAGCCTCTAGGTAAACTTTTTTTTTTCAAATCGGTCTGCAACTGACTGAGATATGCGGTAACATAGCCACATAAAAATAAAAACATACAGTCGAATTGATAACCTCCTCCTTTTTTGAAGTCGGTTAAAAATTCATTAATAACACCACCAATCCTTCAATATCCAGATTTTACAAACGAAAACGAGTTCATACTACAAACAGATGCATCTAGCGTAGCAATTGGTTCTATGCTTTGCAATAAAAACAACAAGCTAGTCGATCATTAAATAAAGCAGAGCTTAACTATCCAACAATTAAAAAATAATTGTTATCTATTGTATGGGCAGTACGCTATTTTAGACCTTATTCATTTGGCAAAAAGTTTGTTATCAAAACCATTGATCATAGACCATTGGTGTATTTATTTAACATAAACAGCCCAAGCAGTCGTTTATTAAAGTTTAGACTATGATTGGAAGAGTATGATTACAGGATTGAGTATGTGAGGGGTGTGACTAATGTGGCTGCAGACACATTATCACGCATAGTTTTGACATCGGATGAGTTTAAAGATATGAATAAACATGTGATAAGTGTGATGACGAGGCGAATGAAAAGGTTACAAGATGACGAGAATAGTGACCCTGGTTTGGTCGATAACATCTCCACCGATTGCCGGATTGATCACCCTAATATTGTAGAAATGATTAAAAAACCAACCTCAGGAGTCGAAGTTATAGTAGGAAAATTACCTAATTTAAAACAAGACGAAACATTTTACAAGTATAACAACTTCTAATTAATACCGTCTAGATCTATTATATATGCTGATGCTAAAACTCGATCATGTTCTGCGCGAGACGCGTTCGTGAGAGACTTAGAATCGCTATGTAAAGATATAAAAGTAGATGAGATATATGTCGTCAAGAATGATAATAATATGCACGCAATTAAATGGTTGCTTGTGGCGCAGTGGCGGCAGCGCTTTGGTAGTGATACCAAAAGTTAAGCAACCCACGGCGCGGTCGTGATTGGATGGGTGACCATTCCGACCATTTAAGTGACGTCCATGACAAGCATCTCCGTGCTTCGGAAGGCACGTTAAGCAGTTGGTCCCGGCTAATATCTGTGGTATTAGTCGTTAAGCCTAGTCAGAGGCCCTAGGGCGGCTTGATAACTTCTGACAGTAAGGTTTGTCACTTGCCTTACATACACCCCTCCACCAATCCGCACTGAGCCCGCGTGGTGAAGTATGGCTCGTTCCTCCTCATAGTTGAGGTGAGGCCTTTTCCCAGCAGTGGGATCTTATAGGCTGACTTATTAATTAAATGGTTAAGCGATGAAATAAAAAATAATTCAAAGTGTTCCGGACCCCGTCTTTGTGTTATTAAAGGAGTTACTCGAGTAAATGGCGTTGACGACAGAAAAGTTATATTGAGTGATTTCCATTTATTACCAACGAGCGGACATGCATGAGTTAACCGCATGATTAATAACATTAAACGATATTACTTCTGGCCAAACATGAGTGAAGATGTCAGAAAATTCGTAAGGAAGTGTGATAGTTGCCAAAAACAAAAACACTCTTTACCGACTAGACAATCAATGGAAATAACAACAACGGCGAAAAGCGCGTTTGATAAAGTTTATTTAGATCTTGTAGGACCATTAGAAAAAGATTATTATAAATATTCATATATACTAACTGTACAGTGTGAACTAAGTAAATATGTAGATGTAGGCTTATCCGCTACAATCAATAGATAGTACTGTAGCTAGGGCATTTGTAGAAATTTTTATTTTAAGGTACGGTATACCACGAGAAATTGGAAGCGACAGAGGAACTGAATTTATTTCAGCTACAATATCAGAGGTATGTAAAATCCTTCAAATTAATCATATTTCATCTACAGCCTATCATCATGAGTCTTTAGGTGCTTTAGAGAATACCCACAAATCTCTCAATTCCTTTTTAAGAATTCAAACAAATAATAACTCAAAAAGTTGGAGTAATTGGTTGCAATTTTGGTGTTTTTCTTATAACACAACTGTTCATAGTAGAACATAGTATAGTCCTTTCGAACTTGTTTTTGGGAAAAAGTGTAACTTACCAAGTAATCTAAAAACAAATTTTGTAGAACCATTATATAATACAGATAATTATCCAAAAGAACTTAAATACATATTTCAAAAATCGCAACTTGATGCCAGAACTAATTTAATAAAAAGTAAGGAATCTAGAAAGTGTGTTTTCGATACTTATTTAAATCTCGTTATGTACAAAACGAAGAAGAAGAAGAAGAAGAAGTCGTACATAAGAACCGTACTAAAATATACAACATGTAACAATATTATACCTATTAATAATTGTAACTTTTGCATAGTTTATACTAAGGTAGTATTTTATAGTTATGTAGACTCAATGTAATTTTTTTTTAAATACTCTAATGTGTATTTTTTTTCGTTTTGGTAGGGCGTGTGATGTACCTATGCGCTCTTATTATTTAAGGCAGTATATCAATCTATTTGGATGCAGTAATAAATCGTATTTACTCGGACTCAGTTGTTTCCATATAACTCCCGATTCGCACCTTACAATATACTATTTATACCTACTACTCATCATCATCATCATCATCAGCCGTAAGACGTCCACTGCTGAACATAGGCATCCCCCATAGGTTACTACAAACAAGCTACTACTACTACTTCTCCATAATATGTACAACTCAGTCCTACCATAGAGAAAATAAATATCTAGCGAAATTTTCGCCTTTGACAGATATACCGAAACGAGAAAGGTGGCCGCTGCATATTGGCATATACGAGTATACCTAAGCAATTTAATAGCGCTGCACGATGTGTTAGAAACCCTGACTTTGTGTCACGTCACTATTTTTCCAAAAATCGCGCTGCACGATGTGTTAGAAACCCTGACTTTGTGTCACGTCACTATTTTTCCAAAAATCTAGTAGACGTTATCATCACAAACACCTGAGTGGAGGTCCCGCATTGATACGACTTCTAGTTTTTTTTTTAAATGTCAAAGTTTGCCCCGTAGCCAAATGGCAATCTTTCTGGAGCGAACTTCGCTATCGCCAACAAAATGTCAAAAGATGTAAGCAAAAGTCACGTGATGTCAGTTTCATACATTTTGTTAGCGATAACGTACTTCGCTTAAGAATAAATTGGCACTTGGCTACGGGCCCTGTTCACATTAGGGCGACCGAACGAAACTGTAGGTGATGAATACATTTATCGGACGTTTAGCCACAAGTCTGTCAGGTCGGATATACTCGTAATATTGGTATGGGTACTCATTCTCAGATTTTAAGTCGTTAAGATCAGTTATGACTGGCTCTCTCTTGAATAAAATTTATATAGCCTTAGCTCAATCCATAATATCTTACTGTAATCCCATTTGAGGAGGTGCTAGTAAGACTGAATTTTTGACTCTTGAACGGGCCCAAAGATCTCTTATAAAGGTCATGTATTTTAGACCACGTAGATTCTCTACAGACGCCCTATATCTTTCTTGTAAACTTCTCTCTATCAGAAAACTATATGTGCTTAACATTATAATAAAGCAGCATAAATCTTTGCCGTTTAATCAGTCCCTACAAAGAAGAAGGCGTAATAACATAGTTGCTACTACACCTCTTGTACATACCGTATTTGCTCAAAGACAGTACCCATCTCAATCAGCTTTTATATATAATAAACTAAATAAAATACTTAAAATATATCATATGCCACTATATATGTGTAAAAAATCTATAACGCATTGGTTGATGTCACTTACTTATGACGAAGTTGAAATACTTATGTGCAGAATACCCTAGCCAGTGATTAAAATAGATCTTACATAACATACACCTGTATCAATAATGTACACTCTCTCTTTCTCATGCATAGCGCTTTCATATACATGTATATATGGACACACATTTTCTCACATTCTCATACGCTCGCACACAATAATCACACCCCACACACACACACACTCTCTCTCACACACACACACACACACAAAAATAGTCGTTAATTCTTATTAATATTAGTCATAGAATAGTAATCTCTTGTAATAGTTAAGGGTAGAAGCGAGTCATTCCCAACACGAGTATCTTCAGATTACTCAATGGGAAGTCTCATCAATACTATGTATTTTAGATTACTGAAATAAACGTCTTTTTACTTTACTTTTACTTTACTTTTATTCGTACAGCGCCGCTGAAACTGGACCGAGCTTGGCATTTAATATTTTCAAAAGAATAATTTTAAGAGTGCTGGTTGACAACTGTTTTTATGATATAGACATGTTTACAAGATTTTGTCGTGACGGACACCTAAGGCGAATTGTAATTAATACCTGACATCTTTTTGTTATTTTCAATGTGACACCAAATGTGAGACCAAATTACTAATATGTTATTATTAATATTATAATTTTACTGACTTAAAATTATATAAGTACTAATTACATTGATGACATTAATGTTTCTATGATGTAATTTAATTTAATTGACGAATTATAATATGTCAGACAGTTTTGAATGACGACGAATGTCTGCATATCGATAAATCGATAAAACACGCATGTTCATTTTTTTTATTTTAAGAACCTTATAGACGTACCGTGTTTTACGCAAATAAATTATTATTCTGTTCTATAAAGTGTGAACAGCAAAACCCGATAGTCGCCCAACTGAAAGTTAGATAGATAACTCTCTATTGCAAACCATAACAGAAAATACAGTAAGTACAGCAATAAACACAGAAAGATGTACGCGGTCTTATCGCTATAAGCGAAAGTTGTCGGCACGAACTAAATGTGAACACTTACTGCCGCACTCAGAACCGTCAATTAAATTTAATCTAAAATTAAGTCTCGTTCCTACTATCACTTTCTTTGTCAATAAAATAGAAAAGGACGGCATGAGACTTAATGAAGGATTACCTTTAATTAACGTCTCTGAGTACGGCAGTTGACACAAAGATGACGAATCACCCCGCAACCGCCACATTAAATCCCGTTTTTATTCCCGTTTTTATTCGTTTTTATTATTTAAGCCGAAAATCCTTGCAAACCAGCTGTTAGGTGACAACTTCTCATGTCGTTTTCATGCTAAAAGTATGTAGGTAACGAGAAACCATATGGTGTGTTAGGCTCAGAACACACGGAGGACTTTATGTACTTATTTACTACTTTGGTTAAGTGGTGCGCGTTTGCTTGGTTGGATTCTAACTAGGAATTGAACCCACGTCCTTTGGCTAAAAATGTGGAACGCTTCACGATTTTGCGTGTCATCCTCACGTTTCTTATTTAAACTTATACACGGTGATATTTTAGTGGTTGTTTTCCCGCACCAGAACGATTTACTTTTAGTAGTACTATCGAATAATGCGAGATTATTTTTTTTTAGCTAAAAATATTTTTGTTTTCAAAGTAATCAAAAAAATAATCATCAACTCGAAAACGTCAGAAAAGATAGTTTCTTTTACGAGAATTCACGTATTTGGTTACTGCTTTCCGCACGAAATCAATGTTTAAAGCAAAAGAAGCTCTACACACTAAGCAATACAGCATAAATTGCACTAATTTTAAAAACAACCATTAAAATTTCAGCGTGTATAAAAAAGAAAGAACACTGTGAGTGTTAAAATAATAAAAACTATCCTAACTAGCAATATAGGCACCTGCTAAGGATAACTAGAAAGGTAGGATCCAATCGGATCCTAAATAAGAAGGTAGGAAGCAATCGGATCTTAAAAAAAGAAAACAACAGAATAGTTATAATATTGTGATAACAGGCTACTACGGAATCCTTCAATGCGCGTGGCCCGACACGCACTTGGCCGATTTTTACAAAAAAGAGTAATTTATACTATTTACAAACTTAGTCCCCGCGGTTAAAATCAGGCAGAGTGTACCCACCCTAACTGGCGCTGAGTTTGTGCCGTTTGTTATACGCTGTCAACCATGCGCCGGCAAAATATCAATTTATCGCACAAGCTTTGTGCATAGTGGCTCGACGTATTTTTTGTTTTTACGTTTATTTAGCGATGGGCGATTGTTCGAAAAAAAATAATCGAATGAATCGACAATCGACCATTCGGACTATCGAACGTCGATTTAGTAATTCCAAAAAAAATAATCGAATAATTATCGACAATCGAATGCTAATCTATACTCGACCCTTCGATGTTTTCGATCGAATTGCCGTGACTGTGCGTGCGGAAAGGACCTAACTACTCAAAGGCACAGGACAGATAGCGAACGAATCACGATTCATTCGTTAGTAGTTAGTAGTACGGCCTGCGCACCGCGCGCTCCGGTATTGCTCGCCGCATAATCTAAGGACATTCGAATGACTGCGGTTGGTTATCGAATACATTCGATTACAGAGGCTATTCGAATAATTCGATTGATTTAGTAATAATTGCCCATCGCTACGTTTAATTCACAGAATCTACAAAAGTTTACAGGTTGTCCAGTAAATGATGCAAAATACATTAAATACGAAATTCGTCAAATCATTATCATGCCTAACTACAGGCCAGTTTTTTTTAAATATTATGCTACTTACTATTTTCTGAGCCAAATAGTTCATGCTTACTTACTGTCCAATCAAGAACTATATTATTTTACTTAATATTATAATAAAGCTTGAAATTAAAATCTCAAAAAATGGTAGAACTTTCAAACAAAATATTGGCATACAGTAGGAGTTTACCGACCGTTTCTGAATTATATACCAGTAACAGCTTTATGTTCTTTCATCATTAATTCAATTTGATATTTCAGTGCAAGGTAACGCAGCAATGTTGCCTTGTTCAACTACATATTCTAATATAACACTTAAATGCGTTTCGAAACATTTAAATTAATAAGAAAAGTGGTAAGGAAAAGTATTAATATAAGTCAGCCTATTAGATCCCACTGCTGGGAAAAGGCCTCACCTCAACTATGAGGAGGAACGAGCCACACTCCACCACGCGGGCTCAGTGCGGATTGGTGGAGGGGTGTATGTAAGGCAAGTGACAAACCTTACTGTCAGAAGTTATCAAGCCGCCCTAGGGCCTCTGACTAGGCTTAACGACTAATACCACAGATATTAGCCGGGACCAACTGCTTAACGTGCCTTCCGAAGCACGGAGATGCTTGTCATGGACGTCACTTAAATGGTCGGAATGGTCACCCATCCAATCACGACCGCGCCGTGGGTTGCTTAACTTTTGGTATCACTACCAAAGCGCTGCCACCACTGCGCCACAAGCAATAATTAATAGTCAAAAATAATTTCATTTTTCTGATATAATTCTTTCTTGATTATGGTTTATGTAAAGATTAACACAATAAGCGTTTCACAAAGAAATTCCAGCAGTAACCATTTCAAAAGTTGCAAAAAAGTCAATTTAAACTTTTCACGTTGAAACTTGCGAGTGTTTCTAAATAACTTTCACTCTAAAAGTAATTTATTAACTGCTTTCAAAAGTCAGTGTCTTAAATTGCTTAAATTCCTATTCGCTCCTTACGGTTTTGGAGCTTTGTATCGATTTTCCATCGAAATTCAAGCAAAATTAATAAACTGTTGGTTACCCAAGTTATCGATAAGGAAAGATAAGCTCAAAATTAAAGAAAAACATGCTGCCCAGATAATCTAGGAACAGCAACAGCAACAGCATGAAAGACAAGCTAGTATTTAAATTTAGGAGTTGCCCGAAGATGCAAATAGATTTTGATTACTTTGATGCTTCTAATCATTACCAAAGATATTAGATAAATAAAATCACGCGTGATGAAATGTACACAGATGTGCTTTTATGTCTTTGCAATGAGGTCTCTAATTGTATTTGACTGTATGTACATACATTTTATATTGCACGTGGTTGTGCCTCCAATAACTTTTGGACGATCCGCAACATTTTGTACAAGCACATTTGGAATAATTGTGTTGATAACATAAAAAAAACAAAATATTTAGCGAGGGAATCTGAAAGAAGATCCTTTTTCGATGAACCTACATTCCGCTCATTTGGTTTATCCACTCGCTGCCGAAAACAAATCGCAAAAATATGCGGGATATTTCAAACCAAATCGACGGACTGAGCCGGCAAATTCTCGGCTCGAACCTAGTTCATTTTGAGTGCGGGGCGGCAGATAAAACAGAAGTTCTCACGGTAAACTCGTGAAATAACCATGACGGGGAATCGGGAGTAGCTGAAAATGTGGACGACAAAACGATTCGGAACGAAAAATTTCTAGGCATTCTGCCGTTTCAGAAACTTAAAAGTATGCTCAGAGTTAGGTATCCGCTTTTTATTGCAAGGAAACATTAGGTACCTACTCAAGGGGTTGATTCCAATGCTCAATTTAATATAACGTTAATGACCCATATCGAAAATCGAAAATAACTGATTATTCTACGAATTTCGACTTCGGCAGACATCAACCAGCTATAGTGCTGTGTATTGCGCACACATGTGTGCGTGCACTCTCTGTTTCTTTTTCTTCTTATAGTTCGGTGGAACGGCATTCTAAAGACCAGAGAGAGAAGCAAATATTAGGCTTATTGTGTATAAAACCAACATCAAAATCTTAAATTCTCTAAATAAAACAGCAATCAAACATGACCGAAGAGATTAAGTTATAAGTAATGGGGATCCACACGCAAAGCTTGATGCAGATGGCGCTAGCATAGATACGCCTATTATTTTGCTATTGTTTATGTCGGGCTTTTTCGTATCTAATTTACAGTTTGTCGTGACTATCTAATGTTATTTCATCACAATGTATTCGTCAATGAAGTTATCTGAACTACAAGACGATTTTCGGAAACGAGGATGAAAAGTATCTGGCAAAAAAGCCGATCTTATTGCGAGGTAAACATTTGGGTGTTTATACAGTTTTATTACTGTAAATGTTACATTTAATGCTTGTTGAAATGGTTTTTGTTGTATTTGTGTTACAAATTAACTACTTATCAAGGTTTTTAATAAATATAACTAAAATAATAAAACACGTACTTGTTTGTTTTTAGGTTAGAATTCTACGATCGGAACTGCGATGATACCGGGAATTTTGGTGTCGTAGCTTCACAATCTAGTTATACGACGAATGTTCCCGATCCAGAAGCTTATCATGATGTAAATAGTTCCAGTAAACTACCTAAAATTAATTAATTTTCTTCTTATAGCTGTTTCGCACTTCTTTTTTAAATTGGCTGTTTTGGAAATAAATGAATACCATTATTGTAACAACCTGGCACAGCGCATAACGGCATTATGCTTTCGTAGATTGAAAACACAAAAAAAATTCTGTACTGTAATGACAGATAGATAGATAAAACAACTTCTGTACTGGAATGACAGATAGCTTTGGGCGCATCGACAATGCGCCACCTACAGGGAGAATTTGGCAGTGTGGATCCCCATTACTATAAAAACAGCCAATTGATTATTACCTCCGTAGCCGAGTGGTTAGCCACCTGACGTTTCGAACAGTTTACAGCGTTCATGGATGTCTACTACGAAAAACGAAATCCGACAAAACGATAATCGTTTTTCGTTTTGCTTACTACGAAACGCTTCGCATCCGCTATCGGAGACGAAGTTCGTTGTTTGACGTTTTGTATCGAAAATGCTACCATGAAAAACCAATTGACAGACGATAGTTCGTTTTTTGACGTAAAGTCTTTCGGAAATTAACCTCAAATTATACGATAGCCCTCCACGTATCGTTTTAGGTTTATGTTGCCTATTTCTTTCTAACTGAAGGGAAAATATAGAAGAAATGATGGAGAGAAGGAGATATCTGGGGCTCCTTCGTCAGGATTTCATACGAAATATTCCAGACGATGAAGATTTTAAATAAAAACATGATAATTACAAATTTTATCACACGGTCTCCAGAAGAGCTAACGTTGAATATTTTACTATGTTACAACAGGAGATTCAGGATATCCTCTTGGAGAATAATGATGATCCTAGTAGATCTTACGAAGCTTCAGCAGACTTAGGGCGTCCCAATTTGATAATGACCCATAGTTAATAAGGTAATGGTCATGATAACCTGTAATAAGAAGCAATAACTTTTATAAAAAACTATTACTTTTAATCCAATAAATAACATTTTCCTTTTGACGAAATATTTTAAAAATATCAATAGTTGTATGATACACTAAAAACCAAATATTTACCTAGTTTACCAATAAGTATTAATTATTAGACGCAGTTAACAAATTAAGTAGGTACCAAGCAATGTTTAAGCTTAATTTGTTAACTTACAAAGGCAAGGTTTTTTATTATGTTTTTCCTTTGATTTTAAATCAACAAAACATCACTGTCAGACAGATGACAGACAATAGTCTACCACCAATTTATTTTTAAAATTGGTTTAAGGTTTTGACTACAGGTTTTTCAGCCATCAAAGTCATTCTCAATAAAAAAGCTTTCTTTTAAATATTGATTTAGTTTGTATAATAGTTGTCATCACACTTAAAGATAAAGATGTAACGCTTGTTTTAAGTATTTAAACAAGAAAATACACATTTGTTGTTCATTTTATTATTATTTACGATTTTCCGAGAAAAGCGCGGTAAATAACATCCATATCATTCATTCACGAAAGTCATCCGAAATAATGTCTATGGATCCGATTGAAGCAACAAAATCCGAAACCGTTTCATAGTAAGTCTATCGCTTACGTATCGTCAGTGTGTCGTATCGTCCGCAACATCGTATTTCGTTTTTCGTAGTAGTCATCATGGTCACAGGGAGACTAAGGTATTAAACTACCGTCACTCATATAATATTTCAGAAGTGTTTTGGAAATAATACTCAAGATCCAAGCACAAGTTTTCTTTAATACTTAGCCTTTAACTAGGAGCTCCTTACAGTTGGTCGTCACAGAACAGAACAGAATGACCCCGCTGATTACTTTTTTTACACCGCACGCTACCGGCTTAGATTTAGTTATACGTTCAAACATTCATTAACATAATAATTTAACGTTATTGTTTTTTTTAATTACAATTTACATTAAAAATGTTTACACTCATTAATATTAATTTACGTTCCTATTTATGCATGTAATAGACAAATAATACCATAGTCTGCCTGTGAACACGAACGCTGTAGTGTTAGAAACGTCAGGTTTTAAATAAAATGTAAATAAATCGCGAAGTAATCCGTAAAATTGTGTTTTAATGAATACTAAGCCCTGTTATTTTTTTATTTAGTGTATATTTTCCAAAAACCGCTTTTCCTGCAAAAATCTGTGGTCAGACTTTGCTAATATGTGCTCGATAAGCTCAATATCCTTAAGGGTAATAAGTGTGTAATTATAGCAATCTTGTGGTACATTATTGTTCATCAAATGCACAGTGATATTGAATATCTCGCCTTCACAACAAATGAATCTGACAGAATTAACAGACCGTTATAACAAATCTGTCTATTGCAGTTATTGGCTGTTACTGAAGCGTTGATTATTATTATAATTAAGAAAATAGTTGGTTACATTTATTCAGTTCAACATAATGTCACATGAAAGTAAAAAAACCGGCCAAGTGCGAGTCGGACTCGCGCGCAGTGTTCCGTACCATTAACTTAAAACATTAGACAGTATAGGCAAAAAAGGATATATTTTTATTTTATTTAATTTCAAAAGTATTCATCACAGGATACCCGAAACAATTTTCAATAAGAGTTTCCGCGCCTATTTCTTTACGTGAGTGATTTGAAGTTTATAGGTACAAGACTTTAGAAATTACTTTGGGGACACCGTGTTGACACATTGGCGGGCTACATCTCGCAAATGGTAAAGCTGATAAAAAAAGTATTGTGAGGAAACCCTACTTTATTTTCATAGTCCTTTTCAACGATACCCCACACAAGGGGGTGCACTCAAAAAAAAATTCACCCCACCCTCCTTACATGTATGGGGAGGAACCCTTAAAAAGGTGTAATTTAATTTTTTTTTTTAAATGAGATCTATATGTGAAGTATCCTCGAACCAAGTTACATGCAAATCAGTTCATAAACGTAGAAGATATTCTGCTGTGACAAACTAGGACGGACGGACTGAACGATCTTATAAGGGTTCCTTGTCGGACTACGGAACCCTAAAAAGAGCATTTTAAGAGTTCACTGCGTGATTCATTTTGGCATTTCAGAATATGCATTTGGAAAGGCATTATTGTGGTTCACGTTTTTTCTGTTAATAACTTGCTTAATTTGTTTTCAAGCTGAGGAGTAAGTATTTGAAAATTTCACGTCAACAAAGAAAAGCTATCAAAATCCCGGAAGCACTACAGAGTCGAGGCAACCCTATTTGCGTTTGACTGCCTCGTTGGTCTAGACCACTAGTGGTCAGCGCGTTGGGTACTATCCACGAGGTCCCGGGTTCGAATCCCAGGTCAGACAGAGAGTGTTTTTTCTGTCTTGAAATAACTCAGATACAGCTCCGGAGTCAGGAAGTTGGTGGTGTTAACACCCCTGTGCCTCGAAAAGCACGTTAAGCCGTTGGTCCTGCGCCTGATCTCTCTACGGTCATTTCGGACTGCCGTCTCACCGAATTATGAGAGTAACGGAACAGAGAGTGCACCTGTGTATTGCGCACACACTTGTGTACTATAATATCTCTCGCGCAGTTGGCTAATCTCTGTTGAGACTGGCCGCTGTAGCCGAAATTCGGCTAGGAGGACATCATCATTTGCATCCTAAAGGTATGATTATACCTACTGAACCCGTTGTGCGCTTTATTGTTTTTGCGCGTACGAAAGCCACAAGCTGCCCGTGTATATTATAGTAACCAATGATAGTGCATGATAAAAAGATGTAGATATGTCAGTAGTGCGCGGAAATTGCATCCCTCAAATTGACCAATTTTACGTTCAAATTTTGCTGTAGACATTTGACACGTAAACGAACGAGTGCTAGGTGCATCAAATTCGAATCGCCGCGCAGTAGGAGAGAATTATGAGAGTAACGGAACAGAGAGTGCACCTGTGTATTGCGCACACACTTGTGCACTATAATATCTCCCGCGCAGTTGGCTAATCTCTGTTGAGACTGGCCGCTGTAGCCGAAATTCGGCTAGGAGGACATCATCATTTGCATCCTAAAGGTATGATTATACCTACTGAACCCGTTGTGAGCTTTATTGTTTTTGCGCGTACGAAAGCCACAAGCTGCCCGTGTATATTATAGTAACCAATGATAGTGCATGATAAAAAGATGTAGATATGTCAGTAGTGCACGGAAATTGCATCCCTCAAATTGACCAATTTTACGTTCAAATTTTGCTGTAGACATTTGACACGTAAACGAACGAGTGCTAGGTGCATCAAATTCGAATCGCCGCGCAGTAGGAGATGGCATACCTTTTTAATGCACTACATTGACTGTGACTGTACTTCAGAAACCGGGCATAAGTTACTTAATATTCGTATTCACTGGCTGTGGCCCAGCAAAATGTCGTGGAAGGTTTCCACGACATTTTGCTTCGCGTGTAGAGCCTAATCTGACAGCATGCTACCTTGGGTGTGAATGTATAAAGTGGAGACTCTCCAAAATGTACTCTTGTAAGTGGAGTAAGTAGGATCGGATAGTCGGTTAGTTTACTAGAACAAGAAGATGAAAAACATTACAAATCACTAAACGTACAAACGGCCCCCAATTTGACGGATCAGGGTAGGTTAACCCTGATCCGTCAAATTTCCGCAACCATATTGCAACCTTATTTTGATGACATAGAGTTCCATGTCATTTGAGATATTTTGACAGATTTAAGTAGGTTGATGCGGGGCCCACCATACATGGGGGTTTAATGGATAGGAGTGGTGGTCACCTTTCGCAATGAATATATCCGCGGCAGTCTAGGTGTACGCGACATTGCCGATAAGCTCCAAGAAAGTAGGCTGCGCTGGTTTGGGCACGTAGCAAGAAGACCTCCCGAGTACGTTGGAAATATTACGGCCAATCTGAACATCCCAGGGCCCAGACCCAGAGGGCGACCAAAAACAAGATGGGCAGATGTGGTCAAGAAAGACCTGAGACTCTGCAATGTCTCCGTAGACGATGCGTCCGATAGGGCAAAGTGGAAAAGAAAAATTGAGATGGCAGACCCCACCATCAGATGGGATTAGTAATGCCCAGGAGAGAGAGAGAGGTGGTCACCTTTCACCACGCCGCGGCTTGACACCTTATATGAAACACCTTAAAGTTAGTTTGGCTGGAGTGTTTTCTGCACTTAGCCTTGATTGGGCAATTGTGCGTATGTCCCTTTTTATTCTAAAGCACTAATTACACCATTCTATTTGTAGCTTCCTAACTAGGAACCTACTTAGGATGGGATAGGCAGGTGCTCTACTCTGGTAACGCATGTCCGTATTTTCGCGTCTAGCCGACAAGCGAGCGATTCAGCAAGCGAGCCTTTCTAACTAGGTAAGGTAGGATCCTAAGGTAGGAACCTAAGTTGTGAACTACGATTACATCTTCCTATTTCATCCATTCATTTCATCTAAGTAGGATGCTACACAAATAGGATGGTGTAATAAGTGCTTAACAACCTCAAGGCTTTCTCAGATGGCTTACAACCTGCCCAGGTAACTACAGGCCTTTAGGAATGTTGCCGGGGATTTGAGAATATCTGCCCGTTGTCCCGCACACCTGTGCACTCCATGAGCACATGGTGTGGTGTTTCTTCTGCTTCCATGCATCCTCTGCACAGAGAGGGCTGTCTGTGACACCTATGGTGAATAGGTGTTTGTTTAGAAGACAGTGGCCAGTTATAGTCCATATAACTGTGCGCAGTTTGTCTCTGAGGTTGTGGGGCCCACCCTTTTTTTTAACGTGGAGGAAATGCTTTACGCATACCTACTGCCCTTTTTTTTTTTTTTTACGTCAGGAAATGCCTTACGCACCGTACCTCTCCGTCGGGTAACGGAGAAGCGTGTGTGGGACTCCCCCGGACTCGGGTATACCCACTAAAACCTGACGACGCCCGCCGCATGTGTTGGCTGTGACAGCAGGGGCCGCGGTATCTCGACAGTCCCGCGGCCCTGCCAGCGGCAACTTCCGCCCTCTAATTCAGAGGGCGGATCTCCACGGAGGGGGGAGTGGATATGTACCCAACACCCCCACTCCAGACGGCGTACTGGGCGTACAGAGCACCGTCTGTCCCCACACCGTCTGCCCGAGACCCTCCCGTCGGGGCGCCGCTCGTTCTGGCACCGCGGCCCGAGCGCGCGCCCCGCGGGCGCCGAAGGCGTACGGAGGCCTGGTCTCTTTCCCGGTCCCGTTCGGCGGCCTCTTTCTGCGACATCACCACGTCGCAGAAATGGGCCACCGCCTCCCAAGACCCCTCGCTTCCGACCATCTTAGACACGACGGTCGGCAAGCTGAGATCTCCGCCTCCGAGAGCCGCGGCCAACTCCGCCCGCGGCTCCGCCCACGCCGGGCAGTCCACCATTGTGTGCTGAGCCGTGTCTTCGACGCAGTCACAATGGTGGCATCTCGAGGTCGGTTCCTTTCCGGCAACTACGCACAGATATCTCCCGAGCATCCATGCCCCGAGAGGATCTTCGCCAGCCGGAAAGTAACCGACCCATGTTTCCGTCCAACCCATCTGGACAGGACGGGATGGACGGCCTCCACTACCCGGCGACGGGACTCGGTAGGATGGTCACCGAGTCCCTCCACGAGTCGCCGCCGCCACTCTTCCAGAGCCACCTCGTGGGCCGCCTGTCGCCACCGCACTACAGTGTCGGGTGGGGGCCGGCAGCCCTGGCTCTGGGCGTGCGTTGCTACTCGCCAGTAGACCGAGGACTGAACCTCGGCCTCCAGGTCCCACGGAAGGGACCCGGCGAGAGCGCACGCCACCTATACCTACTGCCCTGGGGATGGCAGCAGGTTAAGTGGGACTTCCTTGACGGGTGGCAACGAAGCCGCTGCAAACCCGTCAAGTATACCCACTAAAACCTCCGCGAATTTCCTCAGACTGCTATTAGTAGGACGATGGAGGATCGCTCGTCGCATGCGCTCCATTACCCCAGCGGTGATCCGCACCAACCGTGCACCGGTTGGCCTTTACTCCCAGGGGATGCCTCGGGAATCTTGAGGCATCCCCCACGTCAGGTGGACTCGTGCTAGGCAATGGGCGGGAATCCCCACCCGCACCACCGCTGTGTCCACAGAGACCCAGCATGCGATCGTATCGCCGTCGCCGGACTCCTACACGCCTACGCTGGAGAGGGTCGGCTTGAGAATTTTCCTCTCTGACCCGTTCCGCTGCCTCTTTCTGTGCCATTATTTCTTCACAGAAAGATACAACTGCTTCCCTGCGGGGCCCACCCTAAAATATCTAGTACTACTCGACCAAGCCAACTAGACAACTGTCAAACGACTCACGATGACGAATACAACGAAATTACCGAAGGTAATTGGAAAGAAATATTGTTACAATTTAGATGAATTGCGTAAGTTTATTTTAACACCATTGCTTTTTAATTTTCATTGGTATTTTCGTTGTATTCGTTGTCGAAAGTCGTTTGACATTTATCTAGTTAGCTTGGTCGGGTAGTACTGTTTGTTTGTCTAAAAATAATGTATATAAAGAAGAGGAAAGATTTGTTTGTTCTGGACCGAATTAAATGAAATTTGGCACAGAGATAGTTTGAGACACTGGGAAGGACATAGGCTACTTTTTGTCGCGATATATAATCAGGGGGGTGAAATGGGGGATGAAAGTTTGTATGGAAAATCCGACTTTTGGCGCGGGCGAAGTCGCGGGGAACTGCTAGTAATGTATATAGTAAGTAAACTACAAGTGGTAAGCATAGGTATAACTTGTATTCAGATTCCCAAGTTTATGGAAAATATTGAATAAAAATCCACGCGAACACGTCACTGAAGTGATTGAGTGAGGTAATAAAGTCACTTACGCAGAATATAAGAAATGGGTCTCGTTTTCATAAAAAACGTATTTGCGTGCTAGTCTTAATTCCAGGTGGATTTGGCAAAGCGCCTAAACCACATGAATAATGTAAAAGAGTTATTAACACTCAAAAATTTATTCAATAAACGTAACATTATACTTAAGTTTTATATGATAAAGTACATTTATTCAATCTTTTTCAGAAAATTCCACTTGAGAATGTCAATAATAACAAAAAATATTCAAGACGAGACACAGACCATCTGGCAAGTGCTGAAAAGAAGCACCGGAACAAACTCAGTCACTACTATAACTAGCTGCCACAAAAATACAAAAATTAAAATAAACAGGTCTGTAGGGTACATCAACAATAATTATTCAAATACACGTATTATTGCACCAGACGCTTGAACTTGGGTTAATAGTTATATTGTAAACTTACGAGTATGTTTAATATTTCAATCGGATCACGATTTCGTTCGTTTCGTCGTTCGATGTTCGTTCAGTTGTTAAAATTAAATATCATGAAAGTAAATACTTTTAGGTGTGGACGAATTCATAAGTTAATCAGTTTTTCAATCCCTACATTACTGCGCGATTGAGATTATTCATTGCATTACACTCAGCTGAAATTTTGATGAGTGATGATACTTTTACAGTAACGTGGACTAATAAACAGGATTACATCATTCTAGATCACACAATCAATCATCACAAACCTTTGAATTTAGAGAATATTAGACCGCATATGATAAAAATGAACTAACAGCAAATACACGCCGTCAGCGGGCTCTACTAGATAGTAGGAGTACGTATTATAATACCGAAAGTTACTTACCTACAAATGAAATACCTAAGCTTGAAACGTCGAAAATCAAAATACCGAACGAATGAAATACCTATACCCGATATACCGAAGCTCAATATGCCGAATTTCAAAATGCCGAAAGTTCGAAATCCATAAAGTTTGAAATACCGAAGGTTCATATCCCGAATGTTTAAACTCCCGAAGATTAATATACCTACAGTTAGTATGCAGTTATATATTACATGCAGCATGCAAGCAATCAAGCAGGCATGCAGCATGCAAGCAATCAAGCAGGCATGCAGCATGCAAGCAATCAAGCAGGCATGCAGCATGCAAGCAATCAAGCAGGCATGCAGCATGCAAGCAATCAAGCAGGCATGCAGCATGCAGCATGCAAGCAATCAAGCAAGCAGGCATGCAGCATGCAAGCAAGCCGCAGCGCAGCGAATCTCAGGCACCCACGCCCGCTTCCGGCTTTTGAATTACACTCTAGTATCAGGCAGACTAGTACCACGGCGAAGGACCACGGTGAGACGGGGTCAACAAAATTTGTATTTCTTAATGAACCTCAATCTCAATTGTATACAATTTGTTTAGCGTTTCGTTCATAGGTCTTATAAAATTCAGTATTTTTAATAATCGGGTTTTAAATTTTTCGGTATATTAAACTTTCGGTCATATAAACAGTCGGTATATTGACTTTCGGTTATATAAACAGTCGGTATATTGACTTTCGGTTATATAAACAGTCGGTATTTTAAAATTCGGCATTTTAGTATTCGGCATTCCAGTTTTAGGTCTTATAAGATTCGGTATTTTGAATTTTCGTGATTTTAAACTTTCGGTATTTAGAATTTTCGATCATATAAACATTCGGCATTCTAAAATTCGGCCTTCCGTTCGTAGGGCTTATGAAATTCGGTATTTTAAAATTCGGTATTGTAATACGTACCCAGATAGTAGTTCATCAACTTTCAATAATTCATTATTATTGAATTTCTCCTGCGGGAAATCACGGCACGAGACCGGTCCTTTTGGAAGGCTTACGTGGGGATATAGATCCAACACGAAGAGGCCCCTTTGAGATACGATAATGAGTTGGAATATGTACACCTAGTGGATACTATCTCTGCCTGCACTATTAAGAAGATACAGCCAAAGACAGCACCCGCTAGATGCAAGGATTATTGCGGAGAAGATGGGAACTAATACTGGTTACTAATACTGGTTCTATGGATAGGAATTGCTGGACTGGTTGCCGGGATATTTATGAGACAACGGGACACCTGTCATATCTAATGTCTCATCTCGATATGATTATCGGCAGACGGTGACTCGCCGCTCACTAAATGCGCCGCCTATAATAGCTACCAGGTGGGTAGCAAGGCAGCAACATTGGTGTGAGCGGCTAAGGTTGTAGAGAGGTGAGTCTGCGGGGTGCAGGTGGCCAGTGCTAAGCGCACCAGCCAACAGGTTATATTCGTTATTATTAGTTTATATTTATTATTATTACTATATCATTGGATAATGAAAGTCATGAACCGTTATAACTTGAAGATTGAAATTTTCACAGATTGTATATTTTTACTGTCGCTAACAAACAACAAATGATAAAGGTACAATTTTAAAAATTAAAAGGGGTCTCCACTAGCAAGTGATACGGAATCCTTTATGCGAGCCCGACTCTCACTTGGTCGGTTTTTGGGGTTCCGTACCCAAAGGGTCAAAACGGGACCCTCTTAAAGCCGTCATAACGATATTTAAGGGGGGGTCGGGTCCCATACAACAAACGTATTTTTTTAGCTTTTTAGCTCGATATTAATAACGGCAAGTTCACTTTAGAAATAGTTAATTAAATTAAAATAAAACAATATATTTAAGGGGGGCTCCCATACAAACGTGATTTATTGCCGATTTTTAAACTAAAAAAAGGTCATATAGTGTCTAATGTTAAATAATGGTACCCTATATGCTGGAGCCCTACAGTCAATTTTCAAAAACCGATTAAGTGCGATTTTGACTGGCACTCGCACTTGATCGGTTTTTGTAAATTGACTCTTTTCTGCCGTAAATTGGGAAATGTTTCATTGATCGTAGATAGGCCCTTTAATGTTACGAAGCAATTAACATTTCAGCACCAGTTCTGCCTACAATATTAGCACTTTCAAAAACGTAATTCAATTTCCGATTTCTCTTACACCGTTCATCAAAACAAAAATTATAAAACCGGGCTAGTGCGAGTCGGATTCACGCTCGAAGGCTTCCGTACCATTATCTACTTCATCTTAGTCACTTTAGAGAATTTATTTTAAGGATTTTGCATTTGGTACAGAATTATCCAACACCCAAGTTCTACAAATATCACTGATAAATTAATAGTTTTCCTTTAAAGTATATAAAATGCACTATTTTTGTGACTTTTTTCAGATTTATATTTTCCAAAATTTTATTCTACCACTTTGTCGGCGTAATCGGTATTTATACCTACAAAATTACAGCTTTCTAATACCAACGGTCTCTTAGCAAAACCTCGGACAGACAGACAGACAGACGGACAGGACATGACTTAAGGATTTCTTGTCAGGATTACCGAATCCTAAAAAGGCCCTGTACTACAAATGAGATAAGGAGAATGAAAAAAAAACTAATAATGTGGGCCAGCATCAACTTACCAAACCTGTCAAAATATTTTAAATTATATGGAACTCTTTGTGAACATAAGGTTGAAATCTGGTTACACAAATTTGACAAATTAAGGTAGGTGGATGTGGGGCTGTGTGTACGTATTAAATAAGGGGATAGGTACTTACTTATTTTGCAAGAGCGCGATCCTTGTGGCGGGTGAACCAAATAGCTTCAGATACTAACTTATAGAAACCATTTGAAAATAATAAATTATTATTAAAGAAATTACCTATTACTTTAGGTTTAGTACAAATAAATATTTAAAAATTAATTTGGGTCACTCAAGGTGCCCAACCACTGGCTTTTTTGTGCACTGAAAAAAAGGATCAACCAAGCTAGTTTTGTTAGTTGAAGGTTTCATTGTAGGGAAGCCAATTTTTGTTAAATATAAACAATCTTCTGGTTATCAGTAACAAAACTAGTTTGTTACTAATAACCAGTAGTTCGCAAGTCACTAGATTACGGCCTACTAGTAGCCAAATTTTGGTTCAACCAAACTAGTTTTGTTAGTTGAAGGTTTTGTTGTAGGGAAGTCAATTTTTGTTAAATATAAACAATCTTCTGGTTATCAGTACTAGTAGCCAAATTTTGGTTACTGTTAACCAATATATTTTTTTCAGTGTGGTAACATTTCCATACAAAATTCTTAAACGGGTAGCGAGTAGACAAAGATTTGTTTTTAAATTCCACTAGAATGGTATTATTAGAATGTCTCATTTCTAGAAGTTGGCTAGAGGCTGGTTTTAAATAAAACTTAACTCCGAACGAGGGGAACCCCACTTTATTAAGCTAAAGATACGCCGGCAACTTTGTGTTTGCGCAAATATAATGTTTCCTTTGGATTTCAAAGGGTTAATTTTAAATTATAATAACTAACCGGGAAGAATAATTCAGATTCGCGTTTCTATTATTTCCAACATTATTGAGATTTGAAAATACAATTAGTTTCTCTTCCTTTTATAAAATGGGATTCTATGTTGTTTTCTACATACATGAAAGAACCATGTACCAGGGCACTCAGAAAGTTTTGCGAGTTTTTTTAATAGTACATTGGTTGATTTTGAAACAATATTTGCATCTATCTATTGTGGTTTGATGTCAATTAAAACTATTACTACCTATTTACTGCAAAAAACAACATATCGAATTCGAATTTCACTCCACATTTTTTACGAGCCAAATTAAAATTTTCTGTCTCATTTAAAATATGGATCTCCATCGGAACATTTTAATTTCTCATGCGGTGCGATGTTTTTTTACGATTTCAAATGTGGCCTAAAACCGTGTCAGTGAATTAATCGACTTTATAGCATTTATAGATGAATACTTAGCAACCCTCTATTGACGAATTGAAATGCAGTCTTTTAATTTTGGGGGATGGAAAAAAGAACGATTATTTGTTCTTCGATGGCTGTCACCGAAGAAAGTGTGCTGGCAGTGAAAAATGTAATTATAGAAAACAGACAGGAAAACTATGCGAAGCGAAGGAACTACACGACCCCATTCCACCAGCCCCTTTCCATCATCGGGGAACCAGGCGCAGGTTAGCGTATCCTCTTTACGTTGTAGACATTCCACCTGCCCGTACAAAGCGTTTCGCCGACACTTTACAAATGCGAACCGCTAGGGATTGGAACTCGCTGCCTGCTGGTCATAATCTTAAGAAAATATATTAAAGATTACAACCTGGGTCTCTCTAGACCGTGTTTACACCTCGCACCCATCCTGTGTGATGACTGTGACCACGGTCAAATACCTGCTTAGAATAGTATAAAAAAGGCGAATCACATACGAAGAGATTCAGTATACAGTTTGATTCGGGTTTTTTTTTTTGGGAACAAGATTCTTCTTGAGCACTTTCGCGTGAAGAGGAAAGGATCAGCCTGACCAAGCTCAGAAGCAGAGGTCTTACTCTAGTTGACGATGGCCGTATATTCGAATGTAGCCGTCTCTGTCACTCACGCCAGAATGTCAACGCTAACGAGCGTGATGGCTAGACTCGAAAATACGGACAACGTTAACCGGAGTTAGGGCCTCAGGCCCGTGAGGAATGGTGCCGTGACGTGATTAGTTAATTTGAAAAAGGGTCGGCGCGTTAACGACATTGTAACAATTGAATCCTGGATTTATATATAAATTAATTAAAAAAACACTGAAAGGGATAGATACAGTTTTTATCGCCAGTAGAAGCGTTAACAGCGTTCGCCAAGGCCGTAGACTGGAAGAAGTGTTTTGAAAATTGCACAGACTTGAATTATTTCTTACTTAATCAGTTTGATTTCGAAAACGTTAATCATTTGATTGATTTAATAAAATGCGTTATAGATAAATATGTATATATATGATTGGCTTATTTAACAAAAAAACAGAAAATCAATCAGAAGAGTTTTAACTAAATACATTTTAAGAGCCAATAACAATTATGTACATCATTCCCAGTTTTCATTATTAAGTTCACTGTTTCTGCGTTAGTATTACGTTTGCTGTACAAATATATATATATATATATATATATTTTTAAACTTAGGTATAGATATCAAGAGATGTCTTGCCCAGTGAGCTACGAGTATCACTGACATTGTCAATTCAACAAAAGTCAAAAGGACTTGTCCATTAATGGTCTTTTATTCGTCAATATTTCTAACCAGAATAAATATGAAAGAGTTCACAAAAACTAGCCTTTCTGCATAATTAATATATTTTTTAAGGCCTCCGATTTAGAGAAAAATTTAAATTAATTTTTCTCTTTGTCTGTACATAAACCGCACCTTCGCCTATATCAATTAACGCATGAAAAAAAAATGACAGCAAAATTGACATTCCATTGACAGTAGTACCTATTATATAATCTGTGGTAGTAGCGGAGTCATTATACGCATTCAATGTATGGGAACCAATATTTTTCGGATCAAAGGATGAGCCTTGGCATACTTGTTCCTTAGGTAGACTAGTGTGGAAAACGCCCGGGAGTCAGCGGCTCACACCCCGCTGGGGGGCTGGGGGAGGGGGTGAAGTTCCCTTACTCCGCACGCACTGTGACTAGTCATAACTGCTAATTTATACCTACTAGGGCAAGTTTGGTATCGTTTTCAGCTAAATCAAAGATGGCCGATTGATTTTTAGAACAAAAACCGAGCCGAGAACATTTTCATACAAAAAATGGAATTACGGCCAAAAATTTAAAAAATAAATTCTTGATTTTTTTTGTAATGGCCATAAACTTTAAACGTGTACCAATATCTGCTTTAAAAAAATATAGGTAAAAAGCCGCATTCATATAGATTCTAAAAATATAAGCGTTGTTGAAAATATTATTAATAAAAATGTTTAAAAAAATATTTACCTCCACGCGGCAGACACGTAAATTCTTAGAAAAATACAGTACAGCATAAAACAACTTTTATATTTTGCTAAGGACCTGTAATTAGTGTGAATAGAATATGGTGTTTATAGAATAGGACGCAATTTTAATGCTATTTTGATAAAAAGATGTTGTATGAACCCTGTGTATAGGTTTACCGTCGTATTTAAAAACGTATTGCTCATCTAGATTTTGTGACAATGTCGGGTGACTTGAAGGTCTTTAATTAATCGATCTTCATAGATATGTGCTTAAAACACACTTATATATTTATATATGTACTGTCTCTTATGTACATTTGCTTTGGAATCGCTCAACTACGTGCACTTATGTTGCCGCTGTAAGCACCTGCATCTGTGGCCGCCACACTTCATTTTCTAACTGCACCTGAGAATTTTAATACATTCATACAACACATGCTTCGGCTGCAACTGGCAAGTCTGTACATGTAGATTTCCAGCTGTCACTGACTTTAGTCCATCATTCCCAATTAGATGGATCTTTTTGTAAATAAATGCTTTCATGCATTGTTCACCGTAGAAAATGAACAAGACCTAAAGAAAAATTATTTACGAATACACTATTGAGTGATTGGTTAATTACGTGATTACATAGTGTTAATACTCAATATCTACCTGTCATATAAAACAACCAGCTCACATAAGCTGTCCTAACTCCTTCTGTGGCATTGAGGAAAGCATTCAGTGTCCACCGCAATTTTCCACCTTTACAATTGAAGCTGGAAACAGTATCACACGGTCACACACGCCCATGATGGCATGGAACAGCGAAAGAACTTTTTCGCTTTGTGGTCCTGTAAAAATCACAAAATCCATATTGCCTACCGAGACGTGTTAATTAAGAGGAAAAGTAAATATCCAGGTAATCGTAATAATTTTAACCAAAATGATTTTCTTTCTCATGACATGGTGGTGTTTTACAGTACCTATGTGTCAATACCCATAGCTCGTACTCGGCACTCGTTGCACAACAGTAATAGTAACACAACTAGCAAGCACCACGACTTCGATCGTCGGCGGCTACGTCTACGGTCGTGTACAGCCGTGGTTATTACTGCACCAAACATGTACCATCATTCTTGTCTCCACCACTTCATAGTTACATGGAGCTAATTTTTGCGTATTCGGAGTGCGGTTTTATAGTAGGTATATCGGATTAGTCCGTGTCATACACGTTCTTATTTAGGCCAAACTTGTATGAATAGCAAAAAGTAGAGAGCAAATGAAATTTCTTCGTTCGAAGTAAGTACCTGGGTTAGATGAGCTATAGGTACGTACACGTAGATACTGGAAAACACCACCAGTACCAACCTTTATATGTGGTAGCAAATACTTTTGAATTTAAGATTACATACAATTTACAGAACAACAAAAAGTAAGTTCTTCTGCTGTTCCATGCCTTAATGGGGCAAATGTGATACTGTTACCATCTTCAATTATATTGTAGAGCTAAAAAGTGGATACTGCGATGGACACTGAATACTGCCACACACCATAATGACACAGAACGTGTTACGACAGCTTATATGAGCAGGAACAGCGATGCATTTTCCATAATCGAAAAGATTGTGGTCGGTGTTATATGAAAGGTAAGTATTGAGCTTGAATCACTTAATAGTGTATTCATATCAGCCTATTACAGTCCACTGCTGGACATACTCGTAGGCCTCTGCATGACTGCGCCAACTTTCACGGTCCTCCGCTTCTCGCATCCAGCCACCACCGGCCACCTTCCTCAGGTCATTGGCCCACCTACCAGGGGGGCGTTCAACACTACACTACGTTTTCCGAGACGTGGTCTCCATCCGAGAAAGTTCCTACTTCAACGCTCATCGGTTTGCGACAGACATGACCAGCCCACTGCCACTTTAGCTTACTGCACCTCTGAACGATATCTATGACTTTCGTCTTTTAGCGGATGATCTCGTTCCGGATTCTATCCCTTAGCAAGATCCCCAGCATAGACCGTTCCATAGCTCGCTAAGCGACATGCTGTCGGTGGGCCAGCTTGACTGTCAAGTTCCACGTCTCGGCCCCATAGGTCATGACTGGTAGGACGCACTGGTTATACACCCTGCTTTTCAGGCATTGTGGTAGTGGCGACGAGAAGATGTGACGTAACTTCCCAAATGCTGCCCAACCGAGCTGCACCCTTCTAGCGATTTCGCGCTTGAAGTTGTCTCTACCCAGTTGCAACACTTGCCCGAAGAAAACGTATTCCTGGACAACTTCGAACGTCTCGCCGCTGACTGCTATCGGTTCCGGGAATAGTGTATTCGTAAAAACTTTTTTTAGATCTTGTTCATTTTCTACGGTGAACGATGCATGAAAGCAATTATTTACAAAAAGATCCATCTAATTGGGAATGATGGACCAAAGTCAGTGACAGCTGGAAATCTACATGTACAGACTTGCCAGTTGCAGCCAAAGCATGTGTTGTATGAATGTATTAAAATTCTCAGGTGCAGTTGGGAAATAAAGTGTAGCGGCCACAGATGCAGGTGCTTACAGCGGCAACATAAGTGCACGTAGTTGAGCGATTCCAAAGCAAATGTACATAAGAGACAGTACATATATAAATATATGAGAGTGTTTTAAGCACATATCTATGTAGATCGATTAATTAAAGACCTTCAAGTCGCCCAACATTGTCACAAAATCTAGTTGAGCAATACGTTTATAAATACGACGGTAAACCTATACACAGGGTTCATACAATATCTTTTTATCAAAATAGCATTAAAATTGCGTCCTATCCTATAAACACCATATTTTATTCTCACTTGTTACAGGTCCTTAGCAACATATTATAAAAGTTGTTTTTAGCTGTCCTGTATTTTTTTAAGAATTTTCCTGTCAGCCGCGTGGAGGTAAATATTTTTTTAAACATTTTTATTATTAATATTTTCAACAAAGCTCATATTTTTAGAATCTGTATGAATGCGGCTATTAACCTATATTTTTTCAAAGCAGATATTGGTACACGTTTAAAGTTTATGGCCATTACAAAAAAAATCAAGAATTTATTTTTTAAATTTTTGGCCGTAATTCCATTTTTTTGTATGAAAATGTTCTCGGCTCGGTTTTTGTTCTAAAAATCAATCGGCCATCTTTGATTTAGCTGAAAACGATACCAAACTTGCCCTAGTAGGTATAAATTAGCAGTTATGACGAGTCACAGTGCGTGCGGAGTAAGGGAACTTCACCCCCTCCCCCAGCCCCCCAGCGGGGTGTGAGCCGCTGACTCCCGGGCGTTTTCCACACTAGTCTACCTAAGGAACAAGTATGACAAGGCTCATCCGTTGATCCGAAAAATATTGGTGTTGGCGTTTAACAACCCAACTATAGTACCTAATAGTATTTCTATGATTACGTGTTTCATATTTTTGTAGCTTAAAGATAAATATAGGTTATTGGTGGTTGGTGATATCTTGGAATAAAAAACCAGCCTCCATACAAAACAGGACAAGTCCTTTTGACGTCTCCTTGTACAAGCCAATAAGAACTAGCAGACCTCTCTCCGCACCCCACCAACTTTTGGCGATTTTGTTTTCGTATTAGAGTTGATAAAAGCGTGGTCTTTAGTTTGTGTGGTCTGTGGAAAATTGGTTTAGGCACATGATACTTTGTATGGAGCCTATGGTCACAGAATAAGTACTAGTACTTTGTACAGAAGTATGACTTAGCAATTGTATTCAAAGAAATGTCTACTCAATGTCGTCAATAATATGGCGTAATTTAGTTCGCCTCAGAGTCAAGCACATTTTCGTGTAGACACCTACAAAAATCCATTGCAAGATAATTTCATACTTATTGCTCTGGAATATGATTCATAATACACTAAACCTATTCAGTGACGTAATATCACGCGACGCGATAGGGTTGACTGCTACGAGAAGCTTCTAACGCCATCTAGCGCCTCTTTCTAGTACTTTATTCATTCGTCCAGCCAGCAACGTAGCCGCGCGGCCGCCGGTAAATAAAACGCGCGAGCGTGTCGCTGGCCGGTAGCGACACGCAACTTGTTTTAGCCCCTAAGTAAGGGTCGCCGCGCGTAGGTACATTTTTGCTACCTACGCAGGGAGATACACAGACCTGGCCTGGTGAAGATTTTTTTTGAAAAGATGTATTAAAAATATTTAATTCATATAAGTTAGTTTTTTTAGATTCTCAAAACCTTACGTTTACTTAGATTCATAATCGAATGAAGAAATCAAAATCTGTTGTTATTTTTCCTTCCTTTTCATATAAGTCTTGTAAACTAAGTAAGTGCCCATTTGTATTCGTTTTCTTGTATGTGCTTTAATCTTTTTGAAATGGCTAAGAATTATTTATTCGCACCAGGCACGCGAGAATTTGTAATGAGATGTTTAATTACCTTCTCTTTTTCACAAACGTAAGAATGTTTTATTTATTTTTCTGTGATGAATGATGTTTATTTATTTAAAAAACTAGCGAGTTCCTGCGACTTTGTCCGCACAAATATAGGAAATCTGGTTTCCCATAAGAAAACTGTTGCAACCGGTATTTGTGGAAAACCATGGGGGAGGATTATGTTCAGCAGTGGACATCCTACGGCTGACAATGATGATGATGATATGAAAACTGTTATGATCCCGCATTATGTTATTCGAAGAGGAGACAAATCCAAAAAATTAGAGAATATTAATATCGGTGCAGCCGTTCTTGACTTACCCGACTTTCTTTCACTACCGAACGGATCCCGATGGAACATCACAGTAAGTAGCTGATATCAATTAGTTTGTAGAGAATTTAATGTGGGAGTAAGGAGGCTTCTGAGGGAAAAGGCGTAATTTTGCTATAAAGTTCAAACAATAATGCGAAAGTTTACTTAACACAAGTTACATTCATTAATAAATCTAACGAATTCCCCGATACCGCTTGATTAATTTAATTACGAGTCGTAAAATGAAATTGGCACTACCGCAGTAATGATGCTGTTTTATGGAGTTTGCGCCGTTAATCTTATGGTGAACACAATAGCCATGGACACAGTAAGTTCTTTTTTACTTGACTTTTTTACCTGCACTTCTACCATGAAGGTGCTGCCAGAGTCTAGAGAATCGTGAAATTTTGCTGTACCAAAAAGCGCAGCTCTTAGCTTTGACATAGTAACTATTATACTATCTGTGGCCTTGAGTTCATTAACACATGCTTAAATTTTAATCAGCTGTTTAAGCATTAGTGCTTGACATATTTTGTATGGGAATTCGGCCAAATTAACCGTCAATCGATTCGACTCTGGCTGTTTAAAAGTTGGTGAACTCGGGTCTTAAGTTATGAATGAATGAACTTCCGAATTGGGTTTGTCGCAAGTTTTAAGTTGTCTCAAAGACTATGCCATAGCTGCCTTTTTTGGAATGCAGACGACTGATGAGGGATCAAATAGATGACATTTAAGAAATCTAGGAACCTCAATGTCGCCTACAATAAGATCCTCACTTTTCTGTTTCCATTGTAACACATTAAATCGATTACTTCTCAAGAAACTGGGTCTGACACCCAATTAATAATTAAAATAATAATTACAGAAAAAGAACTAAGTACAGTAAGTTATCTCATTTTCGAAACTTTGCATGCTGCATGCCTGCTTGCATGCTGCATGCCTACTTGCATGTTGCATGCCTGCTTGCATGCTGCATCCTAGCTTGGATGCTACGAGCTTGCTTGTACAGTGCATGCCTGCTTGCATGCTGTAAGCTTGCTTGCACAGTGCATGCCTGCTGGCATGCTGTATACTTGCTTGCATGCTACGAGCTTTCTTGCACAATGCAAGCCTGCTTGCATGCTGCATGCCTGTTGAATGCATTTTTACTTGTTTGTTTGTAATAATATAATATTGAAAAATTTTTTCTGGAAACTGAAACATCTAGCAATATAGTTTTTTCAAACGACGAGTGATAATAATTCAAAACATATTGAATTTGAAAAAAATAAAAAATGGAAATCAGACTTTCAAAAGAATGTCAATCGTGTTTTTGGTCAAATTAAAATATGGCAAATAAAAAAAAAGGATTAACGATTTTGGTAAAATGAAATTTGCACTAGTAAATTTCGGATTTAAGATAGGTAACCTATTTAATCAGGGTGCTGATAGTAGGGGAGGGTGGGGTGATTACGGACAGCGGGTAACTGCGGACAGTACCTTATAATAATATTAATAATAATCGTATTTATTTGGCACGGCAAACAAAGTACAAGAAATTACATATATTACAATTGGAATTAATTAATTAATACTATGCATTATAAATGAAAAATAAATAAAAATATACTAAAAAACCATGTGCCTAAAAGGACCCCGCTCAGTATAAGTCGTGACAAATTAAAATTGTCACGACACTGATTTTCAGTGGGAACCTTCGGGCATGGTGTGAACAAGTACCTACGGACTAGAATAAAAACTAAAACTGAGTGCGAGTTTCACGCGATCACCCCCGTCCGAGCGACTAAAAACGAAAACTTTCGTCACTGACGATGGTGAGCGCGCAAAGCTGTCCTCGGGCCTACTCTGTTTCTAATCTATATAAATGGCCTATGTCAAACAACGCTACCAAATTGCAAAATCATCACATATGCAGATGACACAGTCCTGCTTGTGCATGGGGATACTTGGGAACATGCACGTACCTTGACTGAAGACACCTTACGAGTTGTTTCTAAATGGCTTAATGCTAATTTACTTACTCTTAACATCGGAAAAACCAAATTCATTACCTTTTCAGCTTCGGTAACCTCACAGCCAAGAGATCCATTTAACGTGAAAATCCACATGTGTGATGATCGCAATCTAACATGCTGCTGCTTGTCGTTGTCTCGTGTTGATAGTATTAGGTATTTTGGTGTTCATCTTGACAGTACCCTTAGCTGGACTACGCATATTGAAATATTGACACTGCTAGTGATGTGCCGAGTCGTCGTTTTGGTGGATCGAGTTGACTCGAGTCAGTTTATACGGTATTCGAATCATGACTCGATTCCCTCGACTCGAATTCTATGTTTGGTATTCGAATACTGATTCGAGTCCGGCTGGACTCGAGTCAGTATTTCAATTCCGGCTGGACTCAAATCAACCCTCATTACCGAGTCCTTTCTTCCTAATGTTGCGGTTGGCATCGACCTCAAAAGAAACATTGCTCATATCCGATTATGAAGAAACCCACGCTTTATGATTTTAAATTTTATGTATCTAAGTTATTATTTATCCCTTTTCAGTTATTTCGTTTGTGTTTTGAAGTTCGTTAAATTTTGTTTAAATTAATTTTTAGTGAAAGATAATTAAAAACATTAAATAAAAACATAGAGCGTAGGAGTTCTATAGAGATAAACAAAAAACCATAATAGAACATAATCAAATTTATTCACGTCGTAGACTCTAGATACTATTAATTATTTCTTGGTCATTTGAGATAGCTTGAAACAATCCTATAGATCTAAACACTAGATAGATACTATTTAGGTAAAAATAGTAAGCATTAAAATTTACATCAGCAAACCATTTTAATTTTACAAAAAGTGGGTACATAAACTCAATAGCTCAGAATACAACATTTAGGAAGGTATCCATCGAAGCTACCTTAACTGTACTTACAGTCAATACCGTACATAACTAAATTAATATATAAATAACAAAATAAGACAGTAAAAGTTATTTGAAATAACTATTCAAAAAAAGGATTTGGTCAATCTTCTTGGCCTCCAGTCTATTGCGGCGTTGGTTGCATAAAAGTCCAGCCTTAGAGAAAACTCGTTCCGAAGGCACAGAAGTGGCTGGAATACATAAATACTTTAAAGCTATTTTATATAGGCCGCTGTTGGTGATTTTGCGAAGTTCCCAAAATTTGAGTGGATTGGCTTTTCTATCCAAATACGGTAGCTCTACGTACTGCTTCACCTTAATAATTGCTGATGTTGTGGGGTTTTCCTTGCTTGAAAATTCCAACACCCTTTTATCTAGATGCTCCCATAAATTGTTTTGTTTGTCTCATGACCGCCAAATCTTCTATCGAAAACATCTAGTAATTTTATCTTTAATCTGCTAGCGACTTCGGAATTAGATCTGCAACTTCTTAGTGCTGTTTGTACGCCTCGAATAAGAGGTATAATGCAGGATAACGTTGGATATTGCTCGCCAGATTTAATACCCGTCATTTGTTCCACAGGTTTTAACACGCAAAGGCACTCATGCACCTCGGTCCATTCGTCAGCGTTAAGATTATCTGGACAGCCAGGTAATGAAGAGATTGCAGCAGAAAGAGGTATCTTAAACTTTTCGAGACGTTCCAGCATATAATACACCGAATTCCATCTCGTCTGGACATCTTGTTTTAGTTTTAAGGGTTCCAGTTGCATTTGTTCTTGAACCTGTTTTAATTTATATGCAGCATTATTGCTTCTTTTGAAATAGGCTACTATTGTTCGGCACTTTTCAATCAATCGAATTAATAGTTCATTGTCTTTGATGGTATCTTGAACCACCAAGTTTAAAGTATGAGCTGCACAACTGTGGTGACGTTTTTGCAAAATATCAATTACAGCCTTTTTTATATTAGCCGCATTATCAGTTGTAACGCAAATGATTTTGTCCAAAATATTCCATTCGGTTTCACATATATCTTTCATTTCTCGAGCTAAATTTTCTGATGTATGGGTATCCTTAATTTCCCTGGTAGATAACGTTAAAGTTTTAAATTTACCGTCATAAATGAAATGAATCGTCAGGGTCATGTAACTTTTGCTGCTATCGGAGGTCCACAAGTCTGTTGTCAAAGCAATGTAATCTGTTACTTTAAGCATCTCTTGCGTAGCCTTTCTTGCCAAAGAATATTGCTCCGGAATTAATTTTTCCGAAAGAATCTTTCGTGAAGGTAGCTCATAATTAGGGTTAAGCGCACGAGTATACTCTTGAAAACCTGTATTTTCAACGACTTTAAGCGGTTGAAAATCAACACACACCATTCTTAGTAACGCTTTATCCACATTTTTAGAGTTCACCTTCATAGCTTGCTTAGACGGAAAAGTCATCTGAAGTTGCCGTTTACGTGGTGGTGGTACTGGTGGTGTTTCGCCATCTGTCACTGACTGGAATAGATTAGAGTTCTTGTCCTCGTTGACTGGCGTTTGATCTTCAGAACCAGAAGCTACACTTAATAAATCGGAATCACTTTGAGCGGGGGAATAGTTGAAGAATTTTTGACCTGAGTCGAGTAAATAATAGGATGAGATTTTTTTAGGTGCTTTAACAAATTTGTTGTGTTTTTGAAATCTTTAAATACGGAGTCACAGTTTTTACACTTGATTTTATCGTCGTTCACTTTCTCAAAACACTTCCATACACCTGAGGTTTTTTTCGGCGCCATTATATAAAAACTAATAGTAATCACTTCACTTCTACTATTAAAAAACAATTAAATGAATTCACTCAGTACTTAGACACAAAATAACTGCTAACTGACAGAAAACAAACAAATCAAAACAAAAAATTGCAGGTTCAAACTTGTTTGTATTGTTAGAACCGCGCCACTTCATTGCTTAAGTAAACAGTTTGCGAGTACAAGCGAGTTAACAAAACTCGTATACTAGACTCGAGTTAGTTGGACTCGCATAAATAGAATCGAGTTAGCAAGTACGAATCGATTCTTCCTGACTCGAGTACCGGAATCGAGTCCGGTGTACTCGAATCAAAATAAATTGGTATTCGAGTAAGCGAGTCCAAAGCAGGAATCGAGTCTGACTCGAGTCAAACCGTACTCGGCACATCGCTAGTCACACTGCGATTACGTAAAGTCATGCCTATTATGAGAAAGCTGAGAAATTTGGCCGATATCACTACTCTCAAGATGGTCTACTTAGCACAGTCGATAGTATCGTATTGCATCCCTGCCTGGGGTGGTGCCGGTGTCACTCACCTCCTTAGGCTTGAAAGGGCGCAGAGGGCTGTGTTGAAAGTTATGATCAGAAAACCTTTTCACTATCCAACAACCCAATTATATGCCGATTGCGAAGTCCTTTCAGTGAGACAGCTATATGTTCTTCAATTAATGCTACGGAAACATTCCTCGCTACCCTTGGATGTTTCTTTGTTGAAGCGGCGAATGAGATACAAAGTATGTAGCAGTGTACCTCATAAAACAGCTCTAGCCGGTAGTCAGTATTACGTTCGTAGTTCATACTTATACAATAAAATAAATAAAATTTTGGATATTTACACCTATCCACAAAAAAAATCAAGTTAACGTTAAAAAACTGGTTGCAAAAGCTTACCTACCTTGAAACTGAGGATCTTCTAAAGATTTCTTAATCATCTTCTATGATGGTGATTTACCCCGAACCACACAGAGTACTGAGCGGTTGTTTCTTCTACTGATTCAACTGATCCCAAGATTTTTATCGCAGGGCTCTCAACTCAACTCAAATTCTCTTCTCTATTACACATACACATCCTGTGCACATAAATGTTGATACACTCTTGCACTCTTATTCAAACACACGCACCCATAAATATTACACACATACACACACACACACGCACTCACACACAAACAAATAAACAAACACACACACACACACACACACACAAATAGTAATGTAGTACTTACCATTAACTGTATTAAATTTACAGTTTTATTTAAAAGGTGTCTTGGCACTACCTATAAAATTGTAAATCAATGGAAGGAATTAGCGTCTGTAACACAGTTAAAATATTAACTAGCACAGACGTTAATAATCATCATCTAAATATTAATCATCTCCTATGTAATTTAAATTTTCATCTGCATATTAGATAACCTGTAACTTACATATAAGATGAAATAAAGATACTATTATTATTTAAAAAAAAAAACTGTCAAGTAATCATTAAAACAAACAAATTATGCTTACCCTCAATGAGGACATAAAAAAAATCTAGGAACATTTTTAACAATGAATTAAATTAGATTAAATTGAATTATTACATAGATAAAAATTAAAAATACAATTGAATAATATGAATTAAAAGACACTACACGAAATATCAATAAAATTTTAGTTAAATCTAAATTTACACACAAAATAACAATTATTAAGCAATTAAAATTAAATCTACACAATAAACAAGAGAACAAGATAATATTTTAAGGCTGGCTGTAAGGCTAATTCCAAGGCCGTAACAACCAAGCAAATCAAAGTCATTGCAAGTGACGTTTGAATAAATGAAATCAATCTGACAGACATTTCAGTTCATTCATTCACACATTCATAAAATAAAACCTAAATGATGCCTCAATGCTCAATGATTTCCTGTCAACAAGCAAGAATTTTTGGTTAAGTACCTACTGCTACCGCATTTTGAAAAATAAAAATTAAAAAGTTTATCGGCAGACCACATGGCGAGACCTAATTGCCACGTTGGAGGCCTACTTGGGCGAAAAAGTACTGTGAAGGAAGTGTACGCATGAATGTAGGCACGAGCCTTGGAAGAAGAGGAAAGCCAACAGACGCCCGTTTGATGGTTAGCTGGGGTGTTGCCTCCGAGCACGACGCGCATTACCCTTAGGTAAGTCTGCATATATTTTGGCTGCTTCTTCTATCTGGATTATTAAAAGGTGTTTTTCAGTGCTATTTTAAAAGTACCTTTTGCTTTTAGGGCGCGCAATGGTGGGGGCAGCGAGTTCCAACACCGCGTGGCAGCGAATCTGAAGGAGCCCCAGCTTATCAGCTGATACAACCCGCCGTGCGCCCTACAATCCGAGTCGTGGGATTCACGTTGCCATCTTTAGTGCCTGGCAGAACTATAATACTTAAGCCGCGCACTCGTTTTAAGGTAAGAACGTTCAATCATATTTCAGGACTTTCTCATAATATTTGTAGATTTTTAGTAACGTGCGTATGCAAAGGTAATTGCTTTAGGTAAAAACTGTACTCACCATACATTAGAAGGATAGTAAACTTAATAATGTGATAGTGAGATCGTAGAAGTGTGATAACTTATAAATTTTTTTTGCTCTTAAACATTGCAGTGCTAATTGGGGTGATTGCGGACATTTTTTTGGGTTAAACACGGACGTCCGTATTTACCCAAAAGGTTTGGAGAAAATAAGAATACAAAAGTTAACATGGTTGTAGTCTGTTTCAGATGCCTTATACAAAAAGAAGACGAGAAAATGTTACTTCATGCTTAAAACTTTAAAATTAGTAACTATAAAGGAGTTCTATGAAAATAAGCTAAATTTTCGAAAAACCCTAGAAAGGTAGTAAAAAAAATCATTTTTATGGAAAAAAGAAGAAAATTTAAGAAATATTTTAACATATTTCTCTTTAAAAGAATTATAAAAAATATTTAAGCAAAATTACAAACCAAAAATGCACTCTTTAATCTTTTTTACTTATAATCCAAAAAATATTGTATGAGAGAAGAAGCAAGTAGAAGTAAATAAAGAAGACAGAAAAAGAATT
This sequence comes from Pyrausta nigrata, assembly GCA_949316185.1. Lineage (NCBI taxonomy): Eukaryota > Metazoa > Arthropoda > Insecta > Lepidoptera > Crambidae > Pyrausta > Pyrausta nigrata. The sequence continues at coordinate 1,982,170 of OX438950.1, read as the reverse complement.
GAGCAAGAAGCTGCAATTAAAACTGTAATTAAAGGTAAAAAACCGTAATCGAAGAAAAAAAATGTCAAAACTTAGAAAATTCGATGACAATGAAGATATTTCTGTATATTTTGTAACGAAACATATTTTGGCTCCCCCACTAAAGACTGGGTAATGTGTTTGGTGTGCCAGAATTGGGCACACGATAGTAGCACAAGCCGTGACTTTATCGAACTTTTGTAAGGAGAATAAGACTGGCCGCATTTACCCCACCTGCTGTCCGTATTTACCCGTTGCCTTCCGGGTAAATACGGACACTAAAGGTTTTGTTTTTTTGATAAAAAGTATACTTGTTGATTTGATACTCATAGTTTTATATGTTGATTTTGTAGAATAAGAACCAAAGTTTTAAATATAATAAAGACTAACTGATTATCTTTGGTACTCTATGTTTTATTGAAGGTTTCCCTTAAGTGTCCGCAATATCCCCACTCTCCCCTAACTCTATTGCTAAAAATTCTGGATTGAGATCGTTTAAAAATATACTCGTTTCATTTGACAATTAAGCTGGTCATTTATGATATAGCCTATTTTGCAAAAATATAATAACGATAGGTTAATCCGTGGTGGCATCAGTTACTGAATGAAACTTACTTCCACTGTGGCGGCAAAATGACAGAAAATAATGAATATAAAATGGCGGCGGCAACAATAGGGTTGCCATAATTAATGAACTTTTGGGCCGAGTGGATTTAAGCGTTGTAAGAAGGCGGAAGATGGTTAAGAAATAATAAAACATGAAAAAAACAAGTTAAACCTTAAAAGTAGTTAAGTTTTTAGTCTACTAAAGAAACACAGTGGAATGTCGAACACAGCATTTGAGTCACCTCCGATAAATCTTTCAATCATTTTACGGCACCAATCCACACGATGGAGTTTTTGAGCCTTAGTCAAATTATGAGGTATCCACCGGGCGCAAAGCTTCCTGACCGCTAAATGTTCGTGGAGGATTTTGTGCACTTGACTCATACCGATGCCTCAGCTTGTCCGAATCTGCTGATAGGTCACTCTTTTGTCAGTCTCTATCATACGCCGCACAACACAGATGTTATTTTCAGTCGTCGCCGTAGAAGGCCGTCCCTCACGTACATCATCAGTGAGATTAGTGCGACCACGTTTAAACTCATTAAACCAGTTGTAAACAGTCGCACGAGATGGGGCTTCATCGTGAAAGGCCAATCGTAGTCTATCATAACTTTCTTGTTGACTTAAATGACATCGAAAGTCATAAAAAATCATTGCACGAAAATTTTCTCGTGTTAAATTCATTTTGACGTGACACAGACAATTTTCAATTTGCCGCCAAGTCGTAAAACAAATGACAAATGAATGAAATATATACTCAGTAATATTGGCAAAGAGTTCTATTTTCAAATTTTAGAATATTTTTTTTATTATATTGTTTATAAGTGGCCAGTTCTAAGAACTTTCAGTTTGACCCTCGTATACCTACACATGTTGACTGGGAGACCACCTTTATTCCCTGCACAATAAAAAACTGTTTCCGTAGTTCAACTGTAAACCTTGACGTATGGCTGTACATTGAGATAAAAGAATATAAGCCTGGAGTTCACCAACATATGTTTAATTTTTAAGGATCTCCACCAAAGGTTGACTGAGTCGACTGGTGACCTAAGGGCTGGCAGCTACCTCGGACAGCGGATTAGTTTAGCTATCCAGAGGGGCAACGCTGCCAGCATTTTGGGCACCATTCCATATGGCAGCGCTGGGGGTGATGTTTTTTATGTTTTATAAATGTGTCTTCTTTTTTGTTATTGTGTATATATTTCATTTAATAAGTTGTTAGTTTTTATATTATGAAGATTATTAAGCAAATGTTTATAAATGTATATAAGTATGTCTATCCGTTATCCTAGTCACCATAGCACAAGCTCACGTTTAGTTTGGGGCTTGGTAATTGGTGTGTTTGTTTTTTACAATTTTTTATTTTATATACTTTAACTATTACTTGACATATTTTGTATGGAAATTCGGTCAACCGTCAATCGATGTTTACAGACTCTTTAAAAGTTGGTGAACTCGGGTCTTAATACACGTATTGTATCTCGTTTTTCTATATCTAGGTATTTGGACTTGAGGCCTCAACGTCACAAAAACAATTTTAAACAATAATTCGATACGTTTTGTAATTATTTCGCTTGCAATATTACAGATGATGAGATTACAAATATTAACACTAAGTGAAATAGCTTTATTCAATTAATATCTTAATGGCAAAAGAAAAATACAATTTTTTATGTCAAATGCAACGAAAAGAAATATTTTTGGCAATCACTTTGATTTCAAACAACAATTATTTGTCTAAACGAATACAAATAATATGATGTAAAAAGCAATTTAAGCTGAGACGGTCACAACAATGTTTTGAAGAAAATCAACAAAAAAATAGAAATAATTTACTTTTGTATTATTACAGAAAATCTCGTACCCTTAAACGAGCAATTCTTTTATATTTATTTTTTAATTTAAATATATTTGTGATCTCGGAAACGGCTCTAACGATTTCGCTGAAATGTAGTATGTGGGGGTGAAAAATGGATCTAAATTAGTCTTATGTTTCGGAAAACGCGTGTTTTTAATGGGGTTTTCTGTCGCAATTATTCGACGCAGATTAAGGTTACTAATTTCGTACCAGTAATGCATGAGCGTCATGGCGGAGTTCATAGGACGGCAGACTGAAGAAATGTAAAAGACGTGGGATCGAATCTCGCTCGGTGACGAAAAATTTTATTTATTTATTTAAGTTTACAGCTTTTTTTTAAATTAGACTTACTGACTTACTTGCTCAGTCGCCAAGTACTAGGTATTATGTGCCTAGAAACATATCGCACAAAAGAAAGATTTAAAATATGGCTTCGGTAAAACGTCCATATTGCGAGTCAATATTTATTCAAATACTCTGTGAAAAGCTGTGTTCAATAGTTCCACTCTGTGTAAACAGCGGTATCGATGTCAAACGTGTCCCAAGGTAAATTTTAACTTTTCACACAAAGGTTAGAATATCCAATATACAGTAACATTGATTAAATCCAATTTTCGGTGTTCAGCTTCTCGTAGTACAATCTAAATAGTATCAAGTATCTAATTGGTTCTTGAGGGTAAATTAATTTCCTCCATTATTACAATAAGTGTCAACTTCAAATAAGCTTCTGTCTTGCTTAGTAATCGTTCTGAAATACATAAGTATACATTTTTGGGTGGCTTTATACTAATTGCTTAAAAAAATCAAGGATGATGATTTTTTTTTTATAAAATACAAAAAAGTCTTTTTTTTAATTTATTAAATGCAGATTATGAGATAATAGCTTCCGCTCGTGGCTCCGTCTACGGGGAATTCAGTCTGTACTTTTAAATGGAATATTTTTCAACATTTTTTACTGACGATAAAAACTTTATTTCAAACTTTTTAGTGCGTTTTAAAAGCAGTTGTTTTTTTCGTATTTTATCAAGTGTTAGGTGTTAGGACTGTCCTTACTGATTTTCTTTAGTACTCTATGTTTTATTGAAGGTTTCCCTTTAGTGTCCGAAATATCCCCACTCTCCCCTACTTCCTAACACAATATCGCAATCGCAATTCGCGAGCTCTTATTTGATATGGAGTTCCATACGACTTCCATCATCAGCTCGGCACCATAAAATTGTGAATCCCGGATGAAAAAGCTTAGAATCCGAAAGATGCTATAGCAAAAACAGTATAGGTGCCCATAAAATCTTAAGAGTTACCGCGATTTCTCCAGGATTCCATCCTCAGATCCTGAATATACAGTGTGTCCGGGTTTCGACTGGCGTAAATTTATGAGCTATTAGATCATCAAATGGTATCGACAAAAAACCCCTATGTTGGCGGTCTTGAAATGTCAGCCATTTTTTTTAAATGCTATTTTTATGGATCTGGAGGTCCTAAAAGTTATGAAAACGATTCTTTTGGTAAGTAACGCTATGGCCTATCAAGTGACATAAAGATCAATTCAAATTTATTAACCGTCAAAGAGGAATTTTTTTTTAATAAATATTGCTAAAAATTAAAATAAGTTCAAAAGTTTTTTTAAACCTAATACAAAACTTAACCCAAAAAATATTTTTTTCAGAAGTTTTTTTTTCACAAAAAAAAATTAAAAAAACATTAGAAAAATGTTTCTTAAATTTGGTAAATAAAAGGCCCTTAAATTATCGCTACTTGAAACCCGGACACCCTGTATATTACTTATATATTATTGCACTTGAAAAATTGACCACCAGATCTCAGACTCAGATCCTGACTTGGTGACAATCGAACTACCTCAGGCGTAAAATCGGTCCACAATTGTTGGAGAAATCGGTTAATATACATAAAAATTTACACACAGTGAAACTTTACTAACTAGTCTTAAAAATACGTTTTTGCCTCTGTCTCTCTCATTTTGATTTACTTCACCGCCGAACTTGTGTACCAAACGTTAGCAAGAGAGTAATCACAACACTGTTAACTTAGAAATTAAAATGTTTTGAGTTTTTCTCGAAACCTACACTAGATTTATACAATAAAAGTTTTTTTTTTCACAAACATTATTTAATAATCCCAGCGTGCAACGAAGTGATACGTTATTCACTAATGCGCTTTTCCTTTACCTTGCGCCTGCAACCGATCATTTTCATTTTTATTTACATGTAAACGTTTTTAATTACGTGGACAAGGCGTGGCACCATACTTAACGAGAGAGGACAAGATGGCACTTATGTTGTTATTTAATTTAATATAAAAAGTAAAGTCAGCCTATTAGATCCCACTGCTGGGCAAAGGCCTCACCTCAACTATGAGGAGGAACGAGCCATACTCCACCACGCGGGCTCAGTGCGGATTGGTGGAGGGGTGTCTGTAAGGCAAGTGACAAACCTTACTATCAGATGTTATCAAGCCGCCTTAGGGCCTCTGACTAGGCTTAACGACTAATACCAACAGATATTAGCCGGGACCAACTGCTTAACGTGCCTTCCGAAGCACGGAGATGCTTGTCATGGTCGTCACTTTAATGGTCGGAATGGTCACCCATCCAATCACGACCACGCCGTGGGTTGCTTAACTTTGGTACCAAAAACAACCAAAGCGCTGCCGCCACTGCGCCACAAGCACCCGCAATTAATTTAATATGAAATGTTTTAATTGATATGTGTAATAATTATTTAATATTGAATTTGTTTTGTCACATAGGTGACAAATATAAATAATAATAGTATATATTTTTTTAATTATTTCTTGGTATGTGTGTACACAGTGTCCGAAAAAGTTCCTGCTGGAAATCAGTATCGTGACATGTTTTGTGCTGTCACGATTTATGCTGAGCAGGGACCTTTTTGGCACAAATTTGATCTTTAATGTGCCTATAACCTAACCATGCAAACATTTTCCGTGCCAAATAAATAGGGTAAAGGCGGCATAGATGCCCCACTTTTTGAAATACCCTCATAATTTTAAAAATCTTAATTTTATATAAATAATGTCTATGAATTTAGCTAGTTTATTCCTTTATATTTAAATGTGGTTAGTTTTTTTGGACCTATAAATAGCAGATTTTGCACATTATCGCTTTTTGTGGAACTCCTTTTTTGAGGATAGATGCCTACCCCTATGGATAGTTGCCCCACCATGAAATTACTAAGAAGGATAGATGCCTGCGGCGCGGGATAGATACCCTTCATACTGTATAAACGACAAACTCAAAAATACTTTTATAAGGTTTTGAGGTCAATTAGTGCTTTAGCAGTAGAAGGCTACCTACTTCTAAAACAGAAATTGCCTCCAAGAAACATGGGCCTAATAATGAAAAGCATTTTGCAGTTTTTAAAATCTTTTAATTTAGAAACAACGTTAGAATCATCGTCAGAACATAACTCTAATAATATGAGATCAAATGGAATAACCAGAATAAATTCCAAAAGCATTTGTTTAACTAAAATAGGAATTCTAAATTCTTATTATAAAATGTTGATTATTAAGTTTCAACATGCGTTATCATCAAAGTAGTTCTTTTTTTAAAAAAATAACATGATAAAGATCTTTATTTGATAATCCTGCTTTGATAGTGCTTAGCCTTGCAGTGCTTTTAGTAGTTTTTAATATTTTTCTAACACTTACAGTGTATTTTCTTATTGTATATAAGTTTAAATAAGAAACCAAAAAAACAGAACACAAAAATATTTTCTAATATATGGGTATACATGGTGTATGTAGTGATAGATGCCCCTAGGGGCACCTATACCTCAAAAAATCAGGGCAACAATCAGTTTTGATACGGATAGGTGCCCATATACTTTTTTAATTAATAATAGAGCAACTATTTACATTTAGATGCATACTTAATGAATCAGTATATAGACATAATAAAAAATATTACGGAATTAATGACTACTTATAAAGTTATACAACGGCAAATACTAACCATTAAATCTTTGACGAGTTCGTAACGTTCGCCGTGGAGATGAATGCACACACGAGCGAAACGAGTCCTCACTGCACGACGGCCCGTGGCTAACTGAGGTGCGGGGTGACTGCGGCTCTTAGTTATACTATTATTTCTTTGTCGCGAGATTGGGAAGTTAGGTTTTTTGAAAATGAGGCATCAATACCACTGAGTCAACTATCCCGCCTTTACCCTAAAGGAATTTGAATTTGTCGCTTTTGCCCTCTAAGTTTTATCCGTTACTAAAATGTAACCTTATTATTAGAATTTGCGGCCTCCCGAACCCATTCAACTGTAAGTACATACCGAATGCCTCACACGTGTACCTACAATGATTGATTGGATATAGATTTTGGTGATCGATTTTATGAAATTACATTACTGCACGCATTATTTCTATACTTATAAGTAGGTATTTATAAGCTGCCTTGTTAAGTTAGGAAACGTTAAGGAAATGAATATTAAACAAACTGTTAATGTATACGTTTACTCTCCACAAATATTAGATGATGTTAAGTAATAACATATGATCTCTTCGTACAATATGTTGATTTATGATTTAATGAGTTGAAAACTTGAAAGAGCCTACAGCCCTTCCGTGCTTATTTGAATTAAAAAATGCTTAAGGCAAAGCTGTAAGTATCATTTCAGGGGAGAAAGGCCACATAATGACGAGAATAAATGATTGTATATTTTTTTTAATTATATTTATACTAGTGGTTCCCCGCGACTACGCCCGCAAGAGTTGGATTTTCCATATAAACTTTCATGCCCCATTTCACCCTTTTAATGTTTTTATATCGCGACAAAATGTAGCCTATGTCCTTCTCAGTGTCTCGAACTGTCTCCATACCAAATTTCATATCAATCGGTTCAGTGGTTTAAGCGTCAAGAGGTAACAGACAGACAGCCAGACAGACAGACAGACAGACAGACACACTTTCGCATTTATAATATTAGTATGGATTTTGCTCTTCTCTATTTAGAAAAATGCTGTGCGTTAAGTAGGTACTCCATATATTAGAATGTGGTGTTGTTTATTTTGTAATTATACTGTTGATTTATTACATTAATATAAAATAAAATGTGATTGCATGACGATGAAAAAAACTGAGATTTATATATTAAAAAAAAAAGTTTTTTTATAAATATTGTGTTATTTATGCTTAAAGCTTAGCATAACTAAATATATTCAAAACAAAAGACAGGGCACCGCGGAATCAAGCCCTATCCAACCTAAACCACCGTTGCCGATCGGACAACTACCTTACGGATTATTCCGCGATTTATTTCATCACTTTTCAAAAACAATGAATGTCACAAAACAATATATCATCGTTCAGTTCATAATGTCGCTTTTCTGCCGTGAACGATGTTTACAGCTCTACTTAAAACCCTGTATAAAATTATTAGAATTACTGTGGTAGTAGAATTACAAAACAAATTCACAAGGATCCTATAGATGAATCTTTATGGGGTTTACCCTTCTACTCCCTTATGTATCCCACGCTATTCGTGCTGGGGATGATAGGTAATTACAAATTGGAGGTACAAAGGGAGTTGGCGCTCGTCATTTACATGGTGAGGTTATTGCGGGGTGTTGTGCACAATCCCACCGTGTTGCAATCAATCGGCCTGTGCGTCCAGGACAGATACGTGTGGAGGCGGCGACGGCCGCGCCTCCTGGCGGTGCCTGTCGTCCGAACTAAATTGTTAAGTAACGCGTCTTTTACGCGTATTACCGAAGTTTTAAATAACGTCAGTGGGTGGGCATGGGTCAGTTGATATATTTACGTACTCATTCAGTGAATTCGAAAGTCATGATAGCTATAAGAAAATAAATAAAAACTTTAATTACCAAATATTAGTAAAGTTCAAGCTCAACAAATACACCACCCACAGATCATTCTTAAAAATATATTTTACGAAAGCAATGACACCTAAAAATAAATAAAAGTATTTTTTTTTAAATCCAATTAGGTTATTAATATTGGAATCAGTTTCCCTGAACTTCGTCGTCTACACCTAACTTCTGGTAGATAACAAAACGTAACTTTGAGAACGTAATAACGTCAGTAACTAGGAAGATGCTCTTAATTCTTCCGAAACTTCGTATTTTTAATGAATTCTCGGAGCTATAAGGACATTTGACAGCTACTGCACCCACGTTAAATACAAATTTAAATACGTACCTTACTGCGGAAGCAAGAAGGAAAATATTTTCGCTAAACAATTTTACCAAAGTGGCAAATTGGATGAATTCTTTCTGCCAGGGACTTTTTGGTACCGTTTCGCGATAGATAATATGAATATCATTTTACGAAATAGACACAACTGAGCCAACAGTAATATAATAAGTAAGCAATAAGTGTAGAGTACGGACGACAGCCCATCAAGATAAAATCACAAAACATAGATAGTATCTGTACTAGTCAATCACATGTGTGTACTTCACTTTCATTGCGACGCTTGGCGGTCGCGCTAGAGTTGGCTTATGCGCAAAAACTATCGTGAAAGTGGCACTCGTAGGTATTTAGTTGTATTTTCTTACCTGCTTAATCGTTCTGTGTTACGATAAAACGAATCATCGAAATACAAGCCTTATCGAAATATCGGAACCTTCCAAAGCCACCACGATTTTAATACTTATCACTTTTTTCTTTTTTACAGTGCATGTGGTGCACTCAAGCTTGAGAACCAATGAACTGAGCTTATGATCTCGACGTCAATTTAATAAGAAACGATGTTCAGACCAGCTTCAGTAATTACTGAGTTCTAAGTGTATTGTTTAAAAATTACTTGCAAAGCTACCTCAAATAAAACCTTATAGAAAAATGAAACTAAAATATAATTTTTAAATCGTTCACTTTTACGTATAAAACTTGACTTCTCAGCAATTTTCAATGTTAAGCCTTTTTAAATACCTCCCAATTTACCTGTGAATAATAAATTTATGTAGCTACTCGAAGATTCAGTTTATACTACTAGAAGACAGGTATTTCGTAGATCGGTAAACTGTTATATTTTCCAGTAGTTTCGGAGCCTATTCAATACAAACAAACAAACAATCAAATCTTTCCTCTTTATAATATTAGAATAGATGTATACATGTAGCATACCTACATTACATACAATATTAAACAATTACTCTTTTGTTAGTGGTTTTCCCCATTTTCCCTTATGATCCGCCATTCTCTAGGCCTCCTGATACGCGCCCAACTTTACCTTCACTTGGTCTACGAATGACCTTCTAGATAGACAGATACAGTAAATGCATGTCGAGTTAGAATATTGTCACAAGTGCCACGTGATTAATCAGTTGTGAATAACGACTCCAATGATTCTGAATTGAGTATAATAATTTTAAAAGCGAAGCTTAAAATTTTCAACAGCCAGAGTAGGTACACTTGAGTAAGTGTGTACCTCTATATTGAAAGAAAGATAAAATCACAAATAGAATTTCTTAAATATGAATTCAAAAGAAATGCTTACGTCAATGAACTCCTTCAATACAACTCGTGTGTCTGACACCAAAATGACAAAACTCAAGAGGATTTCTAAATTCAGCGCGATAAAATCAATAGACATTCAATTATACCAAGTATTCATAGCTTATACAGCCTTTATCGGGTTGAAGTATCAATTAAGTATAAATTAACTTATACAATAATAACTTGCGGGTATTTTAATATCCATTAACACAGGTAACTCAACATTTAAATTTGTACAGTTTTATTAAGCATAATGACATACTTTTAAGTTTAAAACTCAGGTTCAATAACGACTACCTATAAGGAAGACAGCTAAGATAATGGGCTGAAATCCAATGCGCCCTGTCTAAAATTAAATTTAGGTTCAAATTGTCTCTTTCGCTGCCAAACAAACGAAAAGAGACAGACTATAATAATTTAGAAACGTCAAAGTAAACAGCTCGTCGCACGAATGCTTAATTGTCCAATCTCCATTTGCAACATTTTCCACCAGAGGCATTTTACTGATTATCTTAAGTAAATATTAAGATTTCTTAAAAGTATCATGTTTAAAAAATAGTTAATATAGTAACTAAATGTTATATTGCAAATAAGCATATAACATTGTAAGATTAAGTTTATTTTTACATTTATTTATGGAGGTTGAACAAATAACCACATAAATAATTTTAAAATTGGAGATACAGCATTACTGGAGTGGAGGTTGAACATTTTGCGTTCGAACTTATTCAGTACTTATTTGTCACAAGAACCACTTACAGGGTGTTTAGGATTATAAATTTTCCGAACAGTCAAAAGCATGAACACGGATATCTACTATTTTTAAAATTTGTCTGTCGGCCGACTATCTCCTGCCAGTTTGATCACAAACGAGCTGTCTAATGTCCCTAGAACCAATTCTATGCTGAAGAAATCGCGGGTGGGCCACTAATTTTAAATATGTTTTTTTAGTGCATCTTAATATTATTGTACCATGTTTACATCAAAACTTATCAATTATGTTAATGAATTTAACCAAATGATATAAACCAATTAGCAAACATGCAAGTATTTAATGCCATACAGTAGATATATTTTGTCTAAATTATCATACATTCTATATTGAAGAAACCCAGTCACCGCACATAAGCAATAATTTTTATTTAATATTTTATACCCTTACGAAAAAATTCAACACAGTCATCTATTCCTACAGGTACGGATACGTCACTATGTAAAACTGAAATTATAACAAAGAAATTAAACATCCTGTACGCTAAGTTAACGATACGCTCAGATACCCTACAGTGCAAAAAGACATCAAAAAACAACTAACTGTTCTTTTTTCTATAGTTGCGATTATGTTTTCCGATTTATAACGTGTTACGGAAATTTTGTGTCACGTTTTCTGATTGAAATTTCGGCTATTTTTAATATTTTTTGTTAATTTTATCCTAAACTGCGCACTGACACCTGCTTTGACACGAAAGAAATAATCAGAAATGAATATGGCGTCGTATTGCATCATCAAAATGCGATGTCGTGATTGGCTACTCGTAAGGAGGTAGAACACTTAAGCACGCAGTTAACGTTTGGATGCACGTTTGGTGTATCTCCACGGATTTTGAACAAATAAGCACGAAATTTTAATCGAGTAGTGTTGGTATTAAAAAAACTAAAAGTTCTTTTTAAATATGTACTTAAAGTCCAAATTGCAAGTATTTTATACAAATCGAACGAAAAATTCAACCACAACGAAACTGCATTTAAAAGTGAAAATCGTTAAAATGGTCCGTTGTACAAATAAGCATTCATGCGACGAGCTGTCCATTTTTAAGGAAATTAAAGAACCCGTAGACAATTTAGTAGGGATGTCATTCGATGACGACTAAAGTTAGACAAAACACGCAAAAACTTGTACAAATACGTTAGAAATCGTATCACTTAATTTGACTAGCGATAATTTAAGGGCCTTTTTTTACCAAATTTTAAAGACATTATTCTAATGCATGTTTTTTTTGACAATTTTTTTTTTAAATAACAGAAAGATTTCATTTTTGGGTGTAGTTTTGTAATAGGTTTACAAAACTACACTTCCGGACACATCTATTGGCCCACCTTGTATTTTCAGTTTCGTTTGGTCCTAGCTAAAATTTTATATTAGGTCGAGCAAAAAGTTTTTATGCAGTTTTGAACCTGGCACATTCACAATTTCATTCAATAGTCTTTTTTTGAAATTCGAACACAGAATTTAAAGAAACAAAAGACAATTTTGAGCTTGTTTGTTGATATCAAACAATCGAATACTAAGAAAACTTTGTTTTATTGGTTTACTTGGATTTAATTCTTGAAAAAGTGATTAATATCTTTGGTTTTGCAACAAACATTACTTATTCTTAACATTAAGGTGAGGTTCTATTAATAATCTATGAATACTTCACCTGAAGTCGCCGCCCAAGCTGTGGCACTTATTCAGGCCGGACACAGCCAAAGAAACGTGAGTGCTCAACTTAATTTAAGTCGATCTGCGGTCCGAAATGTTTATCGGAGGTACCTAGAGACTGGCGGCTTTGTTCGTCGCCAAGGAAGGCCATGATCTCGGGTCACAACTGAAAGGCAGGATCGATTCATCGTGACGACCAGCTTGAGAAATCGTCACCTTACCTCCATTGAGATACAAAACCGACTTCGCGACTTCCACGGATGTAAGCGCTCGAACTGTTCGGAGAAGGTTAAAAAAACGCGATATGGTACCACACAAGCCAGCTAATGGGCCTAAACTAACGCGAGCCCACCGAACAGCGCACCTTCATTTCGCACGCAGTCATTTAAATTGGACACAGCAAGATTGGAGCCGTGTACTCTTTTCTGATGAGTCTGAAATTGTGTTACATGGCAATGATGGAAGGAAGAAGGTCTACCGACGTAAGGGAGAGCGTTTCGCACAATGCTGCTTTGGAGAGGGTTGCTTATGGCGGTGGCTCATGGACTGTCTAGGGCGGTATATCCGCAAGCGGCAAAACTCAACTTGAGGTTGTTACAGGACCACGGCTGCCAACATTAAATGCTGAAAGGTACATTCGTGAGTGCTTAGAACCTCACGTGATACCATACGCGGACTATGTGGGCCCAAATTTCCTTTTTATGCATGATAATGCAAGAGCCCATGCGGCCGGCATCGTCAGGGAATATCTTCGGGATGTGAACATCACAGTTATGGACTGGCCAGCCAGAAGCCTAGACATGAACCCCATTGAGCACATGTGGGACGAGCTAAAAAGACGTATTAGGGCTCGTCAGCCAGTTGCCCAGACGATGCAGGAGTTGAAAACTGTCATAGAAGAGGAATGGGAGATGATCCCTCAAAATTTCATAAAGCGGTTGATAAACTCTATGCCTAGTCGTATGAGAGCTGTGGTAGATGCCCATGGAGGCAACACGCGTTATTAAATTAAACCTTTATTTGATAAAACATGTTTTTTATTCAAAAATAAATTGCCTTTAAGGCGCATATCCGATTTGTTAGGCGTAGCTCCATGTCGTATGGTATTCTGAATTCAAATTTAAAACAATACGATCGAAAAAGATGGTAAAATGTATCAGGTTTAAAACTGCATCAACAGTTTTTGTTCAATCTAGCAATCATATTTCGGTAGGGGCCATCGAAACCTAAACTCTAAGGTGGGCCAATAGATGTGTCCAGAAGTGTATTTAACTTTAATTATTTAGCCTCTGTTAACTCTGCGTAATTTTCGAGAAGCGTATAATCTATTAAATAAACAAGTTTTTATCTAAACATTAGCCTACACGCCAACGAAACATGAGGTAGGTAGGATTGTACTACCTACCTATTATTATTTATACTGAGGTAGGAGCAGAAATTATCATGACTGGTTACTATGCGTACCTACGAATTGGCTTATGCCTCTCTGTAATCCTGAAGATTGATAATTGACGAAGTCCCGGGTTCGAATCACGGGTCGGGCCGAGAGTGTTGGATTTTTTTGTCTTGAAATAACTCAGACAAAGCTCCGGAGTCAGAAAGTTGATGGTGTAGCGGCTCGACGACGTTGCGTTTGTGCATCGTGAGCAGTTTCGGAACTCGCGATGTAAATCAGGCAGTCGTCACCCGCCGCGCTTCCGACCACTCACTTCCATATTGTATTTATCATGTAATTGGTGCACCAAGTAAAATATGTATCCCAACATCCTGACTTCTCATTTACCACCACCGCACAGACGAGCCCTATACACACGAAGCCTCAACAGTGGCGACTACCCGACGATGAAGATTTAAAGACCAACATCGCAACGTGACGAAAATCTGACGCAATTGTAACAGGATCCATGTCGACCGTTCGAGAACCTTCCTGTGCGGTGTGTGTGTAGGAATTTATGGGACTCAATTTTGGCCAAAACGGAGCGCGGCACATCAAAATTAATACCAACGTGTTACCCATCATCATCAAAATCATCAGAGTACTCATCATCATCAAAAAAATTCCCGTCAACCGAAGTCGAAGTTTAACCTCATGGGAACAGTTCGCTTACATACAACGCGTCTATTCCCAGAGCATTATGCATCAGCGCCAACTGCAGTTATCGTGGAACAGGTTGAGCAGCCCACAGCCGGCATCGTGCAGTTTCACCGGTGTGGCAGTTTCTACAAGATCGCCGACCAGTACCTATCATCAAATATTGGCAAGCATGAAGAACTGACTAAGAACCAACGGAGAATACCAGCAGCGTGTTAAAGCTTACCTCGCTTTTATGAGAAAACTTTCGGATGTCTTTGATTAGCGAAAAAACAGTAGCGACTAAGACAGACGAACTGAAATTTTCAAGAAGAGCTCATGCGTATAGTGAATACTTTGCTCGCCATTTCACCATGCAGATCGTTTGGGTAAAGGGACCACGGCCATGGAACGGGGCTGGAGCAGTTTGAACGCCGCAGCAGACGCCAGATTCGTATAATTTTAGGCTCGCCGCAGACGATTCGGCTGGAGCAGTGTTTTCTTTGTATCGTCATTGAATGCGGATGTTATATTGTTTAATCATTTAGAGCATTTTTTTTAAACGAGGATAAGATGACGCAATGATTGAGATAATGTTATAAGAGTATGTAGTTAACAGCTGGTAAAGTGAAAGAAATCTTGTAATTCAAATATTTGTTATGATGTGATGACGTATTTTAGAAACTTGTTATTGTAGTACCTTTTTTTTCGTTGAGGCAATCTTATTTGTAAAATGTAACACGCAATTTCCTTCTGGTGAATTTATGTATTTATATGAAAGATATCATGAGAATATACAAAATCTAAGTATCAATTAATTGTAATTTCTTGTAAAAAAAAACTAATTGGATTGTAAAGTTCATGATTTGTTAAATTAGTCATTTTATTATTTCAATGCAATAGGTAGGTCATAGGTAATGTGTAAATTAGCTTGCAACTTGAGCTGTGGAATGTTTGATAGTAACGTGATACTCGAACCTACTGACTCGCTAACGCTAACGCACGTTGCATCGTAAGCTTTTTGATAAGGACCGTGTAACTGCATTTGTTTTGTAACTTAGTTGAGTTATTGTAATAATTTGAATATCATTCCCGATATTTTCTTTTCTTTTTCAAAAAGGGGGGGAATGATGTAGCGGCTCGACGACGTTGCGTTTGTGCATCGTGAGCAGTTTCGGAACTCGCGATGTAAATCAGGCAGTCGTCACCCGCCGCGCTTCCGACCACTCACGTCCATATTGTATTTATCATGTAATTGGTGCACCAAGTAAAATATGTATCCCAACATCCTGACTTCTCATTCACCACCACCGCACAGATCAGCCCTACACACGAAACCTCAACAATGGTGTTAACATCCCCGTGCCTCGGAAAGCACGTTCAGCCCTGCAGAGAGAGAGTGCACCTGTGTATTGCGCAGAGACTTGTGCACTATAATATCTCCCGCACAGTTGGCTTATCTCTGTTATATATAAATTTCTGAGATAGGCCGCTGTAGTCCAAATTCTGCTAGGAGGACATTATTTTAATTCTGATCGAAAAATTACGTATCTTCTTTCTCTGTGTTTGACCTATGGTTGATTTCCAGAGAATGCTTTTGGCATTAATTCCTCCATTTGTACAACTTTTAAATTTGTGCACATAGTTAAGCAATTTTGCTTTTTATGCTCTAGGCTGGTCTAGACAGACCAGATGTGGTCAAAACAGGTAAATAAAATAAATAAGTAATAACTACGTTGAACAGTGCTACAATCTGGTTAGACCAATGCAGCGTAAAATGATATTTATTGATTAATTAAACAATTGCACAAGTGGCAGACTACATGCCAAAAGCGTTATCTACCAGTCAATCCTAGGTCCAAGTAGATAAAATATTTATTTAAATGATAAATAGTTTAGAATAGACGTAAGACCTAAGATATTTATATTCATGTTACTAGCTAGACCTTCTAAAAGAAAGAAAATCTATTTACCGGGCGTATTAACAAAATATGCCACCCACTACTAAATTAACACGGTTCTAATATCTGTTTGCACGGCGGAATAACAGAACGGAAAAGTTCGATGAACTTAATTGTTTAAATTAGTATTAGGTCCACTTGAAGTAAACGATTAATCTCGATTTAACGTCATGCTGTCTCTGTCATATGTTTGGTGATGCCAGAGACAGCATTTGCTGCAAGTGTACCTTAGAGTGGAATTAGTAGCCGGCTGAGAAGTTCCCTAAACACTAGGTATTATTTGGATTCCTTTAAGAAAAGAGTAAATAGGTTTTTATACAGACATGACCCATCCTCGGCCGCATCGTTGCTTACTTAGGTAAGATTGCGGTCAAAACATGCCTGCCTATTATAGAAAAAAAACTGACCATTACACATACACTTACATGTGGGTAGATTCTCCAAGTATTGATGAAATCGAACGCTGGCTCACTGGCGTAGCAAGCGCTTCAAAATTCGTCGACTGACTAACGTCCTCCGTAGCTCAGTTGGTAAGAGTATTCGCCCGGACAGCAAAGAGTTCCATCGGACATAGTCGATCAATTTTGTGTGCGAAATTTAATTAAAATAAAGTCAGCCTATATAGAACCCACCGCTGGGAAAGGCCTCACCTCAACTATGAGGAGGTGCGAGCCATACTCTACCACGCGGGCTCAGTGCGGATTGGTGGAGGGGTGTCTGTAAGGTAAGTGAGCAAGTACCGTACATTTGATTTAATTTCGAAAAACTTACCTCCAAAGGTATAACGCCGCACGTGACGCAGACGTCTGCCAACGCCAAATGCGTCATCAGCAGATCGATCCTCGACTTCCTCCGCCTCGTCCTGGCCAGCGTGAGCAGCACCATCAGGTTCCCGATCCCCCCCACCGCCAACAGCACGCCATACGTCACCAGCACCGCCGTCTGGTCTCTAGGGATCATGTCCGCCACACCCAGGGTCAAGTTCGAAGATGCGGTGGACGTGTCAAAGTAGTCCCAGAATTGTTTGTCTATTTCGGATGTGCTTGGAACGACAGCTTCGCTGTAGTCGTCCATGTTAAGCATTTTTAGATCTTTTCGAGGAACACGATACTTTAAAATTGACTTTGCGGCTCTTTTTCTAATAAATGTGCCAGTCACTACATTTTATTAAAAAATACTTATACTTATTTTAGAACTTTTTCAGCAACACTATTCATAATAAATGACACTCAAAGAAGAAAAAAAACAATTTATTTTGTCACACAAATATGCACTACACATTAAATATAAAAGTGTATTTTCTGCTATCAAAATTTACTCAATCACGCCCACAAATTGTTTTATAAGTATAATATCTTAACTTTAAATAATGTAGTTTTGGTTTTAAATAGCGAAACTTTTTACAAAGAGGTCACAAAATTATTCGACAATTAAGATACATTCAAATAAATATTTTCATCTAGTTGGATCGTTTTTAAAAACGCAACTTTCATAACTGCGATACCTGAAAAGTTTGTTTTGAGTCGCGCGACTACGCGCTACGAGAGAGAACGCGTGGTGTAGCGGGGAATTCGTAGCGATGACTGACTACGAACTGCTACGCGACTACGGCGTAGCAATTACCGCCTCGTAGCTCACCCCAAAGTCCGTAGCAAAGAGATTTGATTTATTTTATTGATACTGTGTTATTTCGGCTCAGGTCTGAAATATCGGTTTTCCTGAAATGTATTTATCGCAAAATATCTGCTATTCAGAATGTGAGCACGTCTTTTGCATAATGACAGCTTCTCAAAATGTCAACTATTTAAAATTGTCTGTCTCCAATAATGACAGTTTTTGTACCATGTTCGCTTTTCAGAACGTGTCTGAAACTTCAAAATATCCGCCTTTTTATTATGTTGGTACTAAACGTCATTAATGTTATCTTGAATGATAGTAATTAGGTATAGATATCTATAAAAAGTAAGTATGCAACCAACTAAGCCTTTTACGTTTAGAACATTGATTTGAATATAAAACAAATAAGTTAAGTCAGCCTATTAGATCCCACTGCTGGGAAAAGGCCTCACCTCAACTATGAGGAGGAACGAGCCATACTCCACCACGCGGGCTCAGTGCGGATTGGTGAAGGGGTGTCTGTAAGGCAAGTGACAAACCTTACTGTCAGATGTTATCAAGCCGCCCTAGGGCCTCTGACTAGGCTTAACGACTAATACCAAGAGATATTAGCCGGGACCAACTGCTTAACGTGCCTTCCGAAGCACGGAGATGCTTGTCATGGTCGTCACTTTAATGGTCGGAATGGTCACCCATCCAATCACGACCGCGCCGTGTTTGCTTAACTTTTGGTATCACTACCAAAGCGCTGCCGCCACTGCGCCACAAGCACCTAAAAACAAATAAAAAATATAATTTAAAACATATGGGAAAACAAACATAATAAGACGATAGTCAGTTTTCAAAAGCGAACATTGCTGATATTAAGCACATATTGAAGTTATAGAAATGTAAACAATATAAATAGAAGACCTTCTATGACTGCACAAATTTAAAATTAACTTAAATTTAAACATTTCGATAAAGCTAACAAAATAGGAATGCAAAAATGATGAATAGAATAGAATAGAATATTTTTATTGCCTTCGTTACAAATAGAGTGATTACAGAAAAACACACAAAAAATAGAAAGCAAATGGAAACATAATGATGAGTAGGTAGACTTTTTGAGAATTGTACATTTAAAAAAAACAGATATTTCAGGCCTGAGCCGTTATTTCGTTATTCTCGTCATGGCGCATCTCATATATCTAAATCAAATAAAATCTTATTACTGGTAAAAAATATTACACCGTGTAATATTTAGTACATCAAAATTTACAAGTTCTTCTTAAATTATCCTGTGAAGGACAACATACAATAATTTGTGACACGTCTCGTCTTAAATGAATCAATATTCATTTTTTTAGCTGTTAATTAAACACCGCTGGGCAAAGGCCTCCACCAAACTTCTCCAGTGGTCGCGGTTACCGGTCATTCATGGTACTAATATTTATTTATGGTCGGGCCGAGAGTGTTTGAGTTTTTCTGTCTTGATATTACTCAGACACAGCTCCGGAGTCAGGAAGTTGGTAGTGTTAACACCCCCGTGCCTCGGAAAGCACGTTAAGCCGTCGGTCCTGCGCCTGATCTCTCTACGGTCATGTCGGACTGCCGTCTCACCGAATTATGAGAGTGAAGGAACAGAGAGTGCACCTGTGTACTGCGCACACACTTGTGTACTATAATATGTCCTGCGCAGTTGGCTAATCTCTGTTGAGATAGGCCGCCGTAGTCGAAATCGGCTAGGACATTATTTTATTTATTTATGGTACTAATTAGAACATGTATCAATTCATCATTATTAAATCTAATCTGTAATCTATTTGTAGTTTTCAAAAGCTAAAAACAGTTTACTAATCTACTTTTGATTAATTTTATTAAAAGTAAAATATTGGACACAAAAACTCTGCCTCACGAAGACGGTTGATAAATATAATTTTCATGTGCAATATTTACAACATCAAAAACTTGCGAAGAAATTGCTTGATTTGCATATTCATTATAAATTTGTAAAACTTAAAACAATTAGAAATGTTGACTTTATCTATATTTCTATACTAATATTATAAAGAGGAAAGATTTGTTTGTTTGTTTGTTTATTTATTTGCATCGAAGAGGCTCCGAAACTACTGGAGCGAATCAAATGAAATTTGGCACAGAGATAGTTTGAGACACTGGGAAGGACATAGGCTACATTTTGTCGCGATATAAAATCATCAGGGGGGGTGAAGTGAAGTATGAAAATTTTTTATGGAAAATCCGACTTTTGGCGCGGGCGAAGTCGCGGGGAACTGCTAGTAAGCTATTAAAAAAAGGATCAAGAAAAGTAAAGCAAAAATGTAAACAAAAAATTATCGTGCCGTGCGGTAATATTCTCGGTAATTTATTTTTTTATTTAATAAAATAAAAAAATACACGTTTCGTTAACTTCATTTTAATATAAGTACTTATTTTCGGTTTTCATCGATACTTTCTGTCTGTCTAATATCCGCAAATTTCGGTTGATCAAGTGTAAAATTTACACATTGTATGACTCTGTTTGCGCGAATAAAGTGATACTTGCAAAAATAAAGTACATGATAGCATTTGTATTTTTTAACTTATCTAAAAATATCGAAATTACAAGATAGCTTTTTAAATACCATCCATTTTTATTCAAGGCGTCATTTAGGGAGCTCATTTACACACTAAAATTTTAGTGGTTGTTTTCCCGCAGCAGAACTATTTACCTTCTATCGAATCGTGCGGATTTTTTTAAAACTAAAAGTTTTGTTTCAAAGTAATCAAAAAAATAATTATCAACTCAAAACGTGATAAAAGATAGTTTCTTTTACGAGAATTGATGTATTTGGGTACTGCTTGCCTTACGAAATCAATGTTTAAAGCAAGAGAAGTTCTACGCACTAAGCAATACAGCATAAACTGCAACAACCATAAAAATTTTAGCGTGTATAAAATAAAATAGGTTAAGACAATTTAATTTAAAGTTTTGCGTGAAAGTTAATAAATAATGAAATGTAGACTTAGTATTCTTTGCGTGCCGTGATCGTTTTCTTAGTATTTTTTCAGATCTCAACATTTTTCTAAAATAAAACACTTTTAGATCTGCTTTTGTATGTTGTATTCTCAGCAAATAAACGTTTGATTTGACAAATCAAATCAAAGTTTGATCTCTCCCGTCTCCTTTCCCGACATCAGATATTCACTTTGGGATTATACCCTTTTAGTTAAAAGGAAATTCGGGACCTTGTTTAGGGTTGATTGAATACTTATTATCGCCCTTAGTTTAATAAATACAAGAATTGCTCATTTAAAGGTATAGCCTGTTTACAAACAACTGTAAAGAAACAAAACTATTTTGTGTTATGCTCTGCATCTACTAATCCAACGGTTTGTAAAAGTTTAATTATATCATCAAATATACCAGCCTACGTACGTTTATGCTTAAATGTAGTACTGAGAGGGAAATATCTATCGCATTCCATACAAAAAAATTAACGTCAACGACATGGCTTATAAGGAACATTCACGTCGACATCTCAGAGATGAATATTCAATCATAAGTACGTCTTCTTGGATTGGATTTTGAATAGGCTTTCGTTTGCATTTTAAATAGATCAATTGTTCATCTTCTGTACTAAAACTTGTCACTTTTACAATACTATACCACAGAAGACCAAATGCAACCACAAAAGCAACAAATGCGATACAATGTATGGTGGCTGATAATATATATAGCCATACAGCCTTACAGCAACATAGTGATAAAATGCAAATATTTTATAACAAATTATTGCGAATTGTAAATAATTTGATAATAAATAATGTTTTTATTATAATTAGGGACACATTTATTTATTCCAAAAATGTAAATGGATTTTCGGCGTCTTAAAACCTCTTTGTGGTCGCGAAAAAATGTATTACCCGAATAAATTGAAAATGCTCTGTGTACTCACATATAATTTTCAGTTAGGTTACTGCATTATTATGCACGTGTGTGTTATGATTCGGTTTATGGCCCTTAGAACGATATAATAAGGCTCACTTTACGAGCAAATGTGTCGAAAAATGTGTTATATAATATCGTGAAAGTTCTACTATACTCATCAGCAGAATTTTATTCTTATTTCATTACTAGCTGTTGCCCGCGACTTCGTACGCGTGGACTCGATGATGCAAAATATTTTATACTCCCGCCGCCATCCAGCTATAATGATGTCTTAGTCTACCATGTCGTAAGGAGAAGAGAGGAATGAAAAACCAAGGTCATAAGGCACTCTTTTTTTAGATAGGTTACTATCACCTCGTCATCCTCTTCTGGTAGGAAAATTTCGCATGGCAGTGACACCGACTCCAAAACTAAATTTTGTCGTATATCATGCTTAATAAGAGTGTAAAGGATTTTTTTTTTACTTTTTAGTTTACTTTATTGAAGGCAGTTTTATTCGTTTGTAAAAAAATAGGTAATTTTAGGTTTTAGTTTTTCAGGTCAGACTCCAACTTCCCTACGCAATAGATAAATGTGGTTTAGCATCTATTTTTTGTATCCCTAGCCTACTCAAAGGTCGGTTTGTAAGTAACTACTATCATAAAGTTATTATTATCAGGAGCCTGTTGTATCCACTGCAGGGCAAAAGCCTACCTACATTTTCCCCTATATAGTAAAGTAAGTAAGACTAAAAATAACAATTTATCGTATTTGAAAGCTTCATCTTTCGATTTTTTAATACTTGCAAAAGTATTTCTTTCGAGTGTTGAGGGTATAATCCCAATAACATTGATGAAAGCAACGCGGCATTCTAGTGTTAGCGTTAAGAAGCACTTGAAAATTTCGACAGGCTCTGCCAACGCCAGGGTGGCCGAGAGGTAAGGCCCGGTATGCGAGGAACGCGGGTTCGATTCCCGCCTCTGATGGTCAGTTTTTCAAGTGCAATTATATTCTATTAAGACTATTCTTATACTTCAATTTCCGTTAGTGGTGATAAGTAGTATGAAAAAATTGTGCCAACTGACTTTGATCTTTCATTGAAGAAATAAACAAATACATTGATTTAACAAAATTTCGACAAACTGCCTGTGGTAAAAGTAAGTACTACTTAGCGTTCAGGTCAGCACCATAAAATTATCTGAAGGATTCTCTCGTTTACTCCAGGTTTCCGTCACCAGATCGTAACTTGGTGACAGTAGGGTTACCTTGAGAGTTTAAAAATCAGTCTAAAGTAATTTAGCGTATCCATTGCTCCAGACCTTCAATTTGTGTTAGTCAATAGAAAATTATCACCACGCTAAACAATGATCCCTAAGGCGCTCTATTCATATCTCTTATAGTTGTGCTGAGCTGCTAGGGTTCTATATCAGTTGCTCCAGACCTTCAATTTGTGTACGTCAATAGAAAATGCTCATCGCGCTGAACAATGTTCCCTGCGGCGGTCTATTCATATCTCTTATAGATGAGCTGAGCTGCTGGGGTTCTATATCAGTTGCTTCAGACCTTCAATTTGTGTACATTAATAGAAAGTGCTTATCACGTTTAGCAATGTTCCCTAAGGTGCTCTATTTGTATCTCTTATAATTGAGCTGAGCTGCTAGGGTTCCATATCAGTTGCTTCAGACCTTCAATTTGTGTACGTCAATAGAAAATGCTCATCACGCTAAATAACTTTTCTTAAGGCGCTGCTTTCATATCTCTCTTAGTTTAAGTGTACTGCTAAGGTTCCACGTCAGGTACTCCGATCTTCAAAATAAGTTATAGCCTAGTATTTGCCCAGACTCAATAGCTACACAATAAAAAAAGTTTCATTCAAATCCGTTCAGTAGTTCCGGAGATTAGCGTGTACAAACAGACAAACAGATAAACAGACAAAAAAATTAAAAGTTGTAGATTCCTATTCTGTTACTAGTTTTACATCACCCTTAATAAGTTTTTGGTAAAAATACTCAATGTACAGACGCGTTGGTTTTACTGTTTTATTATACGAGTATGTATAGATAATATTGGCCGTTTCCCAGATATTTTTGCCAAATCTTGGCGTCAGTAATCCGCATCCATCAAAATACTGTCCGGCGTAGTCGTATATAATTTGTACGAGAGCTTGTGCACTACGTCCGTCATTATCGGTCCGGTTATCCATATTAAAAATCAAATGACATATTTTGACGGAGACGGATCGGATTCGCATCGGACATAGTGCGGAACCGCTTTTACCCTTCCTACTTAGTTCTTCTCGGATCGCGTACGACGCTACCTCAGCCTTCCATTAACAAGATACTTAGTATCAAAGAGATTCCTGAGAAACTACTCACGAATATAATACTTGATATTATTAACATTAGCTTTCGGTTTGCGAGCAGAAAAATTGAGAATTTCATTATAAAAAGATTTATCACTAACATGCTTTTAATAAATATTTAGCAATGAAGACAAAACTAAGATACCTGTTTTTTTTATTTTTCCTATCTAGAATCACTATTAAGTATAAAAATTTGCAAATATTATACCCACTATTTTTATCTGCGTGACCATGAACTGTGGCGTTGTCTCTATATTTATTTTATTTTTGGTTATTTCAAAGAAAATATTACGATTAAAAATAATTGAGTTTTAGTCCTTTGATACAAGTGACTGAATTCTGCGCTGCTACGATGTAATTTTATCGTGTTCCATCGACTCGCTAAGAAGTCCTTTGATTATATTGTTCCCTAGATCTTATTTATAAATGACTTTTTTGAATTTTTAGTCATTTATTTATAAGCCCACTGGGGGCACTTATACATGTACCAAAATATATTTTTAAGCCCATCTAACTTGTGTGTGAAAAATATACTTGATTGTATAAAACTAGCAAAGAAATTGCCTTAATTTAAAAAAACAAAGACCGGAATAACAAAGGAACCGGAAAATGATTAATGAGTTGTAAGAATTTTTCATTACTCGCTGAAACCGGCAAAATAAAAAATCATAATGTTAGTATTGAAATTGAATCATAATATTCAATTTTAGGTATTTACTAATTCGTTATTTATTCCATCAGTTTTAGGTCGAACGTCGATTATTTAAAAACGTTGTTTGAGTAAATAAAATTATATCAAACCTCGTTAAAAGAATCAAGGGTATCGTTTATTTAAAAGCCCAAATCAATAAACCGATTACGATTAAGCTTTGTAAGGAGATTTTTGTACCTTTTTTTTATACAGGTGAAGTTGTGTAGTACCTTTTGCAAATAAGCGAGTGTTGGTCTCGGCACATGCTTTCATTTTCAATAGGTTTGAGTTTCCAATAGGTTCTGACTTCCAAGGAATTATCGAGGCCAACTAAGTGTTGTAAATCTACCGTCGTCTACGGTAAAATACGTAGGAATCAGTAAATTACTTATGTAAAGAAAATCACTATAAAAGAAAATAAATTAATGGATGATAAAAAGCAATATTATTTATTTGCATTAAAACAATAGATTCATAATGAATCTAAAAGATTTTTTTTTCTATCAATTATCTGATACACAGTGTCAAAATTCATAAAAATTAAGTTAATTGAAAAAGGGATTCAAACTTTGTGGAATTTTTCGAAATCGCGGTGCACAATGAAAGTGATATGTATGGATAGATGAACAAGAAAATGAACTGAAATGACAAGTAAGATGGTGCACTAAAAAGGGTCACCATACCGAGATATTTGAAGGTACCTAAATATCGACATATTTCAGTCGAAACCTACGTTGTCTACCGCATGAAAGAAAAGGTTGTCTTAATTTTGAATTTTTGAATTTGAACCAGCGCTTAATTTTGAATTTTTGAATTTGAACCAGAGCGCTGACAAGCGCCGGTAAGCGCTTATAAGTTTCCAGCTTTCTTTCTGTATACGGCCGTAGGCTACCTAACGCCTTGGTAGGCTACGGTCGATTTACAACTCCCAACTGGATGGACTGAGGACAAGTAAAAATAATTCTGTTTTGCCGGCTTCAGTATCAAAAGGAAAACGTTGCGCACTTGTAAGGTGCCTAAAAGCAGGTAAAGTCACCCACGCCGAAATGGAAAACTTACCAATCTTTTCTTTTGTGACACAACAGAGGTAAATTTTCAATTGCGTTTTGTGTTTAGTGGTGAATTTATGTACAAACATTGCATATTACTCAATGATAGTGCATTTAAAAATAGGTAGATCTGTCATTAGGGCGCGGAAATTGCTTGCCTCAAATTGAGCACTTCGCTCAATTTTGCATTCAAATTTCGTACACACACGTAAATGAGCGTGTGCTAGGCGCATCAAATTTGAATTGCCGCGTACCTAGTAGGAGATGACATATCTACCTCTTTTTTTGATACACTGTCCTATCTAATAGTACAAGTACAGAAGGATTACTTCGCTATGGTCGTTTAAATGAATAGCAACTGTAGAGTGTGACAGCAGGATTTTGCGGAGTAATTCGTTCTCTATTCGACAGCACGTCAGGTTTCCCATGAAAACTACGGAAACAACTCTTATTACGTAGGGAATACAGGCGGTCTCAAGGTCAAAGTGGGGTAATCTGACGTGCGGCTGTCTGGACTACAATTGTTATGCTTATCATTGATTCCACGATACATACTGGCTTACAATTTTCTATAATGACAGGTGGTCGTGAGTGGCCCACATGTATTGTTGAACCTTAAAGCCTCAGTAGTAAGTCATATTTGTGCAAATTATTCTTTGTCAAGTTGCGTGCGTTTCATAAATTTCGGACTATCTCCAAGCCCAAACATGGGGCATCAATGGGTAATGGCCTGGAATTTGTCTCCTGCATTTGACGAGGGTTCTGTTTCTATTAAAATTATAATAAATTTTCTATATGGTGCGCTTTAATCTGGGGTGCCTTTGACATAACCTGCATATTAATTACTTAAATACCTGGTCGGGATTGTGCAAAATGGTGATTATAATAACCATTCCCATTGCGTTATAATAAATACTGCGGACTCTTTGAACGCAGCATTTTTTTTACCTAATTTACTGTAAAGAAAAAAAAGAAAACTAGTGTCTAAAGAAAAAGAGACGTGAGAACAGGGCCTCAATTCTGCTATTTTACTACAAATTTTTATGACGCAGACATGCTATTGATATGCCAGCGCCATTGGTCTAAAAACGGTATTCTACTAATTTTAAGAAAAACGTCGTCAGCATGTCACTGGCCCGTAGACAGCCTCGCACTGGCAAGGTTTTATACCATAGAGTATATTGTAGTAGTGGTTATGTAATCTGTGTAAAAACATCAAACAGCCAAAATTGATCGAATTTCTTTGCCAGTTTAAAAAAAAACACGCGGAATGTTGACGTTTCTCATCTGTCATTGTCATCTTTTGAAACGTAAAGTTTGATAAGACCCTGTTGCATAAAATGCTAGGGCTATCAGGACCTGCAAATTCCAAGTCTATTATGATATTAAATCAAATTTCACTTACAAAAATTAATCGACTGTGTCATCCGGTGGGACTCGAACCCACGTCCCTCCGCTATCCGGGCAAGTGCTCTTACCAACTAAGCTACGGAAGACGTTAGTCAGTCGACGAATTTTTGCAATTGCTTTTTACGCCAGTGAGCCGGCGTTCGATTTCATCAATACTTGGGGAATGTACCCGCATGTATCCAATGGAAATATTTTTACAAATATTTAACCATCAGTTAAGATGAAATCAGTTTAACTTATTATATTTTTATAACTTAAGCAATTATTTTGCAAGTTTTTACGAAATTATATCAAATTTCACTTACAAAATTAATTGACTGTGTCATCCGGTGGGACTCGAACCCACGTCCCTTCACTATCCGGGCGAGTGCTCTTACCAACTAAGCTACGGAGGACGTTAGTCAGTTGACGAATTTATTTAAGTGATTAATTTTTGTAAGTGAAATTTGATTTAATTTCGAAACTTGCAAAATAATTGCTTAAGTTATAAAAATATAATCTATTATGATATTTTGCATAAATAAATATTTACATTCATAAAGTACCTACACTTTAAAGCCATGGAAGGTCTAAATCATTATTGTAGGATATTATTTAAAAGAGTTAGGAACTTGCCTTCGTGAAAACCGGAATGCCATCACGTCTTCGCTCTTCGGAAATAAATGGAGATACCATGGCGACAATATCTCTTACCACGGTTTTACTGAGGCGGAATGTTTTGATAAATTCTGTGTCCGGTAAAACAACCATAGGGTCGATATTTCGCCTCAGTAAGGCTCGCGCTCGACGGCGTTGTCGCCGCTGATCCCGACGCCGTTCCTCCCTGCTGGCAAAAGCTAAGTACCTCCATCGCAGTATGTGATGAGGCATTGTTATTGTCGATTCGTTTCGTGTGTCCTTATGTGTCTCTTTGTCGCACACGTGAATCGGCGGAGCGTAAAAGGCGGAAGAAAACGTATTGCTGCACAATTGCTTATCGCTGGCCAATTTTGGCAGATGTCGACGATGCCAGCGCTATCGACTCAAACGTCAAAAAGGGGTAGAATACATATTTAAGTCTCAATAGCGGCTTGGTAGCTTCTATTCAACTTTCTTAACAAGAGCAGAATACCATAAGTGTCATTTTATGCCATTGCCATGCTGGCGACGTGCAATTGAACTACATTACTTTTAGCAGAATTGAGGCCCAGAACCTATGTTGTGTTTTCTCGTCTTGGAGTCTAGAGAATGTAAAAACGATATCCAAGACCGTATGGCCTACAATAATCAACGAAATGAAATCTGGTAGACTCCGATGGCTCGGCCAGGTAGAAGGAATGGGGGAAGTTCATGCTGAGAAAAGGGCATATATCTGAGCTGGTCTGTCGAAATGAAGTGGAGAAAGACCTGGGGGACGATTCTCATGTAGTGGAAAAATAGTATACAAATGATAAAATATTCCTTTAGATAACATCTCGAATATTATCGTCTTTATCGCAATGAAAAATTGACAAATGACTTCATCATTTGATTTTCCCTGTCTGAACACTGACAGCTTTCTCATTATCATTTATCATCTTGGATATTATTTAGATTTAATTCCTTGGAATTTCACGTAACTTCAAACGAGTCTTCGCTGAGTTGGTTTTGCTTCGTAGAAAATTTCTAATATGTTGTAAGTATCCATATTCTCTTGTAAAATTGCGTATCTCAAGCTTCGTCATACGTTGAAAACGTAACTACTAAACTTATTTATAAAGTGTCATGATGTGGGTAATTGAATTAATTACTTTGAAAAATCTTATGTAGGTAAGTTAGTTGTTAATGTTAAATTTTCAGAAGTAACAATATCTAAGATTACAAAATAATTTAGAAGTTATTAGACACCGTGATGATTTTCGACTGTAATTTACTAATGAGAATGGGGAGGTGGTACCTACTAAGCAGTCAAAACAATTAAATGAGATGCCTTGTTCCAGAAACAATGCTGTAGAAAATAATTGGAATAGGACGCCAGCCGTTAATTCTTTAGAGTCTGTTAGTGTCAAGCTAAGTATTTACTTACACACAGTTTACAAAGCTACTAATTGTATTGCCTACTTAAATTCGTTCCTATGTAGGTAGGTATAGGTTAGGTATTTTAACATAATAATATTGCCGAATTTCGACTACGGCGGCTTATCTCAACAGAGACAAGCCAACTGCGCGGGACATATTATAGTGCACAATTGTGTGCGCAATACACAGGTGCACTCTCTGTTCCTTCACTCTCATAATTCGGTGAGACGGCAGTCCGACATGACTCCGGAGTCAGGAATTAATGTAATTAATTAAAAGACATTATTATTATTTTAACAGCAAAGATAGCAAAGAGGTGGAAGCGTGTTGCGGACACTAAGTTGCGAGTTGACGTGTCACGCTTCACATGTGCGTCGACTCCTCCAGCTTGTCGCTAGCCACCGGTGGCTGTGGTCGGTAAGCATGGAAATGATTGCTACTTTTAATTCATTTTCATTTCATGAAATTATGTTTTTTTTTCATATGAAATCACATGTAAAATTTCATTGGCAATGTTTGTTTTTCGCAGTGTCATAATGTATTACTTTTACTATTTGCTACTTATAATGATATATGAATTATTGTAAACGGTTGCCAATTTGCTACTAATATGAAATGTCATATTTAGGTTGTCATGAAAAATCATGGCAATTGAATCTAAACTTTATGTTCATAAGTTTTATATTCTAGAAATGCCCACCCAGTATCGATCGTCACCTATGATCGCATAACTAGTGTGTTTGTCTTTTTCTAACACGCACCTAGGGCAAATCATTCCTACTCGCTCTGCTTCATGCAGTCATCAATGAATGAAATGAAATGAGCATGATCTATGATTTCGCAGAGTGCGATTTGTAGCAGTCTATATGAAAAAAAATAGCATATGTGATATTCATTCCATATAATTTTTATCTGCTATTCATGAAATCTTCCATGCCTAGTGGTCGGTGGGCTATCTGCGCTGAGCCGCTGAGCGTTATCCCACTCTATTGCGTCAGCTCCGGATTTCCCGTTTTCCGCGTGTTAAAATAAATAGACCAATTTGGATCTCAGAACTTTAATGTGAACTTTTGATTAAGAAAGCCTAAGGGTCAGGTGGGGCGTAAGATAAGCCGATATTCTTCAACTCGCAATCCTCTTGCATCAGATCTTTGAGCAAAAGTTTCTTTAGCGCGGTACGACGGACCTGAGAACAGTATTTTCCTTTATTAAGTATAAAGGTTAACTTTCGATCGTAATGTAGGATTAGGTTTAGTTTGGTTTCTGGTTTACGAGATACAAATAATTAATTGTTGTTTGCCGACTTCTACAATTAATTACTTTCAAAGTCTGTTTCTATTTTAATACCATTGAATATTCCTAACACGAAAACCTTTAAAATGTTAGTGAGGCTCCCAAAAAAGTCTCAAGAAATTTGGGGCATATTGTAAAGCATGATGTTAGGTACTAATCTGTACATAAAGGATTATCTTTCATTAACGGGACATATACCACGCTTTACAAAATTAAAACCTAAAGATACGAATACAAAAAATACAACAATCTTAATTTCACTAAGAAACACAATATATAAAAGCAGTTAATGAAGTCTTTTAAGTATTTGTATACATTAGGTACGACAGAAACTTCACTCTTCCAACAATAATCTATCTATAGAGGTAAAGTTCGTAATACATTCCTATGGTTAGCAATAGCTATTTTTGTTTACGTTCCACTTGCATACTAGAGAGTGGAATTCGATGCCGGCTGAAGTGTTTTCTAAACACTATGTTTTGGATTCCTTTAATAAATGAAAGAGAAAAAAATAATTTTTTAGACAGACGACCATCTTCGGCCGATCTTCGCTGTACGATTACATCGCACATTGCGACACATCATTTTTGCTTACTTAGTACATAGTTAGTTTTAGGCGCTTTTTATATTCAATGCTTTTATTAGTTCACGTTTAATTTTCATTGTGTGCACACATCATTAGCAAGAATAAATAATCAAGAATCAAGAAGTGTTTTTCTGCTTTCACTACCGTCAAGAAAGTGTATGGGCAACAAGAACCCATACAGTCGCTTACCATCAGGTTGCGTAAAATTAACATTTACGCTTTCTTGCACTACTGAAAGTTTGTAAATGCCAAGTGGCTTTCTCTGCTGGCCATATATCTTTGGGCTAAGCAGAAGTGAATGTAGTTCGACACCCTTGCACCCCGCAAGACGTGCGATAGGCGAGAGGAAACGCCTATCACCCGCGATTGTCAAAGCAAATTCATTCCCTGCAACATCATCCGTCACCGTCACCGGTGATGTCTACCGTGTCTCGCCCCCGCACCTCTGGCCACCGCTGGAAGGTCGCGCAAGAACCTGTCGGACCCTAGTAGGCGGTGCGAAAAAATATACAAATCAAGACTTAGATGGAATGTTTATGTGAGCTTAATTGGGGTAAAAATCTCCCAAACGTTGTCAACATGCCCACGAGTTTCAGAAAAAGCCTGTTTACTCGCTAAGAGCTGTAAAACATGATATAGTAGGTAGGTAATAAGATAACCAAAAATAGCCCTCGTTGATATTACAAAACCTATTCCCACGTGGTCTCGCCAAAAGGTCTTATTTCGTCCCAACGCATTTATAAGCTTTAGGGTATCATAAAGAAGGAAATATTTTTCCTGGTCAGAATGCGGAAGTTCTCGTTTGAAGGGTATAATAAGGATGTAATATTTACAGAAAAATGTGGCCCGTTATGTATGGAGTGCCCAGTGAGCAAAATAAGATTATAACTTTTGCTAGCAAGGTACCTAATTGGAAGTCCTCCGCAAAATTCATGGTTGCTTACTGTATTTATTCATCCCCAAGCTCTGGCCTAGTGTTATCAAATGTGAATTTTCTTATCATTGTATGACATAGGTACCTATTGAAATATAACATCCAGGTTACATTTAAGATTTTTTTTAAATAGAGTTGTTGACTATAATTATAACAATATATAATTCCATACAAACTATTTGGTTACTAACTAGGTAGTGTACATCATTTCATAAGACTGCTACCCCAATTCTTGTATAAGAACCAGACATTAAAAATCAGGATTCCGAATTGAAAAATGAAATTTATGAAAATCGAACATACATAGTAAAATTTAATCTGCCCTTTGTACGCTGAAAAACAAACACAAAACCATTTGCTCACTCTACGACTATACCGCACAAAAGATCGTATGAATGTTAATCGGAGAGGTTTTTACTGCTTACTGCATAATCGCATAACGCTGTTTTCAGTGACTGCAAAATTAACGGTTTTGTGTGTTCACATTATACTGTAAAACGATTTTGTGAACACAAAATGCACGTGCACACAAAAACAAGGTTTGAAGTGTAAACTTGCTAGTGGGGCGGAGGGCCTAAAAGTAATAAGGTGTCAGTGATGTTCTTGTCTCATAATGGGCCAATGTTTGTTATTATTTATGTTCATAAGCGACATTTTCGAATTTTTGGCTTTGATTTCACTGTCATGATACTGAGTGACTCATAAATATTCACGCATTTGAACTTTGCATTATGAAGCTCTCCCGAATCGGCGCGGTCACAGTTCGTCGCCTATCCCGGTGTTACGACAGCCTTAACAACCACGACAGATTAATTAAGGTGTTCCAGATGTTCGGTGCCGTTTTCTCATTGTTGATCCTGAGGACTGGAACGTATTAATAAAACTACAAATTGTTTACGGCGCAGTGTTTGTGAAACATCGTGTACCTAGGCCTTACTCCGGTTGACAACGTCCGTATTTTCGAGTCTAGTCATCTCGCTCGTTTGCGTTGCTATCCTGGCGTGAGTGACAGGGACGGCTACAGTCGAAACAACGGGAATCATCAACCGAGGTAAGGCTACAGACATCGTCATTTCGACGACCGTCTTGGTGTAGTCGTTCGCGCACCGGACTACTGAACCAGGCGGTTGCGGTTCGAATCTCGCAAGGGTCAAATGTTTGTGTGATGAGCACGAGCATTTGTACCCAAGTCATAGATGTTTATATGTATTTAAGTATTTCTATTCGTTATCCTAGTCACCATAGCACAAGTTCACGCTTAGTTTGCGGCTAGGTAATTGGTGTGTTTGTTGAAACAATTTATTTCATTTATTTATTTATCTAAGTGTGACAGTAAATTGCGACGCGACGAACTGCAACAGTACATTTATTTTGTCACTTTTCGAAAAATGCTCGCACGTATTACACGTCTAGCTCCCCGCTAAATGTAGGTAAAATTTTCCGGGAAACGATCTAGTAAACGTGTGAAAATCCCTTTCGCGCGAACTAGCGAAAGCTTCTAAATTCAAAATTCAAATGGGTGAATATTTTTGAGTCACCCAGTATAATTTTATAAAGCGACGAGTAACAAGATCACTAGCACGTGTACTACGAACGTACGTACTTTTCGTTACTCTCAAATAACTATGACGATAAAGCTTGTGAGAGTTGCAAATAGTTTGGAAGTTTCAGAATGTTTGTCGACACGAGTATGAAATTGCAATGATAGTTACGAGTTTGAAAGAAGTTTTGAGGTACAGTCGGCAGCACGTAAGGTAACCCATGATAATTAGGAAAACAGCTTTTATTACACAGGGAATAGAGGCGGTATAAATAGTATGACGTGCAGCCCAGTGTACCTGAATGGACCAATAGGAATTAGGTATACGTTTTCTTGACATATTATTAGCACACTTAATAAACCGGCGCAACCCGGTCGAAACGTCAGGCCAAATTAAAGGTTAATGATGTTCTACATACTATCCGTCGCGTTAATCCCCGTTTTAATGTGTTCTTATCATTGATTTATTATATAATAAGGCGTAAAAACGAATGCAGTTGTGTATCAAAATACAGTCCTCAAGAACCTTGTGGAACCTGTTTCTTATACCATGTTTAATAACAGGTACTGAAGATTCTGCGCCAGCTCATAGAGCGAAAAGCACACAAGACTGGCTGGCGGCGCGTGAAATCGACTTCATCCGGCACGAAGCCCTCCTCCAGTCCAGATTATTATATAATAAATCAATGGTTCTTATAATAAAACGCAAAAGTTTAAGAGTGATTACTTAATAAACCGATTTAACGAGGAATGTTTTATTAAATCACATAACGGGTTTGGACCTGCAGTTCTTACTTACGTATGTGTATCACTGTGTGCTAGTCTCTTTGTGTGTATGTGTGTTTAAGAGTGTAGCGTGTGAAAAGTGTGTGCATATCAAAATGAAAAGTTCTCACCGCCCAAACTGCCACTTGGCAATGAGCCTGTTATGTGTGTGTGTGTGTGTGTGTGTGTGTGTGTGTGTGTGTGTGTGTGTGTGTGTGTGTGTGTGTGTGTGTGTGTGTGTGTGTGTGTGTGTGTGAGTGGATGTGTGTGGATGTGGGTGTGGGTGGATGTGTGTGTGTGTGTGTGTGTGTGTGTATGGTGCGTGCGTATTTTTTATTTTACGTTTTACACTCACCGCCAGCGTCTGCCACTTGGCCTGGCGCAGCTCCTCGCGGATGAACATCATCTCGGGCCTCAGGTCGCGGTGCGCGAACGGATCCATGTCGATCTTGAGCTTGGGGTCAATGCCCGAGAGCTGTTGGTCACTAAAAAAAACATCTTATACCTTTAAACAAGCAGCAAGCGCAGAAGAGCAAGAGCAATTCTTGTATATTCATTCATTATGTCATAAGTTCTGCCACACAATAAAAACTTTTGAATTTAGAATGCTGGCCACAAAAACGTTTATTGAATTCGAATTCCGAATTTTTCATAAAAATAAAAATATGAATGTCAAGAAGTGGTCGCCCTCGCTCTGTTAGGACTCCAGCCTTGATAAAAGCTGTGAAGGCGCGAATCCAAAGAAATCCCATACGTACGCAGAAACTGTTGGCCCTTCAGATGGGGTTAAGCAGGGCCACGGTGAAAATGGTGTTAAATGAAGATTTAGGGCTTAGGGCATGTCGAAGAAAAACAGGACATCGTTTGGAGGCTCGTTTAATGGACCTGAGACTGAAGAGATGCCGCGCTTTGTTGAAGCGGTACGCGGGAAAAAAGCATCGGGTAATTCTTTTTTCGGATGAAAAAATTTTCACCTTGGAAGAGAGCTACAACAAACAAAATTATAAGGTGTATGCACACAGCAGTAAAGAAGCGAACAAACGTATTCCGCGTGTCTAACGAGGTCATTTTCCATCCTCGCTCATAGTTTGGTTGGGAGTCTCTTATTGGGGCTTAACTGAGGTACATTTTTGTGAGAAAGGCGTAAAAACGAATGCAGTTGTGTATCAAAATACAGTCCTCAAGAACCTTGTGGAACCTGTTTCTTATACCATGTTTAATAACAGGTACTGAAGATTCTGCGCCAGCTCATAGAGCGAAAAGCACACAAGACTGGCTGGCGGCTCCAGTCCAGATTTGAGTCCATTAGATTACAAGATATGGCAACACTTGGAGGAAAAGGCCTGCTCAAAGCCCCATCCTGATTTGGAGTCACTCAAGGCATCCTTGATTAAGGCAGCCGCCGATATTGACATGGACCTCGTTCGTGCTGCGATAGACGACTGGCCGCGCAGATTGAAGGCCTGTATTCAAAATCACGGGGGTCATTTTAAATAAACTTTAT
This sequence comes from Pyrausta nigrata, assembly GCA_949316185.1. Lineage (NCBI taxonomy): Eukaryota > Metazoa > Arthropoda > Insecta > Lepidoptera > Crambidae > Pyrausta > Pyrausta nigrata. Next base: position 1,946,030 of record OX438950.1, on the reverse strand, counting down.
TACCATATGAATCTATGTTTTATTGAATTCATTTTGTTGTATAAATGGTTACATAAATAATAAACATGTCTAAATTATTTCATATTACACATGTGTCAGAACTTATGATTTGACTAGGTATATTTGAATCTCGCAAACGGCTCTAAAGGTCTCGCTAAAATTTGCTGTGTAAGGGTAATCGAAGTTAAAAATTGATCTAGATTAGTCTTATGTTTGGGGACTGACCACTAGACCTCGTTGGTCTAGTGGTCAGCACGCTGGGTACTACCCACGAGGTCCCGGGTTCGAATCCCGGGTCGGGCCGAGAGTGTTTGGGTTTTTCTGTCTTGAAATTACTCAGACACAGGTCCGGAGTCAGGAAGTTGGTGGTGCTAACACCCCCGTGCCTCGGAAAGCACGTTAATTAAGTTAAGCCGTTGGTCCTGCGCCTGATCTCTCTACGGTCATGTCGGACTGCCGTCTCACCGAATTATGAGAGTGAAGTAACAGAGAGTGCACCTGTGTATTGCGCACACACTTGTGCACTATAATATGTCCTGCGCAGTTGGCTAATCTCTGTAGAGATAGGCCGCCGTAATCGAAATTCGGCTAGGAGAACAACATGTTTGGGAAAATGCGTGTTTTCAAGTTTTCATGCGTTTTTCTTTAGTAATTGTTCGACGTAGATTTTTTTTTGTGTATATACAGGTCATAAGCCATAGGTCGCCTAGGTACTTTTAATAATGTGCAGACATTTGATCGCGATCTCACGTGATGGAAAGTGACGATGCGGCTGTCGATTTCAGACTATGTTACTAAAGTACCTAAAACCTATTCATTATTTTCTTGAAAGTATCCAGAATAATAACATCGATGTTCAGTTCTCTAATTTGTGGTTTGACGTTTTTCAATATTTTCATTCATTCCTTACCTCACTTGCACATGCTCATAAATTCTTGCGTATAGAAAATGCAAATAGTTCTATGCAAAGATTGATATTTATATAATTTTGATTGAAGATCGACTCGACGGCAAATATCACAAAGCTAGTAAGCTTAACAAAAAAAGATACAGAATGATTAAGAGTACAGTTTAAGCGGTCTTATCGTTAGAAGCGAACTCTTTCAGACAACCTTTGGGTAAAGGAAAACAATGGTAACATAATGTTAAGAGTAGGTACTTACATATCTTTGGTGCAAGAAAGATTTACTACTTATACTTATTTAAATAAATCCACAAGATAAATGTAGAATCAATAGTAAGATGCCAAACAAATCCACGCCCATTTTCATCCCCTTAAAGGTTGAGTTTCAAAAAATCCTGAAATACTTACGTCATTTTTAATTTGTAACCAATTAGCTAAATACAAAGTTTTGTCGATATAGCTCCAAAACTGACGGAGTTTCTTACAAATTTGCCCCCATTTATAACCCCAAAGGTGATGAATTTTAAAAAATAATTTACTAGTGCACGCCTAGACCTCATAAGGAACCTATGTGCCAAACTTGGAGTCTCTAGACCCAGTGGTTTCGGCTTTGCGTTGACATGTCAGTCAGTTCGTCATGTGTAAGTCAGTTTTCATTTATATATATTTAGATGTAATGTTGAGATGTCTCTATGCGGCGCACGTCACATTCCATCATAATAACATTCCTTTTCTGTTACGTAAATGGTGTAGCAGCTTTGGTAAAGAAACCTCGTATCTATTTTGAGTTACACGCGTTCAAACGGAGACGTATTTGGTTGTACATATGTTTCTTCATCCATCACTGTCGGACTGTCAGATTGTTTTCTTCTATTCGTTGGTGATTTCATTTTTTTTTCTTTTTATTCGCGTTGGTACTCCACGAAAACAAGTCACGTCTGTGGTTCTACTAATCTGGAAGACGATGCCCGTATTTTCGACTGTAGCCGTCCCAGTCACTCACGCCAGAATGACAACGAAACGAACGAGATGGCTAGACGCGAAAATACGGACATCGTAGCCGGAGTAGGGCCTCTGGCCTGGAAGACAAAGTCCCAGTCACTCAAGCCAGCATAAATATTTATAGATAACTAGCGGTTCCTCGAGATTTTGCGCACCAAAAGACGGATATTCCATATAACGCTGAGTAGGTTGTAACTATAGTCAGACATCATGACATGACCCATCGTCGGCCGCCTATCAAAATGGAAAGGGGAACCCCAGTACGGTCGGCAGCACGTCAGTTTAACCATTTGAACAACGAAAACATATTTTATTACGTAGGTGATAAAGACGGCCTCGGTCTCGTTCAGACTAACCACAGTGTACAGACTTAAGTGGGGTACTTTGACCTTGAGACCGCGTTTATTCTCTAAGTAATAAAAGCTGGTTTCCTAGTTCACATAGGTAACCTAATGTGCTGCCGACTGTAGAGCATATAAGTACCGTATAAGTGATGTGCGGATAGGATATCTACGCTCGCAAGAATAGTTAACATCTCGCCGCGCCAGTTTACCCGCGACCACGGACGCTGCAACGCGTTCGAAACGTCGGGCTGAATTTGGAGGTAAACATTTTTACCTTCAATCTGTTTAACCATTATCGCGTTAAGACCTGTGTGTATGTGTTATGTGTAACAATCGCGAATCTTTAAAAGTGACAACCACCACCATATTATGGTGGCATCGCTTCGACATGCATGATCATGGTTTCCTCGTCCACTGCAAGACGTGGGGGGGGGTGAGGAAGCGAAAATCGCACGCGACTGTATTTCCATGCCTCGTACTCCTCACCTCTTGCGACCGCCGAAAGATCGCGCACGAACTAGTCGGACTATACCACACCCAACATTATAACAATATTGCCAAAGCTGCATTTTAGGAACTCAGTAATCAAGGGTAATAAACTATACATATTTACACATACTTATTACATACAATTTTGTCTAGCAAATAGCCGTCAAAAGCATTACAATTTTGCTCCAACATCGGCTTCCAGCAAGCCTGCTTCCTCCAAAGTTTCGGGAACCGCCTCTTCATCGTCATCCATTTTTACACACTTTAATCAACTAGGTACTAAGTAGCGCACCAGTCCTTCCGTACCCAAGTTTACTATTTTACTGTAAAGTAGGTAGTAAATTAATGATTTTTCGTGCTAAATTTGTTTTCAAATGCAACGTCGCAAAGAATTAAATGACAGGACAGCTGTCATTTTTTGACAGTCGTTTTTTGACGCTACCCAGTGTGACTGCCAGTCAGTCACTTAGGCGAAGCTTAGGCATATGGTTTGCGTATCGTCCGCAAAGACATTGTACTTACTACCTAGACTGTGCACCAAAAAAATGTTGTTTAAGTAAAATGAAATCTATAGCTGTACATCTAGGGTAGCTATTTCCTTATAAGCGGTAGCCGGCCCAAAACGGTCCTGGCGAGATAGCTCCCGCTGGTAGTGTGTCCTTGTCTAACGTCTTGCCAGCTCAATTAATCATTGGCTTTGGTAGAAATGGTAGATTCTTTTTGAACTATATGTTTTATGATTTACCAAACTCATTAACTTCAAAATGTATTTATAATTTCTACTGTACGTGTTAATTAATAATCAAATCAAAGCAACAAAGTTAGAACAATCACTGCTCCCGCTAAAATGATGTTGAATTCGGGCCCAATTACTGACATTGCAGAGATATGTAAACACCTAAATTCTTTCTTTGCTAACATTGGATCTACTCTGGCAACCAAAATACCTCATTTATATCATAACTTTGGCAAAAGTAAAGAATGCTATTCTCAGAATTCCGAAAACGAACTCTCTAAATTTACTCCGGCCACAACTGATGAGATTAGCAAAATTATAGACCATTTAAATTCAAACACGAGTAGTGGTCTAGATCGCGTAAAACTTTTTAAATTATAAAGAAATATATTTTGGGCGATCTAACTAAATGTTTAAACAAATGTTTAGAAGTAGGTTATTTTCCTGATTCATTAAAAAGGGCGAAAGTCAGTCCAATTTTTAAATCGGGTAGTAGAACTGATGCTAGTAATTACAGGCCGATATCTGTATTACCAATCATGTCTAAAATATTTGAAAAGGTTATCTATAATCGATTAGAACAGTATCTCAAATCCATACACTTTCTCTTTGACAAACAGTATGGGTTTCGCCCAAAGTCGAATACTCTTTCTGCGTGCATAGATTTAATAACTAATATAAAGCTGAAGATTGATCAGAAACAAATTGCTCTAGGGGTCTTTATTGACCTCAAAAAAGCATTCGATACGATAAGTCATAAACTGCTTTTGCACAAACTACATCTGATAGGTTTTAGAGATGTCGTTCTTAATATGCTCGAATCATATCTTAGTAACAGACAACTGATTGTTAAAATCGGCAATGTGGAAAGTCCTCCCGAAATGATTTCTTACGGCGTTCCACAATGATCTATATTAGGACCTTTACTGTTCCTAATATACATAAACAACATTAGTGAACTGGGTTTAAAGGGTGATATTTCATTGTATGCTGATGACACTTGCTTGTTTTATTTTGGAAGGGATATTGTTCTTGCAGCTAGAGACGCACAAGATGATCTGAACTCTGTCAGAATGGTTCAAGTCTAATCTATTAACATGAAACATAACAAAAACAAATTATATGGTTTTTAGTGCCAAAAATAAAGTAATACCGAGTTACGAACTTTTAACAATAGATAATGAAGCTTTGACCCCAGTAAAATCGGAAAAATATTTAGGACTAACTCTCGATTGTCGCATGTCATGGAAACCGCACATAGAGAGAACTTGTGCCAAATTGTCTACTCTCATGTCTGTCCTTCGGGGTAACATCCGATGCTTCCCAAAGACAGTGCGATACATGATATACAATGCTCTAGTTAAACATCACCTTGACTACATGATCGAGATATACGGTAGCGCTGCTAAAACTAACATTAAGAAGCTGCAAATAGCGCAAAATAAAATTATTAAACTATTGTTTCACTTTGACTACCTAACCCCAACATCAGAAGTCTATAGAAAAACACGACTAATGTCGCTCTCGCAATTATTCAAATATAACACGTGTATGTTGATACGTAAAACTATTCTCACCAAGATTTCTTTTAAAACCAAATCACAGGTCCAAAAACGTTCATTGAGAAGACCCAACGACATTCAACTAATATCGCTCCGAATAAATTATGGCAAAAAACATATAATGTTTGAAGGGGCTCAATTATTTAATAAATTGCCCGAGGATATAAAAAATACGAAATCATTCCATTCATTTAAAACTAAATTAAAATGTTACTTTTTGAACCACTTTTCGGAGTTTACATGATTTTATACAACTCACTTAAATACTTAGATGGCAATTGACCAACGACACGTAATTGGACCCGACTAGCTGACATGGGAGCCGTTTTTGTTTGTGCTCTTGTGGGTAACACTAATAATTAATTATTAATTATTAAGTGGGTATTTAATAGTTATTTGGCCTGGTAATACTAAATGTAAAATGGTGGCTTGCTTGCACTGAGCGTTGTTTTTGAACTCGCGCTTTGACTTACGACTGTGTAAATTTTCATATTAACCGGTTTGCTTTTCATGTAAAATAGCAGCGTTTTACCTGAAATAAAACGCATATTAAAATACTTACCTCACTGGAAGCTTTATATTGAGAAAGCATATCCGTATCCGTCGATTTCTACCAGTTCTAGTACCTTTTTACCCCTTCCCTTGTTTCCAGGACAGTGGTGACACCTGACGGCCGCGCGACATTTTTAGTTTCCTTAAGTGTGTAGCGCCATTTTTGTTTATTGGCTCATTAACACCAGGCAGAAACTAAGTGAAAGCTTCCAGTGAGGTAAGTATTTTAATATGCGTTTTATTTCAGGTAAAACGCTGCTATTAAACTACTTGACCGTCACTGGAAGCTTTATATTGAGACCTGTTTGTTATCGCCTGGTGTCGCCACTTGTATCTAATAGGATACAGTTACGCCAATGTGATTATAGAACTTTATAGTTTAAACTATGGTATATAATTGCCATAAATTTTATATAATATTAGGCTAGCTTATTGATTCAAACAAATTGTGTAATAGTATAAAAGGTACTATTTTCTCGTCTGCAGCATTTTGGAACGTATATGATCGCCAATTTCCTCGGGCTAAGATTTCGTCTAGGGAATGATTTTTGAGTTAACCTTTAGAGGCTACGGCTACTGCTGATCTAACTCTTCCAGGATTCGGTATAACCCTTGAAAATATTTTTTATCCAACAGGCTTATTTTACGTGAAGACACATTACTTATGTAATAAATAAATTTAATGACTTAGCCGAGTCACGTCATTATATTCACGTCACGTTATTATATTTTAGCGGATCAATTGTTTTGTCAAGCCACAGCATAGGATTTAAGTTTGAAATAAGTGTTCGAAATCAGTTTACAGACTGCCTTAAAAAGGAAAAAATATTACACTTAATATCTAATACAATGACTAGAATCTATTGTCCGTAAGATCAAGTCAATAATTTTACGTACATGTGCAAAAAAGTAATTAAATAGCAATATTTGAAAATCATTTGTAACGTCAACTCTGTGAGCTTAAATTACCAGATGCTTCAGTGTTGTAACGTGTGGGACTTTTGTAAAAGTTGTATTATTTGACAAGTAATTGTGCACTAGATGCAGATTTGACACAAACATTGCTGATTGCGAACCATAAGGTTATTTAGTTTATAACGTATTTATATGAGTTTGAATAAGAAACTTATATAAATAAAAAAAGAACACTAAGTGTAAAAAATATTAAAAACTATTACGTTTACGTTTTTGCACTAAAAGGTCTATCGTTTCCAGGCCACCTCATCTGTTTTATGGGTAGACTTCCGCCAAGAACATCTTAGTAAGGTCAACTATTTAGGGTTTAATGTTTTTATCGCCTGGAGGACCAAACCCCACATTTCTATACCCGAGAGTTTAGTCTTCGACCCGCGATGGTATGAGGCCCGTCGTCGAATCGATAAAGAGTTTTTGCAGTGCTGCCGAACCCTAGGTTCGGTTTTTTAGGTCTGTTTGGGCCAATACCTTCTTCCACCGTAGTGAAGACGTTGACTGATTTAGATGACACAATACCCTGGATATAAGAAATGGTGGCAGAAACACCCATGCGATGCGTTCCATGGAACACTGCTAAACGCGTCATGAAATAGGGCTTGGCGGTCTTACATCATGACACAAAAATTGTAAACAACATGCGCGGTCTTGAGAAGAAAAGGGATTTAGTATTCAAAAACAATTTTTGCACAGGCCGGCAGTAGATGCCATTCTAGTCAGTAGTTCAAAGCGATCGGCATCGTTGTTATGGGTCGCTCTATCAGGAGCGTTTCAGCTCATAATGACAACTTCTCAAAATGACAACCGGACGCAAAATGTCCCTTTCTCAAAATGTCAACTTCTTAAAATGTCAAATTCTCACAATGACAACTTCGCATTTGGTCAACTTCTCATAATGTCAACTTCTTAGATGATAAATCCGCATAAATGACAACTTTGTAATTTCTATCTTAACAAAGCGAATTATTGATTTACTATGATTAAGAAATTGTTCAATTACCTATTGTGCAGTAAAATTTAAATATATATGTATATTTAGGTATGCACTATAGGTAGGTAGGTATCTGGGGATGATGAATAAAATACCAAAATTTATAATCAAGCAACTGTAATAGGCGTTATATGTGTCCTCACATCTTATATAAAATACAAAACAAAATAATGTCTAAGAACATAACATAATAATCCAAAAAAACTTCTGACTCAGGTTTTACTTTTTACATTAGTTAAACTTTTTATTTGTAAGTGATAAGTAAGTGTAAATTTTGGTTTTAGAGTCCTTGTGCTGCTAAAATGTGATGGGAAGTAATAATAAATTATTGTAAAATGGCATTTTCATTTTATTCTTAACCACTTTACATCTTATTCTGTTAGTAGCAAAATTCATATTAAACTTTATTACACTTCGGTAGATTTAGATTTAGTTAGATTTTGCAATCTAAGTTTATTTTCATTGATTTGACTAGAATGATTGTTTGTTTTTATTACTTTGCTTACCATACCAGATTTATCACACCAACTTAAAACAAAAGCTTGGTAAAATGTAACATGAAATCATTATCATTAGGTAGGTAGGATCATTTCATTACACTTTTAATTTACACATTCGACGGGCAATAAAAAGGAGATGATTACAGCTTCGAAAGAAAGTAAAAGTAAGTAAATCTATCACTCTCTTAAGTAAAAAATGCGGTTATTCATTGAACTTGCACAGCTAAGTAGTTATCATTTTCACCTAGACGAATACCAGCTAGTCTTGTCATCTCATCCAAATTGTAGTAGACTGGGGTCTTACTCTGTAAGATTTCCAACTCTAGCTCTCACTGTCACTTTCTCGCACTATCATGATGACAGAGACGGCTAGAGTAAAAAAAGTAGGCACTTCCAGCCTTTTCGTCTCGACCATCTAACAGCTGTGTGTGTGTGTGAATGCGCTTTGAATGGTGTTCGTGTAACTACACTATCTGTGAATCGACGCATGTGTGTGCGTAAAGATACAGCGTGTTTAATCATTTGCAGTATTTTAATCGAATTATTTTGTTAGAAAACACAACTTTGAAAAATGACTATAAAACTATTGTTCATTTTTTACCATCGTATTCAGTATGATGTATCGATACCCCCCTTTGTCGGTTGGTAACTAATTTCGTTAGACCCTGTATATTTAAATTTTACTGCACAATAGGTAATTGAACAATTTCTTGATCATAGTAAATCAATAATTCACTTTGTTAAGATAGAAATTACAAAGTTGTCATTTATGTGGATTTATCATCTAAGAAGTTGACATTATGAGAAGTTGACCAAATGCGAAATTGTCATTGTGAGAATTTGACATTTTAAGAAGTTGACATTTTGAGAAAGGGACATTTTGCGTCCGGTTGTCATTTTGAGAAGTTGTCATTATGAGCTGAAACGATCAGGAGTAGCGATATCGTGCCTCCCCTTTTTCGTGCATGAGACACTGCTGTCTTGATGTCGCATTGGACAAAGAGATATGAGGACTGAACTGTGATGCAGTACTTGGGCTTAGCTCTGAAGAGCATACAGTAAAGTTAGCATCTATTTTTGTTTTCAGCGCAACTCCCCTTCTCCTTGTGACCCATTAGAGCTAGGTCGTTTGGAGGAGGTTAATGAAGTTCTGAGTAACTAAATTGGTAGCAATTTAGTTCGTAGATCTTCGAAGATTTGGTAACGTTAAAAACTGATGATGATTTAGCCAACTTCGAGAGACAACAAAGCTGGCAAAATTCAGAAGCCCAATTAATTATAATCGGTAGTCCTTAGATTTATTGATCGCTGTATTTTTGCAACCGACTTTATTTTCGGCAAGGAATTTAGATAGTTCCAAGTCCTCCAAATTATTTCTAAATAAGTTATGCTTTGCGGGTATAAGACAGATTTCAAACTTTATCTTTCATCCAAGAACCTGTGAACTTTCAGTCAAACCCACTAGCGAAGCATGTGTGTTTGGGCTATAAAAAGTTGTTAAAAAGACTCATAAACAATTATTTTACCATTCCATTTGTCACGCAGTATTTAAGCTAGTCAATTCGTGATAGTGTAAACGGTCTCTGGAACCGTGCTAAAGCCGAATAGCAGGCACGTCAGTTCCAACAACTTTTTATTGTACATCAGGCGTAAGAAAGCGCCTGTGTGTGTGGGCAAGACACGCACACACTTTCAAATGGCAATAGGACTGGGAACTTGCACAGCCAGTCTTGAGGTTGCTATCACGTAGTCTAATATTGGACAGGCTGATCCATCTGATTTGGGGACCAGAAAATGGGGGTGAAATGGTCTTTGGAAATGTAATATTCAGCTTTGATACAATTCCAAGTGCTCCCATTTTCCTCCACTGTCGGTGATAGTACGTAAGTTACCTGCTTGAAACGAGTCATTGTCTAAATTTTTCAGCTTACACTAGAGCCACTTGGAGCGTCCTAGGATGCCTTCGCGAGCGGGCCGAAAGCCTCTGTTGTGAAATGAACCTTTTCCACTAGAATTCTGACTTTTGTGTTGAGCATTTAAGTGCGGGAAGCTACTTTGCTTTAATCCATCCCGCAAGGGTAGGTTGCTATATGATAAGAATGCAAGAACATAGGCAGTAAGGTTTGGTTCATAAATAAAATATTATGTGTTCCACACGGTGGAACTGCTGATTTTCCCAAGCCATGCCACTGCGAAGGGCAGCTATATTGAGCATTTAAGTGCTGACCCATATGCGGATTCTTACCTTGGTTAAATCCAGCCCGTAAGTGAGGGTTGTTATATTATGACTATGAATGCATGTGCATATGAAGTCAGGTTTGGTTCATGAAAAATATTATAAGTTACACGCGATGTAACTGCTGGTTTTCACAAGCCATTCCCCCGCGAAGGGCGGCTATATTGAGCATTTAAGTGCTGACCCATATGCAAAAACTTACCTTGGTTGGATCCACCCCGAGAGGGTGGGTTGTTATTATGAGTTCCACACGATGGAACTGCTGGTTTTAGGACGTTTTTCCCCGCGAGGGGCGGCAATAACACTAGATTTAGATTGTAACCCGACTTTGATGGAAAGAATGCTTTGTAAAACTTTTTACAAATAAATGATATTTTAATTTGATTTTTACTTACATTACATTACCCTTTTCAAAAACGGTTGTAAAAGGTGCATGCAGGCTAAAGTTACAGACACAAATTTCGATAACTTTGGTAAAATGTAGAGGAATTGTTACAAAAAGCAATTTAAAACGTATTAGTTCTGCGTAGTGGCTACCGTGCAGAATATACTGAAAGCAAAAGCATTGAATGAGTATAGCAGGATAAGACCTATCAACATATTATGCCTGGTAGCGAAAGGTGTAATAAATGTTTTTACCTTCTTGTTCGTTTCTAGTTTTATGACTAGTGTGGTTGTAATTTTTCTATGTAACAGCATAAATCTAACTTCTGACCAAGAGAAACAACCCAAGCGTTGGGTAGCAACATTTTCAATATCGTAAGTAAAGATATGTCGTTCGTCGCCGTGACAGTCGTCAGTGACGTTGTTTTTCACTAAACTCTCATATTTATATTTCAACACTATTTGACGACCGTCTTTGTGTAGTCGTTCGCGTACCGGACTTCTAAAACAGGCGGTTGCGGGTTCGAATCCCGCAAGGGGCAAATGTTTGTGTGATGAGCACGAGCATTTGTATCTAAGTCATGGATGTTTATACACTTCTGGACACATCTATTGGCCCACCTTAGAGTTTAGGTTTCGATGGCCCCTACCGAAATATGATTGCCAGATTGAACAAACTGTTGATGCAGTTTTAAACCTGATACATTTTATCATCTTTTTCGATCGTATTGTTTTGAATTTGAATTCAGAATACCATACGACATGGAGCTACGCCTAACAAGTCAGATATGCGCCTTGTTAAAGGCAATTGATTTTTGAATAAAAAACATGTTTTATCAAATAAAGGTTTAATTTTATAACGCGTGTTGCCTCCATGGGCATCTACCACAGCTCTCATACGATTAGGCATAGAGTTTATCAACCGCTCTATGAAATTTTGAGGGATCATCTCCCATTCCTCTTCTATGGCAGTTTTCAACTCCTGCATCGTCTGGGCAACTGGCTGACGAGCCCTAACACGTCTTTTTAGCTCGTCCCACATGTGCTCAATGGGGTTTATGTCTGGGCTTCTGGCTGGCCAGTCCATAACTGTGATGTTCACATCCCGAAGATATTCCCAGACGATGCCGGCCGCATGGGCTTTTGCATTATCATGCATAAAAAGGAAATTTGGGCCCACATAGTCCGCGTATGGTATTACGTGAGGTTCTAAGCACTCACGAATGTACCTTTCAGTATTTAATGTTGGCAGCCGTGGTCCTGTAACAACCTCAAGTTGAGTTTCGCCGCTCGCGGATATACCGCCCCAGACAGTCCATGAGCCAACGCCATAAGCAACCCTCTCTTCAAAGCAACATTGTGCGAAACGCTCTCCCTTACGTCGGTAGACCTTCTTCCTTCCATCATTGCCATGTAACACAATTTAAGACTCATCAGAAAAGAGTACACGGCTCCAATCTTGCTGTGTCCAATTTAAATGACTGCGTGCGAAATGAAGGCGCGATGTTCGGTGGGCTCGCGTTAGTTTGGGCCCATTAGCTGGCTTGTGTGGTACCATATCGCGTTCTTTTAACCTTCTCCGAACAGTTCGAGCGCTCACAGATACTCAGTGGAAGCCGCGAAGTTGGTTTTGTATCTCAATGGAGGTAAGGTGACGATTTCTCAAGCTGGTCGTCATGATGAATCGATCCTGCCTTTCAGTTGTGACCCGAGATCGGGGCCTTCCTTAGCGACGAACAAAGCCGCCAGTCTCTAGGTACCTCCGATAAACATTTCGGACCGCAGATCGACTTAAATTAAGTTGAGCACTCACGTTTCTTTGGCTGTGTCCGGCCTGAATAAGTACCACAGCTTGGGCGGCGACTTCAGGTGAAGTATCCATAGATTATTGATAGAACCTCACCTTAATGTTAAGAATAAGTAATGTTTGTTGCAAAACCAAAGATATCAATCACTTTTTCAAGAATTATTTATTTATTTATTTAAACTTTATTGCACTGTAAGTTGTACAATTGGCGGACTTAATGCCATAGGGCATTCTCTACCAGTCAACCGCTTGGAGATGCAGAAAGTTGAATCAGTGGCGGAACATTTGCAATTAAATAAAATAAATTATAAAATGCATTAATATTTCAACATAAACATATGTATGTTTATGTTGAAATAATAATGCATTTTATAATTTGATATTAGTATGTACTAATATTACACAAATAAATAAAAAGATATATAAAACAATGATAAACATACATAAAATACACAAAAATGAATTTACAATTAACGAAATTGAAGATATTGAGGACATCTAGGTAAACGAAAAGAAAATATTTGTCTTTTGTTTCTTTAAACTCTGTGTTCGAAACTCAAAAAAAGACTATTGAATAAAATTGTGAATGTGCCAGGTTCAAAACTGCATAAAAACTTTTTGCTCGACCTAATATAAAATTTTAGCTAGGACCAAACGAAACTGAAAATACAAGGTGGGCCAATAGATGTGTCCAGAGGTGTATGTATTTAAGTATTTCTATCCGTTATCCTAGTCACCATAGCACAAGCTCACGCTTAGTTTGAGGCTAGGTAATTGGTGTGTTTGTTGAAACAATTTATTATTATTATTTCAATTATCAGTAGGACAAATATGATTAGAAACATGCAGAGCTCCCCCATTTCCTAGATATTCGGAATGGCAGGTGTGCTTACTTCTCTTACAGGGCTGACAGCGGCGGCGTGACTGCCTGTCTTTGCCGATCCCACAAATAAGAAAGCATATGGCCGGTCCAGTAAACACGAGCCAGAGACAAATCAAGCTTGATATTGAACTGCTGTCATTAGAACAACTCAGAGCACGTTTGCGTCCTCGTCGCGTTCTGCTCGATGCGATGTTACTTTAGTTTTCATGCATTACAAAAAAAAACTAGGTAGGTAGGTACGTAGAATTTTTTTCTACTTACGTGGTTTTATACTCACTCACTTTGATTATATTTACTTCACTTAAAATTATTTTTAGGCAATTACAGTGTCGCAGAGGCAGAGCCTGATGCGCAGAAGTTGCTTCGACGGAATACAAAACGCCAATGATCACAAATGACGCTACACACTTAAGGAAACTAAAAATGTCGCGCGACCGCCAGGTGTCGCCACTGTCCCGGAAATAAGGGAAGGGGTAAAAAGGTACTAGAACTGGTAGAAATCGACGGATACGGATATGCTTTCTCAATATAAAGCTTCCAGTGACGGTCAAGTAGTTTAATGGTCAATTTTATTATTTAGTCTGTCAGGAGGGTGTAACAATGAGTCTTCTTAACCTGGTAGCCGCTTTTCTTTCCACAGATAAGTAAAAACAACAATCATATTCGTTATAACCATGAATTTTGTTGATCAAAGATGTTTTTTCGTATCGCTTATTAGTTGAAAATCTACTTTTCAGCTAACGTGTTAAGATCACGTCGTGTATGTGAATAATACACGTGATCGACTGTATATAAATAAATATACAAGAATTGTACTATATGGACTGAAAGTTTTATTAGGTTCTTGTCAATTTAACGGTAATTCAGATAATACCTATTATACCAAAAGTACTTTTGACTCTTAACTCACGTGTACACACTAACTATGTACATGTATATTTATTTTCGACTTAAATATGCTAGGTATAGGTAGCGTAGTTAGGTAGCCTCAATATATTAGGATACAAACACAATCGTTTTTAACAAGTAATGTGTCCCTTGTTGGTTGATCATGCATGGTCACCTCATTAGAAAGGGACACACTACCGTTGAGAGCCCTCTCGCTCGGACCGGTTCTTGAGTCTCAGTGCACAGTCTAGGTAGTAAGTACAATGTCTTTGATCGTCCGTAGGGATGGCGATTCTTTTCGAAAAACATCGATTTTTAAATCGATTCGAATCGTGACCTAATAAATCGATCCACAAAAAAATCGAGGCCAATAAGATCGATTTCTAAAAAATCGATCTTTTTCTCAAGTTTTTGTTTATAATGTAATATAAATCTATTTTTTTTTAAAAACAAGATACATATTATAATTTAACGATCTCTCATCAGTAAAAATCAGGTAATTCGATGATAAAAAATATATAAACGTAACTTTTTTTATTAATGAGAGGTGAAAGAATCTAAACATACAGCCATCTCGCGAGTTTTTGAATAATAAACTCTTTAACCGGCAGCCGGCAGCACTCTTATAATACGGGAATATTCAATTAATTGTAAATACTTTTTTGGTTTATACCGAAAAATAAAATAAAATCGAATGTCGATTTTCAAGGGTAAAATATCGATTCACTGAATCGATACAGTACTACATATCGATTTAAAAAATCGATCTTTTTGGCTACAAAAATCGATTCTTCGATTAATCGATCTCAGATCGCCATCCCTAATCGTCCGTCACATCAAAAAAAAATACTGTCACTGCTTTCAACTGTCAAAGTCAAGTCAGCTGTTGTCAATTGGCTGGAAGGATTCGTCCAAGGCCGTAAAACTTATTATAAAAAAAAATAGCTGTTGTCAAATAATTACAAAATAGTGAAAAGTGTCCAAGTGAAACTCGCGTTATTATTGTGCAAAAAACCTTGATTTTTAACTATTTCATGTTACATCTAGGTGTTCAGAACTAAGCTGCACAATGAACGAGATTGACGACAAGTTTTACTACGTCTACAGTTCGTCGTTGGACCATAAAGTGGAGATCAAAATGTGAGTTGGTTAACTGTATTTTCTTTGTTAAAAACGCAAGTTGAGAAATTCCTGGGTATTTTGTTATTAATATTATGGTTTCGTTCCAGTGGGACGCTCGAAGGGAAGCGGACAAAGCCCGAATATGACAAGCTGTTGTCGGACCCAATGCTCAAATTCTCTGGATTGTACCAGGAGGGATGTTCCGACCTGTACGTGACTTGCCAAGTGCTCAGTGACGGTGTTCCACTGGCTTTGCCTGTCACTACATCCTATAAAGCATTTACCAACAGATGGAAGTAAGTTTTTGCACTTAGCCTTTGTATTGTTGGGTAAGAAACATTTTTTTTTTGAGACAGATCTTTGATCGAACATACCTGTTGATATTGTATGAGACAGCCGCAGTATATATTCCAAATCCAATTGTGTGTTGTCTTAAACAACAGTCTTGGTGTTAGGATTACAAAACCAAAGGTTGCGGGTTCAAATCCTGCAAGGGGCAAGTGTTTGTTCTTGTAGTTGGATGGGCGTATTTAAGCAGTGCACAGTCGATAACACAAATAAACAACAAGTTTGACGATAATTACGCATATATATTCTCATAAAACAAACAATATGTTACAATTTTTCACAATCAATTACAATAAACAGCTCTGACAACTCGCTGACCCAATTTTCCTTTTTATTCTAATTTCGAAGCTACTAATGTTCCATAAATAGGTATGCAACCTTATTGCACATACCACAACACTTTCCCTCATTAAAGCTTCGATATCCTTAAAACTTCTTCAAAGCTTCAAGTCCCAAACCAATACATAATTCGTTGTGCCTTGGTCTCGGCACTGCCTTTGTTAGTAAATCTGCGAGCTGGCTCGTTCAGTCTGTTTTCAACACATATAGTCTTCCTTCTTGGTCCATCTCTCGAACAAAGAAATGACGAACTCAAATGTGTTTCGTCCGCTTATGAAACTCAGGATTGTTTGCAAGACGTATGGCTGCTTCATTATCCACTTTCAGTGTAGGGACGTCGTCAAGATGAGTTAACTGGCAAAACACTCCAAAGCCAAGTTAATTCACATGCGCCTTTGCTTGCTGCAACAATCTCTGCCTCTGTGTCTCTGTAGATATCGCAACAGATGCATGTCTTTAGCTCAGCCATGATACAGCTCCATTTGCAAATAAACATACAACTCCTGAAGTGGGCGACCAGTCAAGACATTACCAGCATGATCGGCATCACTGTATCCTTCTAAAATTGCTCTAGTGGCAGTTGCATCATATTTGATACTATGGGTTACTGTTCCCTTCAAATATCTGAATATCCTTTTGACTTTAAGCCAATCAGCCTTTGTTGGATTCTCTAGCGTTCTTGAAACTACTCCAACGGCGTATGCTATATCTGGGCGCGTGCCTGTCATAAGGTACATAAGTGCACCTACAGCCTCTCGATATGGAAAATTCTTTTCGATGGGGTTCTCTTCCGTAACTTTCTCTGATTCAACAGTATTCCGTTCGATAGGTGTTGCGACTGGATTGCATTCTGCCATCTGGAAACGCTCTAAAATCTTCTTGATATATGCTCTCTGACTTATTTAAATAGAGCCATCCTCCGAACGTGAAATTTCCAGTTCTAGATAGTATGACGCTGGTTTTGTCGTTATCTTTAGCGTATTCCCTAAATCTTGCAGGAATTCATTCGCTAAAGCTTCATCAGTTGCGGCCACCAGCCCGTCATCAACATACAAAGTAATTTTAATCTTTTTATCACTCACAACCCTATACAAATAGACAGGGATCTGCTGAACTCTGCTCAAATCCTTGCTCTACTAAAATCTGCTCGAAGTAAGAGTTCCAGCATCGGGGTGCTTGTTTAAGGCCGTACAAACTTCTTTGAAGTCGACAAACTCTTGATGTACCATCTATATAACCATCTGGTTGCTGCACATAAATTTCTTCTTGCAATCTCCCATTTAAAAATGCAGTTGATACATCAAACTGCGCTAGATGTAAATTCTCTTTAGCGCTTACGCTCAGCAACGCTCTTACTGTAGCCATTCGGGCAACTGGACTAAAGGTTTCTTTATAGTCAAACCCTTTACGATACCCTTTAGGATACCCTTTACTTGAATCCTTTGACAACAAGTCTCGCTTTATACTTATCAATCGTCCCGTCAGGATTCCATTTAATTCTAAAAACCCACTTGCAGGGGAGCGCCTTTCTGTTGGGTGGTAACTCGCATAAAGTCCAGACATCGTTCTGTTTTAAAGACTTCAGCTCACTCTCCATGGCTTTCAGCCATTCGGTGCTATCCTCCCTCTCAATCGCTTCTTCGTACGATTCGGGTAAGGTCTGGTTATCTACGAAGCAAACATAGTCATCCAACCTTTTCGGACATTTAAGATTCGATCTGGTTCTGAGATTATAACGGGGCTCCGGTTCCTGTGGAACTTCCGTGAGTCCGTCATCTGCATCAACAAAATCTTCGTCACTGCCTTGCACGGGTTCATCATAGCTAGCGTGTCTTTCTTGATCTTGGTCAACATCTGCTGGTTCTTCTTCAACCACTGGTCTATCTCCCTCTTGATCAAGGCAACGAAAGTTTCCAGCTTCTTCTATGTTTTCTTCATACCTTGAATCAGTTACTTCTGTGGGATCTTCTAATTCAGTAGAATTTTCTTGACTCTTGTTTGCTCCGACGAATACATTAAATTCAACCTTGCTTGAAAAAGTTATGTCTCTCGATCGGCTAGTATGACAACCATTCCACACTCGGTAGCCATCATCTCCCTCGTAACCGATGAGTATACCTTTAACCGCTTTTTTATTGAGTTTTTTTCTGCACTCTTTGGGTACGTGTGCATAACACTCACTTCCAATAACTCTTAGGTAAGAGATTTTATGCTTCTTGCCGTGCCACAGCTCGTACAGAACCTTATCCTTGACTTTTGTAGGCCCTGTCCGATTCAGGACATACGCAGCTGTGTTAATTAGTTCGGCCCAAAGCTTCTGCGGTAAGCCATCTCTCGCATGCAACCACGTTCTTGCAGCTTCGACTAGCGTTCTATTTTCCCGCTCGCTACAGCCGTTCTGTTCGGGCGTGTAAGGCATTGTAAGTCGCTGTCGGATCCCATTGTCACTTAAAATCTTTTTTACTGCTGTATTGTCAAATTCTCCTCCATTGTCGCTTAACAGGCATTTGACCGCGTGACCGCTTGTTTTTACTTCATTCAGCATTAGTAGTAGCTTGTCTTTAACTTCGGATTTTTGTCGCATGAAGTAAACGAAACGAAATGAAAAGAAGTCGTCCTTGAATACAACGAAATATCTATATTTCGAAACGCTGGGATGTTCGAAGGGGCCGCAAACGTCTGCATGTATTAATTCACCTGGAGTGTTAGCTCTCTCACTCTTCCCAAAAGGCAATCGATGAGCTTTTTCGAATATGCATGCCTCACATTTTATTTGATCATCCGGCAATGTGATGCCTAACTCTCTTTACTAGGGCCTTCGCATGTCTCTTGTCCTGATGAGCAAATCGTTCATGGTAAACTTGCAGCATATTGGTGCCCGTAATCGCGTTCACTTCGATGGGCTTGAATGTTTTTGTTGGAGTTATTGTCCGTAGCTGTAACTTGTACAGTCCTCCTTTAGGATTTCTTCTTCCAACAATCTTTGTTTCTCCATCGATGTCTAATTGACAATTAGTGGCGGTAGAAGTGAACAGACTATTCCGTACCGTGTCTTGTGCCACCAGAGTCGAAAAAAGGTTTCTTGTTAGCGATGGTACAAACCAGACATCTTTTAGACGAATTGTTTCCTTCTTATTGCCTACACTTGATTCTACCAGAACTATTCCTTTCCCTAGCGCTGGAATGATTGTCCCATCTGCTGTCTTAACAGACTGGTCTTCAGAATCAAAGGGCTCAAACTCGTGAAACACGTCTCTTCTGATTAAGATATGCGTTGTTGCGCCATTGTCCACATACTAATTCTCTCTATCTTGGTTTGCTGCTTGCGAACATGCATTAACCACACTCAGTATTACGCTTTGTACCGGCTTTGACGCTTGAGATGCTTCTGAGCTCCTTGGCTTGGGTGGCTTTCCATCTTTCAACCATTTCTTGCAATTTCTTACTATATGTCCCATTTGCGAACAGTAATTGCACTTCAGCTTCTCATCTCGGTACTTTTTCGACTTGACTTGTTGAGTAACTAGGCTCTCTTGACTAGCTCCTTCTTTGCTCTTTTGCTCAAGGGCCTTTTCATATGAGCAAAGCTGACTTGTGAGATTGTCAATGGTTCTCTCGGCTCTATTCAAGAGCAACCAACTAGATTTGAACGCAAAAAACCTTTCGTCCAGAGTTTCCAGGATCTTGGATATCAGGAACAAATCGGGAAGTCTGCTGCTCTCATCTGTCTTAGCGATTTCAACATTCAAATTGTTCCAGATGTTCTTCAGCTTTGACATATGGGTAGACACATCATCTGCTGAGTTTCGCTTGAAACTGAAGAAATCCATGCACAAATTGTATGCTCGATCTTCCGATTTCCGTCAAATAATCTGTGTAACTCCCTCCAGACTTCACATGCTGTCTCAAATCTCATGACCTTCTGTAACGTTTCTTCTGTCATGTTTGTCGTAAGTATTAGCAGAGCGCTGCAGTCGGCCTTCTTATATCTCGCTAATTCCAAATTATAAGCTGCGACATCTGCTCCTGTTTGAAGTACCGGTTTCTTTAGGCTGCCTTCGACTACCTCCATCGTACCTTCAGTACCGCGTAGCAAAATACAGATTTTGTATTTCCATGTAGCCCAGTTCGGTTTTCCTTCTAGGTATCCGATTGTCAATTTCGTCGTAAACTGGTCCATCGTGGATGGTGGGACCTATAACCTCTTGTAGTTGGATGGGCGTATTTAAGCAGTGCACAGTCGATAACACAAGTAAACAACAATGTGACGATAATTACGGATATATTCTTATAAAACAAACAATACGTTACAATTTTTCACAATCAATCACAATAAACAGCTCTGACAACTCGCTGACACAATTTTCCTTTTTATTCTAATTTCGAAGCTACTAATGTTCCATAAATAGGTATGCAACCTTATTGCACGTACCACAACATTTGTGTGATGTGCATGACGTATCTGCATGCATGCATGTTTGTATCTAAGTCTGTCCGTTATCCTAGTTGCCATAGCACAAGCTCAAGCTTAGTTTCATTGGAGCTAGATAATTGGTGTGTTTGTTGAAACAATTTATTATTGTTAGTATGGTGTCTCTAAAACTTTAATGTTAATATTATCACCTGTTTAACCAGTTCTAATTAACTGACTGTTACTTGAAGTGTTAATTGTAAATTATGCCATGTTTATTTAGGTTTTGTTTTCAGTATAACCCAGTGTAATTTGTCTAAGATGAAAAGCATCAATTATCCAATATGCATAATACATTTTGAAATTAATTGGTTTTGAACTGTATCCTAACTGCATTAAGTTTCAATTGTGGTGAGAATATCTCTACCACTACCTTTTTAATGGTTTTATTAATTAAAAAAAAACTTTTATTTCCAGCTGGAATGAATGGGTGACTCTTCCAGTATACTTCAGCGACCTCCCTCGCAATGCAACTCTTGCTATGACTATTTATGACTGTGCGGGGCCCGGAAAGGTGATGGTTGTTGGTGGGACCACTATATCATTGTTCGGGAAACATGGAATGCTGAGACAGGTATGTGAGATAGGTACTTACATAGTTATGGGTTCAATATCTACACATAATGACTGGATCAATTGTGTCACAATAGATCAATTTTCGTGAGCAAGATTTAATTTAATTTTGTAACAACTTGCAAACAAATTGCTTAAGTTATAAAAACAATCATAAATAAATCAATCAATAAGCCCTTAATTCTGAATACAAATACCTTAAATATCAGTTAGCCTCTGCATAATTCAGTGTGCCTCTTGGCATAGGCCTACTCCAGCATTTTCTATATTGTCCTAAACCATATTTGTCAAAGAAGTCCAGCCAATAAGTTTGTGTTCTTCAGACCTAACACACATATTATATACACACACACACACACACACACACACACACACACACACACACACAATATAAAAGAAAGTTAAATTATTGAATTATAAAAAATATTTGATAAAAATATTCTCTTTATGAGGATTATATATACATTATTATGTGTTGTTAGTTTTGGTTCAAATAAGCCATTTTTCAATCAATTTATATACTTTTTAAGTAATCTAGTTTGAGTATCATAATATGAACTAACTTAAAAATAATATAAATTGTTGTGTATGTATCTTCTTCTTCTTCCTCGGTCCCTCAATGCTGAGGATCGCGACCAAAAGTGAGATTCCTCCATTGGCTGCGGTTATATGTGCTGTGTACTGCCCTCTGCATGCTCTCGCCCACTGTTTTCTTCACCGCGTCTGTCCATCAGGTAGGTGCTCTGCCCCTGGCTCATCTGCCCTCCATATGGCCCAGGATGATGTGCTTCTCCAAACTATGCATAGGACACCGCATAATATGTCCGAAAAAGCGAAGGGCCCTTATGTATGTTGTGTATGTATAGATTACTTTTAAAAATATGTAAATTGTTTAAAAAATGGTTTAATAATATCTGGATAGGTAGGATTCTATTAAAATTGATTCATATGATTTAGTTACAAACAACTTTGTCTATCTGTGTTATTAATTACCTGCCTACTGTAACTAAGTTGCAGTGACTAAGCAATATTATAGTAAACTAGCAGATTTCCACGACTTCGTCCTCGCAAATGTCAAATTTAATATAAACAATTCGAATCGAGTTAGTATCGGTGAGTAAAGTATACCGAGCTAAGGGAACTACTCACACACTTAACGTGGCAATGTAAAAAATCTTTTTCGGGTTCCGTACCTTCCTAAAAAGGTACGTCAAAGGTACGAATATCCAATACTAAAGGCTGCAATCTCTAAAAGCTGTGAAAAAATCAAAGTTAACGTCCAGCATATTAGCAGCCCATTTTATCCGTATTTCCTAACGCAAGGTAATGAAACCTAAAGGGTACTTCCGTCTAGTCTGAATATGCAATTTTCATAATTTTTTTTAAGTACATTGCACCACATTGCAAAAAGCTA
Organism: Pyrausta nigrata; assembly: GCA_949316185.1. Lineage (NCBI taxonomy): Eukaryota > Metazoa > Arthropoda > Insecta > Lepidoptera > Crambidae > Pyrausta > Pyrausta nigrata. Next base: position 1,923,513 of record OX438950.1, on the reverse strand, counting down.
TCAACCTCAATGTCTCTCACCAGCCTTGCCCTATAATATTTTCCGTCATTTATTTACCGTTTAAAAAGATTTATGTTCCATGATAACCTACCATACATTTCTCGAACTCTCATATCTAAAGGTGCGGTTAGACCAAACGAAACTAGAACTCGAACAAAAGCATTCAATCATGTTATTTTAGTATGAATGTAAGCTTATTATTATTTATAGAATTTACATTCGAACATCATAGAATCTTTGTGAACAAAGGTAGAACATCACGTTCTGTGTTTAAACAAATGGAATTTAGTAGAATAAGAATAATAAGAATAAACTTTATTATCAAAAAATGATAACATAAATATTTACTTTAACTTACCGCTAACTATGAATATACAACTTTTGTTTGCCAATTTGCTAGGGTTACTGGTATTCCTCAAACTAGAATGGTAAATATAATGAGCGAAATGAGCATTCGCTCGTTTGGTGTAGCCGGACCTTTAGATTGAGCCGGGCATATGCGAATGCCCTATAAGTAACAACATGTCAACAACATGCGCATGGAAATATCTAGTATCAGAGCTTACTCACAGTCATAAACCGAACATACAGCCATGTATACCTATGTGATTTGCAAACGTTTTGCTGAAATTATCATTAAAAAAATGACTTAGTGCACAGTGAAATTCAAACTTTTTAGTGTTCACAATTGGCTGGAAATATTTTTTTATTCTAAATTCTTTATTTTAGTTGGCTGGAAATATTCATTTATTTTATTTATAAATTCTAAATTCAAAAATGGGCGGTTCGTTCAGCTTTGTTCTATGGAAGAAGTACTGCGCGTTCGTTAAGTTTCGTCTGAATAAGATTCGTTTTCGTTTTGTCCACAAAAAGGGCATGTTCGATCTCCGCGTGTGGCCGGGGGTCGAGGGGAGCGAGAAGACCCCTGGCAAGGCGCCCGACCGAGGCAAGGAGCAGATGCAGAGGCTTGCCAAGCTGGCCAAGAAACACAGGAATGGACATATGCCGAAGGTACAACGATTTCTTTTAGGCTCTACTAGAAATTGAAACTGCTAGTAAAAATGAAACAACGATTTAATCTCGATTTCCCCATTATTTCTAAAGGATCATCTTATCAATTAAGCCTATAATTTTTAACTGGCATTTCAAGTACGCTTCAGTAAGGTATCCGTTACTGGTTAAAATTGATTATAATGTTATAAACATTGAAGTTTTAGCGACAATGTATGTATACGCATACTAATTGGATTTAAAGTCCCTCAAAAGGGAAAAGTCAAAGGGGCATTTGAAACATGACCCCCTCCCCCCGCGGCTGTCAGTTATTTCATGCAATATCTACAGGGTGTGGTTAATCGAAGGGCTTAACTGTTTAAGCTGAGCCCAGATTGATAAGCTGGATATTGGGTTAAGAATAACTTTCATTTGATGAACATTGCATTTTCTTTCTAGCCTATATTTGACTTTTAACAAAAAGATACAAAGTGTTTTACTTTTACGGAAATGTGTGCCTTATGTAGTCCGAAAATAAGATTTCTTTTAAATTGACAGGTGGACTGGCTAGATAGGCTGACTTTCAGGGAGATAGAGATGATCAACGAGAAAGAAAAGAGGAGTTCCGACTACATGTACCTCATGATCGAGTTCCCGACTGTTCAAATTGAGGGTATCAACGTGAGTATACATAATTATTATAAAAGTGAAAGTGTCTGTATGTTACCTCTTGACGCTTAAACCGCTGAACCGATGGAGAAAATTTGGTGTAGAACTAGTTTGATACTCTGAAAAGGGTAAAGGCTAATTTTTGACGCGACTTAAATAGTCTTAAGGGGGTGAAATTGGGAATGACAGTTTATTTGGGAAACTGAATATTTGCGTGGATGAAGTCGCGGGGAACCGCTAGTATAGTCCAACATGTTTGTGCGTGACGCTCCTTGCTCCCTGCAAGGGAGGCGGAGAAGCGCCAATCACACGCGAGTGTCATGAAAAAAATTAACGCAGCCGCAAGCAACGTCACGCAACGTTTGAAAAGCAATGATCCTTTTGTTTGAAAAGCAATAATCCGTCAGTTTTTAAAAGCAATGATCAGACAGTTTTGAAAAGCAAAGATCCGTCAGTTTGAAAAGTAATGATACGTCAGTTTAAAAAGCAAGGATCCTTCAGTTTGAAATGCAAGGATTCGTCAGTTTGAAATGCAAGGATTCGTCAGTTTGAAATGCAAGGATTCGTCAGTTTGAAATGCAAGGATTCGTCAGTTTGAAATGCAAGGATTCGTCAGTTTGAAATGCAAGGATTAGTCAGTTTGAAATGCAAGGATTCGTCAGTTTGAAATGCAAGGATTCGTCAGTTTGAAATGCAAGGATTCGTCAGTTTGAAATGCAAGGATTCGTCAGTTTGAAATGCAAGGATTCGTCAGTTTGAAATGCAAGGATTCGTCAGTTTGAAATGCAAGGATTCGTCAGTTTGAAATGCAAGGATTCGTCAGTTTGAAATGCAAGGATTCGTCAGTTTGAAATGCAAGGATTCGTCAGTTTGAAATGCAAGGATTCGTCAGTTTGAAATGCAAGGATTCGTCAGTTTGAAATGCAAGGATTCGTCAGTTTGAAATGCAAGGATTCGTCAGTTTGAAATGCAAGGATTCGTCAGTTTGAAATGCAAGGATCCGTCAGTTTGGCAAGTAGTGAAACATCAGTTTGGCAAGAAATAATACGTCAGTTTGAATAGCAGTGATCATCAGCTAGAAAAGCAATGCTTAGCAAGTTTAAAAATCAAAGATACGTCAGTTTAAAAGCTAAGATACGTCAATTTGAAAAGGAGCTATACGTCAGTTTGAAATGCAATGATACGTCAGTTTAAGTCCAAGCTTAGTAAATTATCCTGAATCTATTGTTTGCTTGTCAATTTAATTGAACAAACAAAAACAAACACGCCCATGCGTGTCAGTGACATCACCAATATGGCAGATATCATGCATACAAATGTGACGTTTTTGATAACCCTTTTAACCTTTGAATGAGTGCGAAGATAAATGTAGAGACAGTTATACCCTATTCTTAATCACTAGTTTCTTCTAATAAGAAATTAGGGTCCGTAGACAGCGAATTTCGCTATCGCCAACGTAATGTCAAAATATGTATGCAAAATTCACATGATCTTTCAATTTATGTCAGTTTCATACATTTTGTTAGCGATGACGAACTTTGCTGTAGAATAGATTGCATCTTGTTTAGGGTCTATAGCTTTCTATCTTCACACGGATGAAGCAATAATAAATAATAATTTGTTTCAACAAACACACCAATTACCTAGCCCCAAACTAAGCGTGAGCTTGTGCTATGGTGACTAGGATAACGAATAGAAATACTTAAATACAGGTACAAATGCTTGTGCTCATCACACAAACATTTGCCCCTTGCGGGATTCGAACCCGCAACCGCCTGGTTTAGAAGTCCGGTGCGCGAACGACTACACCAAGACGGTCGTCAATGTTTTTCTATAGTAAGTTATACTTCATCATCATCATTACATGAGCCTCCAGCTGTCCATTGTTGGAAGTAGGCCTCCCTCAATCTACGCTACTTAGCTTGATCACTATACCGTTATACTTACTTTATAGTATTTATTTTATGTTGTTCGCAGCATGCAGTGGTGTACTATGAACAAGATGGTGACGAGGTGTACCAATTCAAGGCGCAGGCTGACATAGTCACCGTTCCTGACTATGAGATACTGCAGGTTAGTGTTTAATGACTGTCGCCCGAAAGCAATAAGTTTGCGTAACCGTTGAATACGTTACGTTGACTGCCTCGTTGGTCTAGTGGTCAGCACGCTGGGTACTATCCACGAGGTCCCGGGTTCGAATCCCGGGTCGGGCCGAGAGTGTTTGGGTTTTTCTGTCTTGAAATTACTCAGACACAGCTCCGGAGTCAGGAAGTTGGTGGTGGTAACACCCCCGTGCCTCGGAAAGCACGTTAAGCCGTTGGTCCTGCGCCTGATCTCTCTACGGTCATGTCGGACTGCCGTCTCACCGAATTATGAGAGTGAAGGAACAGAGAGTGCATGAACCTGTGTATTGCGCACACACTTGTGCACTATAATATGTCCCGCGCAGTTGGCTAATCTTTGTTGAGATAGGCCGCCGTAGTCGAAATTCGGCTAGGAGGACATTATTAATACGTATTCTGACATTAGGCACGATTCCAATGTGTCAAAGACTTATTTTAAGTTCAGTCTATTTTTTTCTGTTCTAAACAAATGAAATGAGACAAACTTATATAATTTAGACACGTCAGCTGCTAAACGTGTGTTGTAAGCAGCTATTTTTGCTAAGGAAATTAGAGAATCCATAGACATTTAACCGCATCGTTAACGAACCTCCTAGTTTCTTTTATATATAATATAAATCAGCCTATTAGATCCCACTGCTGGGAAAAGGCCTCACCTCAACTATGAGGAGGAACGAGCCATACTTCACCACGCGGGCTCAGTGCGGATTGGTGGAGGGGTGTATGTTTCTTTTACTGGCAGGAAACCATCTCGTTTGTAAGGGCTTTTACAATGCTTACAACGGGTTTTTCAACAAAAGCTTTGTTTTTCAACTGAGGCAACACCAACAACATGACAGTTTTAACATTTAGTTTTTCGCCGCAATCGTTGTGTATGCTTTGGCAATTGTTACAATGAATTCAATTCCGCTCGAAAATCTTATTGACATTTAAAAAAAAATACGTGCACGTTTTTCCTTATAGTTAAAAACAAGGCATAAGTATTTATTCTTTTTAATTTCTTTTCATTATTTCCCCTTGAATTTAATTATTGAAAAAAGAGCGTAAGTACAAGAGTAAGGATGTGACGACTTCACGCCTTTGCCATATTTAAAAAAAAAACTGACGTATATAGTGTTGTATTTGGTAGCAGTAAGATATCGATATCGACAGTAAGCACGTATATCAAAATAAGAAACGTCTAAATTAAGAAGTAAATAAATGATCTTAGTGAGTATATTTAACCAAATACAACCTAATTAACAAAAGCTTATGTTGCAATTATTTTTATATATTTTTTTATGGATTTTAAAATCAAATGAAACATCAATAAAATGAATAAAGGAACTTTTTGATTCCGTCACCATACTAGATAAACATTTATATGAATTTAGCATATTTAGCAATCCTAAATATAATATACTAAAACTATCGATAAATAGATGGTCTATAGAACAACGCTACCATTATCTCTTTCTCACTCACTCATCATAGTGTCAGTGTCAAATGTGAATGTCAAAATGACAGCTATATGGTAAAATAGTTTTTTAAGTTAGACCAGATAACTAAGCAAAGGCATGTCCCTTTAAAATGCCTGTATCATAGTACCTTTTAGTTTTTTTAAAAATCTCTGAATTCATAGCGTAAAAAAATGTTAAAATTGGTTTAACGTGTTGAGCATCGCCAAATCTCGAAATGGTTTTGGAATTTTAGTACCATTATAAAAATAAGATGTTGTCAATTAAAATAATTAAAATCTACTATGAAAATAGCGTCGGACCGACGCCGTCGGTGGCGCAGTGGCTAGCGGGTTGCCTCTCATGCGGGAGGTGCTGGTTCGATCCCACGTGCCGCCATGTACCAATGACTTTTTCTGAGTTATGTACATTAGTTGTTTCACTAACCGATGCTCTTACGTTGAGGGAAAACATCGTGAGGAAACCTGCACATTCAGGCGACTGCATGTGTAACCATGATCCAAACTGGTCAGGGTCCCCTGGTAACAGGTTCACGGAGGTCAGATGGCAGTTGCTCCACTGTAACTACCTGATCTGCCACAACCTGGATCATGGTCAGCGGACCCTAGGCCCTCGCGTGCGAGAACACAACCGGGATAACGCTAGGAGAATGAAAATCTACTATGAAAATCGCCGTAGACATGCTGTAGATTTGCTCAACTTATTCAAGTACCCGTAAGACGCTGGTTCTTCTGAAAAAAAAACATTTTTTTTTCAGAAGAAGCCCATTTTTTCTTGTTAGGGTAAGTCAACAAGCTTATTTAGAAGCATTTGCTTGATTAACACAGTGAACGCATATACACTGGCTCAACGTGTCACTGTATGGTCACCTTGTACTATACTCGGCCCGGCAAACCTTGATCCCTATGACATTGACAGTTATTCCTACGACACAACATTGTAGTGGCGTCACCGTTACATTAGAATCGAATTGGAGGCTTCTATTAATGCCATTTATTGAATTTCGGTAGATATATGCCATTACAATGATATTCCGTCGGAATTATAACAATTCTTAACATTTACAAGAAATTATCTCAATTAGACTTTACGTTTACGTTCTGCAAAAGTTACTTCGTTCGGAAGATATCGACTAGTGCGGAAAAATATCGATAAACAAATGTCGATAATGGAAACGAGTGTACATGATTTATAATCATTTAAGTTATAGGTGCTGAATGTAAAAAAGTTGCATGAAATTGTTTTTATTTCACTCAAATTTTTAAAAAGTATTTCTGGGGACACCAGGTTTTGTTTTATTTAGGATTAGATTTTATTAGTATCAGTTTAATGTGTGGCATAATTAAGTGATAAATTATGAGTGTCATTACTTTTTCATACTTAAGTATTAGTACATTCTCTATTGAATAGAACGGAGCGCGGCATACATGCACTCACGATTGTATACCCAAGAGAATTAAAAAATTAACTGTAGGACAAAACCATATAAAACAAAAGCTGTTCAGCGATCATTTATTTATATATTTTAATCTGAATCTGATAATGCCATTAGGGTTTGTGTCACGAACTCGGAATCTGAACTGCAGCTGCTGACGCCTACGTTTATCAAAAACGGCTCATCTACAATGCTGTCGTATCGCACGTCTCGATCTAAATCATCAAAACAAAGTTTTAAAGCATTATATCGGCAGTGGTAGGGCGGTAGCCAAATCACATTAAGTTACATCGACACGACCCATCACTAACATAAACTGTCATAGGGATCAAGGTTCGCCGGGCCGGGTATAGAAGATCAGGGTCTCATGCCACAGGTGCCATGTGTACCTACTCCTCCGCCCTACAGTCTCAGATTTTTGTTAACTTTTAAATGTTAAAGAAATAAATGATTTTTATTTATTATTTTAGTTATTTTATGGTGTGCTTTGAGGCGTGATTGGGCCAAAAATATTGATGAAAGAATTAACATCTGTCAGCGTGGTCGTGGTGGACAATTGCCGATATTATTTTTCATTCATAATTGCCAAACTTTTCTCTTCGTATTACAATAAAAAATTGAATCATCTTCATCTAAATTCTTTGTTGTAGAAAACAAAGATCTTGTTGAAAAACCTGTTGCAATTAAAGAAGACACGCTTAGTTCTACATATAGTCCGAGAAGATCGTGCACCTGCCAGGCATCCGACAGGCATCCGAGAAGCGCCAATCGCAAGCGACTGTTATACGAAATCTTTCTTTATTTACACGGACGGATGGAAGGACGGACGGACATACAGACAGACAGACGAGGCTTAGTAATACGGTCCCGTTTTCACCCTTTGGGCACGGAACCCTAAAAATCAACAAAGAAATCTCATCCCACATAACATACCCACGTGTCCCATAGGAGAACCTAGTGGAAAGCAAGCAGCACCGTTTAGCGCGATCGCTGCGGTCCGGCGCGAGCGGGCGCGACGCCAAGCCGACCGCGAGCGAGCGCGACCAGCTCGCCGCGCTCGTGGCCGCGCCGCCCGCCCAGCCGCGCGCCGCGCACGACCAGGACCTGCTCTGGAAGTATAGGTGAGTCGGAAGCATCTTGCTTGAAGGGTCTTCAATATATTATGTGTAACGTTTCTAGCCGCAGCCATGCTCTAGTGCGCCACAACCTCATTCTAGCGTGCCACGTCATCATTCCAGCCTCGTTCTAGTGTGGCACTGCACTGCTCCATTATAACGTGCCAAGGCCTCATCATAACATGTCGGCCTTGTACTAGCGTGTCACAGCCTCGTTCTTATGTGTCAGCCCCGTCCTAACGAATCACAACCTCGTTCTAACGTTTCAGTTTCGTTCTAGCGTATCACAACCTTGTCCTAGCGTGCCACAGCCTTGTCCTAGTGTGCCACAGCCTCTTTCTAGCGTGCTACAGCCTCCCTTGTGTTCTAGCGTGGCACTGCCTTGTTCCTCCTCCCCCAGCCTCGCTCTAGTGCAAGCCTTGCTCTAGTGCGCAACAGCCTCGCTCTAGTGCGCCACAGCCTCGTCCTAGCGTGCCACACTCGCTCTAGTGCACCACAGCCTCGCTCTAGTGCGCCACAGCCTCGCTCTAGTGCTTCACACTATCGCTCTAGTGCACCACGGCCACAGTGGTGTGAACAGGTAACGTAACAAGCCGACCGCAAGCGAGCGCGACTAGCTCGCCGCGCTCGTGGCCGCGCCGCCCGCCCCGCCGCGTGCCGCACACGACCAGGACCTGCTCTGGAAGTACAGGTGAGTCGTCAGCGTCTCCATTTAAAATGGAATAGGTTTACTCTTGACTCTAGCCTAAACCAGACGAGGCGTAGACATAGTCGACGGTGGAGCGAGCTCACCCAGAAGGTTCTTTCATTCTTACTCACTGACGGAACACAGTAAGATGCTTGACGCCGGGCTTCAGTGGAAGGGTGGTAGCAATATATATAACGTTTCTACCCGTAACCACATTTAAGCGTGACACAGCTTCGTTCTAGCGTGCCACATCATTATTCTAGAGTGTCAGCCTTGCCCTAGCGTAGCACCGCCTTGTTCTAACGTGTCACAGCATCGTTCTAGCGTCTCACAGCCATGTTCTAGCGTGGTACAGCCTTGTCCTAGCGTGTCAAAGCCTCTCTAATGTTCTAGCGTGCCACAGCCTCTAGTATTCTAGAGTGCCACAATCTCGCCCTAGTGCGCTACAGCCTCTTTCTAGTGCGCCACAGCCTCGTCCAAACGTGCCACAGCCTCTTTCTAGTGCACCACAGCCTCGCTCTAGTGCGCCACAGCCTCGCTCTAGTGCTTCACACTATCGCTCTTGTGCACCACGGCCACAGTGGTGTGAACAGGTAACGTAACAATCCGACCGCGAGCGAGCGCGACCAGCTCGCCGCGCTTGTGGCCGCGCCGCCCGCCCAGCCGCGCGCCGCACACGACCAGGGGCCCAATTCTCACACCTTCGAAATGAAAAATAAAAAAAATGGCGGATATCAAAAATGTGATAAATATCCGACATTTTCATAATTCGAGAATACGTAACATCTAAATTGTGTGATATCCGCCATGTTTTTTCGATAAATATCGTATGTGATATAATATCGAAGGCGCAAGAATTGGACCCTAGGACCTGCTCTGGAAGTACAGGTATAAAGGAGATGCTTCATTTTGTATGGAGAAAATGCCACCTTGTACAGCACAAGCAAAGAAATGTATGCAACTAAGTTTTTATGCCATTGTAATAAGGTCTCAAATTGAATGCAGATGTATACATATTGATGCTCGTGACTGTACATGATAGCCAGTATAGGTACGTAGCCAGAGATGCCATTCATTTAAAAGACTCCACGGAGTGATTTTCGTGTACTCAATTAAATTTCGATTGTGTAAATTTTTGTGAGCGAAATTTAATTGAATTTCGTAAGAACGTGCAAAATAATTGCTTAAGTTATAAAAATAATTATATTTCGTGTACTCGTAAAATTAGGTATTTTTTTTGGTAAGCTACAGCTATATCTGATTTAGTAGTTACACTACTAGGTCTTTACTCGTTTTTTTATCCAACAAGTGCGGCTAGCAGCCCTCTCACTCATATACCTCCTTCTTTTCCATCCCCATCTCTTTCTTCTATCGTATCTTCTCTTCTTGAGTTATCTTCTTTGCTATCTTGAGATTCTTATGCATATAATTGTTTCAGATTCTATCTGTCGTCACACCGTCGAGCCCTCACCAAGTTTTTGGAATGCGTCAACTGGAACAGACCAGGTAATTATGACAGAATGATTATCTTTTTCTAATTAGGTAACGGTTATGATTTGATAACATTTTAATTACTAGTAAACAATAGTACCTAATTTAATTGTGATTAAATTTTTATCAACCTGTGTGAAAATCGAATAATATATATTTTTTACTCTCATCGTTAAATTTAACAGCTAAGCTCTTGTCGGTGGAGTCTTTTCTATTCTTCTCTGCTTTCCGCCCTTCTCTTGACCTCCTGGTACGTCACGACATATATTGTACTTCATTTGCTACATGTAGCTTATTATTGGTCTTCCTCGCTTCCTTCTTCGTTCTATTGTTTCCTCTATTATACTTTTGATAAAATTGTCGTATCCAATCAGGTGTTCCAAAATTCGTTCTCTTACTCACTAATTACATATAAATAATAAGTCAGCCTATTAGATCCCATTGCTGGGAAAAGGCCTCACCTCAACTATGAGGAGGAACGAGCCATACTTCACCACGCGGGCTCAGTGCGGATTGGTGGAGGGGTGTATGTAAGGCAAGTGACAAACCTTACTGTCAGAAGTTATCAAGCCGCCCTAGGGCCTCTGACTAGGCTTAACGACTAATACCACAGATATTAGCCGGGACCAACTGCTTAACGTGCCTTCCGAAGCACGGAGATGCTTGTCATGGACGTCACTTAAATGGTCGGAATGGTCACCCATCCAATCACGACCGCGCCGTGGGTTGCTTAACTTTTGGTATCACTACCAAAGCGCTGCCGCCACTGCGCCACAAGCACCTCCTTACATATACGCAATTTATATAGCATGGGCGTTAAACAGTGTTTTTTGTAGTTATCATAAAATAGAAAAAAAAAATTAAAAGTCGGTTATGTACACCCAAAAGTATCAACTGTTACCTGTTACGATAAAGATTACTTCGGCATTGTTTTAAATTAAAGGTACCGGACAATATCAATGTCACGATAGTGGTGCAAAAAACTTAATTAGGTTCACTTTTACGAAACTCGATAAATACATTTAGCGCTAATTATAATTAATAACATCATTCTGTCTTTGTTAGTCATTCGACGTTGGCAGAAACGGGATGATATTTTAAACATAATTGCCGATTAACGTATTTAACGAGTTTCGTAAAAGTGTGCCTTAGTCTGTAAACTTATCTATGAATAATGAATAAATTATAAAAAAACAAAAATAAAACACTCAACAGCCACGTAATATAAATAGCAATAATTTATTAGTATCTTTCAGCATCTTTAATCATTTTAATGTGTACACACGGCCGCACATCAGACTGACACTTTGACCTTAAGACCACCTCTATTCCCTACGTAATAAAAGCTGTTTTCGTTGTTCGCATGGGTAACCTGCTGTACTGCCGACCGTACAATACAAGTTAATTTGCATTAAAAAACGATTGTCGAAGTCACGATCAAATATTATGTTCACTTAGAAACCAGACGCGTTACTGCAAAGTTTTCAAGGTTCTTTGTTAAATCCAGTATAATATAGATAACTAAATTAGGTAACCTAATTAATCTAGTCTAAAGTTAAAATAGAAACTAAAGTTATTTTTTGTTATTTTCTTGGTTGTTTTGGGTCTGCAAATCGAATTTAATGTTGCAAGTACGAGGGTCAAACTGAAAGTTCTTAGAAAATCAAAAACTGATTACATTAGCCAGTTATTAATTATATCTTTTCAAAATATTGTCCATTGACGTCAATACACCGCTGCATGCGATGGAACCACTGGGAAAAGCACTTTGCCCACTCGTCCTTAGGGGTCTCTTCAATGGCATCGCGATACGCAGCCACCGCTTCTTCAGCATTCATAAACCGCTTTCCTTTAAGTTTTTCTTTAATTTTTGGAAATAAATAAAAATCACAAGGCGCGAGGTCGGGGCTATACGGCGGGTGACCCAGTAATTCAACGTTTGATGTCGCCAAATAGTCGATCGTTCGTTTGGCGGTGTGCGACGAGGCGTTGTCGTGGTGAAGGAGGATCCTACTGCGAGGTCGTTTCTCTCGAACTTTTTCCAAGACAAGTGGCAAACAATTGGTAGTGTACCATTCTGCAGAAACTGTTTTTTGATCCTCTAACACAATTGTTGCGAAATGACCTATCCTTCCAAAGAACGAGGCCACCATTTTTTTTCCCGCACTTCGATCTCTCTTCACTTTAGTTGGCAACTCCTCGAAAGGAAACACCCACTGAGCAGATTGTCTTTTGGTTTTAGGATCATAACAGTAAATCCAGCTTTCGTCACCTGTTAGTATGTCGAACACAGCATTTGAGTCACCTCCGTTAAATCTTTCAATCATTTTACGGCACCAATCCACACGATGGAGTTTTTGAGCCTTAGTCAAATTATGAGGTATCCACCGGGCGCAAAGCTTCCTGACCGCTAAATGTTCGTGGAGGATTTTGTGCACTTGACTCATACCGATGCCTAAGCTTGTCCGAATCTGCTGATAGGTCACTCTTTTGTCAGTCTCTATCATACGCCGCACAACACAGATGTTATTTTCAGTCGTCGCCGTAGAAGGCCGTCCCTCACGTACATCATCAGTGAGATTAGTGCGACCACGTTTAAACTCATTAAACCAGTTGTAAACAGTCGCACGAGATGGGGCTTCATCGTGAAAGGCCAATCGTAGTCTATCATAACTTTCTTGTTGACTTAAATGACATCGAAAGTCATAAAAAATCATTGCACGAAAATTTTCTCGTGTTAAATTCATTTTGACGTGACACAGACAATTTTCAATTTGCCGCCAAGTCGTAAAACAAATGACAAATGAATGAAATATATACTCAGTAATATTGGCAAAGAGTTCTATTTTCAAATTTTAGAATATTTTTTTTATTATATTGTTTATAAGTGGCCAGTTCTAAGAACTTTCAGTTTGACCCTCGTAAGATACTAACATAGAATTTACACAGATATTAACGTGTCGACTATTTGCAAATATGTTTTTATTATTCGTAACTGTATAACCGCTTCACTTCAATATTACACGGTGGAGGAGGTGGTAAGTGTGTTAAACCCCGTTTTTGTTTTAACCCCGATTTACGATTCTTCTTAGGGTCGAGTACGAGGTCGAGTTTTTAAACAACTGTTATAATATTATTAGGAGGTGCTTGTGGCGCAGTGGCGGCAGCGCTTTGGTAGTGATACCAAAAGTTAAGCAACCCACGGCGCAGTCGTGATTGGATGGGTGACCATTCCGACCATTTAAGTGACGTCCATGACAAGCATCTCCGTGCTTCGGAAGGCACGTTAAGCAGTTGGTCCCGGCTAATATCTGTGGTATTAGTCGTTAAGCCTAGTCAGAGGCCCTAGGGCGGCTTGATAACTTCTGACAGTAAGGTTTGTCACTTGCCTTACATACACCCCTCCACCAATCCGCACTGAGCCGCGTGGTGAAGTATGGCTCGTTCCTCCTCATAGTTGAGGTGAGGCCTTTTCCCAGCAGTGGGATCTAATAGGCTGACTTATTATAATATTATTCGACATATTTGTATGGGAATTGTATAAAATAAACCGTGGATCTATGTTTACCGCCTGTTAAAAAAACGATGAACTCTAAGGCTCTGGTCGCACCATTGGTGTCAGGATTGGAGAATAGCTTAGAGACAAGTTTAATTCAACTAGGCTGGTAAAAAAATTTAACTGCCTAGCGCCCCAATTGGCGAGGCGGTGTGGCCACACGCAATAGGTTCAGTGTGTTGGTTCTCTAAGATTGACTATTTAACCTGACGACCGTCTTGGTGTAGTGGTTCGCGCTCCGGACTACAAATCCAGAGGTTTTGGGTTCAAACCCCGCAAGGGGCAAATGTTTGTGTGATGACCACCAGCATTTGTACTTAAGTCATGGATGTTTATAAACTTATTTATGTATATCTATCCGTTGTTCTAGTCCCCATAGCACAAGCTCGCGCTAAATCTAGGTAAGGCTAGGTCATTGGTGTGTTTGTTGAAACAATTTATTATTATATAATTATTTACCTTTAAGCTACACGCCTGGTACTGGTGACTTACACATTTGCGCTAATTTGGCAGTAATGACATCTACTTAAACGCGGTTGAAATAAAACTAAATCCTCTTCAACGAGTACATTAATATTTCACATAATAATTCGACCGATATATTTTTGTGTCCGGCAGAGCTATCAAATATTTGATACAATAGGCATCAAGAATGAGTTTCTTCCGGGCTATCTCACTGCGTCATAGACCATTGCCCTATTTGGCCGTCTTTCATACCAAATTCATGTCAAATCTGTGTTTGATAAATAGAGATATTTCAAACCTAACTTTGAAAGTGAGCTGTCACAAATGTTGGTCAAAATATCTTAAACTAATCTATTTCTTACATAACAATGTTACGCTGTTATTAAACAATTATGCTAGCCGTATGAATATTTATCAGCACATTGCATTATCTAATTCATTCGTGAAAAGAAACCCAACGCGGTCGGTTGCCGGTAACCTTTTTTTTTATTAGTTTTGATACGGGTTCGAGTCACTTTTCGAGCGTCAACTACGAGTGAAAGAATCGTGTGGGTTTAGAAATCGAAATGCCATGAGCAGTGAAATGTGACTGAAGTGAAGTTCAAACATAAGTTAATGTGTAAATGATACGCCAATTTGTGCTTAGTACAATAATCTTGTGGTTTGTTTTCAAAATAGAAATGTGCCCAAAGGAATTTCACGTAAGACGTTAAAGCGTAACAGTGATAAAACTATGTGAGTGTATTCAGTTAAGTTAGATTTCAAAGTGGGAATTGTGCTACTAAACTTTTAATGGAGGTAACCATTAAAATATTTTAACAGTTTCTGTACTAATAGTACCTAAATGCGCGAATCTCTCTCTTTTTCTAATTGACGAAGATAGACTTATTTTCGAACGTCAAACTCAGTTTAGTGATTTAGGTCCACTTGCACACGCCCGAAATAGCTATTCCGGACTTGTTCAAGGTCTATTATCTGAGTTGAGAGCCCACTTGCGCAAGTCTAGATTAGCTTATCCGGAAAGTCCACTGGCGCCAGTCCGGATTAGCTGATCCGTACGTTCGCAAGTGGGCATTAGTAATTTATTAAACGGGAAAGAAATATTTTAAACCAGTGGTTCCCCGCGACTAACGCCCGCAAGAGTTGGATTTTCCACATAAACTTTCATCCCCCATTTCACCCCCTTAATGTTTTTATATCGACAAAATGTAGCCTATGTCCTTTTCAGGGTCTCGAACTGTCTCCAAACCAAATTCATCTCAATCGGTTCAGTAGTTTAAGCGTCAAGAGGTAACAGACAGACAGACACACTTTCGCATTTATAATATTAATATGGATTATAAAAAATAGAGCGTTTAATTTTCGCCTAAAATATTCGTAAAAAATATGGACTTGATAACTAGCATGTGAATGTATAATCACTATAAAAAATGTGTTCCTGTTAAATCAGGTTACGAAACCTTGTACTCGGCGGAAATAATGCTGCTCGCGCAATTAGCCGTGCTATTGTTTGCTAGTTTCGTTTTGGTCACAAAAAATGAAAAGTTTGATGTGGCCAATCTGTAGATATTGCTTCTGACAGCCGTGGGTAGCGTTGCCAGGCGTCCGGATAAAGCCCGACATAGGTAGGCTTTTTAATTGCGTGTCCGGAAAAATAAGCGGTGTCCGGAATGTCCGGCTTTTGAAAGAAAGAAAGAAAATACATTTATTAATAAATGTACATCACATTACACACAAAAAAAACTACTTAAAAGACACGAATACCAAACAAAGAACGTAGTAAAATTACAATTTGGGTAACACCAGTTGGTCTGTGCAGTTGTGCGCCTGTGATGTCTACATTAAAAGGACCCTACTAAGCTTAGGTCACGGCCCGCTATGGGCCACGACGCTGGTTTTTAGTGGGCCCTAGCCGATTGAGGACACGGACAGATAAGCTAAATTTTTAGGCTTTTGTTAAGCTTTTTACATTTCGCAAACGAGCGAGCGCCGAGCGTGGCAATTTATTTGTCGTACCTATTAATACTGAGTCAAAATCCTCAATAATGTAGGGTGTCCGGTCAAACTGGCTGGTTTGTCCGGCTATTAGGTTTGGCGACCTGGCAATCCTAGCCGTGAGCCGTTTTCAAGTCCCTTAGACAACATTTGAGGGACTTTGAATCCAATAAATGTGTGTGACTTGTGACGATGTACTGTCGCTAAAACTTCAAAGTTCTAAATTATCATCCGTTGTAAACCAGTAATGGATGACTAACTATCACTTGAAGTTCAGTTGAAAGTGTCATGTTGGAGTGCTTATAACCCTTAATGCAAAAAGTAGGGTCTAAGATTCCGCGTAGATAGGCCACCGAACATTACCACCGGTGGCTGTCGAACTACGCCCTTTGGTCCCGCGCAAACGAAGCTAGTCTGTCCGTTACAATTTGATACTCATCTGCTAGATTTTTTGACAGATGTTTTGTCAAAATGGTGAGTGGCCGCCACTGTGGCGTGTCGCGACCACTGAGTACCTAGTAGCCGCTACTCGCTTCACGTGTGCGGCGACGGCATATAAAACGTATTAAAAACAATGTAAACAGCTTGTCGCTAGCCACCGGTGCCTGTGGTCGGTGGCCCATATGCGCGAAGCCTTACAATTATGTATGGTGAACTGAGTCTTTATTTATTCATCTACCAATAAGATACACCCACGTCGGTAACATTCTGGGCCCGTAGCCAAGTGGCAATTCATTCTCAAGCGAAGTTCGCTATCGCTTACAAAATGTATGAAACTGGCATAAGCCATCGAAACATCACGTGACTTTTGCATACATATTTTGGCATTTCGTTGGCGATAGCGAAGTTCGTCCCTCACGCGTGAACCCCAGTTCATCTGGCGAAGTTCCATATTAAGGACAGTTCTATCTGCGAGTGTGGCCTCGACGAGGGCACTACCAATCACATTTTTTTAATTGTCCAAATATTGGAGCCTCCTTCTATGACTTCCTTCCCAAAAACTTCCCACGTCCTTGTAACATTAAATGTATTTTAAATTCTTTAAACCCTCCGCTTTTAAAATGCCTAACTAAATTTATTAATTCAAAAAATATTAATCTTTAATGTAGGTAGTTCACGTCCGATTGTGACAAACAAAAATGGATTCACAAACTTCATTTTTGTTTGTCATTCTCCAACTCCCTCCCTCCCACCCCTCTCGTTATCCCTCTCCTTAATCCAAAATATTGTTTTGTAAATACCTTCTTGTATAATATACTATACATGTGTGTTGTGTTGTCCTCTTGTTTTAGGAGGTTAAGTTTTCGATTAGTTTTTTACATACCTACTTTTCGTGTCAAATGCTGCACACGTGACATTGGCGGAACAGTGAGCCCAAGGTGGCAAACTTATGTTTGCTCGCCACCAATAATAATAAGAAGAAGAAGTTCGTCCCAGAAAGATTTTTATTCGATTCATCAAAGTATAAGATACATCCACTTCAATAAAATTGTTATAACTACATTGTTTCAGGCGAGGTGCGGCAGGCGCTGGCTATGATGAAGCAGTGGACGCCAATGGACGTCGAAGATGCATTGGAACTGCTCACACCAAAGTTCTCACACCCGGCCGTCAGGAAGTACGTACAGTCGGCAGCACCTAGTTCAAATGGTAGCTTTTAATACGTAAGGAATAGAAGCGGTCCCAAGATCAACGTGGTGTCGTCTGACGTGCGACTATTGTGTACAGTCATAAACAATGAAATGTATACAAACAAGTTTTTATGTTATTGTAATAAGGTCTCAAATCGAATGCAGATGTATACATATTGATGCTCGTGTACACATGGTATTTGTGGTGTGTGCCTGATCCCTTCCTCTGATTGCCTGAGTTCGAATCCCGCAAGGAGCATGTTTGTGTGATGTGAACAAGCATTTGTACATAAGTCATGGATGTTTATAAAAAGCACATAAGTATGTCTATCCGTTATCCTAGTCGTCGTAGCAGAAGCTCACGCTTAGTTTGGGGCAGGGTAATTGGTGTGATTGTTGTAACAATTTATTTATTTGTCTCTCGGACTATCGCATCATAGTTCGACCTAGATCGGACTATGCTAGTTGAAATCTGCAAAGCCTGATTGAAAATAACTACAGATCCAATTTAGTGTACCTTTTTGGGGGAACTAGACAACAGAATGATTTAAAATTAAAATATGGCCGTATGTTTTAACAAGCAAAAATATCCTTTTACAAAATTTTTCGTCTTTGATGGCCAAACCCAACAGAGATCTATCAGGTACGCAAGAGATATTAGATTGCACAAGTGTGTGCGCAATACACAGGTGCACTCTCTGTTCCATCAGTAATCACTCTTAAACTTTCGCGTTGCATTATGAGAACACATTAAAACGGGGATCAACGCGACGAATAGTAGGTAAAACATCATTTACCCTTTCAGACCTATTAGATCAGGCAGTCTGCCTGTGACCACGAGAGTACATCCATACTAATATTATAAATGCGAAAGTGTTTGTCTGTTTGTCTGTTACCTCTTGACGCTTAAACCACTGAACCGATGAAGATGAAATTTGGTATGGAGGCAGTTCGAGACCCTGGAAAAGAGATAGGCTAGACAGACATTTTGTCGCGATATAAAAACATTATGGGGGTGAAATGGGGGATGAAAGTTTATATGGAAAATCCAACTTTTGCGGGCGAAGTCGCGGGGAACCACTAGTTTGTATATATCCTCGGTCCATCGGTGCGACCCGGTCGAACTATCCGTCTCTGTTCTTTCACTCTCATAGTTCGGTGAGACGGCAATTCAAAAATTCAAATATTTTGTTTCAGATACGCCGTGTCTCGCCTAAAGCAAGCTCCCGACGAAGATCTGCTTTTGTATCTGCTGCAGCTAGTCCAGGCTCTCAAATATGAAGATTTCTCAGAGATACACGAGGGTAAGCACTGTATCTAACCACACAATAACTAATGATACAGGTACAGAGGTAACAGGGAAATTGGGATAGCGACACGCCAATATCCTACCGCTAAAAGCACCTACATATTTGCCCCTCTTTCTCTCACGTAACCTCATCTCACCTGACAGCGTAAGGTCGACCGATGCAACGCCAAACGCGCGCGTAAGTCGTAGAGCTTACACGCGATGGTGGTGACAGCCATTACGACCAAACGCCGACCGGTCGATCCGCGTGTGTACTTGTAGCTTAAGCTAAATTGCAGAGTGGACCAGGCCTGGGCCCTATTTCACAAAAATATTAGTTTACTAGTATATTAGCTATTAGTTACTAGTGTCAAAATTACTAGTCCTAATATTTTCTGTTTCTCAAAAACAGGTACCAGACTAATAACTAATAGTAGCATACTAATAGAAAATTAGTCTGGCTTGGACGTTTATACACATATTCTCCTTCCATGATTATAAAAACCGGGCAAGTGCGAGTTGGGCTCGCGCACAATTGCAATAATCTTGCATTACTGCAACAAATGATTTGTTTCTACCATTATAACCTCAAAATTTAGTTTTATTTTTCCTATATTGTGTTGACCTTCATTCTTGCTGTGTTTTATTTATTTTTTTGTTTGGTACAATGCCGGCAAAAGCGAAATGTCTTATTCAATGAGATTTAAAGTAAATTAATAATTGATATATTTTGTAAGTGCTTCTGGTTAAAAAGACAATATATTTTAAAAATACACTAATAAATTTAGGTCTAATAATTTAAGCTAATATATTTTACAAGCCTTCTGAGACTAATAGCTTTATTAGTGTAATTTACAAGAGTATAGTAGTAGAGTAAACTTTTTTTTCGAGAAACCAAATTGAAGTAATTTTTGCTAATATTTATTAGCTGGTAACTAGTAACTAATATTTTACTACCGTAGCTTCGAGAAATGCACTCTAGTAAACTTGTAAAAAATATTAATTCATAGACTCATATTATTAGTCTAATAAGTTTCGTGAAATAGGGCCTTGGTCCAAACACAAGTATAGGATCCGCAAAATTATTTGAATAACAAGCGACTTTTGGTATGACACAATAAAGTGCTAATTCAGAGTGATAAATGGCAATCTCCTACCGATGTAAACACCAAGGTATTTGTATCTCTTTCTGTCACTGAGGCTAACATGACAGTGTGAATAAGCGGAATGGACTAGACTCGAGTACGGACAATCGTTTACGGAGTGAGGTCACAGGGTCGACCGTTGCTAGGCAAGTCCATAGACAAGCAGCCTAGCAACAGGGTTGACAGATCTGTCGCCAAAAAAACTGACTTTTTATCCGACTGCGGAAGGAGGGTTATGTTTTTCGAGAGTATGTATGTATGTATAAACGGCTGGTTTTTGACACATGTGGTGTCGTTGAATCTGTCAAAATTGTGAGTGACATAGGCTATATTTATTTAAAAAATGGCGCCCGCAAATGGAAATAAAATTGGGAGGGGGGATTGATTTTTTCCTTACCATAGCAATATGGGTATAAATAATAATAGTAAAAGTTTATTTATTTCCTTTACAAAAATTAGGCCTTACAGTTAGGTTATTATGTAACTTAATTAGTTTAGTTGAATCCTAAATTTTGTGAGAGGCTGGAGCCTGAAATAGGTTTTGAACAAAACCTGTTCTACAGGTCAACCAGGCCACCCTCGCAGTATAAATGAAAGTTAGTAAAGAGCATTTCAAAAATATTTTATTTTTTGCAGTCGTGTGTTTTGTTTTTTCAATAATTATGTTTGCTTGTTTTAAGAATACTTGCGAGTTTGCGGTAAAGAAACTGCAGTGGTGTATTCCGACTCCGAAGGGAAACTCATGCAGAGCGGGCACAGGGGCAGCCAGGCTAGTCTACTATCTACCTCAGGTAACTACTCAATATTTAGATTCATCACTGAATGTGCCCACAATTGCTCACTAAACATAGGCATATCCAAAGATAGCCGCCGGACATTTTCAAATCCCGGTTTGACAATATTTAGGAACATTGCGTGTGGTTGGCGCTTCCGTACCCCCCGCTCGTCTCGCGAGGCGTGTCACTTGATGTGTCAGTTAGAAGTTATGCTATGTCTGTTTTTTTATGGCATAGTCAATCCTCACGAATTCGTTCATTAAAAGACTCTCGACCTACAGATTTCTACAGGGATTAGTAATTGCAAGTGTCTGAAATATTTCAAAGCCCACTTAACTGAATAACTTAATACCAATTTTCATCGATTCAGCTTCAAAACTGACGGAGTTTTATACAAACTTTACCCCCCTTTTTTACCCCCTTAAAGAATGAATTACCAAAATTATTTTTTATTTGTTTCAAATTGTAGTCTCAGTCAGTTTTTATACCCGGCCTGGCGAACCTTGATCCCTATGACAGTTCATGTTAGTGATGGGTCGTGTCGATGTAACTTAATGTGATTTGGCTACCGCCCTACCACTGCCAATATAATGCTTTAAAACTTTGTTTTAATGATTGGGATCGAGACGAGCGATACGACAGCATTGTAGATGAGCCGTTTTTTGATAAACGTAGGCGACAGCAGCTGCAGTTCAGATTCCGAGTTCGTGACACAAACCCTAATGTCATTATCAGATTCAGATTAAAATATATAAATAAATGATCGCTGAACCGCTTTTGTTTCATATGGTTTTGTCCTACAGTTAATTTTTTAATTCTCTTGGGTATACAATCGTGAGTGCATGTATGCCGCGCTCCGTTCTATTCAATAGGGAATGTACTAATATTTAAGTATGAAAAAGTAATGACACTCATAATTAATCACTTAATTATGCCACACATTAAATGATACTAATAAAATCTAATCCTAAATAAAACAAAACCTGGTGTCCCCAGAAATACTTTTTAAAAATTTGAGTGAAATAAAAACAATTTCATGCAACTTTTTAACATTCAGCACCTATAACTTAAATGATTATAAATCATGTACACTCGTTTCCATTATCGACATTTGTTTATCGATATTTTTCCGCACTAGTCGATATCTTCCGAACGAAGTAACTTTTGCAGGACGTAAACGTAAAGTCTGATTGAGATAATTTCTTGTAAATGTTAAGAATTGTTATAATTCCGACGGAATATCATTGTAATGGCATATATCTACCGAAATTTAATAAATGGCATTTATAGAAGCCTCCAATTCGATTCTAATGTAACGGTGACGCCACTACAATGTTGTGTCGTAGGAATAACTGTCAATGCCATAGGGATCAAGGTTCGCCGGGCCGAGTATAGTTATTTATAAATATTTAGAAGGCATTTGACTGCCTCGTTGGTCTAGTGGTCAGCACGCTGGGTACTATCCACGAGGTCCCAGGTTCGAATCCCGGGTCGGGTCGATAGTGCTCTGTTTTTTTGTTTTGAAATAACTCAGACACAGCTCCGGAGTCAGGAAGTTGGTGGTGTCAACATCCCCGTGCCTTGGAAAGCACGTTAAGCCGTTGGTCCTGCGCCTGATCTCTCTACGGTCATGTCGGACTGCCGTCTCACCGAATAATGAGAGTGAAGGAACAGATTGTGCACCTGTGTATTGCGCACACACTTGTGCACTATAATATCTCCCGCGCAGTTGGCGAACCTCTGTTGAGATTTGCCGCTGTAGTCGGAATTTAGCAAGGAGAACAATATAATATTAAGAAAAGAGTCGTGGTTCTTTGCTCGACATAGGTGTCTTTATTATAATGAATGAATTATGACTAAAGGGTAGATATAACCAGCATGTATTCCCCAGTATTAACATCGAGCGAGATGACGGCGTCGATCACCAGTCGTCGCTCGCTGGATGGCCGGCTCGACGATCCGACCGATGACGTCACCGCCAACAACAACAGCGTAGTCGACAACAACAACTTATTCGGGTGAGAATCGATTATTTCAAATGTCTATAATAATAATATTTATTTCAAAACCATGGGTACATTATATTATATTAGTGATCATGTATCAGGGAGCAACGCTCTTCCATTAATGTAGGTCATTTTTAGAAAGATGGACAGTTTAAAAATCGGTGACCGACAACTAATTTTCAACCATTATGCAACGTCATAAAGCTCAAAGTAGCCGGGTGAGAATCGATTATTTCAAATGTCTGTGACCGGCAACTGATATTTAACCATTATGCAACGCCATAAAACCCAATGTAGCCGGGTGAGAATCGATTATTTGAAATGTCTATGACGGACAACTGATTTTCAATCATTATGCAACGCCATAAAACCCAAAGTAGCTGGGTGAGAATCGATTTTTTCAAATGTCTATGACCGGCGATTGATTTTCAACCATTATGCAACGCCATAAAACCCAATGTAGCCGGGTGATAATCGATTATTTCAAATGTCTATGACCGGCAACTGATTTTTAACCATTTTGCAACGTCATAAAACCCAAAGTAGCCATTAAGTGATACTTCAAACCACATGCAGGGTGTCCCATAAGTATAGATCAAGCCGTAATGGGTTGATGGGCTAAGGGTTACCAGTTATGTCATGTATATGGAAAAATATACATTTTAACGAGTCTAGAAAACTGACACCCTGTGGTGTTATTTATACTTTACTTTCATAAATATTTTTGGTTTTGAACCCACAACCTTTGGCTAACCGGGCCAACGCTCCCATCACTTGAACTACCGTGCAGTCCATCCGCCAGTGTGAAATTCTTCCCACTGTTGTTGCAATACAGCTCGGGTATATGTCGCTGACGTCACGTAATGACGTATTCATAAAAAAACAATAATTTGGCACTAGTGGATGGACTGCACTGTAGCTCAGCTAGTAAGAGGGTTGGCTCGGTTAGCCGAAGGTCGTGGGTTCAAATCCTACCCGTGTGCGAATTTTTGGTTTCTTCTTTAAACTTATATAAATCTATATGTATTTCTGACCAGGCTATAGTTACTTAAATATGAATCAAACAAGAAACTAGAATAGGCCATAAGATCATCTCGTTTCCACTTCCAGCGAATCCGACGACGAGGAACACCCTAGCCTAGCCTCGTTCCTGATCTCCCGAGCGTGTGGCAACAGCGTGGTGGGCAACTACCTGTACTGGTACCTGCTCATCGAGTGCGAGGACCGACTAGCGCAGGACCACGCCGCGCGTGCCATGTACCTCGACGTCATGCGGACCTTCTCGCACAGGCTGGCTAAAGGTAAGGTGTGAATGATATAGGACAACAGACTTTGGTCGGGCCGCAACGCAACGCAGAAATTAGCTTCCTGTGTTATGTATGACCGTGGCAAGTTGTTGTGACTTATTCCACCAGCCCCCTGCTGTCGGGGAACTAGACGCAGCGTATCATGCCTATGTCGTCGACGTTCCACCTGTTTGTTTCGCCGATAATTTTGCAATCATTTAGAAACGTCAAATTAGTTGACTTTGTATCGACACCTTACCACTAGCAACTTTAACAGACGGACGTCGGCTTGGCTCTTACAACCTAGATGGCGCTGTTAGCCACTCCATACAACATGTACTGCGATATGTGAAATTAAGCACAGATCTAACTACATTAGTATCCAAAACAGTGACTATCTGACCTAGGTCCCGACCATAACATTCGGAAGGTAAGAAGCACTTCCATTTATCTTCGTAACCAAAACTTCATTACAAGTTTTTGAGTGTTTTCGTCATGCGGAAGGTCCGCACCGGTTGACCACGGGTGAGGGTGTGAGCAAGGCGGCAATAACACACTGGCAGAACTGGTTAGGAAAAAAAAAGTTTTCTATAGACTGGATGTTATGATCGATATGGTCACCGTCTTGGTTTATCTATTCTTTTCTTTACCTTGTTTCGTCAGCAGCGAAAGAAATGGCATGAACTTTAAATAAGTCTTAGAGAGTGCTCTTGGGAATCAGTTGGTAGCAAAGGGTCGAGTCCGACCAGAAGACGGTCGGACGGACGGTAAACTTACAAAAGAAAAAAACAGTCATAAATCAGGCTTCCTTTTTATTTGAGCACACTCTCTCAAAGCTTGCTCAGTCGCAGTTAGCCACCAAAAAATACTTAGAACATGCCTTTACCTCCACAGGTAACGCCGAACTCCAACGCACGCGCAACTTCCTCGCTCGTCAACAGGTGTTCATAGACAAGCTCGTCAAACTCGTCAAAACCGTCACGCGAGAGAGCGGCAACAGAAACAAGAAGGCCGAACGCCTGCAACAGCTTTTAGCTGACCCCGACGCTTTCAAATTCAACTTCACAAACTTCGAACCTATGCCCTTCCCTTTAGACCCAAACGTCACCATCAAAGGCATAGTCGCCAAAAAAGCAAGCCTCTTCAAATCAGCCCTAATGCCCTCAAAACTGACGTTCCTAACCACAGAAGGAGTGGAATACGAAGCCATATTCAAACACGGCGACGATTTACGCCAAGACCAACTCATACTCCAAATGATAACTTTAATGGACAAATTACTGAGACGAGAAAACCTGGACCTAAAATTGACCCCTTACAAAGTCCTAGCGACGAGTTCGAAACATGGTTTCCTACAATTCATAGAGTCAATAACGGTGGCTGAAGCACTGGCTACGGAGGGTAGTATACAGAACTTCTTCAGGAAACACAATCCGTGCGAAGGCGCCCCCTATGGGATCAAACCGGAAACTATGGACACGTATATCAGAAGCTGCGCTGGATACTGCGTGATTACTTATCTGCTTGGTAAGTTATTTTAATAACATTTCTTTTTACTCTTTAGCAAATTAAGTTAACAAATATGGCGGCATGACGACCTCTAAGCTGAAAAAGTTGAGGTGTGAGACAATTGATCGATTCAATTGATTGTTATTAATTTTTTTTTAAATAAGCACTATGTACACACGGCGCACGTCAGACTACCCCACTTTAACCATGAGACCGTCTCTATTCCCTGCGTAATTAAAGCTATTTTTGTAGTTCAAACCTGATGTGCTGCCGACTGTACATATTAAACAAAATTATTTAATAACGCGTATATATGCTAGAAAGCTTTAATGCCTGTCAAAAAAGTAATATTAATCAAAATTATATACGTATATATTCTATTCTCTATAGAATATTTACGCTTTCATTTAAAAAAAGCAATCTATCTTTTTTAAATGGAACATTTTTCAAACTTACTTAATTTAAACAGCGGCCCTAAGTGGATCTTGGCCTCCGACACTAGAAGACGCTCATCAGTCATTTGCGCTATGTGCCATCCATTGCCACTTGAGCTTACTTCTTCTTCTTTTCGTATCGACACTGGCGTCATATTTTTGAGGACCAATACTTGGCGACTAATAAAGCATTATCAGTAGCGTTGTACAGGTCCTCACGTGTGCAGGTGTAGGGGCACGTAGGGCATGACAGTAGGTGTGCCATTGTCTGGGGAGCGACACCACACATACATTCGCTGTCCGCAGCGTAACCTCAGCTGCTTGAGCTTACTGATAACACTTGACTACCCATTACTGACCTCTATAGTACAAGTACGCTGGACTAAACATTCTCTAAGAAATGACAGATAATTTTTGTACCGAATCAAATCGCCCCTACCGACTGTACAGGGAACTAAAATAGAGTAACTTCCATATGTTTATGTCAATTCTCATTAGTTCCACAGACGGTCACCACACTCTCACTATAGCCGTGAGCGCCAAAATGGCGATAATCAAATAGCTTCATTGTTAGGTTTACAGCAGTCCAGCGTACTTGTACTATAGAGGTCAGTGCTACCCACCCACTAACCCCTTCGTCAAATCGTCCAGGCGTAGGCGACCGTCACCTCGACAACCTCCTCCTCACTCGCTCCGGCGCACTCTTCCACATCGACTTCGGCTACATCCTCGGTCGCGACCCCAAGCCGTTGCCGCCTCCCATGAAGCTCAGCAAAGAGATGGTGGAGGCCATGGGAGGGGTTCACTCAGAACACTACCATGAGTTCAGGAAGCAGTGCTATACAGCCTTCTTGCATTTGAGGAGGTGAGTCACCTATATAAACATTCCAATCTACATATCGACGTAGAAAGTCTTAAAACTGAAGAACGTAAGTCTAGAGTCATCTATGGCGTTGTTTTGACATTCTAACACTTATTGACATTGTTACATTTGTTTTGACAAAGTTATACTTGTTTTGACATTGTTACACTTGATTTGAGATTTATCACACTTGTTTTGACATTGTAACACTTGCCTTGACTTTTTAACACTTTTTTGACACAGTGACATTTAACAGGTATGATACGGCTCTCTAAACACTATCATGAGTTTATAAAACAGTGCTACCTATATTTGCCTTTTAGCATATGAGGTGGCGAGTTCCAACAATAACGCTCACTAGCTCACCCCGTCTCTAGTGTCAATGACAGTTTTGTCATTGACACTAGTGACGGGGACAGCTAGTACAGAGTAAAGCCTAAGGGTAAAGACAAAAGTAGCCCACATTTTCCTTCTCTTTCTCTTCCACATAGATTTCGGCTAAATCCTCAAGCGAGACTCCAAGTCGCTGCCGCCGACCATGAGGTTTAGTCTCGCCGCGAGAATAATTCCCGATAACAATTGATTGCCCCTTGTGTTGGAGACATGATACTCGTTCTTGAAGGATTAACACGACTTCCATGTACCCAAATTAATGTTCCACTCTGTTTATTGCAGACACGCGAACCTGATGCTGAACCTGTTCTCCCTGATGGTGGATGCTTCGGTGCCCGACATCGCGCTGGAGCCCGACAAGGCCGTCAAGAAGGTGCAGGACAAACTACGGTCAGTAATTTATACACTTAATCTTTGCTAGTGTTAAGTTCGGGATACACGAGGGTTTTTTGAAGCCAGGATAGCAATCTAGTGCTAGTAAGCCAGCAGCTGCCTGTGCCTCTATCTTAGTGTATACAGGGCCTTTAGATGAGATACAATCTTTTTACAGCGTAGGTACTTTGGTATCGTCAACGAAATGTCAAAATATGTACGGTCGGCCAAAAAAGAGGTCTACCAGTAGTTTTGACAAAATGTCATGTGTAAGTAAAATAGCGATAAGGTTGAACTTACTCATTATTTGTTGTAACTGTAAGAATATTTATGCATGGGAAAATCAACCCTGCTGTTTTATGACGCACAAATAATTTTCAACCTTGGGGTGACAGACCACTTTCTTGGCCCAACTCTTTTATCTACAAGCCTAGCTTTCTAGAACTAGCTTCTTTTATAGACGCGCCTGATCTGCTCTCATCAGTTAGTATTAATACTCTACATAGGATGCGTGCTCCAAAAGTTTTTACAATTAATGTATACAGAAATAAAACCTCGTTCTATAACCCATTAGTCCGAATGTGCAGATCCTATAATGAACTAGTGTGTAAGAAGAACCAAGACACTAAGATAGATGTCTTCAACGGCAAATTTTCTATATAAAAGGTCCGTAACAGAGTATATTAAGCAGAATGTCTTCTCTCCTTCCAAATGATTGGATTTTAATTTTGTTTTTCTTTAGTAGTCTACTCTAAAATCTTGTTGTGTATACAATTTATGGATTACCATCTAGCCATAGTTTTATTAACATATTTTATAAGAATGTACTGATTGTGATCTGTCTGTATACCTTAAATAAATAAATTTTCTGCTCTGGGGCTGGTCCGAACAAAACACTACCTCGTTTGGGTGGTGGGCGTATTCCCGTGATATCACTCAAATCTGATTGGTATCATTACTGACATTCTGGCCCTGTCAAATTGACCAACGACAGAATGATAGGGCATGACTTCCAATTTTACATCTTTAACTGCCGTACTCAGAGACGTCAATTAAAGTTAGTCTCATGCCGTCTTTTTCTATTTCATTGACAAAGAAAGTAACAGAGCGAGACTTAATTATGGATTAAATTTAATTGACGTTTCTAAGTGCGACAGTAAGACTAACTGAATATTACTGTGTTACATCTTAGTACTACGCGAATAGGGTTATTTGCGTCGTTGTTTTGTTCTTGTGGGCATTAGAAGGTTAATTCGCGATAGGCGTTTTTTTTCTCCGCCACACAAACTTCTTATAGTATTGAGCATTTACTAAAAGTTAACCCTTTATTATATTTTACAGGCTGGATCTAGGCGACGAAGAAGCAGTGCACTACCTCCAGAACCTTCTAGACATGTCAGTGACAGCTGTCATGGCGGTACTTGTCGAACATTTCCATAAGTTCGCGCAATACTGGCGGAAGTAACTTGTCGTAACGTAATATTATTGAGGCTAGCTTCATTTGGGCTGTATAAATTAATTTATCTCGACAGAAAATATTAATTGAGAATATTTCACTTAAGGTCGACAGTGACTTGGATAGTGCGTTGAAACGTACCTAACTCTGTCCACCCACATAGCGGCAACGTCGCGTTTTTACTTATTACACCATACTAGTTGTCCTTCTTAAATTGTATTGTTTAAGGGTCCTAAGTCAGATACAATTTAAATGTTCACTAAATCGGATCCGATTTGTTCCCAACTTATATAATATCTTCCGATTTCCTATAAGGATCCTACATATAGGATAGCGTAATGAGTGCTTATCACATACAAAATTCGCCTGCTATCATTGCAGTGTACAAACCTCTGTGTTAGGTTTGACTGCCAAAATATGTTCAGGACAGTACATCAAACCCCAGGACAAAGTGATAGGTTGAAGACCCAGCTTGGACTTGTACATATCGCCCACAGAGGTTTGTACAGCAGCTTGCAAGCATTCGTCAATGACGCCGTGGACTGAATGCCTTATTGAAATACCCAAGAAGGTATTTCTAATGATCTGCCTGCACAGTAATCAACATATGATACTTAAATCAAGTACACATTGTAACAAAAATAAGGCCATTTAGTTTACACATGTATCTGTGTATTCAATGGTGTATTGGTTTAAATATATTTTATTGTGAATTTCAATGCCCTTTTAAAATAATTTTCCATAAGTTGAGTTTACAGCAACAGTTAATATTTTGTAATATTTATTATTCAAACAAACAGAACAGTCTTTACCATAATTTAAAACAATTTTAAGCTTTTAAAAATGTAGTGGAGTTGTCATTTCTTTGCTAGTACCTGTATCTCTGTAGTAAAAGATGAAATATAAATTTTGTACTGTGATAATTTCGTATTTTTAAGAATTCAAATAAAAAATATTGTTATACAACAAAACATGTTTTATTTTAATATAGAGGCAGTGACTTCTATCATCTTACATAAATAACTAGTATGTATCTACAATACTGTAAAAAAATAGCTTAGTTTATTTTAACAAGCTGACAAAATATCTGAGAATAACATTTATTTTTATTTTATGTACGTAAAAAATAAAATTGAGAGCATTTAGTAAAATACCTTTCAAAATAACAACAATACACATCAAATTGTTTCTTAAAACATTAAGTATAGATGATAAAACAAATTTATCGCCACCTGTACATAATTTTCATTTTTATTCAAGTATTAGCAAACATGAGATCCCCTCCACTCGCAACACAGTCACTAGCTATGTATATCCTACTGCCTGTGGTTGTCTGCACCACATCACAGGCAGCTATCTCGGCATAGTTCACCCCTCCAACAATATACACAAGCACGCTCTTTGGCTTCAAAGGAAAAGCATTCCCAAAATTAGGGTCTGCTTTCAGAACCTTTGCAAAGCTCTTAGCATCCTTGCAACCAAACTCCAGATCAGAATTAATTTTCATATTAGACAACTTTTCATTTAAGGTCTCCATACCAACTTTTAGCTTGGTGGCAATAGAACCACCTACTTTCAAATCTGATAAAGCAGACAACTTTGACACTACCTCTGAGAGGGAATCAGCAGATAGTATTGTACTGCATAACACAGCTATCAGAGGAACATAGCCTCCATTGAATACATAACTAGGTGATGATTTCCCAATTTTATCTGGCTGAGATGGCAGTTGCTTCAACTTATTTGCTGCCGCCTGAAATGCACTCTGCCATCTAGGCAGCCTATCGCTCAAATTACCTAAATTAGAAATGTTTAAAGACAATTTAATACTAGAAGGCTGTATCAGTAAACCTGCATTAATTAAGTTATTAAAAACATACAAAAACTTATAACCAAAAGCAAGCAAGTATTTGCTTACCAAAGTGTTATACTCTTCATAAGATAGACCCTGTGTTAAGCTCAGTAAACACATAAGACGCAAACTATTATAAATATGAATGTCTGTACCAAAATTCTCATCCACAAATGTAAAGTTTGACTTCTTGTTTCTGTTATTCAGCATTTCTGTTTCAGTGAGTTTCAGGTTTTCGAATTTGTTACTCATTTCTGATATAATAGTTTCACAAGCTAACACATGGTTGACTAGATTCTGCTTGAACAGTGCAACTTGCTGAAGTTTGGTAGCAACATAGTGTTTCATTTCTTGTATTCCTAATGCTTTGATATCCTCATTCTTCAGCAATTTTGCTTTAGAACTAAGCACACTCAGGACTTCAGAGAAGTGCCTGTACTTTATCTCTCCATAGAGACTGTCAATAGAACTATCTAATGTCATAACAGTATTTTTATCAGTAGTTTGTTCTTCTTGCAACCCAAAATCTAACTTTCCTTTCTTATATTTAGTATCCTTTACATTCAGATCCAAATGACCACAGTTTATGTTAAATATTTCACTCAACAATCCACTGTAAGTGGCCGGAGTGAGTAAACTTGAAGGATAATCCTGGTTTCTATCTATTAATATCACAGCTCCAATCTCATTAGAACTATCTGAACTGAGAAAATCTCTGGAATAAGTCTCGTTGTATACTTCAAGCATGTCTAGAACACTTGCAGATAGTTTTCCTAATGAGAAAACTACTTTGGGTTTGCCAGTAACATGGAATAAGCTCCATAAAGACATGGCAACACTAGAGAGTAAAGAGTGGTTTTGTTCAACATACAACTGCTTGAAAAGGAATGGTAGTTCTAGGCTTAGAAGCTGCTCATCCAATGCCATAAGCTCCCAGGACAATGAATGCAACTTTACAATGCCATAGAGACCCTTACTTTCAAGTATGGAATCATAAGAACACAATACTTTGGGAACAATTATTATGTGGAAGCATCCTAGGTCCGCTAGAGAAGGGTTTTGACTGAGCAGTGATGATATTTGGTCCAATACACACTTATATTTCTGTACACAAGCTGGTATGAAGTAAGCCCTATTTGTGTTGGCTGTAGTTCCCAGCTGCAGCTCCATTTTGTATATTTTATCGATTCCATTTTGCCTAGAATGAGAAAACTATTATCACTTTCATTTCGAAATTTTATAAGTTGTTTATTGTCCAGTTTTTTTATAGGTATATAACATACCTTAGCCAAGTCACACCGCAAATTCTCTCCAGAGGCTTAATGAGTGTAGGATCTATAATAAGATCTTTCTTGTCCCCACATAGAGTAAGAATATTCTGTAATTTACATTGAGTTATTAGGCTCAAAGAAGCCAGCTTCATTGACAAAGGTTGATCCATGATTTATACTGTTACATCGATTCCGGATAACTTGTTTGTCTAACACATTAGTACTTAGATATACTATTATGGGCTATTAACTATCTAGCTGTCTCTCTAGCTTTTCTTTACGAACACTGTAAAATTATTTATTTATTTTCTTTACAGACACAGTAATCGGTAATGTCAAAAAGACTGACAGTGCAGTGACAGACAAGAAGACAGCTGACCGAAGTGACCGACAATAAAAATGTAGCACTAAAAAATAGTAAAATAACGTTTTTTTTAATAACGCTAAGGAGTAACGATATTAATTGGCGTTAAGACTTTTTAATTTGGAAGTTTCGTTATATATAAAAAATTTGATAAAGCAAACAAATGAACTAGCCGTATGAGACAGTATTCTAGTAATTAGTCCTTTGTTTTTCAATAAAATTACAGAAATATTTAATTATTAAATGTCCTTGATATCCATTTCCGGTCATGCGTCGTCGATTCGAGCGAGGCGCCGCAATTTCCTCCCCCTCCCTCCCTCCGCCCTTCACCGCGGAAATTATCTCTCGTCGTCGTGTAGCAAAAATTTAAAGAAATGGCTGCAAGATTAATCAGGAAAATCGTAAGTTTATATTAACTGTTCCAATATAACTGCGTTGTTTCCTTTTGCATGCCGTTGTTATTAATTTTTCCCTAGTAGTCTTCGAGCATATTGTACTTACTATCCAAAAATAGACGTTCTATAGTTATGTCGAAGAATTACATAAAACTGCTTTTGAAGCCTTTTCGTGAGAGTAAAGTTGTGGAAGGTTTGCTGAAGTGGTTCGAGCCGGGTGCGAGTGTTAAATCCAGAGGGGTTCAGGGCGGGAATGATGAGGTTAACATTATTTTTGTTGGTTTAAAATTGATGATGTGGTTTGAGGTTATATGTAGGAGTATTTTCTGTTTTTTGAAGACTCCGGCGGCCAGAACCGGTGCGGCGCAGTACAGTTCGGGAGTGCGGAGGGTGACGCTGATCCCAGGCCATGGAATCGGTCCTGAGATCACTGTAGCCGTGCAGAAAATATTCGAAGCTGCGAAGGTCCCCATTGAATGGGATGAAGTGGACGTCACGGCCGTGAGGGTAAGTCCCCTGTTCTTTGTTTACCATCATACATCAAATTATTGAGCTTTGCCATGTATTTTGCTTGTAGTTTATTGGTATTCTGCCAAAAAGTCATGAAGCATGGATGTTATAATAAAATTTTGTTTTTGTTAAAAATTTACATGAATCTACTTCAGTGTTGAAAATATAATATTTGAATGCACCACAGAAACCATAATGTCATTGTGTAAGCCTTGCTTATGATGTTTTTTTTCTGTGATGTTGAAACATGATTTCTTATGTATTTTTTATTTGTTTGGCTAATAAGTAACAATATTTTTTGTTGTAGGGTCCAGATGGAAAGTTCGGCATCCCACAGAAAGCAATTGACTCTGTAAATGCCAACAAGATTGGATTAAAGGGTCCCCTCATGACACCTGTGGGCAAAGGCTACCGTTCTCTTAATTTGGCACTCCGTAAAGAGTTTGACCTGTATGCAAATGTTAGGCCATGCAAGAGCTTGGATGGGTGAGTTTACTATTTTTGATCTAATATTAACCCATTATCAGCTAATCATGTAGCACCCAATATACCTAATATAATGTAAATCCCCCACGATAATCCTTGAAGTACCATGTTTGCACAATAGGCAATCAATTGTTTTCAGGAGATTTCACTTCAAGATACCTAATGGAAAGTGTAGCTATGAACAAATCAGTAAAATAAATAAATGTTTTAGATAAAACTGAATTGAAATTTCATCAGTGTAGAAAATAATAATAATATAATGCTTATAAGATAGGTAGGAGGTAGTCATCACCGCCATATAAGATACATGATATTTCATATTTTACATTTAATCTCTGCAGTGTGCAGTCATTAAGAGAATACCTGCACTAATTAGTCCATTACAGGGGTCATTCTGGTCACAAACATACTTCAATCAATCATTTATTAGCAATTTTTGTGATAACGTCTGCACATGTCAAGCCATTCATCAATTAAGATTATTGAACATTATTCACACTGGCTCCATGTTGTTTTGTTGATGTCACATAAATTAAATTTTAATTTAGCTTGGCCAATAGTAACCTCTAAAGTCAACTCTGATAACTTTAAATAGAGTTTTAATTGAACTCAGGATTTGATATTTGAGTAGATGTAATGTTAAGAATTCATATGATTTTGGGCTTTTTTTATAAGTAATGGGCTAACTCTTCATTTTAGCCCCGGCTTTTAGCAATGTAATGTAGTATATTTTTTCTCTTAGTTTGTAAATGTGGTATTTATTGGCGTGTCTGTTTAGCAGTGTTATATTTTTCTCCATTTCATTTACATATTTTAGTTAACATTTAATATTTTTATAAACTATATTTCCTCTAAAGGGCATGAGATGATTCATTATGATTATCGTCGCCAGAGTGGTTCTTAGCTAACTGGCTCTAACCAGAGTCAGACTGTTTTTTTTTTTAAATTAATTGGCAGACTTTTGACTGCAATCTCTTCTGCTAACAGAAAGGCTTCCTAAGATTTCATTAGGTCAGTCCAGGGGGGCGATTCACTAACGGCAACATCACCACTGTGTTCAACGTCGAGCTTGAATTTCAGAATAGCTTTACGGTTCTCAATGCGCTGCTCAATGTTGAAGTAAAAGAAAATCGTCAAACTATCTTATCGTTCTCGATGACAGCATTGTCATTTGCTTAGCGAATCGACATGCAGTAATGTGTGGTCATTATTTTATAATCTTGCCTCTCGTCGCACAGATCTACTTCGACCTTGCTATTTTACAAATGCGTGTTTTGTAGTCATATTCATTCCATATGCAAAAATATGTGCTAGTGCATCTAGGTGATATTCTAGATATTTAGGTTACGCAATTTTCTAGTTAACCCTGCTGCAGGTATTACTTAGTTGATTGATGCCTGCATATTGTATGTAAATACTCTTTGATGATAGTTTGTTTTCAAGCTATTAAAACAAAACTAACTAGATTTTTTTCACTTTTTTGTCTGGTGTTATGCTCACTCTGAATATATTCCTAATATCTTACTTACTTACGTACCTGTCTACTACTTACTTACCTGCACCTATATATTTTATTTTAACGTTACCTTGAATTTGATATTGTTATTTATTTTTTCATCGTGATCATTTTTAACGTTTTACTGGCAGGGATTTTACACTGCTTTTTGCATCTTTCATTACAAAATAAATAAAATCAATTCAAAGTAGGCTTAACACGTCCATTGATTGATTGTATCGATAAATAATCAATGGTGGCAGTTCGCACGGTCGTCGATTAAGATACGTTATCTACGAACCGCGTAAATGGATTTGTATCACATGACTTGACTAGCCACAGTAAAGATTATAGCAGAAGTAGCTCAAGTTTATACTAATGCATAGTGAGTATATGAAGAACAAGGCACATTTTTTTTCAGATAAGCTGAATTTAATTATAATTAATAAATGTGATAGTTTTAATTATTGATATTTATTTTATTATTATTTTAAGATCGTATTCTATTCTTATTTATTATAATTTATTTTATACAAATATCCTTTCGACTTCAAAAGAAAACAAAAAATGTTATTTATCTATATAAATAAAAATAAATTGCTAAATGTGTTGCTAAGAGCAAAACTGGAGAAATGGAATCAATTCTGCAGTTTTATTTGAAAAAATTTAGTCCTAGAAAAGGAAAGTTCTTTTTATGGAGAGAAAAAAAGAAATTTAAAACAGGTGAGGAGAGTAGTAAAAAATATAATCTGTATTACGGCGGTACGAAAGATGTTCGCCAGTGAACTAGTTTTTCTAAAATTATGAAATATGTGGGAGTAACAAGATAAATATGAGTGGGAGTACCAGAACCTTCTGGGTGAGCTCGCTCTACCGTCGAATCTGACGCCGCTACTGGCTAGTCTAGAGTTATGAGAAAACCCATTTTATTATTTTAAAGCCGATATGTTACCAAATCATGATAACTCGTAGATAACTGCAATATTTTGTTAGGTAATTTATGTTGTACTAATCAATTTATCAAACATTTTGGGAAGACACTGGCTTCCATAACACAGTTTATACTAGTTTAGCAGCCAAGGTTCCATACATTTTCTGTAAAACTGATTTGGTGCAAATAAATAAATCTATTATTATTATTATTAAATAAAAGTTTAAGCTACTGTGCAACGTTTCTTATACTAGAGTCTACAACTCTGACGTTCATACATATCGTCCATTAATCTTCGGTATCAGTACGTGACATTCGCATTTTTGTTCGCTTGAGATGGCAAGGTTGCGACCGACAAGTTATCTTATGGTACTTGACATTGACCATTGGGTGATGAACTTACTGAATTACGAGTTTGTATGTTATTGACACGACACGAGTCATTGACATACATTTCGGGTTACGTATTCACAGAAGACTGTGCAGTGCTAGTAATGCTACTTACGAGTTTTTAAGGAAATGCACAACAAGATGACAAAAAAGTGTATGTATATTTATTTATTATACTTCACAGAGTTCCGTAGTCAATAAAGAAGCCCAATAGTTTCGTCATGTCAATTTGTCTTTGTCTGTCAGTACGTGGCCTAGCACACAGACCTTTAGTCCTAGAAAACTGTAATTTAGCACAAATATGTACATCAATCACGCCGAAAAAACTGTGGAATAAAATCTAGGAATTTTATTTTGTAAACTAAGTAAAGTTCTAATAAAACTCATAGCACATTTTCGCACATTTTCACACATATGAACTCGGAACCTGAACGTTAACGTATCGGCTTTTTTCGTAATTTGGCCCGAAGCGAGGCTATAACGTTACAATTCGGATTAGTGTGCGTTGTAGTAAGTCATACAAGTAATACTGAAAAGTTTATATGGCGACGATGACGTTTTATTTCGAGTTGATATGTTGCTAGACCATGACATTGCGTAACCGATTCCCAACTCTAACCCCAACTCTTCATTTCAGCATCAAAACCCTATACGACAACGTAGACGTGGTTACCATCAGAGAGAACACCGAGGGCGAGTACTCCGGCATCGAACACGAGATCGTGGACGGCGTGGTGCAGTCCATCAAGCTGATCACGGAGGAGGCCAGCAAGCGCGTGGCCGAGTTCGCCTTCCAGTTCGCCAGGGACAACAAGCGCAAGAAGGTCACTGCTGTGCACAAGGCCAACATCATGTGAGTGTTTCTTCTTTATGAGTTTCTTTCAAAGATTACTGTAAGTTAAAATACATTTGCATGCAGTACCTTAAAACTGTTAAAAAATCAAGATTCTAAGGCGACAAAATCCAAAAAGCTTTATTTTCTAGCATTTCGCGGTGGAATCAATCCTATATACTTTAGAATCATAAAATTGGGCGTGTAGATGATCTTACATCATAAAGAAAAAAATAGTACGCTATTCGTGCTCACACTTGGCTGATTTTTTCATTTGTAAACTAGTGTTATTATCATATATCTGTAAGGCGATACTTTTGCACAGATACCTACTGTCGGCCCTATTTCATTGCAGGATGTCATATCATCGCCCTATCAAGCCAGTTAGTGCTATGTAGAGACATATAGTCAGTCATTCTATCTCTGATCTAACAATTGAAAAGAGACGATAAAACAAACTAAATGAATAAATACACTTTTGAAAATATAATTGTCCTTTAGTAAAAGCAAAAACGTAAACCTGCCGAGTTAATTAACATTTGTATTCATTATGACAATCAAGACAATACCACAATGCTCTCAATATAAAGCGCGAAATTATGTTATACTTGTTGATAAGTGTGAAATATTTCATGGATTTACTCTGTTAAAGGATATCGCGTGACACTCTATTATTAATGCTAATGGAAGGTGTCAATTACTTTTCTTGCTACTATGAAAATAAACGTGAAACTTGTGTAAGCGATTTTCAACCTTAGTGCATAGAAAACAAGCCTAATGTATAATTAAGTTGTATTGTTTGTTACTTAATGTAAATGAATGAATACATGTTAAGACATTATTTATTATGCATATAGTTAAAACTAGACGCCCAAAAACTAATCTATGGTAATTTTTCATTGTTTCAATGTTAATGTCTTAATTTGGGCAAGCAACTTCTTACGAAGATTTTTGTTTCATTTAATTAGAAAACACTGGAAAAAAAGATTTTTGATGCTTCAACAGCGGTTTTGATTGATCGGTTTCGGGCGCTTAGCAAGTCTACAAAGTTTATAACGATCATATTAAATATGTAATATTTCCACTTTATTTATTATTCACATTTTGCATTTTCATCGTGGCACGAGAGATAGAGAAGGCAAGACTAGTGTTGCAAAAAAACCTTTTTTTTTTCTGGTGTGAACAAAAAACGTTTAAAAAAAATCTGTTTTTTTTATTTGAACCATCTTTTTTTTTTCAAGAGTACGAAATCCAAAACTTTAAAAATAAATACTTAAGAATACACAGGTAATAGAGTTTTCGGTTTATTTTTAACTCTAGTATACTTTTCTGGTTGAGTACTAAGATTTCATGAATATATTGGCAACATTTTTATAGCCTGACCAGAAATATATGGGACCTGAATTAAGGGCGCT
Organism: Pyrausta nigrata; assembly: GCA_949316185.1. Classification (NCBI taxonomy): domain Eukaryota; kingdom Metazoa; phylum Arthropoda; class Insecta; order Lepidoptera; family Crambidae; genus Pyrausta; species Pyrausta nigrata. The sequence goes on along the minus strand of OX438950.1, from coordinate 1,884,430 downwards.
ACGAATCCTCTTTATATGACAACACTTGATATAATCATACCAGCGTAAATTGGCAACTGAACATTTACAAAATAAACATTTTATATGTTTACATTTCTAAGTCTCATAACAGATTCTACGATACAAGAACAAGACAGACCACTTACAAATTAAGTACTTATACAATTCAGTGGCTCTTTGTAATATTAGCCTTGAAATTTAGACCAAATAGTTTTTTTTTTGCTAAACTACTGTCGAGTAGAAGTAAAATTACCTGTTGTTCTTGTAAATGATATTATATATAATGTTATCAGACTATTACAAATATCGTATATGAAATTTTTGAAACTTCTACGAACTATTTTAGTAAAATATGTAAGCAGGGTTGAAATAAAGAAAATAAAACTCACAAAACAAGTAAAAACAATTGTTATTTTTCAAAATTGTTATTAAAATATTTTCCGTTACTATCAATAGCCAATTCTTACAGTTCGCACTTTATGACGTTCCAAAAATTGTGATATGACAACTAAATCGGTAATTCATTTGAAGAAATTATGATGATTACGCAGATTTCCTTGTCTAATATGACTAAAACACATTAACATGTGTTTTTCTTTTACCACTTTTCTTTTACGACAGCGAATAGTTTTCGGCATTTTTAACACATAATAATATCACACACTCGAAAATTAGATTACGCTTCCTCTTTGACACAAATCATTATGACAAATAATGACATGACAATGACGATTTGTGGTTTCTGTTGCCAGTAAAAGAAATTAGTTCCCGTTGTTTTCCGCAATATGGCGAGGTCCCATATATTTTTGGTCAGGCTATACAACAACGAAAGGGAAATCCCCAAATCAATTACATTTGCACACGGAAAAATCCCCTTTAGGTTTATGGTTATTTGACCGTAGTTGGCTTAGCGCAGTTGGGGTGTGTGACGGACGGAGAAAGTTCAATATCAAATTTTTTAGTTTTTTTTTGTGCTATTCGAGTGTTCTTTTTGAGTGTGATTACCAACTAAAATACCTGAGTATGCCGAAACGAGTCGGTTCAGGCCCTCAAATGTAAGGCAAAAAAAAAACAAATTTAGAAAAAAACAACGGTGCTAAGTTTTTTTTAATGTTTTTTTTAAATACTGAAAAAAACAAATCGTTTTTTTTTTTCATTTTACATCTACCACCAAGACCACTGCTGTGTTGCTAGGACCTTCTGGGTGAGCTCGCTCCACCGTCGACTTTGTCTGCGCCACGTCTGGTTTAGTCTAGAGTCAAGAGCAAACCAATTCCAAATAAAAAGAGCCTTATAGAGTGAAAATTAAGGCTTAGTCATATTGTTATCATCTTTTCAGGCGTATGTCCGACGGCCTCTTCCTGCGGTGCTGTCGCGATCTCGCCACCAAGTATCCAGACATCAAGTTCGAGGAGCGCTACCTCGACACGGTGTGTCTGAACATGGTACAAGACCCGGCCAAATTCGACGTGCTTGTGAGTATTTTACACTAGCGCTATCCTACGACTTCGTACGCGCAAATGTTGAATTACTCGTACAAACGTTCACCTCCATTTTGACCCCCTTAGAGGATGAGTTTTCAAAAACTACATACAATAAAAATATCCTTCAAAAAGCTGCTGATCTGAAATCAATTATGAAAATATAAAAAATAATTTTGTATTTATTTATATGAAGCACAATATTATTCATATATTTGTAATTCCCGATAAAATGGGCAGCTAAGCGCGTGCCAAACTTCGTTATCAGATAACATCAAATGCTTGACATTAATTAAATTTGTATAACACACGTACCGTGACGTCACGGAATACGTAACGTGCCCCAAACGTTGCATTGGACGAGTGCCACGGCTGAATGCTGTTTAGTACGCACAAAATTGAGGTGAAAATAAAAGTTGATGCATTATTTTTTTACTTCAGTCTCTCACTTTTAAGTTTTCCAACGAATTGAGATGAAACTAAAAAGGTTTACATTTCTTACTCCCTAGAAACGGTGATAAACTATAAAAGCTGCCTTCTCGACTGATAGAACTTTTAAAAGGTGTCGCATTTTCTTTTTCACACAACGTTTATACAAATTATAGTAGCATTTAAGTTTGTAAAAAAATTAAGTAAGTACCTTTTCTATGATTTTGCACCATACTCCCCCTTCCTGTGAATGAGTATGTTCCTTTTCCTAAAGGTTGTCTGGAAGAGATCGCTTATAGCGATAAGACCGCCTACATTGTACAATCTTCTGTGTAAATCGCTGTACTTACTGTATTTTCTGTTATGGTATGCAATAAAGAGTTATCTATCTAAGTACGACTAGTTCATGCGCGACCTTCCTACGGTCGCCTGAGGTGCGGGGGGCGAGTCACGCTAGACGTCAGCGGGTGACGGGTGATGTTGCGGGGATGGATTTGCTTTGAAAATCGCGTGTGATTGGCGCTTCCTCGCCCCCCGCACGTCTTGCGAGGTGCAGGAAAGGTCCCGCACGAACTTGACGGACTTGTCAATAGGCCTTTCTATTCTTCGATTGATCGCTTTCTCTCGCCACTGACGCCCATAATTAATAGCCAATCCGTTATAATAATATTAATAAATTAAATCAAGTTTCGCTTACAAAAATTAATCGACTGTGTCATCCGGTGGGACACAGTCGTTCGTTAATTTTTGTGAGCGAAATTTGATTAAATTTCGTAATAAAAAAAAAAAATGTTTTTTTATAACCTAAGCAATTATTGCTTAAGTTATAAGAAACAATAACAATAATAAAGCTTTATTACATTCCATACTATAAAAAAAATCCAATCCGTTATCTAAGATAAAATAAAAAGAATAAGTTTTTCTTTTTAAAAAGTTCATGCCTCAAAAACTAGTAGATTGGAACCTCCATATAAGAATATAAATGCCTGTGTTTGGAGGGTCCGCCCTTCCATCACTATATTTATGTTTATACAAGGCAGTATGAGTGTATTCTAATATTGTAGTTGGGTATTTATATTACCTTATTTTAGCTAAATACTAAACTAGGTCCACTCGTAAATACTAAAGATTAAAATACATCTCTGCTGTTTGCGTATACATTCAATAGCTGTCTATAGCTCCAGAATGATCCCCCTCTTGGAAGGTTTGTATGAAGTCACACAATAAATACTAGTATTATGTACAGAAGTTTGACTTGGCAATAGTATGCAAAGAAATGTCTACTCAATGTCGTCAACGATATGGTGTAGTTTAGTTCGCCTCAGAGTCAAGCACATTCTCGTTTAGACACCTACAAAAATCCATTGCAAGATAATTTCATACTTATTGCTCTGGAATATGATTCATAATACACTAAACCTATTCAGTTACGTCCTATCATGTGTGCGCTAGGTTTGACTGCTACAAGAAGCTATAAACGCCATATAGCGCACTATTCATGCTCGTCAAGCGGACAAAATAGTGCCGCGCGCCGCAGGTGAATAAAACGCGCGCGCGTGTTACTGCTCGCTCACTACACCCAACTTGATTAACCCACCACGCTGGGTCACCGCGCGAAGGTACATTTTTGCTTCCTACGCGGGATTACACAAATCTGGTGAAGTCTCCAGCCTAGAATTATCCTTGCCTAGAAAACCTGAATCACTTTATCAATTAAACACTAATGTGTTATTAATTTACGGTCATGTTCTGTCTGAATTAAATTCGTTTTTATTTTTCCAGGTGATGCCCAACTTGTATGGTGACATCATGTCTGACATGTGCTCCGGTCTTGTGGGAGGGCTTGGTCTCACGCCCTCTGGAAACATTGGCAAGAACGGCGCGCTCTTTGAGTCTGTAAGTATACTTTTACTTTAGGGGTTAGGCGCAACGGCGCCTGGGGTCTGGAGATTTCAATATTTTCTCAAGAGAAAATATGAAATTATAATCTCCATACTCCAACCAGTTCCAGAGGACTGTCTACTCGACACTGGATAAAGGTTTTTGAGGTTATGCTGGAGATCCAGACTATACAAAAGTTTTAGTCTTGCTATGTCTGGAAGGATATTCGAAGGGAGACTATTGACAGATGTTAAATATTTCTCGGTTCGATTCCGACGTACTTTCTGTGTAAAAATGTGGGGGTACAGACAACAGCACATTGGGTTTATTGCTTGTACACTGGCATCTTACGCACCTGTAATAGTGGTGATTTTGCAACGAAAATTGCTATTTTATTGTACTACTACACAAGCCACAGTATATTGACTTAAATAAAAATAGCCAAATTTGTTTTTTTGGCTCTGTCATACATTTTGGTATACAAATCCGACATTATCTCATTTTATATGGTTAAATGGAACTCAAACAGATTCAGATATTATGTACTATTATTGGCTTTATGCTTTATATTAATTACACAAAATAAAAACACTTCAATATTTAACAATTTGTCACTTCTTCATATTACAGCACAATTTTCCAAATGGCACAACAACACTAAGTATTTGTTTTAAATAATTATGTCACACTATTTATTGTTATATTTTTTTTACATAGTAAACAAATAGAAATTTATTTCTTCACTGACAATATTTGTTACGTACTTAAGAATTAACTTCAAATATTAAACGCTATTTGGCATTCTTTTTTAATGAGTGAAGGGAACAACAAACAAACTGGTGCAATCTGCATTCAACAAAAAAGATACATGATATGTAAGTCTACTTAAGGTTTATTAAACTAACCCAGGTGTAGGTGTTGTGTGTCCAAATAAAAATCTGGTCAATTCTCTATGCCTTTCTTCAAATCTGACAGGTCGAAGTGTTGCCATCGCTTTTGGCGCGTATGTCAAAAGAGGATGGCAAGTCTTTGAACTGTCAAATTGAGATGGTCCTATGGAATAGATCTCATTGTAATGTTTCACCATTCCAATTAATTAACACGCATGGTGTCATGAGGAATCGTCTCTGTGAATGTCAATTTATGTGATCTCATTATTTCTTCTGTGAAAAAACATCTGTTGGTTCAATAAAAAAATATCGAAAAAAATATTGGGAAAAAAAAAAGAAATCCGGTTATTTGTCAACTATTTACACTTGCACTTATTTATGTATATCTAATCTACTTTAAATAAAATGTTATTATTCAAAAATTTATGAGTAAAATGTCTTTTTACTTCATGGTAAAGTATCCGTGGCGAATGGAACATCTTTGTGTACTTACCTTTTAATGTTCTGGCATGTCTTACTAAAAGTACCTACAGTACTAAGTATGGCTATGGTACTTCAGTGTCCCATTTCCCCATTAAATTGTTTGTGGATCTAACAAATATCAATTCATTTAAAAAAATGAGTTATGTCCTTGAATCGCGGTAATATAACTTCAAAAAAATTATCTTAAAATAAAATTGTTATTCGTAAACACTGGGTTCATTCCCGATAGCACAGCCATCTGAAAGAATTTTTCGTTTCGAATTAGGTTCGTGCCGTCTCTATCTCTTCCGAAAAAATACAAAGAGACAGGCTGCTATAATTTAGAAATTCCAAACCAAACTGCTGTCAGTTGCCAAGAATGTTATAAAATCCTTATTCAGTTATTAGGGATATCAATCGATCACGACTGAATTTAGACAAAAGCACCCATTACTTGAAGAATTGGTGACATTTAATTTGACGCGTTTAAATTATGGTAGTCTCTCTTTTTTAGTTTCTTCAGCAGAGAAAGAGACAGCCAACTTTAATGTGTTATCACTTCTGCGATCCAATCTCAGTATCTGATCCTAAACACAAGGACATGGCTCAAACCTCAACCACACCATTTACCCCTCACTAACCGCACGCGTCCTCAGGTACATGGAACCGCTCCAGCCATCGCCGGTCAGGACAAAGCCAACCCCACCGCTCTCCTCCTCTCCGGAGTGATGATGCTACGGCATATGAAGCTGCCAGACCACGCTAACAAGATAGAGTCCGCCTGCTTCACCGTTCTTAAGGAGGGACGCGTCCTCACAGAAGATCTCGGTGGAAACAGCTCTTGCACCGCTTACACTGAGGAAATCATCAAACATCTAGATTAAGGAGTTGGGGTAAAGTTGTCATCGGTCTGTGAGTAGCCAAAGTTTAACTGAGGGTATGAAATTTATGTACTTAAAATGGGATCGCTGTAAGATGCACGATTTTGAATTGTATTCTTTATATGCATATTGTAAGGAAATTCGTTTCATTTTGTAACATTAAAATCTGCATTATATTCAATTTTAAATAGAGTAAAATGATCAAACCCCGCAATAGTAGGTATAATAGATTGACCGTATTCCAACCCTGAATATACTTACAGTAAATTCTTTGTTTAATCCAGTAAATAGCAATTTCTTAATCTTACAATACGTGAAAGGAAAGAAGTTATTACAATGAGATGACAATGATATTGCTTCAGTGAGACTCCAATGTAGCAAACTAGTTAAATTTATAGATCAAATTGTTGACTATGAAGTAACATTTTCGTACCGTAAGCGTTCTTAGGACTCATTTAAGGAGACGCGGAGCGAAAACACGAACATATGGCAATATACAACGTTGTTCATAGAGGCGATAATTAATGCACTTTTAACATGTATTTTTTTCTAAAACAAAGTCAATTATATCTCCATTGCAATGGTAATGTTTATCTATCGCCCCATATCGCTCTTTCATCAACCGGGCACCTTTTGAACGCTCATAGTAACTGGGTTTAGCCATCCTGAAGTTCGTCCGTTTCCGATTGCTGGCAATTCAAAGTATAGTTATTTGCCTGTTAGTATGGGCGCTGAGTTTGAATCACATGCGACGCCCCGTGTCTTCGTAAATGAGGCCCTAGACTTAGACTAATTTTTGTGACAGGTGCTGATCTGCACACGAGTGTTACTGCCAAAGATGTAGAACATCTATTTATTCGACTATTTATACATTCCACAATTAGTTGTAGATCATAGATCTGTAAATGTTTTGTTTCCATTCTTCTTCTAGCTTTTACAACTTACAGTTAAAGTTATCTGTGTGAAGTTAGTGCTTTGCTTGTTCAAAGTCCTATTTTTGTAACTAACGTCACGCATATTTCAACTAAATCATTATTATTGCATTTAGTGTTACTTTCTTCGTGAGAAAAAAGTTATTAATTACAATAAAATTTACTTATTCAGAATAACTATTTTACTTCAAGTTACATTGTGGCATCTTATCATTTTGTAATATTTTGTCTGATGGGCCATTGTACATAACAATAAAGCGACATCAATAATACATGAAAGTACAAAAAATATTAATTGTTGGTTTTGTGATATTTTTTTATTAATTTTCCTACTTCTTACTTTTTGACGTACACCTTTTCCAATTTGACGTGATACTTCATTTACTTAATTTTTACCATGAGAAAATGGTATGAATGGTAAAATATTAACCAAAATGCCATTTATTTCAGCGTCTAGTGTATAGATTAGTGTTTGTGATGTATTTGTTTAGGATGGTTTACATAGGTTTTTATAAAAATCATTTAACGCGGACCATCCGCGTCTGCTAATGAATTAAATCGGTGTTACCAGTATTTATTCTACCATTATTATTTATTATCTATAATGGAAAACAGTATTTTATTATTTTGAATTTACTTTTGTGATAACATTTGTGTAGTTCCTCAATTTTTGTGATTGTATTTTTATTTTGTAATTTATCCGGATTATTTTGCGTTGCGCGAGTATTATTTAATTATTATAAGGCGTGGTATTTATTTGTATTATTAAGTATTGTTGTGCCCAGATATAATCTGACAATAAAAAGTATATAATGTAAGAACACTTTATTTTACATAGTCGAAGGACACTGAACGCTGTAGAACACGAATTTTAATGTTTAATTCATGTATGTTAATAAGTACGAGCAGAATTAAATGCATTCAAAGTAATTAAGTTTTTTTATCCCTTCCAAATCCTCTGATAAACCATCATCACTATAAACTGACCTAAACTTACTAACCACCTTTATCATCTCAATGATCAAAACTAATTCGTGCAGTTTCGTGGCGCCCAACGTGGTGTTTTGCAATTACCCGACCAGTCATCGAAAATAGTTCTATACCACCTATCGTACGTGACGTTTTAGGTTTTAGTCTTACTGCCAAGAATTTGGAAATATCACACGGTATTATTTCACAAATGAGTTACCACGTGTATTCTTACAAACTAGATGTTACAATAGGCATTAGCTGCTGCCTATTGCTGCTACTGCCTATTCATGGCGCTCAACTGTTTGGTGAACCTACTAACATACATGCTAACACCTCGACTGACACAAGGTAACGTAAAACTGTAAATAATAAAATTATTTTGACGACCGTCGTGGCCGAGTGGCTCGCACACCGGTTTCAAGGTGTCGCCATCTCTGAGGCCCCGGGTTCGATCCTCGGTCGGGCCAATATAGAAATCCCTATTTTCTATATTGTCTTGGGTCTGGGTGTTGTGATACCACCGTTGTTTCTGATTTCCATAACACAAAGTGCTTTAGCTACTTACTGAATGTATGTGATGTTGTCCAATATTTATTTATTTGTCCAATTACTAGTATATTTTTATAGAGCTGAGTACATGACGATCACACCTCTCAATTCCGAACGCGCCTAACACGGACTCTTCGAGAGATCTTTTAACGTGAAATTATTTGGTTTATAGGAATGTAGACAGTATTTCCAACATCTTATTTTCTTCTAACTTTCCCAGGTGCACGGCACAGCCCCCGACATCGCCGGCAAGGACATGGCGAACCCCACCGCCCTTCTCCTCTCCGCCATCATGATGCTGAGGCATCTGCAGCTCAACGAGCACGCAGACCGCGTCCAGAACGCCTGCTACACAGTCCTCCGGGAGGGCAAGTGCCTCACTGGTGACCTCGGAGGCACTGGCAAATGCAGCGAATACACCAATGCCATCATCTCGAAACTAAACTAGGCTGCACAGCAGTAATAACCTTGTCCCTGATCCTCGAATTAAAAAAAACAGTTTTTTTTTTTTTCGAGAGAGCCAGCAAATGGCGTTTAGAAAATGCATTGCGGATTTGCGGCCACTCGAAAACAGTATTGTGCTGCATCAAATGCTTGTGATCCTACCTAGTAAATAAAATTATGTTACCAAAGCACGTATTGATAATTAGTAGACAAAGCAGTAGACCTACTAAGGTGCACGCACTGTCGTAAACATTATCGGATAGTAAGGTAGTTAGTTACCTATGTTTACGTTTTACCAGAGTTTATCTCCTAGACTTGAGATTATCATCAACCGTTTTGTAAATATTTCTCATGTATTTGTGACTCACGAACAATAGTTTTAGGTAATTCACAATGCAATCTGGTTCCGTATTAATTTTTAGATTAGATACGATTTATTGTTAATTAATACATAAAGCTATGTAAAAACTTTATATTAAACGTAATTTATTTATTGATTTGTTTTTGTTACAACCCGAAAATATCACCACTCGGCAAGCATTTTAGGGTTCTGTACCCAAAGAGTAAAAACGTGTGTCCGTAACTAGTCTATCACCCACCAAGCTGTAGGTACTTACACGGTACTTATAGCCTGACCAGTAGGGCTATTACGTATCTCATTTGACAACCAAAGTGATTATCACTATGCCTTGGTGTCTAACTGAGAACTGTCAAAACATGGTTTTCGTATTACCGAACTTCGGTTACTAACTAGAATGACGTCATCGCCGGTGGATATGCTGATAGGCGCTGGCATATCCACTGTCCAACTTTTGACAGCTGTTTATGTATCGATAAACTGATTTTCGTATTATGTTAGCTCAGTGGATATCAAAATCGTTGATCACCGAAGCTGTCAAGTGGCCATTGATAGAAACTACTTATGAGCAGTGTTTATTGGAAAAACAGTGATGGTCACTATTAACCTACCAAGTCAACACGTACGTAAAAACAACGTAATCACTAGTAATTGTGATACCTATTTAATTTTGGTCGGTTTAAGGGATATCACTCGGCCAGCAATCGAATTATGTTTGTAAAATAAATAAAGCGGTCCTACTAATAATGGCTTAAGCTTTTTTATTGGGATATGCATGGGTTGTGCCGAGGAACAAAGGATAATAAAAGAGCTGAGGATCAAACACGTTGTTTTCACTATCGTAGTGACCCAATAAAAAAATTTCGTTACTGTGATGAAGTCATATAGAAAAATTTTCAAAAACATCCATCAGATTGCTGTTTTAGTACAGCCGCTTCTGATGTGCTGAGACAGCGTTAATTCGCTAATCGAATCGCTATGGACTCTCATGCTTTTTGAGCGGTTTGGCTAGTCCACCGGTGAAGCGACCTAACGTAAAGTCCCGGTTACCTGCGGCAAACTAAATCAATAAAATTATTTGTCTAAGAGATATATTTCTCCTAGGAGCCATCTAAAATAGGAAAACATAAAACAAATATTATCTAGAAATTGTGTAATTACTAACTTAGCTAAGTGATAGAATGAACCATTTGAGTTACGAGTAGTTCCTCACCTTTATCACCACAACTTCTTCTATATAGACCTACTCGTATAAATAACCGCTGAAAACCACGTTCTCGCGCAATGATTTTTCAAAGTCTAAACTTTAAAAAAGTGGCGCGAATAAAAGTTGCTAACCTATAACCCAACTTATTGAAAACGTTGCTTAATTAAGTATCATTCCATATTAAACGCAATGGTCTTTAATTTAGCCACATAACCTGTCAATAACACTAGTGATGTGTCGATCTATGGTCGATATCCACTGTCCACCACCGCATAGCCACTGTCCTATCCTATGATAGGCACTGCTTACGTAATACCAAATATATCAATTCATCAGTTGTCAACTGAGTTCGGATACCAACTAACCTCAGTTATACACTCGGTGGCTATCTTTTACGTAATAGCCCTACAGGAATATATGGGACCTGAATTAAGGGCGCTTCGAATCCACTTTATATGACAACACTCTGTATAATCATACCAGCGCAGATTGGCAGCTGAACATAAAAACATATTTTTTGTATGTTTACATTCATGTTAATTTTTTAAGCCTGCTGCCTACTAATAACAAGTTATACGATAAAAGAACACGAGAGAACACTTGCGAATTGAGAACTTATAAAATTCAGTAACTCTTTGTAATATTAGCCTTGAATTTTGGACCGAATCACAACATTTTTGCACAACCACTAACGGGCAAAAGAAACATTAAAACATTGTTTATTTCAATGATATTATTTATAATTTTATCATAATTTTAAATAATGTATAGGAAATTATGTAAATCTCTATGAACTATTCTAGTTGAAATATCTAAGTAGGGTTAAAATAAAGAAAATAAAACTCAAATTAAGTATTTATTATAATCATTTTTCAAAATCTTTATTAAAATATTCTTCTTATCCATCAGTAGCCAATTTGCACTATTCGCAATATATGACATACCAAAAATTTGTGATGACAACTATATCAGTAATTAATTTAAAGAAACCGTTGTGATCACATAGACTTTCTTGTCGAAAAACACTATAGCACCATGTTAAACCACTTTTCTTTACGAAAACAATTAGTTCTCGGTATTTTTATCACATAAATATTGCACTTGGTCGAAAATTAGATTACGCGTCCACTTTGACACTAATCATTATGACAATGATGACATGTCAATGACGATTTGAGTTTTCTGTTGCCAGTAAAAGAAATTAGTTCCAGTTGTTTTCCGCATTATGGCGAGGTCCCATATATTCCTAGGGCTATTACGTATCTCATTTGACAACCAAAGTGATTATCACTATGCCTTGGTGTCTAACTGAGAACTGTTAAAACATGGTTTTCGTATTACCGGTGCCTAACTAAAATGACGTCATCGCCGGTGGATATGCTGATAGGCACTGGCATATCCACTGTCCAACTATTGACAGCTGTATATGTATTGATAAACTGATTTTCGTATTATGTAAGCTCAGTATATATGAAAATCGTTGATCACCGAAGCTGTCAAGTGGCTATTGATAGAAACCACATAGAGCAGTGTTTGTCAGAAAAACTGTGATAGCCACTATTAACCTACCAAGTCAAAATGTACGTAAAATACAACGTAGTTCCTAGTTATAGTATACCTATTTAATTTTGGTCGGTTTAACGGATACCACTCAGCTAGCAATCGAATTATGTTTGTAAAATAAATAAAGCGGTCCTTCTAATAATGGCTCAAGCTTTTTTTTGGAATATGCATGGGTTGTGCCGAGAAACAAAGGATAATAAAATAGCTAAGGATCAAACACGTTGTTTTCACGATAATAGTGACCCAATAAAAAAAATATATTACTGCGATGAAGTCATATAGATTTTTTTAATACAGATTAGAATTTGATACTGACTCAAACTAAAAATATATAACTTACTTGGCGCCATCGATCAGCTTGCTGTTTTAGTACAGCCGCTTTTGCTGTGCTGCGAGTATATATATTTCATAATCAATATATCTAAATAAAATAACTATAAAAAACATTTCTTAAAACACAGCGTTCATTGAATCGCTATGGACTCTCATGCTGTTTGAGCGGTTTGGCTAGTGAACTCTGAGGTCCACCGGTGAAGCGACCTAACGTAAAGTCCCGGTTTCCCTCGGCAAACTAAATTGTTAAAACTATTTGTATAGGAGATATATTTCTCCTAGGAGCTATCTTAAATAGGAAAACATAAAACATTTATTATCTAGAAATTTTGTAATTACTAACTTAGCTCAGTGATACAATTATTCATTGGAATTACGAGTTACTTTTGTCACCACAACCACAACTTCTTCTATGTACCTTTAAATAACCACTAAAAGCCACGTTCTCGCGCACTGACTTTTAAAGTCAAAACTTTAAAAAAGTGGCGCGAATGAAAGTTGCTAACCTTTAATCCAACTTATTAAAAACGTTGATAAATTTAGTATCATTCTATATTAAACGCAATGGTCTTTAATTTAGCCTCATAACCTGTCAATAACACTAGTGATGTGTCGATCTATGGTCGATATCCACTGTCCTCCACCGCATAGCCACTGTCCTATCCTATGATAGGCACTGCTTACGTAATACCAAATATATCAACTCATCAGTTGTCAACTGAGTTCGGTTACCAACTAAACTCAGTTATACACTCGGTGGCTATCTTATACGTAATAGCCCCACAGGCCTGCTTTAGGCTACCTACCTAGGCGAAAAAAATTCTTGCTGTCAGCTGTCAATGTCACGATTTTGCAGTATTTTCGGGCGGGAAACGAGCAAAACAGTTGGACTTCGGTTCTTAATTTTCTAAATTCGCTTTCCATGGTCATTGTTGTGATTCTGTGGTGGAATAATCATAATAATGTGCTGCAGAGGAGAACTAATGAAGTAAAGGTAAAAAACAAAATAAAGAGCTCTTATGATCCGGTTCGATTTCAAAATTTCCGTGAGAGCATTGAAATGTGAAACATCCTCGCATTTCAATGAGTTAGGTTAGATTAGTTTGGAGTTTAGTGTTAGTGTAATTATGTAAGTAATGTAATAAGAAGAAAACTAAAGAAAAAATGATACAAATAAAAATACTGAAGACGTAGCTGTATAGACTTGATCCTTTGCCGGCCCGGAATGGGTTAGTTGAACAAAAAAAAAGTTAATGTCACACAGTTGTCATTTCCACTTCAAGATCTGGCTGTATGGCTATGTACCATTGCCTTTCCCCTGGTGGATAAATACTACTACTACTGTCATTTCCACGTGCGGTTTGGTTTTGGGTTTGGTGCTGTGTTGTTTACAATTTTCTAACCAAATTTTTCAATAAAATCAATATTTCTTGCAAATGTTGAGAAAAATTTACTGACAAAATGGTTAACAGAGTAAGTGTTGAAAGTTTACATACCTAGTATCCTTAAATATTGCGCTGTATCATCGCAAAACATGGTGGTAAATAAGTGGTTGTGTTAATATTTTTCACATTGATTTATGCTTTATAGGTCGCAAAAGACTCAGTTTCTGAAGATGATGTCGATTCGCCTGCCCTCAATCAAAATGGGAAGCGTCCTGCAGACGTCCACACTACGGAAACAAAAAAGAGATTGAAGACTAAAAGTTTGTACCGCCAGCCGACAGCTAACGAGCTTAATCGTCTTCAAGAGACAGAGAATCTGTTCAATTCAAACTTATTCCGCTTGCAAGTTGAGGAAATACTGCAAGAAGTTCAAGTGAAGGAGAAAACTGAGAAAAAAATCCAACAGTGGTTCACTGACTTCAAGAATCATTTACTATCTATCCTTGAAGATAATACAGAATATGACCTGACGGAGCCTGCACTTGCTAAAAAACTGAAAGTAAAACTACCTGTTGGCAATAAACTTGCTAAAACAAAATGCATGTTCCGGTTTTATAAGTTCAAAGATGTCCAAATTGTTGGGTCTTATTCTTTAGGATGCTCAATAAGCTCTAAATTGTGCATCAATGTCCAGGTCATTGTCCCAGCTGATACATACACTAAGAATGATTCTATTAACTATAGATACCACAAAAAGAGAGCTGCTTACTTAGCATTCATTGCTTCCCACATTAAAAACCATGAAACTGTGGGAAACCTTAGTTACACCTGCTTATTCGGTAGCAACACTAAACCAGTGCTAGATATAACACCATCGGGGAAATTGAGCAAATATTTCACTGTTCGCATTGACTTGTCATGTGAGAATGAAGCTTATAAACTGCACAGATTTAGTCCAATGCGAAATAACTTGAGAGAAGCATGGTTATTCAATGATGAGACATCTGAAAACACCAATGTTGGTCCGCCTACTCCTTATTACAATAGCAGTGTATTGCAAGATCTTACATTGTCAGTTAATCAGAAGTTTTTAAAAGAAAGTTTATTGAACCGTGAGAATCTGAAGCAAGCAGTTGTTTTGCTGAAAATCTGGATTCGACAGAGAAACTTGCAGGTGTCGGGGCATATCATCAGCTTATTGGTGGCGCATTTGGTGCAGATCAAAAGGATTAATAACATTATGAGTAGCTACCAGATTGTAAGGAATGTGTGGATTGCATTGAGTAAGTAGTATTTATCATAAATTTAATGTATTATGTTAATATTTTAAATAAGGAACCAAAAATTTGCACATGGGCAGGATTTGAACTGAATGTGAAAAAAAATTATATCTCGTGCCTTTTGATATGTTGTTTTTTTTTTAATTCTGTAGACATATAAAACTTCTTGTTACAATTTTGTCTCTGTATTCCAGAAACATCAGAATGGGATACCAAGGGCATATCCCTATACAAAGGAGAGAACACACCATCACTTGAAGAGTTCCACCAACACTTCCCTGTAGTGTTTCTTGACAAGACTGGCTATTACAACATTTGCTGGCAGATGTGCAAGGTAATTACGCTTAATGCCTCAAGGATGATCCAAAACTGGTCACAGGTCACCTGTGCGACTGCCATCTGTCCTCCGTGACCGGTGGGTCACAGAGGTCAGATGGCAGTCAACTGTAATTAACTGATCTGCCACATCCTGGATCATGGTCAGCGGACTCTGGGCCTTCGCGTGCGGGTGCACAACCGGGATAACGCTAGGAAGATGATGACAGTCTTTTATAATTTTAGTGGACCTCAAGTAGATATAGAATAGGGAGAGTCTTATGCATTTTATTATGCCTGGTAAATGTTTCATGGTAGTCAGTTTTGATCTTTGGTTAGAAGAATTATACACATTGCCTATAATCATAGAAGTACAAGTAACTACGTAACTATATTATGTTTCAATGTTTACAGGGAACTTACAATGCTCTCAGGAGAGAAAGTGCCCTAGCTGTAGAGATGCTTGACAACGGAAAAATCAACAGCTTTCTGCCTCTGTTCATGACTCCAGTTAAGCCACTGATGCAGTTTGATCAAATCTTGAGGTAGGAACGATTCTTCTATAGCGTCAAAATAAAAACGGAACCTTTTGGAGGCCTATCTACCAACAAAATTATAAGTTATGGGGTATACCCTTGATTGCGCAAACAATTTTGAATTCAAAAGGTGCCAACATGACATTCAACTGGTGTTCTATTCAGAAAGGATTTAAAAAGATAACTTATTTGCCTGTCGGTCTGGCTATTTATAATTTTCTTAAATTACAGATTCAAAAACTTTGCCCAAATCAAAGATTCCGTGATTTTCAAGCTTCCAAAACCCACTCAGCTAAACTATGGAGTGGACACGCTGGCCCTTGTAACAGATTCACTGCACGCATTACTAGCTAAAGGGCTTGGGAACAGAGCGGACCTTATCTTGCAAATGATAGAGGCTGATTTCTCTTGGCCAGTCAAAACAAGCCTTGAAAAGGCTAAGAAGGAAAGGTAAATTATTTTCCTTTTCAGTTTCATTACTACTAAGATGTAAAGGGAAAGGGGCCCACGATTTGATTATTAACAGGTTAATGATCAAACTTTCAAATTGAATTTTGCTCACAAAAATTAATCGACTGTGTCATCCGGTGGGACACAGTCGATTAATTTTTATGAGCGAAATTCAATTTGATTTCGTAAAAACTTGCAAAATAATTGCTTAAGTTAGAAAAATAATTATAAGATCCAACTGTTTGTCAAATTATTTGATAGTGTGCAGCTGTGTTTCCGGTCGGCGCCTGTCACAAGTGAACATCGTTAGTAAACGGTCTCCAAGTTTTCGCGTAAAAAGTGCTGTTAAATACGTGCAGTGAACTGTTATAACACGACACAAACACTGGGCTGCTGCCGTTCTACGTTTTTACCATAACTTTGTGAAGAATTACAAGTTTTTTCGTCCCGAATATAACAAAAACCCATCGAACTTACAACATAAACATAAACAGCTATAGCAAACTTGTTGACATTGTGTGGGTGGAAGAAAAATAAAAACGCATCACAGATTGACACTGCTTGTCAAATCTGACAACTGCATTTCCGACAGCTGTCAAACAGCAAGCTCGAGTGTTACCAGATAAAATATTTTCCTACCAAATAGTAGAAACGTAAACACCATGGAGCAATTAATGGAAAAAATTCTTAAAAAAATGGAAGAACAGTTTGAAAAACAAACAATCACAATTACTGAAAATGTAACTAAAAGCTTGTAACCAAAATTGATGAGAAACTAAAGCCAATAGTGCAAGAAAATCAGGAACTTAAGAAAGAAGTAAACTTGCTGAAAATGAAAATTCAACATCTAGAAAGAGGTGCTAGAAAAAATAATATCATCCTACATGGGGTAAATGAGACGGAAGGAAGTTATTCTGAACTCGTGTCCCTAGTTTTAGATGTATTTAACAGAACGAGCAAAGACAGTAAGGAAAACTGGGATAAATGGGAGATTAGTAGTGCCAGAAGACTTGGAAAACCCAATGAACAAAAGCCGAGACCAATTCTTATATCGGTAACGCTGGCATGGAGAAAAATAGACCTTTTCATTAATAAAAAACTGCTTCCCAAAAACACATATATTACGGAGGACTACCCGAAAGATGTCTTGGATAAAAGAAAAGCTCTCAAGGTTCAACAACAGGAAGAAATTAACAACGGAAAACAAGCCTATATCCAATATGACAAGCTTATAGTAAAGGAAAAACCCACAGAAGCTAAAAGGAAAAGGTCACCAACAAAATCACCCCCAACCTCACAAAACAATTTGACAGCACCTAAGAAAATGAATAAAAGATACGACATGTTTCGCCAAAGAACAAATTTAAGCAATATGTAAGAAGACAATAACCATCGATACTGCCGGAAGTCACACAGACACTGAAACTAAGCAACGCAAAAAAATATTACTCCTCAAGCCGACTGGTCATCGTGGGGAATGCGACCACCACCCTCCAGCCACTATAAAACATAACCTCCGTCGAGATACGCAAAACATCTTCGTTGCAACTTTGAATGTGCTGACACTAAGAACCAACGAAAGACTCCTAGAACTTAAAGACGCTCTGAAATACATAAAATGGGATATTATTGGCATCTGTGAAGTCAGAAGGTTGGGATCCGAAATTATAGAATATGACGAGTTCATTTTCTATTCCATTGGAGAAACTAAAGGACAGTATGGCGTTGGTTTCCTGGTAAAAAAGGGTGTAAAGAGGAACATCTTAGAATTTGTAGGCATCTCCGAGAGAATCGCACTGCTAAAAATAACCTTTCCAGGGTCCAAAAACAGCTGGACTATAATACAGGTGTACGCACCCACAGAGGCAGCAGATGATACCACAAAAGATAGCTTTTACTCTGAATTATCGAAAACTCTCGAAACCGCTAGCAAAAACACAATATTAATGGGAGACTTCAATGGGAAGACAGGAAAACAACGACAAGGAGAAGAAAACACCATAGGAAATTATGGTGTTGGTAAAAGAACCCAGAATGGAGACCGACTTATCAAAATCTGCCAAGAAAACAATCTGTCTATAATGAATACCTTCTTCAGAAAAAAATTATCTAAGAAATGGACATGGAGATCGCCAGACAACAAATATAAAAACGAAATAGACTACATAACTACGAATCAACCTAAATCAATCTAGGATGTAGCGGTCATCAAACAGCTAAACTTCTACACCAACCACCGAATGGTTAGAGCAACTCTGAAACCTAATGCAAATATCTCAAGAAAAAATTATAGGCATAACTATCCCAACAAATATAACGAACAAAGAACTATAACAATTACAGCTCAACCAAATAGAATACAACATGAAATGCAGCAATTTTACAATAGGGAAATAGAGAAAATGTATAAACCCATGCAAACTAATAAGAGAAAAGATAATAAAAGAAAGGATATTCTGAGCCAAACCACAAAACAACTTATACTGGCAAGGAGAGAACTATTCAAAAATAAAAAAGATAGAAGCAACCTTAGTGAAATTACAAAAATAAGCAAAGAAATTAACAAAAGCATAAAAAAGATAAAGCGAGGCGAACACTAGACTGCATCAACTACCATGTAACAAAAACAGGCAAAATAAAAAGTGACAAAACTTTTTCTCTTTTATATATACATATTTTTTGTCAAAACTAATTACCTAGTCCTAAATAAAGGTAAGCTTGTGCTATAGTAACGAGAATAAATGGTCATACTTATTTACTACTAGTGGTTCCCCGCGACTTTGCCCGCAAGAGTGGATTTTGATATAAACTTTCATCCCCCATTTCACCCCCTTAATGTTTTTATATCGCGACAAAATGTAGCTTATGTCCTTTCCAGGGTCTCGAACTGTCTCCATACCAATTACAAAACATACAATTTCATCTTAATCGGTTTAGTGGTTTAAGCGTCAGGAGGTAACAGACAGACAGACATGCACACTTTCGCATTTATAATATTAGTATCGATATGGGTAAACATCAATGTCTTAAGTACAAATGTCTGTATTCATCATCCCCACTAGCATTTGAACCCACAACTGCTGGCATAGAAGTCCGTAGCTCGAGCAACTACATCAACACGCTCGTCTCTAACTTTTCGTATTGACTTTCACTTTCACTTTTCAGCTACAAGGAAGAACTATCATTCGGCATCATACTGAACCCAGAGAACTGCTTGAATACTGTCGAGAAAGGCCCGCCAGCCAATTTGCCAGAAGCTGAACAATTCCGGTAAGCACCAAACTCTGTGTTATAACTCCTTGTAATAGTTTTAGTTTTATTTTTAATTTTATTACCACGGCCCTTATCTGTCGGAAATATTAGGCAGTAGGTAATAGTAGTATAAGTCAGCCTATTAGATCCCACTGCTGGGAAAAGGCCTCACCTCAACTATGAGGAGGAACGAGCCACACTCCACCACGCGGGCTCAGTGCGGATTGGTGGAGGGGTGTATGTAAGGCAAGTGACAAACCTTACTGTCAGAAGTTATCAAGCCGCCCTAGGGCCTCTGACTAAGCTTAACGACTAATACCACAGATATTAGCCGGGACCAACTGCTTAACGTGCCTTCCGAAGCACGGAGATGCTTGTCATGGACGTCACTTAAATGGTCGGAATGGTCACCCATCCAATCACGACCGCGCCGTGGGTTGCTTAACTTTTGGTATCACTACCAAAGCGCTGCCGCCACTGCGCCACAAGCACCTCAATAATAGTAGAATGGTAATAGTAGAATAAAACATTATTATGTTCAATAATCATATTATTATTTTTTGTTGTGCGGAGCATATTAAAACTCCTTGTAATAGTTTGTAGCTTTCTTTTTAATTTTGTTTTAAAGATTATGTCAATAGGGTTGTCACAGTTGTCAGAAAATATACCTTCACGCGTTCGTAAGAAAAAGGGTCTTGTTCATGGACAGACGGACTTCAGAGAGATCCTGTAAGGGTTCCGATTGAGGTACGGAACCCTAAGAATAATCGATTTTTTTCGCCACGGTATATCCGAGCCAAGACAGTAAAAGTTGGAATTTTTTGATTTTATTTGGAATGGGTTAGTTCTTGACTGTAGACTAAATCAGTCGTGGCGTAGACCAAGTCGACGGTGGAGCGAGCTCACACCGAAGGTTCTGGCACTTCCACTCACCGACAGAACCCAGCAAGCAGATTGGCGCCGGGCCAGGCTTGTGTAACTGACCGCGTAGGTAGCAAAAAAGTAACTACGCGCGGCGACCCACCGTGGTGGGCTAATCGAGTTGGGTGTCGTGAAGCGGGCAGCAACACGTGCGCGCTTTTTATTCACCAGGGGCACTCGGCACTACGTCGCTGGCTGGACGAGCATGAATAAAGTGCTAGATGGCGTTAGTAGCTTCTTGTACCAGTCAACCCTATCGCGTCGCATGATAGTACGTCACTGAATAGGTTTAGTGTTTTATAATTCATATTCTAGAGTTATGAGAATGAAATTATCTTGCAATAGATTTTTTGTAGGTGTCGAAACGAAAATGTGACTCTGAGGCGAACTAAATTAAGCCATATCGTTGACGACATTGAGTAGATAAATCTTTGAATTTCATTGCAAATTCAAACTTCTGTACGGAGTACTTATTCTGTGGCCAGGTTCCAGTGGGAGAGTAGTTTCGCTTTAAAATTGCTAAGTTGAGTTATTTTCTCAATATTCAGAGCATTCTGGGGCGACAAGTCAGAACTGCGTCGATTCCAAGACGGGTCCATAACGGAGGCGTGCGTGTGGGACGCAGACTCGCTGGCCGATAGACGCGCGATCACTCAACAGATTATCGACTATCTCTTCAATCTCAAGTTTGGTGAGTAAAGTTAGCCTATAAAGATCTTACTGCTAGGCAAAGGCCTCACCTCAAATATGAGGAGGTCCGAGCCATACTCCACCACGCGAGCTCAGTGCGGATTGGTGGAGGGGTGTCTGTAAGGCAAGTGGCAAACCTTACTGTCAGATGTTATTAACCCAGATGTTGCTACCGATCGTTATAACGATCATATATGTATGGTAAAACTCAATCTAATAGCGGATCATTTGGATCTGTTTTGTTGCAATCTGAGTGAATTCACGAGGGTTTAATTTTTTATTGTGTCGTATAAAATGTAATATTTTAAATTGTATTTTTAAAATTATTGATGTGACGTATTTAATGATGAGAATTTTATATTTAATAATTAATACTTCACTATCGCAATAGGGGAACCTGTAAGGATAGTTTGTAAGTTTTGGTGAAATAAATAAATAAATAATAAATAAATAAAAAACTATTATTATGAAGCTTCAGTTTTGAATTTATTTTCAATGATACAGTTAAATATAAAAGAATTAAGTTTTGGACATTCGGAACTGAATAGTTAATAAATCAATTTATAAATTATAGAAACTTTTCAAATAAAATTGGTACTAGTAATACCCGATTATTGAAGACTTAATTTTGTTTCCTTTTGGCACCTAATACCTTATGGTTCTCAGTACTGCCCTTTTTAGTAATATCTAGGTTAAGCCGCCCTAGGGCCTATGACTAAACTTAACGACTAATATCAATAGATATTAGCCGGGACCAAATGCTTAACGTGCCTTCCGAAGCACGGAGATGCTTGTCATGGACGTCACATAAATGGTCGAAATGGTCACCCATCCAATCACAACCGCGCTGTGGGTTGCTTAACATTGATATCACTACCAAAGCGTTGCCACCACTGCGCCACAAACACCTCCATCGCGGACGCTGAAAAGTGTTCGAAACGTCAGGTATTAAATAAAATGTAAATAAATCGCGAAGCAACTCGTAAAATAGTGTTTTAATGTGTCAAAGATGCCAATAAAGATGTTTAATTTTCATTTCTCTTTCCCCGGCAGGCATAAACCCATCAGAGCTGTACCACATCGGTTCCCAGCTAGAAAGCTTAGTGGTTAGCAAGAAGCATTTCGTGCAGTGCGAGGAAACTTCGGCCGACGCACTGAGAGCCTTCGACGACTTGCGACGCGATGTGCGACAACTACAGCAGTTGCCGCTGGACATTAGCGCCGTGTACGGTACGTATTTAAGTCCCAAAGGTCGCATTGCGTATTCACTGCGCAGATTTCGATATGACAATCAACTTTTTGTCGTCACCTGAAGCCTTACTCCGGTTGAGGATGTCCGATGTTTTCAAATGTAGTCGACCCTTTCACTCACGACAGAATGACAACTCGAACGAGCGTGACGGCTAGACTCGAAAATACGGACATCGTTAAGGAGTAGGGCCTCTGTATTCAACCATTTCTCAAAAGACGTCGCCGTCCACTTACTCTCATTCCATGGAGTTTTTACTTCTCACTATTTCTATAAAGGGGGTCAAAGCACTCCTTGGTGTTGTATACAGCCCTCCAGGAATCAAATTCTTGGATGATTTTGAAGCCCTCCTTGAAGTTTATTCTTGTGATCATGAACATGTACTCATCATGGGTGACTTTAAAATTAATCTCCTGAAGGACACTCCCCAGTCTCGTAAGCTGCGCTCCATTGTTGATTCAGTCAACTTTACGATTCTACCGCTCGATGCTACTCACCACAACACTGAGACCGATGACTCGTGGCTTGATCTGATTATTACCTCCTCCCCTGATCATGTTGTTAAACATGGGCAACATCCTGCACCTGCTTTTTCTCACAATGACCTGATCTTTGCCTCGTATAGAATTAAACCACCTAGAAAGCGACCAAAAATTTTTCAAAAATTAACCACGAGTCCTTGCAGCTTGATGCTGCTTCTACTGACTGGTCGGCGGTTTTTACTGCTTTAACAGTGGATGAGAAAGTTTCTCTGTTCAATAACCGCTTACTGGAATTATATGACGCTCATGCTCCGTTGCGTCCGGTCAGACTTCGGCGTCCTCCTGCACCATGGCTCACTCGGATTGTAAGAGTAGCCATGACAAAACGTGACCGTGCTTTCAGAAATTTTAAACGATCGCGTACTGATGAACTGTGGTCCCTATTTAAAAGGGCAAGAAACAGATGTAATCAGATGGTAAGAGCAGCCAAAAGGCGTCACTTCCACCAAAATGTTATTCAATCGTCACCCGTAAACACTTGGAAGTTCCTCATTTCTCTCGGTATCGGTAAGTCAGATTCTTCTCACATTAATATTTCACACTCTCTTGACGATCTAAATGTTAATTTCTCTTCCGTTTCTAAACTTTGTAAGACTATTAAATCATCCACTATTTGTTCAATCTCTTTTAAAGATTCTCCATCTGTTGACCCTTTTCACTTTTCTCCAGTTACTGGTGACGAGGTGTGTAAGGTACTACTTTCCATCAAATCCAAGGCGGTTGGGTGTGACGAAGTCAGCAGAAACATGCTCACTCCAATTTTGAGTCATCTGGCTCCAATCATCACTCATATTATTATTTTTTCTTTAGACTCTGGGGTGTTTCCATCCATTTGGCGTAACGCCTTTGTTCGTCCGCTTCCAAAGATCAATAACCCCAGTCTTCTTAGTCACTTTCGTCCTATTTCCATTCTCCCATTTCTATCAAAAGTTCTCGAAGCCATTATCCATAAACAACTTTCCTATTCTGTATTTTCCAATAACCTTATCAGTGAGTTTCAATCTGGCTTCCGTCCTGCCCACAGCACTACCACTGCACTTCTGAAAGTTACAGAGGATATCAGAGCAGGGCTAGAGGACTCTAAAATAACAGTACTCGTTCTCATTGACTTCTCAAATGCATTTAATGTTGTTGATCACGACATCCTTCTAGCTATTCTCTCCCACTTGCGTATTTCGCCACCGGCACTGAAATGGTTTTCCTCATACCTTCGTGACCACAAACAAGCCATCCGCTTGGACCAGTGTATTTCTCAATGGTGCAACCTTGAAGCAGGAGTTCCGAAGGGAGGTATTCTTTCTTCACTTTTATTTGCTCTTTTTATTAATTTTATTACTCATGATCTTGGTTGCTCTTACCATCTATACGCGGACGACCTACAACTTTACGCTCAGACGGATGCCGATAACTTCAACCTGACTATTGGTGTAATGAATGATAACGTCAAGCGAATCTCGGAGTGGTCGGATAGATATGGCATATCAGTCAATCCAACCAAGTGTCAGGCTCTACTAGTTGGTAACCCGTGTCAAATTAAGAAGATCCAGGAACCGTTGGTTTCCTTACCATATAATGACGCCATCATACCTTATAGCTGTCATGTCAAAAACCTGGGGTTGGTGATGGATAGTTCACTCTCTTGGGCTAATCAGATTTCGGTGACCAGTAGGATAGTGTCTTACATGCTGCGCTTATTTGTAGATAGCGGCATCATTCCTTTTTCAGACCTTGCATTCAACTGCATCTCTTGATATCTAACGAAATGGGAAAACTTGATCTTCAGCTATTTTTATTACTTTTTTTAATATTGTATTTTTGTGTATATGTACCTACTTGTATCTATATATAAGCTTCTTTATATTAGTTTTTTCGCATAGTATCTTGATGTTAAAGTTAACCATGCTGTTTGCACATACTTTTGAAGTCGCAGCCTTCCTCTGCATGTCAGTTAATGTCTTTTTTCCTTAGGGCGGTGCAGCGCAAAGTAAGTCAAGTAAGTATAAACGATCTTCAAACAGAATCGAACTTATTAATATTAGTAATTAGATCCATTTTCTATAGAGTTTTAGACTTTTTGATTTAATTAGAACAATAGTTTTATTCTGCGCAATGCGCAAACCATCAGACATTTGTGTTAAAAACTGAGGTGTTCATATTTTCTTATTTATTTTTTATTCGTGTATATTGAAAAGAAAGGACCTGCGGAATATCAATATAATCATTTTCATCTACAAATTATTGTTTCATGCGTAAAAATCACCAAGTTTTCGAAAAAAAAATGGGTCTTAGATATCATGAGCTATCCATGTTACTATAGCATTTTGACGCAACTGTGTTAGAAAGGCAAAGGGAAGCGCTTCCTACCGACCGGTTGTTATGGTCGGGGACCAAGGTCTAATGGCCACCGTCATGGTTTAGCTATATGTAGTCAAGCTCGTGCAAAATCTTACATATCGCGGTTTGTGTTGTATGGAGCGGGCTAACAGCGCCATCTAGCCTGTAGGAGCCGAGTCAGGGCGTCGCGTCTGGAAGTTGCTTGCTAATGTGGGCGACAGTGGTAAGATGTCGCTACAGCATAAAGAATTTGTTTTAAATTTCAACAAGACCTTGTACAATGAATAGACTAACGTAAATAAGTTATTTTAATGTATTTAACTAATTCGGCTCATCGTACAAGTGACTTCGAACATAAATTTTCTCAATATCGTGCAGGACCGCCTTAAGTTTAACAATCAATTGCCGTAACTCTGTTTTGTGTACTAATAAAAAAAAAACGATTCCGCCTTGGTTGTTTATATTCTTGTTCCCCAGGCGTGTCCCCCATCTTCAGCTATTGCGACCCCGCCCCAGCCGTCCCCCCGCGCGCGCGCAACAAGCCGTGGAGGCGCGGGGGGACGGCGCTCGTCAAACACATAACACGCGACGACGGCACGAGCGTGCTGCCCGAGTACGTGCCTGTGTGTCGAGCTGTCGTTGAGCTGGGTGAGTGGTACCTGTTTTTAGCTAGGTTTGTTACAAGCCGTGATGTAGCGGTGAGGAGCTCGTCAAATATAACACGTTAATGTTTTTAAAAGCTATGTCAATAATAGGCTCAAAAATACAAAAGTATAAGAAACGCGTCACACGCGTGTCACAAAAATGCTCGTAGTAGTCAAAATAAAAAAAAGGTACGTACTTACAAAGATAGTCTGTTTAAAAAACCAATTATGGTGTTCGTAGGCCATGTGCATCACATAATATTGATCTATAACATAAATATAGGAAACAAAATTCGAAAAAGAAAAAAAATCTGAATAAGAAACTCGTTTGTTGAATGGGAACTTAAATATGAATTGTATTGTATGTATGTTACTATAGCGGCAACAAAAATACATCATCTGTGAAAATTCCTACTGTCTAGCTATCACGGTTCATAATTGGTTTTGACTCTTTAAGCACGGGACCCTAAAAAATTTTTTTAAGTCAACTTCTTCATCAATCTTCATTCTAGGTCACAGCGGCAAATGGCCGGGTGACATCCAAGCGTTCCGCTGCTTAAAAGCTGCGTTTAACCTCCAAATCGCCGAGCGACTCCACAAGCAGTACTCCCTCCCCGCGCACCCCTACCCCACGCACGTGGACGTGTCAAAGAACGGACTCGTGTTCCGACTGGAGATCGCGCATCCGAAAGAAATAACACTACTTAGGAAGGAGATGGCGAATGGAGTGGCCAAGTTCAGAGAGAGTGAAGAGAGTATCAAGCTCCAATGTGAGACGGTGCTAATGCCGAGACTAAGGGGTGCTTTGCATGGGTAAGTAGCTCTTTATTTATTTATTTAAACTTTGTTGCACAACTAAAACTTTGTACAAAAGGCGGACTTAATGCCTAGTGGCCTTCTCTACCAGTCTTACCATACCTTCGGGCTAAACAGAAATGAAAAGAAAAGTTATAAGGGTCATTGATATTATAAATATAAAAAATAAGTCAGCCTATTAGATCCCACTGCTGGGAAAAGGCCTCACCTCAACTATGAGAAGGAACGAGCCATACTTCACCACGCGGGCTCAGTGCGGATTGGTGGAGGGGTGTATGTAAGGCAAGTGACAAATCTTACTGTCAGAAGTTATCGAGCCGCCCTAGGGCCTCTGACTAGGCTTAACAACTAATACCACAGATATTAGCCGGGACCAACTGCATAACGTGCCTTCCGAAGCACGGAGATGCTTGTCATGGACGTCACTTAAATGGTCGGAATGGTCACCCATCCAATCACGACCGCGCCGTGGGTTGCTTAACTTTTGGTATCACTACCAAAGCGCTGCCGCCACTGCGCCACAAGCACCTCGTTGATATTGATATAGACTAAATATGAGACTATGGGCTCGATCCCAATGTACCATATCTAAGATGAATTTTAAATTCAGTCTTTCCGACAGTCTGTGCCACATTTGAAAAGAGAAAGACTACGATAGTTTAAAAACGTCAAATTAAGGGATACGCATTCTTATGTATTTTTATTTTTAAAGTCTTATATAATAAGGCAAATCTTTTCATTGCGTTGACTAAAGAATTCTTTTTTAAAGTTCAAGTACCGCAGACAAGTATTTATTGATGCGCGCGTTCCTAGGAGAAAGGATTTTGTTGATTTACATCACTTGATAGGGGTTTGGACGGCACAGACTTGACTCTTTGTCTTAATCGATTTATTAAACCTATCGTTTCGTGAACACCCAACGTTTTTCAATTGTCAAATTTGACCCTATAAAAATTTTAAGACTGTCATTCCATAGTTTTAATATTACTTTCGCTTGCAGTCTACACCAAAAACACCCAGCCTTCGGTCCTACCGCGTGTATCTTCAAGCGTTGGCTCTCCGCTCACTTACTCTCCCCCCCACACTTTCCCCCCACCCTCGCAGAGCTACTGGCAGCTGCAGTGTTCCTCCACGCCCACCCGCTGACCCCGCCCACTATGCCCACTGTTGGGCTACTGAGAGTGCTAAGACTGGTGGCCGAAACGGACTGGGCGAGGGAAATGATTGTACTGGATTTCAATGAAGACATGAAGCGTAAGTGTTTATAATTCTACTTCAGAAAAATGTCAATAAAATAAATAAATAATAATAATAAAAAAAGTTAAATTAGTTATGTTGAATCATACATTTTGTAAGAGGCTGGAGCCTCTTATAGGTTTTCAACAAAACCTGTCAGGTCAACCAGGCCACCCTTGCAATGTTTGTGTGATGAGCACGAGCATTTGTGCCTATACTCGGCCCGGCGATCCTTGATCCCTATGACATTGACAGTTATTCCTACGACACAACATTGTAGTGGCGTCACCGGTACATTAGAATCGAATTGGAGTCTTCTAAAAATGTCATTAATTTAATTTCGGTAGATACATGTTATTACAATGATATTCCGTCGGAATTATAACAATTCTTAACATTTACAAGAAATTATCTCAATCAGACTTTACTTTTACGTCCTGCAAAAGTTACTTCGTTTGGAAGATATCGACTAGTGCGGAAAAATATCGATAAACAATGTCGATAATGGAAACGAGTGTACATGATTTATAATCGACCGTTGACGACCGTCTTGGTGTAGTGGTTCGCGCCACGGACTTCTAAACCAAGCGGTTGCGAGCATTGGTACCCAGGGTTGATAAAAATCATGATTTTTTTGTTTCTGACAGATTTTTTTGTTTTTTTTTTTAAATAAAAAAAAACATGATTTTTTTGATATATTTCATTTTTGTTGTACATCTCAACATAGCTGGCAGTACTGACTTACTAACTGACAACTTCCTACTAAAACTAACATATTTTTAAACTGGCAATCTCTCGCGCGAGTCAACGAGCCACGGGAATTTCCCCAAAATGGTCTCGCTCTCACTTACTGTCATCGCGTGATATCTTCTAAACTAAATAAGTCGCTGTTTTCTTGTACTGTTTTCGACATTCGTTGTGTTGAATTCATTTTGAAAGTGAAATTTGTGTTTCTTTTTGTCATTACAATGACTGGACGAAAGAAAGACCCCGTATGGCAGCATTATAAGGAAATTCATAATGTAAATAAAAATGGTTGCAGAGTAATATGCAAAAAATGCAATAAGGAACTGCAGGGAATACCACAGCGATTAAAGGACCATTACAAGTCATGCAGTGTGAATCTGGAAGGTAAGTATTTATTCAGTCAATGTTCATTTCTTTTTATTCGCAATTTCAGTTTTGTGGCTGTAAATTTGAAGATCGGCAAGTTTTCTAATACTCAACAAAACTTTACATTCATTTCATTTCATACATACATTTAAGTAAACCACACCTATTCCTTATACTTTTTTGCTCTTTTAAGGTCCTGGTTCTTCCGACCGCTCATCAACTCTTAACCAGGAAGTTCAAGAAACGAGTGCTGTAAGGCCCAGTACCAGCACAGATTTATTAATATCTTCACCTCCTCTGAAGAAAAAATGCATTCCACAACCGCTATCAACATTTGTTATAAGAACTTCAGATGAGCTCAAGCAAAATTTAGATAAGCAAATTGCCAAAGCTATACATGCTACAAATAGTAGCTTTCGGTGGGTGGAGCATCCTCAAGTTAAAAAAGCGATAGAAATGCTACGTCTGGGCTATCAACCGCCATCTAGATTTGATGAGGGAAACAGTTTACTTGATGAAATTAATAATGAAGAGAAGCAGAAGTGCTTTGATTCTATAAAAGAACAGACAGTAAATTTATCATTAGATGGGTGGTCTAACGTTCACATGGACCCCATTATTTGCAGCTGTGTTACAATCTTTTGACGACCGTCTTGGTGTAGTGGTTCGCGCCACGGACTTCTAAACCAGGCGGTTGCGGGTTCGAATCCCGCAAGGGGCAAATGTTTGTGTGATGGGCACGAGCATTTGTACCTAAGTCATGGATGTTTATAAATGTATATAAATATGTCTATCCGTTATCCTAGTTACCATAGCACAAGCTCACGCTTAGTTTGGGGCTAGGTAATTGGTGTGATTGTTGAAACAATTTACAATTTATTATTTATTATTATTATTATCTGGAAAACCTCACACAGAATACACACGAAATATCCAAAGATCTGATAAATGAATGCAAGGATGAGTATAAATGTAGGGTTGCAAGTTACGTAACGGATAATGCAACAGCCATGACCAAAATGCGGCAGGACCTGAGGATGAAAATGCAAACGATTTTGGAATACTGACATATGGTTGCGCTGCTCACATTTTGAATTTATTATCTAAAGATTTGGACATGAAAGAGGTGCGAGAGCATGTGGTACAAATCGTAAAATATTTCCGTAATAATCACTTTGCTCATGCGAAGTATAAGGCAGAAGGTGGTAGAGCTCTTGTTGTGCCACAAGAAGTGAGGTGGAACACTATCAAATTGTTTCGAAATATATTTGTCAGAATGGCAAAAAATTCTTAAAATATGCGAAGAGAACAGAAATAACATAGATCAAAACATATATCAAAAAGTTACAAACATAGTGATAAAGGTCAGTCGAGAACTGGTTAAAAATATGCAAGCCAATTGCGACAGCTTTAGATACTTTACAAAAATCCAACGCATCATTGTCTGACGCTGTGGAAGCCTTTAAACATTTGGAAGAAACATTTAAAGAAAATGATGCCAGTATAAACCAGATGTCTGCTCTAAAAAAGAGATATGAAATGGCACTAACACCAGCTCATTTTCTGGCTAATAAAGACCCCACCAAAATAAAATATACTTACGGAAGAAGAGGAGGCAAAAGCTTTAAACTTCGCTCGAAATGAGTATTCAGGAACATGCCTACTGCCAATTATATTAAAATTTAAAGGCAAAAGCAACCCATTTAGAGAAGTGATGTTTTCAGAAGAAATTATAATAAAAAATGTTAAGCCATTAGAATGGTGGAGAAGCGTTGATATGTACTACAAGGGTCAAACTGAAAGTTCTTAGAACTGGCCACTTATAAACAATATAATAAAAAAAATATTCTAAAATTTGAAAATAGAACTCTATGCCAATATTACTGAGTATATATTTCATTCATTTGTCATTTGTTTTACGACTTGGCGGCAAATTGAAAATTGTCTGTGTCACGTCAAAATGAATTTAACACGAGAAAATTTTCGTGCAATGATTTTTTATGACTTTCGATGTCATTTAAGTCAACAAGAAAGTTATGATAGACTACGATTGGCCTTTCACGATGAAGCCCCATCTCGTGCGACTGTTTACAACTGGTTTAATGAGTTTAAACGTGGTCGCACTAATCTCACTGATGATGTACGTGAGGGACGGCCTTCTACGGCGACGACTGAAAATAACATCTGTGTTGTGCGGCGTATGATAGAGACTGACAAAAGAATGACCTATCAGCAGATTCGGACAAGCTTAGGCATCGGTATGAGTCAAGTGCACAAAATCCTCCACGAACATTTAGCGGTCAGGAAGCTTTGCGCCCGGTGGATACCTCATAATTTGACTAAGGCTCAAAAACTCCATCGTGTGGATTGGTGCCGTAAAATGATTGAAAGATTTAACGGAGGTGAGTCAAATGCTGTGTTCGACATACTAACAGGTGACGAAAGCTGGATTTACTGTTATGATCCTGAAACCAAAAGACAATCTGCTCAGTGGGTGTTTCCTTTCGAGGAGTTGCCAACTAAAGTGAAGAGAGATCGAAGTGCGGGAAAAAAAATGGTGGCCTCTTTCTTTGGAAGGATAGGTCATTTCGCAACAATTGTGTTAGAGGATCAAAAAACAGTTTCTGCAGAATGGTACACTACCAATTGTTTGCCACTTGTCTTGGAAAAAGTTCGAGAGAAACGACCTCGCAGTAGGATCCTCCTTCACCACGACAACGCCTCGTCGCACACCGCCAAGCGAACGATCGACTATTTGGCGACATCAAACGTTGAATTACTGGGTCACCCGCCGTATAGCCCCGACCTCGCGCCTTGTGATTTTTATTTATTTCCAAAAATTAAAGAAAAACTTAAAGGAAAGCGGTTTATGAATGCTGAAGAAGCGGTGGCTGCGTATCGCGATGCCATTGAAGAGACCCCTAAGGACGAGTGGGCAAAGTGCTTTTACCAGTGGTTCCATCGCATGCAGCGGTGTATTGACGTCAATGGACAATATTTTGAAAAGATATAATAAAACTAATAACTGGCTAATGTAATCAGTTTTTGATTTTCTAAGAACTTTCAGTTTGACCCTCGTATCAAATTAAACCCATCTTGGACCAGTTGTTCACCGCGGTCGCTTCGTCAGCTTCTGTTGAGCGGAATTTTTCAACATTTGGGCTGGTACAGTCAAATTTGCAAAACAGGCTCGGCAATGAAAAGGCAGCAAAATTGGTTTTTCTTTATAAATATTATAACAAATAAAATATAAAAATACAGATTTTACTGGCTTTTATTGGTAAACCTCTTCAGTAATTTTTTTAAAAAATCACTTGATTTAAATCATGATTTAAATCAATCAACCCTGTTTGTACCTAAGTCATGGATGTTTATAAAAGTATTAAAGTATGTCTATCCGTTATCCTAGTCACCATAGCACAAGCTCACGCTTAGTATGAGGCTAGGTAATTTGTGTGTTTGTTGGAACAATTTATTAATTATTTTATTATAATCATTTAAGTTATAAAAAAGTTAAGTTACATCGACACGACCCATCACTAACATGAACTGTCATAGGGATCAAGGTTCGCCGGGCCGGGTATAAGATATGGATGTTTATCACTACATAGTATAAAACAAAGTCGCTTCCCGCTGTCTGTCCCTATGTATGCTTAGATCTTTAAAACTACAAAATGGAATCTGATGTGATTTTCTTTTAAATTAAATAAAAATTTGCTCCAACACCTAAACCTAAGACTAAACTAAACGTCTTGTCCTATAGCGAATAATATACACGCTTAAACAAATTTATGAACATCCATGACTAAGGTACAAATGCTCGTGCTCATCCATGCGTGGTTTGAACCTACAATCGGTGGTTTTGTAGTCCGGAGCGCAAACCACTACACCAAGACGGTTGTCATTCGTCGTCTGGTTTTGTATTATTAATTATGTGCTATAAGTAAAAAAATAACTGCAAAGAAGAGTTATTATTACTCTTGCAGGTGAAGAAATAATGGAGCTAGAAAGCAAGTTCGCTTCCCGCGAGCCACAAACGGCTAAAATACACATCGTCACAGCGTACGACGGGGACTTGCCCAGCGTGTGGAGTACGCACGCGCCCAGTCCGCAAGTACTGGCGCGAGTACGGACTCTGGCCGCTAGTACTTTGAAGTACTTTGGCGACGCACTACTGAGTGACATGAAAGATAATGTGTTGGTAAGTAATATTTCAAAGTTAAGTCTGTCGCTAGTTTTCACAAGTATTGGCAACGCATTGCTGAATGACACTGTAAAGTCTAGCTAAGCGTTTATTGTAGTTATGTGTCTAGTCTGCAAGTTCTGGCGCGAGTCCATACTCGCCATAGTATTATAGCGTCGCACAGACGCACTGCTGAGTAACATGAAAGATGACGTGTTGGTTGGTCGGTAAAAAAATTGAGCCTGGGTTAAGTCTAGCTACGGTATGCTGTAGTTGTGTACCCAGTCCTTGCGGACTAGATACTGGCGAGAGTAGGTACTCTGGCCGCTAGCACTAGATTGTTAGATTGTTGCCCGGGGTGGACCACTAGGAGGAAGATCCTTCACCACCCCAAACCAAACAACCAAGCATGATTTTCAGCTGAAACTGAAACCCAACCCTCTCCACCATACAGATTTTTATCAACGGGCCATTTTTCTCCTCAGGGCGCGTTCGTCCCATCTCTCGCGGGGTACGACGTCATAATTCGTCTCCGCGAGGAGCTCGTCCCGCACGCCGCTGAGCGACTGGACCGCGGACCATCGGCTCGGCCGCGAGGCGAGCCGCCCGATAGCGAAGTCATCCCAGTTGTGGAGTTCCATCCGGTGGACAAGTACTTAAGCGAATTGAGGGTGAGTTGGTGACTGTAAAAGTCAGATTTAAGAATCATATATTCAATTTAGGACAGAATATGCCACTTTTGAATGTCAATAATAACAATTTATTGACCCATATGGGGCCGGAACATGTGTCTTTATTTTTTGGGCCCCTCAGTACAGTTGTACACTACAGTGTTAAACACATATTACACCATCCTATTTGTAACTTCCTAACTAGGATTCTACTTAGGATCCTAACTAGGAAGGTAGGGGATGGATAGACAGGTACTCTACTCTGATAATGCATTGTGCGTATTTTCGCGTCTAGCCGTCGCGCTCGCTCGTGCTGACATGCTGGCATTAGTTAGCTGACAAATTAAGTGCTTAATGCTACGTGACGACATACCCTCATGCCATCGCATAGACAGAGAGGGACACCTAAGGGAGGTGCGGTAGAAAAAATACATATCTTTCCAATTAAATAATTATTGGTATCTCTACCCAGCGGGTAATGTTGCCCACATCTTGTGAACATAGCTACACCTTTTTAGTAGTTGTACCCTTTATTATTAAATTTATGTAAACACTAGCTGTTGCCCGCGACTTCGTACGCGTGGACTCGATGATACAAATATTTTATACTAACGACGCCACCCAGCTATTATGATCTCTTAGTCTACCATGTCGTAAGGAGAAGAGAGGAATGAAAAATCAAAGTAATTTTTTTGAAAAGTTACTATCACCTCGCCATCCTCCTCTGGTAAAAAAAATTCGCATGGCAGTGACACCGACTCTAAAACTAAATTTTGTCGTATATCTTTCTTAGTAAAAGTGTAAAGGATTTTTTTTTACTTTTTTGTTTACTTTATTGAAGGCGGTTTTATTCGTTTGTAAAAAATAAGTTACACCATACCGCAATAGATGAATGCGGTTTAGCATATATTTATTGTGTACCTAGCCTACTCAAAGGTCGGTTTGTAAGTCACTACTATCGTAAAGTTATTATTATAATTAGAATCCTCTCGTATCCAACTGCAGGGCAAAGGCCTCCCTACCCTTTCTCTTATAACGTAAAGTAAGTAAGACTATTCTTACACTCGTAGTTCAATTTCCGTTAGTTAGTGATAAGTAGTATAAAAAAATAGGGCCAATTCACTTAGATCTTTTATTAATAATAAAATAATTTAACAAAATTTCGACAAACTGTCTGTGGTGAAAGTATCCACAAATTACTTAGCGTTAAGGTCAGGACCATTAAATTATGACTCCGAAATGTAAATGCTTAAATACCTAAATTAATGCTAATTTGCTACAGCAAATACATGCTATATATGCCTATCAAATCTGAAGGATTCTCTCGATTTCTCCAGGTTTCCGTCACCAGATCGTAACTTGGAGACAGTAGGATTACCTTTCTAGTTTGAAAATCAGTCTGAAGTAATTTAGCATATTAATTTCTCCAGACCTTCAATTTGTGTAAGTCAATAGAAAATGCTCATCACGCTGAACAATGTTTCCAAAGGCGCTCTATTCATATCTCTTATAGTTGAGCTGAGCTGCTAGGGTTTTAGATCAGTTGGTCCAGACCTTCAATTTGTGTGCGTCAATAGAAAGTGCTCATCACGCTGAACAATGTTCCCTAAGGCGCTCTATTTATATCTCTTATAGTTGAGCCGAACTGCTAGGGTTCTATGTCAGTTACTCCAGACCTTCACTTTGTGTACGTCAATAGAAAGTGCTCATCACGCTGAACAATGTTCCCTAAGGCCCTCTATTTATATCTCTTATAGTTGAGCCGAACTGCTAGGGTTCTATGTCAGTTACTCCAGACCTTCACTTTGTGTACGTCAATAGAAAGTGCTCATCACGCTGAACAATGTTCCCTAAGGCCCTCTATTTATATCTCTTATAGTTGAGCTGAGCTTGTAGGGTTCTATATTAGTTGCTCAAAACCTTCAATTTGTGTACGTCAATAGAAAATGCTTATCACACTCAACAATGTTCCTTAAGGCGCTCTATTCATAATTTCATATCTCTCATAGTTGAGCTGAACTGCTAGGGTTCTATATCAGTTGCTCCAGATCTTCAATTTGTGTACGTCAATAGAAAGTGCTTATCACGCTGAACAATGTTCCCTAAGGCAGTCTATTCATATCTCTTATAGTTGAGCTGAGCTCCTAGGGTTCCATATCAGTTGCTTCAGACCTTCAATTTGTGTGCGTCAATAGAAAATGCTTATCACGCTGAATAACTTTTCTTAAGACGCTGCTTTCATATGTCTCTTAGTTTACGTGTACTGCTAAGGTTCCACGATAGGTACTCCGATCTTCAAAATAAGTTATAGCCTAGTATTTGCCCAGACTTAATAGCTACACAATAAAAAAAAGTTTCATTCAAATCCGTTCAGTAGTTCCGGAGATTAGCGTGTACAAACAGACAAACAGACATACAGACAAACAGACAAAAAAATTAAAAGTTGTAGATTCCTATTCTGTTACTATTTTAACATCACCCACAATTAGTTTTTGGTAAAAATACTCAATATACAGACGCATCGGTTTTACAGTTTTATAAATTCAAGCAAGTTACTTTACTTTTCAGAGTGCATACGACGAATTTGCTCTGTTCTTCCACGACTCGTATGGCGGTGACGTCATCGCTGTTCTTTGGAAGCCTGACATCGCCGAAACTAAAGACTTTCAAGTGAGTACTTTAAAATTATAACTATAATTTTAAACCATCTTTTTTATCATACTTATACACAGCAAATATTTATAAAATGTTAGTAGAAAAGTTTTTACTTGTTTACTATCGTGTCTTAACACTCCGTTAAACGACGATCCGACGGCAGCATTGACACACGGACGTATACGCTGTGAGTGATTTAGTGCCAGTGGGGCACGCCTGTGCCCCATCCGCGAGATACCGTAACTATTTGAATTAAGAAGTGGTAAGTAATTTCTGCTTGTTTTCTTATCTATTGTTAGTTTTGTGCAAAGATTTTTTTTTTAAATTATATTTAAACAATATTGAGTCTATTGATTTTATTATAAACATTGTATTTTGTTTGTTATGGGTACTTATAAACCGAAATGAACACATCATAACAAAAAATAATAGATTGGCTCCAAGAATCTGACAATGAAAAAGAGAGCCCTATATAAAACTTACATAGTAATGAGGATGAGAAAGATCATTGTACATTTAAGATGATATACCCCAAAAAGAACCAAAAGATGGCTAGGCGCTATAACTGGAAGAGCCAAAGGTTGGTCGACTAGAACCGCATGCCAGAAATCTCATAAGCCTGTGTGTAATGACCATAAATATAGGGTATGCATTCCTTATTATAACCAAACTCTGAATTAACTCGATAAGTAAGCTAAATATACCTAAATTTATAATTCATAGTTCTTATGTGATTTTTTTTCAGATATTTATCAATGTTAAGAAAAAAATATTTTTGTTTTGTTTTAAAAGAGACAGACCATATTTCTTGTTTTTATTATAAAGAGCAATAAAGCCTAATTATGTATAAAAATATGTTTTTTTATTTATCAACTCAAATACCACAAAATTCGACATATACTTTGGGGCACAAACGTGCCCCGTGCGTGTAATTATGTAATTATTTGCAGCGCGTGTAATGGAGTGTTAAGAACACACGGATTTTTTTTTACGCAGCGTTATCAATAAGTTGTATTTCCGTGCCAATACTTACGTTATGGTTAGTACTTTTTTCTTCTAATTTGGTAGGTAGTGGTACAAAGTAGTGCAGCAGCTTGTGTAGTTAGTAATTAATTGCATTTTTAAATTTAGAGTTGTCTATATAGTGTATGTGGCCACAAACAACAGGAACAAATATGATTTGTGGTGTTATTGACTCAGAATAGTAAAGTTTACGGTTGAACTACATCTGGCAGTACCGAATTGTGCTAAGCTTCTATCCTTTTCTGTCAGATTCTGCCGAAAAAAAGTAGTGTTTTCGCGCGGCTCGTCGATTCTGCTACGTGCGGTCGCATTCTTGCTCTAGTAAATGACAGTTCTGAGTGACAGCAAAGGATAAAAAGTACGAGTCGGTGCTGTCAAATATTGTTCAACACTTATGTAAATCATCATCATCTTAGCGATATCCCGGTCATGCACTTGTACGCAAGGACTTACGATCCGCCATATAGGATGGCTTTGGACCATGATCCAGGTTATGGCAGATCAGGTAATTACAGTGGAGCGACTGCCGTGTTACCTCCGTTACCCTGTTAACAGGGGAACCTGACCAGTTTGGATCTTGGTTACACATTCAGTCAGTGGTTCCCAATTAGGAAAATATGAACCCTTGTTTTTTTTATTTACTCACATTTGTTTAAAATACATACACGAAAAGCAATAAAACAGCATTATTAAACCACTAAGGTTTGTGTTAATGCCGCCTTTCACATCGATACTACGTAATTTAAAAATCAATATATATTAAAAACATAAAAATAAAAACACCACGAAAACAAGACAAAGGGGACAGACATTTCACTGAACATTTAATTTAATTTCTGATATCCGATGTCTACGGCTAAGACAGTTTAGTTTCTTGTGGTGTAAATGGTGGTGCTAGCTAGTGGTCTTTAGTGTAAACTAAAATGTATCTTAGTCGTTGTATAGTATAGTTACTACTTGTAGAGTTAGTATTAGAATATTTCTAAAGTACCTTTGATCTATAGCACAGAATACTAGTACTTCGTACAGAAGCATGACTTAGCAATTGTATTCAAAGAAATGTCTACTCAATGTCGTCAACAATATGGCGTAATTTAGTTCGCCTCAGAGTCAAGCACATTTTCGTATAGACACCTACAAAAATCCATTGCAAGATAATTTCATACTTATTGCTCTGGAATATGATTCATAATACACTAAACCTATTCAGTGACGTAATATCACGCGATGCGATAGGGTTGACTGCTACGAGAAGCTTCTAACGCCATCTAGCGCCTCTTTCTAGTACTTTATTCATTCTCGTCCAGCCAGCAACATAGCCGCGCGGCCGCCGGTGAATAAAACGCGCGAGCGTGGCTCTGGCCGGTAGCGACACGCCACTTGTTTTAGCACCTACGTAGGTGCGCCGGGCGTAGGTACGTTTTTGCTACCTCCGCGGGGAGATACACAGGCCTGTCTATAGTTATATTATTGTTTCAGCTCCTAAACGCAAACGCGCTGAAACCAGTGACGGTAAAGGGTGAAGTCAAGTACAAAGTGAACATCGCAGCTATAGTCGAAGATTTCAGGATATTGGGCGAAGGACTTGTGAAGGAAGTCGTTGTTATTTGAATGTTATGTATAATTTAGTAACTTGTATCATAAACATGAATATAGGAAGTAATAATTATTTTTGCGTTTTGATTTATCCAAATATTTCGCGAAATATATTACGTGATTACACGTAGTTGACATCACGCAATGACGTATTCAAAAGAGACCAAAAATTTTGCACGAGTGGATAGACTGCACGGTAGCTCAGTTGGTAAGAGCGTTGGCCCGGTTAGACAATGTTCGTGGTTTCAAATCCTGCCCGTGTGCGAATTTTTTGTTACGAGGGTCAAACTGAAAGTTCTTAGAAAATCAAAAACTGATTACATTAGCCAGTTATTAGTTTTATTATATCTTTTCAAAATATTGTCCATTGACGTCAATACACCGCTGCATGCGATGGAACCACTGGGAAAAGCACTTTGCCCACTCGTCCTTAGGGGTCTCTTCAATGGCATCGCGATACGCAGCCACCGCTTCTTCAGCATTCATAAACCGCTTTCCTTTAAGTTTTTCTTTAATTTTTGGAAATAAATAAAAATCACAAGGCGCGAGGTCGGGGCTATACGGCGGGTGACCCAGTAATTCAACGTTTGATGTCGCCAAATAGTCGATCGTTCGCTTGGCGGTGTGCGACGAGGCGTTGTCGTGGTGAAGGAGGATCCTACTGCGAGGTCGTTTCTCTCGAACTTTTTCCAAGACAAGTGGCAAACAATTGGTAGTGTACCATTCTGCAGAAACTGTTTTTTGATCCTCTAACACAATTGTTGCGAAATGACCTATCCTTCCAAAGAACGAGGCCACCATTTTTTTTCCCGCACTTCGATCTCTCTTCACTTTAGTTGGCAACTCCTCGAAAGGAAACACCCACTGAGCAGATTGTCTTTTGGTTTCAGGATCATAACAGTAAATCCAGCTTTCGTCACCTGTTAGTATGTCGAACACAGCATTTGAGTCACCTCCGTTAAATCTTTCAATCATTTTACGGCACCAATCCACACGATGGAGTTTTTGAGCCTTAGTCAAATTATGAGGTATCCACCGGGCGCAAAGCTTCCTGACCGCTAAATGTTCGTGGAGGATTTTGTGCACTTGACTCATACCGATGCCTAAGCTTGTCCGAATCTGCTGATAGGTCACTCTTTTGTCAGTCTCTATCATACGCCGCACAACACAGATGTTATTTTCAGTCGTCGCCGTAGAAGGCCGTCCCTCACGTACATCATCAGTGAGATTAGTGCGACCACGTTTAAACTCATTAAACCAGTTGTAAACAGTCGCACGAGATGGGGCTTCGTCGTGAAAGGCCAATCGTAGTCTATCATAACTTTCTTGTTGACTTAAATGACATCGAAAGTCATAAAAAATCATTGCACGAAAATTTTCTCGTGTTAAATTCATTTTGACGTGACACAGACAATTTTCAATTTGCCGCCAAGTCGTAAAACAAATGACAAATGAATGAAATATATACTCAGTAATATTGGCAAAGAGTTCTATTTTCAAATTTTAGAATATTTTTTTTATTATATTGTTTATAAGTGGCCAGTTCTAAGAACTTTCAGTTTGACCCTCGTACTTAATTAAACTAACTACTACTTAACTAACTTAAACTTATATTTATTTATGATCAATTAGATCACCACCAAAGTTACATTAAAACCTACTACAGGGTACGTATCAAATAAGTAGAGTAGGCCATGAGGCCGCTATATTAACATCTAAAAGAAAACTCTGTTCTGAAAATAAACTACAATTTATTATAAACATCGTCGTATAGTCGGCAGCGCGTCATGTTACTCATTTGGATTACATAACAGCTTTTATTACATAGATAATAGAGGCGGTCTCAAGGTCAAAGCGGGTTAATCTGACGTGCGGCCGTAAGTTCATTCAGTGATATGTACGAGTACATCTATCAGAAATCTATTTAGTATCGCTTCTACACCTAAACGAAGTAGGGTTGGTCATGTAGCCCGGTCTTAAAGAAAACTCAGT
Source organism: Pyrausta nigrata (assembly GCA_949316185.1). NCBI lineage: Eukaryota > Metazoa > Arthropoda > Insecta > Lepidoptera > Crambidae > Pyrausta > Pyrausta nigrata. The sequence goes on along the minus strand of OX438950.1, from coordinate 1,843,165 downwards.
TCTAAAAATAAGCCATAATTTATTACAAACATTTGAACAATGTACATCAGTGCACTCGATTCCAATGTGCCCTGTCTCAATTTTAATTTAAGGTCTCTCTTTCTCTCCAAAAGAAACTTAAAGAGACGGACTATAATAATTTCAAAACGTCAAATTAAGTTATTCTATTCCTACTGTTTCATATACAAGTTTTTGCGTGTTCCCGTCTAACTTTAGTCGTCATCAAATGGCATCCTTACAAAATTGACTATGCATTCAGTAGTTTTCGTACAGTCAATTCGTACAAATCTATTTAGTCTGACGTTTCTAAATTGTTATAGTCTTTTCGTTTGTTTGGCAGAGAAAGAGGGAGATTGAACTTAAATTTAATCTTTGACAGCACATTGAAATCGAGCCTAGTGTACATCTATCTACAGGGTGTCCGGGTTTAGACTAGCGATAATTTGAGGGCGTTTTATGTATCAAATTTTTAAAATGAAAAAATTTTTTTGTATTTTTTTTTTAAATTTTAGAATACATAATTGCATTTTTGTATTTAGTTTTGTAGTTCTTAGGTTTTTTTTCGTTAGAACCCAAAATGGGGGTTTTTTGTCGATAATATTTGATGAACTCATAAATTATCGCTAGTCTAAACCCGGACACCCTGTATAAGTAGGCTTATCAGCAGTTACTTTTACACCTTAACAAAGTAGGGTAATTCGTGCAACCCGGCGGGGTACCGACGCAGCCAGTCGCCGCCGGAGACTCCCCGCGCACCTCACCTCAACACATGCTATCTCTTTCACTCAACCCACCGGCATGCAGCTGATTGGGCCTTAAAAGGTAGTCTACCATAATACTACCTTAGTCACAGAATAAGTACTAGTACTTCGTACAGAAGTATGACTTAGCAATTGTATTCAAATAAATGTCTACTCAATGTCGTCAACAATATGGCGTAATTTAGTTCGCCTCAGAGTCAAGCACATTTTCGTGTAGACACCTACAAAAATCCATTGCAAGATAATTTCATACTATTGCTCTGGAATATGATTCATAATACACTAAACCTATTCAGTGACGTAATATCACGCGACGCGATAGGGTTACTACGAAAAGCTTCTAACGCCATCTAGCGCCTCTTTCTAGTACTTTATTCATTCTCGTCCAGCCAGCAACGTAGCCGCGCGGCCGCCGGTGAATAAAACGCGCGAGCGTGTCACTGGCCGGTAGCGACACGCAACTTGTTTTAGCCCCTAAGTAAGGGTCGCCGCGCGTAGGTACGTTTTTGCTACCTACGCGGGGAGATACACAGGCCTGCCTTAGTCTACTGGTAGGCTACCTAACGCTCTGATAGGCTACGGTCGAATTACAACTCTAATTTAGTCCGCCATTTGTACATTGTTTTTAATTTGTGCAGAAATGTATAAATAAATAAATAAACTCTAGTCTTTAAAAAACAAAGTAAATATTAGCTAAAATTTATTACAAACATTGTTAACATACATCTATCAATCAGCTTCTTAGTATCACTTCAACATGTGCTGCTACACCTTTACAAAGTAGGGTAGGTCGTGCAACCCGGCGGGGTACCGACGCAGCCAGTCGCCGCCGGCGTGTTGGCGCGCGGGGTCGCCTCCCGCCAGCCACCGGCCCGCCGGCAGGTACACGTCTCGCTCGCGCGCGCCTTTCTCTATCACCGGCGCCACTAGGATCGTCTCGCCGAGCATGTATTCTGGGAAAGTGTATAAAAAAACAAACTATGGTGATTTCAAAACCCTTTTGAGATTTTATGCCCATAAACACTATACAGTTACTTATACCACTTAAAATTGAAAAAATCTTTTTACGAAAATACGGAGTAAATTTTAATCTTCCACACGCTCCGTAAACCGAAATATTATGACGTTACTATTTGCATGTGTGAGAGTTTTCCTGTAAATATATGAGAAAGTTGTCATAGGCATGCTTATGACGTCACAAGTTAAAAATTTTAATAATTAATTACAAAATAACTACTGAATAAAATGTCAAAATACTCAAATTACTTGCTAAAAGTCTTTACTGCAAGAAAAAAATACCTTAAATTTACTTAACATACCGAATTAGGCAAAGAGCTTGTAATTATTTTTATAACTAGCAATTTGTTGCAAGTTTGTACGAAATTAAATTAAATTTCGCTTACAAAAATTGATCGACTGTGTCATCCGGTGGAAGTCGAACCCACGACCCTTCGCTATCTTTTTTTTTCTAACAAACACCAATTACCTAGCCCCACACTAAGCGTCAGCTTTTGCTATGGTGACTAGGATAACTGATAGAAATACTTAAATACATATAGACAGCCATGACTTAGGTATGCTCGTGCTCATCACACAAACATTTGCCCCTTGCGGGATTCGAACCTGCAACCGCCTGGTTTAGAAGTCCGGTGCGCGAACGACTACACCAAGACGGTCTTCAAATATCTGGTTTAACACTGAACACTAAATTAGTTTAAAATTTGTAAAGAAATATAATCAGAGTTTACAGTATACTGTAAACTGTAAACTTGATTATGCAACAATATGTAAAAATAAGTTATCTTTTTAGCACGCTAGAATCACTTTTTGGATTGCAATCTAGAAAATAATATAAATTTAAAAATTGACTGAATGCTTCTTTATATGATTGTACTCTGTATGTGTTTTCTTAAATAAAAAAAATCCGGGTGAAGGTAAGAACCAACTGAGTCCCACCAGATGACACATTCGATCAATTTTTGTAAGCGAAATTTAATTTTATAGACAATGAGAGTTAAGTTTGGGAAACTAAGGTATTATTTTTGTGCCGATGGGATAAAGTGGATTGCACAAGACCGCGACGAATGGCTAGATTGAAGGAAGTATAATTAAGTCTCGTTCTGTCACTTTCTTTGTCAATGAAACAGAAAGGGATGACATGAGACTTAATAAAAGATTAACTTTAATTGACGTCTCTGAGTACGGCAGTAAGAGAGATATCCACAGTATATTATCTTTTTGCCTGTAAACTGAGCTAAATGTTGTCGAAAGCAAAAGCCACTGAAATTCACGAGTCATGAATACTGATATATTCATGACGTAAACATAAGCTTGGGATCAAAAGTCTAAGTGCCTTCTAACGAAAAATGTATCTACGAAGTTAAGGTATAGTATTTTTGCCGATCTCATCAACTTACTTATAATCATTCCTTGAGCTGATTTTCTATGTTGAATAATCTGACTTTATAAAAAAACTTATTCTGGTCTGAAACCTTCAAAAGGCTTGTTGAGATGATGACCTAATATTATTAATGTGGCTCTAAAATAAACCATTTATTAAATATTTAAAGTAGCCTGTTTGCCAGCCTGCCATGGCAGCTTTTACAACCAATTTGTGCTTTGAGGTAAGCACCTCAACAGGTGGCGCAGTGGCGGTAGCGCTTTAGTAGTGATACCAAAGTTAAGCAACCCACGGCGCGGTCGTGATTGGAAGGGTGACCATTCCGACCATTTAAGTGTCGTCCATGACAAGCATCTTCGTGCTTCGAAAGGCACGTTAAGCAGTTGGTCCCGGCTAATATCTGTTGATATAAGTCGTTAAGCCTAGCCAGAGGCCATAGGGCAGCTTGATAACATCTAACAGTAAGGTTGATCACTTGCCTTACAGACACCCCTCCACCAATCCGCACTGAGCCTGCGTGGTTATAGTTATTGAGGTTAGGCCTTTGCCCAAGTTATTTAGGTCAGGCCATTGCCCAGCAGTGGGATCTACAAGGTGTTATTAAAATAACGCAAAACCCCATAGCGGCCGATACTGATGCTCAAATACAACAACTTTTTCTATGGGACCAACATCGAAATCGCAAAAAATAATTTTGCTTTCCCATACTAAAACGCAACCAGCTGACATCAGTTTGTATGGAGAAGTTTTTTTTTTGAGATTTCAATGTTGATCCTTTACTAAAAGTTGTAAGAGGTTTTGCGTTATTTCAATAACACCTTGTATATAGACTAACTTTACTTTTACTTTACGTTTTCGTGCGTTAATAGTATTACTCAAACTATCTTTGATGCTTACGGTCAGAAATGTCATAGGCCTCTGTGTCGTTCGGCGCGATCCACCACACGGGCGGGTTGACGGGCGCGCCGCTCGCGACGGCGGCTGCGCACGCGGCGACGATCTGCGGCGCGTACTGCGCGTGCAACTCTACGTACTTCTTGCTGATCTCGATCGTCTGGGGATGGATTTTGACTATTAGAAGTGTAAAACCATATCTTGTGAAGTCAGTAGTAAATCTTACCTTGGAAGATAGTAACTAAAATAAAAAAAATACTTTTATTCCAGACTAATTGTGTCCAATATGTTAGTAACAAAAATATACTTACGAACTATGTTAGTAAGGTGGTTGGTCAGGATCAGCGCTTGAACGTTAAATTGTTTCAATACAACTGTTACAATGTTTGATTCAGTAGGACCTAGCAAAAAACACTTCAAAAGTTTATCGCGACAACAAATTACGGTAAAATTGTGTATCTTGTACTCTGACAATGAAGAATCTCTCGAGAACTATGTTTTCAAAACGGGTTTAATCAACCCCTGGTATACTCTTGAATAAAATATAGTTAAATATCAGATCTTGGCTACTGCTGTATTACGCAATGGGGTTCCTTGTAACTCCAGGAGTTCGTTATATTATTAGATGCTATTGTGTTAGTATACTGTTGTAAATAAATATTCCATTAAAAATCTTTGCCCGTCTTCAGATGAAGCTCGAACCCATGACCCTTCTCTAACCGGGCATTCGCTCTCCCAACTGAGCTACCGAGGCCGTTAGTCACTCGACAAATTTTTATGGGGGCTCGCTGTGTCAGGGAACCAGCGAAGTCTTCTTGGTTCCCACCACCTTCAGCCTGTCATTTGATGCAAAAGTTTATCACGTAAGTTTATATATTTTACCTCATTATCAAAGTCCCAGGGCACGTAAGAGAACTGCATACTAGGCATAAAGGTGTTAGCCTGCAGCCACCGTATGAACAGTTCCTTGCTTGGTGGCTCATTGTACCCGTTCCCTCCGATCATGTCGGGCAGCACCAGAGGGTAGCCGTTCATGTTCATCTGCAGGAGAGTGGTGATGAGGGTCGGAAGACCGTTCTCAAAGGTCCAGTACGTGTCCTTGTCAATCATTCGGATGAAGATCGGCAAGTTCTGGGTTCTGGAATGTGAAAGAAGTGTCAGGAGAGAGGTAGAGTCGGGTGGTCGTGGCTACTTCATATTAGAAAATTGGAAGAGTGACACTGAGATGGTTTCAGCACATAGATAGGCTTAAAATGGAGCACGCAGTTAGATATTTAAAGTCCGAATACACAGTCAGTATTTGTCGTCAGTTGTTGTCCCGATAATGATCCCAAATATGACAAAATACTTTTTATTTTATTATTACCTGTATCCTGATCTGACCTCCACCATAGGCCCGAACGTTGATACTGCTCGCACGTAGTCGGCAGTTATAACTCCTGGCTGGTCTCTGATGTCACCTTGCAGAAGTGGTATCTAGAAAATGACAAAACATGAGGATATTATGATCCGTAGCATTTTTAACAAAAATCTAGCGTTAAACTTGTAGGAGTGTTCTAAAACATATCAGAGCTCGGAACCAGGTTGGTGGTGTTAACAACCCCGTACCTCGGAAAGCACAAGTCCTGGGGCCTGATCGGTCGTGTTGGATTGCCGACCTATCGAACAGTGAAAGAACAGAGACTGCACCTTTGTGTTGCCACAGAATAAATTGGTATTGCGGACGTGCGTCCACCAAAGTCAAAGTCAAAGTCAAAAATTCTTTATTCAATTTAGGACACAAAATGCCACTTATGAACGTCAAAATATCAATCAATTATGGCCCATATGGGGCAGAACATGTCTCCTTATCATTTGGGCCCTACTAGCGCTTCGAGACAAGACACAGACAATCTGGCAAGTGCTGAGAAGAAACGCCGGAACAAACTCAGTCACCACTAGCTGTCACAAAAATAAAACAAATCAAAATAAACAGGTAGGTACATCAGTTTGGTGCAGGCTGGACTGTCCATACATTCTCGTCATTAAGATAGTCTTGAATTTTATAATACCCCTTCGACATTAGGGTAGTTTTGACATGTAACTTAAATTTATTAATAGGTAGTTCGATAACATTATGATGTATTTTATTGAAAAATTTGACACAATTTCCCAAGAATGAATTAATTGTTTTGACTAATCTGAAGTTTGGAATGACAAGTTTGTTTTTATTTCTTGTGTTATACGAATGAATATCACTTTTTTTTATAACAAGATCTAAATTTTTGCGTACGTACATTATATTATCAAATATGTATTGAGAAGCGACAGTGAGGATGTTAATTTCTTTAAAGAATTCTCTCAGGGATTTGCGGGGACTAAGTTTGTAAATGACACGAATGGCTCTTTTCTGTAAAATAAAGATGGTATCTATGTCCGCAGCAGAACCCCACAAGAGAAGACCATAAGACATTATACTGTGAAAGTAACTAAAATACACAAGCCTTGCTGTTGGTGTACCAGTACTGGTGCACTGTAATCTCTGGCGCAGTTGGTTAATATCTTTGAGATCTCCGTGGCCGAAATTCAGCTAGGAGGACAGTATTATTGTTCAAACCTGTGGTGACCAGCTGGATTCTCCAGCGTCGAACTTGAAGCTGTCAAGTCCCGTCGTATCCTTGAGTGTCTGCAGGCGTTCCATGTACCACTCCCGAGCGTCCGGCTTAGTGAAGTCGATGTAGGCCGTCGTCGTCTCATTATCGTTCCACCAGCTCGTCTCCACTGACCCGTACTCAGAGGAGACCAGGTACCTGGAGAGTAAATTAATAAAATATGGAACAACAACACGTAGCAAGTTGCTGAAACACTTGTTTTATGGAAATCAGAAACAATAGTGATACCACAACTAATAAAATGTGGCTTTCAATATTACCCTGACCGGGAAATAGACCACAGAGATGGTGACACCACAAAATATATCGAGAGGTTACACCATAAAAACCGGCATTCTTGCAAGACGACCACGGAGGTCGTCTAAATCTTCGTTATATTCACAATCTATCAATTCACGGGTTTTTCTGTCTTGGAATAACTCAGACACAGCTCCGGAGTCAGGAAGTTGGTGGTGTTAGCACCCCCGTGCCTCGGAAAGCACGTTAAGCCGTTGGTCCTGCGCCTGATCTCTCTACGGTCATGTCGGACTGCCGAATTATGAGAGTGAAGAAACAGAGAGTGCACCTGTGTATTGCGCACACACTTGTGCACTATAATATCTCCCACGCAGTCGGCTAATACGTTTTGAGATTGGCCCGCTGTAGTCGAAATTCGGCTAGGAGGATTATATATTCACAAAATAGGGATATGAATGCAGGTTACTTGCGATCGGTCACTTTGGGAATAGGGGATCTTTACCTATGTTCAGCTGGTTCAGCGTAAGCATCATTTGAAATAAGTTAAGATACTTGTTTACTTACCCTTTTGCTTTAGCCTCAGAATACCAAGGTTCGCAGCCTTTGTTGATAAAAGGATGTGTCCAAATCGTCACACGAAAACCTTTTTCTTTCAACTTTTGCACTGTGCTCTTCATATTGGGAAACCTATCCCTATCAATGGTCTGAGAACCGTAGCATGTCTCCCATAGATCATCGATTTCCAATTGGCTGTTTGGGAAACCGTATTTCTTGATTTCATCAGCAAACTTTAGCACCACATCGTGATCAACATCTCTTTTGTACCTGGCCCAAGTAGACCAGATGGGGTACGTTATCATTCTCTCATCTGGAATACCCGTGGGTTTCTCCAGATATCTTTCGACGGCATACTCATGTGCTTTCCGAACGTCTTCGAATATCCCAATAGCATATATCAGGTCGTTGCGATCTCGCTTGCTGGAGTACGGTGCTTTGACCTGTGCTTTGAAGCAAGCAGCATTTTTGTCCTGGTTGTTCTGGTCGACGAAGAGAGGGACTTTTTTGTCGAAATAGTAGAAAACGCCAGCTGAACTCAGCCAGTAGGGTTCGGCCACGCCACAGTTGTCGGCCTCTTTGGTGACGTATGAGTAGTCGGGTAGTATCAGCCGCTCGATGGGCCAGTACTGACGTTTCTGTTGTGGACCCCCGTACCATTTGTTGGTGCCTGAAAGAACATATTTATCAAATGAATCTCATACTCTTTATATTATTTACTATAGCCATCTAGATTACATTCCGATTCATATCTAACAGCACAACACAATGTGCCCTTTTCACAAGCACAGTGCTTTAAAGAATATGACTTGCGAATGCGCGACAGCCCAATTACCAAAGCGTATTCAGAATACGATAATTGGACTGCCTCGTTGGTCTAGCTGTCCGTACGCTGTCATCTATCCTTTAGGCTGGTCCCGGGTGTGAATCTCGGGTCGGGCCAAAATTTGTTACGGCAGTTTTCTGTCCTGAAATAACTCAAAAACAGCTCCGAAGTCAGAAACTTGGTGGTGTTAAAACCCCCAAGCCTCGGAAAGCACGGCAAATTCAAATTCAAAATTGAAAAGATTTGTTTCCGACAAAGTCCATACCACAATACAATACAGTTGAGTCAGTAACACCAATAGCACTACACAAATAAAATAAAAAAGTTAAGCCGTTAGTCCTGCGATCTATCTCGGTCATGTCGGATTGCGGTCTTATCGAACTATGAAAGTAAAGAAACGGACAGTGCACTGTAGTTTCTTATGCGTACCTGGTTGATCTCTGTTAGGATTGGTTGCCATAGTCAAAATTTCGGTAGAAGAATGTAATTACTACTTAGATTGTTTAAACTTACCCAAGTTGACGCAGTCTTCGAGCTTTACAGTCTTCGGCGCCTCCCAAGTGAGTGTGAGGACCTGTCCGCTCTTCTCCCCAGCGATGTCCTCCGCGCTGATCCGCACGGTCGTGTCGTTCGAGTACTGGATGACGACGTCGCCATCTTGGACGACGTCTTTGATCGCGCCCGCGTGCCGTCCGATCACGGTGATCACTTCTGATATGTCATCTAAAAATCAAGTGAAAATCAATGGGCCTGACTCCCAAGAGCGTAAATTTACTAAAAAAACATACTACAACCCCGTTATTACAAAAACTTAGTACCGGGTTTAAGCCAGCAGGACTAAGCTGTTAGCTAGCCAGTTAGCTAGCCAGTTAGAAACGCTTTTCTCTATTAGGTTATGTCACGAATGTGCCATACATTCCTCTGTTGTCGGCTAATATTTAGACCTATTTTACACCTGGTCTAATTTTTTTGTAATAACACCGCAATAGTTTTGAGACGTCGATTTTATTGAATCTTTATTTATGGGTACACACTTGTAATTAAAAGACTTGTAGCCTTTGTGAAATAGGGCCCTGGCCATGCGGTAGATTGCCTTTGCGATAGACTGATCAAAAGTCTGCTGAGGGCGGCCATTTCATGAGCCCACCAGGATGACTGCCTACAGTTTAAGATTTCGAGATATTGTATGTATGAAAACACCGCACCTCTCTTCTTTGCTTTGGTAAAATTCGGGCCTTAAGGCGGTCGTGTGTAGGATAATTTCGTCGAGAGTGTACCAACTAAGAATATACAGTAAAGTAAGTAAAGTTAGCCTATATACATCGCACTGCTGGGCAAAGGCCTCACCTAACTATGAGGAGGTATAAGCCATACTCCACCACGTGGGCTTAGTGCGGATCGGTGGAAAGTTTGTCTGTAAGGCAAGTGACCAACCTTACTGTCAGATGTTATAAAGCCGCCCTAGGGTCTCTGATTAGGCTTTACGACTAATATCAACAGATATCAGCCGGGACCAACTGCTCAACGTGCCTTCCGAAGCACGGAGATGCTTGTCATGGCCGTCATTTAAATGGTCGGAATGGTTACCCATCCAATCACGACCGCGCTGTGGGTTGATTAACTTTTGTATCACTACCAAAGCACTGCCGCCACTGCGCCACAAGCACCATAAGTACAAAACTATAGGGTTGTAACAAACTTACTCCGCTCAAGCACGATATTGAGACCTCCGTAAGGGTTATCCTGCAGCTTGGCTTTGACCCCTGGCGAGTCGAGCAGTGTGAGGTCCACTGCATTCGCAGACGCCGCTAAGGCGAGCGTTATTGAAACTGTAATTAAACGTACATAAATTAAATTGAACTGTAGGCACGTCTTCCGTAGAAATGGGTAAGAAAATTATATACCAGCAGTTCCCCGCGACTTCGGCCGCGCCACATTCGGATTTTCCATACAAACTTCCATCCCTCATTTCACCCCCCTGATGTTTTTATAACGCGAAAAATGTCTTTGCCCTTCCCAGGGTCTCAAACTATCTCTATACCTGTCTTTTGAATCGGTCCAGTAGTTTCGGACCCTATTCAATACAAACAATCAACCACATCGAGGTAAACATTATGACATCTTATGCCGTTGTAATTGGGGCGATTTTGCAGTGAGAATAGATAGTTTGATGTGCTGGCCGCTGTACTACATTATCATGCGATTTATAGACCGTCTTTCATGATTCTATTGGACCCATAGTTTTGCGTGGCCCACGTAGGACGTATTACATTCTTATCGTGACGATTAAAATCTGCAACGTCTTACGAAAACGTAACCATTATTATCTTCCTTGTCATATTTTGCCTTCGGAATCGAACTTAGGACTTTGTAGTCAGTGAGCCCAGTTCACGAATCACAAGATTTATTTAAAAGCCAGTGATTTAAAAAGAAACCTAGACGTGTCATTCTACTGCGCGGTGATTCGAATTTGATGCGCAGAGCACACGTTCGTTTACGTGTCAAATGTCACACGTGTACGAAATTTGAAAGCAAAATTTAGCAATTTGTTCAATTTTGCTTTCAAATTTCGTAAAAGCAATTTGTTTGTTTGACGCAAGCCATTCCTTTCATAATGACACATCTACCACTTTTACACTATCATTGTTGATAGCAATACCAAACTAAATGTTTCTTCTGAAACTATCATTCACCCTCTCTTCTATTCAATTATGTTAAGCTAATTGTTACCGCAACAAATTTCCCAGGATTGTATCCGTATACATTGAAATAGATCTATCTGAAATTGCACGAGTCCATACTCTATAATTAAAATAATAACCAATGTTTGAGGCCTATTACATCTGCGTCAATAGTTTTTCTGCATCAATCAGTCTTACTTAATGATAATGGCTGGCTCATTGTCCTCAAAGATCAGGACATTTGTTTATCAGAGTTATAAGTTATAATGTATTTGCATGTAGGAAAGTTTTCTTAGACCTACTGCGACTAAGACTTAAAAGAAATTCTAGAATGTTTAGGATGATTTTTTGACTTCCTATAGGAAAAAACCAATCTGGATTTAGATAAACAGTCTGGATCTGGATTAGACGGTATATTATAAAGATGAATTGGAAACTCATAACATCTACGACAATATATTACCTACAATACTGAATTATGATAATTTTTCTTTTCAAACCAATCGTAATTAGGTCAATTTTTATGCCCGATTGTACCGAAAAATCTGGCTCGTCTGAGCTTACTAATATAAAAAAGAATAAATTTGAAGTTGTATTGGTAATTTCTGAAAATCATTTGCTTTTATATAACATTAGTCGTAAAAAGAGACTTCCCAACGCTTAAAATAAATTTAATTTGCCGAGAGATCTCTGAGGACTTAAGATAGATCTCTGGTTAGGTTAATATAGAAATCCATATTTTCTATATTGTCTCCAATCTGGGTCTTGTGTTAGTGTCACCGCCGTTGTTACTGATTTCCATAGCACACGTGCTTTAGCTACTTAGCACTTTGGGCACATTTGGAATCAGAGCAATGTAATGTTGTCCTATAAATTATTTTTATTCTATCGGACTGCTATGTCTGTCTTTGCTGTGTAAGCAGGCTTGATTCTCAACAGGACTCTCTAAGACGTATTTAAACTTTTTAGTTAATTAAATGTTTTTTTTTCGGTGAATAAGCAAAAGGAGACAGCCTTATTACAATGATTAAGAATCTCAAAATAATAAATAATTGTTGTAAGTGTTATAATAAGCATCACTTTGCAATCTTAAGATTACATATTGCATTTTATAATGAAGAACAAGGGTTCGGCTTTCTGTCACCATAGACGGTATTTTTTTTTATGTGCAATCCAGTCAAACTAATGCTATTAGATCCAGAGATTACTAAATCCATAGACAATTTAGTAGGGATATCAAACGATTGGTTCCCGACCTGTGCACTACTAAGTTTGTACAAAACTTAAGGAGCTAGTCTTTTCGTTGATATCTAACCTAACCTAACGGGAAAGGAAGACCTCGCGAGGAAACCTGAACACTATTGGTTGCGTTGGTGGCTAGGGGGTGAAATGGAAAAGCAATGGCCAAAATCCTGGCCACATCATTATAAATCGTCCCAAACAGTTGAGTGTTTCTTTCATTTTGTTTCATTTAATTTCAGCCCGATCACGATTATAATAAGACGGATATAATTGCGAAAAATACCGGAAGAGACAGATCTAATTTATTTGCTATGTTTCTTTTGGCTTCTGCAGGCAGAGAAAGAGACAGATGAACTTGAAATTGGTCTTAAAGAGTGCTGTCGAGAATAAGCCCTAAAGTGGCTTCAAAACGTAAACAACACCTTTACATAATTCTAATTTATTAATAAAGCACTTGTCTGTCACACAATTCTGACTAAAGGCGCTCTATGGAACTAACCTAAGACCCAATGTCCCATTGTGTCGTGATTTCGCATATGGATATGGGTTTTTAGCGGTTTCATGAATGAAAATTTAAACGATACAAAAATGTGTTTTCGTCCTTTTCGTCTTTGTGAACTGAGTAACATAATAAAAGATAAGGCTCCATTTTAGCACCGGCAAACATAATAAACAATATTTAACATGCAAAGAGCGCAAAGTTGGACCAAACTTCACGTGGATTTTCTGTCAAACCAAATTCATCTAATCGAGTTTCGAGATCCATATATTATCTTAACCATGTCCTGAAGTTTCTAGTAGTTAAATTTAATTAAAACTTATGTATTTCGGACCGTGATCCATATAGGATTTATTAACAATTTTCCTTTTAATATAAATCTTTTCTCTGTATTATATTAGTGTAGATGTAATATAGGTATGAAACGCTCACGGTCGAATTTTCATTATAAAATTAACTTTTTCAACAGGGGTACTCCTTGACTGATTTTCTCATAGGTGCAAGGCATCGGACAATATTATGAGTTTCGCCTTATAGTCAGAGAGTGCTCTATCGGGAATCAGGCCTATCATCGTATCGTATAATGTACTTTATTATCACACTAATAACTTAGAGCTATCTACTCACATATGAGTGACATGTCCACCGCGGTCAGAGCCGGACTGCGGAGCCAACTAAGAACTCCCTTGTTATGTTTCCTGCAAACTGATTATCACACCTCTTAACTGTCGCAAGCTGATAAAGGAGACTATTCACTGTAATAAGTTTTCTGGTAAACATCCTGTTTTTGGTGTTTTTGTCCTTATACAATCTTGAACACCTATTTTTGGAACGTAGAACGTATTGATCTATGCGTAAGACATAAAAGATTTTGCATTTATCTTTCGTTTGGTGATGGAATGAAACTTGTTTTCCAGAATATTCGTTTCTTTTTTAAACTGGGTTTTGAGCTGGTTTAATTATGAATAAGTTCTCCAAATATTCAGTTATTATAGTTAACGCCTTACATAGGCTTAAAAATTCAAAGTTACTTCAAAGTCAAGTCTTTTTTTATCTCTTAAACTTACTGAAAAAGTTACAACCAATCCAAAATGGCCGAAGATTTTTTATCGCTGCGGAAAAAGGACTTCAATCTTACTACTTACTATTAATCTGCACCCTTATTCACAAACGTCGGAAAAGTTTCCGTGTCGGATCCTTTCTGAATTCAAATGTCAAACAATATATTATTGTAAACAATATATTATTAAATATATTTAGATTTAGTGCAATAATATATTTAGATTGCAAAGTGAATGCTTATCACTTAAAACAATAATTTGTCAAACAATATTTTCCAAACGGAGTTTTCGAAAGCTAATGTCATTTGTGCATAAAGGATTTGCATAGTAGTTTCTGACGTTTGTGAATACAGACTCGTCGGAAACTACAGATTTTGAATACGAGAGGCAGGTTTCCGAAGACGTTCAAAAAATGCGATTCTAAAACGCCGGAATTGATAACTTTTACGTTTCCAATTTTTCATTAGCCACAAATGACATAAGCTTTCGAAAATTCCGTTCGGAAAGAATGTTTGAAACTCGAATACGGAATGGATCCGACACAGAAACTTTCTGAGTGTTTGTGAATCAGGGTGCTCGCTGCGTGTATAAAATCTCTCTAAAACTACGTCACAATTGAGTCACACAGCTCACAGGCTGGAATCTAGAAACAATGGTTGATAAAAAATTATAAAACCGGCGCAATCTACTCGCGCGGAAGAATCTTGAGTGGCGCCTGCGAGTGGTACTCGATTTGTAAACAAATTGTTGACTTAAGTGTTACGTTATTTTGTTATTGTGTGTCAAATAATTAAGTCATGCATTCACGTCAAAAGCTTGACTTGAAAGTCAAGTGTGACGTTGCCATTTCCATCTGGTAGTGTTTTTCAGGGGTATCCGATCATAGGAATCAGCATTTGTACGAGTATTCAGCATTTGTTTAATAGGTATTAATAATGTGTGAAAGTTTCGTTATTTGCCTTATCACACTTAAGTTTGTTTTGCGAGAGGTATGCATGCAATGAAAGGTGGTGGTATGAATGGAAAACATTTGCTCACAGGGATTCTTAGGGTTTATCTTCTGTTTTTTCTAGATTTCAAATTTTCTTACAGCGCAAGCTTGGGTTCGATGGTTGTTATCGATTTTATTTATCCTGTCTTAGTTATGTTTAAAATATTTTATTTGGTTTATTTATTTTGTCACCGCGGTCAAATGCCAATTAATTGTTTTTTTTAACCTTTATCATCCCACTTCTGAGCACAGGTCTCTCCCATGCAATCCATCGCCAGCATCTGCCATCTTGCTGAAATTACGGTTTTTTTCAATTCGTTTGGAGTCGAATGCCAATTCGTTTATTTATAACCAGTTTCCTTTAACATTTGATAATATTCTCATGCATAACCCCAGGTTTTAACTACAGACTCGCAACGCCATCTTAGATTTGAATCCCAGATTCAGTATTGTCCTGAAGCGTTAATTGGAATCGTTAAGTTATTAATTGACACGGATGTACTTAACATGAATAATGCACAAGTTACGGTGCGCCGGAAACGGAAATTGGCGACAAAAACACGATCTAAAGTGTGATTATGTTGACTTGTTTAAATACTGAACTAAGTAGATGGACGTCGTTGTGTTGTCGACAATTTCTTTAGGGATTATAAAGAAAGAAATTAGTATTCAGACAGACTTACTAAGACACAGCGTAGTGTAATAAGAGCTAGCCTGTAAGTCTGTCTGCATTGACATGGCATTGACTGTCTTAGTAAGACTGCCTGAATAATGTGACTATTAACCCCCTTAATTAGATCCAGATAAATAAATATATTGTTTCAACAAACACACCAATTTCCTCAAACTAAGCGTGAGCTTGTGCGATGGAGACTAGGATAACGGATAGACATACTTATATACATTAAACATCCATGGTCTTAGGTACAAAAATAAATGAAATAAATTCTCGTGCTCATTACACAAACATTTGCCCCTTACGGAAAATAGAGGTTTATTTCGTCAGAACCTGGTCTAATGGCATTTAGTGAAACTTTTTGCCACTAGGACTTTTAAGACTAATTCGACCTTCCTAAACACCACTTTTTCACCTCCAGCGAGCAGCCGATCGCTCATAATAGGCAGTTATTCGACTACGCGGTGTTCAGACAGTCTTACTAAGACTCAGCGCAGTGTAATATGAGTCTGTCTGCCCCATCTCCCTCTTACACAGTATGAAAGAGCGAGATGGGAGATAGACTATCTCAGTAAGACTTTCTGAATACTGAGTAGTCTGATAACCCCTTCACTCTTATTACACTACGCTGAGACTCAATAAGACCATCTGAATACCGTTTAGAATTAGATAACTCCCTCAATCGCAAGATGGACAGTACAACACTGTGTGTACACAATACACAAGCGTCAAAATGGGGTCTGATTTAGGGAGAGAAATTATCGAAAACTTTACTCATAGACCGCGGCGTGCACCCAGCGTGCGCGCGGCGTTCACGCTGCAGACACGCGGCACGCTCTGGTAAAACGCAGCGCGCCCGCTCTGGTAAAACGCAGCGCGCCCGCTGCGTTGTCGCGGCGAACGCGTCGGGAGTACGCTCAAAGAACGCGCACGCCTTATGTGCGGTCAGCCATAATAATAATAATAACAATCATAAATAGAAGACTGCTTCGTCGGTCTAGTGGTCAGCACGCTGTTATTTTGTTAATCAGAGTAAAACACATTACAATATAATGTTCAATAGATAATAGTCTAGAAAAAACGCGAAGGTTTATGATTAAGCAATTAAGGGGAAAGACCAGGCGCCATTTCTCCATACAAACTAAGATACAAACGTATCCCCTGTTTTCGCCCTGGATAATGACTAAAGGTAAAATATTTTTTCACCATAAAATTAACGTTTACCACAGCTATGCTCCTATTTTCGTTTGTTTTTTTATATGCGAATTAACAAAAGAAATCATCATCATTCGCTTGCCCTGTTCCCATTATATTTGGGGTCGGCGCAGTATGTTTTTCTCTTCCATACAATCCTATCACTCGTCATTGACTCATCCACTCCTTTCACAATCATATCATGCTTTATACAGTCCATCCATCTCTTTCTAGGTCGGCCTCTTCCCTTCCATCCACTAACATTCATACTCATCACTCTTTTTGTCACATGATTCTCCTCTCTTCTCATCACGTGTCCATACCAAGATAAACGGTTTCCCGTCATCTTTTCTGTCACAGGCGCCACTTGCAAACTTCCCCTTATAATTAACAAAAGAAATATGAGCCTTCAAAAACTAAGAAAATTGCCATATTTCAACCTCAACTTTCAGACGCTTGCCAAAAAAATGTACGCAAATAAACACTAGAACTAAAACATAAACATATGATCTCTTCTCTTCGGTCATTTGTGCCAAGTTAAGGTTTTGATTAGTCGTATATACTAGTAGTTTTTTAATTTTTTTAACACTCACATTGTTTATTATATTTTTATAACTAACTAAATTTTGCAAGTTTTTACGAAATTAAATCAAATTTCACTTACAAAAATTAATCGACTGTGTCATCCGGTGGGACTCGTAGCAAAGGGACGTGGGTTCGAGTCCCACCGGATGACATAGTTGATTAATTTTTGTAAGTGAAATTTGATTAACTCACAGTTTTCTTTCTTCCGTGCTTCGGAAGGCACGTTAAGCAGTTGGTCCCGGCTAATATCTGTTATATTAGTCGTTAAGCCTAGTCAGAGGCCCTAGGGCGGCTTGATAACTTCTGACAGTAAGGTTTGTCACTTGCCTTACATACACCCCTCCACCAATCCGCACTGAGCCCGCGTGGTGAAGCATGGCTCGTTCCTCCTCATAGTTGAGGTGAGGCCTTTTCCCAGCAGTGGGATCTAATAGGCTGACTTTATAAGTAACCAAAAATTCGCACACAGGTAGGATTTAACACACAGATAAAAATTATAAAAACTATTAAATAGCGAAAGCGTCATCATTCAAGTTGAATTTATTCTGTAAAAGGATAACTACGTGGCCCACTGCTGTTGCAATACAGCTCGGGTAGATGTCGCTGCCGTCACAAGTTGATTGGAAAGTATCCTAGCAAAAACAACGACTTAATAATAAACTTCACAATTGCTTAGAACTTTGTAAGACCCAGGAGGATGTCCTAAGTTTTGTTTAAGATGCACGAAGCTTTGTGTCTTAGTCTTAATTGTCCTTGACTCCGAAGTACTTGCTTAGTTGTTTACTGACACTTACATTACCTATTGGTACATACTCACATAATGATACCCCTATCAATCAGAGGCGCTCTAAGAACCACTTGTAATTAGTTATTGTTTAAAACAATACATGATATAAGTGATTACATTCTTAATTACCGTGTTTACGCTATGCACTATTAGTGACAGGAACTTTCGTCTTAAAGTCAAGGTTGGTATACTTGGGCGGTAGGTAGATAACGCACTTACCTAACTAACGGATGGATAGACAGGTGCTCTACTTTGATAACGCATTGTGCGTATTTTCGCTTCTAGTCATCGCGCTCGCTCGCACTGACAGACTGGCATTAGTGACAGGGACGGCTACAGCCGAAATTAAGGTAGTCGTCTTACAGAGTGGGGCCCTAGACACCTTCCTAGTTAGGACGCGAGCTACCTAACTAGAAGGGTTGGAACCTAAGTAGTGAACTGCGATTTCATCTTCCTATTTCCTCAGTAGGATGCTACACAAATAGGATGGTGTAATAAGTGCTCAACACTATTGCACACCTTATAAGAAATAATGAAGAAATTGACACAGTACAATGCAATGTAGGCGGTCGAAGATGATGAATGGCTATGATAACGTGATAAACCGGACGCCATTCCTTTATCGAGGTTGTGAATCCGAGGTCTTGAGTCTTTTTTTCGATTGATTATTTAATTACTGTTGGCTAGCTGCACAATAGTCTCAGTTTAATGAAGGACGCGACTACTTATCAAGTGATCTACCTATGTAACTTTCTACTCGTAGCTTCACAAAATAAGAACATCAAAACGTGAAACACGGCTGAACATCATATATTTACTAACAAATTGAATACTTACAACAAAATAAAACAACCTTAATCTACCTAAAACATAGCAACAACCAGACCCATTAGGGCCACCAGAACAGAAATGGCTGGGGTTACAGCAGCATTGGGTTGCAGGGGGGATTCCCTCACGAAGAATGGTAGGGCATCCAGAGGGGCAGGGTGGGAGTGCAGCCAGATGGGTCCTTCATGAGGCTTGGAGCTATCGCCTTCTTCTAGCCAGACACCAGAAGGCAAGTATATGTCCCTAGCGCGAACACCTTCTTGGAAAACGGGGGCTACTATGATGTCTTCACCGAGCAGGAACTCTGGAATGAGAATGGTTGTTTTGTTGTAGATGTGTACTAAAGTAAAGTTAGCCTATATTGATTCAACTGCTGGGCAAAGGCCTCACCTCAAGTATGAGGAGATACCAGCCATTAGTACTAAGGTTTCCATTATTTTTTATGTACTAAGCTGCCTTCTTATGTCGTGAATTATGACGGTTTAACAATTAAACCTACCCCAGTCTCCCAGTGGTTTCCAGTTTTATTAGTATATTAGCTTTGAACCCATTTCCAATTTTTGCCGTTGTGGAAATTTCAGAAAATCCTCATTTAGGAGTAGGATAGCCCCAAATCCCTAAGGAGCCATGTCAAATTTCAGATGTGCGTGTTCTGTCTTTCATGCAGGCAGTAACAGATCACTTTTCGTTACTCTGTCTGGTACTGTCGACGCTTACCATCCCAGATGACCAAAAGCTCTTCGTCAGTAGGGTCGAGCCACCACACCGGACCGTTGACCGGGGTGCCATCGCTCACCGAAGCTTCCATGGCTGCGTATATCTTGTCCGCGTATTGGGCGTGAAGGTCGGTGTACTTCTTGCTGATTTGGACCGTCTGCAAGAGAGTAGAAGTGTTACTTAAGTCTTTGAAAGACTAGCAAATATGACTAGTATGAAATTGCATTGCAATTGAATAGTAAGAAAATATGCAAAACGTGACAATATTTAGTATCAGAGGCACAGACACTTTGGGTCGCTGAACCGTTCGGAGTGATTAAGACTAGCAAACTGGGAGTTAAAAAATGTATGTGTTACCAGACCATTACGCTTACCGTGCTAAAGGGGTAAGTCTACCTATGACTTCGTTCGATATAACGTAAACACACTGAACTTTATATGATTTACGCCTAGGTAATTTTCTTTTTTTTGTCTCATCTCAGCAATGACTGCCATAAAAATTCCTAATAACATAGCACCAGGCTAACTCACCTTATGTATTGATCATCGACTCGATTATAAAACCTAGAGTGCTGCATTTAACTGACATGGGTGATTGATTTTAATAATTATTGGCGATTAAGTCAACAATGTATCGGAACGTGTAGGGGAATTAGCAGTTGACACGTTTTTATGCGGCCCACCTGTC
The DNA here is from genome assembly GCA_949316185.1 of Pyrausta nigrata. Lineage (NCBI taxonomy): Eukaryota > Metazoa > Arthropoda > Insecta > Lepidoptera > Crambidae > Pyrausta > Pyrausta nigrata. The sequence goes on along the minus strand of OX438950.1, from coordinate 1,822,891 downwards.
TTTGTCTCGTGATGATTTCTTTCATTTTAGTCCGCGATTTCACACCCTGATCAGCACTGAAGCCAATAATAATTCCAATGTTTATAAACCGGGGGAGCTGGTGAGATAAAGTTGGGAAGACGCGGCTGGCGATGGCGAGAAGGAGGCGGCTCCGATACAGAACGAACCGGCCGACACTAGCGCGGACCACCCATCGGAGGTAGTGATGGGAGAGCTGGAGTCTCCTGCTGCGCCGGCGCCGGGCGCGTCTGCTCGGGCTCTGCGTGCGTACTACCGAGACGAGCGTTCCCGTCCGAATTTCATTATTTAAATTATTAGTTAAATAGTACATAATATGCTAGTTATATTCGGTTATAGTCCTAATGTTTGTTGTAGATTTAAGTGAAGAGAAGTGTTACAACTAGTAGCCTCCGTCTGTAGGCGAAAGTTGAATGTGTAGGTTACTAGCCCAATAAATGTCAGTCTGTTGCTAAGCCACGCTTTTTATTTATGTCCCGAAAAAAAAACTAATAATGATAATCATGACCATAATGTCATTTATACTGTGATGAATCTGCACCCTTATTCACAAACGTCGGAAAAGTTTCCGTGTCGGATCCTTTGCGAATTCATATGTCAAACATTCTTTCCGAACGGAATTTTCGAAAGGTAATGTCATTAATTTGTGCACAGTGGAAACGTCAAAGTTTTCGATTCGGACGTTTGAAATGACATTAGATTTCGCAAACTATTTGACATTTGAATTCGGTAAGGATCCGACACGAATACTTTTCCGACGTTTGTGAATAAGGGTGCTGGACAACTTAAAACATTACCACGCAAATAATGAGCCGTGGTATCACTCACCTCATTATCAAAGTTCCACGGCGCGAAAGAATACTGCATCACCGGCAAAAACGTGTTGGCCTGGACCCATCGGATGAACAGCTCCTTCGTCGGGAGATCAGCTTGCTCGTGGTCCAGGTTGTACCCGTTTCCGCCGATCATGTCGGGCAAGACCAGCGTGTAGCCGTTCAGGTTCATTTGGATGGTCGTCGTGATGATGGTAGGCAAGCCGTTGTTCATGCCCCAGATAGAGTCGCGGTCTACCATGCGAACGAAGATCGGCAGATCTTGGGTTCTGGGGATGAGGGATGATCGTTTCAATGGTATGCTTATGGCCTATTTAGTACTAACATAAGATAAGTTATGATAATAATATCCTAATATCTGTTTGTATTATCTAGTCGTTAAGCCTAGTTAGAGGCTTGATAACATCTGACAGTAGGATTTGTCACTTGCCTTACAGACACCCCTCCACCAATCCGCACTGAGCCCGCCTGGTGGAGTATGGCTTGTGCCACAGATAATATAATACTATAATATATACTTGTCAAAACAAAATAAGGGCTACGAGGTATTTTTTCATTTTGGTGTTTACACCAAATATTTTGGTGTTTACCCAATAATTTATTATTAAACATTTTCATATTGAAAGTAGTAAAATATTGAGTACACAAACTCTTTGATACCTAAACTTTTTAATATTGTAGTATTCATCTAATGCTGGCAAAAATTTTAAATACAATTTAATTTAAAATTCTTTTTGAAAATTTTGTTTCCATTTTCTTTGACATTTTGCTTTCCTTAGCTTCTTGGCTTATTAGAAATTATCAGAGTTAATTGATATCTCGGGTCAGAAAAATCTTTTGCAATATGCCACAAGCACGCAGGCGTCATATGGACTCGCTGACAGCAACCAGAGCCGTTACAATGATTAAAGAAGGTCATTCGCAGCGATCTGTGGGTTTGCAATTGGGATTTTCTCGAAGAGCTATTCAAAATCTATGGAATCGTTTTCAAGAGACCGGCAGTGTTAGAAGAAGACCTGGTTCGGGCAGAGTTCGCATTACAACAGCTCAAGAGGATCGTTACATTCGATCAAGTGCGCGCCGAGATTGCACAACAACGGCCCGCAAGCTGCCAAATCGTTTACGGCTCACAACGGGTACTCGTGTCAGTGACCAAACTATTCGTAATCGATTGCATGAAGGCCAGCAGGCATCAAGAAGGCGAGTTGTCCGTGTTCCATTAACCAGAAATCATCGTGCGAATCGTTTAAGATTTTTCCGTCAACATTTGGACTGGTACATAAACCAATGGGGCATGGTGCTCTTCACAGACGAATGCAAAGTTAAATTTTTTAACGACGATCGGCGTATTAGAGTATGGAGAAGACGCGGCGAGAGATTTTCAGAAGCCTGCATCCATGAAGTCGATCGTTTTGGTGGTCCAAATGTAATGATTTGGGGCGGGATAAGCTTACACGGCAAAAACTGAGCTCGCTATTTTAAATGAGGGTACTGTTACTGCTCAGCGGTATATTGAGGAAGTTGTCAGACCACATGTGATCCCATTTGCCCAGCGAGCGGGTCCTGGACTCATCTTGATGCAAGACAATGCTCGTGCACACACGGCTCAAGTGACTCGGTTTGTACTGGAAGCCTCTCAAATTCAAGTCTTGCCGTGGCCGGCGAACAGTTACTTAAATCCAATAGAGCCGGACTTAAATCCAATAGAGCACATGTGGGATCAGTTGAAACGAAGAGTTAGAGACGGTGATCAGGAAATCCACAACAAACAGTAACTCATCAACGCTGTCAAAAGGGCTTGGGAAGAGATTTCAATGGAAAATGTCAGGCATTTGATTGAGAGCATGCACTCCAGGCTTCAACTCCTGAAGCGAAGCAAGGGCAGCAAGCGAAGCAAGGCATACCCGTTACTAAAAGATGAGCATGAAGTATTTTTTTTGTTTTCAGTAACTTTACATTCTTTTTATTTTTAACCTTAAATTAGTTTTTTCTTTTAAAAGCAAATAAACTTTTTAATCATTATTATTGGAATAAATTTATTGGTCTACACGTTAAAAACAACATTAGTTTTCGTTATGGAGACAAAAAAAAATATAGGTATTGGTATTATTATTTTAATGGTACAGACAAAATACCTCGTGGCTCTTATTTTGTTTTGAGTAGTATATATAATATAATAGTTACTGCTTGTACCTCCTCATAGTTGAGGTGACGCGTTTGCCCAGCAGTGAGATCTATATACTATTACTTATTTTTACTTTACTTATAAGATAAGTTACTGTTACTAAAATAATGAACCATGTTGTCTGAATTTAATATACTATTGAATTTTTTTTTTAAATAATGAGAAAAGCCGCAAGTTTTCGTACTTAAAAGTATGTATAGTAGGTAGCCCCAATAGCATCCTACGTGTGATCGTTGACCGACTTAAAGATTTATTTATTTATTAAACAAACAACGTTTTACAGTGAATTTACAACAGTCCCAAAAAACTGTTTACATAGTTTGTCTGTGGGATCACGAGTCTCTAACATATCAGATCAAAACTTAAATACTAAGTTAAGTTAGCTAGAAAATACTTCTTAAGTTTTCTTTTAAAAACATTTGTATCTTGTTGATTGATTGATAGGTCCAAATTTCTGGTCAAAATTCTACCTAGAATGACAGCTCTTGTAATTTAAAAGTCTCCACAGGCAGTGTCTCGGTTGGTAACGATGAATCACTATTCATCGTAACAGTTACAACAAAATAGGCGAAGATTTTTAAAAAATTATAATTTAAAGTGAACTCTAGAGATAAGACGTAAGCACACACCTGAAACCAGCTCGAACCTCAATCATGTTGCCGAATCTTGCGCAAGTCCTTACGTATGTGTCCACTATGTGGTGGGGTTGAAAATCAAGGTCGCCCGACTGCTGTGACACCTGAAATATTCAAACCATAAAAGATAAGGCACACTTACAATGATTTTTAATAAGCCTTTTTGGATATTCTCAATATTTATTGTTATTTACCTGAGGTGCAAAGCTGCTCTCGCCAGCATCAAACTTAAAGCTGTCAATGCCGTATGTGTCAGCGAGGTCCTTGACTCTTTGGTACCACCATTCAGCTGCTGCTGGCTTAGTGAAATCAATGTAGCCTGCTTCCGTGCCGTTGTTGTTCCACCATGTCGTGTTAGGGCTTCCAGACTCATCTAGGACTAAGTAACTGGAAGAAATCAAATATTAAGAGAAAATGACGTTTTCAAGATAATTCTGTTCAACAGTTAGCAGGTCTACCGCCGATTGCTTTGAAATTGAAACAGTTAAAGCTCTCAGGAAAGCAAAATTTACGCCTGGCAAGCAATAATATCTTCAAAAATAATAAGAAAATGTCAATACATGTGTCATTGCTTTTAAATTGCAATCTTAATCGCGACCTAGCTTTAAAATTAGGTGGTAGACTTGCCGTACGTGAAATTCCTCTAAACAAACACCATTTACCCGTTGTTCAAAGCTGTGGTGTACCAGGGATCGCATCCTTTGTTGATGAAAGGATGCACCCACAGTGTCACTCGGTATCCCAAATCCTTAATCTGTTCTACAAATTGCGTGAAATTCGGGAATTTGTTAGTGTCTACTGTCAAAGACCCATAGCATACTTCCCACAGGTCATCGATCTCGAACTGAGAATCGTTAAAGCCATGTTCCCTGATCTCTTTGGCGAAAGCGAGGAGGTTAGTTTCGTCGATATCTTTGGAGTACTGAGCCCATGTTGACCAGATCGGGTGCTGAACCATTCTGTAGTCTGGTACATCTGATGGTTTACCCAAATAATTGGCGACAGCGTGCTTGTGTGCTGTCTTCACATCTGATAGAAGCCAGATGTCGTATTTAAGAGGAGTATGTGATCTTCTCATGGAGTATGGTTCGGCGATTTGAGCGCCGAAGCAGAGGTAGTTGGCTAGCAAGTTGTTGTAGTCAACAAATAGGGGTACGTCTGGGTGAACGTAGATGTACTCTCCGGCAGAGTTGAGCCAGTATCTCTCGATGATGGCTCCGTTGTCGTGCTCGGAGGAGATGTATGCGGAGTAGGTGCGTGGAGCGTTCTGGATCGGGTACAGTTGGTCGATCTGCATCGGGCCTCCGTACCATTGGTTTGTCCCTTTTGACAAAAATAACATGATTATTGTCTAATTCCTTGTACTTTTATCTTTATCAGTCAGGAGACTGTACCCATCAGATCATAGAAAGACATGGGCAGAAGGAACTAATGACCTTTGCGGCGGATTGGTCACATTTCACAGGCCTTTGAGTGCGTGCACAGCGCGCCAATGAGCGCTGTGAAATGAATTACTGTGCTCTTTATGCTTACAAGACTCTTGATAGTTGTAATGCACACGTAAAAATATTTGGCGATACGGGTTCCCGAAGGATTACTGAGTTATTATATTAACATCTCTTCTTTCTGCGATCTGAGGTACCTTGTCGTAGGAACTCCTCTTGTTTCAAGCTAGTGTTATAAAATTCTACAGTAAATTATGCCATAGTTTGCTAAATACTTAGTACCTTACGTGATGTTTCCGTAGTCTACGAGTACAAGAACCCGTATAGAGGTAGTTTGGCCATGACCGTTCGTCTGTCTGTCCGCAGCCTATCCTAGGACCTTTCTAGAAAGCGAGTGCGGCCCGACATGCACTTGCCCAAACTCTTAAATCTCTGTTTACTTACCAAAGTCAATGCAGTCTTCCAACCTGGTCTGGCTCGGCGCATCCCAGTTGATTTTGATGCCTCTTGCTTTCGCTGCGTCGTCATATAAAGTATTGACTGTCAGGTTGGCAGTACTAAATTGGACCTCCACTCCTCCTTCCACATTCTCTATGGAGTAGGGCCCGAAGAGTGTTCGGCCCACATGGGCAAGGATCTTGCGCTGGTCATCTGGTGGATTATCAAAAATTAATAGTCCATTTGTTTTTACTTAATGCAGGACTGTGCTGTAGGTAAATGTGTGCAAAAAATTAGCTCCTTCGTCGGGAGATCAGCTTGCTAATGTTTTCTATAATGCATAGGCTTAGCTAATATCGTTCTATCTAAAATTTACTCTTCTGGTTTTCCAGGGATATCATTTCATTGAAAATAATATCGCCGTGATGTGGAGACACTTCGGATTGGTCATCATATGTTTAGGCAATGAATCTGCTAAGATATTAATGTACCGTTCCATGTACCTACATTAAAAATTAAAAATGCTTCAATGGACTCAGGTATCTACACCCTGTTTAGCCATGAGTGAATCTTGACACGATTCCGGTGATCTCTTATCGTGAAAAAAATTATAGCATATCTAAAACGCATCACGACTTCTATCGTCGTAATACCTCAATAGCCGATGATGTGGACATGAACAATTACTTATCTTATGATCTTCTAAGAGTTGTAGAAACTAGGCATAACTGATTACAACACTAATTAATCATTCCATTGATTTGTTTATTTCCATACCTTATCGTTTTGATTGTTGCATTGTTATGTAAATTTTTGATGACGCTATGTTTGTTTTATTATTCTGGATCATTAACATAAAGTTAAACGATTCATGGTAATTATATGGTGTAGAATTAATTATAAGGTTTGTTTAGTATGTAAGTACTTTGATAGCATCAAGATGAACGAAGGATCTGAAGTCTATTCTTTGAAAGTTAAGAAGAACTAGTTTGGCGATCAAGTGAAACCTTGGTGAAACATATTACTACAACTAAAACTGTAGTTCCTGGATTTTTGTGAAACTAATTAGGCATATAACTACGTAGAAATTGTGTGTACTATAGTCCGTGCCATTTAAACTTGCACAAAAGGTCATTGACACCCCTGTACCACTGCACGCCGATACGGGATCGCGGCGAACCAAAACCCAAGGCGTAGCGATAGAAGTCTGTGTAAACAAACGTTTATTGGTACGAGACGACCTTGACCCGAAAAATTGACATGTATTACAAACATTTGGCTACTGCATTACAAAACAAGCAATATGCTGAGGGACAGCCGACATTTTATGTAACTGGACATGAATAATGAAATAAAAATAGTTGCATCATTCATTATTAATAAAAAAAAAGTATTTCTATATCCAGCGTTATTATCGCGGAAGCAGTTGGTAGGTATTATTCAAAAATTCAATTTTTTAGAAGATATCTTTAACCGATTGACCTGAAATTTTGCAGACACGTTTAGTTTGGATGACAATGCATGGTAAGATGTGTGACGTCATTTTTAATTCAACATGGCGGAGCATCCAAGATAGCGGGCTCGTTATTTTCAATGCATTTCTACAATATAGGTATGAATATGAAATGAAAGGGCTTGCTAAGAGTAACTCGATATATAAGGTGACGTAATTCCAAATCGAATATGGTGATCTTCTAAACATGGCGGACTAAGTTTTTTTTGCTTTTGTACAATGTGGGTATCAATTGAAAAGGCTTGCTGAGAAAAACTCAATAAATAGAGTGACGTCATTCCAAATCCAATATGGCGGACTCCTAAAGATGGCGGACTAAGTTTTTTTATCTTTCCTGCAATTGGGAAGCAAACGAAAGGACTTGCAGAGAATTAGCATGCGAGTTTAACTCCGTTGCTCTGATCCGTTTAGAAATTTGGTGTATTGGGTTTTCTTTGCGTGAAAAAAAGGCGTGTCAAAACCCATGCGGTGAAAACGGTGAAGGAAAACACCGTGAGGAAAAACCTGCACACTAGTGGCTAGTGTGTGAGATGGAGAAGGCAATGGCAAACCACTCCAATAAATATTGCCAAGAAAGTCGTGTGTGTTTCATTCCACATAATGATTACGACCTTCAGTCATGAGGTATACGACTGTGAAGAAAAGGGGTTTTCTTGGAGTCCTCGATTATAAATATTGAGGTTGAATGTTTTGAGTCTGAAACATCGATAGGTAAACTCTGACGAGTTACATTTTGGTGAGATATCCGTCAACAGCATTGGTTCGTCTGTCTAGGAGAAGGATAACTTCAAATCAAACTGGAATTGTGTTTACGCTGCGTAACGCTTAGCTTGAAGTTACAGCAATTAGCTTGAAGCTAACTTATGCTCCTCCTATTCTTCAACACCCAAGACAAGGTGTTGTACCCAGTCGGGTTATAAGTTATGTCAGTAATACTTATTGCAGCTCAATTTTAAAGCAGATATCTTAAACCTATGAGCTGCAATTTTGTAAACAGGTTTAGCTTGGATGACAATGCATAGTTAGCTGTGTAAGTCGTCTAAGACGTCTTTGATGAGCTGACGACCATTTTAAAAAACTCACTATGTCGCCGAGATACCATCATGCGAAAAAGTATTTCAGCGGAGCAACGACTCGCTTTTCGCAATTTTTTCTATTAGGCTCATTTTGTGCACGTCCTAGCTCCTGGACTAACTGCATTCGACAATCGTAATAATGATTGGATTATAGAGACAGAAGGATTATTTATCATTATATAAAAACCAAGAAACGGTAATAGAAATAGGAGAGGATAACGGAAAGGCAAAAATAAGACAGGGAGTTAGGCAGGGATGTCCACTTTCACCGCTAATTTTTAATTTATTCATAGAATGTGCGATACGCAGAATAACGGAATCAAAAAAGGGAGGCGTCAAAATTAATGGGGACGTATTTAAATTCATTCGTTTTGCCGACGATATTGCAGCCATTGCAGAAAACAGATTGGAGTTGGAAGAACTGGTTACAGAAATGGACACTATTTTTAAAGAATTTGTTCTCAAAATTAACATAAATAAAACAAAAACACTAATTGCTTCTAAAAAGGAAAAATATAGCCCTATCTCAATAAATAACACAAAAATAGAACAGGTTAAAACCTTCAAATATCTAGGTAGCTTGATAACTAGTGACTCCAGATGTACACCAGATATAAAAGCAAGGATAGCGATGGCGAGACAAGCTTATAATACAAAAAAAGCACCTGCTCAAGGCCAGAATATCAAGCAAAGTTCGCAAAAAACTTGTTAAAGTGTACATTTGGAGTATAGCACTCTATGGATGTGAAGCGTGGACATTGACAAAGAGGGACAGAGAGAGACTGGAAGCCTTCGAGATGTGGTGCTGGAGGAGAATGGAGCGTATAAGTTGGACGGAGAAGAAAACAAATGAAGAAGTTTTGTCTATGGTTAGGGAAAAAAGGAGATTGATGGAAACAATAGAGTGTAGGAGGGGACGAATGTTAGGCCACCTGATTCGACACGACAATTTTATTAAAACGATAATAGAAGGAAGAATAGAAGGAAAAAGGAAGAGAGGAAGACCAAGAATAAGCTACATGCAGCAAATAAAAGAAAAGATAAATGTCGGGTTGTATCAGGAGGTTAAGAGAAGGGCGGAAAGCAGAGAGGAATGGAAAAAACTCCACCGACAAGAGCCTAGCTCTTAAATTTGATGATGAACTGCTTAAAGACTTTCAAAACGTAAATTAAAAGAAAATTTATTTTAATAAATAAATCTGTGTTTTATTTACCAAATTGCGAAACTATTACTTAAATTTTTAACGTTTTAGAGTTGTCTCGTTCTCGGACGAGCCGTGGTATTATGAAATCAGCGATAGGTCGGGATTATTATTATTTTATACGATGAGCGACACGTGTCGTAGAGTTTGGGCATTTTTTGGTACAGGTGGGGTCAATAACCTTTTGTGCAAGTTTAAATGGCACGGACTATATCAGTGTCACTGAAAATGGTAAAATATTTTTTTTTAACAAACGCTATTTGCAAATTTTTAGTGTGCTTTTTTTAAGGTGGTTCTTTTTTATTATTACCACCGCACTTCGCCGACTCTTTGCCTTATGTCTCCACTTTCAGGTTTTAGATAGTTCATCGGAGTAAACCCTATAATATGCTGTGCAGTAGTATAGTAAGTACCTTCAATCAGGATAACTTGGAACCCGCCGGTGAGGTGGGGTTCCAAAGACAGTGTGACGTCATCAGCCCGCGTCGGCAGTTGGGCCGGGTGCGCGCGCGCAGACAACGTCAGTAACGCTGAAAATGTACTGAATACGTTAGCTTTAGAGTGGGTTATGAGGGGATCATGAAATATTCTGTTTTTACAAAATTTCACATTGTGACCTGGAGCTAAGCTGAATCTATTTGAAAGCCAAACTAAGCTACCCCAAATTAGGCTAACCTTGAGTTCATTACTCGAAATATTTAAGGCAGGTAGGTGGGGTTGATTTAAAATAAATAAAATAAATTGTTTCAACAAACACACCAATCTGATTTGAATCTTGGGTTTGATTAGTTATTAATTTCGGGCGTCAACAGTAACTGGGCGTTATACTATAACGTTATAAAAAAGCTTTATAACTCCTAAGTCTTGCTTAAAAAAAAAGCTATATACTTAAATAAATCCTACTCAAAAAACACAAAAGGGTTTTCCCTTTTGTTTTTTTTCGTCACCGAGCGTGATTCGAACCTTCGTCTTCGACGATTCTTCAGCCTGACGTCTTACGCATTATACCACGACGCTCATAGCCACCGGAATGTAATTAGAGATCCAAATCTGCGTCGAACAATTACGAAAGAAAAACGCATGAAAACTTGAAAACACGTGTTTTCTCAAACATAAGACTAATCTAGATCGATTTTTCAACCCACATACCATATTTTAGCGAAATCATTAAAGCCGTTTTCGAGAACACTAAATAAATAAATACTCGTGTACAAGAATGCTTGTTTAAAGATATGAGATAGGGTCAGGGGTTTCGTAAATTGCTGTATCCTGGATTACTTTTTAAAACAAATTGGTACTTACCTAAAAGAGATCTCCACATCGCCATTGCCTGATGCCTTGGTGCGCACTGCCGAACTATGTGACTGTCTTATCTATGCTCTCGACTGCTGATAACATGCTGTCATCTCGTATCGATAGGTGCTGATTAGTTCTGAAGAGCTGTATCTTTAAGATTTTTACGATAAGACAGTTTCTGTTTCTATCTTAGAAGCACCTGCCAGTGCGATATAAGCCTACAGATTTCACAAAAAATACTTGCTAAAGAACGGCGTTTTATTTCTCGAATGCTACGTGAAGCCATTGTAATTAGAAAACATCCAAATTTCAATAGGGAAGATGGTTGGAAAGTTCCACCGGCATGGGATCCTATTCTAGCAAAAACCAAAACAACACCTTGCAGTGCAAGATCTCAAGACACGGTTAGCTCTTTCTGCGGAAATAGGAACGTAAATTAATATTAATGAGTGACGGTAGTTTAATTTTTCAAAACTTTGTAATTGACAAATAATACCTTAGTCTCCCTGTGACCACGAACGCTGTAAAGTGTTCGAAACGTCAGGTTTTAAATAAAATGTAAATAAATCGCGAAGTAATCCGTAAAATTGTGTTTTAATGAGTTCAACAATTCGCGTAAACGTAAGAAACAAATATGTAGCCTACAGATTTTTTATAAATACTTTTTAACTGTATGATGATCTTGGCTTTCAAATGCAGCTAGGTATGAATCAAAAAATATAGAGCCACACGAACAACCTACTCATGTACGGGTTGATTTTTTAACATGGCGAAACCTGTAACTACACATCGTGCATAAGTAAATTAGAAAATATTATTGCTGGCAAATGACTTTTGTGTTTTTATGCAAAAATATTACTTTGATCATTATCATTCTACGTTAGCACTCAACAAACTTTTTTTGTGTGTTTAGGTATTTTTAACCGACTTCAAAAAAGAAGGAGGTTCTATGTTCGACTGTATGTATGTTCAACGATTTCTCCGTCAATTGCTGACCGGTTTTAGAAATTCTTTTTTAATTCTCCTGAGGTGGTTCCATTATCAACAAATCAGGATCTGATGTAGGGATCCTGGAGAAATTGATGGAACTCTTCAGATTTTATAGGCACGTATTATTGATTTTGTTTCTTTAGGTATTCAAGCTTACATCCGGTACCGTTACCATGAGTTTACGGTGGTTTTACTCGCTAGCGACGCGACGACGTAAAAAAAGTGTATGGAAAATTTTAGTTCTCCAAGTAACCGCTAGAGGCGCTGTGCAATTTTCCATACACTTTTTTTACGTCGTCGCTGGCGAGTATAACCGCCGTAAACTCATGGTAACGGTACGGAAGTCATAGTTTAATGGTGGCATGGTGCTGACCTAGTGATGATTTTCAAGGTTCGAGGACACTTTTACTACTGTGTTTTCTGTATTGTAGTGGCAGTTTTTTAGTTGGTGGAAGTACAGGAACTTAATGTATCTAACTTGTCTAATCTACTATTATTTTTTATGTAGTACTTACTATCACTACAAATGGTAAAATAAAGTATATTTTTTTCCAAAAAAATAACAACCGCCTTCAAAAAAATTGCTCAAGTGAAAGAAACGGCGAAGGAAGACGGCCCCAATTATGAATATTCACGTTTCATTTACTTGACGATGACAAAGCTGTTCCTGATTTTTAGTGCGATTTTTATGGTTATGTGCACTTTATTAATTTTTAGGGATAGTACATTAGCCAGGCTACGTATCATAGCAGTTTAATTCTGGGACAACCTGTATAAAAAAACATCATCATTGGGTGAGGTTTTACCACTAATACCACTTCGTTGTCTTCGTAAAAAAACATGAAGAATCTTGCTCTGTGAGCTCAATTTGCAAAATATTTATTTATTTATTATGGTCCTTACCATTGTCCGTAGGCACAATATGCCCTATTACTTTTTCTTGCGTTAATGCAGACGCCAGTCAACTGTTTCTATATTACATAAGTGGCTCTTATTGTAACTACTATAGATTGTGGATTAAAAACGAAATATTTTTTTATCATTCTGGCTAGCTCCGTGAGGCATGGCTAATAATCACAAAAGTATCTACCTATTCAGTATCCCACTCAGCAACAAAATGATTGATCACTTCCAAAAATTCAATCTGATGTAGTGTCTTCGTCTTCGGATAATCTTCGATAACGTTATCGGCGGATCTCATAAAAGGAAAAGTTGTACTTAGATGAGTCAGGGTCGTAGCTACGTGGTATCAGCCATATCAACAACGGGCTCCCCCAATGAGTATATTTAAAAGAACGTTTAAATGTCATTTTAGTCCAGTTCTACATATTTTTGGCCAATTTGTTTTGCCGTACATACTTTTATTTATTTGGATGAAATAAAAGCACTATTAAATCACATAGATTTAATCAAAGTGGGAAGAAGTACTCAATCACGCGAATAACATAAACATCTTTTATGATATGATATGATAAACATCTTATCATTAAAACTGACATGCAAGCGAAGTAGCTTGCCACGTGGCTCCGTGGACAAGTGTCCACGGAGATGGTCATCAATACGTTTGACTACGTGCGTCTCTTTTCACGTGATATCATGGTTTTGGGTTACATAGTGGGATCACCACTATACTTGGATGAGTCCATCCTTGTATACGTAATATAATTATAGCTCGAAGGAAGATTGTTCTTTTATTACAGTATCGCTAATATCCTATCTATACGTAACCATACTGAGGGCTACCAAAAATTTACAATGTAAATTTTGCTGTTTCTTCCGGGGATCGAACCCAGGACGCCCGACCCGAGTCATTATTCAAGAATTCTTATAATTTGTATTGTATAAGAGGAGGGTACGATAACCCACACGGAGTACAGGAGCTGGAAATTGTCCTTGGGTGTACTTCTATAGTCCATACACAGTTCACAGTTACACTTCTATAGTCCACAGAGCTTTAGATTAATATTGTCAAAAGCCTCTGCGTGTTGGCTTCGGACCCATGTACGCATTCCAAAGGTCCGGGACCCCATGGTCCCGAGAAAGGAAAAGACACAACATAATAATAATTACAAACACAAAACTAATTTAACAACTTATTTATTAACACAACATTCTCTCTACCCACTCTTCATTCCATAATAAGTTACATCAAGGGTGAAAAGGTTAGAACTAGTCTTCGAGCACGAAGTAAGGCAAGGTGTCCAAAGGTGCAGGGTAGTCTCTCAGCCAGATGGGTCCCTGAACCTGGTTGCCGTTGACGCCATCGCGCCACAGACCCTTGGGCAAGTAGATGTCGCGGGTGACGGCGCCTTCTTCCACCACAGGGGCAGCTAATATCTTGTCGCCGAGGAGGAATTCTGGAAAACAAGTGCAGTGTTAGATACCCGATAGTAACACAATTTGTCAAGGTATTTTAAGGTCAGTAATAACATCTACCTACTACCGGCAGTCTTAACCAACGCAGGAGATTATTATAGTGCAAAGTTAGAGCGCAATACACAGGTGTTCCCTCTTTAACTACACTCTCATAATCTGGTGGGATGGCAATCCGATATGAACGGAGCGATAAGCCCAAAGGCTTCACGTAGTTAGAGTTATTTCAAGACGGAAAAACCGAGAAAGTAATCCTGTTGATTCGGACCCAGGAGATCTTGCACAGAAGCTTCGTCAACAAACCATGAATTTTTGACGGGGCTAAGTACTACACGAGCGCGTTGGTAATAAAATTAGTAACAGCTATCCCTGTCACTAATTCCAGCATGACAACGCGTATGAGCTGTGCTGTTAACCGGAATAAGGTTCCTGCCATCTTAGTTCTGTCGTCACTGGTGCCTTGCCGACCGAAATGGACCCAAAACCATTTGCACCCGCTGACATCTAGCATGCCTCTCCCTCGCCGTACCTTTAGCGACCGCAGAAGGGTCGCGCACGACTATACTTTTCTGACTATAACTGGAGCTCTATTTTTGAATCACTCGCGTGCAGATTTCTACTGATTTTTGTGTCGTCTAAAACTCCGCACCTTTGAAACACTTGATCGACTACACTCGACCGCTCGAAACCACAACGACTGCCCCTACCCACTCGTTACAGCAGGCGAGCGATAGAGTATACGCTAAAAGAATGTGTTGAGTGAAAATTGTGGCGCATTCCAATGTCAATATGTCATGCAAATGATTCAAAAATAGGGCCTCTGGTCGGATTTTAGCTTACCATCCCAAATGGGCAGTGCATCCTCGTCAGTGGGGTCGAGCCACCACACGGGCGCGTTGACGGGCGCCCCAGTATCAACCGACGCCTGCATGGCCGCTTGGATCTCGTCAGCGAAGTCCGCGTGCATCTCGGTAAACTTGCGGCAGATTTCTACGGTCTGAACATCAATTAAGCATTATCAAGGTGGTAGCTATTTACTGTGGGATGTATTAATTATGTAACTGGGGGTTAAAAGTCGTGTCTGCAATTTTCTAATCTAGAGTACCTAAAGATCAGGAAATTGCATTGTCTCATGATACAAATACAACTGTAATTTTATATCAGCAGGGTCGGTTTAACAGTCTGTAAAAATGGGCGTCAAAACAAAGCTCAATGTCACTTTAGGAGTCATGGTCGGTGTTTCTCTACGGGATCGAATCAGAACTGCGGAAGGTAGTAGGCCTGTGTTCAGATATCCAGTGGCAGATTATGAAAATGATATATTGCTTTACCGGTACATCATCTATCTTTCGCTTTAATTTACAGTGGACGTCTACCTGTTTACAATTACATAAAAGGTGACAGACACCGTATGAAACTGACTGTAGAGTTGAAAGTTGCTCCCTGATACAGGCTTTTGAGCTGAAAAGGGCGCTTCGGTCACTGCATAAGTCAATGTAACCATTTTTTGAAATAAACTTATTATTATTATTAAGAGCATTTATCCGCGCGGCACTACCCGTCAGAGCCGCAGGAGCCGCGCATTAATAAAATGCAATGACTTCGGCGCGTACGGCGAGTCGGCGTGGATAAATGCGCGTTCACCTTTAGGATTTTTCTAGACAAGCTGTTACATCTTTTTAAGGTCTGGGCACGTGTCAACCGCTTTGAGGACGGGACGATAACACAGCACTAAGATGTCAAATTCATAACGACGTCCACCAAATTTCATGACGACCGTCTTGGTGTAGTGGTTTGCGCCCCGGACTACAAAGCCAGCGGTTGCGGGTTCGAAGCCCGCAAGGGGCAAATGTTTGTGTGATGACCATGAGCATTTGTACCTAAGTTATGGATGTTTATGAACGTAGGAACGTACGTATGTCTATCCGTTAGCCTAGTCACCATAGCACAAGCTCACGCTTAGTCTGGGGCTAGGTAATTGGTGTTTGTGAAAACAATTTATTATTATTATTACAACAGAACAATCTTAGAGTCAATTAATAAACCATCAATCCTACCGCAGCATCATGGTCCCACGGCACGAAAGAGTACTGCAGGGTCGGCATGAACACGTTAGCCTGGAGCCACCTGACGAACAGCTCCTTGCCAGGCTTGTCGTTGTAGCCGTTTCCCCCGATCATGTCGGGCAGCACCAGCGTGTAGCCGTTCAGGTTCATCTGCAGGAGTGTCGTGAGGAGGGTGGCGAGCCCGTTGTTGAAGCCCCAGTACGTGTCTTTGTCTACCATGCGGATGAAGATAGGGAGGTCTTGGGTCCTGTCGATTAAAAAGGTCAGATGTTTTATTAAGGATTTAAGTGATGAGAAGCAAGTTTAGCGTGAAGCAGGCTGGCACGCTGAAGTGATTTTTTTTGCTCTCCTTAAACAGGAAACAGGACGAGAATGAGGACCGTGAGAGGCGCGGGCGGCGGGACCTTGCCGCGTGATTTAAACGTGTATTTAAAAAATAGTACTTATTTTTTATTTAATATATTTTTTATATAATAGTACTTATTTTTTATTCTGTGGTGTTGACAAGAAATCAAGGTTAAAGCACTGCATTTGCAGTAGAGCTCACCTCATTCCCGACCTGACCTCGATCATGGGCCCGAACTTCGCGACTTCGCGCACGTACGCCTCCACGATGTTGCCCGGGTGCAACTCTATCTCGCCGTTCTGGACTGGGATCTAAGAACAACCAAAGATTAGTCTACAATAAGTTTAAAGAAACAGCAGACAAATAATCAAGAGAGCTTAGGGTGTTTTTAAAGTAGTGTTGTATCTAAGTACATAATGTTATTTGGCTGGCATACAGATCTCAATCTTCAATCCTGCTTGCTTCAGCAAATCCGCATGAATCTAAAAAATCCGTGCGAACTTTTACACGCACTCACCATCTCTGTCTGTCTGTCTCTGTGACTCTGTGGCAAGATTAAAAAACAACAGTTTCTATTAACTTGCCGCTGCTAGGGCTTGGGACTAAATCTCAAGGTAATTTCTCACGCTCGAATGATGGCGCGTGAAAAAGCACTCAGTCGTTCAGTGAAAAATATTAGCGACATTATCATCTTGCCTTCTTTGATCTTAATGTAGTATGTGTATGGTTCCTGTAAAAAGGACCCAATCAGCTACCGACATGTTTAACTATCTTAACAAACGTGATTTCTACTACCGTGAGAAAACTCGGATCTATAATTGAGTAATTCTCCTCGAAATCTTAAATTCTTCGTCGTAACGAAAAATACTTTGTTAGGAAGACAGCCCATTCAGATTATTATTATTGCTTATCTTATGCTGTTGTGATTTGACCATTTTATTATAAAAAGGCATAGTCTAATCTGATGTGTAGACAATGTCATACCTGAGGAGACCAGCTGGATTCTCCAGCGTCAAACTTCAAGCTGTCAATGTCATAAGTGTCGATGACGTTCTGGATCCTCGAAGAGTACCAGTTAGACGCCTCGGGATTGGTGAAGTCGATGTACCCGGGGACGGAGCCGTTGTTGTTCCACCACGAGGTGTCAGGGCTGCCTTCTTCGTTCAAGACCAGGTAACTGTTAAATGAATAGATTGACACTTATTAGTCTTTCGTTCAAGACAACTTCTAAGTTCCAATTACGAGTACTATTTTGGGACATAGTTCACACTCCAGCTAATCAGGTAGGTACAACTCACCCCTTCTCCAGAGCTTCAGAATACCAAGGATCGCAGTCCTTGTTGATGAACGGATGCACCCAGATAGTCACTCTGAAACCCAGCGATTTGATGTCCTGAACCAGCTGCTTCAAGTTGGGAAGCTTCCTCTCATCAACGGTCAGAGAACCGTAGCAGATTTCCCAGAGGTCGTCGATTTCGAATTGCGCATTGGGGAATCCGTTCTCGACAATTTCGTTGGCGAACTCCCATAGAGAATCTTGGGTAATTTCACGGGAGTACCGCGCCCATGTGGACCAGACTGGGTACTGGATCATTCTGTAGTCGGGGATACCAGTGGGTTTCCCGAGGTACGTGGCAACAGCATGCTGGTGAGCGGTCTTAGGGTCGTCAAAGAACCAGATGTCGTATTTCAGGACGTTGCGGGTGCGCTTGGTGGAGTAGGGAGCGGTGACCTCGGAGATGAAACACATGTGGTTGTTTTCGATGTTGTGGTAGTCAACGAAGAGCGGTGCTTCAGGGTGCACGTAAAAGTAGTAGCCAGCGGAGTTCAACCAGTATCTCTCGGAGACGGCAGCGTTGTCGTCCTCCTTGGAGATCATGGAGTATTTTGACAGTTTGCCGTTCTGGAGTGGCCAGTACTGCTTTTTCTGCTCAGGACCTCCGTACCATTCCTTGCTCCCTGCAAAGTTTGTAATTGATTTAATGAACAGTTATTTTAGTTACGATTTGTGTTATTTGGAAATAAAATGTATAGTAATATATTTGAAGTGACTACAAACGTTCGCGACGTCAGACTACATACACTTTGACATTGAGATTGTCTCTATTCTTTAAGTAATAAAAGCTGTTTTCATAGTTTAAATGTGCTGCCGACTGTTACTAACTATAACATTAGAATGATCTGTTTATGCTGCACTTAAATTAAGAGCAGTAACTGTTTTATTGTTTGTTTGATTTCCAGTTACGTAATGCAAGCAGGACGAGGTCAAGAAAATGGCGGAGGATAGGGAATGATGTAAAAAGTTAAAAATTCCACCGACAAGAGAAGTTCCTTTAATGGGATGATGATGAACGCAAGCAATATCTGCTATCCTTGACGCTAAACTGAACTATGGAAGCTACAATATTGAGACCGGATTTTGTAAACTTACTGAAGTTAAAGCAGTCTTCGAAGACCTTATCGATGGGTCCTTCCCAAGTGATGGTGACCTTCCATCCGCCGCTGGGCTCGTCTAGCGCGGCCTGCATGTCGAAGGTCACGTCCGCATCTTCTAGGCCACCCTTGCGGCCGATGTGGCCAAGTATGATGGTGCCCTTGTCTAGAGAGTGAAAAGTATTTTTTTTATTAACAGAGCATAGAGAAAAATCAGCACATAATATTTATCTTTTTGTGTGTGTGCCCTGTGCTTCCAAGGTTCCCGCTGAAAATCAGTGTCGTGGTGGCACATTTTCTGCTGCCATGACTTATGCTGAGCGGGAAACTTGTTGGCACTTCCTGTGCAAAGTTGTTGATATCTTATAATTTTTTATTTTCTTATTATGGTAAATTTGTAATGTTCTAATGTTATGGCAAGTGGCAAAAAAATAATTTCTATTCTATTCTATCTCTCAACTACTTTGTTAACCATTGTTGTAAACCGAACTCTTTGTTCAGTACCTAACTGAAAGAGATTATTTAGGAGGTAGGTACCACTATATTTGCTGCTTACAGATCAACGGATTTCAGCTTAATTTAAGAGCGAAATTCGAAAAAAGTTAGAGTTTAAGAGCGAAATTTCGAATAAGTTGCGCTCAAGAGGTTTCTTGATTTTTTATTGGTGGAGTTGTAATTGCAAATTGCAAGTTGCAGCGCAGTAAGTGCAATAAAAGTCTTAAATCAGGTAGAATACCTACTACTCATTTCAGTTACCTATTTATCATTCATATTTATCATCATGAAGAAACATTATGTAAGTACTTCGCAAAGAAAAAACAACTTATCTTTCAAGTGCCTACCCGTAGAAAAACAACTTCATGGGTGACGGAAGATTATAAGCGATCTTTTTGTACTTTATCTTACCCACGGATATCAGTGATCAACCTCACAGACAAATGTGACAAAAGGTGACATATCTTTATGCTTCGGCGCTTACATAACAAAGCTTAGAGTAAATCAGTTGGTGACGTAATAAAAGTTACTATTATTGTAATAATCCCACATGAACAATTTGTTTCGAATGTTTGTCTTTCGCAGATTGTTCAATTGTTTGTCTGCGATGTTTTTGGTCATGTAAAAAACTAATTGCTATCACATCTTACGGACTTTATCATTTTATATCACTTTGTTGAACATAGTAGTACAAAATCTAAAATAACATCGATCAACTTTTTTAGGTCTTAGGAAGAGGTAAAGCTCAGTCAGGTCAGGTTCTCCTGTTAACAGGGTCACGGAGGTCAGATGGCAGTCGCTCCACTGTTATTACCTGATCTGCCAAATCCTGGTTCATTGTCCCAAATGGACCCTGAGCCCTCGCTGCGAGTGCGCATCCGGTATAACGCTAGGATGATGATGATGGAGAGATAAAGGTCCCTGTTACAGTATTTTTTTCTGTTGAATTGGCGCCAGAGAGATCGTACGTCTACGCTAATGATGTCCAGTCTACTCATAGCTGACTTTTCCATAGTGGACTAAGTAGACACAAAACAAAGAGTCTATGTTCTGTAGTTTGGTGTAGGTACTTTGAAAGGCGCTCCCGGTAACAGCGAGTCAGAGACGAGGACTGTGGAAAAATGCCCAGGGCTTAAGCCTAGGGCCTTGAACCCGCTCGTTCTCGCCTCAATAATGACACGGGAGAACGCCGTTAGTCAGGTTTTAGTGGGTGGGTTGGTAAGCTCCAAGCCTGAATTTCACAAAACCCCGACTGTGATGTGGTGGCGTGCGGGTATACGTACCTAGAGCTTTTCTCTGACGAAAAAACTGGGCAAGTGCGAATCAGACCCGTGCACTTGAGGATTCCATACAAGCAATGGTTTTTTTTTTACCATGACCACAACTTTGCTGTTTTTGGACTTTTCTTTATTTGTGATTTGAGATCTTCCTTAAATTACCCAATTTCAGGTCTATGGAAAGTACCCTAATGGTTTTGGTACTACGAAGTGTCAGAAAATTAAGCTTAAAAAGCCATATCTTTGGATTGCTTACGTATAGAGGCTTGATATTTTTACAGCTTCTAGGGACCGCAGACAAGTAATTGACTAATTGATAATAGTTTTAATGCGTTCCTGGGAAATGGGTCTTGCTCTTACCAGATAGACAACACACAAATTGATCTTCTTCTAGGGGGTCCTTTTTTCGTTTCGACCAAAAAAAGTTACTTACCCTCAGTCAGGACCACCAGGGAGTGCCCTCCTGTCTCCCTCTCATTGAGGAAGAAGTCGCGCTTCGAAGGCGCTCTCGTCACCGCGCACAGCGCCACGGACACTCCTGGAATAGACAACAGATTTAATGAATTACCTTAATAATTCAGGTCTTTGATGCGCTTTCGGTGACCTTGATCATGGTGGTTCGGGGTAAGAGTCGGTTCGGGAATAGTCTCTGTGGTGACTCTGGCACAAGCACGAGCTAACACTTAATTTGGGATAAGTTAATTGCCGCGATAGGTACAGACCTACTTAGTTGATATAAAATATTTAAAAATACACCAGCAGCCTGCTAAGAAGTCATTTACAATAGGTGACCTACCGAATCGCAAAAAAAAAATATATTCGGCAAAATCACATATTCACATACCAACATACAGAATATAAGAAAAGAAAAACAAAGACATGCATGAAATAAAAATAAATAAACTTAAAACCTACTTAATCAAAATTAAACCCATGTCCTTGAGGCAAGGAGGCGAGGATGCTGGCTGCGTTACCGCGTTGGATAGCTTTACTTATCCTTTGAGCGAGGAACGAGCCAGCTTTACTATTTGCCAAAACAAAATTTAATTTAGGTGCAATTTTTCCAAAAAGTGATTTAGCGGATGGTCCCCACGGTCCAAAAGTTTCAACACCAAACGGCGCAAACACGTAATCACTTGCAAGTGATGCATACTTGCGTCGTTTGGCGTTTTCAGCTAACTCCGCCGCCGCTCCAGCTTTAAGGGCTGACTCCCTGAGATGAGATGGGGCCAAAGTATCAACGCAAGTTGCATCCCAAACTAAGGCCCGACCCCGCTCCCAGGGAATGAGCCTGAGGCCATCGGGTCTCTTGCCATCATCACGGACCAAACCACGTGGTTCCAACGTGGAAGGAACATTGATGCTGGCAAGAGCTCTCCTGATGGCGTCATTAAGAGTAGCGTGGCGGGCGAGACGCCCAGCACTTTGCTGGTAACAAAGACAGTGGAGACCATATTTGTCGACCTCCTTGCCTTGGACACGTAAAAACTTCACAAATAGGGGTACCAAGGCGCAGACCCACACACACCCGGAATGACTCACTATCAAAAAGGGTGCCCAGATTTTTTGATGGTAAAGCATGAAGCCAGTGGCCTGAATCTTTGCAGGAAACTGCCAAGAGCCTAGCACGATAACAATCACTGACAGAATTTTGAAGTAAAGAAGTAAAGGTCTCTCTCGCAAGAGGGACATCCCAGAGTTTTTGCTGATGACATTCCTTTGGGATGTCTACACTAGGACAGAGACCTTGCCAAAACTCTTCCGCCTCTCTCACCTCAGAGTGCTGGCGAGAATGTTTTAAGATTCTTCCAGCTAAAACGGAAGTGCTGTGAAGAGAGGAGAGAAAGGCGGGAAGGGCAACACTAGAAATTTGACGAATTCCGACACCACCGAAACGAATAGGAAGCGAAGCCTGAACCCAAGAATCATTGTCAAAATGAAAATTTAGATTTTTTTCCAAACAATTTCTAAGGGTGGTATCAAACATTTTTAAATAATCCGTTTTTTTCCAGATTGGACTAGCACGAAGGTAATAAGTAAATTAAGACACAAAAAGACAAGATTTTAGGATAGTATAAGCAATGTGAGAATTTAGATGTTCCAATCTAGGATGTTGACCAACATTGATCTGATCTGACCCCAAAGTAAGAAACATGGTTATGAAAATCAGAAATGTCGAAGGTACCACAGCACTCAACACTGAGACGATAAAAAAATGCGATTTAGCATATTTATCCGACCGGGGATTGAACCCGAGACCTCAAACAATGAAAACCCTCGTCTGACACGAAGGTCTTCATGCATCATCATAGATAACCTGTGGCACATCTCTTGCTTCATCACACCACAAGACTCACACTTTATTTTTACCTAGTACAGGCGAAAATATAAGTGGTTGTAAAAAATATTTGATAAACGAAAACGTTTAGCCCACCTGCCAACAGTAAGAACCACTTCATCTTTTAGGTACCGGACACCCACTGCGCATACGCACACTTAGTTGGTCTATTTATCTCGCGGTCGGCGCAGACAGAACATCGATAAAGTGAGAGATAACTTTTGTAAATCCCTATTCAGAACTAGAGGGGGAGTATTTTTTTACGACCGTCTTGGATCTTTGATAATACACCAAGATTTAATGTAGGTAATCGAATTCTGCAAGGAGCAACAAATGTGTATGTGATGAATGAGCACGAGCATTTGTACCTAATTCAGGGATGTATATGGGTAAACATTATGTAAGTATCTCTATCCATTATCCTAGTCGCCAGAGCACAAGCTGACGGTTTTGATTATCTGTGGTTCAATTTATTACTACTATAATAGGTAGAAGATTCTTGATAAAATAACTAACACTTGGAACGAATTAGAGAAGGAGATGGACCAGATAACCTTACTCTCTAGGTAAGACAAAGATCTCTGGCGCAAAAAAAAATGTGAGACCTGACATACCCTATATGAATTGCGAATAGCTCATCAGATCATAGACATTACACTTCCTTCTCAAAGTATGGGATGGACTTGGATTGGGCACAGAAGAAACAGTTCAGAACTTTGTTCCTTATTAGGTTTTCTCCATCTATCCACTCACTCATATAGGTTTATCTCTTGCCGGACTGACTTTCCTACGACAACCGGGAAGGTTGGCATTCGTATTTCTATATAATAAACAAAATTGCGAATGAACATTTTTTTATAATTTTAAACAGCTCACAGTACGACATTGTTCGTTTTGAGGCAGACGTGCGACCGACAGGAAACCTTTCATGAAAGCCTCCTTTATGATATTATTAAATGCATTTAATTAACATGTAAACTATGTAGGTATTATCTAACTGTGTGTATTTCATTAGTAAAATAATATAGTTAAATAAATAATAAATAAAATAAACATTACTTATGTAACATTTTCAAATCATACCTTAACCCCACCCTGTATATTAATATTACATTGTAACACTTGCATAAGAGAGATATGAAGAAATATCTTTTTATAAAATAATAAAGAAAAACGTTACCATAGTTAAGTGCAAAGTTAAAGATTTTTAAACTGTCGCTTTTCCTACTTAAAATCATCACATAGATAAGATACAGGATATCTTGACTGCATCTCAACAAGTGGTGGTAAGATAAATGTATTGGAAAATAAAATAATTTTCGGGTGCTTCTTACACTGATAATGAAAAACCCATGCCCGGCCTAGAAACAAACTGGAATTTTCCTATAAATATTGACGTCACACTTTAATCCTTGTTGAGTGCAGTGGTGGCAGCGCTTTGGTAGTGATATCAAAGTTAAGCAACCCACGGCGCGGTTGAGATTGGATGGGTGACCATTCCAACCTCTTAAGTGACGTTTCAAAGTTTGTCATGAACATCTCCGTGCTTCGAAAGGCACGTTAAGCAGGTGGTCCCGGCTAATATCTTAATAATATCTGACAGTAAGATGGTCTGACAGTAACTTGCCTTACAGATACCCCTTCACCAATCCGCACTGGACCGCGTGACAATGGCTCATACCTCCTCATAGTTGAGGTGAGGCCTTTGCCCAGCAGTGGGATCTGTATAGGCTAACTTTACTTTTAATCCTTGTTTTACCGTAAACGTACAATCGACAGCACGTCAAGTTACCTATCTAAACAACGAAAGCAGCTTTTATTACGTAGGGAACAGAGGCCCTACTCCTGTTAACGATGTCCGTATTTTCGAGTCTAGCCATCACGCTCGTTCGCGTTGTCATCCTGTCGTGAGTGAAAGGGACGGCGACATTCGAAAATACGGACATCGTCAACAAGAGTAGGGCCTCAGACCTTTGTTTGACCTTGAGACCACATGGCCTCGCGGTCAAAGTATGGTAGTCCGACGTGCGCACGTGTGTACGTAATCAACTAGAAATAAAACCTGTGCTGTGTCCTGAGTTCCCGACGAAGGGTTTCGTGTTTCCTTTTTGGGTCTAGGCTTAGTAATAATTCTGAGGTTATGCTAAAAAGAATTGGCTCGTCGAAATAATTCTGGTCGTCGAAACTCGTAAATATAAAAAAAAGAAAACAGACTCAATTGACTGACTGCAATATAGGTAGGTACCTAATATTATCCAGATTACTTAAGTGGCAGAATCAAACATTCTGTGTCATCGTAAGTTAAAGATTGTGGTCCCCACCCAGATATAACTGACTTGCATGAATATTAACGCACAGCCTAAGCAACTGGAAGTAGAAACTTGAAATTTTGCACCATGCTTCCTTTTATAGTGTACTTACTTAGATGAGCACTAAAAAATATTTTTGAAAATTTAGCGGGTGTAAAAAGAAGCGTTAGTTTGGAAGTTCAATCGAGAAAATTTTAATACTTAGTTATTTTGGTCACAAATTAAACATATCGTAAGTATTTCAATTATACCTCTAAGGGGGTGAAAGTTTGTATGAGAAATTCGACGTTCGCGCGGACGAAGTCGCCGGCCACCGCTAGTAAGACATACAAACAAAATGGACTTTTAATCAATTTTCCGCTAGACAGAGATTTTCTTCGCTCATCATGGTTTTGAATCCTTAAACTTTTTCGCGACTACTTCTTTTTTTTAAAGCGAGCGAACTTAGAGAAGGCCATTATGATGGAACGCCGTGAAAATAGTGACGTAAAGTTACTTTTTGACAATTCGTGGTTTTTCGCTGTCATATTGTTTACAGGGGCAGGTGTTAATTTGATTTTCCGTGGTTTTAGTGTATTTCCCTACAGTTTTTCACATAAATAAGCCTTTAGCATACGTCTAAGTGTTTGTGTTTTGTGCAGGTTACTTGTTTTTGCTTATTAACTCCTCAGGTAAGTCGCAAACATGATTAATCCTCCGGAACCGCCAGACCCGCCGGATGAAATCGAGATGATGACGCCTCCGGTCCTCTCGTCTGATTCGCATTCTCGGTCTAGAGGATCGGACTCGACACCATTGCGAGATCGTTCTCCGCTCTCCCTATCTGATTCTCATTCTCGGACTGAGAGATCGGACTCTAGAAAACATAAACTACCTTCCGAGTCGTATCAAGAAAAGCGTCAAAAGAATGATGACAGCTCTCAGTCGATATATGTTCACCCTAGTTTTGCGGAATCACGAACATACAGCCAAGAAGACCGCGGCCCATTTATTGTTCATGTTTCTTGCTTGGAATCTGATCCATCTTCAGGCTCGTCGATCAGACCTATTAAATTTGGCCAATTCCTACACAAGCACAAAGTAGCTCAAATCGTTAAGGATGGCGTTAGGAGCGCTGGTCGGAACAGAATGGCAATAGAATTCATGACCGGAAAGGATGCAAACAATTTTGTGACGGCTGACTTTTTAAAAACCAATGGTTTCAAAGCTATTATCCCCACATACAATTGCACTCGTATGGGCTTAGTTCGTGGAGTCCCTACTGATTGGACATTGGAAGAGTTTGTTGACTCCCTTGTCCTACCTGAAGGCTGTGGTAAGGTAATGAAAGCTAGAAGGCTAAACAAAAAAATCGTTTCGAGCAACACCCCATCTTGGACCCCAACTCAAACTGTTGTCCTGACCTTTTCAGGCCAGATGCTTCCAAACAAGGTCTACTCATTCCATACCGTTCTTCACATTGAGACCTACCTCATGCCTACGATCCAGTGTTTCAACTGTTGTCGGTTTGGGCACGTTAAAAATCAGTGCAGATCCTCCCCTCGCTGCTATCGTTGTGCACAAAATCACGCTGGTGACTCATGTGTAGTTTTGGAAGAAGTTGCTACCTGTCTTCATTGTTCTGGCAGGCACTTTGCGACTAGTAGGTCCTGTTCAGAGCATTCAAGACAAAAAAGTATTAAACTGTTGATGGCTGAGGAGAATATCTCTTATATGGATGCATCCTCCCGACACCCTCCAGTAAGACGTCCTTATAGTGATGCGGTCAAAGATGCTCCCCGGACAGTTTACGCCACCCCTCTCTCACCAACTAAATTCCCAACTCATCATGCCAGCCTCCCGAACTCTCGTAGAAAGTCTGTTACCCCCAGCTCTCGCACCAGATCTCCGTTAAATAAAGGTTATGACAAACAAGCTCACCAATCCATTATAGGTAACATACCTTCATCCCTTCCGAACGGCTGTGCTCTGCTTAACGCTTCGCCTCACGATCATGAGGAATTTGTTGAGAGTGACAACGACAGATTAATTGAATCAATGCTTGCTACGCTGACTTGCATTATTTCCAGATGGAACGACGCACTACCGCCCAACGTTGCCTCTAAACTTGCTCGACTGTTTCGTTCTATCCCTAGAGACGTATTGAATTGTGATAATAGTCCTGATGGACATCCTTCAGTTGCTTCAGTGGAACTGTAAGAGTGTCCGTCATAAAAAAAGTGATTTAATACATTTACTTAATAAATTCTCTGTAGCCGTCTCTGCCATCTCTGAGTCATGGCTGAGGCCTGGTTCTGGTTTCAGGATTTCAGGCTATGCTTGCCTTAGGGATGACAGAGATGATAACTTCGGAGGCTGCTGCCTTTTTATTAAAAACTGTTTTCTGTACTCACAGATTCAAATCCCTCCTCACAGCTCCACTTTCAATGTGGTGGCTGCTCGAGTGTTAAATATTTCTTTTTTATCATTGTATATCCCCCATCCTTCAAACTCAATCATTCCTGAATTACGGGATATTTTCAGCGCTGTTCCCCCTCCCATTCTATTACTTGGTGACTTCAACGCCCATCACGTTGCGTGGGGTTCACACTACTGCGACTCATTTGCCATTCACCTCATGGATTTGTTTGATGACCTTAATCTATGTGTCCTCAACGATGGGTCACCGACGAGACGTGTTTCGCCATCTCAGAATCCACGGACTGCAGTAGATTTAACAGTCTGCTCCCCAGGTCTTGCATCCCTATGTTCATGGCGAGTACAGTCTCTATCCTACGGTAGCGACCACTTTCCAATTGTAATTTCTAAGCCTCTGTCTGTTTCTCCAGTAACATCCCCTCCCCCTCTTCTTAAATATAAAATTCAACTTGCCAACTGGTCAAAGTTCACTTCCGAGGTTGATACCGGCTTACAGAGATACGCTAACATCGTTCACTCCCACCCTGATGAGAAACTTTCCGCATTCATAGACACGTTATCGTCCGCTGCAGACGCAAGCATTCCCCAGAAGAGCCCCAACCGTAAAGGGTTGGCTCCTCCTCCTTGGTGGGACGCAGATTGCTCTGCAGCCATAGCCCGTCGCAAGCAAGCTGAAAAGGAATATAATCGATCTATGAGTGTTGAGAACTTTATCAAATATAAGCAGGTAGCGGCACGCACCAGAAGGTTACTGCAAAGTAAAAAGAAAAAGGGCTGGATTACATTTTGCGAAGATCTTTCTCCTAGATCACCATCTTCAATGGTTTGGAGAAATATACGTCGATTTCGTGGTTCTTTAATCGGGCGATCCCCTTCCTCTAATGACCCGTCCGTCTGGCTGAATGACTTTGCTAATAAGTTATCCCCTCCTACTGTTCCTGATCAAAATTGTTTACCATCACCGTATCCCGAAATCCATAGTAACGATAAATTTGACCAACCGTTCACATTGAATGAGCTTCACTGCGCCCTTTATGGTCTTCGAGACTCTTCGCCAGGAGAAGATGGTATCCCGTATTCCTTCTTAACTCACTTGGGTTATTCAGGGGAAGATTTCTTCTTGGACCTTATTAATTCCATCTTTATGACGGGACAAATTCCAGAATCGTGGAGATCTCAGGTCATCATCCCCCTTCTGAAACCAGGCAAGGATCCAACCGACGCGTCTTCCTTTAGACCTATAGCTCTTTCCTCCACTTTATGCAAGGTTATGGAGCATCTTATTAAAAACCGCTTAGAGTGGTTGGTAGAAAATAAAGACATTCTAGCATCAACACAGTTTGGTTTCCGAAAATCGAGGGGTACAATGGATAGCCTAAGCATACTGACAACCGACATACGCACTGCATTTACAAAGGATGAGTACCTTGTGGGCGTATTCCTGGACATAGCATCTGCATACGACAACGTTCAACTTCCGGTGCTCAAAGAGAAGTTACTTCGCCTGAGTCTCCCTGTGAGGTTAGTTAGTTGTGCTATTAATCTACTTTCAGGTAGATTATTAAAAATTCGCAACTTCGGGCACTGCTTACCCCCCCGAAACGTATGGCAGGGTCTCCCTCAAGGCTCTGTGCTTAGTCCTGTTCTGTACAGTCTCTATACGTACGATCTGGAGCAGTGCGTGTTATGCTTCTGCAAAGTTCTCCAGTACGCAGATGACCTCTGCTTATACTCGTCTGGAAAATCAATTGATGATATCAGTTATCGCCTAAATTCAGCGTTAAGTTACCTTAAAATATGGCTGGATGATCACGGTCTTTCTCTCTCCGTCCCCAAAAGTAACGTCGTAGTTTTCACCAGAAAACGATCTATTCCAGATTGTGAAATATTGTTCGAAAACCTCCCCATCCCCTTAGAATCGCATATAAAGTTCCTAGGCGTAATCCTTGATTCCAAATTATCGGGTAAACCTCATACTAATTACATTATAAAAAAGTGTGAGAAAGGAATTAATATTTTAAGATCTGTTGCTGGCGTTTGGTGGGGCTCTCATCCTTACTGCCAAAAACTTTTGTATAATGCTGTAGTCCGAAGCCATCTAGACTATGGTAGCTTTCTGCTCGAACCATGCAATAAAGGAGCTCTGGATCGACTAGACAAGATTCAGTATAAAGGGTTGAGACTCATTATAGGAGCCATGAAGTCTTCACCAACCAATGCCTTGCAGGTAGAGTCTGTAGACCCTCCTCTAGATCTTCGCAGGCAATATTTATCAGATAGGTTCGTATTTAAAACCACCCAAGTTGGCACTCACCCTTTACTTTCCTGCCTTCAGGAACTATCTGATCTAATTCATGACCCAGCTAACAACAAGTATTGGTCCCACAAAGAACCTCCGAGACTTATCAAAAGCTTCAGAAAACTTTCTTCTCTGACCCCTCCTATTCTACAATTTCCGAAAAATCCTGTCTTCGCCTCTGACTTTGAATCGCTGATATTTTCCCCTCCCATCATTCTGGACGTTGGTATTCAGAAAGGCGACCCTTTGGCCGATTATAAGCTGTCTGAGAGTTTGGGCAGGGATTGGCATAAATGGCTACCCATTTATACTGATGCCTCCAAGACCTCGGATAGTAGCTCAGTTGGGGTTGCGGTCTGGATCCCGAAATTCCAAGTTCTCCTAAGCCACAGGTGTCCCAAAGAATCTTCGATTTTTACCGGTGAATCTCTAGCCATATTTGAAGCGTTATCTTACGTCTTATCTCACAAATTATCTAATTCAATAATCTTTTCTGACTCCAAAAGTTGTTTACAGGCCATAATCTCGAACCCCTTTCGTTCAAAATTTATTTCTCCAGTTATTATTAAAATTAGGAATGTTTTGTTTCGTTGCCATTCCGAAAACATTAACGTGGTTCTGGCTTGGATTCCAAGCCATTGTGGTATTCGTGGTAACGAACAAGTTGACAGCTGGGCCAAAGAAGCTATTAATAATGGTACGCCTTACCACCAAAATTACTCCTATGACATCATGGCACTCGCTAAATCATACCTCTTAGACGATTGGCAATCCATTTGGAGCCAATCCTCAAAAATCAAGGGTTGCCGTTATGGTAACATCCAACCGCTAATTCCTCGAAAGCCATGGTTCTTTAAATACAAATATTTTGAGAAGCGTGTTATATCAACGGTATGCCGACTGAGAATTGGTCATGCTTGCACACCGGTGTTTCTTCACAAACTTCGGATCCGGGACAGCTCAATATGCGAATGCGGATTAGACGAGGGTACTCCGGACCACATATTTTTTGATTGTGCAAACCATCCTACTTCGTTTTACGACTTTCTTCCCACTAAGATTCCTCGTCCTGTGAACCTTCAGTTTATCCTCTCTTTTCCGACTTCATCTACAGTAAAACAACTATGTAAATATATATCTATGTATGATATCAAATTGTAAATTGTGAAATCCTATCCTTATTATTTATACCCTCTCCACTGCTATGTTGTGTGTATATTGTTACCGTTTGTGTTGTTTATTATGTGATGTTACAAAAAAAAAAAAGACGTACGCTTAAAGGTTTTTCTTTAACTTCTAATTTGCTTACCCGTTGTTTTTATTGTTATTCTTTTGCAGCCAATCATAAAATCTACTACGTTATGCCCCTCTGAACCTGACATTGGCGAAGTTATCGGACCGTTCGACTGCGGACGGGCACGATACGTGCACGGTTCGAGGCACGACCGCCACATATATATAAAAAAAAAAAAAGACAATTCGTGACATGGACTGTCATTGATTTGATTGTTTTCTTTTTTTCGTAATTTTTTGAGAAAACAAGCGAAGAAAAGCGGCTGCGGCAAGTTATTTTTGCCATGGCAGATCCCAGAATCCGGCAAATCAAGATAAAGACTGGTGTTGTGAAGCGCATCGCTAAAGAAAAAGTGGTTTACGAGAAAGAAGCAGAGCAACAAAAGAATAGGGTGCAAAAATTGAAAGACGAGGGCCGCGACGAACATGACATTCGCAAACAGGAGGAGGTCTTGCAAGAGTCTCTGATGATGGTACCGGACTGCCAAAGACGGTAAACTACTTGTTGGAATATTATTTAGGCTGTATACAGCTAACTCGCTTAATAAACTGGCTGGATGATTCGTATTTCCTTTGTAATTCATTGTTGTAACAACAGATGTTGAGAGGTTATTTTAAGGTTATCTTTAGTTTCCTTGTCAGCTATATTGACAATTTAGATGCTTAAAAAATTAGGTTTGACGTAAATCCTTAATATTGCTTGGTTGTATTTTTGATATTTTTTAAGTTCGGAATTTTACATAAGTACAGTCGGCAGGACTAGGCTATCTACCCATTTCAACTATGAAAACAGCTTAGCATTTACATTACATAGAGAATAGTACTATTCTAATGTGCGGCTGTGTGTAGATGAATTTTATAATTTGTGGTACATACATGAGTCATTAACAGTTATAAAAAGTAGATAGACCTAAAATTATTTCTGTTTCCTTGCAGACTCGTGAAAGCTTTTGCGGATTTAAAAACCACACTCGAAACTGAACAAGATCTCAAAGAGCACCAAGACTATGTTGCTGCAGAACAAGTCTTGAAAGACGCCGAGAGCCAGTTGCCTGAACCTGTTGCGTCATAATCTTAGTTCTTGTTATAATTTTAACTATTATATTATTTGCAATCATGTCAAACAATTATCAGTTTTATAATAATTTTTGTGGGAATCACCATACATTCCAAGAATTTGTGCCGCCACCGCCTCCACCCCCTGCTATGTTTTTAGTCCCCCCACCAACACATGCACCTTCTATTGAGATATTGGATCAGGAGTTTGTTAAAAACTTTGAACATAGAGTCGTTCCTAAAGTGACTTCTATAAAACCTAAACCAATACCAATTTCTGATATTCGCTCCAAGCTTCGATCATTGCTTATAGAGTTAAATGAGTTGAAAAATAAGGAAAACGATCTGGCAGATTCAATTGACACCCTTTCTGAAGAAAAGTGGTGGTCTGCTGTAAAAGAAATCAAGCAAAAGAAATCTGCTCTTGCAGAATCTCTGTCAAAAGTCAACTTGGATACACTTAGAAAGGCTATAGCAAAGCGAACCGCTAAAAGACAACGTTTGAGAAGACGTAACATAGAAATGAAGAGAGCCAAAGAAGAAAGAATAAAAGAGCTAGAAGAAAAGTCAAGGAAAATAGATGAGAGCTTACAGAAAATCAAAGATGCTGTCATCAAAGCTAAAGAGGTTCGTAGTTATTTATTTTGTATAAAATTTTATTACCCATCATTAATTCTTGTCATGTTCCCAGTTTATTAAGTCGTTGCCGTCAGGAAATATTACTTTTCTTATATAATTGTTTACTACAATATTTTGATTTGTTTGTGTACCCTATTGATACTACGCCGCGCACACTCACACGCCTACCTGCCTTATTTTTTATTTGTTTAAAACGTACCGTGAGAACCCCGGAGCCCCCAGTCGACATCGAGACGTTACCTATGACACATGTACTAGACCGACCAGAGCGCTTTCGCCGCGTGTGTATCCTGTGAAGCTCCTTACAGACATTTCGAGTGATTGTGGCCTGTGAAGTGATACCTGAACCCCTGATGTGGCAAGTACCTAGCTATAAGCGCTCAGACTTTAAGAATTTTCCACCTATCATTGTCGCCCTCCACGTGTAATCCACTGCCTAAACTCTCAAACAATAATATTACTTAAAAGTTATTAAAAACTTTAGTTACAAATAAGAATCCATATCAAGTGTCGTTGGACCAAGCCAAGACCAAGTTAATGAGACTTTCCAAAAAATCTTTAGGACAAACTATTAATGAATAATTTTAGTAACCACCTATAAATCTTCATTAGTAAATATTTTATTTAACAAATGTTTCAGACTAATGTTGTAACCTGTAATATTTTTTCAAGTCCTGTTTGAAAAAAAATTACTCAATACTTTTTGTATTTGCAACATGTAAATGTATTTCTATTCTAAGTGTATTGATTTAAACAATTTATATATTAATATATTATTGCACTTGAAAAAATGACCGCCAGAGGCGGGAATCGAACCCGCGTTCCTCGCATGCCGGGCGATTGCCTAACCTCTCGGCCACCCTGGCGTTGGCAGAGCCTGTCGAAATTTTCAAGTGCTTCTTAACGCTGTAATGCCGCGTTGCTTTCATTAATGTTATTGGGATTACACCCTCAACACTCGAAAGACATACTATTGCAAGTATTTAACAATCGAAAGATGAAGCTTGCAAATACGATAAATTATTGTTTTTAAGTGATAAGCATTCACTATGCAATTTTAATATATTATTGCACTTGAAAAAATGACCGCCAGAGGCGGGAATCGAACCCGCGTTCCTCGCATGCCGGGCGATTGCCTAACCTCTCGGCCACCCTGGCGTTGGCAGAGCCTGTCGAAATTTTCAAGTGCTTCTTAACGCTGTAATGCCGCGTTGCTTTCATTAATTTATATATTTCAGGAAGAAGAGGCAAAGCTCCAGGCAGATATTGTGCTCAAAGAAGTGCTTCGTAAGAAACACAACGCTAAGAAATGCATCAACAAACTGGACGCACTGAAGAAACTGCGCAAGGCCCGAATGAATACTGCTAAAGGTCGTGGGGAAAATTTATCTGAGAAAGAAGCAGAAGAGTTTGATGGCAAAATTGGTAAGCAAGCAGTTTTGTGATGTGTGATCTTAGGCTATATAGCATAGGGTGGAAAATGAAAACCAAAATGGGAGTAAGAAATGTGCCTTTAAATGTGTAGCTAGCTTCTTAGAAACTTACTAAGCTGTATAATAGGACTAGCTGTCATTTTGCCTACGCTACTTATTTCACATAAACATTACAGAATTTCTTACCTTAACCATAGTCTTAGAGGGTTTTAGAGACAAGTGTTTTTGTGGGAATGCTCCTCATAGTCGTATACCTCATGACTGAGGGTTGTGATCATTATGTGGAATTAAACACACACAAAAACATTCTTGACAATTTTTATATAATGGAGTGGTTTGCCATTGCCTTCTCCATTTCACACACTAGCCAATTACTGTGGTGATTAGGTTTCCTCACGATGTTTACCTTCACCGTTAGGCAGCGATATCTTTGAAAAAGACTGTACTTAAGTTTGTATACAAACTCAGTGGTACAGGCGGGGATAGAACTCACGACCTCACAGATTAGAAGTGAAGTTGTACTCCGTTCGGCTATCGCGCCATTTTGGGAAATACTTCAGATTTTTTATTTGTATTGTTTGACTAACAAATGTTTCAAATTGCACATTAACTGCCGCACTCAGACACGTCAATTAAAGTTAATCTTTCATTAGATCTCATGCTGTCCTTTTCTAATTCATTGACAAAGAAAATGAAAGAAGGAAACTTAATTATAGATTAGATTTAATTGACGTCTCTGAGTGCGACAATACGTTTTATGTTTGTAATAGCCCTCTTAATTATTAATAAAATTTATTTGCAGATAAGCTCAAGTTGCTCTGGGCTCAAAAACTGATAAGTTATGAGAAAGAAGAGGAAGATCTCCGGGCCAAATTAAAGCAGGACAGCAATGTGCAGAACGCCGCTCGAGAGAGTGAGATGGAAAAACAAATCACCTCCAACTTGAAGAAGTGGAGAAAATCTCTCTTTGGCGACTCGAGTGCTGCTCCACAAGTAAATTTCAATGGTGATATTGGAAGATTTGTTGCTGTTAGGTAATTATCATCCTCCTAGTGTTATCCCGGTTGTGCGTTCGCACGCGAGGGCCCAGGGTCCGCTGACCATGATCCAGGATGTGGCAGATCAGGTAATGACAGTGGAGCGACTGCCATCTGACCTCCGTGACCCTGTTACCAGGGGAACCTGACCAGTTTTGGATCATGGTTACACATACAGTCGCCTGAATGTGCAGGTTTCCACTGTCCTCACGATGTTTTTCCTCACCGAAAGAGCATCGGTTAGTGAAACAACTAATGTACATAACTCAGAAAAAGTCATTGGTACATGGCGGCATGTGGGATCGAACCGGTGACTCCCGCATGAGAGGCAACCCGCTAGCCACTGCGCCACCGACGCTCATAGGTAATATTAGGTTATCTCATTGCTGTTAGGTAATATCATTTTAAAATTCGTTTTATTAAATGAGTTACCTGCCTGAGCTACCTTACCGTTCGTGCCCTCCGCACGGAAGGAAGCGCTAATCGCATGCGACTTGCATAGGAAATCCCCTTCCCCGCAACACCGCCCCGTCCCCTTCCCGGTGACCTGACATCTATATCCCGCCCCGCCCCCCGCACATCTTTTCCTCTGCAGAAAATGCCGCTTGCCGGACTATAGCCTGTCTTTTGGCCAAGCTAAATTAACGAGGTGTATAAAAATAGCTTTTGAGACAAAATATCAATGAAGCAGTTTCATAACCCTCCTTTTGGGCTTCACCGCAGTGGGGTAAAAATTGCCATTCTTACATGTTATGTCTTTAATGCTATTTATTTCTCCCACAGATAAAAGAACAAGATTCAATCTATTAAAGCGAAGTTCACTATCACTGATTAAAATGTATGAAATTGACATAAGCCATCGAAACTTGTGATTTTTGCTAACATATTATTTTGGCATTTCGTTGGCGATAGCGAAGAATGCTGTAGAAAGATAGCATCTTGTCGACAGGCCCTGAGGCCGTATTCTAGCCAACTCGCTAGTTTGCGATTTCATTCTGGCGTGAGTGACAGGGACGGCTACAGTCGAAAATACGGACGTCATCAACCGGAGTAAGGCCTATGTATCGCCAAATTTATTTGTGGCTTTACAACTAATCGAACAATCTGTAAGCGTTAAGAACACAGTAGCTAGCGAGCAATGCAAGCAAATAATGCCTAAAATGTGATCAATCTGCCGCGGAGATCAATAGTTTATTTTGGTCATGTCGCGATCGCGTCCCTTGATAGGGTTTGATGCCACTATCCATTTTTAACTGCCCTAAAAAAAGTAAATGAGTTGAGCACAGAAAAGCGAGACGTCATCGTTGTGTATTTCCACACAAAATATATGGAAGCATAGCGTTTTGATAATACTTAAATAAAAAGTATGACAACAATTGATGGTGGCTAGCGTTGGGTTTACTCCCCGGAATATTTCCAACTGTTGGGTTTATTCCCAAATTCGGGGAAAGTATGCGGAATATTTCCAATTCGGCGGGAAAATAGGGAAAATACTCAAAAGTGGACTTAAATTAATAAAATGCGAGAATTTAGCTACTGTAACAATGGTTTTACGCCTGTAGCACACCCTTACATAAAACCATAACAGCGGGACCACGCTAGTTTTGCCTGTTTGTCAGTTTTATTGCACCAAACGTAAACTGCATGTTCTAATGCTTAGATTTATCTGAATCTTTTTTTCTTTGAGATTCGACGATCCTGTAGTATACTTCCTACTACTGTGATCACGATGACGCGAATTGGTGCAGAAATGTAGACGTTTGATAAGGATTGGAGAAATCTCGACATAAACAAACCGGGTCATAGTAAAATCTCTACATTAGAAACGGCAGTTTGGCTTCTGTTAAGTTTGAATATTTGAGACAAGTGATAATAAAGATAAATCTTCGTTACTTAAAACAAGAAATTCAGAAAATAAAACGTGTAGGTTTGTTTTCTTCGAGGTGTCTAGGTGAACATACTTTTAAAGTCCCGAGTGTGGTAAGTGAGCTATCAACTGAATAGTAAAAGAAAGGCGCCTCTTTTTTATATTTTTTTGCTTGTAAACTCGAAAACTGCTGGTTTCATTTTAAGACACATTCATTTAGTTTTTTTTTCTATAGGTCCAAAAGTGAACAAGATATTACAAAGTATCTGATTTGATAACAAGTTCAAAAACTTAATTCCATATGCGGACAAATCGCGCAATACTTATTTAATATTTAAAACAAATAAAGGCGATTTTGCACATGTAATAGATGTAATTAAAGATAATTGCAAGTTTTTTTTGTGTTTGTATGAATAACTTAGTTATATTTGCGGATGTTGAAATGTGCTATACACACGTAGAAATGGTTGAGATCACTAGCATAAACTGATATAATTCTTTAAATTTAACTTTATCAAGAAAAATGTGTTGTTGTGTGTTTTCTTTAAATAGAAAAACCCTTTGAAATGAAGAAAAAAACTCATTTAAATTTTTTAATAACAAAAATTGAGTAATTAACCATAATGTAATTGTAAGAGAAATTT
Source organism: Pyrausta nigrata (assembly GCA_949316185.1). NCBI lineage: Eukaryota > Metazoa > Arthropoda > Insecta > Lepidoptera > Crambidae > Pyrausta > Pyrausta nigrata. Next base: position 1,784,937 of record OX438950.1, on the reverse strand, counting down.
GATATAAAGGATAATACTGTTTAACCAAACTTAACGACAATTTATAAATAAAATGTTTTTATTCAATATAATATAACTCCTCCCCTGGCTCGAACACATGCGGGGATCCTCCTGGGTATGCTGAGGATCAAGTTATCCAGCATAAATAAATAAATAAAATAAATTTCTTGGGGTAACCTGTCCCATTCTTGAATAGCGGCTTCCCTGAGGCACTGTCTGGGGAAGTGACTGACGGTTCCAAACAGCTTGCATAAGAGCATCCCACGCGTGCTCTATTGGGTTTAAGTCAGGCGAGCCGGTAGGCCAGTCTACCTTGTGATGTCGTATTTTCGGAGAGCAGCATTGACTCGTTGAGCTCGATGTGCGCATTATAAATATTAATATAATAATAAAAGTTTATTTATTTCCTCCACAAAAATTAGGCATTACAGTAAGGTTATTATGTAACTTAATTAGTTATGTTGAATCCTAAATTTTGTGCGAGCCTGAAGTAGGTTATGAACAAAACCTGTTCTACAGGTCAACCAGGCCACCCTCGCAGTTCTTTACAATTCAATTTCTAATGAGCAGTGTTTATGAGAACGAAGCCAGAAAATAGTGATGTGATGTTAGGTTAAAAATTTTAACTTCACAAGTATCGATAGCAAAGTGGAACTGACCTACAACATCATTCCAAGGGGCATAAAATCTGTTCGATTTCGTCATAGTTCAAAGACTTTAGGTAGTTGGTGACAACTTTCTTACATTTAGACCTGGTAAGTGGGTACATAGCAAAATGTTCGTTTAATTTATTATAAAGATAAGGACCTAGGAAACAGAAAAAAATATGTGAGAAAGAAGTTCGTAGAGTGATTTTTGGGCAAACTGAGCCAGTTCGCCTTTTGCCTCTCATCAGCTCAGGGTCATATTTTAATTGTAAGTGCTTTTTTAAGACAGCCCTGAGGCAGTAAGTTTGCCTTGCAGTAAGCACATCCCAGTCCTTGTGCAGTTCCACAGTGGGGTAAAGAAAGGGCAGCCCAGCTGCGACCTTGAGTTGAGCTCGTTGCGCCCTTTCCACCGTTAATAGGTGCGTCTTATCTGCACCACCCCAAACAGAAATACAATATTCTAGTAGAGAGTGACTCAGAGCGAAATAAACCGTCTTAATTACCCTACGATTAGCGACATTCTTAAGGGATTTAAACACAAAGAGTTTGCGCATTCTGGCTGCAAGTAACTCAATGTGGGGCTTAAAGCTAAGTGTGTTATCTATTAACACTCCCAGGTATTTAGTGCATTCAGACCGTTGCAACTCAGGGCAAAGACACTCGTTTGGAAGGGATTGACCACAATTATGGGCTATAACACCATAAGTCGAGGATGGTAGATAATTTGACCTCATGGCAAATGGAACATATTTCGTCTTAGCAACGTTGAGGGTTAATACATTATGTCTTTACCAATCACTAACCCTATTGAAGCCCTCCTGAGCGTTGGTCAAAGCTTCGTCTCAGGAGTCCCCAAACAACAACAGCGCCGTGTCGTCAGCAAAGGTATATATAGAGCCCTAATGAAGCTGGATCTGGATTATCATCGACCAGTGCAAATTGGTGCCCATGGTTTATTCCATCAATAGCAACTGCTTTATACATGTCTGCTGTCATGACGCCTCGATACGGGATCAAAGGTGTTAGCTCCAATCATAATACCACCCTCATAAGGACACCGATTTCCCGCCTTGCTGAACTGTTACTGTGGCAGTTCTTTGCCTTTCACGGTCTCCTGGTCTTCTCGAGACACAGACACGTCGGTTATCTGGATGACTGCTGATTCGCAATTCGTCAACGAAAAGACAGTTTTGCTAAATGTTTTCATCTTCATCTTCTTTATTCTGCCGAAGCCTAGCCCACTCTAATCTCTGTCGTTGAGAGGCGCCTGTGCTCGTAATCAAGCCTGGTGCAAGCAATTCCGAATGGTCTAAGTGCTAACTTCAAGCCCAGATGCGGCCCGAACTTCTGCTTTTATTTTAGTAGCGTTGATTGTTGGGCACAACATCATCGACATCGTGGGCACAGTAATACGAATTATACTACAGGATCGTCGAATCTCAAAGAAAAAAAGACTCAGATAAATCTAAGCATTAGAACATGCAGTTTACGTTTGGTGTAATAAAACTGACAAATAGGCAAAACTAGCGTGGTCCCGCTGTTATGGTTTTATGTAAGGGTGTGCTACAGGCGTAAAACCATTGTTACAGTAGCTAAATTCTCGCATTTTATTAATTTAAGTCCACTTTTGAGTATTTTCCCGCCGAATTGGAATATTTCCCAATCTTTCCGTTTTTTCCCATACTTTCCCGTATTTTTCTTTTCCATCCCATTTTTTTCTTTCCCTTGCCCATCGCTAATGGTGGCATGTACCCTATTCATATCTCTTCTTTCTATGGTCCGAGATTTCTTCCATTTGCTATTCTAACATTTTCAGTTAATTCAACTACCTACCTACATACTTTTTTTTCTTTCTTTATAGATGCCAATGGGATCAGTACCTCAGTGAAGCGGGAACGCCTCTCCCTGTTGGCTGGGTGGTGCCTTCCAAACCTCTGTAGTTATACCTGTCAGCAGTAGTCATATCCTTTTATACATACCCCAGTTTCTAGTACATTGATGACTTCAGATTACAACAGTTACTTAGGCCTAACCGTAGATGACAATGGGCTTAATTCCAATGCGCCCTCTCTAAGATTAAATTAAGGTTCAGACGCTCTCTTTCTCTATCAAACAAACGAAGAGACATACTACAATAATTTTGAAACTTCAAATTAAGTGGTGCGATTTCCAAAGTATTTGTACAAGTTTTTGCGTGTTTTCGTCTAACTTTAGTCGTCATCGAATGACATCCCTACTACATTGTCTATGGGTTCTCTAATTTCCTAAGCAACTGACAGCTGTTTAGTCTGACGTTTCTAAATTAATATAGTCTTTCTCTTTTGGTTTGTTTGGCAGAGATAGAGAGAGACTGAACCTTAACTTAATCTTAGACATGGTGCATTGGAATTGAGCCCAATGTCTGTACTTTGTCAGACAAAATTTGTCTAGTGTCTAGCCATCATGCTCGCTCGCGCTGATATATGCTGGCATGAGTGCAAAGGATGGCTATAGTAAAAAATCTGTAATATTAATATTCTGAGTAAGGTCTCTCGTCGACAGTAGTTGTGAAAGCTAATGAGTTTTTTCAAAAGTGCATTTGATGCGATTTTTAAACTCTTTATTTCAGACTAATAGAAATTAAAGTAATTTCTTTCTTTCGTTGGTCCCTTTGATTTATGGATATGTAGTCTGGTTAGTAGCTTAAAATTTAATAGGTGATACTCTTATATCGATTGTAAAGTATTATTTTTATGATAAAATTGTGTTGCAATTTTATGTAACTGCGGCCTTTTCGTAATATGTATGTGATTGATTTAATTGCATTTATAATGCTTAAATAAAACTTTTTTACAAAAAAATTGCGGTAAGTTTTTTTTAACACTTTCTATTAGTTTACGAAACTAAATATTCGCACTCGGGCCGGATTTAACCCACGACCTTCACTGAAGTGAAATGAGTGATATAGTTCAGTGGGAGCTAAAGATATGTATTACTCATCTAGTTCAAGTAGTTCATTTAGTTTAGCAGATCTACTATCAAAATCTCACTCACTTCATTCAGTTTAAATGTATCGTGTACTACAGAGAATTATAATGACTAAAAAATTTCATTTATAATATTTAGGCAGTCTAGAATTACGAATTAAAAACATTTTTATTAATTTCAAAGATATTATTACACGCATTAACAAAGGATCTAAAGTGTTATTTATGTACGTCATGTACGTACGTTACGTATTAAAAACGTATTTAATACGAAAATTTTTCATAGACAACTGCAGTGCATTAGCAGAATACTGCAGTCTCGCTCTTGCAGTATTAACAAATATATCCTTACGTTTTACTCTTATATCACTGAGTTACTAAACTAAATGAACTGCTTTGGACTATAGTGATTGAGTGATACTATGGACGAAATATATAAGGACCAACAATCGCCATACAAAAGAGCGTTCCCCGATTTTTGTTCATTTGTTTCTCACTAGGGGTATCAATCGCTGATAGAATGCATATTTTTAACAACACTTTGCAAACTGGAACCTCAGACCCGACTAGATGACGTAGTAAATTTAATTAGGTACAATAGATGGCGCTTAATCTAAAATCTGCTGGACTTTTATACATTATACTGTTTATTGAAAATATTTTCGTTTTGGACCTTTTAATTAGCCATAACGTGTTGTTTAATATAATTGTTAAATAAAAAAAAAGAAATATGTCGTTCTCAGACAAATTATTGCCGTACTTTTGGTAGTGATTTTTATGACATTTTTTTTAAATTAACTTCATTTCACACATTCTTTTTAATTTATGTACGATAAGTATGATTATTTGATAACAAGTTGAAAATGTTTTAGAACTAGAGGATAACTACTCAGTAAGACGATATCGGTAGTTTTGGCTGTAGCCGTCCCTGTCATACGTAATATTCCAGCATGTCAGTGCGAAAGAGCGCGACGACTCAAAAATACTCTCACTCTACTACACTCTCCGAACAAAACCGAAGCCAATAGGGCTGTCGCGCGGTAAATTTAGCACTAAATTTCCATACAGAGGCATGATTTTTGTCGTCAGTAGGTAATATGTTTTTAATAAACATGGTAAGTTGTAACGTACAACATGAACACACTGACCTATGTAAAAGCCTAATTGGATGTAAAGACTACCTAATCGCGTGATTTGTAGACTATACAATGGATTCTGTGCTTAGGTACATTGTTTAAAAAAACAATAATACTTCTCAGGCCTTAGTTTTTAAGGTTTTAAGTTAGTAAAATATATTGAAGTGTTTAGGTATTTTATATTCGTATTTATCGTCTGTGTGTACCGAATTAAACAGAATGCATTACTTTATAAAAATTTAAAAAAAGGTTTGGTAGTTCAGTGTGACAGGACACGTTTACTAGATGGTGATCTGGGCATGGCCAACTCATCGAAATATAAATTTAAGTTGCAAAACTACCCCTATTACAATTGCATAAGATGCAACAGCGTATACCTAACTAGACGGTGTCTACTAGACGCTGCCCGGCGCGAACTGATGACGACCTTATGGCGTACGGGATAAGGTCGGGTTTTTCGGCACGAGATGTGTACAGAGTTTTCGCGTGCATTCCCGAATCGAGGCGGGTGAGCGAGTCGACGCTGGCAGCACTTTCCAGAATAAAAGCGGGACTTTTGAACTGCGCGCCGGACTATATAAGCCGGCGGCTCGGCCGCAGTAAGCATTACAGTTTTAAATTACAGTTTTGAATTACAGTTTAGAATAGCGAATCAGTTCTCTTCTGGTAACATACCGAGTACTACAAAGAGCAGAAAAGCTCCCAGCGCCTCTGAACGAATCTCTACAGTGAATTAAATACAGTGAAGACCTCCGCATCGATTATAGGACACCGATCCCTTCTACGACTTGGATACCGTACTTCGTGAGTTTATAGCAGACTTCCACCTTCTACGAGACGACAAACAACGATCCACCCACCGTCTACAGTGTGCAGCGACTGGAGACACCGTTCACCGGAGTACCTACCTACAGTTCCGTGAACCAGCGCACAGCCTACCGTAATACAGTCCACTCCTCTCACCAACTCCAGCCGTCCCACACACATTTCCTTTGTTAATTCGAATATGAGAAAAATCAAACAATAAGAGCTGTGGTAGATAAATGTAGATTTTACTGTAAAAAAAGTTTTGCCTTACTTAAATAAAGGAGATCATTAGTCTGTGCCAAAAAGTCAAAGGGAAAATAGGAATGTGTATATTTAGGTCCCCCGTTCCCCTCAAATAAATGACTTTAATAAAAAAAACAGTATCATATCGTTTGTTGTCGTTAATAAATGTAAAAAAAAGATAAACAAAGAAAATGTAAATAAATATAGACCGGGGATCGATCCCGACAACATATGATATGATATTTTCCACAACTCAACGAATTGCGCCATCCGATCATTACGTCATTAGTTGAAATGTTGATACTGTTGCCGCTGTTTGTCAACTACTACAAACCAAGAGCACAATAGACAGATTTGTTTTCGTACGGTATTTTAATATCGCCATCTATGACTTTTAAGAGTACTAAATGAAATTGGCAACAAGCATGGAAGTCCGCTGATAGCAGACAGATAGACATTGCACGAAAATTAAAGCATTGGTGGGTTATATTAGCAACGCCATTTGGATGGTACTTGGATTTTTGTGAATTTCCGGAGAACGCTTTTTTGTATGGCGATTGTTGGTCCTTATATATTTCGTCCATTCATTATGGTCATTTCGTATTGTACCATTCATTCAGGAACTACACATTTCTAAACCTTTGGCTAATCGGGCCAACGCTCTTACCAATACGTCATTGCGCGGTTAGACAAAGGTCGTTGGTTCAAATCCTGCCCGTGTGTGAAGTTATGGTTGCTTAATAAGTTATTAAAAAAAATAGTTTGTTTCAAATTATTTATCGAAGTTGCAAATAATCTAGAGGAGAAAGGTATTAATTAAATAAAAGTCAACCTTTAAGCATATTCAAGTCTTTTAATCGTCACGGCCAATTTCTGGATAATCGGTATGAAATTACACGTAAAAACCACACCCGAACGTCTCCTTACGGCTAGTTAGCGATTACTATACAACTAGTTTACGGAGAATTAACTATAAAATTGGTTTCGCGTTACAACTAAACTTTCGTGCTAGAATCACCTCAGTTCGTTACAAAGGCTATTCTAATACGAAATTCTCGTAAAAGCGAGATAGCTTGCTCTCGACTAAATTACGGAGATTATTTAAAAGTAAAAGATCAAGCTATCTCGCTCCGTGTATAATATTGAGGTAATACGGCATTAACACACGCAATTTCACATTATATTGCACGATGGCAAGCGGTGTTACCACCATTAAATTAACTTACAATATTACATTCGTACACTCGTACTCCCCATACAAATAAAGACGTCGCGTTCTCATACAAACGTATTTTGCGTTCCGTTTTTTACAAACTACATGCCTAAACTAATAAAAAATATTTTCTATACATGCTGCAAATACGTTTGTATGAGAAGGTTAAAGATAGAAAGACAAGGCTTGAGATTTCTAGAGCGCCATTTTGTATTCTAAGTTTAACTCAAATGTGATGTAAGCGAGTATTGCTGGTATGAATTACATACATAATGAGCTCAATTTTAATGCACCCTGTCTAAGATTAAATTCAGGTTCAGTCTCTCTCTTTCTCTGCCAAACAAACGAAAAGAGACAGACTATATAAATGTAGAAACGTCAGACTAAACAGCTGTCCGTTGCTAAGGAAGTTAGAGAACCCATAGACAATTTAGTAGGTATGTCATTCGATGACGACTAAAGTTAGACGAAAACGCAAAAACTTGTACAAATACGTTCGAAATCGCATCACTTAATTTGACGCGTCTAAATTATTGTAGTCTGTCTTTTTTAGTTTGTTTGATAATGAAAGAGAGAGACTGAACCCAAAATCAATCTTAGACAGGGCGCATTGGAATTGAGCCCAATGCCTGGCAAAGTACTCAAGTAATCTCAAAATACGCTCATATTACAATCTTTTCGTAGTTTCATATAATATACAAATAATTACGTTGACCGTAAAATAATTTCAAAAACCCTATTGCACAGTCAACTAAAAAAAGTTCTCTTTGACTCTTGACAAGAAATTGTTAAAACACAAAGTGTATTCATATTTTTGATCCGACTTTGTACGTCAGACTACCCCACTTTGACCTTGAGGCCGTCTCTATTCCCTACTTGATAAAAGCGGTTTCCGTAGTTTAAATGGGTAACCTGACGTGCTGTCTACACATCATAAATCATAATGTAGCGCAAAGATCACTCTAAAATGTATTTTGGATGTAATAATTAAACAATATACCAGTTAAATAATTCATGGCCGGGTGTATTTACAAAGAAACAGTCATAATAATACATACATAGCAACATAAATGCAATTCTTGTGAAGATTTATTTCCTGTTCAAAAGCAATTTATAGTAATTGTCACACATGTGCACACATTAAGACAAATATCAAAAATAAGTTCGAGACATGCGCTTTAAATTTTTTTTAAATACTTGTATCTACCTAACGTACTTAGTCCAATTCTTATTCCAGTATTGCATATTGCTATTCACCTTCCAATCCTATCATCTTGAAATGAATCATTCCTTGTACAGTCCAAAAAAGTATGTGAATCAAGGGTAGGCATAGATATTTGTCTCTAGTCCTGCAATAAATGACTTGTCCAAAATGGTAAGGCAGTTGCCCCACCGCTGACAATCAGCGAGAAACAAGCGAGCAGAGCGAAAAAATAGGCACAAGTTGGCGAGCTACAAGAATAATGTAGTTTCCATTTGTCGCTCAGCAATGAGCTATTACTCGCACCACTCGCTCGGAGCTGCTAGTCTTGCGTAAACCGCTGGTTGGTCTCTTTTGTCCGTTTATTCAGCGAGAAAATAGTCGATAGCTAATCGCTTGCTCGTCGGCAGTAGGACAGACAACTGCCTAAGAAGTGTAAATTTTTACGCGTACTGTACACTCAACATTTCACCAATTAAAAATAATAATATGTACAGTCGGCCACGTAAGGAGTTGCAAATCATTTGCGTGTCATAGAACAACAGGGTTGATTTTCCCATGCAAAAATATTTTAACAGTTACTAATATGTCATGTGCATTTCTTTCACCTGTCAAACCCCACATGACCTGCGGGCGGGTCGATAACAATTAATTTTCTATTGTGTCTGGAAACATGACACGTGAAGGTAATAAGTCAATGAGTGTGTTTAACCTTGGCTTTGGCTGGCTTGGGTGGGTCTAGGGCAGACGGTGTTGGGACACCTCTACTCAATCACCACGGACCCTCCCGAGAGACGGTGCACTGTTCGCCCAGTGCCGTCATGAGTGGGGGTGCCGGATTTTATATCTGCTCCCCCCTCCGTGGAGATCCGCCCTCCAATTAGAGGACGGACGTTGCCGCTGGCGGGGTCGCGGGACTGACGAGATACCGCGGCCCCTGCTGTCACAGCCAACACATGCGGCGGGCGTCGTCAGGTTTTAGTGGGTATACCCGAATCTGGGGGAGTCCCACACACGCCTCTCCGTTCCCCGACGGAGAGGTACGGTGCGTAAGGCATTTCCTGACGTAAAAAAAAGAAAAAAAAAAGGTGGCTTGGCTGGCTTTGGCTATGAGTGGCGCTAGTGTCGAGTGGAGTTTTTGGTAGCGTTGAACGTTAATTTATTCACACATGACATTTTGTCAAAACAGGTTTACCACTTTCTTGGCCGACCGTACCTTTTTATCTCTAGCATGGCCTATTACAAGTCCGACAGTTTATAAAAAGTTGTGCATAACATTTTTAGAACTAGTGTAGGCAAATTTCAAACCATAATTTCTTGGTTCTACTCTATTATACGATAAAAATTCCTTTATTGTTCATGTTTACATAAGATATACTGCATAGGTACCTTAAAAGGTTTTTTGAACTTTCAACCATTAAAAATATTAATTTAAAAAGATCTTATTGATTACCTAGCAATACATTATTGCTTTAATGCCATTATCCAATATTTATTTAGGTACTAGTCGCGACCGCTTTCAACTATCACATTCTGGCAATCACCAAGTAGTTTCTTATGCCGGAAATTAAATTCTTAATCCAGGGTTGAGATGAATTCGTTATTCAACAGTCCACGGAAGCAACGGCTGCCAGAGGGCTCGATTCCAATGTAAGATTAAATTTAAATCTCTCTCTTTCTCTGCCAAACAAACTAAAAGAGGCAGACCATATAAATTTAGAAACGTCAGACTAAACAGCTAGCAGTTGCTAAGGAAATTAGAGAATCCATAGACAATTTAGTAGGGATGAATTCGATGACAACTAAAGTTAGATGAAAACACGCAAAAACTTGGAAAAATACGTAAGAATTTTGTGCATTTGTTTTGTAACTTACTCCGAATAAGTTTATTGGATGTTTTTTTTTGTTTCTATTCAAATATAAGTATTGAACATTGAACGTAAAAGTGCGCTCATTGCATATGTTTTTCGTAATGTATAATGTTTTTTCTCAGTAAGTGAATTTGTTATATAAGATAATTATTGTTTTTAAGTGATAAGCATTCACTATGCAATTTAAATATATTATTGCACTTGAAAATTTCAATTTCGATTGTTAAATACTTGCAAAAGTATTTCTTTCGAGTGTTGAGGGTATAATCCCAATAACATTGATGAAAGCAACGCGGCATTACAGCGTTAAGAAGCACTTGAAAATTTCGACAGGCTCTGCCAACGCCAGGGTGGCCGAGAGGTTAGGCAATCGCCCGGTATGCGAGGAACGCGGGTTCGATTCCCGCCTCTGGTGGTCGGTTTTTTCAAGTGCAATAATATATTTAAGTGAATTTGTATTATTTTTAATGAGAAATAAAGTTCTTCTTAAACCTAAACCTAAAGAAATCGCATGACTTACTTTGACGTTTCTGAATTATTGTAGTCTAGTCTCTTTTCGTTTGTTTGACAGAGAAAGAGAAAGACAACCTTAATTTAATCTTAGACAAGGCGCATTGGAATCGAGTCCAGTGTCAAAATACGTACGCAACAAACGGAGATTATTTCAATCTCCTTTCGGCGCTTTATAGGTAAAGGCGTCTATTGAACTATCCACATCGTGTATGTCAAATTTGACCTTTGCGACCTTGAAAATAATTTTGCCTTCACACCGGTTATTACTCAACCAAGCCGACCAGACAAATGTTAAACGACTTACGACAACTAATACAACCGAAGGCAAGTAAAAAGCAATATTGTTACAATTTAGATGAAATACCTAAGTTTAAAAAAGAAACCAAAAATTGGCACACAGGTAGGATTTGAACCTACGACCTTTGGCTAACCGGGCCAACGCTCTTACCGACTGAGCTACTGTGCAGTTCATCCAACCGTGTGAAATTCTTGGTCTCTTTTGTCTTACCCATGCTCGGGTAGATGCGCTGCCGGCACGCAATTACGTAAGACAAAAGAGACCAAGAATGTCACACGGTTGGAAATGCATGAATTGCACAGTAGCTCAGTCGGTAAGAGCGTTGGCCCGGTTAGCCAAAGGTCGTAGGTTTAAATCCTACCTGTGTGCGAATTTTTGGTTTCTTATTTAAACTTAAAATAAGAAAGAACACTGAGTGTTAAAAAATATTAAAACTATTGAAATGCCTAAGTTTATTTTAACACCATTGCTTTTTGATTTCCATCGATGTTTTCGTTGTATTCGTCGTCGAAAGTTGTTTGACATTTGTCTTGTTGGCCGGCGAGCAGTACATTGTTCATTCGCCTATCTCAATAAGCCGGAGCTGCTCTATTTATGAATCACTCGCGTGCAGACTTCTACTGATTTTCGTTCGTGATCTAAAACTCCCCATCTTTGAATCGATCTACTGCACTCGAGCGCTCCAAACCGCAATGAGTGCCCCCACTGATCATGTAATCTTTAAAAGATTATTAACTCCATAGACTAAGGATCGGCAAAAAATACTGTCATATAGCGTCAAAGACTACAGTGCACGACAAATTAGAAAAAAGTGAACACACAGTGAGTGAGTGATGTTAGAAAGAATATCACCAATCTTTTCCGCCAATTGCAATTGGTTTCACACAATCGATACCAGTTAATCGAATTTCTTTAAAAATCTGCTCATACCGGTGTAGCGACCTCTTACCACTGTCGCCCACACTAGCAAGCAACTTCAAGACGCGACGCCCTGACTCGGCTCCTACAGGCTAGATGGCGCTGTTAGCCCGCTCCATACAACACAAACCGCGATATGTAAGATTTAGCACGAGCTTGACTACATATAGATAAACCAAGACGGTGACCATAGGACCTTGGTCCCCGACCTTAACAACCGGTCGGTAGGAAGCGCTTCCCTTTGCCTTCCTAACTCAGTTGCGCCAAACCGTCGTCACGCGAGTGATAAAAATTAAGTCGCATTCGCCAACAAAATGCAATACGAGTAATTCAAAAATAGAGCTCCTATTCTTACGCTCGACTTAATTTTTTTGTTTTTAATATTCAATTCCAGTAGAAAATTATTAAAAACTGTCAAGAAGGAGCGCATTAAAGAAGTTAATTTTAATTGTTGTTCCTTCACGCCAAATTTTATGATACTAGGTCTATGTGAAGTGCGAAATGTTAGAAAATACGGCTACAATGGCCGTATCTTTGGGTTTCCTTAACCTTAGAAGCTTTTTCACAGCTTCAAGAGAGCGCAGGCTCAAGAATTTGATGTTAATTTCAACTATTAGGTGTTTGTTACCTATGTTTTACAAATAAAAATGATTTGATTTGATCAGTTCAACTTGGTCGCTACCACCCGTCCTGCTTCCCCATAACGCGCCCCGCCAGTGCGGTTAGCAAAATCAACGGTCTAGTCAGGGCCTATAAATCTGTAATCTCACCTGTTCGGAAAGTTGAACTTTCATGTGTAGATAGCCGGGTGGGAAATAGCTTTTCCCTCCTACTTTATACTCCTACTACTTATTGAATAAAAGGCCACTATCGAGAGTATCGATAGTTATTGCAATAGTCAATCAAAGCTGTATCAGCTATCGATAGTAATTTTAGTATTGAACTTTGATACTATCGATAGTATCGATATTATTGCTTTTGCCTCAACTATCGATAGTCTATCGATACTATCGATGTTTTATCGATACTATTGCTTTTTCCTTAACTATCGATATTTTATCGATACTATTGCTTTTTCCTCAACTATCGATAGTCTATCGATACTATCAATATTTTATCGATACTATTCCCTTTGCCTCAACTATCGATAGTATATCGATCCTATCGATATTCTATCGATACTATTGCTTTTTCCTCAACTATCGAATGTCTATCGATATTTTATCGATACTATCGATATTTTATCGATACTATTGCTTTAGCCTCAACTATCGATAGTCTATCGATACTATCGATATTTTATCGATACTATTGCTTTTGCCACAACTATCGATAGTCTAGCGATACCCTCGATTTCCTCACAGTCGAAATGAAAAATAGTATGTTTAACTCGGGTGAAAGCACCCATTCCACTCTCGAGCTATTGGCGCTCTCACTTCGTTCGAGCGCCAGAAACTTCTCGAGTGGAACGGTCACTTTCGGCCCTTGTATAACAATCTACTATTCTTCTTAGCGTGTCGATGGAACACCAGAAAATTACATCGTAGCAGCCCAGAATTCATGTGTTGAATTGAATGTGTTTTGACATGTTTAATTTTATATTTATACTATGCACTTTCAAATTTTTTATTAGAAGATTTTAATTACTGATACTTATTATTGACAGTGGCGCCTCCATTTGTTTTTCCATTTGTTTATGTTTTCTGCACTGTTCTGTTTAGTTTTTTTTGTATACTCTAAGCACAGATTATATAATAGTTACTTCGTCATAGGTCACTGCTATCATGTCTCTTATTTGTTGTCTTTTCCTTTTTTTTGTCTTCTTTATTATTATTGTTTGTAATGTCATAATATGCTTTTTATGTTAATGTACTTAAGAATTTACCCCAGGCATCCGCTGAAAATCAGTGTCGTGGTTTGCCTACGGCTACCACGACTAATGCTGAGTCGGATGCCTTTTCGGCAGATCACATTTTTATAATTTGTAAATTGTTTCTTGTTCACCGATCTCCGAATAAATGCTTTTTCTTTCTTATAGGCAACAATAGTAGATTATTATACATGGGACGAAAGTGACCATTCCACTCGAGAAGTTTTTAATAGCTCGAGAGTGGAATGGGTGCTTTCACCCGAGTTAAACATACTATTTTTCATTTCGACTGTGAGGAAATCGAGGATATCGATAGTTTCGATAGACTATCGATAGGCGAGGAAAGAGCAATAGTACCTATCGATAAAATATCGATAGTATCGATAGACTATCGATAGTTGAGGCAAAGGCAATAGTATCAATAAAATGTCGATAGTATCGATAGACTATCGATAGTTGAAGCAAAGGCAAGAGTATCGATAAAATATCGATAGACTATCGATAGATGAAGCAAAGGCAAGAGTATCGATAAAAATATCGATAGACTATCGATAGTTGAGGAAAAAGCAATAGTATTGATAAAATATCGATAAACTATCGATAGTTGAGGCAAAAGCAATAGTATCGATAGGCTATCAATAGTTGAAACAGAAGCAATAGTATCGATAGTTAAGGCAAAAACAATACTATCGATAAAATATCGATAGTATCTATAGACTATCGATAGTCTAGGTAAAAGCAATAGTATCAATAGAATATCGATAGTATTGATATAGTATTGATAGTTTACCGATAGTAATGATAGTATCGATAGCTCCGTTAATCAAACTACTAAAGTATCAAAGTTTAATACTAAAATCACTATCGATAGCTGATACAGCTCTGACTATTGCAATAACTACCAATACTCTCGATAGTGTCCTTTTATTCAGTAGTAGAAGTGGAGTATAAAGTAGGAGGGAAAAGCTATTTCCCACCCGGCTATCTTCACATGAAAGTTCAACTTTCCGAACAGGTGAGATGAAAAAATATAGACGTGTACCCACTGCATCTGTCTGATAAGAGCTCGTCTGTATAAGTATAATGTTGAGGTACGTAATCCGTACAAAAATAAAAATCAGTAATGATGATTCATCCATATTCGACTTTGAAAAGCCGTAGAGATACGAATAAATCCGTATTTACGTATTTGCTATACGTAAATATACTGCTCAAGCTAACCGTACCGTACTGAGCAGGTCTGTGTTGGAGTGCGATATGGGGAAGTGGGAGGGGAGATAGCTGTCAACTTGAACTGAAGGGGTAGTAGATACTTCCACGCGTTTTCGAGTGACGGACGACCCTATAAGGGTTTCTCTCCGAGGTACTTTCCCTTTCCGAAGGGTTCCCCTTAAAAAGAACTTTCAACGCGCTCCTTCCTAAGCTTCTCATACATTTTCAGGCGTATTTCGCCTTAAGGCTGTTGTAGATGCCCACTTCCCCACCTCCCCCACCTCCCCCTACTGCCACAGGCCGGCGTAGTTCCCCTGCAGGGGCGCGGGCAGCGGTCCCCCCGCGGTGAAGATGCGCGTCCCGGAGTGGTCGTAGCAGTGCGTGTAGATGGCCGGCACGTACTTCACCTGGTTGAAGCCGTCCGCTTCCTCGTCTGGGAACTGAAGGTATAGCGGCCGTATTAGAACAGTTATTTTATTTAATAATCATAAATATTTTTATTTTAATATATAATATAATACGTCCATATAATAATTATAGAATAATAATATAAAACAGCAATTTATAGTTCCAGAATATTAATTTAAAACACAAATTTACAATAAATATAAATTTAACAAAATTGTAATAGAATTGAAATCACTACCTGACCGAGCCAACTAGACGACTGTCACACGACTTTCAACTATGAATGCAACGAAAATACCGATGTTTTTTTTATCCGAAATGGGTTTGCTCTTGACTCTAGACTAAGCCAGACGTAGCACAGACAGAGTCGACGATGGAGCGAGCTCACCCAGAAAAAGCCTATTCACTCTGAGTTTGAAGGTCTTTGGATTGTAATCCGTTGGAAACACTGAAGCGGGTAGTGAGTTCCACAACTTAGCTGTGCGCATTATAAAATGTTGATAAGAAGCGCTTAGTTCGTATCGTTGGAATATCAACGCGATATGGGTGGTATCCCGCGGTGCGTCTAAAAGTGCGGTGGTAGAACGGGGCCGGTGGAATGAGTTCATGGAGCTCTTGAGCACTCTCCGAAATATAACCTGTAAAAGACCGACAAGCAGGCAACTTTGCGGCGATGAGGCAGGCTGTGGAGACTGGCGCATAAATCTTCGTCACCGATGAGCCTCTTTGCTCCACCGCGTCAAGTGCAGCTAGTTGGTACTTAGCTGATCCATCCCAGAGGTGACTGCAATACTTCATGCAGGATCGGACTTGCGCTTTATAAAGTGACAAAAGCTGTCCTGGCGTAAAATATCGCTTCATTCTGTTACTAGGATACCTAGTTTTTTTGCCACAGTTCGAGCTTTGCGCTCAATGCTGGCACCAAAATTGAGACTAGCTGTCAATTCCATGCCCAGAAGCTCAAGATGGTCGGTAACAACAACAGACGCACCCCGAAAAGTTGGAGACTGGAGGAAAGGGCTTCTCTTGGTGGTAAATAGGCACGCTTGTGTTTTTTGGCGTTGAAGCTTGACAAGATTGTCTTCACCCCATTGGGAGACATGACTTAAAAAGAAATTAAAAAGCAATGGTGTTCAATAAACTTAGAAATTGTAACAATATTGCTTTATAATTACATTTGTTATTTTCGTTGTATTCGTCGTCGTAAGTCGTTGACAGTTGATTAGTTGGCTTGGTCGAGTAGTAAATTGCAAACTTACGACAATTCTAGTATGGGCCACATGTCAAAATCATACTATTCAAAAACGATTCTATTACAATTTTGCTAGTGTAATTTAGCAAACTTAGGCCCCAAAACAGAATTTTGTTTAAAATAACCTAACACTGCCAGAAGAAATAAAAGAGCTGAAAATAACTTCTTACAAAAACATGCTATGTAATTGATTGTTTACTTATTGTCACAATAATCTGAATGAATATTTTGACGTCAAAGCTACTTAAACCGGAATTTTAAATAAATAAATAACGATGGAACTGACACTTATGCTAAATTTGGCCACAAACACATAATCGATCGAAATAGGAACGCTACCACAGATACATTAAACTCTAAACCCTATCTAACAAAAGTAAGACAAATGTAATTCATGAAATATTTCGTCAACTTACTACATAACCTCTGGAAGCCCTTAGCGTGACTGTTTTAGACGAGTGAATACTGCTTTCTAAGTATTTTCCCGCCCGTAGGTCGTAGAACATCAGTAGACCTGAAAATAAATTATGTTTGAGAGTTTAGGCAGGCCTGTGTATCTCCCCGCGGAGGTAGCAAAAACGTACCTACGCGCGGCGCACCTACGTAGGTGCTAAAACAAGTTGCGTGTCGCTACCGGCCAGAGACACGCTCGCGCGTTTTATTCACCGCCGCGCCGCGCGGCTACGTTGCTGGCTGGACGAGAATGAATAAAGTACTAGAAAGAGGCGCTAGATGGCGTTAGAAGCTTCTCGTAGCAGTCAACCCTATCGCGTCGCGTGATATTACGTCACTGAATAGGTTTAGTGTATTATGAATCATATTTCAGAGCAATAAGTATGAAATTATCTTGCAATGGATTTTTGTAGGTGTCTACACGAAAATGTGCTTGACTCTGAGGCGAACTAAATTACGCCATATTCTTGACGACATTGAGTAGACATTTCTTTGAATATAATTGCTAAGTCATACTTCTGTACGAAGTACTAGTATTCTGTGGTTTAGGCAGTGGATTACACGTGGAGGGCGACAATGATAGGTGGAAAATAGGTCAGGTCGGAGCACTTATAGCTAGGTACTTGCCGGTCAGGGTTTAGGTATCATTTCACAGGCCACAATCACTCGAAATGTCTGTAAGGAGCTTCACAGGATACACACGCGGCGAAAGCGCTCTGGTCGGTCTAGTACATGTGTCATAGGTAACGTCTCGATGTCGACTGGGGCTCCGGGGTTCTCACGGTACGTTTTAAACAACTAAAAATAAGGCAGGTAGGCGTGTGAATGTGCGCGGCGCAGTATCAATAGGGTACACAAACAAATCAAAATATTGTAGTAAACAAATTAAGTATTTATAAATCGCTTCCCATGGCTTTTTCACTCGCATCCTTAGCGCATATCTCTCGTTCGTTTTATTTGTACACACAACGGCACGTCAGATTATCCCACTTTGAACTTGAGATCGCGTTTTCTACGTAATAATTCTTGGGCAATAGCGAAGTTTACCGTCGAATAGATTAGATTGCATCTTGGCTAGAGGCACTAGGGCCCTATTTATTTTTACTCAATACATTGATTTTATTGCACTTTATGGATATGAAACGTGGACATTGACAAAGAGGGGCAGAGAGAGTCTGGAAGCCTTCAAGATGTGGTGCTGGAGGAGAATGGAGCGTATAAGTTGGACGGAAAAGAAAACGAATGAAGAAGTTTTGTCTATGGTTAGGGAAGGCACGAATGTTAGGACGTTAGCACGTGGGTAGGGGCACTCGTTGCGGTTGCAGGTCGAGTGATTCAAAGATGCGGAGTTTTAGATGATGAACGAAAATCAGCAGATATCTGCTCGCGATTGATTAAAAAATAGAGCCCCAGAGCGATTGAGTGATTTAAAGATACGGCCCCGTTATTCCAAAAACTTAGTACCGGGTTTAAGCCAGGACTAAGCTATTGGCTAGCCAATTAGAAAAGCGTTTCTCTATTAGGTTATGTCATGAATGTGTCATTCATTCCTCTGTTGTCGGCTAATATTTAGACTTATTTTAAACCTGGTCTATTTTTTTTGTAATAAATCAGTAGAAATCTGTACGCGAGTGATTAAAATATATGTTTTTGAGGATATTGGTCCTCAAATACCGCGTCTCACGGAGCATTAGCAGGAGCGTCGTCACGTCACGTCAGTAGCCTCCTGTGTGCAGGTGTAGGCACTGGGTCGCTAGTAATGAAACATATTTGACGACCTCCGTGATCGAGTGGTGTACACACCGGTTTTCATGGTGTCACCAGCTCCGAGGTCCCGGGTTCGATTCCCGGTCAGGTCAATGTAGAAAAATATTTTTCTATATTGTCTTGGGTCTGGGTGTTTGTGGTACCTTCGTTGTTTCTGATTTCCATAACACAAGTGCTTTAGCTACTTACTTTGGGATCAGAACAATGTATGTGATGTTGTCCACATTTATTTATTTATTTTATTATTTATATGTCTCACCGAGCCCCGTGCCGATAGTGAGCGTGTCGCCGCGGAAGCTGGCGGAGCGGATGCCGCAGCCGTTGTAGCGAGAGGTTATCTTCTTGACGGACTGTAGCGTTCGGCAGTCTAGCAGTAACGTGTACGACTTGCAGCCGATCGCGTATACGCCACTTTCCTGTGAATAGTATAGTTTAAATTATATTTCGCTCGCAAAAATTGGTCGCCTGTGTCATCCGGTGGGACACGAACCCACCATTCTTCGCTATGCGGGCGAACACTCCCAACTAACCACCGGATGACACAGTCGATCAATTTTTGTGAGCGAAATTTAATTTTATTTCGTAAAAACTTGCAAACAAATTGCTTCAGTTATAAAAATAATTATAAGTATAGGACTTTTCAAAAGAAGTGAATATTTGAATTCAAATAAAAACACATTTAATGTTTGCAAATATACAAAACTATCTGTTTTCGAAGCCCTACTCGTTAGCATTATGTAAAGGATATCACATCATTTGAATTACCAACTAGGCTTCGTATGGTAGCGTGAATACATTAGGTTCGAGATTTCCATCACTTTTTGACATAATGGCACGCGTGTTTTTACTCTTTGGGTCTTTGACAGTTTTTGGATTGTTAACATACCTGTGCACTCCATAACCAATTTTGTTTCACAACACATTTTGTCGTAATATTATTATACTGACAGTTGTCATATAAATGTTCCATAGAAAATAATTTTCAAAATTGTCACTTGACATTTTTAGCCAACATATTATGTCAGTTTGGTAAAATAGGGCCCTGGGTGTAACGTAAATCTATTTGCTATAAATGGAAGTAATAACAGCTAATATTGTTTACCTGCGTGGCGAGGCAGACGAGGTCCTGGCACGAGGGTAGCTTCCTAGATAACTTCTGTCTGAAGGACTCAGCGCTGAATACGTGAATGTACCCGTTGAGAGTCAACGCGGCGATCTCCCGCCAGCGGTTGTTGAATGTTAGCGCGCGAACCTTTTGACCTGAGCACAGAAATAGAATATTGTTATACATGGGGAGAAAGCGACCCATTTCACTCGAAAAGTTTCTGGCGCTCGAACGAAATGCCAATAGCTTGAGAGTGAAATGGGTGCTTTTATCCGAGTTAAACATACTATTTTTCATTTCGACTGTAAGGAAAGAAATAGTGCATTTCTTTTGTTATGTGGTGAAATCGAAGGTGCGTTCCATTTGATATCCGCGAAGCGCCCGATCGGCACATTTTGTCGTTTCAATTGGTCCGCGAGCGGCGCCATTGGGCGTGCGGTCTTGGCTGTCGGCAAGTGCAACGCACCCCGACAACTTTTTTTAGGAAGTGTTGGGTTCACGGCTTTGGGCAATATTGGGTCCACACTTACGTGGCAGGGAGGGAAAAGTTATTTTTCACCCTACCTTACACCTCCTGTAGATAGCCCACACATGTAAGTTCAACTTTGCGAACAGGAGACGAAAAATTTTTTTTAAGTGGGTACAGTAATACCCAACTGATTTGGCTTGCCGATGTACCTGCGCGGAAGATGAATTAAGCACGTGAAATACTGTTCGCGAATCAGCACGCTGGCGCGTCTTTTTCCAGTTCCGCTATTGGTCATTGCTGCCGCCATGCTAGCGCTGGCGAGAGTGAGATGGAACTAATGCCTGCAGTGTACTGTAGACCTTAAAGTAGTGCAATCTAAGGTCTAGAGTACACTGCAGGTTATTGTAAATTTTAACTTTTTCGTTAATCTTCGGAGCCATACTTTCTTTTCTGCGTGAACGAAGATTCACGACGCGCCTTATCAACGTGAGTACTGTGCTGTGGTAACCGTGCTGGATATTTGTCTATGGAACTTGGCCTAGTTATCACTTTTTTTATTAAAAAAAAAGTGAAAAAAAAAAATACGATTTATTTTATATATTTGTGTCGTGTCTCACCCGACCGGCACTCCTTGATGGCGAGTGGCGCCACGTAGTCGTGCTGCGGCGTCTCTTCCTTCTCGTCGCTGACGGCAGGCGCGCGCCACAACGCGAGCTTGGAGTCGCGCGACCCCGTCACTAGGAACTCGTCGTCTAGCCAGCACATGTCTAGTATCTGTGGGGGTAATATTAATAATAATAAAACAGTAAAAAAACACTAAAACCAATAAAACAGTTTACTTAGTCGATGTCGCGATCCCGAATACCAACAACTTGCAAGCAACAGTATCAGAAAAGAGAGACCTAGCAATTGAAATAAAAACCCAATGGCATGCCGAGAATATTTTTACTCTCCCGATAGATATCTACCACTGGAATCGAATTTGAAACCGTTCACCAACATACGATTGATCCAAATAACACTTTACCCATGAAGCGTTCGCCAAGAGAACGAGACGCCAATGAACGTTTGACCAACATAATCTTTGAACCATTAACTTTTCGCCCAAATGACATGAAATAATCACCAGTAAAACGTTTTTAGTAAAAATTTTACTAACAGAATCAATGCTTGATCAAGAATAACTACATAAGTGAATAATTTCTGCAGATTTAGAATTATCAGAAATTATCTATAGAAATTAAAGCGCATTAGTACCTAATACTTACCAACGCAATTTAAAAATTGTAATAATAATTTGGAGGCATAATAATATTAATTTATTATAGTTGCGCCTATTTATGCTAGCCCGATCTTAGGGTATACCGCATAGCTTGGATAGGAGCCTTCAAATTCTTAGCATACCATCCAACACTACCACTAGACCAACGAGGCAGTCTGTGTGGGTAGTTAGTAAAGGAATATGTGTTTGACATTCGCCCACATTTGAGTCTGAGTTTTTAAGCCCTGGTTCCCACTACAACAGTTTCCGGAAGGCATTTGTTCGTTACGTTTAAGCGAATAGTCGGTCGAACTCATTTCAACACAATTTTACAGAAAACCTGACGACAGAAAAATTTAACTAACACATACGAACGTACATAAGTATTACTGACTAAATTAAACATTTAGTCAGTAGTAATACTTATGTACGTTCTAAATTACGCAGAAAACGTCAGGTCATAAATATGTTCACGTAAATAAATAAAAAAATATAACATCAGCAACAACAGCGCGACGAAACTGACAGTTTCGCCAGATCCAGCATAATTGACGGATTTAATCTTTTTCTTCTTATCGTTTGGATTATTCACAAACTATACTAGATTAGCAAACAGCAGTCAAATGTCAACGTTTCTAAATTATTGTAGTCCCATCTCTTTCCGTTGCTTTAGCAGATAGAGAGAGATTGAGGGAGAGGGACGGTATGAACTTAAAATTAGTTTTTTTTTGGTATTTTAGCCTACTCGACTATTGAAAAATAAGTTACAGAGAACTGTAGGGAATCAGGACCCCTGCAAAGGATCACTTACCCAGTCTTTATGCGCCTCCCCCACACATACTGGGTCGAGTGTGGGCAGGCTGTATATGGCTAGTTCGCACGAGTTTCTCGCGCCGGTCGCTAATAACGTTCTGAAAAAAAAAGGCTTAGTTAGTGTCTAGGACAGGAGGCGCAATCTATCCCCAACCTAGTTTGGTATATAGGTGGCGCCATCTTGTAGTATTTCATAGGACTAAAGGTAAGAACTCTTTGTAAGCGCCGTCTTGCGAATATAATATAAACTTCTGATGAAGCTTGCACGATCCGCTAGAGGGCGCGCCAATATCGACGACTTCCTTTCTTGTATCGACACGGACGAAGATTCTCTCTCCGAAAATAACTACAAACATTGAAAATACTGTGTTTTCTTGCTGCTCGAAGACGAGGAACAAACAGTTAGTTTGGCTGGGGTGTTTTCCGCACTTTTAGCCTCTTGATTGGGTCATTGTGCGTATGCCCCTTTTTCCTTTATTCTAACCACTTCAGGTAAAAAAGGCATATTAAGGATCAGTTGGTTAATGAGTCATCTTGGAAAAACTCCGGTAAGTTTATAATTACGAAGCACGAAAAACTGACCAATTGTGATGTCAATTACTTTGAGCGCGGAAAAACCTTTTCGCTCAAATTGAGCCAATTGGCTCAGTGCTATTTTGCCAACTTTTTCTGTAGTTCATTTTATCTTTTGCATTCAAAGTGGTTTAAAACTTCTTGTATGGAAACTGGCATATCGACCCCCGCCGTCATTTGATTTGTCGAATCTATACTGTAAACTGGTAAATTATTATTTAAACCAACCAGAAAAAAAACTTATAATTACTTCAAATACATATCATTTGAAAGGTCTTAATGTGGGTATCTCAAATACTTGTATACAAATAAACAAAATAATAAGCGAGTATACATATAAAACTTGATTAAAAAATTTCTTAATTTCTATCACTGCAAAATATTTGTAATTTTAAAATCAAATCAAAAACAGAAAGTCTTCATGTAAATATTTAAAAAGTGCATCAATTAGTGTTGTTTCTTTGAATACCGAGTACCACATGCGTGTGTGTACCTGGAGGGGTTGATCTGCAGCGCGTGTATGCCGGTCTGGTGGTCGGGGCCCGCCCAGGGCGCGCGCGGCCGTAGCGTCGGGATCGCGTCGAGCGAGCGCGTGCGCACGTCGTACACCATTAGCTGCGGAGATACAGTATCACGTCGTAGAAAATTATATATATCCAATAACATTGATGAAAGCAACGCGGCATTACAGCGTTAAGGAGCACTTGAAAATTTCGACAGGCTCTGCCAACGCCAGGGTGGCCGAGAGGTTAGGCAATCGCCCGGTATGCGAGGAACGCGGGTTCGATTCCCGCCTCTGGTGGTCGTTTTTTTCAAGTGCAATAATATATTTATCTATAGCAGGCCTGTGTAACACCCCCCGGTACCAAATTTACCTACGCGTGGCGACCCACAGTGGTGCAGTGTTGCCAATTCAGTGGGGTTCCCACTAAAACTGGTGGTTTTCACATTTTTTTAATGGGTAAATTTTCAATCTTTTCATATACAATAAATGAATCTAGTGGCTTTAAAAGCTCCATCTAGTGGGTTGCAAAAGTTTTTTTTAATACAAAATAAGTAAATCTGGTGGTTTTAAAAGATCTAATTACAGATTTTACAAAAACATTGTTGGCAACACTGCCGTGGTGGGCTGACCAAGTTGGGTGTCGCGAGCGAGCAGGGACACAGGCGCTCGTTTTATTCACCGGCGGCGCGCGGCACTACGTTTCTGGCTTCTAGCTGGACGAGCATGAATACAGTGCTAGAATGGGGCGCTAGATAGCGGTGGATGCTCTTGTAGCAGTCAACCCTAGCGCGTTCCGACAGTTCGTGCGCGACCCCTACTGCACCCCGCCCGGGAAAGTCAATCGCACAGGACAGCCATAAAGTTAAAGTCAAAAGTCAGTCATGCCCCACGCCTCTAGTGTAAGTTAAAACTTTTTATTAGCGTATCATGCGATTTGCCGTATTAAGCATATACTGACCTCAAGTACGCTGGACGCTTTGATAATCGCCATTCTGGCGCTGATGGCTGTAGTGAGCGTGTGGTGACCGTTCACGGAACTAATTAGAGTTGACATAATATGCAAGTTACTCTATTTTAGTTCCCTGTACACTCGGTGGGGGCGCTTGGATTTGGCACAATTGATCTGTCATTTCTTAGAGAACGGTTAGTCCAGCGTACTTGTATTATAGAGACGAGCAGATGTGACGTACTTAGAATAGTGAACTAATGGGTATAATAACAAAAACACATCATACCTTATTACACTTAGTCCCGAAAACGACTTGTCTGTCCGACAGCCACTGCGAGCAGAACACCTTGTTCATGTTGCCGAGGTTGACCGGCGTCTCGCGGAACATGTCGTGCGCGAGCATGTGTCGGGTTGCGTACGACGGGTCCACCGAGCGCGGCTGCAAGCAATTCAGTGTGTAATAGTTATGACGGAGCTCTAAGGCAACGAAATTTCGAGGGTAAAAATTTACTTGTGAATGGGAACGGGTTTTGAGAGAGAAGAATTGGGCGACCAAACAGCTCAGAGTATATCAGTTTATTCGGAGCGCCGAGGAAATAAATATTGAGAATAAAAAAATACTAGTGAATGGGAACGGGTTTTGGGAGAAGAAGATTGGGCTACCTAACAGCTCAGTGTACATCGGTTATTTCGGAGCGCCGTGGAAAGGAGATGTTAAGAATAAAAATTTACTAGTGAATGGAAACGGGTTTTGAGAGAGGATGATTGGGCAACCACACAGTTTAGTCTGCATCCGTTTTCGGAGTGCCGACGAAAAGAAATATTGAGGATAAAAAGGGGTCTCTAAGTGCCGGAATTTAATTGGTGGACTGGTATCGAGAGATGACAACACAGCTGCACTACCATTGGATAGCACCTGAGACATGCGAGTTTCAAAACCCTAAATGTATTTTTTTTGACCTAACCTGGGACCCAGAACATCCCGGACTTGAGACCAGCATTACTGACTTGACTCTGCAATTAGTTGGTCTATCTCGTATCTATACATATTATAATAAAACTGAAAAATGACAAATTCTGTACATTCGAGTTGATTACTCGACAGTTAAAATATTTTAATATCGTGGAGTCTGCGCAGACAAAGTCGTGGCTAGCTTAACAGCTAGTAACTAATAAAAGTTTATTTTATAAGATACAACATCGAAAGAAGCTAAAAATGATGATTCACGACAGGTTCACTATACTATCGGTAACATTGCTTTCATTTGGGCATGTTATCAGATGTCAAATTAAGGGCAACTAGTGAGTACACACAAATTTAGATAAGCAACATTGTAGCAGCGACCTTGTGTGCAATGCTAAAGGTAAATAAAACTTGTGCTATTTATAATAATTGGATAAAATTATGCAAAGGAATTCTCCGTTTAAATTCAGATAGCGTAGGTCATAGATCGGGTACAATATTTTTCTCTGTCAGAATATACGATGTCCCATACAGAGCGTGTCAGACTGACACTGGAGATAGCTTAGCCATATACCTTTTAACCTAGGCTCTGATACAATAAGACTAAACTCTGACAAGACTAGTAAAACTGAAATTTTTAATACTAATGTTGTCGCGTCGGGGGACCGCACTAATATTAGACTTTGTGTTAAAGTACATATAGTTACGTAACATATTATTATTATTTTTTTTGTATAAGTCCTCATGAACTTAACTACTAATACCCACATTGAGTTAACTTAAAGAACAGAACTTAAAGAGCGAAGAGGTAATATTAGTTCAAAAATATTGAAGGAAATATATATAGTGTGAAAAGTCAAGCAGTGGACAAACAATGGCTAACGATGATGATGATAAGGTAGGTACTTTTATTCCAATAGTCAAGCTCTTTCATTTGAAACCCATATTGAAGGAGTTGTGAAATAAAATGCAATTCGCAATTTTATGATAGCGACCATC
Source organism: Pyrausta nigrata (assembly GCA_949316185.1). Classification (NCBI taxonomy): domain Eukaryota; kingdom Metazoa; phylum Arthropoda; class Insecta; order Lepidoptera; family Crambidae; genus Pyrausta; species Pyrausta nigrata. The sequence continues at coordinate 1,758,524 of OX438950.1, read as the reverse complement.
TTGGATTTAATATTTAGCATAGTGTATTATAGTATTTTACTAGTCAGCCCTTTCATTGGATACCCATATTGAGGGAGTTTAAAAAAAATATGAAATCCGCCATTTTGTTACGGCGGCCATCTTGGATTTGAAATTTGTCATAGTGTAGGTATAGTATTTTACTAGTCAAGCTCTTTCATTTGATACCCATATTGAGGAAGTTTAAAAAAAATATGTAATCCGCCATTTTTTACGGCGGCCATCTTGGATAGATTTTCATCAAACATAGCCAAGAACACTCTCGACTAATTAGTCGTTCAAACAAAAAAACTAAATCAAAATCGGTTCATCCGTTCGGGAGCTACGATGCCACAGACAGACACACACACACACAGACACGTCAAACTTATAACACCCCGTCGTTTTTTCGTCGGGGGTTAAGAACAGAAACAGTTAAACTTTTTGCTTTGGCTTGAATTAAAATAATTTAATTCATAGTTATAACTTTTCTTCAGTAAAAGTCCCATGGTTTGGAAAATAATGCCACTTTTGAAAGCCACGAAGTAAGTGGCATTATCACTTTTATTATCTATTTTGCGCGTCAGTTTGGCGTGGCATTTTTGGAAAAAGTGACATTATTTCCTCAACCAAATGACTTTTTTTTGAGTTTATCTGAAAGGTCTATGGCTAAGCTATCTTCAGTGTCAGTCTGGCACGCTCTTTACGGGACCCCCTGTATACAAGGACTAGGTTCCTGCTGAAATTCAGTGTTTTGGTTGCCTACTTTTGAGTTCCCATGTTTTATGCTGACCAAGGACCTTGACACATCATTTATTTGGGTATTTTTCTTTTATGGTATAATTTGTTTTCCTTATTATGTATTGTGATTTAATGGTATGCCAAATAATTTATTTCTGGTTACTGAAGATCTTTCGGTACAGGAGGAGAGCCAAATGATTTGTGTGAGAGATGAGGTTGAATATTAAAAAATTTAAAAGTATGGAATGAAATCTATTCCCATATACTCAAGCATAGCCTGATGAAATAAACTGTATTATTAGCTCATTCATGGATGTTTACAAACAATTTGTATTTTTAACAATAAGGTACATACTGACAATCTATGTTCTTATCATCAACATAGTTTATTATCAGAATGAGAACGTTTCATCAGTCTATGTGTAGTGTCAATAGCTTGGTTATCACTGTTATCAGTCATCTAATGAAAAACTAGACAAATTTTTCCTAAATCTTTCTTGTGTTTTTTAAAGTAATCTTCGTAATCGATTTTTACTATCAAATATTAATACCATAAAGTGATTAGATTTCATTTCACAATATTACTTTGAGTAAAATTGTGTATCAATACAATTTGCTCCGATTTTATACCAATTTGATATAACATTGAGATAATCTTAAAAAATTAAACAGCCCCCAAAACACCACTCAAAAGTTTTAAAAAAATTGAACTTTTACAACGATAGAAAAAATTGCTTCTAATTTTTGACTTGATGCACTATAACAAGCAGATGAGAATTGCATGAAACTAATGTTGTATACTATTATGGATTACTTTCTAGTTAGCGATGTGTCGTTATGGGTTTTTGAGATAACGTAACATAACCGTGATCAGTTCACAAATAACTGTTTTCATAACTAAGTTATTTTCACAATGCTCTGAAGCAAACGTGATAAATTATAACGTAAACTTTTTTCATTCACACTTATGCCAATGTTCTATAGTTGTTTCATTCGCACACGCATACAACGCTTTCCTTCGTTTCGTTATGATATTATTATTAAGACACTATACATTACTCGTTTTACTTCTTTATGCCATTGAAATCATCAGTAAGAACCACTGTAAGGACGGTCAATGTAAAACGTCGTTCTCAATTGTGTCATAACGAATAACGTGAAAGCAGTGATTTTGCGTGAGTGAACTCAACCTAATATCTACGTTATGTCGTGTATTTAAGATTAAATTCTAATTAACTTCAGAGCGTTGTGAAATAGGCAGTTATTGAAGGCCTATCCCTGTGATTCGATCGTTGAATGACGTTAAGAATATAACTAGTTTTCGTTTTGTTGGATAACGAGTGATCACTGTTGAGGCAAATCACTCGTTGAATAACTAGTGGTCACGAATAACGCCCATCGCTATTTCTAGTTTAAGTTTATCCATGTCATTTGCATTTAGGAGTTGTAATCTGTCAGTACTATATTATAAAAACCTGACTTGATGACCATGAAACCACTTGGGAAGGGGATATACTTCAGTGGCATACCTTTATCTTAATGCCAACAATGGATTCAGTTGACAAAACAAGAGTAACTTGTATTGTTAAGAATGTTACCATTAGTTATGTATTGAAAGCATATAAACAAAATACTGCTCCAGAAGCTTTAACTTTCGCATGCCTGAAAGTGGATCCACACAAAAAAACAATTGTAATCCATTTTAATCAAAAATAGCTTTTTATCCTGAACTTTTGCTGTTACAGCATAGTTTTATAGTATGTCTCTAAGTTTAGTGTGCCTCATGGCAAAGGCCTCCTCTAACTCCTTCCGTTGCATTCAGTCTCTGGCAACATTCTTCCAGTTGAGACTGCAGTTCATTTGATTTTGTCCTCCCATCTGATTGGCATCTTCACCATCCATTTAAAGTTAGAACAAAATGGGGGTATGTATTGTTTCAGAAAAAACCCTTAACGGAAAGATATTGTTGCAATTTGACATAGTAAAACACAATTGATAACTCATAATCACCTCAGGAGCCAGTATTTCTCTTGAGCGGACATAGTCTACGAAGTTGTATGAGGTGCAGAGTGTTCGGTGTTGTTGTGCCGGAGTCTCCTCCTCGCTGTCACTGTCCGAGTAGCACACAAAGTCCTCCGGTTTGTCCGGCTTTCTTTGTTGTTCTAATCTGCAATATTAATTGATAAACATTACAAACGGTGAACATTTGCCAAAACATATTTTAATTATTATTATTAGTTATCAGGCAGGCAGTTGAGACAACTGATAGCCGCCTGTATCCAGTTCTTCACATTCGGTTAAGCGAGTAAGGTTTTTGTAATGTAAATGAGCAGTTTACTAGAAAATATTGTCAGTGGGCAAGTGTAAAGAGATGGTATGGTACAGTAGGTAGGTTTATTTGAGAATATTGATAATTTGGTCCATGATATGGCTGTCATGGTAAAAAAAATCATCACCTTAGCACAAGGCTTTCTTCTTTTTCTATAACTAATTGAACACTGCTTATTGTTGGAATATTATACAATGTGTAATAAGTTTAACCATAAAAAATTTAGTTCAAGAAATAAAAAAATACCACATCATAACCTTATATTAAAAAAAAAAAATATTAGTATAGGAAAAATAATGAATAATTTAAATACTAATTGATTAAATAGCAACTTTCTAATCATCTTAGTTTAGAAATGAATCTAACAGATGATAACTGTGTGTGCAAAAACGTACGAAATTGTGTATGGGAATGGGGACAACTTATTGTTCTTACGGCAGCAAAAATAAATGCATAAACAACGGAGTTTTACGCACGTACTAATGGTTGGGAAAAACAACACGATATAATTGGATCTAAGCGATTATTTCTTACCTCAATGCCCTGGCTTTAGCACGTCTCTCTTTTATTCTACTAGGTATATAACAGGATGGGTATCTGCCCTCAATAGCGCGTCTCACAGTCTGCGCCATTTTTGAGGCAGAAATTAGGTCTAGGAACGAGAATATTCACCAGTAACACACGGTCAACTAGTCACTTTCGTTTTGTTCTGTTGTATGTAGATCCATACAGCGACGACATCTTTTATTACATCGGAGGCATTCGAACAAAATCGCGCTCCCTGTGGCCGCCTCATTCACTAATTGCACTTGGGATATAATTATAAGAATTAAATCTTGGTCATTGATTAATTATTTTGTACTGTAGTAACTGGATTCACCAATTTTTAAATGAAAATACTACCTACGCTGACGGAGTGACTGACGGATAGCTGGCTGTCATTCATTAATGTAAAATTGCCACTTGTAAAAATACATATCTTTGGTAGTTGGTCATAAAATCAATAATTTAGGCAAAAAACCGTAATTTATAACCGACTTTCATTATTTGTTTTGTTTTGTTTCATTATTCGTTGTCAATAAGGAATTTACTTTATTCAATGTGAAACGTAATTTGAAGAAATGAGCCGCAAATAACACATAACGCTGTAACGTTACGCGTAATTATGTGAGTGAGTGCCCAGGGTTTGCTTAGACCCGTGATCCAGGATACGGCAGATCAAATAATTACATTTGACAGACTGCCATCTGACCTCCACGACTCTGTTAACAGGGGAACCTGAGCTACTTGAGGGGAGTTTGGCATTACTCTAAGCTTACCTAAAATGTTTCTACCTTAAAGAAATCATAAATCAATGCTTAAGAACTATTATGCCCTTTACGTTGCCTATTTTCGTGTGTTATGTGATGTACTGATGTCCATTCATTAATATGTATTTTCTTTCTTTTTTATAATCTATGCTTAAATGGTGATCAAAAGGCTGGCAGCTACCTTGGGCAAAGAATCAGTATTGCTATCCAGAGGGGCAATGCTGCCAGCCTTTTGGGCACCATTCCTTTCGGCACTGCTGGGGCTGATGCTTTTTATATTTTGTAAATATATATATATATATATATTTACATTACCTTTAGTTAAGTTTTAGGTTATTGTATTAGTTTTAATATTTGTATATAAAGTTCTGAGGGATGAAGAAATAGAGTCGTACAATTTGGGCGATCTATGCTTAAAGTAAGGGATTTTCTGCCAACTCCATTGATTTATTATATACAATAAATCAATGGCCAACTCAAAATTTTAGGGGTTTTTTGGCGGGTAACAAACCGTGATGGGTGGGCTTCGTTTCTTAATGAGGGATTTTCTGACAGCTCAAAATTTTAGTTTTGTTTTTATGCTGATAGATGGAGCTATTTATCTAAGTTATATAAATATTGCATCGAAATCATTGAGCTTAAAACAAAAACCAAATGTTGTAATATTACGTGTACACACATGTAGTGGAAGTACTTACGTCATAAATAAGCGACATTCAAAATGTAGTTAAAAGTAAATTTAAATAGAAAAAACGCCTTAATGATCACTAAATTGTTAAAAAATTACCTGTCAGTACGCGGAAATCGAAAACATGCTAAATATGAACATTATACTATATGATCAATGCTAAAACCAACCTTTTCTATAAATAAAAATCTACCTGACTTAGCCTTAGGTGGTTCAACGCCATCTAGCGGATTTATAAGTACTGATTTTTGACACTAGGAAAATCCCTCATTATCCAAATTAGTTTTTGTTGTCATTGTTGTGATTGTGTGAATGAAGTAAAATTGAAAACAAAGTAAGGTGAGCTGGTTCGATTTCCCGCTTAAAATTTCCTTGAGAGCAATGAAATGTGAACCATCCTCGCATTTCAATGAGTTAGGTTAGGTCAGGCCTGTGTATCTTCCCGCGTTGGTAGCAAAAACGTACCTACGCGCGGCGACCCCTTGGTAATAGCGGAGTCATTATACGCATTCAATGTATGGGAACTAATATTTTTCGGATCAAAGGATGAGCCTTGGCATACTTGTTCCTTAGGTAGACTAGTGTGGAAAACGCCCGGGAGTCAGCGGCTCACACCACGCTACTCCCTTACTCCGCACACAATGTGACTCGTCATAACTGCTAATTTATACCTACTAGGGCAAGTTTGGTATCGTTTTCAGCTAAATCAAAGATGGCGGATTGATTTTTGAAACAAAAACAGAGCATTTTCATACAAAAAAATGGAATTACGGTCAAAAATTAAAAAAATAAATTTTTAATTTTTTTTGGTAATGGCCATAAACTTTAAACGTGTACCAATATCTGCTTTAAAAAAATATAGGTAAATAGCCGCATGCATACAGATTCAAAAAATATAAGCTTTGTTGAATATATTAATAATAAAAATGTTTAAAAAAATATTTACCTCAACGCGGCAGACACGAAAATTCTTAGAAAAATACAGGACAGCAAAAAACAAATTTTATATGTTGCTAAGCACCTGTAACTAGTGAGAATAAAGTATGGTGTTTATAGAATAGGACGAAATTTTAATGCTATTTTGATAAAAAGATATTGTATGAACCCTGTGTATAGGTTTACCGTCGTATTTACAAACGTGTTGCTCAACTAGATTTTGTGACAATGTCGGGTGACTTGAAGGTCTTTAATTAATCGATCTACATAGGTATGTACTTAAAACACTCACATATATTTACATATGTACTGTCTCTTATGTACATTTGCCCTCGGAATCGCTCAACTACGTGCACTTGTGTTGCCGCTGCAAGCACCTGCATCTGTGGCCGCCACACTTCATTTTCCAACTGCACCTGAGAATTTTAGTACATACTCGTACATACAACACATGCTTCGGCTGCAACTGGCAAGTCTGTACATGTAGATTTCCAGCTGTCACTGACTTTGGTCCATCATTCCCAATTAGATGGATCTTTTTGTAAATAATTGCTTTCATGCATCGTTCACCGTAGAAAATGAACAAGACCTAAAAAAAAAAGTTTTTACGAATACACTATTCCCGAAACCGATAGCAGTCAGCGGCGAGATGCTCGAAGTTATCCAGGAATACGTTTTCCTAGACAAGCCGAGACGTGGAACTTGACAGTCAAGCTGGCCCACCGACTGCATGTCTCTCAGCGAGCTATGGAACGGTCTATGCTGGGGATCTCGCTAAGGGATAGAATCCGGAACGAGATCATCCGCCAAAAGACGAAAGTCGATAGGTATCGTTCAGAGGTGCAGTAAGCTGAAGTGGCAGTGGGCTGGTCATGTCTGTCGCAAACCGACGGGCGTTGGAGTAGGATCTTTCTCGGATGGAGACCACGTCTCGGAAAACGTAGTATAGTGTTGGGAGCCCCCCTGCTAGGTAGGCCGATGACCTGAGGAAGGTGGCCGGTGGTGGCTGGATGCGAGAAGTAGACGACCGTGAAAGTTGGCGCAGAGGCCTATGTCCAGCAGTGGACTGTAATAGGCTGATATGAATACACTATTGAGTGATTGGTAATTACGTGATTTCATAGTGTTATTACTCAATATATACCTGTCATATAAACCGACCACAATCTCTTCGATTATGGAAAATGCATAGCTGTTCCTGCTCATATAAGCTGTCGCAACACATTCTGTGGCATTGGGGAAAACATTCAGTGTCCATCGCACTTTTTTACCTTTACAATTGAAGATGGTAAAAGTATCACATTTGCCCCATTAAGGCATGGAACAGCAGAAGAACTTACTTTTTGTTGTTCTGTAAAAAGGAAAAGATCTATGTTGACTATTAAACGTGTAAATTCAAAAGTATTTGCCACCACATATAAAGGTTGGTACTGGTTGTGTTTTCCAGTATCTACGTGTACGTACCTATAGCTCATCTAACCCAGGTACTTACTTACTTACTTACTTACCAGGTACTTACCAGGTACTTACTTCGAACGAAGAAATTTCATTTGCTCTCTACTTTTTGCTATTCATACAAGTTTGGCCTAAATAAGGACGTGTATGACACAGTCTAATCCGATATACCTACTATAAAACCGCACTTCGAATACGCAAAGATGAGCTCCATGTAACGATAAAGTGGTGGAGACAAGAATGATGGTACATGTTTGATGCAGTAATAACCACGGCTGTACACGAATCAGATTTCCGTACCGGTTTCCGAGAACCGTAGACACCGACGATCGAAGTCGTGGTGCTTGCTAGCACTCACTGTTGTGCAACGAGTGCCCAGAGGAGCTATGGGTATTAATGGGTGCATATAGATACTGTAAAACACCACCATGTCATGAGATAGAAAATCATCTTGGTGAAAATTATTACGATTAACTGGATATACCTTTACTTTTCCTCTTAATTAACTCGTCTCGGTAGGCAATATGGATTTTTTGCTTTTTACAGGACCACAAAGCGCAAAAGTTCTTTCGCTGTTCCATGCCATCATAGGCGTGTGTGACCGTGTGATACTGTTTCCAGCTTCAATTGTAAAGGTAAAAAATTGCGGTGGAAACTGAATGCTTTCCTCAATGCCACAGAAGGTGTTATGACAGCTTATGTGAGCAGGAACAGCGATGCATGTTCCATAATCGAAAAGATGAACGAGACCTGCCGAAATGTCACAGGCTGTCTTAAGCCCACTCCTTTGGAAATGATGTATCCACTAGATGGCATCGCACCCCCGGACATTCGCAGATTGGTGGCAAGCGGAGTGGAGCGTCGAAAACAGGAGACGAGCGCACTTCATCCAATGCACGCTTACTGTACAGTTCCCGAAAGACTTACAAGCCGCAGAAGCTTTATAAAGTGCGTTCCCCCTCTTGACCGCGACCCCTCTACTGCTAGACTTGTCCTGTGGGAGGACGGACTCTTGCCGCCTGTTTCCTGCGTTCCTCCTTCCGAACATCCCCCTCCAAGACACAAACTGCCATGGCTAGTGTTGTAAAAGAACTGAGTCTTTTAGTCCTAATATTGAGACTAGAGTCCTTTTTTAAGACTCGAAGTCAAAAAATAATAAGTAAAAGCTCAAGTCTCTCTGATTTTTTAGTCTTTTTAAAAAAGACTCCAGTCTTGCCAAAGAGAACTCGAGACAGAGTCTTTTAAAAGAGCTCACTCTTTATAAAAAGAACTCATGACTAAGTTCTTTAACTAAAAACTAGAGCTTGTCTAAATAGAACTCGCGACTGAGTCCTTTTAAAAAAGAACTCGCGACTGAGTCTTAAATTAATGTATAAGATCAATGGTTAAAAGTGGTTAAAGAAGCTTAGTGCTTCTTTAAGTCGGCCCACCCCTTTGGGGATAAAGGGCGTGATTTTATGTATGTATGGTATCAATGAAATGAACTTCCACTTCCAATTGTTTATTCGAACTGTAAGTGATGTGATTATTAAGACTGCAATCCTCTGCTTAAACAATGCAAAAACTTCATAATATGCTAGTGATGTGATGCTTATACAGCAGGACTGCAGTCCTGCTGTGTAAGTCATGACTCAAAGGACTCAAAGAGCTCAAAGGACTGAAGAAAACCGTAAGGACTTAGAATAAATCTTACGACTCAAAAAAATTTAGGACTGAAAGAACTAAAATGACTTATAAGAACTCAAGACTCAGGACTCGGAAGACTAATTAGTCTTGAGTTCTGCAAAAAGAACTCATAGCCACAAAATGAGGACTAAAAGACTCAGTTCTTTAACAACACTAGCCATGGCCCACTTAGAAGTCCCTTAACAGACTCCGGTCCCAAGTCGGTAGATGCAAGGATACCATGTTCAGGTGGGGATTCTCCGATGGAACCGATATGTGCAAACGACAAGGCAATCTGCGTCGCCAATTACTGGGCACAAGAAATTTAAGTCTTTTACCATCGACACGATAAGAAGAAGCATTTATTTACAAAAAGATCCATCTAATTGGGAATGATGGACCAAAGTCAGTGACAGCTGGAAATCTACATGTACAGACTTGCCAGTTGCAGCCGAAGCATGTGTTGTATGTACGAGTATATATTAAAATTCTCAGGTGCAGTTGGAAAATGAAGTGTGGCGGCCACAGATACAGGTGCATGCAGCGGCAACACAAGTGCACGTAGTTGAGCGATTCCGAGGGCAAATGTACATAAGAGACAGTACATATGTAAATATATGTGAGTGTTTTAAGCACATATCTATGTAGATCGATATTTTAAAGACCTTCAAGTCACCCGACATTGTCACAAAATCTAGTTGAGCAACACGTTTTTAAATACGACGTTAAACCTATACACAGGGTTCATACAATATCTTTTTATCAAAATAGCATTAAAATTTCGTCCTATTCTATAAACACCATACTTTATTCTCACTAGTTACAGGTGCTTAGCAACATATAAAATTTGTTTTTTGCTGTCCTGTATTTTTCTAAGAATTTTCGTGTCTGCCGCGTTGAGGTAAATATTTTTTTAAACATTTTTATTATTAATATTTTCAACAAAGCTTATATTTTTAGAATCTGTATGCATGCGGCTATTTACCTATATTTTTTTAAAGCAGATATTGGTACACGTTTAAAGTTTATGGCCATTACCAAAAAAAATTAAGAATTAATTTTTTTAATTTTTGACCGTAATTCCATTTTTTTGTATGAAAATGCTCGGTTTTTGTTTCAAAAATCAATCCGCAATCTTTGATTTAGCTGAAAACGATACCAAACTTGCCCTAGTAGGTATAAATTAGCAGTTATGACGAGTCACAGTGCGTGCGGAGTAAGGGAACTTCACCCCCTCCCCCAGCCCCCCAGCGTGGTGTGAGCCGCTGACTCCCGGGCGTTTTCCACACTAGTCTACCTAAGGAACAAGTATGCCAAGGCTCATCCTTTGATCCGAAAAATATTGGTGTTGGCGTATAACAACCCAACTATAAGGGATTAAACAAGTTAAGTGTCGCTAGCCGGCAGCGACACGCTCGCGCGTTTTATTTACCGGCGGTGCGCGGAACTAGTCCTAGAAAGATGCGCTAGATGGCGTAATTAGCTTCTTGCTTGTGGCAGTCACCCCTATCTCGTTGCGTGATAGTACGTCACTGAATAGGTTTAGTGTATTATGAATTATATTCCAGAGTTATAAGAATGAAATTATCTTGCAATGTATTTCTGTAGGTGTCTACACGAAAATGTGCTTTAGTTAGAGGCGAACTGAATTAAACCATATAGTTGACAACATTAAGTAGATATTTCTTTGAATTTCATTGAAAAGTCATACTTCTGTACGAAGTACTAGTACTTATTCTGTGGTTAGGTTAGTTTGTAGTTTAGTGTTGTAAGTGTAGTTCTGTAAGTATATTTAAAAAAGAATACTGAAGAAAATAATAAAAATTATGAAGACCAGGTTGTATGGACAAAGGATCAACCGTTGCCACTCAAAATGGGTGAATTGAACAAAATAAATCCAAATTTTAAATGCTGAAGGTACTTGGTCCCAACATTATTGCCATCAGACAGAGGAAGGAAAAAATATATTAGGTGCAATTAGTTGCAATTTCATATTTTTGATTCATCTCAATTAAAAATAATAATAATCAAATCTTTTATTAGTTTACATTTATATTACAAACACATCCACTCACAGAGTAATTAAGTTATTAAATCTTTGTAAGGATTGCGTCCATTTTGCGCATGACAAGTAAAGTATTTGTGCTACGTTTATAAGCAGCACCAATTTAATTATTTTGCTTACTCTCAGAGTTCTTCCCTGCTGCTTATATAATTAATATGCAGTACAAAAATAATTACAGCCATCCAGAATGACATAAATTGCTGATTGATTTTGAATTGGTTGCTGGCCATGAGTTGCTGACCAATTAGCTATTTCTGCTAACAGATAATACTAGTACTTACTATGTTAATCATTATAATAACACCCGTTTTATTTTATGTTGATAGGGACTTTTCTTGGCGGGTTACGAGCCGGTCAAAATGAGCTTCATTTCTTAATTTTCTAAATTAGTTTTTGTGGTCATTGTTGTGATTGTGTGGTGTAATAATCTTAATAATGTGCAGCAGAGGAGAACTAATGAAGTAAAAGTGAGAAACAAGGCGCTCCTATCATCCGGTTCGATTTTCCGCTCAAAATATTCTTGAGAACATTGAAATGTGAACCACCTCGCATTTCAATGAGTTAGGTTAAGTTAGTTTGTAGTTTAGTGTTAGTGTAATTGTGTAAATAATGTAATAAAAGAAAACTGAAGAAAAATATGATACAAATAAAATTCCTGAAGACGTGGCTGTATGAACTTGCTGTATGGATACCCATTCTGGGTAGGCAAAGGGCCTACCCAGAATGGGTAAATTGAACAAAAAACAATATTATGTAGATAGATGGCGGTATTTATCTAACTTTTAAATAATGCGTCGAAAATCGAAATCATTGAGTTTAAAACAAAAACAAATGATTGTGATATTATGTGTACAGACATGTAGAGGAAGTACTTAAGTTAAAAATTAGCTAATTTTGAATTTCAGATAAAAATAAAATTTAATGCAATAACGTCTTGAAGATCATTAAATTGTTAAAAAATTACCTGTTAGGACGCGTGACTCAAAAACATGCTAAACTTAAACATTATAACATAATAAACGCTAAAACCAGCCTTTTTCTTAAATAAAAATCTACCTAACTTAGTTTTTTCAACGCCGTCTAGCGGATTTCAGAGTAGGTACTGATTTTTGGCACTAGGAAAATCCCGGCAATTCTTCATTATTTACCTGTTTTCTAATTCCTTTATATGAACTTTTTAATGTTCACAACCTGCCAATACATTATTATGGCGGATAGGGTTAGGTATTGGTGATTAACTCTTCTTCATTTTTCCGGAACAAGGTTCCTCTATCTACAATATCTTGAACATTTATCACATGATATCTACTCATGTGCTTTTATTATCTCATTTTTACCGTACCCAAAGGGTAAAAACGGGATCTATTGTTGTACAGATACTTAATGCAACGGAACACTTCGTACACGACTTTTAGCCTCGCACGTCGCACTTAGCCGTTTTTAAGGTTCCGTAGTCCGACAAGGAACCCTTTTAAGATCGTTCAGTCCGTCCGTCCTAGTCTGTCACGGCTGAATATCTTCTACGTTTATGGACTGATGTGCATGTTACTTGGTTCAAGGATATCTCACATATAGATCTAATTTTTAAAAATCCAAAAAATTCAAATTACCTCTTTTTAAGGGTACCTCCCCGTACATGTAAAGGGGGGGGGGGGGAAATTATTTTTTTGAGTGCACCCCCTTGTGTGGGGTATCGTTGAAAAGGACTATGAAAATAAGGTAGGGTTTCCATACAACACTTTTTTATCAGCTTTACCATTTGCGAGATATAGCCCGCCAAAGTCGTTTACTCGGTGTCCCCCCTGTAATTTCTAAAGTCTATCACTATCACTAACGTAAAGTAACAGGCGCGGAAACTCCTATTTAAAATTGTTTCGGGTATCCTGTGATGAATACTTTTGAAATTATAAATAAAATAAAAATATATACTTTTTTTGCCTATACTGTCTAATATTTTAAGTTAATGGTACGGAACCCATCGCGCGCGAGTCCGACTCGCACTTGGCCGGTTTTTTTAGAATAGCAGACTACACGTCATGATGGCTTCATTTTAATTCCAATAGAAGTAGTTCCAGGTCAACTTTAGAACAGTAAAGTTCTTATTCACAATGCTATCACCGACGATAATGCCTGCCGCGCATGGTAAGGTACATGATACAAATAAGGCCTATGCTCTAACACGGCCTAGTATGCCTAAAACCCAAATAAATCGTGTTAAGACTTTAATACTTTACGCACACATTATTATAAAACCTACATAGCGAGGGGTGCGGGCGCAGATGGCTCTCTCTCGCTCCCTGCGGTAGTGTTGGAGGAGTTTGTTGTTGGAGGAGGTTGATTTACGTTGCGAGTTAAAATTTTCGTAATTTTGTGGTAAGTTTACAGTTATTTATTACTTGTTTTCATTTAGTTTGCTATCACAATCTGTTAAATACTACATTTTTATGTTTAAAAGTGGCTTTTAACTGTTACTTAAAGAATATTTTGTATTTATTATAACCTTTTAAACGATACAGCTAGTATTCCACAAATAAGGCCTAGGCCCTATTTGTGGTTGGTAGGCCTATTTAGTGATCTTATCGTATAAGGTTTTTAGGTTTTTATTTTTACATTTCGTATTAGTTTTTAGGGTTTTGTAGTCCTGACAAGGAACCCTTATATTTTCGTCATGTCTGTCTGTCTGTCTGTCTGTCTATCTGTCCGATGTTTTTTTACCAACTGCAACTCTTCGCCAACTTCAAAATCTGATATTTGAAACAGAACACTTGCCAACATCACCAGTTATGCCAGATCTTCACTTCATGCAAGATTTTTCATCAATAGGACAGCACACACCACCACTAGGTAATATTGCAGAACATAACTATGATGAAGATCTACCTGGGACCACTGGCTTGGGAAATACTAAACGTCTTGTTGAATATAGTAATAGTTCCTCTGAAACTGAGATCATGTCCGAGTTCCTAAGCCGCTCTTTACCACAAAAGCGCTTCAGAATTTACTCCTCTACTGAATCGGAAAATGATGTCGAAAATACAAATCCTATGAATGTGCACGAAGTAGATACTACAGTAGATGAAGAAGATGTGCCTTTAGCACAACTAAGTACAAAGTCACCATTCCAGATCTTTTTACCGACACCCGATTATGGACACGTTAAAACTCGCCCAAGGAAAAAGACATTAAACTATAAAGGTCAAAGGGTGACTAAAGATTTATTTAATGATAATAAGACTAAAACTAAAGAGAAAAGTAAAGTTGTACCAAAGAAAAAGTCAAAGCCTGTAAATAAGAAAAATATTAAAGAAAAGGAAAGCGATGCAACTAAGTAAATAAAAGGTAAACAATCCAAAGGTATAAAAAGACATACAACCAAAGATAAGAAAAGCATTAAAAGAGGAAATGAAAGCTGGTACTGTCACGCTTGCCACGAAGACATACAGTTTGATATGAGGCCTTGTATCGACTGCGCTAAATGGTATCACGAAGTTTGTTGGTCTGACACGAAGTGACTCAGACCCATTTTTATGTCCCGATTATGATAAAAATTAATACTCAGTATTTATTACTTATCACATAGTATTAAGATCAACGTTGATTAAGACTGATTGAATTTTCTAATACACACTTACTACTTTTAAATTTAGTTATTCTTAAGAGGCCTTATTAAAGCAGTGATTTAATAAAGCCTATAATTTTCTTATTTTTTTTAAATTTTATTATAGTGCTATGAGAAACTATGTTGATTTTTATTAGTTTATTTGATATATCTAAAAAACATTGAGATATATTGATTTTCTTATTTAATATAAGACAGTAAGTCTGATTTGTAATTTTAGTACACTTAATTTACATTAATTATGTTATAAATCCTATTATCGGATATTTAAAAGTGTATGTTCACAACTTTTAAGTAGTTTTTTTCAATAAGATCTTATATTTTAAAGATTTTTTGGGTGTAAGGCTATAGGCCTTACTAAATAGGGGTGATTTATTATGACCAATGCGAAAGGTTTAAGATTTGTTAATTTTTGCTTATTTTTTCTTAAAAGTGATACAGTTTTATCTATATATTTTGTAGAACACGAATAAATGAGTCTGATTATCCACGTTTGCGTTTATTTACATAAATTATTAATATGTTACAAGAACTTGAAATAAGGTAGGCCTTATTTGTATCACTTACCTTACATGGTGAAAAGTGGAAACGGTTCAAAGGAGTTGGCTTATTCCCAAATTGCCTTTATTTAATGCGCGTCCAGTGACCCTGGATCTCTAATGAATTGTAGGTTTTACAATGTTTTATTAGTTTTTCTGACGTCTAGACCAGAGGCATAAAATGCGTGACGATTTCATTATTGTGGTATAAGATCTTTCGATGAATATGGGTAAAAAGTTAAAAACGATTAATAACCTATTTTCAGAAAATTTTCACGATGCAATTCACCAGGAGGACAGAAGATAGGATCGGCACCAGCATGTAACCAGTTTTCTGAAATGCTGGATCCACACACTCTCTGACTTCTTACAATTTTCATCAAAAATCGAGTGCTTTTATGGGATTCTGTCTGCACAAAACACGTGTTTTGCTTCAACATTATGGGGTCAACTTATGTAACATGACGAAGTTTTAAAAACTTCTCTCGGAAGTTTTAAAACTTCGATTACTATGCACAAACATTAGCGATCGTCTGCCTGCAACCCGCAATAGAAATGTGACGAAAAAAACCGAAATTAGAGCACAAAAATGCTGCCAACAAACATAAAACGCGATAAGTACGAATCTAGCCAACATTTAACGTTCTGCGGATTTGCAGATTTTTTCATTATAATAAAGTTGGTAAGTTTGTAATTCTTACTGCGGCACTCAGAGACGTCAATTAAATTTAATCTGTAATTAATTAGGTTCGTTCTGTCACTTTCTTTGTCAATGAAATAGAAAAGGACGCCATGAGTCATAATTATAGATTAAAAATTGAAGTCTTTGAGTGTGGCAGCACAGATTATATAATGGTGGCAGTAAGTAAGGGTCATAATGACATACCTACCCAAAAAGCACATTTTAACATTGGAGTATTTAAGTAGCTGTAGGTTCGGCGGATGTAAAGAGAGAAGTCATTGCTCATCCTGGAGAAAAAAAAACATAGATCAGACAAAATATGCGATACCTAATGTACCTAAAGTCCGTTTTTTATTGCTTGTCCAACATTGTAAACAATCTTGACATTCCTTTTTAATGAAATTATTCATTTAAAAATACCTAAGATAGACACAAAAATTACATCATAGTATGGTAGTTTATCGTTTAATATACGTATCTTTTTGAGCTATTTGTATTTTTTTTCAACAGTATTTGTTTTAAAAGTCATAAAAAGATTGTTTACAATTTTTAACAGGCAAAGAAAAACGAAGTTTACTCCGTACATCTCATCCTAACTGTGTGCACTCTTGCAATAACTGGCAGGTTAATCCATACTAATATTATAAATGCGAAAGTGTGTCTGTCTGTTACCTCTCGACGCGTAAACCACTGAACCGATTGAGATGAAATTTGGTATGGAGACAGTTTAAGACCCTGGAAAGGACATAGGCTACATTTTGTTGCCTATGTCGATATAAAAACATTAAGGGGATGAAATGGGGGATAAAAGTTTATATGGAAAATCCAACCCTTGCGGGCGAAGTCGCGGGGAACCACTAGTGTTGAATAAATGAAGCCGCAAGCTGAAGGTAGTGTTGCACAACTGAAAAACGCTGAATGTAAAGCAGTAAGTTCATTGCCACTGCAGCTAGTGCGCTGAGGCCGTTGACTCCGCGCTATGCGGTAACCAAATTGTTCCTCGATGTTTCAACTCGAAATAATAGACGCAAACAGTACTTGCAATAAAATATGCAGCAATACATTAGCTTAATGCAGGTGGTTATTGAAAACGAACTAGGTAGGTACTAAATAAAGCTTATGTTTCTTGGGAATCCCGTGTGGGAAAACCATGCAACAGATATTGCAGATGTGATTAATTGACATATGACTCCCAAGTACTTATGTACCTTACAATCCCGAATAACGAAACAGATTTTAAAAATGTGATATAAAATGGCTTCAATACATCCATATCCATACTAATATTATAAATGCGAAAGTGTGTCTGTCTGTATGTCTGTTACCTCTTGACGCTTAAACCACTGAACCGATTGAGATAAAATTTGGCAGTTTGAGAGACCCTGGAAAGGACATATGCTACATTTTGTCGCGATATAAATACATAAAGGGGGTAAAATGGGGGATGAAAGTTTATAAATGGAGAATCCAACTCTTGCGGGCGAAGTCGCGGGGAACTACTAGTTTGTAATAAACTATTAGGTTCTGTAGCCCGGAGGTCCTATGTCCTTAAGTGCAGAAAAAAAATGACTCAGTTGAAAGTTTTGAAAGCCAGATTTTCCATTGATTATTTTTTAAACTTTGACCTCCAACTAAATATCGAATTCCTCTTTATTCTTCACCTTCGTGGAGCTTAAATTCAATGCAGTTGCAGTTTTTTAATCGACTGCGATAGAAGTAGGGTAATGTTTTTATGGTAATATAAATAAATTCAAAAATGTTGAGTATGGCTACTTCATCAGGTGTGGGCTAAGAAAAGTGCACTTTATTTATCTACACCAATATTATAGAGAGGACAGATTTGATTGCTTGTTTGTATTGAATAGGCTCCGAAGCTACTTGACCGGTTCAAATGAAATTTGGTATAGAGATAGTTTGAGAACTTGGGAAGGACATAGACATACTTTTTGTCGCGATATAAAATCATCATGGCGGTGAAATGGGGCATGAAAGTTTGTATGGAAAATCCGACTTTTAGCGCGGGCGAAGTCGCGGGGAACTGCTAGTTATTTTATAAATTAGTAGGTAGTACCAGGCCTGTGTATCTTCCCGCGTAGTTAGCAAAAACGTACCTACGCGCGGCGACCCCTAGGTAAGGGCCTAAACAAGTTGGGTGTCGCTAGCCGGCAGCGACACGCTCCCGCGTTGCGCGTATTCACCGGCGGTGCGCGACTCTAGGTTGCTGTTTGGACGAGCGTGAATAAAGTCCTAGAAAGATGCGCTAGATGGCGTAAGTAGCTTATTGTGGCAGTCAACCCTATCGCGTTGCGTGATATTACGTTACTGAATAGGTTTAGTGTATTATGAATCATATTCCAGAGTTATAGTAGGGGAGCCCAAGAGGGGATTTGGGGATTTACTAAAGCGCGGCAGATTAACATACAGGGAGGTACCTAGTACCCCATTAAATACCCCCACCAAGTATTAGCCCCGTATATGTGGCCGCGCGTTAAGGATAAAGGATCAGATTAGTAAAAAAAAATTGATCATCTGAAATTCTCGAGCGCGTCAGATTAAGGTAGAGTAAGTTAGTTATATGCTAAAAAGTGTATATTCCACTAATCTGATAATTTTCGATTGACGATAAGAAGTAGGTGGGTTACAAAGTTGTAAAAAAAAACGTCATCTCGACTTTCTCGAGCGTGGCTAAATTTTTTTTTATTATGAAGGTTATAATTCAACGTTCACAAATAATATATAATCTGACGATTTCCGTAAGCCGAAGTAAGGAAAAATAATCGATAAAGTTTAACCCGTGACACGATTTTGACCTTGAATTAAAAAATGGTGGCTTGTGATGGCTTCTTGTCAGATCGACCCAGTCTCAAATTTCCCCACCGAAAAAATGATTTATACCGTCGATACGGTCGTTTGATGTGTCATGAAATATATATCACCGCAATCTGCACAAAATTTCCAATACGACAATAATATTTAATACAAGAATAAAAACTTACTTGAAAGAGAATTCGTGTGATGAATATTTTGAAAGGTGCATTTTTGCACTATCCATTAACTTTGACCACATTTTTCACTGATTCACGGATGAAATCGAGCCAGAAGAGGAAGATGATTCTACCGACGAAGATGATATTTAAAATAAAAACTCTTAAAAATTTTTTTTTTTTATACTTGTTTTCTCATAAATAAAAGATTTGTACTTCAAAGAATATATACTGTTTTATTTGCATGCTATTTTTCAGCTCTTTAATTTGTTAAGTTAAAAGATTTGAAAAAATACAAAAAAAAAAACTTTCCATTGTCAGGTTAGGCGAATCCCTCAAGATAATCGTCAGATTATGAGACAGCACGTTTAGGGTATATAAATGAACCATATATATCTTAATGTGACGCGCTCGAGTATTTCAAAATGGCGATTTTTTTTTTGCACATTCTAATAATGGCCGCGAGTTTAGGGCACATCCAAATCGTCAGATTATTACATAAGAGCCTTCTTTTAGGTTCACTTAACATCCCCTTTAAAAATCTGACGCGCTCGATTAATTATTATTTTTTCCCGATTTCAACCCTTACGCGCGACCACCCCCCCATCATGAAAACGATCAGATTAACATACGTATGTTTTCAAAAAAACGTAGGACATGGATGCTATTAATATCTGAGGCGCTCGAGTATGTCTATGCGACTGTTTTTTTTTACATTTTTGAAAATTTATAGCCGCTCCCCCCACCGATGACAGTGTATATATTATATGACATTTTTTTCTTCTTATCATCTAAGCTTCGCAATCCAATAGGTCTCTTCGACGCTCGAGTAAATCCCGATTTAGCATCCTGGGCTCCCCTGCCATTATAAGAATGAAATTATCTTGCAATGGATTTTTGTAGGTGTCTACACGAAAATGTGCTTGAGTCTGAGGCGAACTGAATTACACCCTTGGATGAATTAACCACTGGATAAGAAACGTAAAAGAAAATGTATGGGAACATCATCGACCGACTTTTGAGGGGCGGAGGGGGATCGTCCCGTCAATTTTGTGACAACTATTGACATTTAGTGCATCCAAATGTCGATTTTTTTTATCGACATAGGATGAATGAATGATTGAATGATCTACTTCTATTTTGTTGCTTTTGAAAATCATTATTAGGTTGCGGGTTTGAATCCCGTAAGGGGCAATATTTATGTGATGAGCACGAGTTTTTGTACCTAAGTCATGGATGTTTAAAAAACATATTTATGTTACATTTATCCGTTATCCTAATCACCATATACAGGTAATTGGTGTATTTGTTACATCAATTTATTTATCATGATTATTGGTATTAATTTTATTGCTTTTAACATTGGATTAAAGAACAATGCCCACTAGCCAAATATTGTTGGGCCTACAAATACACAGTTGTGAAGCCGCTACTCGGAGGGCGTACTGGTCGTAGGTCAAGAAATTGACAAGACGGCAGGATCCGTGTTGTACAGGTGTTAAGTCTCTCAAAAATATGGGGTACACCACCGACTTAGCGCCGACACTTAGTGAGATCGGAATCAACCTACAACTGTACAGGTTTATTATTTGTACTACTGGGTGATCTGTGAGTCGAACGACCATCAGCGCCATCTAGTTTGTAGTACTCGAAGTAGCGTAGTGCGAGTCTTTATTGCTAGAGTTGTAACAGGCATCTCTCACTCAATGTACTTGCGCGCGTTAATAGCCTACTCTCGAGCGCATCGACGGCGGTGCGTAAATCCGTAGGCTGCCAACAACCGACGGGCGCGCAAGTACGCACTGTTGAATTATTTGTGTTACGGTCGATTCGTTTTAATGCAAACTAATTAAGTAATATGATTTAAAAATCTGTTATTTACTGTACAAATGAAACTGGAAGCATAATATGTCCTAAATTAGTCTCAGATTTAAATAAAATTTTGGACTTATCAGAGTCTTGAATGTTTGAACTTTTAAATCTTTTAGTAAGTCATCATAATTTCACGGCATACTGAAAGTAACCACAGAAGCTTTTTATGAATACATTTTTGAAAGCAATTTAGCACAGAACAACATCTTAGATCTTGTTTTCCACATTACTACTTATTGAAACTGTTTGTTCGAATCTGATTTGTTTTTCGGGACAACCGAAAATTTAGCACAGGTAAACATTTTGTAAAACACTATATCATTGTCAAACATTTCAAACCAAGCTACAAATAAAATAGGCCTTGTGTCTAAAGAGGCAACCCTGACTTTATTAGTTTTACTCCAAGGCCGCGTAGCTGCAGAGGAATAATAACGTAATGTTCGAAACTTAAAGCACATTTTCGGGCGCAGCGGTGTGCGACAAAAAATTGTAGGCTATTATAAGAGTAGGTATGGACGATTTTCCTTAGAGTGATTTATCTGTTACGTAGTAACTATTATATAATCTGTGGTTGTAAGGTAGTGCATGCGATAATTAAGTTGCTAATTGGCTTTATGTGGTGGAACACAGTTACACATTAATATTATTATTTGTGTTGATTAGTTAGATAGCAACTGAACATCATATCACAATAAGTGGAGTACCTATGTATGACTCAGTTAAAGTTTATTATGCAATTCACTTTCAACTCATATCGACCCAAAATGGCATAGGATGACTCTTTAATTAAGATTTGTTTAAATCTGTTTGAAAACCCATTTAGTTGTATGGATAAAATATAGGTATTTTTTAAGGTTTCGTAGTCAAGACAGATTTAAAGTTTCGTCATATATATCAGTCCGTCTGTCTGCCTGTCCTGTTTTCCACATTAATGGATAATTAATTTCATAACTTTTACTTTTATCGATGTCAAATATCGATATTTTCAAGCCCTATCAAAAAGAATGAATGAAGTGAAAGAACTGTGTAAACAAAATAAGTCGACCAAATTACATGTGCAATACCTTTGGTGCAAGACTAGAAACGGTTTACTACTTTTTTAAATGGCAGATTATGATTTATTGTGAAAACTTTTGTTATTTATTTTAAGAAAAATTAACAATATCAATATGATAATACATTATGTACGAGGGAAAATATTTTTTTTCTGGCTTTTCCAAATAGTTTTTTTCAATACAAAACGGCACATATACCTATTTTTGAATAGAATGTTTCTCATCGAGAGCTGACACCATACTGACAAGACATCACCATTAGGTGAGGCTAAAAATCTCGGTTAGTTCCCAAGGGGGCAAAAGAAAATTAGCCGTCATTGCGGGTCCAGTGGTTGACTAGTCTAAGATTACACCATATCGTTGACAACATTGAGTAGATATTTCTTTGAATTTAATTGCAAAGTCATACTTCTGTAGGTAGTACTAGTACTTATTCTGTGGTAGTACTTGAACTCAATGTTTATTTTTATTTAGGCCAAATGTCTTCTTCCTTATATGCATACGTCGACTGCGGAGTGCGCGGTAATACTGTGGATTAGCCTACTGCGCTCGAGATATTATAGTGCATAAGTGTGTACACAATGCACAAGTGCACTCTTCGCTCTTTAACTCTCATAGTTTGGTGAGACCGATCCGGCAATCCGACATGACCGCAGAGAGATGAGGCGCAGGACCAACAGCTTAACGTGCTTACCCAGGCACGGGGGTGGTAACACCACCTTCTTCCTAAAACCGAGCTGTTTCAGAGTTATTTCAAGACAGAAAAGCCCAGGAACAAAAAGCCTGACCGGGATTCAAACCCGGGACCTCGTGGATAGTAACCAGCGCGCTGGCCAGCGTGACCAGACCACTAGACTAACGAGGCAGTAGGCCAAATTACGTGGATATTAAGCTACATGCAGCACTGCTGATATACAGTCTTTCGGGTATGGCCAAAATCTGAGCACGGGGTCCTTACAATTTATTAATCACCAAAGCGATTCAATGCCGGCAAAACACACAAACAGTCATATAAAACAGACTGCATTGTATCATCTGATTGCGGGCGGCACGCGACCCCATTTGTTTCTCGGAAATTAACCTTTCGGGAAATAAAATGTGTTTTAATGTGGAGACACGTTCATTTAAAAGACATTAGGTTGCGTGGAAAACAATATTAGGGTTCGACATTTTTTCAATAAAATTCATTTATTTCTGCATATAGACCAAACAAGGGACACTCATACACGTCCCAATCTCAACCCTACCACTGCTTCGGGACAATTGTGGGCTAGTGCTAAAAAGAAGCAGTAAGAAACTTAGCCACTACTCGTATTGTCATAGCCTCTTTTCAATCATACAAGACATTCCTACATCCAAACATTTTTATTTTTTATATAGTTATCTATTTTATAGTAACGTAAAATTTTACAATACTTCCTACGAAACAAAGTAAGTTCTTAGTGCAGAAGATGCATATAGGCAGAAAAACCCCACACAACACGATAAATGGAGTGCAGGATTTTGGCAGAACATCCGGCAGGGGTTGTTCAATCTATAGCATAGCTCCCAGAAGCGTGTGGCAACCTAGGGAAGCTACAAGCTTTTTGGGTGGGCCTGGGTTCTACCCCACTACAAAAGGCTTAGTTTTTAATGTAATAGTGGCTGGACTGGTTTTAATGACCTTTAATTTATTAGATTCGTCTACTCCCTATTTTTGGCATATAATAGAGCATGATGTAGGTAACTAATCTATATAGGTTACTTAAAGGATAATCCGTCATTAACAAGAACCTGTATAGCTGAATAACTATGAATATATTGAGAAAAAAACATCAAAGAAGTGAAATCGTAGATAACACTTTGTGTGGTAAACCTGGCATTTATGCAGAAGAAATAAAGCAGCAGTTTGGGACACAACTTGCGTTGATACTTTGGCTCCATCTCATCTCAGGGAGTCAGCGCTAAAAGCTGGAGCGGCGGCGAAGTTAGCTGAAAACGCCAAACGACGCAAGGATGCATCACTTGCACGTGATTAGGAGTGTTTGCGCCGTTTGGCGTTGAAACTTTTGGACCGTGGGGACCATCCGCTAAATTACTTTTTGGAAAAATTGCACCTAAATTAAATCCTGTTTTGGCAAATAGTAAAGCTGGCTCGTTCCTCGTTCAAAGGATAAGTACAGCTTTCCAACGCGGTAACGCAGCCAGCATCCTCGCCTCCTTGCCTCAAGGACACGGGTATAATTTTGATTAAGTAGGTTTTAAGTTTATTTATTTTTATTTCATGCGTGTCTTTGTTTTTCTTTTCTTTTATTGGATAAGCAGCTTAACTAGATACCTCAAGTAGATACCTAAGGATTACTGCTGCCACCTTTGGGTAGGATGCCAAATACTAACTGGCTGCATTAGACTCGATGGATAAAAGAGCAACACGAATTATTGGAGACACTGAACTTTGTAAAACTTATCTGCAAATCCTTGAACATAGACGTAAGGTGGCGTGCCTTTCAGTAGGTATTCTACTGGCTCCATTTCAGCAAGTGTGCGAAGGAATTGCACGAATTGATAACAACGGGCTCCTTTTTACTAGCGGCATATTATTTATTCTGTGCTACCGGGACTTGACATAAGACGCAGGCGGGATTTCCACCCTTATGTCGTTGACATACTACTAATACCTACGCACCAAATGTTTTAAATCTACGTTTCTCTTGCTAAGTCTAGAGTAAGGCTAGAGTCGCATTCGTTGCCGACTGAAGTGTTTCCTAAACACTATATTTGGATTCCTTTTAGAAAAGAGTGAACAGGCGGTTTCTCGACAGACATGACCCATCCTTGGCCGCATCGTCGCTTACCATCAGGTGAGATTGCGGTCAAATGTCCGCCTTTTATTAAAAAAAGAATACCTAGGTAAGCTACAAATTCTAGATTGACATTTTGACGAATCTGTGCTCAAAATAGCACTCCGGATTCCCGCACTTGACCACCATCAAGTGTGTGACATGCGCACTAACGCCATTCAATAGTTAGTTTTTCTATGGCTGGAGTTCAAGGCGTTTTGGGTTTCCTTCAAATGACCTGCGTTAGGTAAGGGTAGCTTCTAGTACAAGTAGCAGGTCAGCACTATCGGTTGGTAGTAGGTATTTGTGGACCAACAAAGCCGACCCGAAACAATAATAATTACTACACTTTTTTTGGCTTGCTTATGTGCCAATCGGATAGTTTATTCGAATCGACAAATCATCATAGCGGCCTTGCTGTTGCGCTATCTAGTGTATTAACCCAGCCTTTGACTAAGACACTGAATTAATTATTGCTTTAAGAGAGCAACATACGTTTTTCTTAACTGGTTTTGGAAAATAGGTTCTCTTTATTTTTTGGTGGCTGGCATGTCGTGAAAACTCACTTACTCTAGAATTAGTCACAGATAATGATTTATACCCGTATTAAGATGTTTAGTCATTTTCTACACCTCAGCCTAAACTAAAGTAACCGTAAGGAAGGCCTCGAAGCCTGTGCTCGAAACCATCTTAAGCTTGGTATTCACAGTGATCTCTTCTGTAAACTTAAGATTCTTTATAATGGTGGAATAGGTAATCTTTTGTTGTTGGCAATCAGTCACAGATCAGGTAATGAAATATCCTCACAAATCATCACATAATTTAGCTTAAGGACACATTTTAGAATACGGGTGGTAGGTTGGTTTCACCGAGCATGTAACCATAGAGACCAAATATCATTAATTTTGTTTTAGAAAAAATCCGTCAAAATTCCTTGTCAATGAATGCTTCCGTTTTTTCTTCAACACACAAAGAAATAGAATACTATTTCTTTACATATTTTAACACACAAAGAAATAGTATTCTATTTCTTTGTGTGTTGAAGAAAAAACGGAAGCATTCATTGACAAGGAATTTTGACGGATTTTTTCTAAAACAAAATTAATGATATTTGGTCTCTATGGTTACATGCTCGGTGAAACCAACCTACCACCCGTATTCTAAAATGTGTCCTTAAGCTAAATTATGTGATGATTTGTGAGGATATTTCATTACCTGATCTGTGACTGATTGCCAACAACAAAAGATTACCTATTCCACCATTATAAAGAATCTTAAGTTTACAGAAGAGATCACTGTGAATACCAAGCTTAAGATGGTTTCGAGCACAGGCTTCGAGGCCTTCCTTACGGTTACTTTAGTTTAGGCTGAGGTGTAGAAAATGACTAAACATCTTAATACGGGTATAAATCATTATCTGTGACTAATTCTAGAGTAAGTGAGTTTTCACGACATGCCAGCCACCAAAAAATAAAGAGAACCTATTTTCCAAAACCAGTTAAGAAAAACGTATGTTGCTCTCTTAAAGCAATAATTAATTCAGTGTCTTAGTCAAAGGCTGGGTTAATACACTAGATCGCGCAACAGCAAGGCCGCTATGATGATTTGTCGATTCGAATAAACTATCCGATTGGCACATAAGCAAGCCAAAAAAAGTGTAGTAATTATTATTGTTTCGGGTCGGCTTTGTTGGTCCACAAATACCTACTACCAACCGATAGTGCTGACCTGCTACTTGTACTAGAAGCTACCCTTACCTAACGCAGGTCATTTGAAGGAAACCCAAAACGCCTTGAACTCCAGCCATAGAAAAACTAACTATTGAATGGCGTTAGTGCGCATGTCACACACTTGATGGTGGTCAAGTGCGGGAATCCGGAGTGCTATTTTGAGCACAGATTCGTCAAAATGTCAATCTAGAATTTGTAGCTTACCTAGGTATTCTTTTTTTAATAAAAGGCGGACATTTGACCGCAATCTCACCTGATGGTAAGCGACGATGCGGCCAAGGATGGGTCATGTCTGTCGAGAAACCGCCTGTTCACTCTTTTCTAAAAGGAATCCAAATATAGTGTTTAGGAAACACTTCAGTCGGCAACGAATGCGACTCTAGCCTTACTCTAGACTTAGCAAGAGAAACGTAGATTTAAAACATTTGGTGCGTAGGTATTAGTAGTATGTCAACGACATAAGGGTGGAAATCCCGCCTGCGTCTTATGTCAAGTCCCGGTAGCACAGAATAAATAATATGCCGCTAGTAAAAAGGAGCCCGTTGTTATCAATTCGTGCAATTCCTTCGCACACTTGCTGAAATGGAGCCAGTAGAATACCTACTGAAAGGCACGCCACCTTACGTCTATGTTCAAGGATTTGCAGATAAGTTTTACAAAGTTCAGTGTCTCCAATAATTCGTGTTGCTCTTTTATCCATCGAGTCTAATGCAGCCAGTTAGTATTTGGCATCCTACCCAAAGGTGGCAGCAGTAATCCTTAGGTATCTACTTGAGGTATCTAGTTAAGCTGCTTATCCAATAAAAGAAAAGAAAAACAAAGACACGCATGAAATAAAAATAAATAAACTTAAAACCTACTTAATCAAAATTATACCCGTGTCCTTGAGGCAAGGAGGCGAGGATGCTGGCTGCGTTACCGCGTTGGATAGCTGTACTTATCCTTTGAACGAGGCACGAGCCAGCTTTACTATTTGCCAAAACAGGATTTAATTTAGGTGCAATTTTTCCAAAAAGTAATTTAGCAGATGGTCCCCACGGTCCAAAAGTTTCAACGCCAAACGGCGCAAACACACCTAATCACGTGCAAGTGATGCATCCTTGCGTCGTTTGGCGTTTTCAGCTAACTTCGCCGCCGCTCCAGCTTTTAGCGCTGACTCCCTGAGATGAGATGGGGCCAAAGTATCAACGCAAGTTGTGTCCCAAACTGCTGCTTTATTTCTTCTGCATAAATGCCAGGTTTACCACACAAAGTGTTATCTACAATTTCACTTCTTTGATGTTTTTTTCTCAATATATTCATAGTTATTCAGCTATACAGGTTCTTGTTAATGACGGATTATCCTTTAAGTAACCTATATAGATTAGTTACCTACATCATGCTCTATTATATGCCAAAAATAGGGAGTAGACGAATCTAATAAATTAAAGGTCATTAAAACCAGTCCAGCCACTATTACATTAAAAACTAAGCCTTTTGTTGGGTTAGTAGTGGGGTAGAACCCAGGCCCACCCAAAAAGCTTGTAGCTTCCCTAGGTTGCCACACGCTTCTGGGAGCTATGCTATAGATTGAACAACCCCTGCCGGATGTTCTGCCAAAATCCTGCACTCCATTTATCGTGTTGTGTGGGGTTTTACTGCCTATAAGCATCTTCTGCACCTAAGAACTTACTTTGTTTCGTAGCAAGTATTGTAAAATTTTACGTTCTTGGTTACGATCTCTATGGTTACGAGCATGTAACCATAGAGACCAAATATCATTAATTTTGTTTTAGAAAAAATCCGTCAAAATTCCTTGTCAATGAATGCTTCCGTTTTTTCTTCAACACACAAAGAAATAGAATACTATTTCTTTGTGTGTTAAAATATGTAAAGAAATATCTTTACATATTTTAAAATAAAAGTGTTGTTTAAAAGATTGTTTTTCAATGTTTACTCTCATATAATTAACTATATATACAACTTATTAATAAAAATTAAGATAAATTACTTAATACAACACAAAAACAAAAATTATAAAAAGGGTCCTTGTGGTAAGGTTCCTAGGATGCTGGCAGCATTACCGCGCTGGATAGCGATGCTTATACGCTGAGCAAGGTAGCTGCCAGCTCTTAGGTCACCACTGATGTCAACTAGCTTCTTGGAAATCTCTTTGAAAAAAGAGATAGCGTTGGGACCCCACGAACCCAGTGTTTCGACTCCAAACGGTACAAAGTGGTACCGCGGGCAGATGAGAGGCTGCAAGTGTGTCGACACAGGTAGCGTCCCACACAAGAGCCCGACCCATCCGCCAAGGAACAAGTGACATCCCGTCTGGTCTCTTAAGATTGTTATTTACGATCAAAACCAAGATATCTCATATTTCGTAATCTTGATTATAAAATACATGCTTAAATTGTCACTTTTTGTATGAGTACCAAGCACTGATAAGTTTTTGAGAAAAATCGCGCTCACTTCGCCTCTATAGGTTACGTGCTCCAGGGCTTGGTTTCACTATCTTGCTTTAACTATTAGAAACGTCAAAAATCTGCCAAACTCCACACAGGTAGTGTTCAGCCTTAGCTATTATTCTGCCTTACAAAAAAGCGTTCTCCGGAAATTCACAAAAATCCAAGTACCATCCAGATGGCGTTGCTAATATAACCAGCCAATGCTTTAATTTTCGTGCAATGTCTATCTGTCTGCTATCAGCGGACTTCCATGCTTGTTGCCAATTTCATTTACGGTTTTAGATATTTATTTCTCTAAAAGAATAAAATTCACTAACAAGAGAAATACTAAAGAATAGCCTTAATTTTAATTGTTAGCTAGTGTATGAAACAATAAATTATCACTTACTTATAGTACGTATTTTGCGGGTACACTTATAAAACATTTTATTACGATCACGTCATAATCACACACTGCATATCGCTATGTTATTATTACTTATTACTTAGGTATTTTGCAATAACAACAAACACGTTTACTTTTGTTATAAACTAACTGCTAGCCTCTTAAAATATGTGTGTATTTAAAAAATTCGAGACACCTTCATCACTGTAACAGGTTTAATTACGAATCGCTTTTTGGTTGTTATCGAATCACTTCAGTTCCAATCTGTTTATTTTTTAATGACCAGTCATTTAAACTCTGAGAATTGACTTCGAAAGTGACGTTTAAGTTTGTTTTTGAAGGAAACAAATGATTAAGTATTCTTAATTTTATTTGGCAAACTGTTAAATAGCTGTGCGCCTTCAAACATTATGTTTTTTTTGCCATATTGTGTTCTGGGTGATATAAGCTGAATATCGCTAGATCTTCGCAAAGACCGTTTCTGATATTGCGATTTTGTGATGAAAGATATTTGCGTTAGAATAGCTTTGGTTTTGATTTTACGTACTAGTAAACATGTATTATATTTATATATCTGAGATAATGTCATTAAGCCGGTTTTATTGTAAACTTCAAATGTTGGAGTCAGGTAGTCAAAGTGGAACAAAAGCTTTATGATTTTATTTTGCGCTGTTTGCAGTTTTTTCAGATTTGTTTTTGCTGCGCTACCATACAACTCAATTAGGTACTCTAGATGAGGTTTCACTAATGCATTATATATGGTATAGCAAACTGATTTTGGAAAACAGCGTACGGTATCACGAAGAACATACATCAGGCTAACAAGTTTCGCACGAACTTTTTCGATGTGAGGTTTCCAAGATAGACGTCTATCAAGTATGAGACCGAGATATTTTTCGGATGTTACTTGGGTCAAGAGTTCATTATTTATAGCGAGAGGCTCAAAATCAGCATGCATTTGTTTTTAGCACTGAAAATAATGTAATTAGTCTTGGCAGTTAAAGTTAGCAGATTAGACTGAAACCATGTGTATAAAGTATTCAGATCCCCTTGAGCCTCTTTCACTATGGTTGTTATATTAGTGCCAAAGTAAAATAAACATGTGTCGTCAGCATACAAAGAGACATCCCCTTTCAAACCCAGCTCACCGATGCTATTTATGTAGATTAAAAATAATAGCGGGCCAAGGATAGATCCCTGCGGGACCCCGTATGTAATTTTTTCTGCATTGCTGCTAGTGTCATTGATCTTTACAATTTGATGTCTGTCTGTAAGATATGACTGAATCATCCTGAGTACAGTGTCTCTGATACCGATGGAGTGCAATTTTTGTATTAGCAATTTGTGGCTTATTGTATCGAATGCCTTCTTTAAATCGACAAAAACACCAAGGACTATTTGTTTTTCGTCAATTTTTAGCTTGATATTTGTGATAAGGTTTATACACGCGGACATAGTATTAGATTTAGGTCGGAAACCATATTGCTTGCTAGAAAGAAAATTTATGGACTTGAGGTACCGTTCCAACTGATTGTAAATTACTCTTTCGTATATTTTAGAAATGATTGGTAGTACAGATATAGGTCTGTAGTTGCTTACATCAGTTCGGCAACCTGACTTAAAAATTGGACTGACTTTAGCCACTTTAAGTGAGTTAGGAAAGCTGCCACTTTCCAAAGACTTGTTGATGCAATTAGTAAGTTCTTCTAGGATAAGAGTTTTGACAATTTTTATAGTTTTAGGACTGACACCATCTAGACCGCTACTTGTGTTAGAATTTAGGTTATTAATAATTTTGTTTATTTCGTTAGTAGTAGCTGGAACAAAGTTAGAGAAAACAGTTTCAGATTTCTTTAATTGATCAATTTGAGTATTTAATATTGAAGTATTAGCGCGAGGTATTTTATTGGCCAATACAGAACCTATGCTGGCAAAAAAGGTACTCCGGTGAACGGTGTCTCCAGTCGCTGCACACTGTAGACGGTGGGTGGATCGTTGTTTGTCGTCTCGTAGAAGGTGGAAGTCTGCTATAAACTCACGAAGTACGGTATCCAAGTCGTAGAAGGGATCGGTGTCCTATAATCGATGCGAAGGTCTTCACTGTATTTAATTAACTGTAGAGATTCGTTCAGAGGCGCTGGGAGCTTTTCTGCTCTTTGTAGTACTCGGTATGTTACCAGAAGAGAACTGATTCGCTATTCTAAACTGTAATTTAAAACTGTAATGCTTACTGCGGCCGAGCCTAACCTAACCTAAACACGTCAATATATTTTACTAACCTAAACCTATGACTAACTGCTAACAAAACTAAGGCCTGAGAAGTATTATTGTTTTTTTAAACAATGTACCTAAGCACAGAATCCATTGTGTAGTCTACAAATCACGCGATTAGGTAGTCTTTACATCCAATTAGGCTTTTACATTGGTCAGTGTGTTCATGTTGTACGTTACAACCATGTTTATTAAAAACATATTACCTACTGACGACAAAAATCATGCCTCTGTATGGAAATTTAGTGCTAAAACCGCGCGACAGCCCTGATATTGGCTTCGGTTTTGTTCGGAGAGTGTAGTAAAGTGAGAGTATTTTTGAGTCGTCGCGCTCGTTCGCACTGACATGCTGGAATATTACGTATGACAGGGACGGCTACAGCCAAAACTACCGATATCGTCTTACTGAGTAGTTATCCTCTAGTTCTAAAACATTTTCAACTTGTTATCAAATAATCATACTTATCGTACATAAATTAAAAAGAATGTGTGAAATGAAGTTAATTTAAAAAAAAATGACATAAAAATCACTACCAAAAGTACAGCAATAATTTGTCTGAGAACGACATATTTCTTTTTTTTATTTAACAATTATATTAAACACCACGTTATGGCTAATTAAAAGGTCCAAAACGAAAATATTTTCAATAAACAGTATAATGTATAAAAGTCCAGCAGATTTTAGATTAAGCGCCATCTATTGTACCTAATTAAATTTACTACGTCATCTAGTCGGGTCTGAGGTTCCAGTTTGCAAAGTGTTGTTAAAAATATGCATTCTATGAGCAATTGATACCTCTATAGACATCTAGTGAGAAACAAATGAACCAAAAATCGGGGAATGCTCTTTTGTATGGCGATTGTTGGTCCTTATATATTTCGTCCATGGCCTTAGTTAGTAGTAATCTAAGGAATAACACTAATAAATGCAGAAGCATACCTACTTTGCGAATGCGTTGATCCTAATTTTTATGATGGTTCAAATACAATTTAAATACCTGCGTAATTACTACTACTGAAACAAAAACCAAAATCTTTGTTTTCTGAAAGAAATTAAATAAATAAATTGTTTCAACAAACAGCCCCAAACTAAGCGTGAGCTTGTGCTATGGTGACTAGGATAACGGATAGACATACTTATATACATATACATATAAATGTAAATGTGTGGTAACGTTCGATATATGGCTCTAACAGTATTCTATTTACCCCAGAAGTATTTCCAGAAAGGTAAACGAATATTCATTAATTGAAGAACCATTAGCCGTAACAAAAATAGAACCCGAGTGCCGAAATAGGCCTAAATAAAGTTACGAAGATAAATGTGGGCAAGCTTCGTTTCGTTAACATATATATTAAATACTTACCTACAAGCGTGAATTTCGCCTTTTATTAGAAGACCTTGGCATTTGAAGTACCCATCGTACTTAACAGCCTACCTACATCAGGTACGTATGGACGTGAGAAAACATTCCAATCCTCATTACAAAAATATACTTAGTATCAATTCAACTCCACAATAAAAGATTCAGCAAAACTGATTTTTGTTCGATGCTATTACGACGATAGGTTAAGTGGAATCAACTGGCGAAGTCTCAAGACACGCTGACATGAGCTTTACAAAGTTAGATAAAATCAGACCGATGTGGGATGCCAATAGACATAATAAAAAATGCCCTAAACTAAAGTTTTTTAAATTCGGTCTGCTGCTAGCCGTCAGCCGAGAAGTTGGCACGCACTATGGCAGAGATGGTCAACTTTTACTTTTTAATTATAGTGGGAGCTTATTATTAGTGAAGTGGTGAGCTTATTAGCTTTAGTTATTAAATTAAAATAGTACTAAGCAATATCAATCATCGATTATAAGCTAGTTATTTATCGTTTGTGGCATTTATGTGAGTCGTAAGTTTCATTTTCTGTATTAATCAATATTTTTTTACATTTATCATAACTGAAAGAGAAAAAAAAAGTGAAGTGGTATCCTGAGCAATGATATTCATTGGAAATAAATAAGCAATGCATGTGGTCACATGCAGTCTAACAATTCTACAGCGAAGTTCGCTATCGCTAAAAATGTATTTATCATTTTTTGTCATTAGCATCAGAACATCATAACTGTACCGAACTTTTGCATTGGGCAACTACCTTGGACCAACTTGTGGACATTTCGTTGGCGATAGCGAAGTTCGCCGTCGAATAGATTGCACCTTGTCTAGGGGCCTACTTATAATAAAATAAGGTCTTGTATTTTCCGTTTAAACATGATAAAGTAAGGACAAAATATGCCTTATATGCCTAGTATTTATTATGTGCCTATGCCTAGGTATCATTTACATTAATATGATAAATTGGAATAAGGTTTTACTTTACTTTTCTATTTACTGGTCTGGGTGTTGTTATACCCACACTGTTTCGAATTTCCTTGACACAAATGCTTAAGCTATTTATTTGGGATCTGTTGTCCTTGTTGTCGAGTACTGGCGACTAATATAATTCCTTTAATTTTTTATCTTATCCATACTATATACTATTAATATTATAAATGCGAAAGTGTGTCTGTCTGTCTGTTACTTCTTGACGCTTAAACCACGGAACCGATTGAGATGAAATTTGGTGTGGAGACAGTTCGAGACCTTGGAAAGGACATAGGCTACATTTTGTCACGATATAAAAACATTTAGGGGGTAAAATGGGGGATGAAAGTTTACATGGAAAATCCAACTCTTGCCAGCGAAGTCGCGGGGAACCACTAGTTTTATATAATACTTTAACTAAGTAACTTCTTCCACATTAATTTTTATGATGAATGAAATATTTTTCGTAACCGAATTCATAGCCCCTATTTTCCTCATTCGACCATCAACAACACCCACTATTTTCTTGTTTATTTTTCCTTACACTTCACAATTTCTTACGATCAAGCCACAGATCACCAAAACCGGCAAAAAGGTTGAGTGTGACGCTCTCTGTCGCGTTTCGTGATTGGCTTAGCGCCAGAGTTCGGTAAGTGTATAATTTTGCTGACTGACCCGAAGGTTGGGCGCCTCTGCCAGGATGCATCTCGATTCTCAAGATTGCAAATAGTGACTACCTGCTTTCGTCTTATTGATTTTTCCGTCAGCATATTTTTTTACTGAAAATCTGTAAAACAATCTATGAAATGAACAAAAACCAAAGTAATGGACTATTCAGTGTGTCCGGGTTTGGACTAGCGATAATTTTTGGGGTATTAGTTCATCAAATTTTATCGACAAAAACCCCCATGTTGGGTTCTAACTCCTCCCTCTTGAAATGGCAGCCATTCAATTAATTAAAAAAAAATGTAGTTCTAAAAGTTATGAAAATGAGTCATTTAAAGGTAAAACTATTGCCTATCAAGTGTAATAAAGATCATTTCAAAATTATTAAATCATAGAGAAAACATTTTTTTTTATAAGAATTCTTGCTAAAAATTTAAAACAATTTTATAGTTTTTAAACCTATTACAAACCAAAACTCAAAAATGCAAATTTTAGAGACATAATCCTAATGAAATTTTTTTTTTTTTATTAGGATTACCTTTCCCTAAAATTTTATAAGGCCCTTAAATTATCGCTAGTCGAAACACCTAGCCTACACTAGTGGGACACCGTGTATGACACGAATACGATCTAAACTGATGTAGGTACAACCCTTTTCATTTGGACAAAGACGCACAACTGTACAGGTTTCCTGAATTTGTAAGCTTACATACAGTGATTATTTATGTTTATACTGCACTGTGTCTTTTACGTTTTATTCTATCATATGATATTCTTTTATTAGTAAACTAGCAGTTCCCCGCGACTTCGACCGCGCCAAAAGTCGGATTTTCCATACAAATTTTCATCCCCCATTTCACCTCCCTTATGATTTTATATCGCGACAAAAAGTAGCCTATGTCCTTCTCAGTGTCTCAAACTATCTCTGTGCCAAATTTCATATGATTCGGTCCAGTAGTTTCGGAGCCTATTCGATGCAAATAAACAAACAAACAAACAAATCTTTCCTCTTTATAATATTAGTATAGAAGTATAGATGCATTTTCTTTTTTCCTTTTCAATGCAGATTTGAAAAAGAAAGAAATTAAATTTACTTACAAATAAATCGTAAAAACATTTTAATTACAAAATAAAAGAGTGTTGAATTTTTCATAAACGTTGAGAAAAGTAATAATTGACTGAAGTTAAACCGTAATGCCCTTCAATTTTGATTAGTGAGTTTTACAATTAAAAAGTTTGTTGAAAAAAAAAACAAATGAATAGATGAAAAATAAACTGATTCCCGAGGCTCGTAAACTTTATGTTTGGAAAAGGTCAGACGTTGTGTTCAAAGTTGGCCATTATAAGCATTAGTGCCCCCATTTTTTGGGTAAAAAGGACAGAATATTTGGGGTGGATAAGTATTTACGATTTTTTTACTGTAAAATTATTACAGATGTTGGCCAGAGATCACCGGCAAAGGCATACATACGTACGAAAAAATCGTTGGCTTACTGGTAAAACATGATAAATGCACTTTGCTTATAAATGCCAAAAACGAGTTAACAATGCAGTTATATGCAGTTTTTTCGCTCTATCGACTGGTAAAACAAAATAAGTGATAAAGTAATTCTATCGCAAGTAATTCTATTTTTTAAATTACAGGTAAAACAAGTTAAGTGCATCAGTCAATTTAAAACAGTTTTTTTTAACATAAAAGTTATTATATCATTTGATTGATATGAAACATTCCGCAACAAGTAAATTATTTAACACTCAAAATTCAATTTGATTTTTTAAACCTCATTATCTCAGTAATATGTCTTATGCACTTATGTTATTTTACCAGCAAGCAGACGAAATGCTGTTCTGAGCTGTTTTCGTAGTTAACATGGGTAACTGGACGTGCTGTTGTATCTACTTAAGTAATCCCGCTACAGGTCATAGAGTTAGGGAAAAGTGCTTAGTGCCTAGACTTATCTAGAAACAGACACGAGCAATTTCAAATTCAATCATTTATTTGTCACTCAGATAATTTTATAATGAATATTAGGTGGTACATATTAGACCAACTACATTTATTTATTAAATGTCACTGTATTAGTAAATCGACAACCATCTTGGTGTAGTGGTTAGCGCTCCGGGCACAGAATAAGTACTAGTACTCCGTCTCCGGGCTACAAAACCAGAGGTTGCTTTTTAAATCTCGCATAGTGTGTTTTTCGTAAGTGTATAGGTAAGGTGTATAGGTATGTGTAAGCTGAATAAATGTATTTATTTCTCTTTCAAAGGACAAGTTTGTGTGATGACCACGAGCATTTGTACAAGTCATGGATATTTATAAACGTATATAAGTATGTCTATCCGTTATCCTAGTCGCCATAGCACAAGATTACGCCCAGATTGGGGCTAGATTAAGTGGTGTGTTTGTTGAAACAACTTTATAATTAATTAAGGTCAAAGTCAAACTGAAGTACCTACACCTACACTCACATGAAGTCATAATCTATTGGCGAAGGAATCCTTGTCAGTAATCTTTTAATTTTTAGTTTGATTGGCGGATTATGCGATTGATATTATGATATCAATAATTATCACTTGTACTCCGAGCCGATTCTTAGTTATTTCATGACAGTTTGGCGCAACTGGGTTAGGAAGGCAAAGGGAAGCGCTTCCTACCGACCGGTTGTTATGGTCGGGGACCAAGGTCCAATGGTCACCGTCTTGGTTTAGCTATATGTAGTCAAGCTCGTGCTAAATCTTACATATCGCGGTTTGTGTTGTATGGAGCGGGCTAACAGCGCCATCTAGCCTGTAGGAGCCGAGTCAGGGCGTCGCGTCTGGAAGTTGCTTGCTAGTGTTAGCGACAGTGGTAAGATGTCGCTACAACAGTAAAACCCAAAAACTAATTCTTAGAAACAAATTAGAGTTGGATACGTGACTGTTTGTGCCTTACTCCTAACCTATTCCGTAAGTCAATCTCCGTTTTCTCGACTCTGCCGTCTCGCTCATTCAAGATACAATCCTGCTGCAAGTGAACAGTCGCCTGGAATGGAAAATCAATAGGCCTCGCCTAACTTGACCGCTATTAAACTGAAAAGGTTGGTAAGTTTTTATAAAACTCCGTCCGTTTTAAAACTAAATGGAAACCGATTGGTATTTAGCTACAATTTAGTAAGAAATAATTATGACAGACATATTTTAGACTTTTTGAAAATTCAATCTCTATAAGCATGTAAAAAGGAGGTGGAAGTTTGTATGGGAAATGCAGACGAAGACACGGGAAACCGTCTAGTACTTCATACCTCTTTTTCCATGATCTGAGTCATTCAAGCAGTGAGACGTCATTGTGGAAGTCATTTTTAAAGCGATCGAGTTCGTTTGTAGTCCTGCAGGACATAAGCTGCCAGAGTAGTTCACCTGTATTGAGGTCCTGATAGAATACCACTTGGACTGTCGCCAGGTCCGCAGTGCAAAATTTATACGTCGCCAAATTAGGTTAAGTATTCTCATACATTAGTATTGATAACTTAGCCTGATATAATAATAACAATAATGTCCTCCTAGCCGAATTTTGACTACAACGGTCAATCTCAACATAGATAAGCCGACTGCGCGGGGGTTAATATAGTGCACAAGTGTGTGTGCAATACACAGATGCACTCACTGTTCCTTCAATATAGTTCGGGGAGACGGCAATACGACATGATATGACATATCGTGTATTCCTAGGCACGGGGGTGATAACGCCACCAACTTCCTGACTCCTCAACTATGCTTATTCTATGACAATGCTATTATATTACTAAACCGAGTCTAAAAATTGATATCTGTGATGATGTAGACTAGGAGCCTTACCAGATCATAATTAATTAAATAACTTATAATTATTAATCAAAAGCATAATTATTGAAAAAAACGAAACATCTGCCTGCAAAGGTTATTATATTTTTGTAATGATCTTTTCACTGGCTTTCATTTGATACCCATATTGCTATGATAAGGAAAAAATCAACCCATCCACCCTTTGTTTCGTTGAATGGCGGACCATTTTTAGGGTTCCGTACCCGAAGGGTAAAAACAGGACCCCATTACTAAGCCTCCGCTGTCTGTCTGTCTGTCACCAGGCTGTATCTCATGAACCGTGATAGCTAGACAGTTGAAATTTGCACAGATGATGTATTTTTGTTGCTGCTATAACAAAATACTAAAAACAGAATAAAAATAATATTCAAGGGGGTGGTCCCATACAACAAACATGTTTTTTTGCCGTTTTTTGCTCGATATTAATAACGGTAACAGGTAGACGCTTGAAAAGTTCTCAGAATAAAAATATGTAGGTATATTTACTTTAAAAATAAATAATTATATTTAAGAGGGGATCCTATATAAAATTGTTCTTTTTTTTTCATAATAAGTGGAAGTTGTGTCATGGCAGACTTGCAGTCGCCGCATAGAACTAAATACAGGCGGCTATCAGTTGTCTCAACTGCCTGCCTGATAACTAATAATAATAATAATAAATTTTTCGTATTTAAAACTAAATAAAGGTCAAAGTCTACTGTTGTATTATTCATATTGGTACGGAACCCTTCGTGCGTAAATCTGACTCGCACTGGCCGGTTTTTAAAATGTTGGTAGTATATAGATGTCACTACTATTCAACAATTAAATAAAACAATTAACAGTTTGATTATAGTATAACATGTTTCTGCGGTCGCCTGAGGCGCGGGGAACGAGCCCATCGGTCCAAACGAGCCATATCTGACGCCTGTAGCAGTCCATAAGTTTGACACTGGTGTGGCATCAACAACCCACACAAAACATAAGAATCAGAAGCTCAGTTAGTTATCAACCTGCAAAAAGCCCATCAAAATGATATTTTGGCCATTTCGTTAGGGAATCAAACCAAGACCTTGGGTTCACTCACATTTCCATCGTGTCCCCTCTTTCTGGGTCATCCTATTTGAATCTTTTTCCCCAGAGTTGCCCGTCGTAAAATTTTAGGGTTGCTTTCAAAATTATCGGTACACACGGAAGGGTAAATTCGGAAAGAAGTGTTGTTCTTACGTGGGATATTAGACAGATATTGCTTGTGTAAGTAAACTAATAACTTAGCAGTCAATTTCGACTTTATCTTATTAGGGACAGGGTCGAATTTGGATATCATATTTTGGTGGGAAACTTGAAATGTTAAAGTAATACGCAGTGCGTTGTTATCAGAAGAAAAACCGGTAAATAACGGTTTTTATCGTCACTCGGTCGTTACTGGCTGAACGGAAGGTGTTATGGACATCTCGATTTATTGTGATTGCTGTCGATACGTCACGTTTATTGAACTTTATTAGGCAATTTGTGAAGAAGTTACACCTGTTTAGTATATTGTTATCAGTCCTGAGAGCTTACATTATGTAGACTAGGACCACAGGCATGATGAGAAAACGTAAGTAGGATATTAAGAAACAAGAGATATTAATTAGGATCTACGATGTTTATGTATGAAGAAAATTTGCTCTTAGATTGGATTGCTAATATTAAATAAATAAGTTGCTATTTTGTTGTTTTGAGCTAAATTATAAACCACAAAACATTAGGTATTTGTACCTATTACCTTAGTTGTACCCATATCATTTATTTCCTTAAAAGGCTTATTATTATTACTGTGTTTACATTATCACTACAAATATATTTATTTAAAGTAAAAAAGTAAATGTTTTCTGACTCCGATCTGTTTCTGATTTCTTTCAAGACAGCAAAACTAAAAAAACATATTTCGGCCTGCCTTAATTATTTACCGGGATCTCTTTCTCAATTATTTACCGACAAAAGGCAGCAGCTTTTTTATATTAATTGGCAGACATTTGACCGCAATCTCACCTAATGGTAAGCGACAATGCGGCCGAAGATGAGTCCTGTCTCTCTGATTAGTAAGAAACAGCATATTCACTCTTTTCTTAAAGGCATCTTCTTAAGGCTTACTACTAGACTAACGAGGCAGCCAGGAATTTAGACATACCTACTTAAGCATATGTAGGCGATCGTACGGCACCAAGAATCCAATACCTTGAAATTTCTCCCAACCCCCACGCAACTTCATCGCAACCTAATTTTAACATGAAACGAATCAATACGCGCCATTGTTGCCGTAACAGCTGACAGTTGACAGGTCACCATCGACCGCCATGACGCCATGATGGCATCGATCAGCTGGCGACCTTGCGGCCGTTGACCCCGGGCAAGGGCCGCGAAGGGTGGGTTTAAAACTGGGCTACCTTAATATTACGCGAAAGCATTGTAATTTTGTGTTGATTTACTTTTTGAGTAAATAAGATTTGTTGGATTTGGTGCAGAGGCTTGTTTTGGTTATATTTTGTAGGTTATGTTTGATTTAAGTTTAATGAATTACCTAGTTGATTCCAAATAAGGTAACCGAACGTTATAGAAGTGCCTAGCTATGTTTAAATGCCTTCAAAATCATTATAATAGTTTTTATAGCTCAAACATTAACAAAAGGTCAACCTTACAGTTTGTAGAGATGGGCTTATACCTATTAGAGTCTGGTAACTATAGAATTTTCTCGATTTCACCTTTGTGGCTTAATCGAGCGTAGAGTTAACTGTGGATTATATGACTTTTTAATATTTAACAAACGTAGGACGTGGGTACTACTGGGCAGCAGCCACCCTGCAGGCTTATCTTGAAATTTTCGGCCTAATTTGAAAGCTTTCGCTATCAGATTCCATCCAATTCAAAAGAAACGACAGATGAATTGTCATTTTCTCAATATTTTGAAAGATATTTTATTTTCCAGACATCAGTATTAAAGTTATTATAGCTAACTTGACAGCTTTAACTATTGCAATTCGAAGGCTATCGATTTAGGTGTAGACATGCGAGATGGGCGGGGCAAACGAACTTAACTATTAAAATTATTTCAAAATGTCGCAACTATGATAAGATGCAATAGATACTATAAAAAGTATTGATAATAGAACTAATAAATTACCAAGAGTTTGGACAGTAGCACATTAGTTTTTTTAAAACTATCGATACTATCGTTCGACCTGTCGATAGTGGCAACACTAATCTCTATGGAAATACTATAGGGTTACTTAGTCGATCCCGCCATTTGTTTTCGCTCTCGCCCTCCGACCTCAGCCTTTGTGCTATAAGGGTGTATCTTTTGTGTTTCTTTGCGCTTTAGCCCTTAACAAAAGAACAGCGATAGGGACTATTGAGGTAACTTTCAGGTGTGAAATAAAATCATGAAGGTCCAATGGTTCAGAGAAAAGAAATGACCGGTTAATTTTGGTTTAACTTTCATTCTTTTGTGGTTAGTCATTAGGTGTATAGTTTGAAAACCTAAGATAAACCTACTGTAAATTATTGCTAAATCAATTATAATCTATTATTAACTAGTAATGAATAACTCTGCCTCTTGAAGCGTCAGTGGATAATGTAGTTGTGTCATGTTGTAATCATGTTGATTTTGTAGGGCGTATTTTTTAATTAATTTTAATAATGAGTATGTTAGTTTACTTAAAGGTTGTCTGAGACAGATCGCATGTAGCGATAAGCCCGCCTACATCGTACATTTTTCTGTGTAATTGCTGTACTTTTCTGTTATGGTGTGCAATAAGGGAGCGTCGGTGGTGCTGTGGCTAGCGGGTTGCCTCTAATGCGGGAGGTACCGGTTCAATTCCACGTACCGCCATGTACCAATGAATTTTTATGATTTATGTGCATTAGTTGTTTCACTAAGCGATGTGCTTACGGCGAGGGAAAACATCGTGAGGAAACCTGCACATTCAGGCGACTGAATGTGTAACCATGATCCTGGCCAGGTTCCCCTGTTAACAGGGTCACGGAGGTCAGATGGCAGTCGCTCCACTGTAACTACCTGATCTGCCACATTCTGGGTCATGGTCTAAAGCGAACCGACAGAAATTTGACCTGATGGTAAGATACTACGATGCGACCAAGATGGGACATGTCATGTCACTAGTAACAGCCTATATACTCTTTTCTTAAAAGAACCCTTAACATAGTTTTAGAAAACACTTCAGCCGACAACTCGACCCTCTAGCCGTACGCAAGAAGAATGTAGATTTGAAACGTTTAGTTTGGTTTCTAGTGTCATTAATCTAAGTTGAAAACTAATGGAGTATCTATCTTTCAACTTTATGTTATTGCAGTAAAGGTACTAATTATGTACAGGCCAGAGCATTAATGTAGGTATACCTAAAGCCTATAGGGTAAAACCGGCATTGACGTCCCAGTGGTATAGATGCCCCGATTGTAATTACTCTAATTTCGCAAATACATAGCTTTTTATTTTATTTATCTATCGAGAGACTTTCCAACTACCACCAAACGGATCGTGTCTCGTGTCTCTGTGCTGTTGCATGGGACGGCTAGGTGCGATCAAAGTTTTTTCGGGATAGATGGCCTATTTCACAGCGGGTACGCAATAATCGAATCGAAAGAATACTTTGGAAATGTCAAAGGTAATATTTTTTTCCTTTCAT
This sequence comes from Pyrausta nigrata, assembly GCA_949316185.1. Taxonomy (NCBI): domain Eukaryota; kingdom Metazoa; phylum Arthropoda; class Insecta; order Lepidoptera; family Crambidae; genus Pyrausta; species Pyrausta nigrata. The sequence goes on along the minus strand of OX438950.1, from coordinate 1,715,405 downwards.
GAATTCTTAGATAAAATACCAAAGTACTTGCCAGTTGTACAAATAAGAGAATAAAATAATTGTACAGGGAGATAAACATGTTTTCAAAAAGTGTGGCATCTATCCCGGTTTTACCCTACAGGCGCAGTCGCAGTTAAGCCGTTAGTCCTGCGTCAGATCTTTCTACGGTCATGTCGGACTGCCGTCTCACCGAATTATGAGAGTGAAGGAACAGAGAGTGCACCTGAGTATTGCCATGGACGAAATACGAGTATATAAGGACCAACAGTCGCCATACAAAGATGCGTTCCCCGATTTTGGTTCATTTGTTTCTCACTAGATGTCTATAGAGGTATCAATCGCTGATAGAATGCATATTTTTAACAACACTTTGCAAACTGGAACCTCAGACCCGACTAGATGACGTAGTAAATTTAATTAGATACAATAGATGGCGCTTAATATATTTGATTTCGTAAATCTGCTGGACTTTCATACATTATACTGTTTATTGAAAATATTTTCGTTTTGGACCTTTTAATTGTGTCCATTACTCCAAAGGGAAAGGGTGATCTACAGCAAATTGAATTATGCAGAAAAATAGGGCGTAATCTGCTATTAATGTGCGCCAAATAAAAAATAGTGGGGGTTTTAGTTTGCCAATAAAAGCAAAAAAACGGATTCTGCTGGAGAAATGTCTCTCCAGCAGGAAGATTTTGGAATAGTAGTCTGACAGTAAAACAAAGTATATGGGCGTGTAGATCTTACTTTTCTACAAATGTGGCACCTAAAATCAAAACTGTGGGCCATACCTCGATAGAGATATTCCATTTTCTGCTGGAGTGACGTTTCGCAAAATCTTCTATCTCGGATCCCATCGCATGTGCGGCCGTAGAGTAAACGGATATGGATAGACTGTAACTAGTGACGATAAGTCCAATGATAGAATCTAAGGAAATATATATAGTTAAAAAGCTATGAAGATTTCTTGAAAAATAAAAATACGAGATACCGCTTAAATTAGAGAACCAGTGAGTTCATTGATGACAGTATTTGAATGGTCTTGTTCTTCTTAACAACTGTGAACCGTTGAAAGACCATGTACACGTCTTTTCTTGAATTAAATAACTTTTGACTCCTAACTGATAATGCATAAATATGACGTCAAAATGCGAAAAACTGAATCAACTAAAGATATTCTAGTATAAAAGAATAACTAATGAGTAAATCAAAGCGTACATGCTGAAAATTTAAGCTTGAAATATGGCCTATTGAAGAAGATATCCACCAAAACCCAAAACAACAGCTAATGACTGGTTGTCCGACCAAATTGGAATGGTCACAAAAAAGCGGCCGTTTCATACATATGGGTGACCTTCCTAATACAATCATGTTAAGTGAAGCTGATTTTCGTACAGTCGCGCTAATATAATTTAATAGTGATCATGTTCTAGTAATCTATTATCAAGTAATACTGGTGTTTGCTTAACAATGTCGGAACCCTTATGAGTTGGTAAATGAGACGAATTATCAGTTAATATTTTTTGTAACAGATCTACTTTAAATTGTAAAATATTTTTATATTTTACGTACACGACGTAAACGTAAAAGCGCGACGTACGATCTCCATATAAAATTCAATCGAAAAGAGACTGGGCACTTCTGGACCAAAGGTTGAAAAATAAAAGTGAGCGGCCACTTCAGAATCGAATTTTACATTACAGCTATGAATACATGCTTATTTTTTTCTTAAGAGCATAACTTTCAGATGTGGATAGTTTAGGAGATAATGTTCATTTTATATTTTTAATATATTTTTTGTTGTTATTAATGATAAGAGTAAGTTCGCAAACGCTTAAAAACAGGAAAATGTGACATAGTACAAAATTACAGAAGCCTGACAGCGATGTAATGTTTTCAAAAAAAGCACATATCATTACTCATAAATAGAGGTTAATTCCAGAAGCAGCCGCCTGTTTTTTTTCTTTGTCCAAGCTCTATACTAATTTGCCCACTCTCCTTTTTCTCTGTTTTCTCGTTGATCGATTTTGAAAAAAAATTGATATAGCATTATAGTATGCGTTATTTTAAGCAAAACGTTGTCTGCAACGCGCTCCGATGTTTAGTCCACTAGAAAAAAAATTAAAACTTAAATTAAAGAAAAAAGTTTATCAGTAATATTGAAAAATTTTGTTCGTTCACCTGCATGTTTTGTTCGGCAATATTGTTTGCCTGGCCGAGACCTACCCGCAGACACTTCATATGCACCCATACGACTGTAAATAGGGCAAAAATGCTGCATATTATATTTAGGGACTTCAATTTCTATCACGGTAGCCGAACGGCCAACCCACATACTTTAAATAGGTATAAGGGCCTGTACAGCTAGGGCGTGTAGAGTTAGGGCGTGTAGAGTTAGAAGCTTGGCTCTACATAAGATCTGATAACTTTTTGATTGTGTGAGTCATATGGTCTCGTCTTGGGTGCATTTTAGATAAAAATATTTTAGATAGGATTACCTCTTCCTCATCATCATCCTTCTATCGTTATCCCGGTTGTGCACTCGCACGCGAGGGCCCAGGGTCCGCTGACCATGATCCAGGATGTGGCTGATCAGGTGATTACAGTAGAGCGACTGCCACCTGACCTCCGTGACCCTGTTACCAGGGGAACCAGACCAGTTTTTGGATCATGGTTACACATGCAGTCGCCTGAATGTGCAGGTTTCCTCACGATGTTTTCCCTCACCGTAAGAGCATCGGTTAGTGAAACAACTAATGTACCTACATAACTCAGAAAAAGTCATTGGTACATGGCGGCATAGGATTACCTCTTCCTAAAATTAATAAATCAAAGTATAAATACCTAAAGCATAGCTTTGTGTAATATCTCCATTCGAAAGGCTCGTAGATAGGTTTCAAGTGTCACTGTCTTTAAGGTCCCGGATTCGATCCCCGGTCGGGTCTAATATAGAAATCCAAATTTTCTTTATTTCCTGGGGTCTGGGCGTATGCTACCACCGTTGTTACAGATTTCTTTATTATTAATTATTTTTTTCCTACATAAGTGTACTTGGCCCTATATTTGACAACTAATTGTAATGCATAGTTAAGTAGGTCATCCGTATGTATGAAACGGCCGCTTTTTTGTGACCATTTCAATTTGGTCGGACAACCCGTCATTAGCTGTTCTATCTTCAATAGGCCATATTTCAAGCTTAAATTTTCAGCATGTACGCTTTGATTTACTCACTAGTTATTCGTTTATACTAAAATATCTTTAGTTGATTCAGTTTTTCGCATTTTCACGTCATATTTATGCATTATCAGTTAGGAGTCAAAAGTTATTTAATTCAAGAAAAGACGTGTACATGGTCTTTCAACTGTTCACAGTCGTTAAGAAGAACAAGACCATTACTGTCATCAATGAACTCACTGGTTCTCAAATTTAAGCGGTATCCCGTATTTTATGTTTTTCAAGAAATCCTTATAGCTCTTTAACTGTATATATTTCCTTAATTCAATCATTGGGCTTATCGTCACTAGTTACAGTCTATCCATATCCGTTTACTCTACGGCCGCACATGCGATGGGATCCGAGATAGAAGATTTTGCGAAACGTCACTCCAGCAGAAAATGGAATATCTCTATCGAGGTATGGCCCACAGTTTTGATTTTAGGTGCCACATTTGTAGAAAAGTAAGATCTCCGCGCCCATATACTTTGTTTTACTGTTAGACCACTATTTCAAAATCTTCCTGCTGGAGAGACATTTCTACAGCAGAATCTGTTTTTTCGCTTTTATTTAAAAAAGAAAACCCCCACAAATTTTTTATTTGGCGCACATTAATAGCAGATTATGCACTATTTTTCTGCATAATTCAATTAGCTGTAGATCACTCTTTCCTGTTGGAGTAATGGACACCTTTTAATTAGCCATAACGTGGTATTTCATATAATTGTTGAATAAAGAAAAGAAATATGCCGTTCTCAGACAAATTATTGCCGTACTTTTGGTAGTGATTTTTATGACATTTTTTTCAAATTTACTTCACACATTTAGCCTTAGTTTAGTTAGCAGTTAAGCATAGGTTTAGGTTAGTAAAATATATTGAAGTGTTTATTTTATATTCGTATTTATCGTCTGTGTGTACCGAATTAAACAGAATGCATTACTTTAGAAAGAATAATATTCGCTTTGGTTTTAGAGGAATAACAACGTTTTTTTAACCGGTTTTTTGGTTACTACAGTCCCGGTATGCGCTCATTGGATGTTGATTTTTGAGATTGTAGTCCCCGAAATTCATTTGAGCGGATAGGCTCGACTTCTTATTAATTTTAATGCAATTGGATAACGAATATTTTTTATAAACATCACGGAAAGATTTTACCTTTCGGATTTCGAACCCGCAACCACAGGTTTGGTAGTTCAGAGTGACAGGACACGTTTACTAGATGGTGATCTGGGCCTATCTATGGCCAACACATGGAAATATAAATTTAAGTTGCAAAACTACCCCTATTACTATTGCATGCAACAGTGCAGATGCAACAGTGTAAACCTAGCTAGACGTTGTCATCCTAGAAAGCTAAATGTTGTCGTTTGCGTTCGTACGAAATTTGTTTTTACACAATGAATCATTTTTGTGCTATTGATTCTACGCAGATGGAATCGCAGGCAAGGGCTAGTATACAAAATTAAATGACACAGGTCACCAGTATTACACAAAAGGATAATATGTCGATTTTAGTGGGGTTTACTTAGTGGTTTCAGCCTTTAGGGGCAAATATTTTTGAGAGATGCTAACCCTAACCTGATTGACATACGTAATGTCTGTCAACGTTTGAGACAAGAGACAACATCATACTTACAATAACAACATCGTACTTGGCTGGTTTTTTTCGTTTGTATGGTAGATAAAGAGTGACTGAACTCCCTTATTGTATGTGATGCCATATCGGGCAGATTCAGTTTTTCGTCCACAATTTGAATTTGAAATAAAATTTGTTAGTGTGGACACCTCATATCTAAAAACCGATAAATACCTGTCACATTAAATATCATAAACAGTGTCCTGCAATAGTGGAAAAAAAATATGCCAGTTTGTTTTTACAGTTGACGGGAGTGGTAAGTCTTGCTCTTTTAGTATCGATTTGCAGTAAGTTTTACGTTTAAAATTGCAAATGCTTCGAGTAGTTCTAAGAAATAGGTTCTTGAATAGTCTAAAAATGAAAAAAAAACATATAAGTTTCCTCAAGTAGTTTTTTAGAAATCTGGCTTTAAAGTAACGTTCCATATATGGCATCCTATGCAGTTGTGCAAAATATACAACTCCAAATATGTCATTCTATGCAAGTAAACCAATAACACTGAAATTTATATATGGCATAGTATGCAGTATTGCATGATTTTTGCAAGAGTATTGCTTTTGATAGTACCAATTTTTTTACTAAATGACTTAACTATAATATTGTTATAAGAAAAATATTACAATTTTGAAATAATCACCTGTGATTTTGTTAAAAATACTTTTGATTTGTATGCAAAATGCATCTCCCAAATAAAACATTAAAAATTAAATAGCTCTTTGATTGGTAAACAGGCCTTTGTTAATTTTTAGTTTAAAAGTTCGAATATCAGAACCTACCTAGAAAGATTTTGCTAAAAGTTTAGTACTTTGTGACAACTTGATATTGGTACTTCATCATTTGCAATCAAAAGTTGATTCATTTACATAGGTATTCATCATTGCACACGATATAGTGCTGGCTTTTATTCCACTACTGCATGCTATGACATATTTGGAAAACAACAAAATGTGTTAATTATTGTTTTTTTTTTTGAAGTGATAAGCATTCACTATGCAATCTAAATATATTATTGCACTTGAAAAAAAACGACCACCAGAGGCGGGAATCGAACCCGCGTTCCTCGCATACCGGGCGATTGCCTAACCTCTCGGCCACCCTGGCGTTGGCAGAGCCTGTCGAAATTTTCAAGTGCTTCTTAACGCTGTAATGCCGCGTTGCTTTCATCAATGTTATGTTGAGGGTACAATCCCAATAACATTGATGAAAGCAACGCGGCATTACAGCGTTAAGAAGCACTTGAAAATTTCGACAGGCTCTGCCAACGCCAGGGTGGCCGAGAGGTTAGGCAATCGAGGAACGCGGGTTCGATTCCCGCCTCTGGTGGTCGTTTTTTTTCAAGTGCAATAATATATTGACAAAATGTGTGCCGAATTGAATGAGATGACAAATATGGGTTTTTGGAATTTTTGGGTTTTTTCCTTAAAATTTGTGGACATTTTTTTTTGAGTTGTGCATCTCAAGTTCCACGCTATATCCAAATATCATCAAAATCCATGATCCCATGCAATAATCTTAGACAGGGCACTTCGGAATCGAGCCCTATTTCTGAGTTAAATAACCTAGAAACTGAATAGTGTTAGTGGCGTGTGAAATAACATTTTCAGTTAGACGTTACTCTTCTACTCTCTTCGTCAAAGCTTAGACTACGGCACCTAGTTTTAGTATGTGCCGTAGCACCTCGTAATTGAGCTCAGTTGGCTCAGTTAAAAGGAATCGTGGTCACGTGGCATTCGAAGAAATGGTATTTGAATGAAATGTTTTTGTCTCGATGCAATCTTTAGCGGCTGCCGAAGCAAGAAAGGGACAAATAAGCTCAGACAATAAATCACTTCTTATATTTGACCAAACCAGCATTTCGTAGTCTCCAATTTCCTCGTCCAAAATTTGGACTATGCGCCTATGTTTTAGTTTTAATGTTAATTCGCGTAGATTATTAAATTTTGTTGAGCATCTGAAAGTTAAGTTAGACATTTTTTTAGTTTTTGAAGCCTCACATTTCCTTTGTTAATTCGAATATGAGAAAAATCAAACAATAAGAGCTGTGGTGGATAAATGTAGATTTTACTGTAAAAAAAGTTTTACTTTACTTAAATAAAAGAGATCATCAGTTTGTGCCAAAAAGTCAAAGGGAAAATAGGAATGTGTATATTTAGGTCCCCCGTTCCCCTCAAATAAATGACTTTAATAAAAAAACAATATCATATCGTTAGTTGTCCTAAATAAATGTAAAAAAAAATAGCTAAACATAGAAAATGTAAAAAATATAGATCGGGGATCGATCCAGACACTATCAGATTTGATAACTTCCACAACTAAACGAATTGCGCCATCCGATCATTACGTCATCAGTTGAAATATTGAACTATTGCCGCTGTTTGTCAACTACTACAAACCAAGAGCACAATTGAGCACAATAGACATATTTGTTTTCGTACGGTATTTTAATAAACGCCATCTATGACTTTTAAGAGTACTAAATGAAATTGGCAACAAGCATGGAAGTCCGCTGATAGCAGACAGATAGACATTGTACGAAAATTAAAGCATTGGATAGCTATATTAGCAACGCCATCTGGATGGTACTAATTTTTTGTGAATTTCCGGGGAACGCTCTTTTGTATGGCGATTGTTGGTCCTTATATATTTCGTCCATGGTATTGCGCACACACTTATGTACTATAATATCTCCCGCGCAGTCAGCTAATCTCTATTGAGATTGGCCACTGCAGTCGAAATTCGGTTAGGAGGACATTATTCAAGCGTATTCGAGTTAGGACCTTACAATGACATAAAATCGCATGTGCTTACATTTTATTTCTCGTGACTCTACGACACAGAAATTAATAGAATTTGAATAAGTTTCTAAGTCCCTAACTGAAACTACAAACTAAATAACAAAGTTACCACAAAAAGGTTCCAGAAATATGGTTAGTCAATTAACCCCGTCTGTTCGTGCTAGTAATTAAATAAGCCATTACCCCATGCGGCCAAACATTTACTTAGGAGCTTGATCTATTTGCAAGGACCAGCTGATTGGATTTCCATGTGGTTGGACTTGCTTTCACCTTTGGCATTTAATTCAATTTGCTGAGGCTGGCCTAGTTTCTAAATTCTTACTTGATATTCAATTATTCCAGGGAAGCGTTTGTTATTTGGGTTTTCTGCCTAAAAGACGCTCGGAGTCAGGAAGTTGGTGGTGTTACACCCCCGTGGCTCGGAAAGCACTTTAAGCCGTTGGTCTTGCGCCTGATCTCTCTTCTGTCTAAAAAGCTAGGAGTCAGGAAGTTGGTTGTGTTAACACCCTCGTGCATCGGAAAGCACGTTAAGCCGTTGGTCTTGCGCTTGATCTCTCTTCTGTCTAAAAAAAACTAGGAGTCAGGAAGTTGGTGGTGTTAACACCCCCGTGCCTCGAAAAGCACTAAGCCGTTGGTCTTGCGCCTGATCTCTCTTCTGTCTAAAAAGCTAGGGGTCAGGAAGTTGGTTGTGTTAACACCCTCGTGCATCGGAAAGCACGTTAAGCCGTTGGTCTTGCGCCTGATCTCTCTTTTGTCTAAAAAAAACTAGGAGTCAGGAAGTTGGTGGTGTTAACACCCCTGTGCCTCGGAAAGCACTAAGCCGTTGGTCTTGCGCCTGATCTCTCTTCTGCTTAAAAAAAGCTAGGAGTCAGGGAGTTGGTGGTGTTAACACCCCCGTGCCTAGGAAAGCACGTTAAGCTGTTGGTCATTGTGCCTAATCTATCTTCTGTCTTAAAAAAGCTAGGAGTCAGGAAGTTGGTGGTGTTGACACCCCCATGCCTCGGAAAGCACGTTAAGCCGTTGGTCTTGCACCTGATCTCTCTCCGGTCATGTCGGATTGCTGTGTCACCGAACTTTGAAAGTGAAGTAACAGAGAGTGCTCATACTTGTGCACTATAGATAGATAGATAGATACTCTTTATTGCAACCAGAAAAACACTTTACAAACATATTGACGACCGTCTTGGTGTAGTCGTTCGCGCACCGGACTTCTAAACCAGGCGGTTGCGGGTTCGAATCCCGCAAGGGGCAAATGTTTGTGTGATGAGCACGAGCATTTGTACCTAAGTCATGGATGTTTATATGTATTTAAGTATTTCTATCCGTTATCCTAGTCACCATAGCACAAGCTCACGCTTAGTTTGGGGCTAGGTAATTGGTGTGTTTGTTGAAACAATTTATTATTATTATTATTATTTATATAGTAAAAGAAAAAGCATGTTGGTAGGTACAATGTAGGCGGTCTTATCGCTGGGAGCGATCTTTTCCAGACAACCTTTGGGTAAAGGAGAACACTAGTGATAAGAGAAGGGGGGGGGGGATTACGGTACATACACTATAATATTACGTAGAAGGTTGCACCTTAAGACCTCACTTAAACTAAAGTCCACATGTAGATCCTCATAGAAATTATGAGATTCTTTTAGATTTGGGTGAGCTTAATTATTATAAAGTTTTACTTTTTTACAAGCAAAACAAAATATTATCTGCATTTTCAGTAGCTTTCTAGAAAGAACAAGCTATTCTTAGGATAAGGTCAATGGTCTCTGACGTACCCAATTTACAAGCTATCTGTGTGAACTTTGAATAAAGTAGAAAGACTCAGAAGAATTTTAAGAAAAAAATACCTACCTACAAATTTATAAGACACAGAACACTTATTATTTCGCAAAGCTTGATAATCATTTTTCAATTACTTATTTAGATCATCATTGTAAAATTCAATAGCAATAAGTAAAGGTGTCATGTCGTTTTAGGAAGGATTAACTTATAACCAGATTCGTGAACAGTGATTAAAAATCGATTACGTTATTCGTATGTTACACCTGTGCATCTATTATCTTTACCAAAAACACAGTCACAGTTACCAAAAACTATGAAATAAATAACATGAAATAAGTATTAATTATAAAAGATATAACAAAAGGCCAGGCCAGGGCCTCCTGGGGGCCTGGTTTAAGCTGAGTGAGGTCCCCTTGATTTGGATATCACAGACACACAAAGGCACTGCCTGGCTAGCGTTGGCAGTTACTGATTTGTTTGTGTGGTTTATTATTTTGTATTGTTTTTATTTTCTTTGTAATTTTGTACGATGTTTGTTTGTGGTGTCCCAAATTAATACCTAAATGCTTCTTTCGTTCTTTCTTTAAAATTGGTACTTGGTTGGTAATCTCATTAAAGCAAGTTTTACGGAAACAGAACGTCAAAGAAGGCGTTCATCGCGGAAAAGATATCGTGAACTTAAGAGAACAGCTCTGTTTTCGAAGTATGACCAAACCAATTACAGCATTTAAGGTTTTTATTTGAAAGCACAGTTACTTAACCAGTCTTATAGATACTTGTGTCCAATTTGTATTTACAAATTGTAAGTTATCATGTAAGAAAAACATTAGTTCTAAGAGACGCCGAGAGATGGCGCTGTACTACGTTGAATCGCGCTATCGAATTATTTTTGTCAACTGTTATATGTGTCTGGTACCGACGTAGTCGCGTTCGCTTTCTGAATAAACACTGGTAACGTTTAACCGATCAGTTGGTTTTATTTAGTAGATTTGGGCCTAATATTTTACAACTTGGGTGAGTTTACCGTATGTGTTTCTATTTTGCTTAAGCTTATGGCCTATAACCTAATTACTGAGCTTTATCGCTTTCTTATTAGGATATAGTGTGGAATCACGTTCAGCTTGCCAAATTACTTCTCTGAATTAGTTTTATGAGCTTCAGGGAGCAAATATGCAAAGGAATATGTCAATAGACAATATTCCTATTCTCACCAATATTGTACACGAGACACGAGTTCGAATAAGATTTATTAATTAATACAAAAGAAAGAGATGGCGACCAATGACACAAAAAGTTTTACGATGTGAAAAATATTTTATTTAATTCAACAATTAATTCCTAGCTGAAAAAGCTGAAGTATAGACCTGATTCCTAATCATCATCATCCTAGCGTTATACCGGTTGTGCACTCGCACGTGAGGGTCCAGGGCCCGCTTTAGACCGTGATCCAGGTAGATCAGGTAATTACAGTGGAGCGACTGCCATCTGACCTCCGCGACCCTGTTAACAGGGGAACCTGACCATAATTATATAACTATTTCATAATGATGTGGCATTGTTGTTTAAAGAAATAACATATGACGTTTGACATATTATTCACTGAGCATATAATCACTACTATCCAATACTAAAAAAGAAAGCATCGGCAAGTATTTTTGTCTCTAGAACTATTTCAAACTAATTAACCTAATGCGTTAAAGATCTAGAAAATTAACCTATTTACAAAGTTTACTTGCAACCCTGACCCAACTGCCCCGGACTGCATTGAACTGCAACCTGCAACTTTATGGCAATTTTAAGAACTAATCCTCTCAGACCGAGTGCTCGACTTGGCCAATCCTACGAAATGTGCTCGTGAAAAAAATATTTTTTCGTTTACTGACTGCAGGCGGGCGAGGAATTTTTATTGCTGGCACAGTTTTCTAGGCAGAAGTCGTACAGTAAATTTTTAGAAGGTAAGTATTATGAAATAGTTTGACTCATGCTACAAATGTCCGCTTGGGTGACAAACACTTTTTTTTTGAAATGGGAAGACCAAAGGTTGAAAAATAAAAGTGAGCGGCCACTTCAGAATCGAATTTTACATTACAGCTATGAATACATGCTTATTTTTTTCTTAAGAGCATAACTTTCAGATGTGGATAGTTAAGGAGATAATGTTCATTTTATATTTTTAATATATTTTTTGTTGTTATTAATGATAAGAGTAAGTTCGCAAACGCTTAAAAACAGAAAAATGTGACATAGTACAAAATTACAGAAGCCTGACAGCGAAGTAATGTTTTCAAAAAAAGCACATATCATTACTCATAAATAGAGGTTAATTCCAGAAGCGGCCGCCTGTTTTCTTTTTTTTTATTTGTCCAAGCTCTATACTAATTTGCCCACTCTCCTTTTCTCTGTTTTCTCGTTGATCGATTTTGAAAAAAAAAAATGATATAGCATTATAGTATGCGTTATTTTAAGCAAAACGTTGTCTGCAACGCGCTCCGATGTTTAGTCCACTAGAAAAAAAATTAAAACTTAAATTAAAGAAAAAAGTTTATCAGTAATATTGAAAAATTTTGTTCGTTCACCTGCATGTTTTGTTCGGCAATATTGTTTGCCTGGCCGAGACCTACCCGCAGACACTTCATATGCACCCATACGACTGTAAATAGGGCAAAAATGCTGCATATTATATTTAGGGACTTCAATTTATATCACGGTAGCCGAACGGCCAACCCACATACTTTAAATAGGTATAAGGGCCTGTACAGCTAGGGCGTGTAGAGTTAGGGCGTGTAGAGTTAGAAGCTTGGCTCCATAAGATCTGATAACTTTTTGATTGTGTGAGTCATATGGTCTCGTCTTGGGTGCATTTTAGATAAAAATATTTTAGATAGGATTACCTCTTCCTCATCATCATCCTTTTATCGTTATCCCGGTTCTGCACTCGCACGCGAGGGCCCAGGGTCCGCTGACCATGATCCAGGATGTGGCAGATCAGGTGATTACAGTAGAGCGACTGCCATCTGACCTCCGTGACCCTGTTACCAGGGGAACCAGACCAGTTTTTGGATCATGGTTACACATGCAGTCGCCTGAATGTGCAGGTTTCCTCACGATGTTTTCCCTCACCGTAAGAGCATCGGTTAGTGAAACAACTAATGTACCTACATAACTCAGAAAAAGTCATTGGTACATGGCGGCATAGGATTACCTCTTCCTAAAATTAATAAATCAAAGTATAAATACCTAAAGCATAGCTTTGTGTAATATCTCCATTCGAAAGGCTCGTAGATAGGTTTCAAGTGTCACTGTCTTTAAGGTCCCGGATTCGATCCCCGGTCGGGTCTAATATAGAAATCCAAATTTTCTTTATTTCCTGGGGTCTGGGCGTATGCTACCACCGTTGTTACAGATTTCTTTATTATTAATTATTTTTTTCCTACATAAGTGTACTTGGCCCTATATTTGACAACTAATTGTAATGCATAGTTAAGTAGGTCATCCGTATGTATGAAACGGCCGCTTTTTTGTGACCATTTCAATTTGGTCGGACAACCCGTCATTAGCTGTTGTTTTGGGTTTTGGTGAATATCTTCTTCAATAGGCCATATTTCAAGCTTAAATTTTCAGCATGTACGCTTTGATTTACTCACTAGTTATTCGTTTATACTAGAATATCTTTAGTTGATTCAGTTTTTCGCATTTTCACGTCATATTTATGCATTATCAGTTAGGAGTCAAAAGTTATTTAATTCAAGAAAAGACGTGTACATGATCTTTCAACTGTTCACAGTCGTTAAGAAGAACAAGACCATTACTGTCATCAATGAACTCACTGGTTCTCAAATTTAAGCGGTATCCCGTATTTTATGTTTTTCAAGAAATCCTTATAGCTCTTTAACTGTATATATTTCCTTAATTCAATCATTGGGCTTATCGTCACTAGTTACAGTCTATCCATATCCGTTTACTCTACGGCCGCACATGCGATGGGATCCGAGATAGAAGATTTTGCGAAACGTCACTCCAGCAGAAAATGGAATATCTCTATCGAGGTATGGCCCACAGTTTTGATTTTAGGTGCCACATTTGTAGAAAAGTAAGATCTCCGCGCCCATATACTTTGTTTTACTGTTAGACCACTATTTCAAAATCTTCCTGCTGGAGAGACATTTCTACAGCAGAATCTGTTTTTTCGCTTTTATTTAAAAAAGAAAACCCCCACAAATTTTTTATTTGGCGCACATTAATAGCAGATTACGCACTATTTTTCTGCATAATTCAATTAGCTGTAGATCACTCTTTCCTGTTGGAGTAATGGACACCTTTTAATTAGCCATAACGTGGTATTTCATATAATTGTTGAATAAAGAAAAGAAATATGCCGTTCTCAGACAAATTATTGCCGTACTTTTGGTAGTGATTTTTATGACATTTTTTTCAAATTTACTTTATACATTTAGCCTTAGTTTAGTTAGCAGTTAAGCATAGGTTTAGGTTAGTAAAATATATTGAAGTGTTTATTTTATATTCGTATTTATCGTCTGTGTGTACCGAATTAAACAGAATGCATTACTTTAGAAAGAATAATATTCGCTTTGGTTTTAGAGGAATAACAACGTTTTTTTAACCGGTTTTTTGGTTACTACAGTCCCGGTATGCGCTCATTGGATGTTGATTTTTGAGATTGTAGTCCCCGAAATTCATTTGAGCGGATAGGCTCGACTTGTTATTAATTTTAATGCAATTGGATAACGAATATTTTTTATAAACATCACGGAAAGATTTTACCTTTCGGATTTCGAACCCGCAACCACAGGTTTGGTAGTTCAGAGTGACAAGACACGTTTACTAGATGGTGATCTGGGCCTATCTATGGCCAACACATGGAAATATAAATTTAAGTTGCAAAACTACCCCTATTACTATTGCATGCAACAGTGCAGATGCAACAGTGTAAACCTAGCTAGACGTTGTCATCCTAGAAAGCTAAATGTTGTCGTTTGCGTTCGTACGAAATTTGTTTTTACACAATGAATCATTTTTGTGCTATTGATTCTACGCAGATGGAATCGCAGGCAAGGGCTAGTATACAAAATTAAATGACACAGGTCACCAGTATTACACAAAAGGATAATATGTCGATTTTAGTGGGGTTTACTTAGTGGTTTCAGCCTTTAGGGGCAAATATTTTTGAGAGATGCTAACCCTAACCTGATTGACATACGTAATGTCTGTCAACGTTTGAGACAAGAGACAACATCATACTTACAATAACAACATCGTACATGGCTGGTTTTTTTCGTTTGTATGGTAGATAAACAGTGACTGAACTCCCTTATTGTATGTGATGCCATATCGGGCAGATTCAGTTTTTCGTCCACAATTTGAATTTGAAATAAAATTTGTTGGTGTGGACACCTCATATCTAAAAACCGATAAATGCCTGTCACATTAAATATCATAAACAGTGTCCTGCAATAGTGGAAAAAAAATATGCCAGTTTGTTTTTACAGTTGACGGGAGTGGTAAGTCTTGCTCTTTTAGTATCGATTTGCAGTAAGTTTTACGTTTAAAATTGCAAATGCTTCGAGTAGTTCTAAGAAATAGGTTCTTGAATAGTCTAAAAATGAAAAAAAAACATATAAGTTTCCTCAAGTAGTTTTTTAGAAATCTGGCTTTAAAGTAACGTTCCATATATGGCATCCTATGCAGTTGTGCAAAATATACAACTCCAAATATGTTATTCTATGCAAGTAAACCAATAACACTGAAATTCATATATGGCATAGTATGCAGTATTGCATGATTTTTGCAAGAGTATTGCTTTTGATAGTACCAATTTTTTTACTAAATGACTTAACTATAATATTGTTATAAAAAAAATATTACAATTTTGAAATAATCACCTGTGATTTTGTTAAAAATACTTTTGATTTGTATGCAAAATGCATCTTCCAAATAAAACATTAAAAATTAAATAGCTCTTTGATTGGTAAACAGGCCTTTGTTAATTTTTAGTTTAAAAGTTCGAATATCAGAACCTACCTAGAAAGATTTTGCTAAAAGTTTAGTACTTTGTGACAACTTGATATTGGTACTTCATCATTTGCAATCAAAAGTTGATTCATTTACATAGGTATTCATCATTGCACACGATATAGTGCTGGCTTTTATTCCACTACTGCATGCTATGACATATTTGGAAAACAACAAAATGTGTGCCGAATTGAATGAGATGACAAATATGGGTTTTTGGAATTTTTGGGTTTTTTCCTTAAAATTTGTGGACATTTTTTTTCTTGAGAGTTGTGCATCTCAAGTTCCACGCTATATCCAAATATCATCAAAATCCATGATCCCATGCAATAATCTTAGACAGGGCACTTCGGAATCGAGCCCTATTTCTGAGTTAAATAACCTAGAAACTGAATAGTGTTAGTGGCGTGTGAAATAACATTTTCAGTTTGACATTACTCTTCTACTCTCTTCGTCAAAGCTTAGACTACGGCACCTAGTTTTAGTACGTGCCGTAGCACCTCGTAATTGAGCTCAGTTGGCTCAGTTAAAAGAAAACGTGGTCACGTGGCATTCGAAGAAATGGTATTTGAATGAAATGTTTTTGTCTCGATGCAATCTCTGGCGGCTGCCGAAGCAAGAAAGGGACAAATAAGCTCAGACGATAAATCGCTTCTTATATTTGACCAAACCAGCATTTCGTAGTCTCCAATTTCCTCGTCCAAAATTTGGACTATGCGCCTATGTTTTAGTTTTAATGTTAATTCGCGTAGATTATTAAATTTTGTTGAGCGTCTGAAAGTTAAGTTAGAAATTTTCTTAGTTTTTGAAGCCTCACATTTCCTTTGTTAATTCGAATATGAGAAAAATCAAACAATAAGAGCTGTGGTGGATAAATGTAGATTTTACTGTAAAAAAAGTTTTACTTTACTTAAATAAAAGAGATCATCAGTTTGTGCCAAAAATTCAAAGGGAAAATAGGAATGTGTATATTTAGGTCCCCCGTTCCCCTCAAATAAATGACTTTAATAAAAAAACAATATCATATCGTTAGTTGTCCTAAATAAATGTAAAAAAAATTAGATAAACAAAGAAAATGTAAAAAATATAGATCGGGGATCGATCCAGACACTATCAGATTTGATAACTTCCACAACTAAACGAATTGCGCCATCCGATCATTACGTCATCAGTTGAAATATTGAACTATTGCCGCTGTTTGTCAACTACTACAAACCAAGAGCACAATTGAGCACAATAGACATATTTGTTTTCGTACGGTATTTTAATAAACGCCATCTATGACTTTTAAGAGTACTAAATGAAATTGGCAACAAGCATGGAAGTCCGCTGATAGCAGACAGATAGACATTGTACGAAAATTAAAGCATTGGATAGCTATATTAGCAACGCCATCTGGATGGTACTAATTTTTTGTGAATTTCCGGGGAACGCTCTTTTGTATGGCGATTGTTGGTCCTTATATATTTCGTCCATGGTATTGCGCACACACTTATGTACTATAATATCTCCCGCGCAGTCAGCTAATCTCTATTGAGATTGGCCACTGCAGTCGAAATTCGGTTAGGAGGACATTATTCAAGCGTATTCGAGTTAGGACCTTACAATGACATAAAATCGCATGTGCTTACATTTTATTTCTCGTGACTCTACGACACAGAAATTAATAGAATTTGAATAAGTTTCTAAGTCCCTAACTGAAACTACAAACTAAATAACAAAGTTACCACAAAAAGGTTCCAGAAATATGGTTAGTCAATTAACCCCGTCTGTTCGTGCTAGTAATTAAATAAGCCATTACCCCATGCGGCCAAACATTTACTTAGGAGCTTGATCTATTTGCAAGGACCAGCTGATTGGATTTCCATGTGGTTGGACTTGCTTTCACCTTTGGCATTTAATTCAATTTGCTGAGGCTGGCCTAGTTTCTAAATTCTTACTTGATATTCAATTATTCCAGGGAAGCGTTTGTTATTTGGGTTTTCTGCCTAAAAGACGCTCGGAGTCAGGAAGTTGGTGGTGTTACACCCCCGTGGCTCGGAAAGCACTTTAAGCCGTTGGTCTTGCGCCTGATCTCTCTTCTGTCTAAAAAGCTAGGAGTCAGGAAGTTGGTTGTGTTAACACCCTCGTGCATCGGAAAGCACGTTAAGCCGTTGGTCTTGCGCTTGATCTCTCTTCTGTCTAAAAAAAACTAGGAGTCAGGAAGTTGGTGGTGTTAACACCCCCGTGCCTCGAAAAGCACTAAGCCGTTGGTCTTGCGCCTGATCTCTCTTCTGTCTAAAAAGCTAGGGGTCAGGAAGTTGGTTGTGTTAACACCCTCGTGCATCGGAAAGCACGTTAAGCCGTTGGTCTTGCGCCTGATCTCTCTTTTGTCTAAAAAAAACTAGGAGTCAGGAAGTTGGTGGTGTTAACACCCCTGTGCCTCGGAAAGCACTAAGCCGTTGGTCTTGCGCCTGATCTCTCTTCTGCTTAAAAAAAGCTAGGAGTCAGGGAGTTGGTGGTGTTAACACCCCCGTGCCTAGGAAAGCACGTTAAGCTGTTGGTCATTGTGCCTAATCTATCTTCTGTCTTAAAAAAGCTAGGAGTCAGGAAGTTGGTGGTGTTGACACCCCCATGCCTCGGAAAGCACGTTAAGCCGTTGGTCTTGCACCTGATCTCTCTCCGGTCATGTCGGATTGCTGTGTCACCGAACTTTGAAAGTGAAGTAACAGAGAGTGCTCATACTTGTGCACTATAGATAGATAGATAGATACTCTTTATTGCAACCAGAAAAACACTTTACAAACATATTGACGACCGTCTTGGTGTAGTCGTTCGCGCACCGGACTTCTAAACCAGGCGGTTGCGGGTTCGAATCCCGCAAGGGGCAAATGTTTGTGTGATGAGCACGAGCATTTGTACCTAAGTCATGGATGTTTATATGTATTTAAGTATTTCTATCCGTTATCCTAGTCACCATAGCACAAGCTCACGCTTAGTTTGGGGCTAGGTAATTGGTGTGTTTGTTGAAACAATTTATTATTATTATTATTATTTATATAGTAAAAGAAAAAGCATGTTGGTAGGTACAATGTAGGCGGTCTTATCGCTGGGAGCGATCTTTTCCAGACAACCTTTGGGTAAAGGAGAACACTAGTGATAAGAGAAGGGGGGGGGGGGATTACGGTACATACACTATAATATTACGTAGAAGGTTGCACCTTAAGACCTCACTTAAACTAAAGTCCACATGTAGATCCTCATAGAAATTATGAGATTCTTTTAGATTTGGGTGAGCTTAATTATTATAAAGTTTTACTTTTTTACAAGCAAAACAAAATATTATCTGCATTTTCAGTAGCTTTCTAGAAAGAACAAGCTATTCTTAGGATAAGGTCAATGGTCTCTGACGTACCCAATTTACAAGCTATCTGTGTGAACTTTGAATAAAGTAGAAAGACTCAGAAGAATTTTAAGAAAAAAATACCTACCTACAAATTTATAAGACACAGAACACTTATTATTTCGCAAAGCTTGATAATCATTTTTCAATTACTTATTTAGATCATCATTGTAAAATTCAATAGCAATAAGTAAAGGTGTCATGTCGTTTTAGGAAGGATTAACTTATAACCAGATTCGTGAACAGTGATTAAAAATCGATTACGTTATTCGTATGTTACACCTGTGCATCTATTATCTTTACCAAAAACACAGTCACAGTTACCAAAAACTATGAAATAAATAACATGAAATAAGTATTAATTATAAAAGATATAACAAAAGGCCAGGCCAGGGCCTCCTGGGGGCCTGGTTTAAGCTGAGTGAGGTCCCCTTGATTTGGATATCACAGACACACAAAGGCACTGCCTGGCTAGCGTTGGCAGTTACTGATTTGTTTGTGTGGTTTATTATTTTGTATTGTTTTTATTTTCTTTGTAATTTTGTACGATGTTTGTTT
This sequence comes from Pyrausta nigrata, assembly GCA_949316185.1. Lineage (NCBI taxonomy): Eukaryota > Metazoa > Arthropoda > Insecta > Lepidoptera > Crambidae > Pyrausta > Pyrausta nigrata. The sequence goes on along the minus strand of OX438950.1, from coordinate 1,696,008 downwards.
GTGGTGTCCCAAATTAATACCTAAATGCTTCTTTCGTTCTTTCTTTAAAATTGGTACTTGGTTGGTAATCTCATTAAAGCAAGTTTTACGGAAACAGAACGTCAAAGAAGGCGTTCATCGCGGAAAAGATATCGTGAACTTAAGAGAACAGCTCTGTTTTCGAAGTATGACCAAACCAATTACAGCATTTAAGGTTTTTATTTGAAAGCACAGTTACTTAACCAGTCTTATAGATACTTGTGTCCAATTTGTATTTACAAATTGTAAGTTATCATGTAAGAAAAACATTAGTTCTAAGAGACGCCGAGAGATGGCGCTGTACTACGTTGAATCGCGCTATCGAATTATTTTTGTCAACTGTTATATGTGTCTGGTACCGACGTAGTCGCGTTCGCTTTCTGAATAAACACTGGTAACGTTTAACCGATCAGTTGGTTTTATTTAGTAGATTTGGGCCTAATATTTTACAACTTGGGTGAGTTTACCGTATGTGTTTCTATTTTGCTTAAGCTTATGGCCTATAACCTAATTACTGAGCTTTATCGCTTTCTTATTAGGATATAGTGTGGAATCACGTTCAGCTTGCCAAATTACTTCTCTGAATTAGTTTTATGAGCTTCAGGGAGCAAATATGCAAAGGAATATGTCAATAGACAATATTCCTATTCTCACCAATATTGTACACGAGACACGAGTTCGAATAAGATTTATTAATTAATACAAAAGAAAGAGATGGCGACCAATGACACAAAAAGTTTTACGATGTGAAAAATATTTTATTTAATTCAACAATTAATTCCTAGCTGAAAAAGCTGAAGTATAGACCTGATTCCTAATCATCATCATCCTAGCGTTATACCGGTTGTGCACTCGCACGTGAGGGTCCAGGGCCCGCTTTAGACCGTGATCCAGGTAGATCAGGTAATTACAGTGGAGCGACTGCCATCTGACCTCCGCGACCCTGTTAACAGGGGAACCTGACCATAATTATATAACTATTTCATAATGATGTGGCATTGTTGTTTAAAGAAATAACATACGACGTTTGACATATTATTCACTCAGCATTTAATCACTACTATCCAATACTAAAAAAGAAAGCATCGGCAAGTATTTTTGTCTCTAGAACTATTTCAAACTAATTAACCTAATGCGTTAAAAAAACTAGAAAATTAACCTATTTACAAAGTTTACTTGCAACCCTGACCCAACTGCCCCGGACTGCATTGAACTGCAACCTGCAACTTTATGGCAATTTTAAGAACTAATCCTCTCAGACCGAGTGCTCGACTTGGCCAATCCTACGAAATGTGCTCGTGAAAAAAATATTTTTTCGTTTACTGACTGCAGGCGGGCGAGGAATTTTTATTGCTGGCACAGTTTTCTAGGTAGAAGTCGTACAGTAAATTTTTAGAAGGTAAGTATTATGAAATAGTTTGACTCATGCTACAAATGTCCGCTTGGGTGACAAACACTTTTTTTGAAATGGGAAGTATTAATACGAGGGTCAAACTGAAAGTTCTTAGAACTGGCCACTTATAAACAATATAATAAAAAAAATATTCTAAAATTTGAAAATAGAACTCTTTGCCAATATTACTGAGTATATATTTCATTCATTTGTCATTTGTTTTACGACTTGGCGGCAAATTGAAAATTGTCTGTGTCACGTCAAAATGAATTTAACACGAGAAAATTTTCGTGCAATGATTTTTTATGACTTTCGATGTCATTTAAGTCAACAAGAAAGTTATGATAGACTACGATTGGCCTTTCACGATGAAGCCCCATCTCGTGCGACTGTTTACAACTGGTTTAATGAGTTTAAACGTGGTCGCACTAATCTCACTGATGATGTACGTGAGGGACGGCCTTCTACGGCGACGACTGAAAATAACATCTGTGTTGTGCGGCGTATGATAGAGACTGACAAAAGAGTGACCTATCAGCAGATTCGGACAAGCTTAGGCATCGGTATGAGTCAAGTGCACAAAATCCTCCACGAACATTTAGCGGTCAGGAAGCTTTGCGCCCGGTGGATACCTCATAATTTGACTAAGGCTCAAAAACTCCATCGTGTGGATTGGTGCCGTAAAATGATTGAAAGATTTAACGGAGGTGACTCAAATGCTGTGTTCGACATACTAACAGGTGACGAAAGTTGGATTTACTGTTATGATCCTGAAACCAAAAGACAATCTGCTCAGTGGGTGTTTCCTTTCGAGGAGTTGCCAACTAAAGTGAAGAGAGATCGAAGTGCGGGAAAAAAAATGGTGGCCTCGTTCTTTGGAAGGATAGGTCATTTCGCAACAATTGTGTTAGAGGATCAAAAAACAGTTTCTGCAGAATGGTACACTACCAATTGTTTGCCACTTGTCTTGGAAAAAGTTCGAGAGAAACGACCTCGCAGTAGGATCCTCCTTCACCACGACAACGCCTCGTCGCACACCGCCAAGCGAACGATCGACTATTTGGCGACATCAAACGTTGAATTACTGGGTCACCCGCCGTATAGCCCCGACCTCGCGCCTTGTGATTTTTATTTATTTCCAAAAATTAAAGAAAAACTTAAAGGAAAGCGGTTTATGAATGCTGAAGAAGCGGTGGCTGCGTATCGCGATGCCATTGAAGAGACCCCTAAGGACGAGTGGGCAAAGTGCTTTTCCCAGTGGTTCCATCGCATGCAGCGGTGTATTGACGTCAATGGACAATATTTTGAAAAGATATAATAAAACTAATAACTGGCTAATGTAATCAGTTTTTGATTTTCTAAGAACTTTCAGTTTGACCCTCGTAGGTACAAGTTCGACTGTGTGAATGCAGATGGCAGCTTGGAACTTATGCATATGCAAAAGTATCTTTGACAAATTATTTTGCCCGCACCTTATGGGCAAAGCCGTTATCATATTTCAGACGTGGTGTTACAGAGTCGACGGTGGAGTGAGCTCACCCAAAAGGTTCTGGCACTCCCACTCACCGACGGAACACAGCAAGCTGCTTGGCGCCGGGCTCCAGTGTGAGGTTGGTAGCTACCCCGCTGTAAGGATCGTTTAGCAGCCATCACAAACTTCAGTTTGTGATCGTTGCCCGGGGTGGAGCACTAGGAGGTATCTACCTCTATTCTTCACCACCCTAAAATTATATAATTTAAGCAATTGCTTCGCAAGTTTTTACGCATGATAATAATAATAATATAATATTTATTTATTTTAGGCTACAGATATATAATCTATCTATACGAGGGTCAAACTGAAAGTTCTTAGAAAATCAAAAACTGATTACATTAGCCAGTTATTAGTTTTATTATATCTTTTCAAAATATTGTCCATTGACCTCAATACACCGCTGCATGCGATGGAACCACTGGGAAAAGCACTTTGCCCACTCGTCCTTAGGGGTCTCTTCAATGGCATCGCGATACGCAGCCACCGCTTCTTCAGCATTCATAAACCGCTTTCCTTTAAGTTTTTCTTTAATTTTTGGAAATAAATAAAAATCACAAGGCGCGAGGTCGGGGCTATACGGCGGGTGACCCAGTAATTCAACGTTTGATGTCGCCAAATAGTCGATCGTTCGCTTGGCGGTGTGCGACGAGGCGTTGTCGTGGTGAAGGAGGATCCTACTGCGAGGTCGTTTCTCTCAAACTTTTTCCAAGACAAGTGGCAAACAATTGGTAGTGTACCATTCTGCAGAAACTGTTTTTTGATCCTCTAACACAATTGTTGCGAAATGACCTATCCTTCCAAAGAACGAGGCCACCATTTTTTTTCCCGCACTTCGATCTCTCTTCACTTTAGTTGGCAACTCCTCGAAAGGAAACACCCACTGAGCAGATTGTCTTTTGGTTTCAGGATCATAACAGTAAATCCAGCTTTCGTCACCTGTTAGTATGTCGAACACAGCATTTGAGTCACCTCCGTTAAATCTTTCAATCATTTTACGGCACCAATCCACACGATGGAGTTTTTGAGCCTTAGTCAAATTATGAGGTATCCACCGGGCGCAAAGCTTCCTGACCGCTAAATGTTCGTGGAGGATTTTGTGCACTTGACTCATACCGATGCCTAAGCTTGTCCGAATCTGCTGATAGGTCACTCTTTTGTCAGTCTCTATCATACGCCGCACAACACAGATGTTATTTTCAGTCGTCGCCGTAGAAGGCCGTCCCTCACGTACATCATCAGTGAGATTAGTGCGACCACGTTTAAACTCATTAAACCAGTTGTAAACAGTCGCACGAGATGGGGCTTCATCGTGAAAGGCCAATCGTAGTCTATCATAACTTTCTTGTTGACTTAAATGACATCGAAAGTCATAAAAAATCATTGCACGAAAATTTTCTCGTGTTAAATTCATTTTGACGTGACACAGACAATTTTCAATTTGCCGCCAAGTCGTAAAACAAATGACAAATGAATGAAATATATACTCAGTAATATTGGCAAAGAGTTCTATTTTCAAATTTTAGAATATTTTTTTTATTATATTGTTTATAAGTGGCCAGTTCTAAGAACTTTCAGTTTGACCCTCGTATCAGCCTTTAGGTTCGTCTTCGAACAAAGGCCTCCTCTACAGACTTCTTTCCCCGGCACTTGCATTCCAGCCTGTTGCCCGATGGCATCTGTCCCTTATTAAGTCCTATAGCATAAGCTTATGCTATGTTTGTGGCTAGGTAATTGGTGTGGCTGTTGTGAACTATTTATCATCATCTTCCTAGCGTTATCCCGGTTGTGAACTTGCATGCAAGTGCCCAGGGTCCGCTTCTCCTCTCTGTTGTATTATTTATAATTATTATTATTTAAAAAACTTCCCACACTTACGAAGTGAAATCGTTTTTCTTCCTCCTCCTTAGTATTTTCAAAATCCTAAAAATTCGACGCAGAATTTTACCCAGCCATGCGGTTACACTTAAAAATATCATCTCAGTTTTAACTATACTTAACCTTTCACAACTTCTAAGCTCTGTTATCAAGTAATCATGTAATATGTCGGGCAAATTTATATGTGGAAGTTGTGTGGAGCCGAGCCAACCCAGTTTCAACAGAGGGTCTATTCACGTAACTAAAAACACACTAAGTTTTAGTACAAAATATGTCAGAGATGTCAAAAATGATATTCCTACTCTTTTTCTGCGTATTTGACAGAGGCAGAACGTCAAAGCTGAAATAATATTTAGAGTTGATAGAAATAAACTACTAACTAGGAATAGAGCCCCAGGCTCAACTTGCGTAGGATCCGAGGTGGGTCTAATGGATTAAATACTGAAGTTGGGATCGAGTTATGAAGTAAAACCATGAATCAGCAAGTAGGATAGTCTGGGGATGATTAATGTAAGAGGTTTAGTAAGTGACATAGTTGAGTTAAATGGAAAAGAATTGAATCAGGCCAGTACCATAAAGCTATGACTCCCGGATGTAAACGCTTAAATACCGTTTTTATAACGCGGAGGAAATGCTTTACGCATACCTACTGCCTTATAGATGGCAGCAGGTTATGTGGGACTCCTTTTGTGGTAACGAAACCGCTGCAGACCCGTCAAGTATACCCACTAAATCGTCCGCGAATCCCCTCAAGCCGCTATTAGCAGGACGATGAAGGATCGCTTATCGCATGCGTTCCATCGCCCCAGCGGTAATCTACATCAACCCGTGTAGCCCAAACGCTTGAATACCTAACAATGAAGTAGCGAAAACGGTATACTTGCCTATAAAATCTGAAGAAATATTGCCAGGATTCCATCATCAGATCCTGACTTGGTGATAATTGGACCACCTTAATCTTAATAGTATTTGTTGTTATAGCGGCAACAGAAATACATCATCTGTGAAATTTTTAACTATCTAGCTCTTACGGTTCATGAGATACATCCTGGTGACAGACAGACAGACAGCGGAGGCATAGTAGTAGGGTCCCGTTTTTACCCTTTGGGTCCGGAACCCTAAAAAAGAATACATACACTTGAACAAATACTGCGAACGAAAAAAATATCCAATGCTTTCCCTCCCTAAGCCCTAAAATGAAGTAACGAAGCAACGGTGAAAGTTACAAAACGTTACGAGTTGGCTCAAAAATTTGAGCAAATTAATTTGATGGTAACGCATAATTTTACAACTTTTACCAGAAACTCGGGAACAAACACTTCGGACTTATTGTAGGTTTGTGACTGTGACCAAATAACTAGTTAGGATATATTCGATATAAAAAGTATTACTTATACAAGAGTAAAAGATCACACCACACTTTCATGTTCTATGCATGATTTTTACATACTTTCCTAAAACAGAACAGACAAAAGACTGTTATATTGTCATTTGTTGAGATCTTTAAACTATGTTCCATAGAACTACATACTTCACTTAACCTCAGATAAACTTTGAAGTACATTAAACCTTCACGTATCATGCTTACAGACACAATACAAAATTAATTGTTATTAACCCGCCCGCAGTCACGAACCCACACACGCACGTACGCACAAACACATACGCACACACTCACGCATGAAATACAAACACACACACACACACACACACACACACACACACACACAAGTAATACTTACCTTTACTTCAACTGTTTAATTTATTATTTAATTAAAAATGAGTTTGGCATTACTGCTCACTTTTTTATAACATCAGTTACCTATTGTAACAATATGTAGAAGAATTGACGTCTGTCACACAGTTTCTTTGTAAACTAGTATAGACGTCAATAATCCCCATCTTTATACTGAGTCCTTTGTTAGAATGTAACATAAATCTCTGAAGAAAACTTGTATGCCTTTAAGAAATAATAAAGTTATTATTATTATTTATTTTTGTTTTATTTTTCTCCATTGTGGTCAGCAATGGGTAAATAACACTTGTTACGCGGGCTTTTAACCAAGCGAAACAGCGTGTAATGTTGAAATGTCATAAAACAAAAATTTTCGCGTGATTCGGCATGTGTTTAGTATCACTGCTTTCTGAAGGAGGGGTATTATTATTAATACAGGTCTTATGGGGTTTGACAAGTTAATAATCTTACAACATATCTTGTAAATCCGGTACAATCACAACCACCAATTTGGATGATTATCATATTCGAAGGTCCTGCCGACTCCTGACAAATGCAAACGCTTGGTCACCCTAGTGGACAGTTTTTTAGGTTTCCTGAGCGATGCCTATTAGCCAGCCGCCATTGTCAGTCGCTTCCTGAGGGAGCCTGCCCAATTGGCCAAGTCGGGAAATTGCCTCTTTACGCAAGATGCGTCGATTTACAATGCAAAACCATCGAGATGGACACAATTTGGCAGGGATTTGGATAAATTCATATTGATAATGTGACTTGAACAGGATGGGAATTACTTAACTTACTTAGGTAATAATAATAATTCTAATAATAAGTATACATGCCCTGTGGCAAGGAGGTCGACATATATGGTCTCCACTGTCTTTGTTGCCAGCAAAGTGCTGGGCGTCTCGCCCGTCACGCTACGCTTAATGACGCCATCAGGAGAGCTCTTGCCAGCATCAATGTTTTTTCCATGTTGAAACCACGTGGTTTGGTCCGTGATGTTGGCAAGGGACCCGATGGCTTGACGCTCATTTCCTGGGAGCGGAGTCGGGCCTTAGTTTGGTACGCAACATGCATCGATACTTTGGCTCCATCTCATCTCAGGGAGTCAGCGCTAAAAGCTGGAGCGGAGGCGGAGTTAGCTGAAAACGCCAAACGTCGCAAGTACGCATCTCTGGCAAGTGATTATATGTGTTTGCGCCGTTTGGCGTTGAAACTTTTGGACCGTGTGGGTCATCCGCTAAATTACTTTTTGGAAAAATTGCACCTAAATTAAATTCTGTTTTAGCAAATAGTAAAGTTGGCTCGTTTTTCGCTCAAAGGATAGGTAAGTATAGCTGTCCAACACGGTAACGCAGCCTGAACCTTCACCTGTTTGCCTCAAGGACACAGGTTTATTTTTGATTAAGTAGGTCTTAAGATATTTTTTTTCATGCATGTCTTACAGCTAAATGGGCTCTTGGTCTTATGACACAGGCCATAGATTCAAAGTCTGTCTCGGAGCACCTGTGTTGTATTTTACAAATTTTTACAAAAATAGGCTAATAATAGCTACTGTATTTACTTAAAAAATACTATCCCACCGTGTCTGTCTAGACTGTATCACAATTTTAACGGCCCACGCGTTTTCGAGAACCATTAGCGATTAAGCTCTAAATATATAGCGCGAATTTTTGGCCCACCTACTCAAAAGGGGAGTTTGTAAAACGCCAACAATTTTCATCGGCACCAAAGTTTGACTTCATTAACGCTTCATCAAGATACCTACAAGCTTTAAAATTTTATATGCTTACATGTGCAGTAGGCCACACATCAGTCAACCCTGATCTCTCAACTTTCATTAATTCAACCTTATGTTGATTACATAGAGTTCCATATCATTTGAGATTTTTGGCAGATTTGGGTTAGTAAATGTGTAGCCCACTGTACTATTATTTATTTAAGCTTTATTGAACAACTAAAACTTTGTAAAAAAGGAGGACTTAATGCCAAGTGGCATCTTCATCTAGACTATATTAAAAGAGGAAAGATTTGATTATTTGTTTGTATTGTATAGGCTTCAAAACTATTAGACCGATTCAAATGTTTGGTATAGAGATAATTTCAGACCCTGGAAAGGACACAAGCTACTTTTTGTCGCGTATACAATCATCAGAGGGGTGAAATGGTGAGTGAAAGTTGGTGTGAAAAATCCGAATTTTGGCGCGGGTGAAGTCGCGGGTAACTGCTAGTTCTCTAATATTTGTATACTACCTATTAAGTAAACTGTAAGGTGGTTATACGAGTACAGTACCGTACCCCTAACCAGGAAAGCCAAACGATTTCTGTTCTTTGATTTTAGAACACCCTATTTTGTTAGTTAAGATCAGCCATACCTGTTAATATTGTATGAACACTGACAGCCGCGGGACTATTTCAAGTCCCCTTTTTGGCGGACCTTGAATCCAATTAAGCGTATACATTCCCTAAAACTTTAATTATCATCGGTTTTTCACCAGTTAAAAGTTATGCCATATTTGGACTTTAAATAAATCCTGATTCATCTAACTGCGTGCGGTACTTTTGTCACCCATTTCTTATAATAAAATATCCATGCCATCCACAAGTCATTTTAAGAAAAATCTTTTGAAACAAAGTTGCCTCCTGCCTCGGCTATCAGTGGCTCATATTAACTTTGCCACGTATCAAAATTGAAAAGCCAAGATTAATCGCTTTTTCACGCCCGCGCCGTTACCTCGCGTTTTTTGAGTGTTTCATATTTTATTTTTATACCCAATTTCACATTCACCCTGTATAGCACCCTGTGAAATGTTTCAAGGGCACTCTCAAAGCGACATAAAACATTTTCTCGGGCCATTAAAGGCGCGTTTTCGCTGTTTTGGACAGAAATGGCTTTCCAATATCTGTGAAGAGATCATTTAGCAAATGAGTCGGTAAGCTTGGTGATATTTTTTTATTATTAATTTTTAACGAGCTGCGTGACATTGAATGTGAAGAACACACATTATATTTCAGGTTATAGATTAAGAGAACGTAAAAGCTGAAGTGGCAGTGGGCTAGTCATGTCTGTCGCAGAACCGACAAGCGTTGGAGTAGGAAGGTTCTCGAATGGAGACCACGTCTCGGGAAACGTAGTGTTGGACGCCCCCTTGCTAGGTGGACCGATGACCTGAGGAAGGTGGCCGTCTTGGAGAGGCCTATGTCCAGCAGGCGACTGCAATAGGCTGATATTATATGATGATTAAAAGAAAAGCCTTGAAAATAAGTACGATAAAATCTTCCTACCTTTAATACGATGCAATATTGGTGTTAACCAAAGACTAGCAATCCTCCACGCAAATATGTTACCTATACCAATTCCACATCCCTTTTACCTCCTTTAGGGATAAGTTTTGGTATAAAAACTATCCTATGTCCTTGCACGGAACTCAAACTATCTCTATACCTTTCAGATTATAATATAAGATTTCAGTATATCAATGTTTTGTAAGTAGGTATTTATTTCATAATACTGTGTGGGAAATATATTAATTGTACACATACGAATACAATGAAATACAACTGTGACGACGAGGCAATGGTTGTGCCAATCGCTTATAAGTAAAATTTTAAACCTTTTATTTCAGTGTTAGAAACTGGTGTTATTAATCAGAAAATGTAACTTGTAAGCTTAGTATTATTTGAATAGATCGTATGGTCTTACAGAAAGACCTCAGAAAATAAGTCTTATTGTATTTGTTTCAAGAGTTATCTCGATTTCAATCAAGATGAATGTGCAACACTGTAGCTGATGCACCTGACGCCCGCCACTGAATCACCCACTAGGCCGGCTGAGTATTCTTTATTACCCTATAAACTTGTAGCCGGATACTGCTCAGCTGCTTGTGTCATGTATTATTGAAGTACGTAATGTAGAGTAATTCTCTAGAGATGAGCATGGACTGTTGAATAATTTGAAAAGGTTGCCGAAGCTAGAATTAAAAGATACATGATTTTTTTTGCCATATACAATCTCTACAAATGATTGGTCTATTACGGCAGCTCTTTTGATTATAGCTCACTACCTTAATATGTCCTTCGAATCCAGGAATCGCCAGATATTTTGGGGAGTGAGTTTTGTTATTTCATCTTGGTGCATTATACCTATGCTATGCTGCCCTAGGTAGATACTTCTTTTGGTCATATAGCTGCTTGGGATTGTGGTGCATAGCCGTGTCTTCTGATAAGTGTCAAAACCGGCACATTGCGTCCGCGGTCAACTTCATGTTTGTTGAGTATGCAGTGATCGGTCAGTCTTCTAGAGGTAGTCAATGTAAGATACATGGTATACATGGATGATTGAACACTGAATGACTGCCGGTCTACAGGTGTATCGCCTTCATGTTAGCTTTCAAAATTGCTATCAAACTGACGTCTTATTGCTTTGCAGACAACATATTGTAAGCCATCGAGATAGGTAGATAAGCCTGTCAGTGAATGTAACGACCTTAGTGCCTCTCACGATTGATTTAACTTATATTATTACCTGTAAACGAGCCTCCAAAGCATTGGAACTCGTATTTAACTATTGTATAACATGAATAGTGGCACAAATCGACACCATTGCGAACGCCCGCAAGGTGGAGCGAACGCCTAATAACCCAAATATAGCGTTATAACGCTCGCGTGCCGACCGCCTATATACCCAATATTGGGCGGGGCCATGAAACAAGCGGCAGAGACAACGGGGAAAATTTGCTTTAGACTATAAATAAAATTAATGGTAGTAAGACCTGAGTTCACCAATTTTTAAATAGGAAAAATAAGGTAAGAGATAGTTTTGATTATGGCTATTCTCGGGCGAGTCGCGTTAAGTATAAGAGTAACAGCCCCAGTCGCTATAAGAGTCACATTTCCAGTCACTTTAAGAATCACAGCTTTAGTCACTACAAGAGTCACATCTCCAGTCGCTATAAGAGTCAAAGCTCTAGTCACTATAAGAGTCACAGCTCCAGTCACAGATGTCCTAATGTGTATGTGAAATTATCGCGACATAAGCTCAACGGCGCATTTAGTGGCCCACGTCTGGCGTCCACCGGCGAAGCGGGCCAAAACCCGCACACTGTGAACTCTGGCCTCATTCCCAAAAAAGTGGTAATTTAACGCAACTACCCGCAACATCAGGGTGTTCTCAATAGTTTATAACACCACACCATTGCTTTGATTGTACCGTTACGCAAGAAATTAACCTTGGGCTTGGTTTTGATTGAGATGCTTGTGGCGCAGTGGCGGCAGCGCTTTGGTAGTGATACCAAAGTTAAGCACCCCACGGCGCGGTTGTGATTGGATGGGTGACCATTCCGACCATTTTAAGCGACGTCCATGATAAGCATCTCCGTGCTTCGGAAGGCACGTTCAGCAGTTGGTCCCGGCTATATCTGTTGGTATTAGTCGTTAAGCCTAGTCAGAGGCCTTAGGGCGGCTGTCACTTGCCTTACAGACACCCCTCCACTAATCCGCATTGAGCCCGAGTGGTGGAGTAACTCGACACAGTTGAGGTGAGGAAATTAAGCTTGTAGGTTCTTCGGGAAGTGCAGGGGAATTCTAAGACAGAATTTCCCGTAATTCTCAAAGGAACAGGAAAAAACTGGAACGAGCGTACATATTCGCGGGCAAAAGCTTAATATAAACTTTCTGATGTATTTGTACTGAAACAATAGCAAGTGAAAAACCTTTCCTCTTTTTGCGAAATAATGGCGAAATACAATCACCATAACAGTTTCTTCTCACGCAAAACGCTAAGTAATTAACACCTCGCCTCTGATATTTGCCATACCTACAGTTTATTTTTTTATTTATCATTATTTTATTTATCTTTGCATCAGAGGGCGAACAAGAAATAACAGGTACCAAACTATAATTTGAAATGTATTAAGCCGGGTACAGACTGCTGTAACGTAACATGCAATGTAACACGCAATGAAAGAATTTGCCGTCCACATTGTCGCAATGTATCATGCAATGTAACAAAATTCCCATAGTGTGGACGCCTTGCGCGCACGAACCGTGCACACTATGCGCACGAACAGAGCATTTCAACTCGTGCGCGCCGTGCCGCTCCTTTGTCGGTTTTTGGTGGTGGTGGTGTTCATCGTAGCCAGTTAATTGGTCGTTCGTATCCATTATCTTCGCGTGTTCGCGGCAGACTGAACTATGTTCGCCGCGCGCATGCCGGTTCCAGATGCGAGCACGTACATGCTCAGTTCGAGCGCGCGCTGCGTCCACACTTATGAAATGCTCGTTTCATGTTACATTGCATGTTACGTTACAGCAGTCTGTACCCGGCTTTATTTTACATATTTTTTTAGAATGTTTTAAAAAAATTGCAATGTTGATACTATGGTGTTTCGCGCACCGGACTTCCAAACCAGGCGGTCGCGGGTTCAAATCCCGCCTGGGGCAAGTGTTTGTGTGATGAGCACGAGCATTTGTACCTAAGTCATGGATGTTTATATGTATTTAGGTATGTCTATACGTTATCCTAGTCACCATAGCACAAGCTCGCGCTTAGTTTGGGCTGGGTAATTGGTGTGTTTGTTGAAACAATTTTTTTTAATTATTTATTTATGTCCCAAATGTAATTCAAAATTACTTTATTTATACAAACTATTTGAGGATTTTTTTACAACATTCTGTTTTATTGTAAAATTGCTATTTTAAATTAATATCCTGTAATTTGGTATGGGTTTTTTATGCCCGAAATAAAGATATTTATTACCTATTATTTATTGTTATTTAAAGTCCTGTTATCTAAGGGGGATTCGAAAATATCCTGAGGCTGTTAGTTTCGTTAATAAAATACTTCGTTTTATACCTACTACATAATGTGTAAGAAAATATAGATGTCGCCACTTAAGTAGTAACACGTGTTCTGTTGTTTAGAGGCGAGCCACACTGGCGTAGTTTTTGCGTGCGCGATATGCATTCGGTAGAAGCACTGACCTGCTTATTTTTATTTTGTCGGTTCTAAACTAGCATTTCCCCACGACTTCACTAAGGTCAAAAGTCGCATTTCCATACAAACTTTCATCCGCCATTTCACTCACCTGATGATTTTATAGCGCGACAAAAAGCCTATGTCTCAAACTATCGCTGTACCGAATTTCATTTGAATCGGTCCAGTAGTTTCGGAGCCTATTCAATACAAACAAACAAACGATCAAATCTTTCTTTTTAATATATAGATTTGCGGCAGCCCTCACAATGTCCTACTGGTCATATTCGACAGTTGGGACTGTCCACTTGCAATTATGTATTATAACTCTCTGTTATTAAAAAAAATACTTACTCTCAGTATATTTTTTTGAGCACACACAAAGGTTCAAATTAGAGACTAAGTTACTTCTACTGTCCAGTAAAGATTGTACTGTAGTTTTACCTCTACCTTTTTCGATAAGTAAACTATTGTTTTTTATTTTTTTATTTATAACACTGAAGTTTTAGCGACACAGTATGTGTCGCTAAACTTCAACAAAACACATAATTGTAGTTAAAGTATCCCCAATTTTGTTAGGGGACTTATAATGTCCCGTCGCTTTTAGTTTCATACAAAAACTACAGGTTGATAATATACACAGTGTGTCCGAGTTCAACTGGCGATAATTTATGGGCCATCAGTTCATCAAATGTCATCGACAAAAAACTCCATGTTGGGTTTTTAACTGGAAATGACAGCCATTTTAATAAATTTTCCTTAATACTATTTCTTTAGATCTGGAGGTCCTAAAAATTATGAAAATGATTTATTAGGAAGGTAACGCTATCGTCTATCAAGTTGGATAAAGATCAATTAAAAATATTAACTGTGATAGAGAAAAAAAATAGTTATAAGTAATCTAGCTGAAAATTTTAAACGGTCAAAAAGTTTTTTAAACCTATTACAAAAGTAAACCCAAAAATGTAAATTTAAAAAAAAATTGGAAAGAAAAACAAGGATTATGTCTTAAAAATTTGATATATAAAAAGCCCTTAAATTATTGCCAGTCGAAACCCGGACACGCCGATCGCGGATGAAAAAATTGCTAGTGTGGTCTGTCTTCCACAGGGTTTTGTAGGCGAATCACGTGCGGCCGATCTGTGCCCGGAAGACCTTTTTGGTTTTGTGTCCTTCGACAAAATATACAGTTCACATGGCGCACTACAGAGGCATTCATGCTACATTTCCTTTAAAAAAAGGCTCGGGTCCGAAGCAGGAAGAAGCTTGCGGGAGAGAGTAATTTGTGGTGTTTAGATGTACATTCAATGTCCCTCGCACTATTCAAGGCCGCGGTAACCAATATTATATAGGCGGTTAGCCTACCGAAATATATTAAAATCCAGGTGTGTTTAGTACTACTAAGCTCGTATATTTAAACGCCGTTACATATACCAAATAAGTATTCAGATATATAAAAGGTGGATTCAGTACAATGTGTTTTCTCTAGAAAACGTAACTACCTACAAACTTCAAATTAAGCCGCAGCATGTATCAAGTTATCATTGGTTTTTCTTTATCACGCTGTTCTTCTTAATAACTTCGACCGCGACATTGCCAGGAGGGTGCAGCTGGGTCGGGCAGCATTTGGGAAGTTGCGTCACATCATCTCGTCGCCACTACCGCAATGCCCTAAGAGCAGGGTATATAACCAGTGCGTCCTACCTGCCATGACCTACGGGGCCGAGACGTGAAACTTGACAGTCAAACTGGCCCACCAACTACATGTCGCTCAGCGAGCTATGGAACGGTCTATGCTGGGGATCTCGCTAAGGGATAGAATCCGAAAGGAGGTCATCCGCCAAAAGACGAAGGTCATAGATATCGTTCAGAGGTGCAGTAAACTGAAGTGGCAGTGGGCTGGTCATGTCTGTCGCAGAACCGACGGGCGTTGAGGTAGGAAGGTTCTCGAATGGAGACCACGTCTCGGGAAACGTAGTGTTGGACGCCCCCCTGCTAGATGGACCGATGACCTGAAGAAGGTGGCCGGTAGTGGCTGGATGCGGGAAGCGGAGGACCGTGAAAGTTGGCGCCGTGTTGGAGAGGCCTATGTCCAGCAGTGGACTGCAATAGGCTGATATGAATCACGCTGTTGTTTATTTCCAAAAATGAATACAAACTTATTTTGCATAATTATTAAAAAGCTAACTAACAATAAAAATACACTAAGGTCCAATTTCTACACCACTAGCTTTGAACGTGGCCACCACACTAAAATAATATCACTGATATGGTATCTGTCCTTTTTTTCCTTGTTCATTAATTTGCTATTAGACGAAGTACTAGTTCTTATTCTGTGCTATTAGTGTTATTTGATTAATTCGTTAACGATATGATATGCAGCATTAACTCAAATCTTAGTGGTTTACTCATGCTGTTTTTAATGTATCCAATTGTAATACCTTCATATATCCATACTAATATTATAAATGCGAAAGTGTGTCTGTCTGTCTGTCTGTTACCTCTTGACCCTTAAACCACTGAACCGATTGAGATGGAATTTGGTATGGAGACAGTTCAAGCCCTGGAAAGGATATAGGCTACATTTTGTTGCGATATAAAAACATTAAGGGGGCGAAATGGGAAATGAAAGTTTATATGGAAAATCCAACTCTTGCGCGGGCGAAGTCGCAGGGAACCACTAGTAGGATTATAGGTAAATGAAAAAAAAAGTATTATTTTTCGAACCCCGGTAACGTACGCGATCTGGGCCACTAAACTTTTTCGTAGTTACCCCAACAGCCGTCAGCATAACGCTTCGCTTGTGTGGCAAATGCAAAGTTACGTTTTGTTTTGATATCTGACATGAAATCGTTGGTAAGAATTCATTCAAGAAAACTTTTTTTTTATTTTGTTGGTGACAACATGTTTAATTTTTAATCAGCCGGTTTAGCATTATTTGACATAATTATTTTGTATGACTTCTGTCAACCGTCAATCGATGTTTACCGCCTGTTTAATTTTTTGAATTCAGGGCTTAAAGCGTATATTTTATGATTAATGTAAAAGTTTCAAATTCAAATAAGAAATTAAATTATTGACACAATATTTGTACTATGTGCCTGATCTCTCTACGGTCATGTCGGAGTGCCGTCTCACCGAATTATGAGAATGAAGGAACAGAGAGTGCACCTGTGTATTGCGCACACACTTGTGCACTATAATATCTCCCGCGCAGTTGGCTAATCTCTGTTGAGATTGGCCACTGTAGTCAAAATTCAGCTAGGAGGACATTACTTTGTGCCTTTTTAAATGTTTTATGAAAACATCATTTCTTGGGCGAATATAGACTGCCGTGCTACGAATAATCGCAACCCCATCCGTAGCACGACAAGACCGTAGCAGCTACGACGTTGTGCTGTAGTAGCTCGTCGTAGCGTCAAGGTGCTTAAAATTTCGTAGTATCTAAAGGTGCGTTTAGACCAAACGAGCCAATGCTCATTTCATCCCGACACTGTTTGTGTAAACGGTGATCGAGCATTTTAATCACTTAATTATACAAGGGAGGTCTGTGGGTCAACTATACCCAGAAATCGTATGGCGCGCTGCGCGTTCAGTATAATAACGCCTTCAGGGCATTGTTGGGGCTGCCGCGTTACTGCAGTGCCTCTAGTATGTTTGCGTGTGCAGGAGTCGACAGTTTTCCAGCCATACTGCGCAAAAAAGCCGGCTCTCTTTTGCGGCGAGTACGCGGCAGCCGCAATAGTATCCTGGAGGTCATCGCCGACAGTGGAGACTGTCCACTAGTCAGGCATTAGTGCTACATAACTCGATCGCTTTTAGATATTATTTATTTATTTGAAATGGGTTTGCTCTTGACTCTAGACTAAGTACTAACACTAATTGATAAGTTTTCTGTATGTCTTCTTCTTTTACTAACACTTAAACGATTCATGATTCGTTCTTTTTTTTGGACGGCGGTAATGCTTTTTGAATGCCCATGTTCACACGGATCACGAATCGTGAAAAATGACGATTCGTCTGAAATCTAGTTTCGTGTTTTTAAAAATCCGAATCGTCAAATACACAAATCGTGAATATATTGTGACGGATCCGCTGATGCCACCAATTCGGATATTTTGAAGAATCGTGAAAAAACCCGATTCCGTATGCAATGTGAACGTCCATCCGTCACATGACGTATCGTGTATTTTGACGAATCGTCAATGACAGACTCCGTGTGAATCAGCCCTAATTTGTCATAATTCGCATTAAAAAATGTCAAATAATGCTTAACTAGCTGATTAAAAATTAAACATGGTGTTTGTGAACTTCAGGCCAAGATGGAAAACCGGATTGTGATTGCCGGACTTAGTGCATGCGTTGTTCTACGATCTACAATCGGACCGAATTTTGACGGTCTCTGATTGGTTTGGGATCATATGTAGTTTTTTTTATTGTCTTGTCCTAGCGTCTTTACGAATGTAGGTCAACAGTTTCTTTTGATTATTTGTAAAGATGTATGAATATTTCATGAGATAACTCAAAGTCTAGATTATCCTAATTTTAATATAAATTTACAACAGCGTTAAGCCGAAGTTTGTAACAGATCCGCAGGCAGTAGTGGTACCTTATTAATAATTGCAAATCGTTCTCAATCCTAAAATGTAGGTCGATCGATCGTGTCTCAATTAGTCTTAAACTACCTAATCTTCATCTAAAACTAATCTTCAACCTTGTAGAAATTACGCTTCAAGTGTAGGTGCTGCAGGATTATTATAAATATCTGAATAAAATAAAGAAATAAATTGTTTCAACAAACACACCAATTACCTAGCCCCAAACTAAGCGTGAGCTTGTGCTATGGTGACTAGGATAACGAATAGAAATACTTAAATACATATAAACATCCATGTCTTAGGTACAAATGCTCGTGCTCATCACACAAACATTTGCCCCTTGCGGGATTCGAACCCGCAACCGCCTGGTTTAGAAGTCCGGTGCGCGAACGACTACACCAAGACGGTCGTCGAATATAACCTTACTAGACATATAATAAACTTCTGGACTTTATGCATTTAACGCCAACTAGCAACTTGTTTGATTTACAGACCTAGATCAGTAAAATTACTAAGCACACTCAGGACATTATGACAATGTTTTGCTTTTAGCATTTAGATCGTCTAAAATTGTACAAGTTTTTGAACATTTTGTAAACGTATACTAAGACTGGATGTAGTTAACCAATATCCGTAAAAATATAATATTACAACTTTTGTTTTTATTTGAATACTAGTGGTTCCCCGCGACTTCGCCCGCAAGAGTTGGATTTTCCAAATATACTTTCATCCCCCATTTCACCCCTTAATGTTTTTTATATCGCGACAAAATGTAGCCTATGTCCTTTCCAGGGTCTCGAACTGTCTCCATACCAAATTTCATTTCAACCGGTTCAGTGGTTTAAGCGTCAAGATGTAACAGACAGACAGACACACTTTCGTATTTATAATATTAGTACAGATTATTATTGATTAAATCGATGACAATGAAGCCGAGTACAGCTAGCGTGCACCATTTTTGCCTTTGAACTAATTACAACTAGCTTTATTAATCGCAACTAGTTTTTAACTAGTTACCTACTCTTCTTCTCAAACATTTTCCACTTTTTCCCTCAATTAAAGTTTTAAATGGCGATTAAGATTTTGAAAAAGATGAATAGATCGAGGAATTTTTACAGATATCCCTGAGTATGTCTTGTAAAATCATAGTTATAGTGGGCCCCACACAACCTACCTTGGTCTGTGAAATTTCTACCATATTTCAGTGGAGTTCCATATTATTTACGATATTTTGACAGATTTGGGAAGCTTAATGCGAGGCCGGCTGTACTAGCATTTTGTAGCAGATTGACGTTCAATGCAAAAAAATAACCCTTTAACATTATAATGACCACGTTATTATAAAAATCCTGCAAAATAGACTACAAGTGGGTAGAATACCACAAAACGACGTTAACATTTAAAAGTTCACTCAGCAATTTTGCGGGTAGAGCTAAACTAGCACTAGGTAAGGGTCCCCTGGGGCGGGGCGACCTGGATTCATGTTAGGCGATTGGACAAAGTCATATTTAACTTTTAAACCCATTTACCTTATTTTTAACATCTAAATAAACTTGTGCGTGGCTTGGCTTTAGATCAATTTATAAAACTAAGCCTGGAGTTCACCAACACATATTTAAATTTTAATTACACTGACAAAAGGATCAACCAAACGAGTTTTGTTAGTTAAAGGTTTCATTGTAGGGAAGTAAATTTTTGTTAAATATAAACAATCTTCTGGTTATCAGTAACGAAACTAGTTTGTTTACTGATAACCAGTAGTTCGCAAGTCACTAGATAACGGCCTACTAGTAGCCAAATTTTGGTTACTGTTAACCAATCATTTTTTTAGTGTAGATCATTAAACATTATTTGACAAATTTTCGACTGCCTCGTTGGTCTAGTGGTCAGCACGCTGGATACTATCCACGAGGTCCCGGGTTCGAAACCCAGGTCGGGCCGAGAGTGTTTGGGTTTTTTCTGTCTTGAAATTACTCAGACACAGCTTCGGAGTCAGGAAGTTGGTGGTGTTAACACCCCCGTGCCTCGGAAAACACGTTAAGCCGGTGGTCCTGCGCCTGATCTCTCTACGGTCATGTCGGACTGCCGTCTCACCGAATTATGAGAGTGAAGGAACAGAAAGTGCACCTGTGTATTGCGCACACACTTGTGCACTATAATATGTCCCGCGCAGTTGGCTAATCTCTGTTGAGATAGGCCGCCGTAGTCGAAATTCGGCTAGGAGGACATTATTAAATCGATGTTTACCGGCTGTTTAAAAGTTGGCGAACTCGGGTCTAAAATAACTTTTATGAACGAATTGCTTTGATCAACTATTACGGTTTTATTACATAAAAAATTGACAATTCGAAACGGATGACATGACATAACATAGAACACTTTTTGCGCAAATGCGACTCGCACTCGGCCGGTTTTTTAATAAACACGGTTAATGTTTATATCAACCGAGTTAACATCCTTCCTTATAACATTTACGGAATCTTCGTGAACACTGGCAGAACGATTAAAAATAAAAATAAATAAAAATGTTAATTTATATTTTAGTATGTGAAAAAAGACGAATCGTCAAAAATCACGAATCGACCTCGTGTGAACGAGCTCTTAATCGTCAATCATGGTTTACCAGCTGCTTCAAAATTGGTGTTGTTGTCTTAGAAGTAAATGAATTATTTTGACCTACTCAGATCGGATGTAACCGATAATACAAACGAACAGCACAGTCGTAATAGAAGCGACTTAGCAACAACAATGTTAGCTCCAGTTCTCCAAAATATTTTATGTTTTTTTCCTTTTCAGACATTGTACTTCCTTGTATCGTCGTTATTAAGCTCAGAATAAGCAGCGAAACATGTAATATTCTGGTGGAAGATAAACTTTTATTATTATTATTATTAATGTAGGTATGTTGTGCTTGCGACGTAAAGGGAAACCTACTTCGCTTATGTCGAGTGTGGTTTAATTTCTTTTTGTAACCTCGCTAAAGACGACTGTTGGCCCGAGTCTGCGTGACGGCAGCTAGTGTTGTGATTAACCGGTTTCTGAGAAATACCGATCCCAGTTTTCCTTTTGCAGTTGCAGATTGATGAGGAACGAATTTAAAACTATTAGCATTAAAATGACGTGAAACGTTGGATTTTTTTTAAATATCCGACTGCTTCAAAAGTATTAGTAACTGTATATTTTGAGTATTTCTCAAAATAAAAACGATCATTAAGTCCCGAGTTCACCAACTGTTAAACAGTCGATAAACATCGATTGGTGGTTAATTTGTTAGAATTTCCATACAAAATATGTCAAATAATGCTAAATCGGCTGATTAAAAATTAAACATGTGTTGGTGAACTCCAGGCTAAATATCATCGCTGTCGGACCAAGTCCAAAATGACGTTTAAATATGTTTCCTATCCTTCACAAGCATTTTATATGTTTGGAATTAATTCTACATAGTTTCTTTTAATTTTATGTCAATAACTTAGTTTTGAAACATGTGAATCGTTATGAACTTTGTGATTGTTTGTAAACTAATCGAAAACTGATTCAAGGGATACCCAAAGCAGCCCCATTTTATAAACAACCGATAAGCCGCCAATTTCATTAGCCATTTCATATTATGACCCTCGTAAACCGTATTTGAGTGTGTATAAAATCGAAAAAAATATCGTTTCTTTCGAGTGTTCTTTTTAATACTAAGCAAGAAATAACGATTTGCTATAAATGATCTATGAACTTCGACATTGGTTTATGTATGAATTTTGTGTGACTGCGAATTGACAAGCCGCTGACAATGCTTCAAACAAGCAAACATAATTTTTCATAATTATAATCAATTATTTGCCTTTGAATATGGTATATGTTAGATCATAAATATTATACACGCTGTTACTTTGCTCCTTGCCATATTTACAGAGGTAACTATATTACGGACACTGAACTATAAATAAGTATAATGTAAGTAACATAATGTAAGTAACGATGTCCACGAGAGCTCTGCCGACAAACTGTTACACAGTTTGGCAGAATATTGTCAAAAGATATGTATTGTTACTTAAAAAACTAAAAAAAAAAAAACTCAAATCATTAAAAAAATAATGACCTAAAATTTTGATTTTTTGATTGATTATTTAATTTTATCGACAATCTGTTACGCACACCAATAACGATCGTAGCACATACACATCACTGTTCATCGGCACAAAAGAGCCGCAGCGATTGCGCTCTAAACGCCGCCCCTTCTTCTTCTATTTTTCCCTTCTTTTATCTATGTGAATATGGCAAGGATGCAAAGTAACACCATGTATTAGGTACGTCATAAAGCTCATACTTATTCAGCCGTATAGAATAGCATGCAAATATTTGACAAAAAAAGATAGTATTAGGTCATCAATCAATCAATTGAAAAAACAAAACACTCGGCTGCAAAAAATATCATATTTATAAAATGTTTTTTCACTGGCTTTCATTGGATAACCATATTGCTATGGTAACGATAAAATCAATTCCCCTCCCCCCTTTATTTCCATTTTCGGGCGCAGTTTTTTGATTGTATATAACCTATGTCACTATCACAATTTTTACAAATTCAACGACACCTCATATGTCAAAAACTGTCTGGGCTGTTGGGCGTGCAATTAAACATACATACATACCCTCGAAAATCATAAACCTCCTTCCGCAGTCAGGAAAAAACAAGAATAAAATTAGTTTTTCTGAAGTCCAAGCTAGAAATACCGATTTCATGTACAAATTACCGATTTTCCGTGGCTTTTGGCGAGTTGGCTCGGTGCCGCGACGAGGCGCCTCACAGACGCCAGTTATGCAAGTATTTACTCATGTTTCTAGCATTACAGGGTATATGTTATAATATTTTATGTATATTTATGCTAATGAGCTATTCGTTTTGTAAATAATTTACGAATTATCGGGTCTAGGTTGGGTTTTCCTAGACTTACTTTACCTACTACCTGCTACTACTTACCTACATTCGATATTACAGTTACACGTTAGTATTTAGGCACAAGCGTTTTATTTGTCTAATAATACTCATAAATATTCAAATTCGTATTATAATTTTTGGTAGGTACCGTATGAAATACGTGTTCGTAGCACGTGAACGGGTTCTCACAGCGAAAGGATGTCTTATTTAGGTAACATAAATGACTTAAATCGTTTTCAACATTTGGTGGTACGTTCGGGGATTTATATTGTTTTTTCTTAATTTTGTAGCTAACAGGTATGATAACGATAAATAGATTTTTTAAGTTAGATCTTAATCAAATTTAATCGAAACAAAACCTACTCAGCAATTTTTTAAAAGCCGCTAAACATAAATTGACGGTTTATTTAGCACAATCGCCATTAAAAATATGTCAAATAATAGTTTAACGGTTAGCCAAAAGTCTTGGGTTCAAATCCTACGTGTGCGAATTTTTGGTTTCTTATTTAAACTTATATAAATAAGAGAGAACACTGTGATTGTTAAAAAATAATAGTAACTATTTAACCGGTTATTTAAAAATTAAACATGCATTGGTGAATTCCAACCTTCATAAAATCGTGTTGCACTGGGACATTTATTGTCAAGTAAAGCTTCAGTCAGAGTTATACTAGCAATACATATTTATTAGACCAATAGCGTTAATACTATTCTATTATGGATATATTCACTGAATACTTAGGTATGTACAAATCCAGATAGGTATGTGACACAACAGTAAAGACTTTGTGTCGTGAGCTTTCAGTCGAGTATATTCTCGTATAAAAAACGTGTAGGTACTAAAATCAAGACAAAAGTAAAAAATAAATTATTCAAATTATTAGTCAACAAAACGCATAAGTTCAATTTAAGACAGAAAATGACACTTATTTAAATGTCAATTAACAATGACCCGAATTGTCCAGAACATATTTTTGCACGGCATCATTAATATATTAAAGGTTTTGTTAGCTGTGCTGTGGCAACACCATCTCTTTCGCCGAATACAAGAAACTCAATCGACTTGCAGTGTTTTTATTTATTATCAGTATCCAGAAGGATCCTAAAAAATCCCAGCGCCTAAAAATACAAACAGTGGCTGCGCTCACATAATATCTTGCTTTTTGCGACCAACTAGTACCTACTTTAAGACAAGATACAGACAATCTGGCAAGCAAAAAATTTTTCCCACCATGAACATTGTTCCATGATAAGTATAGCCAGCGTGACAAATATACGTAGTAAGATACTAATAATAGTAGGATACTAGTATTAAAAATGTTAATGGCTCCGGGAATCAGCTGAAAAGTGCAGTTTCGCAAGTTTTCGCTCACAAAAGGCAAAATTTAGTATGAGTTTGCCTCAAAGCAATTGTAAACAGCAGTTGGTTGTTGCGGCATGTTTGATCTGCCGAGTTCACGCTTAGAGGTCCGGCAAACTTTGCTTTTGCGACGGCAGTACTGGAAATTGTTGTTGTAGACATATGTGATGGAAAACATAGTATTTTTGATCTTTGGTCGTTGTGTGTGTACGGTAACTCAAAAGATCCGCAGGCTTACCGCCTAATTCGTTTTCGTCCTTTCATATTGTAATAGTTATAGCTTTCAGGAAAGCTTTCGTTTTTTTATAAATAATGGGCTAGCTCTTGATCTTCATCTTTGCCCGAGAGCAATGATAAGGTTTACGGAGGAGCGAGCTTGCCCAGGAGAAGCCTATGTAGTTTACACGCACCTTAAAGTGTTTCGGGTTATACGCACTCGGAAAAACAGACGCAGGCAGGGCATTCTACTCCTTGGCTGTGTGTAAAAAATGATGATGAAAAGCGAATGGTACGAGAGATGGGAATTACAACCAAAAAGGGTGGTAACCGCAGCAGTACGTCTGGTGTTCCGATGGAAGAATGGAATTCAGAAAAGCAATGATAGCTTAGAAAAAAAAAAAGAAGAGGTATAATAACTCGGCAATCCATTGCAAACCTGTATCAGGCCTGTGTATCTCCCCGCGTAGGTAGCAAAAACGTACCTACGCGCGGCGACCCTTACTTAGGGGCTAAAACAAGTTGCGTGTCGCTACCGGCCAGCGACACGCTCGCGCGTTTTATTCACCGGCGGCCGCGCAGCTACGTTTTGCTGGCTGGACGAGAATGAATAAAGTACTAGAAAGAGGCGCTAGATGGCGTTAGAAGCTTCTCGTAGCAGTCAACCCTACCGCGTCGCGTGATATTACGTCACTGAATAGGTTTAGTGTATTATGAATCATATTCCAGAGCAATAAGTATGAAATTATCTTGCAATGGATTTTTGTAGGTGTCTACACGAAAATGTGATTGACTCTGATGCGAACTAAATTACGCCATATTGTTAACGACATTGGGTAGACATTTCTTTGAATACAATTGCTAAGTCATACTTCTGTTGTCCATATCTTTTCTTTCTATGATCTGAGAATGATAGCTTTCAAATAATGAAAATTGACAATTTATATGTCAATGCTGTTGAATGCAATCGGTCTTTTGGTTCTCTGGCTCTATTTGTTAGCCTTGAGCTCCTGGTTCGAATCCCGGGTAGGGCCAAAAAACTATTTCTATATTTTTCTACCTTGAATTACCTACTTAGCATCCTAAAATTAAAAGAATTGTTGATATCACGTTCCGAATATCTACTTACAACGAAAATACGTATATTTCATATTCACCCTATGCTTTATGCTTTATATGAATAAGGATCAAGTTTAATTGACTAATTTTGATCGCTCGAACACTAAAACTCCAATCATGCGCTTAACGACTCTGGAATTCCTATTGTCGTAACTCTACAACGCTTAAAATTTATCAAAATCTTCTCTCTCTTTCGTACACGCTATTTAGTCATAGGAGCGAGTGAAACGTATTATACTAAGATGCCGATTAAGGCTTGGCGCTGGGTTTTATTTCTTTAGATACAGTCAGAAATAAAAACATGTAAGTATTATTTTTATTAAATAGTCTGCAATATGGTGCTGAAATTCTGAAAATCTTGTGAAAACACATTCAAAGACGGTGGTGCACCCAATATTACTTATGGAGTCCATTTGCACAGATTGCACTGTAAAACTAGGGAAAAGCCGGCCAAGTGCAAGACGGACTCGCGCATGAAGGTTCTGTACTATTATCTATGCAACATTATTATACACTATATGTATTATTTGACGATCGTCTTGGTGTAGTGGTTCGCGCCTCGGACTTCTAAACCAGGCGGTTGCGGGTTCGAATCCCCCAAGGTGCAAATGTTTGTGTGATGAGAACGAGCATTTGTACCTAAGTCATGGATGTTTATAAATGTATATAAGTATGTCTATCCGTTATCCTAGTCACCATAGCACAAGCTCACGCTTAGTTTGGGGCTAGGTAATTGCTGTGTTTGTTGAAATAATTTATATTTATATATTATTATGATTTACAAAAAACACGTTTAAATGGTTTGTATTTCTCTTCGTTTCGTTAACACCTCTTTTCGCACCCGACTGTCTTTTAAGTAGGTATCCTGTTCGTCATAACGTAGTCCCTTGTTTTTGCCGGGAGCACCGGCACTGCTAATATTTCAGGAGTAGTTCCTCCTGAATTTATAGCTAGACCTTTACCAGAAGTCCGGTTAGGTAGCTGGTAGTGGCACGCCAAGTTGCGGTTACAGTTTGGGCCATTTTCTTGATAATTCTTTTTAAACTTACTGATGACCGGTTATAGTGCTGTGAAAGTTTTTCAATCTAGAGTAATAATGTAAGTAAGTAATGTTTTCTTCCTACCAATGCTGAATTAGTGCAACCTTTTCAGAAATGTTACGAGTGGATCTAGTATGTTTTGTACATATGCATTCCATTAAACCTTTTAGAGACAGTTAAATACATACTTATTCAATCTTTTTGACTCAGTCTTAAAATTTTAATCATTAAAACTACGTCTATACGTAGGCCTCAAATTAGAAAAGCTATAACTTTCAGGAGAGCAATATTAGCTTTTAAACGAACGCCAGGAAAGCAATGGGCGCTAGGTTCAAAATGATCAAAATATTAAAATTTGTATGTCATTGATTTGGAATGAAGTCCCGGAGTTCAGCTGGCAGTCGATCTACTGTAATTACAAACCTGATCTGCCATATCCTGGATGGTCTAAAGCGGACCCTGGGCCACAGATTATATAATAGTTACTATGTAACAGATAAATCACTCCAAGGAAAATCGTCCATACCTACTCTTATAATACACTACTGCCTACAATTTTTTGTCGCAGACCGCTGCGCCCGAAAATGTGCCTTAAATTTCGAACATTACGTTATTATTCCTCTGCAGCTACGCGACCTTGGAGTAAAACTAATAAAGTCAGGGTTGCCTCTTTCGATACAAGGCCTATTTTATTTGTAAGCTACAACAGGGTAGAAATGTTTTACAATGATATAGTGTTTTACAGTTTAATAAGTGGTAATGTGAAAAACAAGATCTAAGATCTTGTTCTGTGCTGAATTATTTTAAAAAATGTATTCAAACATAGTTATAAAAAGCATCTGTGGGAACTTTCAGTCTGCCGTAAAATTATGATGACTTATTAAAAATTTAAAAAGTTCAAACGTTCGAGACTCTGATAAGTCCAGAATTTTATTTAAATCTGAGACTAATTCAGGACATATTATGCTTCTGGTTGCATTTGTACAGTAAATACCAGATGTATAAATCATATTACTTAATTAGTTTGCATAAAAACGAATCGACCGTAACACAAATAATTCAACATTGCGTACACACGCGCCCGTCGGTTGTTGGCAGCCTACTGATTTACGCACCGCCGTCGGTGCGCTCGAGAGTAGGCTATTAACGCGCGCAAGTACATTGAGTGAGAGATGCCTGCCTGGGCCCTCGCGTGCGAGTGCCCAACCGGAATAACGCTAGGATGATGATGATGATTGCTTTTTTCCGAGTGTAATCTCGATAGCTTTCAAGCCAGGTCTGCTGTTAAAACTGGGTATGTAAGCAACTTGGCCAAATTTTCCTGTGCCCCCTCCTGTCTACAAGACAGCTCAAGAGCACATAAATGCTCCCTACGCCGTTAGACACAGAACCCCGAGGCCTTCACAACGTCCTCATCTAAGAACCCTTTACGGAATATAGCTTTGGGATAAACCGGTTATGAACTTGAGAATTTATGACGTAAGTCTAATTTTATATGCCTTACTTATAATGATTTTGACATTGGTATAACACTTTGAAGGCAATCTCACCTGGAGCTCTATTTTTGAACCACTCGCGTGAAGATTTCAACTGAATATCATTCGTCATCTGAAAATCCGTATTTTTGAATCGTTCGAACTGTCATATTTTGTATCTGTCAATATGAAATAAGTCATGCGACTTGGTAGACGAGTGAAATTAAGTCGCATTTGCCTAAAAAATGTCATACGAGTGATTCAAAAATAGAGCTCCTAGAGCGCTATTTTTGAATCACTCGCGTGCAGATTTCTACTGATTTTCGTTCGTCATCTAAAAATCCGTATTTTTGAATTGCTTGAACTGTCATTTTTTGTGTCTGTCAATATGAAATAAGTCGTGCGACTTAGTGGACGAGTGAAATTAAGTCGCATTCGCCAACAAAATGTCATACGAGTGATTCAAAAATAGAGCTTCTGATAGTAAGCGACGATGCGGTTGAGGATGGGACATGGTTGTTTAGAAACAGCCTATTCAGTCTTTTCTTAAAGGAATCCAAATTGTAGTTAATTATAAAATAATTAATTATCTTCAGTGGAAACTCCGCAATCCTTCATATTGGTCAGCAATACGAGCACATCTCTCTTTTTGGGTGTCTCTCTTTTTTTGTTGTTTCATAATGAAATTGAAATAAAACTCGTTTATTTGCTTTAAATGTGGTACACATACAGACGGTTTCTCACATTTCACCAGACACTGGCCTGCGAAATGCACATACTTAAGTTATAATAAGAAATACCCCAACTAAATATATTCATACAATAATAATAATATTGTCTTGTGAAATTAATAATAGTAGTAAAAATTGATTACAATTATTCATTCGGTAAAATAAAATACATTTCCACTTGATAATTTAGCAAATGTTACAACTGTCTGCATTTGCAAATTATTTGTGTGTGTGCGCTATGCCCCTAAGACTTCCGCTGAAAATCAGTGTCGTGGTAATGGCATGTCTACTGCTGCCTTCATGACTTATGCTGAGCGGGAACCTTGTTGGCTCTTCTTTGTCATTGTATCCATACTAATATAATAAATAAATATAATAAATCTTGACGCTTAAACCACTGAACCGATTGAGATGAAATTTGGTATGGAGACAGTTCGAGACCCTGGAAAGGACATAGGCTTTATTTTTTTTGATATAAAAAACATTAAGTGGGTGAAATATGGGATGAAAGTTTACATGAAAAATGCAACTCTTGCGGGCGAAGTCACAGGGGACCACTAGTTTTTTATAAAACTGTTTTATTTTTATTTACTCTTATTTTCTGTTAATTTTGTAACTGAATTTTTAATCTGAACAGGACCTTTTTGGTACACTTTCTAGGTTTATAAGTTTTTATATTTAATTTTTGTTACAGTATTATTTTTGTCACTTGTTTTTTTTTCTTTACTCTATCTTGTGTGTTGTGCCAAATAAATGTTTTCTATTCTACTCTATTGAATGCTAAGTGCCAATACATTAATTTCTATTCTATTTCAATATTTAATTGAAAGACAAACGATCCCAGTTTGCCATTCCAGGCAACCAACAAAGACATTATGGGCGACAGACACGGCAGTAAGCGGAAAAATGGCTATTACATTCCTACATGGCACTGGATTCCACACTAACAAGTCGCCATATTATCAATGAGTATTTATACTTATGTTTACCGCATCTGCATAAACATAATGTTATGTATGTAATGTTGTTCAATATTTATAATGTATTGTATTACATTTATAAACGACGGATTTCCAGTATACATTTTCATCTCCCATTTTCATCCCTACAATCTATACTAATATTATAAAGAGGAAAGATTTGTTTGTTTGCTTGTTTATTTGCATCGAATAGGCTCCGAAACTACTGGACCGAATTAAATGAAATTTGGCACAGATATAGTTTGAGACACTCGGAAGGACATAGGCTACTTTTTGTCGCGATATAAAGTCATCAGGGGGGTGAAATGGGGGATGAAAATTTGTATGGAAAATCCGACTTTTGGCGCGGGCGAAGTCGCGGGGAACTGCTAGTGTTTTTATAACGCAACAAAAGGTAGCCTACGTCCTTCCCAGGGTCTCGAATTATTTCCATATAATTCAGTTTTAAGCGGTTTAAGCGTGGGAACCCTGTAGGCAGACCGACAGCGTTACTCTTGCATTTAACTAAATTATTGGTAGGGTTTTCTAAATGTGTAAACTGTTCTTTGTCACAATAGTTAAATAAGAAATTAAAAAAAAAAAACGTTTTTAGGGCCAAATTAATGTTAAATTCGACCTCTTCGTTAGTTATTCAAGTTAAAGTGTTAATTATCAGCCTTACACAGAGCGTCTTTGAGTATCCTTTTTAAGCATCCTTGTCAAAGACGAAAGATGCTCAGAAGGTAATGTTAAAAGTCAACATTATAAAAAATGATTCGGGCGCTTCAAACTTCAAACTGAGAAAAAGGTTTCGCGCCTTGTTATGCTAACAACGTGATGTGAGTGGTACGGATAGAAGAAATCTAGAAAGAAAAGGAAAAAAAATATGCGTTTTCTTTTAATTCAGTACGTAGTGTAGGTAAGCGCGTAAAGGAAAAACAAAACTAAAAAGATTTTTTTGCTAGAAATTATTTTAATAAAATTCATGTTGTAATTAACGTTTAGTGTAACTGATTAAGTGTATTTATGTAATTTACTCCATGTATTGATTGAGTTGTGATTTTAAATTTGTGTATCGGTGTAATTTGCCTGAAATAAAGATTTATTATTATTAAGGTTTAAGTACTTTTTTAATCAGAACCGTGCTAAAAAAATTACCTTATCTGAATATACTAGTGAAATGTAACTTTTGAAACAAAAAAAATATTCTTAGTAGGTATTCAATTAAACTTATAATTAACGCGAACGATTATGGCTGACGATATTACTTTTGACTGAATTATAACAACTTTTAAATAACTAAATTTTGATTGTACAGGTCCAAAACTATTTTGATGACAGTTCATAGTTCAGCCTTATAAATACAGGTACCTATTTAAAAAGTTTAATATCAAGTAGTTAATAAAACACACAGTAGACTGTGCGCGATGTGGGGGATTTCGGAGGATAAATTATAAACTTTGGGTAATATTTATAAGAAATCGATGTAATTCGTATGAAGTAAAAGAAACAACTGGTAAAATAGTAAAAACGTCAAAAAGAGAAGGAAATTGAAACATAAAAACAAAGAGTATAAAAACAAAGAGTTGGGTTTGCCACAGTAGACATTCACACAATTTTGAGTGTCGTACAATTTATAATTAGTAGTTATAACTATTAATTTAATTAGAACAATATAAATGTACATTAGTAATAAATATACAACTTATTAATAAAAATTAAGATAAATTATTTAATACAATGCAAAAACAAATATTATAAAAAGGGTCCTTGTGGTAAGGTTCCCAGGATGCTGGCAGCATTACCGCGCTGGATCGCTATCCAGGCGATGCTACGCTGAGCAAGGTAGCTGCCAGCTCTTGGGTCACCACTGATCTCAACCAGGAAAAGAAATCTCTTGGAAATCTCTTTGAAAAAAGAGATAGCGTAGGGACCCCACGAACCCAGTGTTTCGACTCCAAACGGTACAAAGTGGTACCGGGAGTCGATCTGCCTGTACTTGTTCTTTTTAAAGTTTTCGGTACTTGTCGCAGCCAAACCAGAATCACGGCTTGTCCCGCAGATGAGAGGCTGCAAGTGTGTCGACACAGGTAGCGTCCCACACAAGAGCCATCCGCTAAGGAACAAGTGACATCCCGTCTGGTCTCTTGCCATCATCACGCGCGATACCGTTCGGCTCGAGTAAAGCCGGCACGTTGATAGAGGCGTGAGACCGACGGATGTTGTCGTTGATGCTGGCATGACGCGAAAAGCGGCCTGCACTTTTAATACAGGAGAGTCCGTGATGTCCCCACGAAATGTTATACCTATTTGAAATACAAACTAAATCCTAGTTGCTTTGTACACAAATTTTTCTTCACATGTGCCTCTAGAAAAATGACACCGTTTTCATAAGACAAAGGCTTCTCGCAAAACAAAAATGTATGTCAGCAGCAAGTTAGGCTACCCATTTGAACAACGAAAACAGCTTTTATCACGCAGGTAATAGAGGCGGTCTCAAGGTCAAAGTGTGGTAGTATGACGCGCGTGTGTACACACTAAGCTCATACTCCCAGTTTATCTGTAAGCGTTTATATTAATATTAAACGGGACGGCGTCCCATTTGCCCTCGGTACGAGCAAGCCTCCTTGAGTGCTAAATTTTCCTCAGGCGAGGGGGTTGGGCCAAGTCGTAAGCGATTTGACCGTGGCGTATGTTTAGAAATTCTAAGCGACTGTGTTTGTATAAAACAAGATGAAAGTTTTTTCGTTAGTTTTTACCTCCGCAAGATGCAAGCAACTTTCAAATGTCGAATTTCCCATACACAATTTCACCCCCTTAGAGGTTAAATAATAATTAAAAGTCCTTGAATAATTTATTCATAATTTCAAACCGAAGTTCTAATTTATATTGATTTAGCTTCAAAACTGACGGATTTTCGTACAAACTTACCTCCCCTTTTTAACCCCTTAAGGGGCGAATTGCCAAAAATCCTTTCTTAGCTCACCTACAGTATAAAAAGTGAAAAGTGCATGCAAGCTGCAATGTCATTTATAAAGGAACACGACGTTGCTGCTTTGTTGACCAGTTGTTTCGTTAGTTTTTACGCAAGATACAAACAATTTTCAAATGACGATAGCGTGTGATGTCGTTTAGTTTAATTAATTTACTTAGACTTAGTAGGCCTTAGGGTCGAGTTCACCAACACATTTTTAATATCTATTATTTGACTTATTTTATGGGGGAATTGTGTCAAATAAACCGTTAATACTCGGGTCAAAATCGCATTTATTCTTAATTTTGGACCACAAACACCAGCCGCTGTAGGTAATTCTCCAAAGAGAAATGTCGCCGGGAATTAAAAGAGGATTATTGCGGTTAATTATGCCGCGTTTTCGGAGAGAAAATGACGATTAATATTTAAGAAATGTACCTACTTATGTCACTAATATAAAGTATCTTTATTTAAATAATACTAAGGAGGGACCTGTCGCAGCTTAGAACGGAAAAAATCCTTGATGAATTATATGCCTTCGTAAAAACTTGCAAAATAATTGCTTAAGTTATAAAAATATAATAAATTACATACCTTCTTCAAATATTATTAAGTTTATAGGTGAAATCTACATGAAAATCCGTTTAGTCGTTTTTGGAATCATTGCGAAAGTTTATTATACTTTATCTTTACGAATAGACAGCGACATTTTTTTTCCGTTTTTCTAAGTGTTTGATTAAGTTTTTGGTTTTTGGTTCTCTTTAACTACGCCCGTAAATGACGTACGATCTATTTCTCAATCTTTTGACATAGGAGTCCAATATAGAAACACAAATTTCAATTAGGGATTACTTTTTGGACATCGAATTGCTCTTGAAATTCAGCTCAATACTATTTAATCAGCCTAAAATACGACTCACAACTCACAAATGACCGTGGTAATAATCTAGTTCCACATCGAGTTGCTTTTGAATTCAGCTCAATACTCGTACTTATTAATCAACCTAAAAATACGACTCACAAATGACCGTGGTAATAACCGAGTTCCAAGTAGGTATAAGAAGTAGAACGATCCGCTAAGCGTTCAATTAAGGGCCCAGCAAATTTAGGGTCGGTAAGAATTCGGAAAGACATCCCAAGTTTCGTCTAATGAGTTGCTGATGTCGAGTTTATTCCGGGTTTTAGGGCTAAGGGTTTTTGTTATTCGCGAAGACTCGAAGACGTAATCAACTTGGAGTTTACAAACTAGGAAATGGCTAGACCTGTGTGACGTACGATCTGTACTGAAATCTGTACTAGGTACAACTAATGTATTGTTATTCTTTTGTGTTTCCTTGTTATGTGCTAAGCATTTTATAGTTTAACAGAGATAAGTCAGCGTAAACCGGCTTCTTCTCGGTGAGCTCGCTCCACCGTCGACTCTGTCTTCGGCACGTCTGGATTTGTCTAGAGTCAAGAGCAAACCCATTTGGAATAAAAAAAAGTTTGGTTTAGTAGCTAGAACAGAAAAAAACTGGATAATAATAATAAATAATAATACAAGTTTATTTATTTCCTCCACAAAAATTAGGCCTTACAGTTAGGTTATTATGTAACTTAATTAGTTATGTTGAATCCTAAATTTTGGATAAGTGCGAGTCGGACTCACGCTCTCATGGTTCCGTAGAAAAAGGGTATTGACAGTCTGTCAACAAACTGTCTGTCTAGTCAGATGGCAACCACGCGAAATTAATGCCGCTAAATTAAACTTAAGGGTTTTATTTTTCCTTTGAGGTACAGTCACGAGCATCAATATGTTTACATCTGCATTCGATTTGAGACGTTATTACAATGACATAAAAACTTTTTTGTAGACATTTCATTGCTTATGACTGTACAAAATCATTAGAAGAAAATACACAGTGATTACACATTGTTCAAAGCTAAAAAAAATATGACGGAGCTACCAATAACAGTATCGTATAAAACAAACGCTTTGAAATGCCCGGAATATTCGAACTGGAAATCCGTATTTTTCCGGACCATGAAATCTGATATTTTTCCAGTTTCCACGTGCAGTTGACAGGCCATCTACTAATACTGGACACCCTGTATAATGGAATGGTGGTTAGTCTCTTTATCTTCAAAAGATTGAACAATATCGGATGTTGGGAAACCTAATGGAGTGTCCTTTTACAAGGTGTCAAATAAATAATTGAGACAAATAAATTTTATTTCATTTACTAATTTTATGAATTCATTTTAGGATGAGGTGAATTCATAACAATGTATCGGACATTCGTATGTTTAATATTTAAACGCCTGTTAGAACATTATTTGACACTATAAATTTATGTTTACCAGCTGTTTGCTGTTGTTTGGTGAACTTAGACCTTAAGTAGATTTTCATTTCATTTTAGTGATGTTCACACGGCCGTACGTCAGACTATCCCATACCTCTATTCTTTTAGTAATAAAAGTTTTTTGTAATACAGATGGGAACTTTACGTGCTGTTGGCTGTATGTACAAATGACGTCGATGAGAAATTCGAAAATGTCAATTATTTTATTTTCATGCAATATCTCCAGGACAAATCAAATCATATTTATTTGTAAAACATAGGTAACAAAATATACATGCTGTTGTTAAATTAGATGTATCATCCGGTGGGTGTGTATGTGTGTGTGGGTCATAGTTTGGCCCTTTTATTAGGCATACAAATGTATGTGGTTTTAATTATTATACATCGATAGTTATTATTATTATTATACATTATTATTTCAAGTTATACATAGTATAGGATGTTATAATATTCTAGATATCGTTCACTCCAGGTATAGTTGATATAGTTGAAAGTTGGCGCCGTCTTGGAGAGGCCTATGTCTAGCAGTGGCCTGCAATAGGGTGATATGATAATAGTTGATATAAAGTTAGCTTTAGATACACACGAGTAGTACACATGATGGTCCTAGACAAATGATCGCACGTAGTTTAAGATGTTACGTTACAATCGCCGTCGAGGCACGCCTCAACTTTATGTAACGATGAATTTTTCTTCTACCTTTTCCCCCTACCTTAATCTACTCCAAGTTTACCTCAAATTATGTCATAAAACAACTGCGAGTTAGGAAATCAGCTGTTAAGTCGT
This sequence comes from Pyrausta nigrata, assembly GCA_949316185.1. NCBI lineage: Eukaryota > Metazoa > Arthropoda > Insecta > Lepidoptera > Crambidae > Pyrausta > Pyrausta nigrata. The sequence goes on along the minus strand of OX438950.1, from coordinate 1,659,947 downwards.
CGCGTGGCACCGCAATGCGACGACGATCGATACCGGCTGTGGGTATAGCACGCACAGCCGGGCCGGTCGCCTAGCCCGTGGGGGACCACGCGAATCGGCCGGGTTTTAGCACTGAATTTAAATTTCGAACGCCTAGTGACACGTACAGGAATGGAGGTCAAAGGAGTTTCGCGGGTTTATTTTTTTAAAAGCGTTGTGCGAAGGATTGTTTGGTTAGTTTAGTCCGGTTTATTTTCTGTGGAAATAAAATTCAGATATTTTGTCAACATCTGCTGATTTTACTTCTTTCATAAACGTAGGTACTTAATAGTTTTTAAATAATAAGTACATGGTAAAATCATTATAATAATCTAAAATCTACAAAGTACGGACAAGTTACTAGGCAGTATATTTGAATTACGAATTCATGAACACGAAATTAAAATACGATGAATGATTGCATTTAAATCACAGACAAATTTGCTGCACAAAACAATTAAACAGCCATTAGTGAGGATGGCATGATACCTATAGGTAGACATTTTAGGCAAATGCATTTATATTCCTTTGCCACTTCCAAGCTTTGTGCTTGCTTTATGAAGTAACAAGATGATTGAGATTTTTTATCATTTTAAATAAGTTAAGCTTAGCTACATAAATGTTTTTTCTGCATTGCCTTAACAACCAAAAAATAATGTTGTGAAGAATTTAGGTTGTTGCTCACATTCTTGTATTCAAAACTAGTCCTAAAAATGAAAAGAATGTGTAAATGTGAATAAGTAATTTGACTTACCTTTGCAAAGATTCATTTTTCTGCCGAGACCTGCGAAGCTGAATCCGTTTTTTCCGACTTTCGTACCCAAAGGGTAAAAACGGGACCCTATTACTAAGCCTCCGCTGTCTGTCTGTCACCAGGCTGTATCTCATGAACCGCAATAGCTAGACAGTTGAAATTTTCACAGATGATGTATTTCTGTTGCCGCTATAACAACAATTACTTAAAATTGAATAAAAATAATCTTTAAGTGGGGCTCCTAATACAACAAACATGTTGTTTATGGCGGTTTTTGCTCTACGTTAATAACAGCAACAGGTAGACGCTATAACTAAGCCTCCGCTGTGTTTTTACTCTTCGGATACGGAACCCTAAAAAGATCACAATATAGTACGGAATCCTTCGTGCGCGAGTCCGATTCGCACTTGGCCGGTTTTCGACTTTCGGATTCGACCGAGTAAAAATGGTAACTAGTAGGTACCTTTTAAATAAACAACCTTCTACTTGGGATATTTCCATGTTATTAATAGAAGGCACTTTAAAATCTAAAAAAAACGACGGTAACTGGCCACTTTGCCGCATAAAAGTTAAAAAACCGAAATATCTCCTACAAGTACCCACCGAATGGGAACTTTATGTCGTTCGTTTTGCTTTGTGGAAAACATAATTTATCGGAGGGTAGCATTATCACTTTTTCTGTAGGTTATTGACACAGTTACACTGCTGTTTGTTTCAACTATTGCAGTATTTTTGTGTTAAATATTTTGCAGTTACTACATTTTTGTCTTATTACTTACTACTGCATGTAAGTAATAAGGCAAAAATGCTATCACGGTTCATGAATGAGATACAGCCCGGTGACAGTCAGACAGACAGACAGCGGAGGCTTAGTATTAGGGTCCCGTTTTTACCCATTAGGTAATATACTTACTGTCATCTTCCCTATTACCCAATTATTTCACCAGAGCCCGCCGCCAGCACCGCTCCCGTCTACCTCCCTGTACCTGTACCTCATAGATAATTATAGATAATTAAGCAACAAACGTGCAAACAGAGTAATCAGTGTGTTTTCATCAGCTAAGCATCGCTATGCGCTATGGTTGAGCGAGCTCGCGCGTCGTGCATTCTGCCATGTATGTAAAAATATGTCAATCGAATGGCTATTATGATAAGTGGCTAGTTTAGCTATTTATATAAAAGAGTAAAACATTTCTTTAGCTTTGATTATAGAGTAACTAAATTGTTTATTTGACTTCTACAGTCATTTAATTTTCCAATTATTTTTCACGTATGATTTTTTATCCCAGTAGGTGGATTTTATTTAGTTTTTCTTGTTCCTACGCGAAGCGAAGAGATGCCTAGTCATGGCCCAAATTAGCAGTAAGAGATACACAATGGTAGCAATGCTGTTTTTTTGACCTGCCGCGCTCAAATAAATTAAGTAGTTACATATCAGCAGCAATAGTTATGTAGTTGTTGACAAAATGGCTATAAACAAGGATCTTCTAATGTTTGAACGAACGAGGCCGTGCCAACAAAGTTCGTAGACTAGTAATAAAACATTTTGAAAAGCCTCTCCAAGACTGAGTATTGGTAAAAGAGTAATATCTTTTTCATCTTTCATTATTTTCAAGTAATACATTTTACTAGTTTGGGCAAAATATTATGAACCTAGATCAAAAGAATTCTATCGATACACGTGGAAAAAATCAATACAAGTTGACTTATGGCTTTATCTACACTAAAATTTTAAAGAGGAAAGATTGAATTGTTTATTTGTTTGTACTGAATAGGCTCCGAAACTACTGGGCCGATTCAAATGAATTTTTGTACAAAGTTATTTTGAGACCCTGGAAAGGACATGCTATATGAGTTTCTATGTCTCGTTCTTACTAACAATGCTGTGAAAAAAGTTTTAACATTGTTTTTTTTTTAAATCTCGTTTACATTATGATAAATTGCTATGCCACTGAACTCTCAACGCGTTCCTTCTGTTACACAGACTTGGTTAGACCGCATTACCACAACTAAACTGTAACCAGAAATAGCTCGGCCAATTAAAACGATGAAGTTCAAGTTATCCCCAGGGATATGTACGTATGCTCGCCGACCCGCAACGAATTTAATCAAAGCTCCTATTCTGGAAGTCGGTAAAGTACGTATTTCCGACTATCATACGAAGTTAAATCAAATTTCACTTACAAAAATTAATCGACTGTGTCATCCGGTGGGACTCGAACCCACGTAGCACGTAGCGTAGCAAGCACTTGCAAAAATTCGTCGACTAACTAACGTCTTCCGTAGCTTAGTTGGTAAGAGCACTCGCCCGGATAGCGAAGGGACGTGGGTTCGAGTCCCACCGGATGACACAGTCGATTATTTTTTGTAAGTGAAATTTTATTTAACTTCGTAAAAACTTGCAAAATAATTGCTTAAGTTATAAAAATATAATAAGACTATCATACGGTTATTCTGGTAGATGGTATTTGTATTTTCGACTTTTAAACGGTATACGAATTTAAAATCATCTATTTACAGTATGATAATAATTCAAGACGAACGTTTTGGCGAACGTTTTCGTGCGTCTACAGAAGACAATACGAATATCGTCGATATAGTACATAGTAGGGCATCAGTGGCGAACAGGCGACTTCGGCTTTCTTAGTCAGATTGTCAGATTTTCATAATGTGATAGGTTTGTCTGGAAACAGGGGACGAGATCTTGAAAGGGACTTGTCTAATGTTAGCTTGATAATCATAATTTGCTTATAATGCGTATCTATTATAAGGGCAAATAAACATAATCAATTAATTAAATATGTACACTTAACAAAACTTAAAAATTTACTTATTAGAAAATGTAACCGTGTCCATGAGGCAAGGAAGCGAGAATGCTAGCTGCGTTTCCGCGTTGGATAGCCAAACTTAGCCTCTGAGCGAGAAACGAGCCAGCTTTTTTGTTTTCCAGAATTGTATTTAATTTAGGGGCTATTTTTCTAAAAAGTAATTTGGCGTTAGGTCCCCATGGTCCAAAAGTTTCAACGCCAAACGGTGCAAACACATAATCACCTGCAAGAGACTCGTATTTGCGCCGCTTGGCGTTTTCTGCCGACTCTGCGGCAGACCCAGCAGTCTTGTAAAGTCTTTTACTTGTCTTGTAAATCATACTGAATGTAAAATAAAAAATAAATTAATCCCGCGGGATCAGCCGACTAAAGCTGGATTCTACTACAAATCCTTCCATCGCCAGCCATAATTCGCACATAAGTGATACATATCATTATGTATAATAAATTTTACTATTAAACTCTTTTTTCCGAAGCACAAAATAAGTGTTTAGCGAAGATTTTATATATTGGCGCCCAACATGGGGCCTCGATGTGGCGTGTTGCGAACACTGAGTCGCGAGTGCACGCCACTCGCTATACGTGTGCGGCGACGCCTTACACAACGTATTAAAAAGAAAACTTTTTTTAAAAAATAACAAAAACCGACTTCAAAACTGACTACATTGTTAATTTAAACTTAAAATTTTATAAACAAATTTAAACTAAAAAGTACAAAATAATATTTAAATTACCTAACTGTTCTACGAAATTATACAAGAAATCTATTTCCAATTTATTATCTGTTATTTTTTGGAGTCGGTGCCAACCAAGCTAGATATTATATCTATCTAAGCAGTCAAGAGATGGTTTATTCCTGTCCTTACTTGCAAAAAAAAGACAAGTGTCTTGTAAATCATACTGAATGTAAAATAAAAAATAAATTAATCCCGCGGGATCAGCCGACTAAAGCTGGATTCTACTACAAATCCTTCCATCGCCAGCCATAATTCGCACATAAGTGATACATATCATTATGTATAATAAATTTTACTATTAAACTCTTTTTTCCGAAGCACAAAATAAGTGTTTAGCGAAGATTTTATATATTGGCGCCCAACATGGGGCCTCGATGTGGCGTGTTGCGAACACTGAGTCGCGAGTGCACGCCACTCGCTATACGTGTGCGGCGACGCCTTACACAACGTATTAAAAAGAAAACTTTTTTTAAAAAATAACAAAAACCGACTTCAAAACTGACTACATTGTTAATTTAAACTTAAAATTTTATAAACAAATTTAAACTAAAAAGTACAAAATAATATTTAAATTACCTAACTGTTCTACGAAATTATACAAGAAATCTATTTCCAATTTATTATCTGTTATTTTTTGGAGTCGGTGCCAACCAAGCTAGATATTATATCTATCTAAGCAGTCAAGAGATGGTTTATTCCTGTCCTTACTTGCAAAAAAACATTAGAATTAGAATTTCTGGCACCGACTCCAAAAAATAACAGATAATAAATTGGAGAAGAGGGAGCTGCCCCTTTGACTTTGTTTTGTTAGCATCCTATACAGTACCTGACAAAACATCTGGTGTTTTAATTACTAAACTCTTAATTTTTAAGGAGTTCCACCATCAGCTCAGCTCCACATAATGACTATCAGACATGTCAACATTAAGATACTAGTACGAAAACACTATATGTGCCTTCAGAATTTGAGGGTTTCCCTCGATTACACCAAGATCCCATCATCAGATCTCGACTGGGCCAAAATGGGACCAACTAGAAGGTATAGCCTCTAGGTGAACATATTTTTTTTCAAATCGGTCCACAACTGACTGAGATATGCGGTAACATAGCCACAAAATACAGTCGAATTGATAACCTCCTCCTTTTTTGAAGTCGGTTAAAAATAATGTTAACACCTTGTCGCTAGCCACTGGTGGCTGTGGTCCGTGGCCCATCTGCGCGGATCCTAAGAGTTGTTTTTTTCTGAAATTACTGAGAAAGACTTATGTGGCGATGGTTAGGAGATACCAAACGGGACTAGTAAACATATTAAAAAAAAAAAAAAAACACCCGACTGCAAACATTTATATATTTTCAAAATGGTATTTTTACTGGCTTTCATTTGATACCCATATTGCTAAGGTAAGGATAAATTCAATCCCCCCTCCCCCCTTTATTTTCATTTGCGGTTGCCATTTTTAAAATGTATATAGCCTATGTCACTCTCACAATTTTGACAAACTCAACCAGATCTCATAATATGTCAAAAACTGTCCAGCCGTTTGGGCTGTGGGGCGTGTCAAACAATTATACATACTCTCGAAAAACATAACCCTTCTTCCGCAGTCGGCTAAAAACAGATAAATTATTTCTTTATTTTTCAATACAATTAATTGTAAATTGAATCTGAATGAAGGCTATCATTATAGGAGTTTTGCAATGCTATCTAGTGCTAGTCTAGTATAGTACCTAAGCAGCCCTACAAAGATCACGGTTCAGTACGTCATAGGCGATCGAAGCGGGCAGCGTGCCAGGTCTGTCAGATAGGTATTATTCAGTCCACAACCGAAGGATTTCTGGAAACATCGCTTTGTCCACTGGTGCCTCCGAAATCATACACAAGGAATACCTATATTCGGTTGAAAAAAACATTAGGTTGATTTGAACTACCAGTTTTGTATTGGGGTTGGTTAAATATATTGTTTCAACAAACACACTAATTACCTAGCTCTATGTTAAGCGTGAGCTTGTGCTATGGCGACTAAGATAACGGTGCAAATGCTGGTGTTCCTCACACAAACATTTGCCCCTTGCAGTATTTGAACACGCAACCGCTACACTGGTTTTGTTGTCCGAAGCGCGAACCACGACACCAAGACAGTCATCTGTATACTGATGATCTGTTTGATAACAGTCTTAAATTGCTTTACAGTGTGGTATTCTCCTGTAACCTGGTAAAATTCGTTTTGTCCCCCGTGCCTCGAAAAGCACGTTAAGCCGTTGGTCCTGCGCCTGATCTCTATACGGTCATGTCAGACTGCCGTGTCACCGAGTAATGAGAGTGAAGGAACAGAAAGTGCACCTGTGTATTGCGCACACACTTGAGCACACTTTGACGACCGTCTTTGTGTAGTGGTTCGCGCCCCGGGCTTCTAAAACAGGCGGTCGCGGGTTCGAATCCCGCAAGGGGCAAATGTTTGTGTGATGAGCACGAGCATTTGTACCTAAGTCATGGATGTTTATCAATGTATATAAGTATGTCTACCCATTATCCTTGTCACCATATCACAAGCTCACAAGCTTAGTTTGGGGCCATGGTTTGGGGCTAGATAATTGGTGTGTTTGTTGAAACAATTATTTATTTATTTAATATCTCCCGCGCAGTTGGCTAATCTCTGTTGAGATAGGCCGCTGTAGTCGAAATTCGGCTAGGAGGACATTATTTTATTTTATTTTATTATTATTATTAAAGGTAAATATAAGAGAGCAGTGCAGGTGTTCACAGTAATAATATAATATAAGTCAGCCTATTAAATCCCACTGCTGGGAAAAGGCCTCACCTCAACTATAAGGAGGAACGAGCCATACTTCACCACGCGGGCTCAGTGCGGATTGGTGGAGGGGTGTATGTAAGGCAAGTGACAAACCTTACTGTCAGAAGTTATCAAGCCGCCCTAGGGCCTCTGACTAGGCTTAACGACTAATACCACAGATATTAGCCGGGACCAACTGCTTAACGTGCCTTCCGAAGCACGGAGATGCTTGTCATGGACGTCACTTAAATGGTCGGAATGGTCACCCAACCAATCACGACCGCGCCGTGGGTTGCTTAACTTTTGGTATCACTACCAAAGCGCTGCCGCCACTGCGCCACAAGCATCTCTAAGTGTTCACAGGACTTAAAGTTATTCATATCCTTGCGCGAGGCAAGGGCCTCCGTTTCTTCAAAGACATCTACTGTTACACATAGATCTTGGACATAGAACATAGTACATTTAAAATTACTACTATATACATACTAATTAAATTATCGTGTACAATTAAATGAATGTGTCTGAATTATTAATCTGTAACTCTATAACTCGTAAATAAATGAGACGGGTAATTTTTGTCTCTACCATGTCATGTCACTTGTTTGTAATAAATTTGAAACTAGCCATTTTATATTTATTAAGTGTTATAACAGCGGCATTTTAATGTGCTCCTAGCCGATTTCGACTACGGCGGCCTATTTCAACAGAGATTAGCCAACTGCGCAGGACATATTATAGTGCACAAGTGTGCGCAGTACGCAGGTGCACTCTCTGTTCCTTCACTCTCATAATTCGGTGAGACGGCAGTCCGACATGACCGTAGAGAGATTAGGCGCAGGACCAACGGCTTAACTTGCATTCCGAGGCACGGGAGTGTTAACACCACCAACTTCCTGACTCCGGAGCTGTGGCTGAGTTTTTTCAAGACAGAAAAACCCAAACACTCTCGGCCCGACCCGGGATTCGAACCCGGGACCTCGTGGATAGTACCCAGATTGCTGACCACTAGACCAACGAGGCAGTCATAATTATTACAGACATAATTAACAACGGCATAATTATTTTTAGTAAGGGGTTAACTTTACTGTCAGATAAATTGGATAAAAGATTGTAGTATTATTTTCGATGATGTCCGTATGACGTCTATTCGTTATAAACAGCAAAATTATGTTTATCAGCCGAATTTTCGCTTATCTTGTTGTGTTTGGTGAAATTATGTCATGGTGCAGATTATGTACTTTATCTTTGTTTAATGTATGATGCACTCTATGATTATACACCTTCACCAGAAATATCACTGAGTAACATTGACTATATTCCATATTTTTTAGGGTTCCGTACCCTAAGGGTAAAACCGAGACCCTATTCTAAGCCTCCGCTGTCTGTCTGTTTGTCTGACACCAGGCTGTATCTCATGAACCGTAATAGCTTCAAATTTTACAATTTATTATGTTTTGAAAGTAGGTATTGGTTTGGAAAACTAAAAATAATATTTAAGGGGGCTCCCATACAACAAACGTGATTTTTTTCGGCTTTTCTTGCACGATATCAATAGGGGCAACAGGTAGACACTTGAAATATATTTACAGAAAAGTAATTTGTATATAAACTTTAAAAAGAAACTAATAGATTCTTAACATTAAAAAAATATAAGGAGGGCTTCCATACAAACGTGATTTTTTACTGTCTTAAAACTAAAAACAGATCATAATTTATAGTGTTTTATAGGAACCCTTCGTGTGCGAGTCTGACTCGCACTTGATCTGCTTTTTAAATCCTATTTTGTAAACCGGAGCGGGTCGCTAGGTACTCTTAAATAAAAGTTATCAGTTATCACATATAAAATGCAAGTATAACTATTTTAAACAAGACTAAGTACCATTTAACTCCGGCTTACGAATGGTAATTGTATAAGTAACTAGTTAGCTCTTTGTCATAAAACTTAGTAAAAAAGTCGAAGTAACTTTGCAATATCAGTAAGATGCTACAATGTAACTTTTAATTAACTAATGCCTTTAGGGTTGGGTTCTACTTCAGAGTCCTACAGTATATTGAGTAGCTTTCCAGTGAGAACTTCTACTCCTATTCAGCAAAATGTGTTCTTACGAGGAACTAAATCTCTAAAGCCCACTTGCGCAAGTCCAGATTAGCTAATCCGCTCTCGTTCAAGGTCTATTTTCTAAGTTGAAAGCCCACTTGCGCGAGTCTAGATTAGCTAGTCCAGAAGGTCCGCTTGCGCCAGTCCGGTTTAGTTACTCCGGACTATCGCAAGGCCTATTTTCTAAGTTAAAAGCCTACTTGCGCAAGTCTAGATTAGCTAGTCTGGAAGGTCCACTAGTGCCAGTCCGGATCAGCTACTCCGGACTAGCACAAGGCCTACATGATATGAGTTGAAAGCCCACTTGTGCAACTCTGGATTAGCTAGTCCAGAAGGTCCACTTGCACCAGTCTGTATCAGCTACTCCGGACTAGCACAAGGCCTATATGATATGAGTTGAAAGCCCACTTGCGCAACTCTGGATTAGCTAGTCCAGAATGTCCACTTGCACCAGTCTGTATCAGCTACTCCGGACTAGCACAAGGCCTATATGATATGAGTTGAAAGCCCACTTGCGCAACTCTGGATTAGCTAGTCCAGAAGGTCCGCTTGCGCCAGTCCGGTTTAGTTTCTCCGGACTATCGCAAGGCCTATGATCTAAGTTGAAAGCATACTTGCGCAAGTCTAGATTAGCTCGTCCAGAAGGTCCACTAGTGCCAGTCCGGATCAGCTACTCCGGACTAACACATGATATGAGTTGAAAGCCCAATTGCGCAAATCCGGATTAACCTAAATTACAGAATAAAATTTAAAAAAAGCATTTTGGTACTCCATTGATACAAACTAAGGCCTGGGGATGTTTTATTTTTTAGAATTCCGAACCTCGAAAGGAAATTGTGATAGGCTGAACGTGTAATCAACTGTGACCAACAGACCTTTAGTGAACTCTATCTAAACGCAAATAAACTTTATAAAATAACGAAGTAGGTAATACTTTCCATCTGGCCTGCCACCATATTGAAAGCTATACATATCGTGCACGTGCATATGCGCGTGCATCGTATTTTTTTTGTTTCTCTCATTGTTTTCCTGACGTTAGTTCGAAAGCCATTACTGATTTGGAATCTATAATTATTGCAATTTGAAAGCGATCAAGTTAGGGGATGTGATGAAGGTTGAAAAAGCTACTAAATTCCCTATACACGTCTTCCACAATTTCTATCTTTTGAAAATCCTACTGCATTACTCATACACGTCTTTCACATTTTCTGTTTGTAGCAAAATCTACTAGATTCCCCATGTACTCGTCTTTCACATAAAATTTCTGTCTGTTGAATAATCTACTAGATTCCCTATACACATCTTTCACATTTTCTATCTTTTGCAAAATCTACTACTTAGATTCCCTATACACATTTTTCATATTTCCAGTCTTTTACAAATTTACAAGATTTCACATACATGTCCTTTACATTTTCTGTCCGTTGCAAAATCTACTAGATTGAAGAAAGATAGAAGGAATGCAGCAGAAAATGCAATTTTCCGGCGTTAATTTTGTTTGTATCTGAACTACATGCTGCAGGTAGACGAAGAATAAAAACATTAGGAGCACGTTAGTTGCTGCCATGAACGTGGGTCGTAATGTGTTTAGTTCAAGTGTCCCGGACCCGTCCATCCCTGTAGGGTTGGTTTTTCAGGAAAAAAAAAACAAATTATTTTAAGAAAGTTTTTCTTTTTCGAAATGCAACTATTGCTTTAGTGTAATATTTAAGTATCCTACGTATTAATATTGATCTTATCAGGGAACTTATTCAATAAGCACGCCACGGGTATTTCAAATATTTTTCAGTTGGGAATCTAGGTGAAATTACTGAAAGAATATAAACTGCACTGAACTTTTTTGATCCCTTTGCCGACCGATCAATCAGACCTCGCGAACCCTAGACACCACATATATCTTCCAGTTTTTACGCTAGGTAATCGTATTTTTTTTTTATCTACAAAAGGATTTAACAATCAAATAATAGCTTCGACTTTTTACCTAAGCAACACCTAGCCTTCACGTATCAGCTAACAATTGTCTGAAGTCATCGACTCCGCAAAAAGCGGCCACAACAAAAAGTCGGCAGCGAAACGTCAAGTTATTATTATATCATTATCGATTGGCACCCCTGTGAACAGCTGAGACGAGGTTATCCTGCCGGTTGTTTAGACGCAATGCAGATCACGTGTGCGCCGGTCTGCCTACTCCTCATTCTGAATACGCCCTAAAGAGTCCTGTCTCTTTTTTTCACGACAACTATTAGTAGTGGGGGAAAGGAATCGCTCAGGGTAGTGCCGCGACGCCGGCGCGTCGGCTCACCGCGCAGGCACTAGGCATCGCGGTCGATCCGGCCCGTGCGCGCGCAAGCCGGCCGCTCCGGCTGTTCGAAGGCATTCCGAGCGCAGTTCTCGCACTGAGCGGTCGGTTCGAACGCTACCCTGGGCGATCCGTCGGCAGTCGCGCCGGCCTCGCCGTCCGGTATGGACGAGGACCGGTCCTTGTCTCTGGGCACGGAGGTGTCAGCCTCCGTGCCGCCCCCGAGCCCTCTCACGGGATGTTACCTCCTCGCCGTCGTCGGGGAGCCGCACACGCACGAGCACAAGGAGATCATCCTCCAGCGGCTTGTCAAAGGTATGTCTCAGTGACAGCTGTCAAATGAAAGCCCTCGAGAAAAAAACTGGTGTTTTTTTTTTAATTTTTCGACGACTTTCTCGCAAGAAAGTGCGCTAAGACAGTTTTTCCGCAGAGTGATTAACATAATGCGGTCTGTATCATGAAAAATGTTTGAGGAATGACGCATGGTGGGGTAGTAAGATTTACTTTTTCGGCGACCGGCTGTTTTCCTGTTACGTCATCCGAATCGCGCAGTTTTTCTAAGTTAGAACTAATGGGACGGCAAATTCTATACATGGATAGCTGCAATGGAGAGAGCGTGTTAAACTTATTAAGCATTCCGTTTTACATACAAGAAGCCGGCAGTTTTTGCGTTGTTTTATCAGTGTATGATTGCGGGAGTTGTAATAAAAATAAAGGTAAGCGGTTTTTTAACTGTGCTAACAGTTTTCCGGTTTCATTTTTATTGGTTATTAACGTATTCATAGATCCGATCTGATGGATAGATTGGATCATCATTAGTTCTACTTCCTTACTCAAGTAGTTTATCTGGTAATCTTTAAAGATATCTGCTACAGAAAATTCTTCATATTTTCAGAGCAAAATTGACCGAAACCGATGGTTTGTGAATACATTACACCACTAAGGACATTTCAATGTGATTACGTAATGTGTTCCTCGGTAAACAAACGAAGTAGGATGTATTACAAGCAATAAGGGTATTACGAGTGTAATTAACACGTAATTTGAAATTCTCCAAAGTGCCGGCGTCGCATTGTCGAAGTTTTGAAGTTATGTCATTTGGCATTTGAACACACGTACAGTTATTAACTTCAAGGATAGCATTTTAGACAATAATGATCAACAATTTGAATATTTCTCATATGTATCTAAAGTCTGAAACGGAACAAGCAATGTCAGACTACTTCATTACGAGTAAAATTGCAAGACATCGACGGTGTTATTCCAAAAAAAAAAATAGACCAGGTTTAAAATAGGTCTAAATATTAGCCGACAACAGAGGAATGAATGACACATTCGTGACATAACCTAATAGAGAAACGCTTTTCTAATTGGCTAGCTAATAGCTTAGTCCTGGCTTAAACCCGGTACTTAGTTTTTGTAATAACGCAGCGAAAGTCCTTCTATCCATATGACTATGAAGAAGTATTATCCAGTGGAATAAAGTTAAGTACAAAACTACATTTCTCTAAGTGCCACTTTAGCGCACGGTATCCGAAAATGACGATGTTATATTTGTGTATTCGTTGCGCTCTTGCCGTCGGCAGGCAATCTCAATGTCCTGATGTTAACCAAATTGTGTTAGCCAAAAGAAACTGTTAAGATTGTTGTGCAGTGAAGGCAGCACTTTGGTAGTGATAGAATGGGTGAATGGAGTAACAATTCTGATCATATCAAAGACGTTTATAACAATCATATCCGTGTTTAGAAGTGTACGTAATAGTTCCGGATTATATCGAATGTGACGGGTAACCAGCTGCCATCTGATCATCTCATCGTGGCATTTTCCATTCAACTTCTTGAGGATTTTTGAAACAATATCTCCATTGTCATTTGGAGGTCAATGGTGAATACTCTTCGTCTGGCGCAGCGGAGATGATGACGAATGACATTCATGACCGAAATGACAGCTGTAGACCTGAAAGCCTGTTAGTTGAGGTGATGACGAGCTATCATGTGTTTATTTATTTGTCTTAATTAAAGAAACAAACAACTGTTATGCTTACATCTATATAAGTCAGCCTATTAGATTCCACAGCTGGGAAAAGGCCTCACTTCAACTATGAGGAGGAACGAGCCATACTTCACCACGCGGGCTCAGTGCGGATTGGTGGAGGGGTGTATGTAAGGCAAGTGACAAACCTTACTGTCAGAAGTTATCAAGCCGCCCTAGGGCCTCTGACTAGGCTTGACGACTAATACCACAGATTTTAGCCGGGACCAACTGCTTAACGTGCCTTCCGAAGCACGGAGATGCTTGTCATGGACGTCACTTAAATGGTCGGAATGGTCACCCATCCAATCACGACCGCGCCGTGGGTTGCTTAACTTTTGGTATCACTACCAAAGCGCTGCCGCCACTGCGCCACAAGCACCTCTACTAGCTTACATCTACTTTAGAGATAATGTTCCGTGCTGAAGCCTAACAAGTTTCCACCAGTGTTCATAATGTTGACGAGATACAAACACGAATAGACAAGGGACACAATAACCATACCTTAAACTAATACATTGTATTATGAAATTAAATCAAATTTCACTTACAAAAATTAATCGACTGTGTCATCCGGTGGGACTCGAACCCACGTCCCTTCGCTATCCGGGCGAGTGCTCTTACCAACTAAGCTACGGAGGACGTTAGTCAGTCGACGAATTTTTGCAAGTGCTTGCTACGCCAGTGAGCCGGCGTTCGATTTCATCAATACTTGGGGAATGTACCCGCATGTATCCAATGGAAATATTTTTACAAATATTTAACCATCAGTTAAGATGAAATCAGCTTAACCTTTTATATTTTTATAACTTAAGCAATTATTTTGCAAGTTTTTACGAAATTAAATCAAATTTCACTTACAAAAACATTGTATTATGCTTAGAAAAATTTAACATAAGTTACGTCATCATCAGGGCAGTACCCAAACCTGAAAACAGAAAACTGGCAGGCCCACCGCCTAACTAGATGGCTTTAAAATTGGTTTTTGAAATGACGTCGCATAGCTTTCCAGTAAGCTATCAATAGCTTTCTGATAGCATCTAAATTAATGTAAAGTGGGCAATGAAGCTTTCCTAATTCAAAAAATACAATTCACATGTCACTACTTTGGGAACGCAGTCGTTATCGCGATAGCTTTTAAGTTCAGCGGTAGATCTGCAGTCTTTAAAAGCCATTGAGTAAGGCCTGCGGGTGCAAGTATAGGGTTTTAAACAAGAATGTTCTGGGCTCTTAGACAAGATGCAATCTTTCTTCAGCGAATTTTGCCTTCGACAGCGGAACGTCAAAATATGTTTGCAAGTCACGTGATGGCTTGAGTCAGTTTCATACATTTTGTTAGCGATAGCGAACTGTATTATATGTATAATTAATCGTAAAACAGTGTAATTTTTAACGTTATTATTGAAGCAAATTAAAGAAACAGCACAATGAAGATTGTATCGTTTTTATTACGAAGGTTATTGCAATAGTTTCCTAGTAAAGCAAAATTTTCCGGAGTCTATGAAATATTACCTAGATGCCGCTAGTACAATTTTAAACTATAATAAATGTCCTAATTTCGACTACGGCGGCCTATCTTAAGAGAGATTAGCCAACTGCGCGGGACATATTATAGTGCACAAGTGTGTGCGCAATACACAGGTGCACTCTCTATTCCTTCACTCTCATAATTCGGTGAGACGGCAGTCCGCCATGACCGTAGAGAGATCAGGCGCAGGACCAACGGCTTAACATGCTTTCCGAGGCACGGTGGTGTTAACACCAGCAACTTTCTGACTCCGGGGCTTTGTCTGAGTAATTTCAAGACAGAAAAACCCGAACACTCTCGGCCTGACCCGGGATTCGAACCCGGGACCTCGTGGATAGTACCCAGCGTGCTGACCACTAGACCAACAAGGCAGTCAAAAACTATATCACAGCATACAGCCATAAATGTTTACTGCGGACGGAAGTTATGTACAGTGGGCCACACATCAACCTGCCCTAATCTGACAAATTACCGCAACCACATTTCAGTCTTATGTTGATCACATAGAGCTCTATATCATTTGAGATTTTTTGACAAGGAAGTTGCCGCAGGGTCCACTGTACATCAGATGAAATTGCGGATAAAAGTATGCCTATTAAAAAATAGTCGAAATGCCAAAGACCTGTCATCTAAAGCCAGAGATTGTACTTGCAAGAAATTACTTTAGCAATAAAACTGTGTAAATTGCCTTGTAAATAGGTACTTTGCAAACTAATTTAGTGTAACAACAGCCAGAGGAAAAGCGAAAATTCAAATTCATTTATTTGTCATGACAGGTGGTAACAAAGTTGACAGACAAGATAATTATGTAATATAGTGTCTCCATGATGCGCCACTAAGGGCATACAAAATAGTATAATTTTAATGTCTATGCGAATAAAATACTTACTATAAAAATAAGGATAAAATTACCATGTCAACAAAATTCTATTCAATAAAAACTATATCGATAATATTAAATAAATATTAAAACAAGATTGATTATCACAAAAGTATTTGTCTACATTCTGATAACATTTCTCGATCCAAGTATCGTAAAAAAACACGTATAATTGAACCTAATTATGGATAAGAATTTTGATAAGTGTAAAAATGGACGCAATGCAATATTGATTCTTCTGAACACAAACATAATATAATATTATGAGACGTTCGCGAATTATCGCTATTTGATATGGTTCTGAAACAAACGATCTTAGTAAAATCATTTAAGTTTATTAACTAGTAGGAGTTTATTTTAAATGTATCACAATGACCGATTATTATAAAACACCTTAGGCCTACACCTACTCCAAATATAGACCATTTACATTTACTATGCACCTGCTTCCCGTTATAGTTCCTTTTTATAATATTTTGTTAAATAAATGTCTTAATGCCGCAATTTACACGCATAAATTAATTTTAATTAGATATCCCAAAGATATTATCAGCGGATTAGCATTACACGCAAGAGTTTTGCAACAATGCATTTACATACTTTCATAACAAATACAAATTACTCGTACCTATCCACATAAAATCTGACAATTCGATAATTAATTGATTATTGCGACTGGAAGGGGTAAACAGTTCTAATTTTGTTATACTGTTTAATTGTGTTTATCTTGGCGTTTCCCTCATTGATTCGCACAATAAAAAACAATTAATGACTAGTTTAAAAATAAATACATTGATGGTTCAGGTTAATAACTTATTACTTGTTTACAATACTGGATCAATATAATTATTTTTATGACTTAAATAATTATTTTGCAAGTTTTTACGAAATCAAATTGAATTTCGCTCACAAAAATAAATCGACTATGTCATCCGGTGGGACTTGAATCCACGGCCCTTCGCTATCCGGGCGAATGCTCTTACCAACTGAGCTACTGACTACTGACTGACGACTGACGTTAGTCAGTCGACGAATGGATCAATATTTTACAATTCTTTGCATTTCATCATCATCATCCAATTTAAGAGCTAGGCTCTTGTCGGTGGAGTGTTTTCCATTCCTCTCTGCTTCCCGCCCTTTGCACTTATAATAATAAAATATGAAAATTTAATTTATCATTTATTTACAGTATTTTATGTGCCAAACTCAAGATTATCCTCTACACTTACATTTTGACTTGGATGAATCATTTTGATTTACGGCTGCAAAAGACAGTTTCCTTCGCCAATCTCGACGATAAGATAAAAAAAATTGCATCATCACAAACAATGTCCGCAATATGTCCGTGAGAACGCGCGCGAAAAACGTTTCGTCTTGCCAATGTTAATTGACTAACTTTCGTTCGCGTTACGGACGAGTTGCTGTGCAAAAAGTAGGTTTAACTAATGAATTATAAAATAAACACTGCTCTACGTTTCGCTGTGGGCGATTGAGGAAGTAAAAATTTGGGGTTGCGTTTTGTTGTTAGCTATTAGTTCGGATCAAACTTGAGAATATTTCGCTCATTATTATAAATTACAACCAACGTACGAAACGAACGAGATCATCCGCCAAAAGACGAAAGTCATAGATATCGTTCAGAGGTGCAGTAAGCTGAAGTGGCAGCGAGCTCGTCATGTCTGTCGCAGAACCGACGGGCGTTGGACTAAGAAGTTTCTCGAATAGAGACCACGTCTCGGGAAACGTAGTGTTGGATGCCTGCTAGATGGACCGATGACATGAGGAAGGTGGCTGGTGGTGGCTGGATGCGAGAAGCGGAGGACCGTGAAAGTTGGCGCAGTCTTAGAGAGGCCTACGTCCAGCAGTGGACTGCAATAGGCTGATATGATGCACCAACGTTAACATTATAACGATTCAACGAGATATCAATTTGCCTTCGGCATAATATGTAAACTGTATGTAATGTAAACTGACGACGCCGTATGTAAAAGAGGACATTATACAATTTGCCTGCGACACACTCCTCATAATTATAGTTTTGATTAAAAGTCTATCAATTATTTGAAATGATGATAGATTACATTAGCTATCTTCAGAGTTGACTCTGAAACAGGATATATTTTTTTGTATTTAGGTTATGCCATAAAATTACGAGTGCAAATCAGCATACAATTTGCTAATATATTATGAACCGGATGTTTCAAGCCCACTAAATACACATTATTGCACATACCCCGTAGCCATATTATGAATTCTGAATTTCTACAAACTACTGAAACAGCTTAAGAAAGACTGAAAACCAGTAAATTTTATTACACTCAGGTATAAATGAAATGACCCAACCTCGGCCGCATCGTCGAGATTGCGGTCAAATGTCTGCCTATTAATAATTAAAAAAGAAAAATTAATAATTAAAAAAGAAAACAAAGCTAGAGAGATATATGCTATTGGTAAAATCTGTTCAAATAATGTATCTGATATCAGCGTTTACTTGGATAAAGTCTCAGGTAGAAACTATAGTAATATAAAACAAATTTAATTATCTCACGAGTACCTACATCCCGGAACGAGCCCAAATAATGGAAAGTTTTAATAGACCGAGTTGAAAACACTTGAAACTGTATGCTAACGAATGGATTAGCTCGTAGGGCCCTACCTACCCTAGCCCTACTCGGATAATCTAAGTAACAAAGGAATGTTACAATGGTGTACATGTTAGTTAATTAAAGCATTATGTACCGTCATGAAGATAATAATTTATTTAAAATTATAACACAATTCTACGGATCTAATATATATACATATATATATTTAATACAATACAAAAAAATATATTATAAAAAGGGTCCTTGTGGTAAGGTTCCCAGGATGCTGGCAGCATTACCGCGCTGGATAGCGATGCTTATACACTGAGCAAGGTAGCTGCCAGCTCTTAGGTCACCACTGATGTCAACTAGCCCCTTGGAAATCTCTTTGAAAAAAGAGATAGCGTTGGGACCCCACGAACCCAGCGTTTCGACTCCAAACGGTACAAAACCACTTTGTACCGGGAGTCGATCTGCCTGTACTTGTTCTTTTTAAAGTTTTCGGCACTTGTCGCAGCCAGACCAGTATCACGGCTTGTTCCGGGCAGATGAGAGGCTGCAAGTGTGTCGACACAGGTAGCGTCCCACACAAGTGCCCGACCCATCCGCCAAGGAACAAGTGACATCCCGTCTGGCCTCTTGCCATCATCACGCGCGATACCGTTCGGCTAAAGTAAAGCCGGCACGTTGATAGAGGCAAAAGACCGACGGATGATGACGTTGATGCTGGCATGATACGAAAAGCGGCCTGCACTTTTAATACAGGAGAGTCCGTGATGTCCCAACGAGCTGACATCAGTACCACAAGGACATCTGTGTAGAAGGCAAACCTCAGCACCAACACGCAGACCTATCGCGACTCATAGAGTTTCTGAGTCCAAAAGGGTTCCCACGTTGGCCGAAGGATAGATAGGCCTGAAGCCAGTCTGGAAACTGCTTTTCTACGGATTACTTTGCGTTTTATTAACATTTTATTTAAAACCTGACGTTTCGAACACTATACAGCATCCGTGGTTACATGTACCTAGACTGTAAAATTGTATTTTGATGATTTCGAATATTCACGTAAACGTAAGAAACAAATATAGTTTGTAAATTTTATATAATTCCTTAACGGTTTTAATGCTTATTTCAAGTAGCTGAACCTGCAAAAGTTTTCAGCCTTCGGTCCAGCTGTGCTGTTAGACTACAAAAAGATTGTGTACTATTTCGAAATGAATTAATCAATGACTTTCAAACCCGCTCGACTGCTTCCTTTGCCCTAATCAGTTTAAAAACTAATGCCGTTTTAAATTTCGAACGTCCCGAATTTGACAGCTGCCAACAATGGCTGAAACCTTGCAAGTTTAAAGGCCAGTCGCCTACGTAGCGTAACCCAATAACGCGAGATTACTGAGTTACGTGCCGGTCAGGAAAATAATCCTGGATTCAAGCTCAACTTCTGTGTTGGGTTATCCTGATAATCCGTCTCGATAAGGCCAGAACGTTTGACTTCTGAATAAAATAACCTACAGACGATAAGCGTTGGTTCATACACACACACTACAAGAAAATAAGGTGTGCTCACCTTATTTTTTTTAGTATAAATGTTGGGTTGCGTTTGGTATCTTGCGGATTTTACTTCCGTACAATTTGAATTGATACCTACTAGGTCACAATCACATTACTTAAACGCAGCTTAGATTTTATCTAGATATATTTATTTAAAAAAAAAATGACAGTACTTAGTGAATTTCAGTTTGGTAACCCTTTATCTGTGTATCTGTAAAATGATATTTTTGCCTTTTTGTTTACTTAACAAGCCAAAATAATGATGTTCCTTAATGTCATTTTGTTTTATCATTAATTTCTCGAAAAAGTATTGTGACTTAAAATAGTTTTTATAAAAAATCACAAGTATTAGGTATCATTAGTCACACAAGTCTGGAACTTTTTCTAAAAAAAAAAACTGTCAATAAGCGCAAGCAGTTTTTCGTTAAGAAACTGGCTGTGGCCACACGAGCCTTGATTTATTTTTCACTCCGCCATGACATCACAGCGCATTGTGCAAAACGGAACGCATCTATTGTGAGATTTTTTCACACTTACTGAACTCATTCTTTAAGAATAACGAGTGCTAATTCTCGATGGGAGTAACAAAACACAAAACCGACAAATAACACTTTCTCTAACGTCTACCAAGCAATCATATCGAAACACCAGTTTTTTTACATAGTCTGGATATAATTTGGTTTAATTAACAAAACATTGTCATTTTTTGATACACTGTTAAACTAACCATGAATTGAACATGTGTTATTTTAATACATAGATTGGCATGCATTGGTTACAGGTTGATAAAGTAAAAGCCAATAAATATACTTTTTTCTTTAAATACCTGGACCATGGTCAACGGACCCTGGGCCCCTTGCGTGCGAGTTTACAGCGGGGATAGCGCTATTATGATTCATGATGAAATAGGATGAAATATACTTTGTAGTTCAGGTTTATTTTATAAAAGAAAAGAAAAACAAAGACATGCATGAAATAAAAATAAATAAACTCAAAACCTACTTAATCAAAATTAAACCCGTGTCCTTTAGGCAAGGAGGCGAGGATGCTGGCTGCGTTACCGCGTTGGATGGCTATACTTATCCTTTGAGCGAAGAACGAGCCAGCTTTACTATTTGCCAAAACAGAATTTAATTTAGGTGCAATTTTTCCAAAAAGTAATTTAGCGGATGGTCCCCACGGTCCAAAAGTTTCGACGCCAAACGGCGCTAACACATAATCACTTGCAAGTGATGCATACTTGCGATGTTTGGCGTTTTCAGCTAACTCCGCCGCCGCTCCAGCTTTTAAGGCTGACTCCCTGAGATGATATGGGGCCAAAGTATCAACGCAAGTTGCGTTCCAAACTAAGGCCCGACCCTGCTCCCAGGGAATGAGCCTAAGGCCATCAGGTCTCTTGCCATCATCACGGACCAAACCACGTGGTTCCAACGTGGAAGGAACATTGATGCTGGCAAGAGCTCTCCTGATGGCGTCATTAAGAGTAGCGTGGCGGGCGAGACGCCTAGCACTTTGCTGGCAACAAAGACAGTGGAGACCATATTTGGCGACCTCTTTGCCACAAGGACACGTAAAAACTTCACAAATAGGGGTACCAAGGCGTAGACCCACACACACCCGGAATGACTCACTATCAAAAAGGGTGCCCAGATTTTTTGATGGTAAAGCATGAAGCCAGTGGCCTGAATCTTTGCAGGAAACTGCCAAGAGCCTAGCACGATAACAATCACTGACAGAATTTTGAAGTAAAGAATTAAAGGTCTCTCTCACAAGAGGGACATCCCAGAGTTTTTGTTGATGACGTTCCTTTGGGATGTCTGCACTAGGACAGAGACCTTGCCAAAACTCCTCCGCCTCTCTCACCTCAGAGAGCTGGCGAGAATGTTTTAAGATTCTTCCAGCTAAAACGGAAGTGCTGTGGAGAGAGGAGAGAAAGGCGGGAAGGGCAACACTAGAAATTTGACGAATTCCGACGCCACCGAAACGAATAGGAAGCGAAGCCTGAACCCAAGAATCATTGTCAAAATGCAAATTTAGATTTTTTTCCAAACAATTTCTAAGGGTGGTATCAAACATTTTTAAGTAATCCGTTTTTTTCCAGATTGGACTAGCACGAAGGTAATAAGTAAATTTAGGCACAAAAAGACACGATTTTAGGATTGTATAAGCAATGTGAGAATTTAGATGTTCCAATCTGGGGGCTAAAAGGGTGAAATCATTCATTTTTTTGTCAAGAAAAGGTTCGATGTTCAATATACTTTGTTGACCTATATTTTTTTCGTAGAAGTTAAATGTCTTTTACGCACAAACCTTATTAAATGTCATAGATGTTCATCGTTATAGACTAATTTTTATCGATTTATTTGATTGATTGATGATGATTGATCATCTTTCATAATTTCTAACCAAATAGCTGGGCTGAACAAGACCTTCAGTGCAACCTGTTTACATGCAATAAACTATTCTATTCTGATTTAACATTTAAATAAGTCAGACTGAAACAGCGCTATAAAATGCATAAGTACTCTACTTAAGATATAAAATGTATCCAAAAATTATATTTTCATCCATACAAATGTCGCAATGCAGTACAGTCTACGTAATAATATCACGTACTGCGTACATTTGCAGAACGTTACAATGTTTCTGTTCAAGATCTTAGCCAAGAAATATCCGTAAGTAATTTATTACTGTTTAGTACAAAATATGGCACAATGTTATCTCGAGCTGACCGCTATTCAGAGAAAATAAAGCCTTTATTTTTTCTATAGCCGCAAATTATGGGTCTCTAGCAACCTTTAAAAGACGTTATCGTTCACTAAAGGCCTATCACGTAAGCTTGCCCAGTACCCATATAGGAATGCCAAAGTTGAAAGGTCAAGGTCGTGTGTTTGACCTTCGTGAATTATACCGGACGTGTGTAATGGACACAGGACCTCTGGAGATGGAGAAATACAGCTCAGTTACATATGTATTCCGGTAATTGTGGTCCAAAGATAAGAAAAGATAGATGTAAAGAATATTAATGGGTTGATTTTATTCTAAAAACTATGGGATTTTATATAATAAGAAGATTTAATAAGAGCTTTATGTACTACAGTACAGCCAGTTTCTCGTTGTTCAGTCAGCCTATACAGATCCAACTGCTGGGAAAAGGCCTCACCTCAACTATGAGGAGGTACGAGCCATACTCCACCCATCGACTTGAAAAAAATATGGACTCCGTACCGCGATACTAAAGAGTGAAGCAGGGTTCAAGCCTGTGTGTGAGATCATAGCGTTACAATGGCGACCGATCGGCTTACTTTGGTGTGAGTGTGTGCGTGAGAAGATCGTATTTACGACGATGACTGGCTTACTTTGGTGCTTCAGTTTTAATTTAGGCGAGACGGAGTCCATATTTTTCTTCACGTCGATGACTCCACCATGGGCTCAGTGCGGATTGGTAGAGGGGTGTCTGTCTCGTTGTTTATTTTTCTAAAACTGTAGCATTGTGTGGCTGTATTCAATAGGCAACACACGTGAAAATTCATATCACATGAAATGTAAGTAATTAGGATAAAACTGCATACCTTGACTAATTGTGATCGGTCATTCTCACGATAAGGTGTTCTTCGTATAATTTCCGTCACGATTTTTATTTCGCAAGAAATTCGTTTAATTGGCAATTAAATTAAGAAAAGACGATAAACTAAACAGAATTATCTATTTGGCACTTCAATGTGCCGACTGGTTATGGAGTTATAAGGTAACAAAGTTTTGGGTGTGACGGAAATTAGAAAATAGGTTACTTAAATTTATATTGTATTGAAATAAAACTCAAATAGAAAATAAACAGAATTTAATGAAAAGTAAACCTCACATGTTATTGTACAGTCTACAAATAACAAAAAAACCTCTTTAATAAAATAAAAAAATTGCTCGGTAGCCTACCGATAACTGATAATTTAAAAAAATCAAACAATATATTATTATATAATTATATTATATGTAAATGAACCATTTTGGCTGTCTATTTATTAGAAACTCGAACGATAAACAAGTCATTATCACCAAATCCCCTTTAACGGCGTCTTTTTATGAAACTTACATATTATAATTCAGTCTTCTTTTTGGCTTACCCATGTTTTCTGTAAAATAAGAATACACATTATGGTATATGCTATGTATACCTAAAAAACTTTAAGTAGGCACCTGTTTTAAGGTAAAAACGTAAAGAAAACAAATGTTGTTAGGTATTATATAATTTCCGTCACGTTTAGCGTGACGGAATTGGGTGATGGAAATTAGGAACACGACGGTATTTATGAGATATTAATTAAATGGTAAACAATACAGTATATTGCTACAAGTATGAGGTAGCCAACGAATGCCTGCATATAATATTATCACAGACCAGTTTGTATCCATTTTAAAATATTAATTAAAAGAGCGAACGGAAATTAGAAAAGAGGTGAACCAAGCGAATAGAAATTACAGGGTTCTGGACAGCGAACGGAACTTAGGAGAACGACCTAAGAAAAAATAATTAAGTGCTTTTTTACAAGACGATGTGTCTCAAATTCAAATTCCTAAAAGATAAATGCTAGATCTAGTTCCTAAAAATTGACAGCTTCAAAATATATCAAACTAGTCAGATATTTGCCCGGACGCACCAAAACCAGGCCTGCTGAGAATGACCGTGATATAACCACAATCGAGAGCTAAATTTTACTTTGTTTGCAATATTCCCGCGAATTTTATACGTGTGTAATGATTTTATGTAGGTACATACGATTTTGACTCATTGGAGCTGATAGCGAGTGGTAAATGTGGACTGTATAAATGGAATAGATGATGGAAACAACGTATATGTTTTTGGTACAACAATATTATATTGAATTAATACAATAGGACCCGGCAAGACATTACTGCGAACCTGACATTATGACAACTGCCTTTTTTTATAGAAAATAATGACATAAGTGTATCAAAAAGATAAAAAGGTCGGATCGCAGCCAGTCGCCAACATACCGGACCTCCAGTGGGACACTAACACCTGGTGGCGACTGACTGGGGTTCGGTTCCATTAAAATAAGTTTACGGACCGGTCGGCGCAGCAATCCTGCCCTGGTATGGACATCTGCAACGCGAACCGCTCCGTCACGCCCTAAATAGACCTTTGATATCCTTCCTAGGGGCCATAGACCGCGAGGAAGGCTAGGGTCTGCGATTAACACCACGTCACCCACACTAAGATTTGATGCATTGCTGGTGGCGTGATCTCTTGGTCGAAGCATTGGTAGATATTCACGCACCCATCGTGCCCAGAACTTGTCAGCGAGCCGCAGAGTCTTTCGCCAGTCGCATCTTCTCACTAGATCTGCGTCGGAAAGTGTCGAGGTCCATGGTACGACTGATGATGTGCCAAGTATGAAATGGAACGGAGTTATGGCTTCTGGTGCATCTGGGGATGAAGATACATAAGTCAGTGGGCGTGCGTTAACTATGGCTTCAGCTTCGTGTAATAGTGTACCCAGGACGTCTTCTTTTAGTGGTTGGTTTGCGGGACAGGATCTTAGAGCGGTTTTAACTGTTCGCACAAGTCTTTCCCATGCGCCGCCCATAAACGGGGATGCCGGTGGGATGAAGCGCCATTCAATTTGATGATTTGTGGCGTAGTTTCTCAATGATTCATCGTGTAGACAGCGTAGCTCGCGGGAGGCCCCAACAAAGTTTGTTCCGTTGTCGGAGAAAATAGTAGTAGGAGAGCCTCTGCGAGCGATGAAGCGCCTTAAGCTCATTATGGCGGCATCCACTGATTGTGAAGTAACTAGTTCTAGGTGAAGCGCTCTCGTCACTAAGCAAGTGTATAATGCGACGTACCTCTTCTCTTGGCGGCGATGCACCGTTACCATAATGTGGCCAAAATAGTCTAGGCCTACGTGCGTGAAGGGCCTCTTATGATGGTCAAGTTTTTCTGCTGGTAAGTTGCCCATCTGGGGCTGAGAAGGTTGGCTTTTCCATCTTAGACATTGTAAACAGGCATGCGCTACGCCGCGGATACTATTTCGTGCTTTGAGTATCCAGTATTTCTGTCTAAGTTCGTTCAGTACAAGCTCGTTGAAATGATGTGATGCTTTAATATGCTCGTGGAGGATGAGTAGCCATACAGCGTGGTTGCGGCCGTCAAGGATAATTGGAGACTTCAAGCTTTCGCTCACCCCTGGAGTTGACTTTATACGTGAGTCCAGTCTCAGTATACCATCTTGGTCAAGAGTCGGCGCAAGTTTAGCAATTCTACTAGTCCTGGGCACTGGTTTTGCGGATTGTAATGTGGTTAGCTCCTCGGGAAAACTTTCTGTCTGCGCTCTTTGCACCACCATCTTCTCGGCTCCCACGATGTCTGAAGCGTGAAGTTGATAGGGTGACATGGTGCTATCTAAATATAATTTAGAATTTAGAGTTATAGGTCGAGACAGTTTAAGCCGAAAAAGTCGTGCGCCCTGAAGGACGCGGGCGGTAGCGCGAAGTAATCGGAGCCAAGAGCTAAAACGCGACGGGTTAGGGACTGAACTCGATGACGAAGTGTCGAGGAGCAGAACCACCAGCTCCAATTTTAACTCGGGGTCCGGTGAGCTCTCTTCCACGTCGGCATCGGCCTCGGTCGGCCAAGTGCAAGGTGGTTCGAAAAGAAACTGCGGGCCGGAAAACCACCGGTGCGACGCGGTAAAGTTCATTTTCTTTGGTTTAGTTGCATCGTCAGCAACGTTGAGAGAGGTAGGGATCCACCTCCAATTGGATGGATTGGTGGTCTCCAGTATCTCTCCCAACCTGTGCGCGACAAACGGTTTAAACGCGCGAGCGTCACTCCGAATCCACTTGAGGACTGTGGTGGAATCGGTCCAAAAAATGGTTTCGGAGGACTTAATGCGATGGGCTTGAAGAATCGTTTGTGCAAAACGTGATGCGATCAGCGCGGCTTGTAATTCCAAACGAGGAATCGAAACGGGTTTGAGAGGAGAGACGCGTGCCTTGCTCCCAATAAGAGTCGTAGATACGGTGCCGTCGTTGTAACTGAAACGCCAATAAGCGACGCAGGCGTAAGCTTGCTCGCCGCCGTCGGCGATCACATGCAGCTGAACGTCTAAAACATCCGACCTAGTCATATACATATGTCATAGCGAGGAATTTTTATATTGGCCGCAACCCCTAACTGTGTGTACCAGTCGTTGCATTCACTTATGTACACCTCGGGAAGTTGCGTATCCCAACCAGCACCTGCACGCCACAATCTTTGAATTAAAATACGGCCCTATATAACGACTGGCATTAATAAGCCGAGAGGATCGTAAACTTTCATAACATTTGACAATAGGCTTCGTTTGGTTAAAGTGTCAGTCGGTATCTGAGGTATGTTACGAAAACCTAACGAGTCTTGCTGTGGGTTCCATTTCACACCCAAAACGCCAACTTCATTGCTGGGTGGTAGGTAGACGTCGGAGCTTGCGTCGCTTCGAAGTTCCTTGGGGACGAGGGAAAGAGCCTCTGGATGGTTTGACCTCCACGCGCGCATCTCAAAACCGCAAGCCTTATGCACCATGACGACATCAGCGGCCAGTTGTGCTGCGTCAGCAGCGCTAGAGTAACTGCCGAGGTAGTCGTCAATATAGTGGTCATCGATTATTGCCTTACAGGCAGACGGATAATCGGCTTCCAGCATTTTCGCGTTTTTGTTTTTAATGTAGAGCGCAATAAATGGACTCGAAACTGCGCCAAATATCATCGAAGACATTCTGTATTCTTTCAGGTTGCCGTCCTTTCCGCGCCAGAGAAACCGTTGGGCGTCCCTATCTCGTGGAGAAATTTTAACTTGGGGGAACATCTCCTTGAAGTCTCCATTCAAGGCGACTACGCCTTCTCTAAAGCGGAACAAAATGTCGAGGAGTGGGGACAACAAGTCGGGGCCTTGCAGAAGTAAGCTGTTAAGGCTTACGCCTTTCGTGGCCGCGGCGGCGTCATGGACGGCTCTCAGTTTTCGTTTTTGAGGATGAAAAACACCGAAGATAGGCAGATACCAGCGGATGGAACCATCTGCGTTGATGTACGAAGAGTTTGCTGATAGTCGCTGGTGATTGGTTATCGGGTCGCATTCTCCAGCATAACCTTTACTGATAACGTCATTTATAAATTGTTGAAAAGCTGTGGCAATCCTTTGACATTTGACGTTCTAGTGCCTTGAAGCGTGACAGTGCCTGCGGGTAGCTGTCAGGTACTATATTCGGCAAATTCTTTTTCCAGGGCAGTCTAACTTCAAAATGGCCATCATCGAGCTGACGGGCCGACGATTCGATGATCTCTACGGCTCGTTTGTCGTCGTCGTTTGGGCAATGTGCATTTTTCGTTATACCTAAAGCATCAATGTCGTATTGACGTTTAATGAGGGAGTCTAGATCGTCCGAAATGTGATTCACAAACTCGTGTGGCTTAGACGAGACTGAGAGTGCGCCATGAAGCACCCAGCCTAATAAAGTTCTAGAGGCAACAGGTTCGTTCTTTTTCCCGCACCGCACTTCACGACTGATGGATAAGTACCAATCTGGCGCACCGATGAGGACAGTTGGGGGGGTGTCAGCGTATGAAAATTCATCGGATAAGTCTGACAGGTGGCCGTAGTCCGAAAAATTGATTGTATCGGGATTTTGTGCACGAAGACCTAACGGTTTAATGGCTCGCGCGTGCTCCACTAGGTACCTATCAGACCGATTCCGTCCTCGAATGTAGAAGTCTACGTAACTTACTTCGATTTCCTTAGTCATACCACTGACGCCTTCAATGCGTAGACGTTCTTGACAGGTAGGCTTAGCACCGATGCGCGCTGCTACCTCCCCGTCGATCAGCGTCGCTGTACTGCCCTCGTCGAGTAGCGCTGTCGTCTCTCGTCAGGACCCTCGAGTACAATCGGTACCACTTTCAGCAGACCGCGGGGGCGAGTAGCCGATGACGACGATCCTGTTGCATTAACGAGAAAATCAGACGTGTTTGTTATTTTAACGGCGGGATCGTTTTTGTTGTCGGTATCGTCCATGTTGTTAAAAGCGGTAGCGTTAGCAGAAGACGTTTGCGTGTTATTGCACTGACCACTAGGTGCCGCGCTAGCTTTAGCATCGGAAATCGCTGTGCCATGGAGGAGTGCGTTGTGACGTCTCAAACATCCGTCAACTCCACAACGTTTAGCACGGCAGTTATTCCACGTGTGCGGGTTAGCGTTTAAGCAACGGTAACACACTTTAGTCTCTCGAACCCAACGCCATCTATCCTCCAGTTTCAGAACTAAAAAGTTCTTGCAGGTTTTTAAGTTGTGGGGTCCTTGTTTACAATAAATACAATGCTCAGGAGTTTTGTTGTTAGATACTGTGGCGTGTATAGTTTCCTTCCTTAATTGGGATTTAGAGGAATGTGTCGGGGTCGGCGCCTTAACAGTACTGTCAGCGACAAAATTAATTGTTTGTCGGCCTCGGTCAGGAGGAAGCGTGACAATAACTCTAAATTCGTGAGCAATTGTTCTTCAGGTACGTAAGCAGAGGCGAAGTCGGTGAAGCGGGCTCTAGTGTGCTCGCTAAGCTTTGTCAAAATGCACCGAAAGAGCTCCGGTGAACACAGATACTCCTGTTGTTTGAGTAGTTTAAGAGTAGTAATAAAATTGCGCAGTTTGTTTGCTAACGTGTTTAAATCCTCAGGCGAACTTAGCTTAGGACTGTTGCGCAGCTCGGCGACCTCGAGGGCCACCAGCAGTTCCGGCCGTGCGTACGTCTGCTCCAATGCATTCATGACGTCCTCGGGATCCCCGGAGGTCCACAGAAGTGACGCGATGGATTGATACGCCGCACCGCGTACGGCGTTGTTCAGACGATCTAGGTTCTCTGAAGGGGAAAAATCTGATTTAGTTCTCTCGTAGCTACTCTTAAATTTCATCCATTGACTGACTTTGCCCGAGGACGTGACGAGTTCGGGTTTCTTCGGTTTGTTAGATAGAGCATTAATCGCTTGAGAGAGTTTAGTGATAGGGTCTAGTGAAGAACGTTCAGATCGTTCTTGGTAGTGTGCCCTGTTGTCGTAATCGGTGACTAAAGCGGTATGTGTGGGTTTTAACGGGTTGAAAAATTGACATTGGGCATGAAAAACGATACCGTGTTAGTAAGGGGAACCGGTTGTGCATGATGTCCTTCAGGCTTATTACCCGAAGTCACAGTCGGTGCCTCACCAGACATGTTTGGATGAGTTGCCTTAGTCATTTTTACGTTTTGTTGTAAAACCCAATCTACAGTGCGCTTTTCGGAATTAGGATTAGAAAAACACGTACTACGAGACTTGTCCGACTTATCTGTGGCGTCTAGGGCAGCAAGTTTTGCTTGTAACTCAGCGTGTTCTGCTTCAGACTCGAGACGGGCGAGCTCGCGCTCGCGCTCTGCCTGTTGACGTTCGCGCTCCGCCTGTTGGTGTGCGAGTTCGCGCTCGCGTTCCACTTGACGGCGTATTGCGTCTGCTTCCAGAGCCAGCTTCTGAGCGCGGACGGTCGCCGAAGAACGCGACGAGTGAGTGCGTTCGCTGCAGGACTGCATACTGTGGACGCTAGAAACGCTTTTAGTTGGCGCATCGGCGTTTTCCTCTTTGTACGTGCTAGTACGGGCATTAGGGCGTTCGAAAGCAGGTCCAGGTTGTGCCTCGCCGCGGTGAACTGTACCCGCCTGTTGTATGCCCGAGCTTTCAGGGATTGCCGGAGCGCTATCGGTTGTCGTGGCTGAAACCGGGCGGGCGTCGCGCGGCGTGCTGCGTTGCGCCCGCTCGACTTCCGTAGCCGTCAAGTCCGCCTTTGTCTTGCTACGTGTTTCCACCATGGTGAAGTGAAAATGTACGTAACTACCTAATGCATGAAATGTTTTCAAAAATGAAATGAAACACTACGGTGACTTACGTGAAAATTACGAAAAAATGTATATTTACGGCGAGAATGGACTAAAATGATAGCGAGTGGTAAATGTGGACTGTATAAATGGAATAGATGATGGAAACAACGTATATGTTTTTGGTACAACAATATTATATTGAATTAATACAATTGAACCCGGCAAGACATTACTGCGAACCTGACATTATGACAACTGCCTTTTTTATAGAAAATAAGTGTATCAAAAAGATAAAAAGGTCGGATCGCAGCCAGTCGCCAACAGGAGCTTTAAAAATATCTTATTTCTAAGGGTAGAGTTCACCAATTTTAAAACAGCTACTCGTAATTTAACAGAATTCCCATTCAAAATACATATGTACAATAATACCAAATCGTCTGATTAAAAATTATACATGTGTTGTTGAATTTCAGGAATCCAGACTAAGTCGCTTTGACTTAATATTTTACAGCTAAAGATGATCTAAAGATACGGCCGTTTGAACTGTATTTTCTTTCTTTCTTTCTTTGTTTCTTCATCTAAAAGTAACTATGGTTACTTTACCTTTTTTATGCTAAATAAAAGTTGTTTTTATAAATGAAACCTTTGTAGGTAGCCTTTTTATGTATTCCAGCTTCCACGTCAATGTATATTCTTTGTTCCTACATGTTCAATTGTTTAGTACAGCCTTCAAATTGCCTTTTTAACTTCAATCAGTACTTTTCTAAAGTAATATATACTCGTTAATTTATTTAACCTTAGTCCTAGCGATACAATGAATATTAATCGATTGCTTTCTCCATTCCAAGAAGCAATTTGAACGTTCATCTGATTATTTCGCATATAACGGAAAAGAGAAACAATTGTTTTTTTTTAAATATTTACCAATTATAATATACAGCTTGAAAAATAATGAAGTTTATTATTTACTTACAACAAAAAATAGTAGAAAGAAATATTTAATGTAATTATAAAATCAGATAGATACGATAAAATCTACTACCTATATTTATAATAAAAAAAAATCGGCAAAGTGCGAGTCGGACTTGCGCACGAAGGGTTCCGTACCATTAACTTACAACATTAAAAGGTTTGTATGGGAAAAACACGTTTGTATGGGAGCCCTCCTTAAATATACATATTTTGTTTCGAAATCAAATTGAATTTCGCTCACAAAAATTAATCGACTGTGTCATCCGGTGGGACTCGAACCCACGTCCCTTTGCTATCCGGGCGAGTGCTCTTACCAACTGATAGCGGATAGCGAAGGGACGTGGGTTCGAGTCCCACCGCATGACACAGTCGATTAATTTTTGTGAGCGAAATTCAATTTGATTTCGTAAAAAAACTTGCAAAATAATTGCTTAAGTTGTAAAAATAATTAAAAATATATTTTGTTTTTAGTATTTGTTGTTATAGCGGCAGCCTCTTGCGTACGGCTAGAGAGTGGAATTCGTTGCCAGCTGAAGTGTTCCCTAAACACTACGATTTGGATTCCTTTAAGAAAAGAGTCAGGCTGCTTCTAGACAGACATGTCCCATCATCGGCCGCATCGTCGCTTACCATCAGGTGAGATTGCGTTCAGATGTCTGCCTATTAAATTAAAAAAAATAAAAGCAAAAATACATCATCTGTGAAAATTTCAACTGTCTAGTGGAAGGGATTTCCGAACGCAATCCATTGCTGCTGTGCGCGCGCGTTCCTGCCAAATGCTTGACATGTATCTTCCCTCTCTCTCGCACGATTCTCTCTGTACGCGGCGTCATATTTCTTGTGAATTAATGTGATTTATTAATTAAAATGTGTTTTAACTGAGCTCCCTTACACTAGCTATCACGGTTCATGAGATACAGCCTGGTGACAGACAGACAGCGGAGGCTTAGCAATAGGGTCCCGTTTTTACCCTTCGGGTACGGAACCCGAATAAAATATAAGCAGTGCGACAAAAGTACAGTATTTACTAAATTCATTTAAGTTTAGGTAATTGTCTAAATTAAAAAAAAATAACACTTGCCCACTAAACAGTTTTTTTATAAGACAAAATTTCTCTGATCCCAAAGTAGTTAGCCCAAGCACCTGTGTTATGGAAATAAGAAACAACGGTGGTACCACAACACCCAGACCCGAGACAATATTGAAATTTGAAAATATGGATTTATATATTGACCCGACCGGGGATCAAACCCGGGACCTCAGAGATGGCGACACCTCGAAACTCGGTGTGCGAGCCACTCGACCACGGAGGTCGTCAAATTCAGATTAACTGAATTTCTTTCCCCGCCAACCCACGGATTGAAACGCGCGACTATGCGCGGACGCAGCGACTGAGCGCTAATTGCCTTTTTGCTATCGCACCATCGACGGGCTCTACATACCGCGCGCTATGCCCGCAGATAGGATGCTGCCGAACTGAGATGGAAGAGCGATTGTTCCAGAATAAGATTATTTAAAAAGAAAGATAGGATACTAAAAAAAGTGTACACACTGTCAGATTTTTAGTGGGTCAGGGCTTCATTTGAGGACTGGATTTCCGCGGATGGTGGGCTGGTGTGGCAGACGTAGACAGAGTCGACGGTGAAGCGAGCTCACCCAGAAGGTTCTGGCTCTCCCACTCACCGACGGAACACAGCAAGCTGCATGGCGCCGGGCTTCGGTAGAAGGGTGGTAGCTACCAAGCGGCAATTAACAGCGAACACCTAGGGCAACGACGCCCAAGGTGGACCACTAGAAGAGATTCACCACTCCAAAAATATAGTCTTTACTAGTGGTTCCCCGCGATTTCGCCCGCAAGAGTTGGATTTTCCATATAAACTTTCATCCCCCATTTAACCCCCTTAATGTTTTTTATATCGCGGCAAAATGTAGCCTATGTCCTTTCCAGGGTCTCGAACTGTCTCCATACCAAATTTCATCTCAATCGGTTCAGTGGTTTAAGCTTCAAGAGGTAACAGACAGACAGACACACTTTCGCATTTATAATATTATAGTATGGATAGCGCACCTTAGGCCCATTTGCGTACCGGATTAGCTTATCTGGATTTGTTCAAGGCCTATTATCTAGTTGAGATCCCTTGGACTTCCACTCGGATCAGAGTTGAAATTCCGAGGAAATTGACCTTCCGGATTAGGTAATTCAGACTTTTGCAAGTGAGCTTTCAACTCGGATATTAGGCCTTGAAAAAGTCCAGAATAGCTAATCCGGACGTGGGCAAGTGGGCCTGAATCAAATAACTACACCGATCTAACC
The DNA here is from genome assembly GCA_949316185.1 of Pyrausta nigrata. NCBI lineage: Eukaryota > Metazoa > Arthropoda > Insecta > Lepidoptera > Crambidae > Pyrausta > Pyrausta nigrata. The sequence continues at coordinate 1,625,673 of OX438950.1, read as the reverse complement.
AAAGTGACACCTTGACTTTGACTGTGGCATAACGGGCCCTATTACCACACCGGTCCGCGGGGCAGGCGTTGCCCCGCGCTCATAGGATGCGCGCGCTTCCGCTGCTGTGACTCACGCGCAATTCGCTTTCGTATTGCTGGGTCAAAAGTGACCTATATTTGTTTCTTCGTTCAACCGTGGCTATGTTCAGATCATAATATTCGTACACTCGAAATAGATAGTATACTCGTAATAAAAACTTAAATTATTTGATTGTACGCCCTAGTGGCAGGACACGGTTAGTTCTAAGCATGTCATTTTTTAAGACCCTTGTTGAATACCTGCGTTCCACAAAAAAGACTTATGATTATGAAAGTGTTATATAATCAAAGCACCATTTAGTGACTCGGTCATCAAGTGTCCTCGAAGACTGTCAAGATTAGCTGGACGCTCTAATTAAGCTACCGAGTTCAAAATTGGCTATAATCGTCTTTAAGGGCGTGATACACCCGTTCCGTGTTACTTCAGCTTACTAATCTTATGAGCAACCGTCTACTACGTGGAAGAGGATTGGTAGTCGCGTTTGGTGAAGGTCGCGAAGTATTTAAATATATTTAATAAGCATTCTTTTAAATTGCCTGAATTTTGTTTAGACGTGCTCAAGTATTTTTTTTTTTAATTTTACCTATTTGTCAGTATTTATTGTGAAATCCAAACAATAACCCTTATAGAAATTAATCCGTGCGCCGGCTTGCGATCCAATTAGCCGACCTCCAGCGTACGGCTTCTCTCAAATTCGGCTTAATCGGACGATAGATTATGATGTAAATACGGGCCAGACTGTACAGTTGGTAATCCCGCGTGAATTTGCCAAAAAAAACCGTTGACGCGAAGGTCCACCGAACATCGTTCGAAATTAAAAAGTTACTTAAGGTAATACGTACGGTCAAACGTCAGGTTATCACGTGAAATACGAAAACAGCTTTTATAACGTAGGGAATAAAGGCGGTCTCAAGGTCAAAGTAGCGTAGTCTGACATGAGGACGAGTGTGATGATGATGTCCACCACGACGTGTCCGTCGACGGCGACACCTTGTCAGTTTCTGGCATGAGCTCGGAGGTGACTTGCAAACCCGAACTTGGTCCTGAACGTGCGACTGCATAAGCTACACTGCAGCTGTCCACTTGTGTTGTAGGTGTAGTTGTAAGAGACCTTGGGGCGTGTCTTTCGAGCATGGCGCTTGGCTTCGAGTTCATAGAGACGGGCTGCTTCAAACTTCACAATTCCATTTTTGACTGCATTACGCCACTCTGGCCTCATCAATGCGTCTTTTTCAATGCGTATATATTACGGTACGTATACGTAAGGTATTGCTGTCGAATACTTTTGCAATAAAGATGTAGTCTGCTATGCTGTCCTCCACTGTTCATATCGTGTAATGTCAACCCCATAACGCACGCCTTATTCTTAAGGTATCATGGTTTCCAGATACATAGTCAATTAACTGTTGGGAATGTTACGCATTACCTTTATAACGGCTTCATAATTTTATATAATGTTAACTACTGCCTAATGCCTAATGACTGCCTCGTTGGTCTAGTGGTCAGCACGCTGGGTACTATCCACGAGGCCCGGGTTCGAATCCCGGGTCGGGCCGAGAGTGTTGGGTATTTCTGTCTTGAAATAACTCAGACACAGCTCCGCGGTGAGGAAGTTGGTGGTGTTAACACCCCCGTGCCTCGAAAAGCACGTTAAGCCGTTGGTCCTGCGCCTGATCTCTCTACGGTCATGAGAGTGAAGGAACAGAGAGTGCACCTGTGTATTGCGCACACACTTGTGCACTATAATATGTCCCGCGCAGTTGGCTAATCTCTGTTGAGATAGGCCGCCGTAGTCGAAATTTGGCTAGGAGGACATTATTACAATGTTAATGAAATTATTTTTTTAAATTTGTAAAACTTTACTTTGCAATTAAAGAATAAGCTTTTTGTGCAAATAAAACATGAAATTTATGTCTCAATGTCGTGTCTGAGTATAATTTTCTTCGTGATAATATCAAACTTGTCTAGACTTAACAAACACAACATGTATGAATCATGGGAACTTTACTTTACTTCGTTGGGAACACAAAACTGTAACAAAATCCGTGCATTTCTGCACGGATTTTGTTACAGTTTTGTGTTTTAGCAGTTGCATTTACTCGTACGCAACAATGGTAAATCTAATTAGAGCTTGCACAAGTGAGAGTCGGACTCTGGTACTGAGGGTTTCGTACTAACAATCGTTCTTTTGTACAATATAACCACAAAGTGGAATTTTTAGTTATCGATTTATTTTCTTTTGTCTTGCTAAATTGCATGATTCTAGGTCCACATGAAATACTATAGGGTAGGGTAGGGTAGGAAGTATCCATTCCAGTGGACCTAGAATCGGTAAAATAAAGGTTGTGATTCTCACATCCCATTAATCCGGTCGGGCGCAAGTGGTCCTAAGATTAATTCATCAAAACCAAGCTTAAGTGTTTTCTCATTAACTCAAGTGGCTTTGAGACTACTTACTCTAATTATTTAATAGTTTCTCATATTAAACTAGACGGAATAGAAATGAAATGAAATTGTTTTATTTGCTTTAAAAAGGGTGTACAGAAGATTGACAATATAATAAAAAGATCGCCTATTCAGCCATTAACAAATAGCTTGCAAATATAAATTAAGGTAAACACATACATAAAATTACCACAATGAAGATTTTATAACATAATATTACATTGGTAGCTAATAATTGATGTTTGATTTATATGAGTGAGTCAGGTATAGAAGTATCTTTGTTGTTAAGGAATTCTTGCAATGAATAGAACGAACGAGCTACAAGCCACTTGTGTAATTGTTTTTTTAATTGGTTAGACGGAAGTATTTTTATATTGTAGGGAAACTTATTATAAATTTTTACACACATGCAATAACATTTTTTTTCCGTGCAAGCACTCCTTAGGATAGAGAATTAAATCTACCAATAGAATAATGCTTTACTCTAACACAGGCACAATTTTTAAAACTTAAGATTTGAGACTAAAATATTACAGAATTTAAGAGATATTTTGTTTGTTTTCTGATGTGTTTTTGTGTCTCTTCTTGAAGCACTAGCAGGGTTAAAAAAATAAGGAGACAAGTACGGGACATTTTTTTTTTTAAATTTTGACGTTAATAAGAGGCATTTTCTTCCCTAAATGAATCAATGATCTTTGATTTTGATCTCTATTTCTTTTAATAATTATTTTTATAACTGAAGCAATTATTTTGCAAGTTTTACGATATCAAATTGAATTTCGCTTACAAAAAATAATCGACTGTGTCATCCGGTGGGACTCTATTTCTTTATTAGCAGGTAATAATTACTATATTTTCGGAACATCATTATTCAAAAGGTACTTACAAACTTACCCCTCTCTTTATTCCTAAAACATATCAGATATATGTGGTTAGTTGTCCCTTTCTGACGAAACAAAAGTCAAATATGAAAAACAAAGACATGGAACTTTAGTGTCCAATCCGCTATAACAGTCATGTTGGACGTTTATGAAGCTCTTCGTTTTTTACTGAACATAAAATGTCAGTAATTATAGAACAAATGAAGCACTCACGAGTGTATTAATAACTCAATAGACTGCATTTAATATTATGAAGCAAGTCACAGTTAATGAATACTGCCAGTGCGCAGATATAGTTCGCGCCGGCTCGCTACTCAACCATGAAACGGTAACTTCGAAGCAAGAGCATGTCGTGATGTTATAAATGATACAAAGTATGCTGTGGATCGGTAAACCGTGACTTTTAACTACTTGTTTAAAGTGATTTTTTTTCAGAATAAAGTTAAACAAGAAAGTAATCGGTATATTAAACGCTTGAGACCACAAACATTAAGTGTGAACGTGATGATAACCATAACTTTTTATATTTTGATACGTTTTGTTCAATACTTTTTTAGAATAAGCTACTAACATTTAATAAATTGATAAGTACAACAACAATTTTAAAAAAATGTTTCAACAAACACAACCTAGCCTCAAACTAAGCGTGAGCTTGTGCTATGGTGACTAGGATAACGGATAGAAATACTTAAATACATGTAAACATCCATGACTTAGGTACAAATGCTCGTGCTCATCACGCAACCGCCTGGTTTAGAAGTCCGGTGCGCGAGCGACTACACCAAGACGGTCGACAATTTTTTTTTATCTGAAAGCATAACCCCTAACAAATACAATAAACTCTTACAAATTGGTTCTGGATTTTCTACTGAAAGTTATCTTCTTTTTCGTAAAACAAATTCATATTTAATCCCCAACATTAATATTTCAAAATGATTATAATGAGCCTCTGGTAAAATTCAAAGTTAAGAGTTTGGTAAACTTTTGAAAGATAGGGTTCGAGATAAAGATTACTTCAGGCTGTACCTATTAATTTCCATTTAACCGAAACAAATTGCAACAATAAACGTAAAAGATAATGGGGAAGGAAAACGGATTCGGGCGATTGTACACTGATAAGCAGAAAAATTGCTGCGATCATCTGAGTTGAAAGGAGCGGTGTCGTCTGAAATACGCGAGTCGTTTCATAAGCAGGCTTAATTTTCTTTGAATGGCTGAATATCACTTAGGTAAATTAGACTAGGATCTATACGCATTACAAAATCAAAACCTATAAATATGGCACAAATTTCAAGTGACACTTTTAGTGACAGTTAGTTATCCATTACTTTATCAAACATGCCAATAATTTACTTGAGTGACTTGTAAATATTTCAAGGCCTGACAGTTTTATGCAATATCCACGTTTGATTAAATTGAATCTTTATGATAAAGTTCATGCTTACAATGGTCGAATAACGGCTACCTACGTATATTTAGTTACTGTCAAACTACCATTTTTAAAATTCCTAGTTTAAAAGAGAAATCATTTAGTACAAATCATGTACCTTGAAGACGAATAATTTCATCTTTGAAGTATTTTTAATGTATCTTACAATGTTCGAGAATGTTAATTATTGATTCTTGATCATTACAAGATAGGTATCAACAGTAAGGAGATATTTAGAGGTAAAATTATTCTAAATCAATCTGAGGTGCTTGATTACATCGGGCCATTGCTCAATGAATTCTGCTGATTCGATTATAACTCACTGCATTAAGATAAGCCCTAGATTCAGAGTTCAGACTACGCGTCGCCAGTAATAAATTAATAGATTCCGTTAATAGCCACAACGTTCTAATCATAAATTATGGCAATAATTTATCTCTTAGCTCTCGCTCGCAGTATGCACGACCCTAGAGCACTGTGAGGTAATAAATTTAAAGGCATTATGGGCCCAGTGAAATAAATGAATGGATTATTATAAAGGGCTTATAATTTGCACCTGAAGCAGAAATCCAGGGCTTAGGGGCCTCGGGACCCGTTTTCGGGCTTTCTTCGTTGTGACAGAATGTCCTGGGTTCTATTGTTTAGTGTCTTGTATATCATTGTGGATCCTTATTTGAAGCCTTATCTTTTAAGCGCTGAAAATATTTCAGGATAACAACGAGTGGGAATATATTTTTTCTAACAGAAAACACGAGTTTTTCTTTACATGTTTTTGTAACATCTTCATTCAGTATATATTTATGAATATCACGTTTATATTTTATAAACAGGTTGGATTAGAAACGTGGAAATGGAATGGTGAAGCTTATTGAAGGACAATGGGAATATTTATAAATTTTCTCAGGTGTTAGAACTATTATTCTGAGTGTATATTTTAATAAAACACAATTTCACAGATTATTTTCGCGATTTATTTAACTACATTTTATTATAAACCTGACCTTTCGAACACTTTAGAGCACCTGTGGTCACAGGTAGACTAATATGGTATTTGTTATTACAAAGTTCGGTTTGAAATTAAACTACCATCACTCATTTATATTAATTTTCGTAGAAAGAGCTAACCGTGTCCTGAGATCTTGCAGTACGAGGCGTTGCTTGGGTTTTCGCTAGAATAAGATCCCATGCCGCATTCGTCTAAACGTTAAAAAAACAAATTAGTGTCAATTTTCCAAAAGTATTCACTTTTTCTCAAAAAAAGTCCCATACAAGGAACTAAATCACAATTTAGTTCCATTTACGGACAAATCAGATACGTAGAAGCAGTTTAACATCAGACATCCAAACTCGGGAGACGCTCGTCGGGAGTCAAACTCGTGGGAGACGCTCGTCGGGAGTCAAACTCGTGGGAGACGCTCGTCGGGAGTCAAACTCGTGAGAGACGCTCGTCGGGAGTCAAACTCGTGGGAGACCCTCGTCGGGAGTCATACTCGTGGGAGACGCTCGTCGGGAGTCAAACCCGGAACGTGCTGGCTCGACGCCAAGCGACAATCGTTCCGCTAACCGTTTTATTGCTGAGTTAGGATTGAAGTTTGCTAGTCTTTGTTAGATTAGTCTTAGTGCCTTAGGGTAGAGGGTTTTATTTTATTTGTTCAATATTTATAGAAATACAGTTGTGTGCGTTATGTGATTTTGTTTGATCTGTGGTCTTTCGTCTGGACTGGCAGGTCTCGATTAATTGATCAATTTTATCTAATGGTTTGTTTTAAAAATAGGCTTGGCTTTGTTTGTTTTTTAACCCCCGAGTATATTATAACTACACACGGCCACACTTCAAACTACTTCTCTTTGATCTTGAGACTCCCTTTATTACCTACATAATAACAGCTGTTTTAGTAGTTGAAATAGTTAAACTGACGTGCAATATAATACAATAGTAAACATAATTTAAATATTATTGTAAAATACCTTCTAGCCAAATTTCAGCTACATCCCGTTTGCCCACTTTCCTATTTTCCCAACCTAATAAAAAACCTAAACACTATGTAAAACAGTATAATCTAACCTTGAAGTGCATAATTAACCTTGTTATGCAACTTTTTGTCATCTCGCCCCAAACCGCATGTGTCACCAGTAAAGTATAAACAGCGACCAGATGCATAGTAAATGTAAATGTTTGCGCGCAGCGGCCTCGCGCCGGCAAACAAGTGAGATCATGCGCGCGCAGACGGCTTCAGACGAGAAATCGACACATTTGGACAGTTCTGCAAATGAGTCTTAGGGTCTAGTTCACTAACACATGTTTATTTTTAAGACGCGACTGTCTCGTTGGTCTAGTGGTCAGCACGCTGGGTACTATCCACGAGGTCCCGAGTTCGAATCCCGGGTCGGGCCGAGAGTGTTTGGGTTTTTCTGTCTTGAAATTACTCAGACACAGCTCCGGAGTGAGGAAATTGGTGGTGTTAACACCCCCGTGCCTCGGAAAGTACGTTAAGCCGCTGGTCCTGCGCCTGATCTCTCTACGGTCATGTCGGACTGCCGTCTCACCGAATTATGAGAGTGAAGGAACAGAGAGTGCACATTAACTACTAGGATAAAAAACTGAAATTTCGCACAATGCTGCCTTTTAAAGTGTAAGTGAGCAGTTGAGCACGAAGAAATGATTTTGGAAACTAACCCCTAAAAGGGGGTGGGTTAAATTTGTATGAAACGTCGTCAGTTTTGAAGCTTTATCTCTAAAATGAGTATTTAGCTACACATTTAGTTACAAATTAAGAATGACGTATTTCAGGATTTTTGAAAATTCAATAAGGGGTGAAAGAAAAGTAGTGGCAAGTATAGGAAATGGACCCAGGTGAAGTCACGGGGAACCGCTAGTTTATCCTAAATTGGAATAGGCTTGTGAGACAGAGCGTTAACCCGGATCGACCTCCGATTGCAGAATCATCTCATCGGATGAATAAACACAGTAACAGCTCTGTTGCGATCAGCTCAGGTGTTTCAATCCTGTGTTGTTGCTACATTGTGAACTTAAGACTATATAAAATACTAGTAGTTTACCGCGACTTCGCCCGCGTCAAAAATCGGATTTACTATACAAACTTTCATCCCGTATTTCACCCCCTTGATGATTTTATATCGCGGCAAATAGTCGCCTATGTCCTTCGCAGCGTCTCAAACTATCTCTGAACCAAATAATCGGTCCAGTAGTTTCGGAGCGTATTCAATACAAACAAACAATTTTATCTCCTTTATAATATTAGTGTAGAAAAAAAGCAGTAGGTAGGCGAAATTTTAAAAGACGTTTAATGTCAATTAACAAAGGCAAAAAGCAAAAATTACAAAAGATTTTCGGTTCTCATATAGGTCAACTATATTAGAACAATGTTTTTATTTTATTTTTGAAAGCGTCACAAAATAATTATAATTAAAAACCTAGAGCATTTAAGTACCTACGATATGTATTTTCATAATTTTGCAAAGTAGCATTTTACAGTTCAAATGGGTAATCTGACGTGCTTCCGGCACGTCATTCCATTTGAACTACAAAACCAGCTTTTATTACGAAGGGAATAGAGGCGGTCTCAAGGTCAAAGTGGGGTAGTCTGACGTGCGGCTGTGCATTCGCTTATGGAAAATAGTTCTAATAATCACTCTGAAATACCGTGTTGAATATTTTCCAAAATACAACAAGAGCGAGTCAGGTTTCGTATAAATAAAGGTTTTTTTAAACGTCTTGTCAGACAGATGGACAACAAAGTGAACATATAGGGTTTATTTTTCCTGATAAGGTACGAAACGTTAAAAATGCACAAAAAATCTCGCCACTAGTGGTCATTTTTTGAAGTTCAATAATATTTAATAATCCTTAAAAATGTACCAAGGATGTACACACGGCGACACGTCAGACTACCCCACTTAAGACCACCTCTATTCTCTACGAAATAAATGCTGTTTTCGTAGTTCACATGGGTAAACTGACGTGCCGCAGACTGTTCGTCCGACCGATTTCGGCTCTCTCAGTTCTAGCTATTTTTAAAAAAAAATTTTTTTCGAATCTTGCCGCAAAAATTAAAAAAAAAATTGTCTGTCCGCAACATTAATAATAATAAAAGCCGTGTTTGTTTTAGTTATGTCTGTCGGTGAATCACCGGCTCCCCCAACCCGAGCACATTCCGTGCCAGCTCGCATTAACACTAATTGTCTGCCCAAACTGGGTCATTTTCTTCACTGCAATTTGAAACACACCATTTTAAGAAGTAAAAAACATTTTATTCTTATACTAGTGGCATCGGTTTCGCACGGTAGAACTTTGAATAAGTGTGTTATAAATAACAATAATTTATTTATTCAATAATAATAATCCAAAGTAAGAAGACGTAAGTAATTGTGTTAGTAAACGTACATTAACTTTCGGAAAAACTTTTTATTTAAGGGAGAATAATGGTTCTACGCTACTTTTTGCAAAATGCTTACTCTACTCTTCTTCGCAGCAAAGTTGTTTTTTTGCTATGCTGCATAGTAAAAGTAATCCCTAAAAGATAACATATGCCATTGCGGATTTATTTGTAGACCTATAAAAAAGAACTAATCCCAAACAAAACAATCGTTTTTTTTTATTTCCAAAAATCACATCAATTACCTAGCCCCAAACTAAGCGTGAACTTTGCTATGGTGACCAGGATAACGCATAGAGATTACCTATTATATTAATTAATGACTTAAATTAATAAACAATAATAACGAAACATGCTACCGAAACACAGCTATTAATTTATTTACATTCATACAATACAGAGTCAATTCGCTACAATACAATACTTCCACTTTTATTTACACGAACGCCTTACAGTATCGTACTATAAATAAATTATAAAATTTTGTCAATGCAATAAATAAATATTGTTTTAACCATAAGACGGGCCTTGGCAAGAAGATAAATGCGCGAATTCGACGTGATTCCCTGAGAGATTTATAAGTTAAAAGATGCTGGCGTGTATGTAATGTGGTAGTTATTTTATCAGATGTTTAATTTATTTAAAAAAAACCAACCGCCTTAATAAAGCCTTCCTATAACGTACGAATTAGAGAGAGCAACGAATGTAAAAAATATATTACAATTTATTTATTTATTCTTTATTGCACAAACAAAGAAGTACAAATGGCGGACTTAATGCCTTAAGGCATTCTCTACCAGTCAACCATTGGGCGAGGCAGAAATATTCGTGGCGGCGTAAAAAGAACAACACAAGGATAGATAAACTTAAATATAAATATATGGATATTTTAAACAATAAACTTACATAAACACATAAACATAATAGTAATAAATCCATATAATATACTTGATCGATTTTAAGCAACGATATAATTAGATATAGTATTTTTTTCATTAATTTGAACTATCATTGTTTACCTGACGTTAGTTTGAAAACTCGCAATAATTAGTTTTGCGATTTGAAAGCGATCGAGGTATTCCAAATTTTGCTTATTAAAAGTTTCCATTTAATTCAAGTTTTCCGCACACAATCCTATACTTATTGTCTTCAATTCAACGCCCCTATTAGAACTACATAGATACGGTTTTAGCTTGTTCTGCCGTCATTAGTACGTGTGAGAAAAATGGCATGGATCTAAATCGCTCATTGTTTATGACTCAAAAGTAAAGTCAGTCGGTGTGAAATGACGCAAGCGCCGATTTTTGCACATTTTATGCGTCCAGACAAATTGCTAGACGTGTTAGCTGGAATTGCGATGGCCACATCACTGTCTTCAGTGAGATTTGGCGTCAGTATCCTAATTTAGAGAGGTGCTTGTGGCGCAGTGGCGGCAGCGCTTTGGTAGTGATACCAAAAGTTAAGCAACCCACGGCGCGGTCGTGATTGGATGGGTGACCATTCCGACCATTTAAGTGACGTCCATGACAAGCATCTCCGTGCTTCGGAAGGCACGTTAAGCAGTTGGTCCCGGCTAATATCTGTGGTATTAGTCGTTAAGCCTAGTCAGAGGCCCTAGGGCGGCTTGATAACTTCTGACAGTAAGGTTTGTCACTTGCCTTACATACACCCCTCCACCAATCCGCACTGAGCCCGCGTGGTGAAGTATGGCTCGTTCCTCCTCATAGTTGAGGTGAGGCCTTTTCCCAGCAGTGGGATCTAATAGGCTGACTTATATATCCTAATTTAGATAAAATTGGTGTCACCGCGAGTACCTATACCGTCCATAAAAACGTGATATCCCATACAGATTTTTTTAAATCAAAATACATATTTATTTGGGATTTATGTACACAAAGTGATAAAGACAATCCTATCGTACTTTACCCATACAGTTTAATACAGCAGTTTAATTACTATCGGTTCAGGCTTAGATACAGTTACTTTCGGATTCATTATAATGGTAGAGTTGGCTGCTTCTACTTACATCTTAGTTCTGTTTGGCAGCCATTAACTAGTTGAGGTAGAATATCTATACGCTACTTTATGATTATTTATATAAGATATTAATATTTTCTAAATGTATTTGTCTGATTAAATGTATCTTCTCTGTTTGATACTTATAGTTGACTGATTGAGATGGTTTATGTGTGCCGAAAGTATAAATAAATAAATAATTGTACTTTTGACTTTAAAAACATCAATGAATACATCCATCACTATTTTACCTCATTTTAAAAACACAAAGCGTCATTTTCAGAACAAATATAATTCATAATGGTGAATGTAAAGATGAACAGTGTAGCTATTGAGATATCCAGTTGAATGGGCGTGTGAATGAATGGGTTTTAGCTGAATAACATCGTTGATTATAATGAAAATGGCGAAAGGTTTAAATGAGATCTCACTGCAGAGATATGCATGTCTTTACTATTTTACAATCTTTTTATGACTACAAATATTTTATTTATTATACAGTACATATTAAGGTGGCCGGTGGTGCCTGGATGCGAGAAGCGGGGGACCGTGAAAGTTGGCGCAGTCTTGAGAGGCCTATGTCCAGCAGACGACTGCAATAGGCTGATATGATGATGATGACCTTTTAAAATGTATTATAAAATTGGCCGAAGTACACTGCATCTCCTGTTTAATCCCAAATTAAATCAAGAAAGAAAAAAACCAAGTGCGAGTCGGTCTCGCGCACGAAGGGTTCCGTACTATTATCTAGCAAACACCACACACTATTTTATAACAATTTAATTTTGTGTTTGTTTAATTTAGCTCCATATTAAGTAGGTTAGATTATACAGGCTAATAAAAAAAGTACGAGCCCTATTAAAAGGGATGGTTCATAAGCACCTTTAGAATATGGAAGAAATATCCATAATGATATTTTAAATCATAAAAAATTGATGTTTTCTGTGTAAACATTTTTTTCCTGTGTTCTAACTAAAGTCAATTCTGAATCATCCCCATTAGGTACTTTGGATCGTACTTTTTTCACACCGGTTTAATCTCTTAGGTTTGCGCACGTCCAGATTAGCTAATTCGGACTGGCGCAAGTAAACCTTCCGGGTTATGTAATCCAGACTCGTGTAAGTGGGCTTTCAACTCAGATAATAGGCCTTGAAAAAGTCCGGATTAGCTAATCCGGGGCAAGTGGGTCTTACATTAGTACGTAAGCTAACAAAAACGTGGGTGACAACAGCGAGGTTAAAGCTTTGCATCATTCACTTAAACTTGCAGAAAGAAAACAAACAAGTTTAATTTCTGAATGAGCCTAAAAGATGTATGGGCTCTAAATGCCCCATAAATAAAAGATAGCCTGCGAACTATTTCTTGATGACCACGGTTCAGTCATATCTTGCTTTTATGGTGGGAATGCCCGAATTGGGTAATCAAGGAACGTTTATGGGGTCATTCTGCTTTGGCCATATTATTGCACGGATATATGGGGCGTCGGTGGCGCAGTGGCTAGCGGGTTGCCTTTCATGCGAGAGGTAGATACCGGATCGATCCCACGTGCCGCCATGTACACATGACTTTTTTTTTCTTACATTAGTTGTTTCACTAACCGATGCTTTTACGGTGAGGGTAAACATCGTGAGGAAACCTGCACATTCAGGCGACTGAATGACGTGTAACCATGATCCAAAACTGGTTAGGTTCTCGCGTTAACAGGGTCACGAGGTCTGCCGATCTGCGATCTGCGATTACTTGATCTGCCATATCCTGGATCATGGTCAGCGGACCCTAGGGCCTCGCGTGTATAACCAGGATAACGGTAGGATGATGATGATGATAGTAGAATCTAAGGGGAACTTCCTTGCCAAGATGAGCCGAGCGGAGCGCAAGTGTTCCAACCTTTTCTGAAAGCGTTTCGTCGTATTATTGAACCCTCATAACTTGGGTTTGCATTATACCAAATAAACTATTCACAGGCCCCGTAGATTCCATTATCCCAAATTATTCTCTCTACAAGTATTCCGCAACAATACATCATTTTACAATCCAATCGTCAGAATGTGACGCCTTTACAACGACCTCTTGCTGGCCCATCCGGATGTCGACATCTTTACGCCAAATCCAAATGTCTTCCGAAGGAATATCGCAGCCTTAGTAATATGTTTTTTTTTCCTGTGCACCTTTGCCTACATTGTTTTCACACACACATATTACATATTTGTTAGGTATAATTGTTTGTTATATTTAAGCTACTATCACTTGTAACTTCTAGGATGCATCTTATTTGGTTACAATTTAGCCCTTAAGCCATTGTCAAGTAAACTGTGTAATCCTAATTGTAATTTGTTTTGCATCAAATAAAAATAAAGATGCTGGTATAGTGGCCTAGAATTATTAAACATATTGATATTTCTTAGGGTACTTCCTGAAGTCCTAGAATACTGTATGTTAGGCCAAGGCCGAGTCGGACTCGCGCACGAAGGCTTAGTAATAGGGTCCGGTTTTTACCCTTTAGGTACGGAACCCTAAAAACTAAAACTTGGAACTTTACTCTTCAAACGGAACGTAAGGAGTTATTGCGATTAATAAGTCTACTATAGACATCATATCCCGATAATTTTGTTTATCTGATTTTTGAAATTCAAATTCAAATGTTTTATTTCAAGCAACACAAGGCTCATAATAACAATTCAGACAAAGTAATATGAATAATGAATAATAAATTAACATAAAATAAAATGATAATAAATTAAATAAAATGCAATAAAAATAAAATCAAATGCATGTATATGCAATAGAACATGAATGATTAATTGGGTTAACGTAATAAGCGAGATCTAATTGCAATTAAACTTATTTGATGGATGACGCAACTTCCTAACTAATTCCTGCTTCAGGTATCTACTTGACTAGGTGGAGTGCTTGTATTAGGAATGCACAGCCCAACAAAATCCGCCAGCATACTTGCGTATTTTTTACCATTTATGGTATAATAAATAAATATTAATAATAATAATTTATATTTTTGTTTACAAAAACAGACCCCTTTTTAAGGGTTCTGTAGTCCACTAGGAACCTTATGGTTCGCCATGTCCGTTTTTATCCCGAAAAAAAACACAGTTCGCTTGTGTTCGCTTTATTTAAACATCTACACTACCTACAGCCCTTATAACGATAAGATCTGATCTCGTTTAGCTGTCGTAGGCGTCTAGAACTTTCTCGTCTCCAGGCTATCGATCTGGCGCGCGATTCTGCGTAGACCGGCAATAAAATTCAGGAAAGTCTGTGTTTTCTGTTACGCTGAATTTCCGCAGCTTTGCGGCGGTGCTAGGTTTTTTGGTGGAAATCGTATATGTAAAAAAAAATTAAGGTATATGTTTTTTAATTTTTTCTTGAAGTAAACACTAAATTAAGAAAGTGATTTGAGTATTTTTACCATTTATTCGGTATTCATATCAGCCTATTGCAGTCCACTGCTGGACATAGGCCTCTCCAAGACGGCGAAAAATTACATGGTCCTTCGCTTCTCGCATCCAGCCACCACCCGCCACCTTCCTCAGGTCATCGGTCCACCTAGCAGGGGGGCGCCCAACACTACGTTTCCCGTGATGTGGTCTCCATTCGAGAACCTTCCTACTCCAACGTCCGTCGGTTCTGCGACAGACATGACCAGTTTTATTCAGTAGTTATTTTTGTAATTAATTGTTGATTATCTAAACTTGTGACGTCATAAGCATGCCTTTGACGACTTTCTCCGATATTAACAGGATTGTCTTGGAAACTTTTTTCTCGATTGGAAACTCTCACACATGCAAATAGTAACGTCATATATCGGTATCCGGTGCGGTAAGGATAAATTATACTCCGTATTTTCGTAACTCTAAATAAATGGTTTTGAAATTAACATTGGTTTTTACGAAATTAAATCAAATTTCACTTACAAAAATTAATCGACTGTGTCATCCGGTGGGACTCGAACCCATGTCCCTTCGCTATCCGGGCGAGTGCTCTTACCAACTAAGCTTCGGAGGACGTTAGTCAGTCGACAAAAAAAGAAAAGTGCTTGCTACGCCAGTGAGCCGGCGTTCGATTTCATCAATACTTGGGGGGGTACCTTACCAATGGGTAAGATAAATATCTTACCAATGGGTAAGAGCACTTGCCCGGATATCGAAGGGACGTGGGTTCGAGTCCCACCGGATGACACAGTTGATTAATTTTTGTAAGTGAAATTTGATTTAATTTCGTAAAAACTTGCAAAATAATCGCTTAAGTTATAAAAATATAATTAACATTGGTTGTTTGTTAGTTTACATACCGAATTGCTATAAATATATTTTTTACGTCATAACCGGCTAAAAATTAAGCTAGACTGAAAACTATTTTAGTTTTCATGTAGTTTTGGGTCAATCTTGAAATTGGGCGTATTCGGTTGATTCCCCTGGCACTTTTTAAAACTTAAGATTTTAAATTATTACTAACAAAAGGCTAAATAACACATCATTGTAAACATATTTCACAAATAGGCATCACTGTCACATTTTTAGATATAAAGATATATGACTTTAAAATTTTGATGCCAGGGGAATCAATATAAGATGCCAGGGGAATCAAAATAGAACATGTTGTATAGAATAATCGTTTATTTTAATTCAATTTTAATCAAATATCTACATTATAAAACTCTTTCGATACTGAGTAACTGACTGACAGACAATGCACAGCCGAAACTACTGAACGCAAGAAGCTGAAATCTGACATTCATGTTACTTTTAAAGTGTAAGGAAGAACTAAGTGAGGATTTTTTTAAATTCAACCCCGAGAGGCCACGCGGACGAATTCGCTGGCGGCCGCTAGGATAATATACATAGTCAGGTCATAAGTTCTCTCAGACAATAAAAACTGTTGAATTTAGAATGCTGGCCACAAAAAAGTTTATCGAATTCGAATTTCGAATTTTTCATAAAAATTGAAATGAAAATTGAGATGAAAAAATTTTCACTGTGGAAGAGAGCTACATAAAACAAAATGAGTAGGTGTACGCACACAGCAGTGAAGAAGCGAGCGACCGTATTCCGCGTGTCCAATAAGGTCTTTTTTTTGTTTGATTGGGAGTCTCTTATTGGGGCTTAACTGAGGTACATTTTTGTGTGAAAGGCGTACGAATGCAGTTGTGTATCAAAATACAGCCCCCAAGAACCTTGTGGAACCTGTTTCTCATACCATGTTTAATAACAGGCACTGGGTATTCCAACAAGATTTTGCGCCAGCTCATAGAGCGAAAAGCACACAAGACTGGCTGGCGGCGCGTAAAATCGACTTCATCCGGCACGAAGACTGGCCCTCCTCCAGTCCAGATTTGAGTCCGTTAGATTACAAGATATGGCAACACTTGGAGGAAAAGGCCTGTTCAAAGCCTCATCCTGATTTGGAGTCACTCAAAGCATCCTTGATTAAGGCAGCCGCCGATATTGACATGAACCTCGTTCATGCTGCGATAGACGACAGGCCGCGCAGATTGAAAACCTGTATTTAAAATCGCGGGGGTCATTTTGAATAAACTTTATTACCATATGAATATATGTTTTATTAAGTTCATTTTGCTATATTAATGTTTACAGATTTTCGACCCATAATCATAATATGAAAGTATGATATTAAGGAAGCTTTGATTCCCCTGGCTTTTTACCAGGGGAATCAATGCCAGGGGAGTCAAGAAAAGTTAATCTTCTTTCGATTTTGTTTAAATTGATTGATTTTTGCCAATGATTATTTTAAAAAACAATTATTAGTCCTATATACCCTACTGTTAATCCTAGTAAGGAAATTCTTAATCATCAAAAATCATTTTTAAAAGTGGCCAGGGTAATCAATGACCTAGTGAAACAAAGCCAGGGGAATCAAATTCTTACCTTCGTAAATCCGGCTTGGAAACGTCAAAACGCGACCTCTCCTCGCGATGTTCAGAGCGCGACTAAAGCCACCTTGCCGATGTGCACGCCTTCGGCGTAGACATTTATAATAGCAAGGCAGGTGGCATTTAGTGACGCGCCAAGGGAATCAATTGTTGAGCTCGGACAAACACAAAGTATTTTTTCTTAAAAAACAGTGATTGGCACCGACTTTGTGTATTTAATAAATTATTAAACAACTCACCCTTTAACTCTTAAATTACAAAAAATCCTAAATTTATGACTATAGATAGGTAAATTTTTAATGGTTTGTTCAAAAAATGACTAAGGGACAGCCCAGGGGAATCAAATATCAAGGCTTCGAAGATTTTTTTCAGATGTTTTAAGCTAAAATAAACACTGTTTTTGTTGTGCCCCATTTAATTTAAATATTATAGTAACATAAAAAAAAATATCTTATATTAAATTTTAAACGTTATGGGTAGTTTTTGCCCCCGGACATTGCTTTTTTTGGCTTTCAAGATTGACTCTTTTATGCTCTGATATGTAAATTTATTTATTTATTTTCTATTATTGTTTTCAGGTATGTACGCGCTTCTTTGGTCTTCAACATATTTTGTTGTGAGTACAAATCCACTTTCAACTTTTTAGGTTTATAGACTTTGCTTGTGTAATACCACTGTATGAGTTACCTTTAATTAAAGTAAAGACAAGGAAACATAATAATTGAAAAAACCAAAACACCCGACTGCAAAACATATTGTATTTTTGAAATCGTCTTTTCACTGGCTTTCATTTGATACCCATATTGCTATGGTAGGGAAAAAATAAATACCCCCTCCCCTTTATTTCCATTTTCGGGCACCATTTTTTAAATCTATATAGCCTATTTCACTATCACAATTTTGACAAATTCAACGACACTTCATATGACAAAAACTATCAAGCCGTTTGGGCTGTAGGGCGTGCCAAACAGTTATACATACGTGCTCTCGAAAAACATAACCCTCCTTCCGCAGTCGGGTAAAAAAGGCTTTCATTTTAAACAAACCTAAACCAGAATATATATTTGCAAATGTTCACGTCACGGAGTTTTATACTTATTAATTATTTCACGTTCGTTAGAGACACGTGCCCTTTTTAATGTTCTTAAAATACACATGCCCCATTTCAATGAGATTATGACTTCTAGGTTTAGACTACGTACTCGTAATATAGCAACTGCCAGTATTAAAATTTAGAATCAGCCTAAAAATGAGAGTCCGTACTGTATTATAAAATGCAAACACGTCACGAGCCATTATTTATTCATGTCTCGATCCGTCAAACTCGTGGTTAAATCGAGTTATGCGAATGTATCGGCAAAAATGGAACAAAAACCTATATTGTGACGTCAATATATTCAGAATCTTAATTTGATTAGTTGATATAATGTGGTTTGTCTGAAATGAGAACTCAGAAATAAACATTTCAAATTACATGGAAATGGAGACTTCTTTCGTTTTTCTACAGAAAGCTATTCAGTTTCAGTCAGATTATTTTTATTGGGCAGACCTAAGTTGACTTAACATCTTAGTTAAACCGTAATTCTAACATTGAGGCGTGATTTTCGTATAGAGTTTGAGAAGGTTTTGAGGTTGTTAATAGTTAAAAGAATATCTAACATATTGCAAGTAAAAGAAGAATCACCTCTAAGCTTATTAAAACGTAATTGTTTGAAATTGAAATCGTAATCGCAATTGCTTTCAAATAGGCGGTAGCTGTTCCAAATCCTCTTTCATGAAAACTGTTAACACGTTCACATCAAACTGTAAGTAAATAAACATAAAAGAACTCTCAGTTAGCTGTCATGCCGTGCTGCCAGTCTGCCATGACTGCCATCGGCCTTGAACAGACGGTGGCAAGCTGCGGTCGGCACGCGCTTTCGTCACGCTCGCTCCTGTGAAAGAATGTCTGAATAACACGTTATCTAACTACCCCATAGAACTCAGTGTAGTGTAATAAGAGTAGGTAAGCCTATAAGTCTGTAAGCCCCAATTCTCTCTTTCACAGGATGAAAGAGCGAGATAGATGATGGATGGAAGATTGTCTTAGTAAGACTGTCTGAATATTGCGTATTCTAGTCAGTGCCTTAAACTTTTAATAACAATATTTGATTGCGGTATCGCGCGCCTGCACCCTGCAAATGTCGGATTTCCTATACAACTTCCATCCCTCTTTTCACCCCCTACAAAGGTAATTGTTGAGATACCATTCTATGTTCTTTCCCGGGAATCAAACTATCTGACTATCTAGATCGGTTTAAGTAGTTTATAAACGTGAAGAGGCAAAAAATAGACAGACGCACTTTCGATTTTTAGTTAGTGTAGATTTAGGTACATTTGGGTTATCAGTCCCGATAATTATCGTGTTTACAGTGACTCACCTTCATTGCAATTGAGGCATTATTCAGAAGTAAGTAGTAAACACATAAATTGATCAATCAAGCCGTAATCTGAATCGCTGCGCATATGGAAAGATTGTAACAAAGTGACATTTTATGCGATAATAAGCATTTAATAACAGTATTTTTCTCATCTCAAGAAAAATCTTCTTATATCTAGAACATAAGAAAGCATATTGGCTTATGCTGAGTGAGGTCCCCTTGATTTGGATATCACAGACACATGGGCACTGTCTGGCTAGCGTTCACGGTTACTGTTTTGTTTATGTTGTTTTTGATTTCGTTGTTTTTATTTTCCTTGCTGTCTTTGTAATTTTGTATCTTTTGTTGTTTTGTACTGTGTTTGTTTGTGATGTCCCTGTAGCGACATCTTACCACTGTCGCTAACACTAGCAAGCAACTTCAAGACGCGACGCCCTGACTCGGCACCTACAGGCTAGATGGCGCTAATAGCCCGCTCCATACAACACAAACCGCGATATGTAAGATTTAGCACGAGCTTGACTACATATAGCTAAACCAAGACGGTGACCATCGGACCTTGGTCCCCGACCATAACAACCGGTCGGTAGGAAGCGCCCCCCTTTGCCTTCCTAATCCAGTTGCGCCAAATCCCAATTAAATAAATGTTTCTTTCAATCTTTATTTTCTTTCTTTCTATTGACCTATAAACAGCTATATACATGTCTCTAATAAACAAATTTCACGTATTCTCGAGGTTGTTTCCCACTCCCGAACTAATAAAATAAAATAATTTTGTTTAAGTGACTTACTCATATCATTATCTAACATTCTCATTAAGTAATCACTCTTTCTGGATGTGGCCTTACCGTTATTTTTTATGTCAGAAAAACCTAGTAACAAATTTCCGCCCGACCCGGGAATTGAACCTGGGACCTCGTGGAAGTAACCAGCGTGTGCTGACCACTAGACCATCGAGACAGTCAAATTCACCCCATCATAACTGCATAAGGTGCCGCAGTGTTTTGTTTGACGTGCTGTTGTCCAAAACGCCAAATTTAATAAGTCTCTGTTTAATGTAATGTAACCACCCCTCCCGAAAAAGTCTGAATATAAATTAGCAATATTTGTAGGCCCCTACCTTTCCTTTCCCTCTATCGATCGAGCCTCCAACAGAGTACCTGGTATCCCCAGACAGGCCTGAGTCACCGTGTGACTCATGCTTGTAAAAACAACCAGAAGCATAGACCTACCACTCCCCTCTTTACCAATACAAGCTCAGGCGAACACCAGCGCGGTTATTGAAAGCGAGAGGTCAGCGTGAAGTGGTCCACTCGCACGCACGTCTCGCCGTGACCTTAACGTCGCAAACACTTAAAATTGCAGTGTGATTTAGACTTGATGACTTTTGTGTCAATTGAGATGTCTGTATGTATGTTACCGTAGTCGGTTTCGTCTGAATAATGCAAGTGTTAAAATAATTTGCTTAATTTATATTACGGGATAGCTTTTCTGGACGGGGCTAGCTTTAATCAGAGTAGTTATCTTATATTTATTCTAATAAGGGTCTAGTTCACCAACACATGTTAAAATTTTTAAACAGCCGTTATAATGTTATTTGTATATAAATTGAGCTCAATCCCAATGCGCCCTGTCCAAGATTAAATTTAGGTTCAGTCTCTCTCTGTCACTATCAAACAAATGAAAAGAGACTACAATAATTTAGAAACGTCAAATTAAGTGATGCTATTTCTAACGTATTTGTACAAGATTTTGCGTATTTTCGTCTAACTTTAGTCGTCATCGAATTACATCCCTCCTAAATTGTCTATGGGTTCTCTAGTTTCCTTAGCAACGTCTCTTTTCGTTTGCTTGGCAGAGAAAGAGAGAGACTGAACCTAAATTAAATCTTAGACAGGGCGCATTGCAATTGAGCCCAATGGGCTCAACTGACATCTCAAATGAGAAATAAACAGTCAACTTACGTTTACTGGTGAACTCGGGTCTTACAGTGGTATAAGCTTGTTTCTTACGTTTACGCGAATTGTTAAACACATTAAAACACAATTTTACGGATATTAAATGGTATATTTCTGTGTAATTAACTATATATACAACTTATTAATAAAAATTAAGATAATTTCTTAATACAACACGAAAACAAAAATTATAAAAAGGGTCCTTGTGGTAAGGTTCCTAGGATGCTGGCAGCATTACCGCGCTGGATAGCGATGCTTATACGCTGAGCAAGGTAGCTGCCAGCTCTTAGGTCACCACTGATGTCAACTAGCCTCTTGGAAATCTCTTTGAAAAAAGAGATAGCGTTGGGACCCCACGAACCCAGTGTTTCGACTCCAAACGGTACAAAGTGGTACCGGGAGTCGATCTGCCTGTACTTGTTCTTTTTAAAGTTTTCGGCACCCCTCGCAGCCAAACCAGCATCACGGCTTGTCCCGGGCAGATGAGAGGCTGCAAGTGTGTCGACACAGGTAGCGTCCCACACAAGAGCCCGATCCATCCGCCAAGGAACAAGTGACATTTTACGGATTACTTCGCGATTTATTTACATTTTATTTGAAACCTGACGTTTCGAATTGAAATTAGAAAACATCCAAATTTCAATAGAGAAGATGGTTAGAAAGTTCCACCGGTATGGGATCCTATTCTAGCAAAAACCAAAATAACACCTCGCAGTGCAAGATCTCAAGACACGGTTAGCTCTTTTTGCGTAAATAGGAACGTAAATTAATATTAATAAGTGCCGGTAGTAATAATTTTTCAAAACTTTGTAATTGACACATAATGCGTTAGTCTCCCTGTGACCACGAACGCTGTAAAGTGTTCGAAACGTCAGGTTTTAAATAAAATGTAAATAAATCGCGAAGTTATCCGTAAAATTGTGTTTTTTATGGTATACGCTTTCTGTAGAGTCGTACACAAATAGTATTTTTAAAAGTTTTGTTTTTTTAACCAAAATATGAAATCATGTATGTCTATTATTTTCATTTCATAAGTAACGCGAAATACAAAGGCTATCCTTGAGAAAAACGACGACGGAAAATAATTGGATTTTTTTTACTTATTAATTCAACGTAGATGAAGTGAAAATAACACGATTTATTTACTTGTTGTACAAATAAGTCAGCCTATTAGATCCCACTGCTGGGAAAAGGCCTCACCTCAACTATGAGGAGGAACGAGCCATACTTCACCACGCGGGCTCAGTGCGGATTGGTGGAGGGGTGTATGTAAGGCAAGTGACAAACCTTATTGTCAGAAGTTATCAAGCCGCCCTAGGGCCTCTTACTAGGCTTAACGACTAATACCACAGATATTAGCCGGGACCAACTGCTTAACGTACCTTCCCAAGCACGGAGATGCTTGTCATGGATGTCACTTACATAGTCGGAATGGTCACCCATCCAATCACGACCGCGCCGTGGGTTGCTTAACTTTTGGTATCACTACCAAAGCGCTGCCGCCACTGCGCCACAAGCACCTCCTTGTTGTACAAAGCTACTCTTAATAAGACAAGCTACATTGGTTCATACAAATAATAACGCTAGTAAAAAAAGTATAGTAAAGTTAGCCTATATAGATAAAGGCCTGACTTCAACTATGAGGAGGTACGAGTCAAACACCACGCGGGCTTAGTGCGGATTGATGGACAACCTTACTGTCTTATGTTATCAAGCCGCCCTAGGGCCTCTGACTAGGCTTAACGACTAATATCAACCAATATCAACTCAACTCTGAAGCACGGAGATGCTTGTCATGGTCGTCACTTAAATGGCAGGAATGGTCACCCATCCAATCAACCAACGACAGCGCCGTGGGTTGCTTAACTTTGGTATCACTAACCAAAGCTCTGCCGCCACTGCGCCACAAGTACCCCATACTAGAAAAATGACATTAGAAAATAAGGAATCAAATTTGGCGGGGTTTGAGTCACCGGAGACAGTATTTTCGTAAAATCTAGTCAAAATAATCACTGTATCGGCAAACATCAGTCTGATGTCATTTATTTTGCTGAAAACGTTTGGTTTATTTTAATAAGCCACATAAATCATAGCGGTTCCGATTTTTCAATTGCATACGTTCAAGGCTGTGCGATAAAATGTTGGCCTAGAAATGCGATAAAGGTGCAGCCTCACTGCCAGCATATAAGACAATGTTTAATTGATGTGTTTTATTTTAAACCAAGCTATGTGTGCACAATGCACATAGTTTTAGTATGAAAACCTACTGAGGTTTATGGGTTTTATATCAGTTTAGGTTTTTTTTTGTAGGGTGTCGTGTCGTACCAGGAAGTCAAGGAAATGACACTGAATAGAGAGGAATGGAGAAGACTCCACCGACAAGAGCGTAGCTCTTTATTATAGATAGATAGATGGGTTTTATATTAGCTTCTTGAGGCTTTGTTTTATTTTTGTTTTAGGGTTTGGCTTCGAAGTACCCTTTATTATTTTTTTGGCTGTCTTTTTGCCTAATAAATTGTGATTCGCTTAAAATCCCGTGGTTCTAGCATTAATACTATGATTATTATTTTTTACATTACCTTTCCTTAAGCTTAGCTATGTACCTACTATTTCCTTTTATTAATAATTTCTTAAACTTTGAACTTAAGTAGCTAAGTACTCTCTTTTTATTTGAACTAAAATGCAATTAAATCAAGGAGACGTGATACTACAATAAAATTTAATCCAATAAATGGTTTAAAAAAACATGCATTAAATATAGAGAAAAAAAAATGTCTCCAAAAGCAATCTCTACACGCTACACTGACATGCACTGGCCAATTTATTTTGCTTTTTTTACTTTTTATTCCCGCTTGCCCTGCGCCCATACCACACCTCCTGTTTGGGACAAACAAGTGACGAATCATAGCGCGCATTATCACTTTGACCTGTCGTTACTGGCTTGACGCTTGCCAATCAGTATGCCGGTCGAGTGTAAGTCTACTGACTTGAAATACTGATGAGATCGAAGGACGAACGAAATTGTGTGCTGCCAGGCCTGTGTATCTCCCCGCGGAGGTAGCAAAAACGTACCTACGCGCGGCGCACCTACGTAGGTGCTAAAACAAGTTGCGTGTCGCTACCGGCCAGAGCCACGCTCGCGCGTTTTATCCATCGGCGGCCGCGCGCGGCGTTGCTGGCTGGACGAGAATGAATAAAGTACTAGAAAGAGGCGCTAGATGGCGTTAGAAGCTTCTCGTAGCAGTCAACCCTATCGCGTCGCGTGATATTACGTCACTGAATAGGTTTAGTGTATTATGAATCATATTCCAGAGCAATAAGTATGAAATTATCTTGCAATGGATTTCTGTAGGTGTCTACACGAAAATGTGCTTGACTCTGAGGCGAACTAAATTACGCCATATTGTTGACGTCATTGAGTAGACATTTCTTTGAATACAATTGCTAAGTCATACTTCTGTACGAAGTATTAGTATTCTGTGGTGCTGCTTACATAATAATAAAATTGGGATTTCATATAATATTTTGACAGCATTCGTGATAGTCACTTTTTACCGTGTTTGCAAAGTTGCACTGAGAAAGATTTTGAAAAATGTTCTAAAGAAAACATTACTTAGTGATTTTTCTAAATCTTTAAGTATGCTCCTTGGTCGATTATTCAAGCCACAATCATAATAAAATAACTGCAAATTAACCTTTTTAAATGTTGAAGTAAACACTATTTTTTGTAATTATTAATTTTAACCCTTGCGTGCTTTCTACCCCAAGTTAAATACCGGATGGTCGTTTGGTGTGGTGACACATCGTTGTGTTGGGGTTGGATTTCATTTAAATACATAGATCTAAATGATATATTTTAATTTGATGTAATGATATGGATAATATGGATGAAGAAAGCTATGGATTTATGTATGTCACAGTCGATTAATTTTTGTGAGCGAAATTCATTTTGATTTCGTAAAAACTTGCAAAATAATTGCTTAAGTTATAAAAATAATTATAGTTTCCTATTACTTTTTTTCGAAATGTGGCACTGCACAAGCAGTGGCTTTGACTTTATTTTTCACTGGGCCTAGAGGTTAGAGATCTAACGTAGACTTAATCTACCGCCAGGATCACTTAAGTATTTGTTATGGTTTTGTTGTTTGTACCTGGAAACACGGTCTAACATTATCAAATGACAAATATGTCCAAATCGATATTTCTTTCTCAGTCTCGCTTTAGCAAATTCGACAGGGTCAGAACGTCAACGAACTGCATTGAGTCATATAATAATACCCTCAAATAAAAACCAAAATATCATGAACGTAACACCATCACCAACAGCATCAGAAAGCGAATCTAATAACGTCACGTTATAAGCAGAAGAGCACACAGTCGCAGCCTAGTTCTAACGAGCAACCAGCATGCAACCGTGGAGCAACAGCAACCGGCAACCAATCGCAACTGCGACACGAGCGACAAATTGTCGGTGATCTAATTTCGACGCGGACGCGGCAGCAGAATTGCCCCAGTTTGTATTGTCACCACGATTTGTGTACGAGCCAGGAATCCAGGATTATGGAATGAAAACAAGTGATTGAAAAAATCAGAACTTTGTAAATGCGTTAAGGAACAAAATCACATCTAGTTCTTTGGAAATTTTTTAGCTTTATTCATGACGTTAGGACTTACGCCATCAACAAAATGATTAAGATTTTTGTATCTTCATTAAATAAACAAAAAAAAGCGTCAGTTTTCTATAATTTTACTGTTTCGTATGACAGATCCTCAATTAACTTCACCAAATCTCTATTAATAAAAGGGGACGGGTACACGTACGTATAGTTTAAGGTATGTACTTACTATAATAAATAGTAGCTTATGACTTTCAATTTTTATAGAAGCTTCTCAAAGACTTTGCGAGTCATTTCACACAATTCTAGTGTACTAAAACCCTCGTTAGATTCCAACGACAAATTGAATCGTGTTTAAGACCCTAATATGTTAGTCATCGTCCGTATTTAGTCTTTAGTATTTAGGCTTTAGTCGTCGCGTTCGCTCGCAATGGACTCGATTTCGATGTGTCCTGTCTAAGATTAGATTCAAGTTCAGTCTCTCTTTTTCTGTGCTAAACAAACGAAAAAAAACAGACTACAACAGTAAAAAAATCTCATATTAACTTCGTCTTACGTATTTCTACAAGTTTTTGCTTATTTTCGTCTATAGAATCTCCAATTTCCTTAGCAACTGACAACTGTTTAGCCTGACGTTTATAAATTAATATAGTCTGTCTCTTTTCGTTTGTTTGAAGAAAGAGAGAGACTGATGTAAATTTTATCTGAGTCAGGGCACATTGGAATTGAGTCCAATGTAATGCTGGTATGAGGGACAAGGACGGCTATTGTCGAGAAAAATAACACTGTCTTACAAAGTAGGGACTCTGACCAGTCTAATTGATTGATACGGCAATTCAATTTCGCCAGGCGTGAGTAACGATGGATCTTCACGAACATATTAAATCCAGGCTGAAATCTAGGTCGTCTGGGAAAAATCAAATCGGTTACAAAAATTGGAAGTCGACTGAAATGTATTTTATGGGCTGTTTCTTGAAATTCGCGATGTATTTGAAGTGGTGGTTTTTAAGTACAAGAATATACAATTACATTTTTTTAAATTAATATCTTTAGAATGGTGAATATGTATTAAAGACGGATAAATCTTGTACGATAGAAATCACTTTCATGGTTTATAAGCTGAAAAACGATCTCTTCGAATAGTCAAATCCAAAAATAACAGTTCTCGGATTATTATTTATTTTTATTTAATAGGCAGACATTTGACCGCAATCTCACCTGATGGTAAGTTGTGATGATGCGACGGACTTTTCTTGAAAGTATCCAGATCATAGTGTTTATACTTTAGAGTCGCGCGTAACCCGACAGCCGGCAACGAGATCCGCTCTCTAGCCATACGAAGAGGAACGTAGATTTAATATGTTTTTTTTTTTAAATAATTAATAAGGTCATGTCTCAGGTCATATCTGAGGCTCTATTCTGGTTGACGATGTACATATTTTTGAGTCTAGCCATTACGCTCGTTCGCGTTGAAATTCTAGTGGGAACGACAGAGACGGCTACGTTCTAAAATACGGCCATCGTCAAACTGAGTAAGGCCTCTGATTAGTAACAGTTTATTCATTTTTAGTTTTGTGCGAATTGACGGTATATCAATGAACATAACGGTGGAAATGTACAATTACTAAATGATGCAAATAAATAGATTACAGCAGCTTAGTTTATTTAGAATCGAGTGTAATTTAGTGGAAGTCCTTGGAGTCCCAAAATATTCAAAACTAGTGGTGTCCCTAATCGCTAATAAAACGTGTGCTGCAGGTCACTAACCACATTAGGCGTTGTTTCGTGCACGCGGGGACCTGCAAACTATAGTGTTGCACCACCACCAAATGCCGGACTATCGATAAGTTCGATAACGGACGAATTACGTTTCTAGGTAGCTCTGGCTATCATCAAATCAAATACGACAAATCAAATACAGACTCTTGCACTTTTTTAAATATACAAAATGAGTCATTATCATCATCCTAGCGTTATCCCGGTTGTGCACTCGCATGCGAGGGCCCAGAGTCCGCTTTAGGCCATGATCCAGGATATGGCAGATCAGATAATTACAGTAGAGCGACTGCCATTTTACCTCCGTGACCCTGTTAACAGGGGAACCTGAACGGTTTGGATCATGGTTACACATTCAGTCGCCTGAATGTGCAGGTTTCCTTAAGATGTTTTCCCTCACCGTATGAGCATCGGTTAGTAAGACAACTAATGTACATAACTCAGAAAAAGACAGTGGTATATGGTACCACGCGAGATCGAATCGGTACCTCCCGCATGAGAGACAACACACTAGCCACTGCGCCACCGACGCTATACATATTGACAAAATGGGTGAAGAATTAAAAATAATATAATAACACTTTAATTTTTAAAATACTGTCTTGGATTAAAAGAAAGCCTACAGATGATTCGTATCGACAAAAATAACTGTTTTGGTGCATCACTACCACAATTTGCAATTTATGCCCAAGCAATCGGCTAACTCCGTGTCTCCGCCAACTATGATTTGTACGCCTTTTTATGACCTCCTAAATAGGTTAATGTTTTCATGTAAGTTTATAAGATGTAACTTGGATGGTCTGCACGGTAGCTCAGTTGGTTAGAGCGTTAGCCCGGTTAGCCAAAGGTCGTAGGTTCAAATCCTAGCTGTGTGCGAATTGGGTTGGAATGGGTACCAATTTAACCCGTGTATGACCACTTTCTTGTTTTAGGGTACAATCAGAAACATATCAGATTCATGTCAATATTAAAGTTCACTCTTTATATCTACAATCTTTTTTATTTCTTGAATTAATATTGTTAGCAATACTAAGATCGAAAACTGCGTGAAATGAAACAGATGTGCATCGGTGGCACCTCAGCCCGCCCTTTCGGGAAATATAGACAAACTAGCAGTTCCCCGCGACTTCGCCCGCGCCAAAAGTTGGATTTTCCATACAAATTTTCATCCCCCATTTCACCCCCCTTATGATTTTATATCGCGACAAAAAGTCCTTTCCAGTGTCTCAAACTATGTCTGTGCATTTTTCATTTGATTCGGTCCAGTAGTTTCGGAGACTATTCGATGCAAATAAACGAACAAACAAACAAATCTTTCCTCTTTATAATATTATATAGTATAGATGTTTGACAGCAGTAAGTATTTGACAGTTCTTTTTAGAGTCTTTCTTTATGTGAACGTATTGATTTGAGAAATAAAATTAAAATTTACCAACAATGAGTTTTCATCAATACTGTACAAAAGCAGTTGGTAGAACGTAGCGTTTAAATTTACATCAGCAGTACGATTAGCGATTCAACCGAGCAGAAATTTTAATAACAAACTGTCTTATCACTGATTCACTGTAGACTTTCATGCGCTCGGTTCAGAATCATACCCTTTGAGACTCAACGGAGAGTTAATAATAGTTCTAATTGGAAACTTACGGGCTATTTTAAAGTTGTAGGAGTTCATTCTGTGAGTTTGCGAACTAAAGATTGATTCAAGGTGCGCCTGTGGGCGGCGTTAACAACTTGAAATATAATTAATTTCTGATCTGTAAGGTTTTTGAAGCGTTTTTAGCGTTAATAACTGCAATCCAGTCATCAAACAATGACGGTTATTTTCGTACACATTATACAATGTGCGAGTGTTTATAGTTACCAAAAAAAAACACTAGTAAAATATTTTAAAAAAATAGACAGAAAAAAAACCACTTCAGTTATCAATTATCAACTAACTCTTGAAGAGAAGTTTCTTATTTCGAGTTTGTATTTTTTTTTGCAAAGAGTACAGTATAAATTAAAAAAAACTTTAGACTTTTTAAATAGTGATATTACGGCATGTTTTTTTCGATGGAAATTTTCTTACTAGGATGCATCTTTAATGGTCTTAAGTTATTTTTAACTTCTTTATTGCACCTTGTGTTTTGAGGCACAAACTATATAATCTGTGGTATGGGTACGTTATAGATAAATTATCGAAAACCGGGGAACTAAGAAAGAATTAGCACACTTGGCTTGTTGTAACTGCGATTATGATTCATCCAAGTTTTTGTAACAAATATATTATGTTCAAAGTTGTAAATAATAATCTTGATGGATATTAAGTACCCCTTCCTCAAAACTGGCCCATTAAATGCAAAAAAAGTAATTAAATAAATGGCTTTTCTTATAATACATATTGCATTTTGTACGACTTCAGTACTCCTTTGAGAAACTGTCTACAGTTCAGTGCAAGTGTAGGACAATGAATTCAATGAATCCGCATATTCTCGAGCTCAAAGGTGCTTTGTGCTCCTTTATCATAATTTTACACTGGCTTGCTTTTGCGAGGCGACCTCATTTTCTGCGAAATGTGTATGGAAATCGATTTGCTGATAGAACCTCGTTATGACTTTTCTTTAGTCCGTTATTTATGGTAATGAGGTTTTATTTTTAGTTTTTGTAACAAATATATTATGTTCAAAGTTGTAAATAATAATCTTGATGGATATTAAGTACCCCTTCCTCAAAACTGGCCCATTAAATGCAAAAAAAGTAATTAAATAAATGGCTTTTCTTATAATACATATTGCATTTTGTACGACTTCAGTACTCCTTTGAGAAACTGTCTACAGTTCAGTGCAAGTGTAGGACAATGAATTCAATGAATCCGCATATTCTCGAGCTCAAAGGTGCTTTGTGCTCCTTTATCATAATTTTACACTGGCTTGCTTTTGCGAGGCGACCTCATTTTCTGCGAAATGTGTATGGAAATCGATTTGCTGATAGAACCTCGTTATGACTTTTCTTTAGTCCGTTATTTATGGTAATGAGGTTTTATTTTTAGTAGTGTTTAGATGCTTGATTCTAAATAAATATTTATTGTAACAGAAGGTGTGTCAGGGAGGCCAAATCAGAATACGTAGAACTTGATAAGTATTTATTCGGGCAGAGCTTTGCCATACACAACTCTTAACGTGAAAACAACAGAAGGAATCAACGGACATCTTCTTCTTCTTCTTCTTCTTAAGGTGCCATCTTCTGTCGAAGTTCGGCGACCATCATAGCAACTTGCACCCTTGATACCGCCGCTCTAAACAATGATCGGGTACTCCTTCCAAACCATTGTCGTAGGTTCTTCAGCCAGGATACCTTCCTACGTCCGACACTTCTCTTGCCTTGAATCTTTCCCTGTATGATTAATTGCAAAAAATCATATTTGGGGTTGCGCAATGTGTCCAAGATATTCCAGTTTTCTCTTCTTGACGGTGTAAAAAACCTCTGTGTCCTTCTTGATGCGGTCTAAAACTGTTATGTTTTTGATTTTGTCTCTCCAGGATATCCTTAACATTCTTCTGTACACCCAAATCTCAAAAGCCTTAACCCTTTTGCACATCGTTTCAGTGAGTGTCCATGCTTCGACGCCGTGCAGGAGAATGGAGGAAACATAACAGCGGGCAAGTCGCGATCGTAGCTTGATGTTCAGCTTTTTATAAAATCGGACATCTTTCTTTTATATAAAATTCTACGAACAACTAAGACATTCAAAATAGTAACTTCTAAGCATTACAATTTAAAATAAATTAAATAAGGTGGCGCTAGTGTCGAGCGGAGTTTCCGGTAGCGTTGTTAATAAATAAAATATATTCCCCAGTTGTGATGTAACGGTGCCTGAAGCGGATGTAATATTATTGTTCTGCTTTAAACTATTTGCAGAACAACGTGCCGTGGGAACAATTTTTTTTAAGGACAGCCAACAAAGCATACACCAAACATATTTAAAAGTAATGTTAGCCTATATAGGTAGATCCTACTGCCTTTGCCCAGGCAAAAGTCTCACCTCAAAAATGAGGAGGTACGAGCCATACTCCATCACGCGGGCTCATTGCGGATTTATGGAGGGGTGTCTGTGAGACAAGTGACCAACCTTACGGCCAGATGATAACATCTGGCACGCCGCCCTAGGACCTCTGACTACGTGTAGGCTTAACACCACACATTAGTACACAATTTTAAATTAAACACATTTTACAGCGTTGCCTTACCTATAGTTAAGTCAGCCTATTAGATCCCACTGCTGGGAAAAGGCCTCACCTCAACTATGAGGAGGAACGAGCCATACTCCACCACGCGGGCTCAGTGCGGATTGGTGGAGGGGTGTCTGTAAGGCAAGTGACAAACCTTACTGTCAGATGTTATCAAGCCGCCCTAGGGGTCTCTGACTAGGCTTAACGACTAATACCAAGAGATATTAGCCGGGACCAACTGCTTAACGTGCCTTCCGAAGCACGGAGATGCTTGTCATGGTCGTCACTTTAATGGTCGGAATGGTCACCCATCCAATCACGACCGCGCCGTGGTTGCTTAACTTTTGGTATCACTACCAAAGCGCTGCCGCCACTGCGCCACAAGCACCTCTATAGGCTGTGTCGATATGTACCAAAATACTGATGAAAACAGACATACATATTTTAGCAGTATTTTTGTTTAATTAATGATAGTAGATTAAACCAATGACAGTAAACAAAAATACTTAAATACGTATAGGTCTTAAAGTTTTATTTCGAGAATAGTGGACTTTTTACGTAGCTAGATGTTCAATAGTTTATATATTCTTTGTTTAAAGTGACGTGGAACAGTTTGGAAATAACATGGCATTAATTTTATCAAGCTTTCAAGTTACCTATGTTTTTAACTTCTGAATAGCATTAAAAAAAAAAAAAAAAAAAACTGCAAGCGCTCAGTTGAAAGCAATTCAACTTTAAATTCAGCAGAAAAAATGCGTTTAACAAACTACGAGGAGGCAACACGGCAACTTTGACAGCTCACAGAAAGCGCGAAGTGTGAACTTGAGTGCAAATAATGGCTTCCGCTATTTGTTTTACGAACTTACGCCCAAGTTCACCAACTTTTAAACAGCTGGTAAACATAGATTGACAGTTATTTTGTACAGAATTTCCATGCAAAATATGTTAAATATTGTTATATATATATTAAAAAGAGTGATTTACATAATTTCAAGAAATAAAAAAGCTTGCCATTCCAAACTTTAGGCTTAAAAAGATTGGTCATTCATTTATAGGAAGATGTTTATTTTTTTTTAATAAATTACCTGAAAATATTGTTGAATTACCTATACATAAATTTAAATCAGTTGTTAAAAATACTTTAATGTCGAAATGATATTAAAAATAGATGACTATATAAAAGATGAAAATGGAATGACTTGTATGAACGAAACAATTGTAAAACTTTGAAAAGAGGCTATGAAAACAGTGACTGAGTTTCTTGTTGCTTCTTTTCAGTACTAGCCCACAATTGTCCCGAAGCAGTGGTAGAGTTAAGATTAAGACGTGTATAAGTGCCCCTAGTTGGGTCTATATGCAGAAATAAATGAATTTTATTGAATTTATTTTATTTTATCGGTTGAATAAAAATTAAACATGTGTTGGTGAAATCCAGGTTTAACTACATTATGAACAAAGTCCCTCGCCGTATCTGTCAGTATGTATGTTGCGAAGAATTCAAAAATAAATGAACAGATTTCATGTGTCGTCAACCAATTGATTCCCAACATCCGAAGAAAGGTTTATTAGAAATGTCGGAAGAAAACTTTTCTAATTAAAATCGTTTCAGCAGCTTAACTGTGATTAAAAACACACATACATAACCTTTTTTCAGATTTGTAATATCCTATAACATATAATAAAATGTATGATTGCTTGATTGATATTTTAAACCTTCACGTATCATATTTTCAGACACAATAGAAAAAAAATTACTAAGTATCAACCCGCCCGCGGGTCTTCTAAAGGTGGACAGGTTTTTAATTTATTTATTTCTTCTTTTCTGCACAAATTAAAAACAATGTACAAATGGCAGACTTAATGCCAAAAACATTCTCTACCAGTCAACCATAGGTCAAACACAGAGAAGATACAGGCGGTGCAAAAGAAGAACGCGAGAAATTATTAACGAAAGTAGTGAGAGCATCCAGAACGTATAGACAAAATAATGAATAAAAATACGTTCTACTTACTTAAATAATATTAACATAATACATACTTCCATATTCATACGCACATAAACATACATAATAATAATCGTACAAATCACATGTCAATGAGCAGGTTATATATTTTCTAGGTAGAAATGATGAGTATTAAGGGCCATATTACATCGCGACTCTGATTTTTGTGTGATAAGCCAAATTTGGCGTTTTTGATCTCAGAAACAAAAACACATTTATAATTTTGACTCATTGAATACTGCAGAATAACTATTGCCACAGGTTATAGCAATCTCACATTTTGTAAATTTTACTTAACTTATAGTATTACTAGTTGTTCCCCGCGACTTCGCCCGCAAGAGTTTAGATTTTCCATATCAACTTTCATCCCCCATTTCACCCTCTTGATTTTTTATATCGCGACAAAATGTAGCCTATGTCTTTTCCAGGGTCTCGAACTGTCACCATACCAAATTTGATCTCAATCGGTTTAGTGGTTTAAGCGTCAAGAGGTAACAAACAGACAGATACACTTACGCATTTATAATAGATATTTATATATGTAACTCTTTATTGCACACCATAAAAGTAACAACAATACAATTTACAAAGAAAGATGTATAAATTAGGCGGTCTTATCGCTAGGAGCGATCTTTAATATTAGTATGGATATGGATTTCAAAAATAACGATGTTCTAAAATATTCTTTCACCTTTTGACTTTTGAAGCAACAGTGCTACTTTAAAGGTCAAGTTGAGCATTACTTAAGTTCTGTTATTAAAAGCCTCCAATTAGCCGTCTGCTGTCTGAAATTGAGACAATTACTAGAACCTGGTAATTCTAGCTTATTTACATAATAATAGGGATTTGCTTGCGCTGTCTGTGTCTCTGTGTTTATTAGGCACCTGTTTTCAGTTTGTAGACGGTTATTTTCAGAATAAAATCTGAATGCATTAGACGTAAAATCAAATTGAATTCCGCTCACAAAAATTAATCGACTGTGTCATCCGATGGGACACACACACACAGTCGATTAGTTTTTGTGAGTGATATTCAATTTGATTTCGTAGAAACTTGCAAAATAATTGCTTATGTTATAAAAATAATTATTAATTAGACATTACGGCCACGTATAATAAAGTCCGATTTTTTTCTTGGCAACATTGTAAGCAATATTTTTATGACTATTTAAAATAATACTAGTGAAAAAAATACTTGCTATTTTATATAAATAGTTTTATTAAATAAATATTTTCTAGTACTTATAATGATAAATTAATAAATTGTTTCAACAAAAACACCAATTACCTAGCCCCAAACTAAGCGTGAGCTTGTGCTATGGTGACTAGGATAACGGATAGACATACTTATATATATTTATAAACATCCATGACTTAAGTACAAATGCTCGTGCTCATTACACAAACATTTGCCTCTTGCGGGATTCGAACCCGCAACCGCCTGGTTTAGGAGTCCGGGGCGCGCACTAGTACACCTAGACGGTCGTCTATGATGGTCGTTGTTATGCTGTTAACTAGGTGCTGTAAATAACTTATTGTATTCCACACCACTCGCAGAAGATATTTACGAAATTATCATAGAGCGTTGCACAATTTTGGTGTACTGCATAAAATAAAAAGGGCTCGTGATCTCACAGTGCGAAGTCTAATTTTAAAAGGGTCAACAACTTAACGTGACTTGAATCCTTCGTGTTAACCCCTCACACGTTTCATGCGTAAAACATCTTTGTAACTTCTCAAAGGCAGCTAGGATATACGGCTATAGCATCCAGGTCACCGAACGTGTAGCAATACTGATATTTTTATAGCATACTCTAGTCCTGTTAGATAAAAAAAAAACTTGTTGCTTTCTATCTTTGACCCATAGGTAATACCCATTGTTCACGTGCCACGGATGTGATTTTGCCGCTGAGTGATTTCCTGGTCTATAATAAAAAACATTTCAGCGCAGGTATTTTTCAATTTCCAGACTCAGCTGGGTTAAAAGGTTTTAGAGTGGAGACTACGCACGGTAAAACAAGTAAAAGGTGTTTACCACGTGCCTACTTATGTGTAGGTAGAATTGTATACGATAACGGAAGTCTTGCTAGAGAGAAGAAGAGAATCATAATCGAAGAGAGCTATGCTTCGAAATTCAACTAAAACAAACAAGAAACATTATTTAACATCAGTAAGCTTGTATTTAAGCTAATCATAATATATCATGTATAAAGTAGGTAGCGACTTGCACCGGCTTCGCATAGGCAAAGCTTAAATGCATTTTTTTTAAAAAGGTACAATATCACTCAAGAATAATATACCTAGCTTTCTTATGATGAAAGTTTTTTTTAAATCGGTCCGGTAGCTTTTTAATTTTTAGTTATAAACACAAATATGACCACTTTAAAATAGCTAACCAAGTCAGTCCGTCAGTCGCAGGGCATGCTGATGTGGTGCTGCCATGTACCAATGACTTTTTATGTTTGAATTATGTTCATTAGTTATTTCACTTACCGATGCTCGAGCGGTGAGGGAAAACATCGTGAGGAAACCTGCACATCCAGGCGACTGAATGTGTAACCATGATCCAAACTGGTCAGGTTCCCCTACTAACAGGTCTGATAGCAGTCGCTCCACTGTAAGTACCTGATCTGTCGTATCCTGGATCATGGTCCAAAGTGGCCTAAGCCCTCGCAAGAGAGTGCACAACCAAGATAACGCTAAGATGATGATGACCAAAACAGTAGTCCTTGCATTCGTTTTCCATTGACAGCACAACAAGGTAAGCAATGTGGCATCTTATGCAGCTGTAATAGGGTTGATATACTACAAAAATCGCACAGCCCATATACCTAGTACTACATAACACTGACCATTTATTCCCTTTTCCACTGTGCGCGAACACACGGGCGCTATTCCAGCGCTATTGTCTTCTGTTTTTGTCCGCGACGGAAATATACGTCGACGATGCTATCGACGGCGGACAATATGAATGGGCGCTGGTGCAAGACAGGAGAAAAGGGCGACAAGTTCACTAGTGTGTCACGGCAAAGTGTGGTACAGTGGTTAATAGTCCAGTGTTAGCAATTTTTTTTCATATGAGCAGGATTGGAAAATACAGTTGTATCGTTCGTGTATTGTAATTAGTTTATCAGCAGGATCGCTTGTTTAATTGTACTTATATTATAAAAAACTCATATTTTTAACGAACACTGTTTAAAACAATTTTTTATATACTATTTCTTTTTGTTTGTGTTTAAATAAAAATCAATAAAATAATTAATGAAAAAATAGTTATCTAAAAATTTCTACCAAAAAAATATTGTTAGGTGCTAAGCCATAGTCTTCAAATTTTATTTTATGATTAGTATGATAAACGCAAGTGACATTTGTAGCACAAACCTGATAATAATAATAACTTCCTAACGGATAATATTTTAAAAACTGTCGACTATTAAAATTACATTTCATAGTCAAATATATTTGGGTTTTTCGAGCAAGCCAGAGTGTTACGAGTATTTTACAGATGAAACAAAAAACATTTAATTTTCTTCGAATTGCATTCATAATAAATGCAAAGTATTTTAAAATATTTCGGTCCATCTTAATGTGCTATTTCTATTGAACTATTCACAATATTTCACCACAGAACTATTGTCCGTTGGAGCCGCAAACTTTCTCTTCAGATTCCATTACTATTTTACTTCATAGTTTGATATCTTGACGATCGAAAATCATGTTCAGTGTAGTGTACTAGTATAAAGATAAATTACATAAATACAAACAAATCTGTCGTCTCAGCTAACAACTACGTGGGTGACTATCATGACGGTATCATGGTATTACGGTGGTGGGGAGCGAGCACTCGAGTCAGTCGGAAGATAAGTAATTGACATATTAGTCTAACCTGTTAGTGCTGTTAAACTTCCAAAAGTAGTAAAACGATAAACACTAGTAACTAAACTATAATAGTAATACATAATACAACTTATTAATAAAAACTAAGATAAATTATTGAATACAATAGAAAAACAAAAATTATAAAAAGGGTACTTGTGGTAAGGTTCCTATGCTGGCAGTTTTACCGCGCTGGATAGCGATGCTTATACGCTGAGCAAGGTAGCTGCCATCTCTGTAAAACGATGAGTTAACTTATGGTTTTGGCAAGTTCATTATTGTCGTTTGGGCAGGGATTTTCCAATTTGAAATAGTAGGTTTACTCACTGCTGTTTGATTTGTAAATTCGCTAGTGCACGGAAATATAAATCAGGAAAAACATGCAAAAACATGCACTTGTTCAGATAAACTGTTTTTATTTAAAATGCCAAACTGAAGTTTATCATCTCGAATCGCTTCAGCTGGTCACACGCGCCTCAGTCTGTCAGTCACTTGCAAACTTTCCCGATAGATCGCACCCGACGAGATACTGCCGATGATTTGTGGCCGCTGTAAACTGTACCAATACAACTGTGTTCTTAACTACTCGCCCCAGTAGATAGGCGATCTTCACTTGTCTGTTGAAATACGAAAATAGAAGAAGATAGATATATAAGGTGGCCCAAAAAGATATCAAAGACACTGGAGGTAGCTTAGATATAGACCTTTTAGATTCACTTTTGAAAAAGGTTTTTTTTTTCATTTATTAACATATAAAATTTTATTAGCTAAATCTAAAATAACTTTTGTATATTTCGTCGAATCAGTGTTGTAAATGATTTAAAATCTTAAGACTGTAGCTAAGCATTTGACATTTAGGCTACTAGTCCACTAAACTATAACTGAAGTGTAATTGAGCAAGTAGCAATTAAAAAGCGGTTAAAATCTATTTTTAGCATCATGTACTGATTTCAGTCACATACCAGGTTGAATTTAACAGGGTCTACCAACTGAAAATGTAGGTAGAGCGTTAAACAATTGGCGATCAATCAATACTTGTAACAGAATTGGAGTAACTACTTACAAGAAATATTGAATTACAATTTGTGATACTTACTCGTACCATCTCGTACTAACAATATGTTAGTTGCTTGTGAATTTTTTTGATGTTTTTCTATTTTGTGCTCTCTAATGAATTTGTACGATAAACGATGTTTTCTGCGATGACTTAATCAAGTTAGCATTTGATATTTTGGTGACATTTTCAATGATGGTGCTCTAGGTGATGTTAATTGCTTCTATATTACTTGTAAAATTCTTCGATGCTATTCTATTTTGTGCTCTCTTATGAATTCGTACGATCAACGATGTTTAATCAAGTTAACATTTGACATTTTGGTGACATTTGCATTGATGATGCTAACCTAATAATAGTGATATGAAATACCATACTCTTGACTTAATAGTTTGTGTCATACAGCGATCTGTTACACAGGATCTGGTGAAAGCGTACCGGTATCATATTACAGGATTTTGGTAGGTCCTCGCATTTTAGACTAGAGGTTTATTTTGTAATAAACTGTAAAGTCAGCCTATTAGATCCCACTGCTGGGAAAAGGCCTCACCTCAACTATGAGGAGGAACGAGCCATACTCCACAACGCGAGCTCAGTGCGGATTGGTGGGTGTGGGTAAGGCAAGTGACAAACCTTACTGTCAGATGTTATCATGTCGCCCTAGGGCCTCTGACTAGGCTTAACGACTAATACCAACAGATATTAGCCGATAAATGAATAAACTGATCTAAATGCATTTAGTAAAACTTCTTGGCATCGTTCGATCGATTCTGCCAATCTATTTTCTACTTCTTTTCCCCCCTTTTCACAATTTCAGTGTCCCGACTTTCGGTTTTTTTCATTTTTTACCTGAAATTGTTGGAGATTATAGAAAACTGTCCAAGAAAAAAAACATCATCACCCTATTGTCCCGGTTGTACAATCGCACGCGAGGGCCCAGGGTCTGCTTTGGACCATGATCCAGGTTATGGCTGATCAGGTAATTACAGTGGAGCGACTGCCATCTGACCTGTTAACAAGTTTAACCATAATTAAGTTGTTGTATGTATGGCCCCTTAAATATCTTTTTTTTCTATTTTTTGTATGAGTTTCGTAAAGCGGTTATCAGGATGTATCCTGTTAACTGTTGTTACGAAACGACATTACCTACCAAGTTTCAACTGTGTAATGCTAATAGTTTAAGAATAAAGTGGCTGTGACATACGGACGGACAGACAGACATGACGAATCTATAAGGGTTTAGTTTTTTGCCATTCGGCTGCGGAACCCTAAAAACGTTAGATCTTGTGCAATAGCATAGTAAGTAATAGTATTTCAATTGTGTTTAAATTAAAATACGCATATGTGCATGTCCTGTGCAAAATAACAAAGTTATAGTTTACTAAACTTTTGTAAGATCTGTCAAACATTTGATTGCAGCATTCTAGAGTTTCAAAAACTTAATTTATGTTTTAAATGGCCGCTTAACTGGTATATCCACAATTTCACACTTCATTTAGCTCACGTCGGATGCCCTTAGCCAATTCGTTGCGTCTCACGCTTGGCCGGCCTCCCTATCAGATGACTGCTAACTTGAAAAAGTGTACAACTCGCAATTAGTGCATTTGCATATTGCAATGCAACTTAATTGATTACTAACTCATAACATTTATGTGCGTTTGCGTGGTGGAATTGGTTAAGTCTGATTTGTGAACTTTCGGAACGTACTAGCATTAATTTGCACTTTTATGTCCGTTTCTTCATAAACAAATATAGAATATATTAAAAGGACTTGTCCATTAATGGTTTTTTATTCGTCAATATTTCTAACCAGAATAAACTAATTATTGTATGAAAGAGTTCACAAAAACTAGCTTTTCTGCATAATTAAAATATTTTTTAAGGCCTCCGATTTAGAGAAAAATTGAAATTAATTTTTCTCTTTGTCTGTACATAAACCGCACCTTCGCCTATGCCAATTAAGGCATGAAAAAAAAATTTGCAAAATTGACATTCCATTGACAGTAGTACCTATTATATAATCTGTGGTAGTACCTAGTAGTATTTTTCCACCAGTAAAAAGGCAATGGTACAAAGCAATACAGCCAGGAAATACAAGTAATGATCAATGGATGATGCCTCATTACAAAACATATTTTTTCTCAAAAATGGAGGCATTTAAAAATCTGATTTCTATGGTTTCGTGTTTCATATTTTAGTAGCTTAAAGATAAATATAGGTTTATTGGTGGTTGGTGATACCTTGGAATAAAAAACCAGTCTCCATACAAAAAGAGGACAAGTCCTTTCGTTTCATTTTAACGGTATTTGTAAAAAAAAATAACTTATGTTTTCTTCTTCTTTCAGGTATGTTTCACAGTTTATCTCGAGCCGTAGAATCAGCGAATGTAAGTATTTGATAACGATTAAAATTGAAGGAATTCATAAATGGAGTTACGTACTTTTTATGCAGTTAACTCTTGCGGTGTCAGCTGCAATCTTTCATAATATTCGTATATCTACGAAGACCAATTGCTTAATCAATTTGAAATTAATTAATGCGTAACAAGAACACAATGATTCATCACTCAAATGTGACAAAATGGCTCTTACACTTTTTTGGCGCTCAGCCGTGGCGTTACGCTCAACATTTTATACGTGCGCTTATTTAAACGTAGATAAAAAGTTATCATGCGCGAGTTTTTCTGGCTTTCTTGGTCAGCCCAATTAGTATGCACGCTAGCAGCACGCGCCGAGAGACACGTGATGGAGTTCTTGAAATCAGTGTTACACTAAATTTTGGTGTGTTAATCGTTAGTTAACTAAGTATAAATAAATAAATTGTTTCAACAAACACATCGCAATTACCTAGCCCCAAACTAAGCGTGAGCTTGTGCTATGGTGACTAGGATAACGGATAGAAATACTTAAATACATATAAACATCCATGACTTAGGAACAAATGCTCGTGCTCATCACACAAACATTTGCCCCCTGCGGGATTTTAACCCGCAACCGCCTGGTTTAGAAGTCCGGTGCGCGAACGACTACACCAAGATGGTCGTCAAAGTACGTACATTGATTTACTACCACCTATGAGGGGGTATTAAAAGGGATGGCGCTTTTACGTTTATCATCGTCCTAGTGTAATCCTGATTCGCTTAAGACCAGGATCCAGGTAAGGCAAATCAGCTAATCACAGCGAAACAGACTCTTACTTTTAAAATCGTTTGATTGCGCAACTAATGGCTCTTAGGGAGAAATCTAAAATCTTTTTTAATGTGAAGCCGCTCGTCTATATTTAGATAGGGAGAAAAGGGGGGGGGGGATACCCTCGTCTTGATTGCAGCCTTCGGGGATTAACTAAACTGAGCTTCGGTTGAGAGGATTACGCGACGAATAGTTGGTATTAAGGTCGAAAGTACAGGAAATGCAGCCTTTGCTTTTCAGTCTATCAAGTTTAGAAGCTACAATTGTGAAAAGTGGATGGTATTAATAATAAATGTTTTTTCGGATATATTGATCCATGTTGGATATTATTATTTTTTAATTATTTTTATAACTTAAGCAATTTGTTTGCAAGTTTATACGAAATTTAATTGAATTTCGCTCACAAAAAAATGATCGACTGTATCATCCGATAGGACTCTTTTGGCTGGGACTAATTCTTTTTTAAGTTTTTTTTCTTAGACCTAGAAGTACCTTACTTAGAATATTCTCCTTTAATAGA
The DNA here is from genome assembly GCA_949316185.1 of Pyrausta nigrata. Classification (NCBI taxonomy): domain Eukaryota; kingdom Metazoa; phylum Arthropoda; class Insecta; order Lepidoptera; family Crambidae; genus Pyrausta; species Pyrausta nigrata. The sequence continues at coordinate 1,582,898 of OX438950.1, read as the reverse complement.
AAACAAAGTTGATTCCTCTTTGCAAAATATGTCAATAAAATATGTAATGTAATGGCAGAAAAAAGTGCACTTGTGCGCATCACACTGCTCCATGCCCCGCCGCGCAGTGGGCAGATTTTTCTTTGTATGCTGTGCTGTAAAATGTTTTACCAGGCGGGTTTTCTATACAAAAGGAGCTACTTCCAAGCAACGTAAGAACACGCATTAAGGCGCTACTCTGCGGCGCTACTCGGCGCGAACCGCTAAGCTTTTAATCGCCACTACTGGTATTTCTACAGCGCTGCAGCGTCGCCACGTGAGTTAAATGCAATTTATTTCCATATGCATTATTTGGATACGCAGCCAGCGCGGACGTGTCCCAGTGAGAAAGGGCCCTTAGATAAAGAACGCGCCGCGCAGGCTAGCCGCGGAACAAAACGAACTAAGTTGGACGATCTAAATGCGCGCGCGTCGCGCTAATTTCGGCGAGTGCAACGCACGCGGATCAATGTCAATGACCACGGGCGAAGGGCACGCAAAAATATCAGCTAGATATTAGTAAATAGAGTATTTTATTGTTTTAATATATTTTAACACTCACAGTGTTCTATTTTCATATTTATATGAGTTATTTATAAAGTATTTTATGCAAATAAGCAGGCTTGATAAATAGAGTCCTAATGGTGAGCGACAATGCCGCTGAGTTTGGGTCATGTCTGAATACCTAGTAACAGTCGATCCTGTCTTTTCTCGTAGTGTTTGGAAAAATATTATTGAATTGTTACTAAAAATAGTGAACGAGTTAAGGTCCATGATGCATGATTTAACCGCAGTCATATCGAATAAGATTGAGAATTGAATTAGGCTAATGACAAACAAGTTGTTAGGATAGCCGTGGAAAAACTAACAAGTGATACTGATTTTGATTTTATCCGTTTTAAATAAAAAACTAAAAATTCGCACACGGGCAGGATTTGAACCCACGGCCTGTGTCTTTGTAAGTGTTAAAAACTTCTATTTTATCTGGTTTAAAAACTGCAAATTAATAAAACACGAAATTAAAGATCCACAACATTTTGGATTAGCACATTGATATAAAATAAGCGTCAACAGAAAACCAATGAAGTAAATAACCCAAGCACAAAAATACCTCAAAAACCCTCCTCAAAAACTTATTATGCAAAATACAACTTCGGATTGGCTTCGCGGAAATTTTCATGGATCATTTTAGTACCGAGATGGAATCACAAGGCTTCAATCCAATAGCCAGGATTGCGGAGCACAAAATTGAAAATATGAAAATGTATTTACCCTGGATAGTGATGAAAGATGACTCTCAGTTTCTTTTTCTTTACCTACTTTGAGAGTTCGTATGTTAGTTTTATGTTAGTTTTAAGGAATCGATGTGTTCATTTTGCTGTTGATATACTTTAATAAATTAATAAATACCTGGCGCATATTACTGAGCGAAGTTATTGAAAATATTATTTTTCGATCACAAAAAAACTAATTAGGCGCTACTTATGCCTCTGAGACTTACGGAAACAGCTGTTAAAATCACGTGACATACTGGAGTACGTCACTTGACGATTGGATCAGAAATCACTCAATTTTGAGCTTGTTTCATAAAATATTCTCTTTTGTAGCTGGCATCTTTGTCTTAAGTGGCCATAAGCTCGGCGATCGTCATAGCAATTTGCACTTTGAACACAGCAGCATTGTGCACCGGCACCAATAAATTCTAAACTGGGTTGTCGTATCTGAAAAGTTCTGTGCTTTTAGATCACTCACGATGTATCACCAATTAAATAAGGTACGAGGACATGTAGCTGTGTAACTGTTTTGTGTCAGAATCTGGGTATATTTGAAATTGAAGAAATAACACGATTTAAGATAGGTATATACAAGGTGTTATTGAAATAACGCAAAACCTCTTACAAGCAGGACCAACATAGAAATCTAAAAAAAAACAAGTTCTCCATACAAACTGATGTCAGCTAGTTATAGTTTAGTATGGGGAAGCAGACTTAAATTTTGCGATTTTGATGTTGGTCCCATAGAAGAAGTTGTTGTATTTAAGCAACAGGATCGGCCTCTTAGAGGTTTTGCTGTATTTCAATAGCACCTTGTGTAATATTATACTTTTTATTACAGACCACACATAGTACACACTTAAAAATTATGCGAATTAAGCTGATTTACTATTGACATATTTCAAAGTGGCGTATGTCTTTCACGCGTCAGTTCTTGTGTTAATTTTGTATATGTATATTAGCATATCACTTCTCACCTTACTATAACTTTTCATCAGATCAGTTTAACTATGTAGGAACTGTAATAGAAACAAATTTACCAACCCTCAATCTAGAAGCCCTTTCTATTTCGTGCTTGTGAAAGCAGGTTTTATTTCCTAGAAAATGTATGCAAATCTTATTTTACGTGCATTTCCTATGAAAGCACGGCGATTTACAATTTAGGTGCTGTAACCTCGCATGTCAATAACAAGGTTTTTGTGCTGAAATTTTTGCTGCATTTGAAATGCTTGATGCGGTTCTTGTGGGCTGAATGCCGTTCTTTTTAAAAAATACTATATTTTACTTATACTTATATATTTTGACTATAGACAGAAGACTAGCCGATGCCTGTGATTTTAAAACGTCGTATTTTTCAGTAAAACTTTCAGCCCCTTAAAAGTTGAATTATCAAAATTCGTGATGTGTCAACTTCAATGGCAGTGAGTGAGTGCGACAATTTTCATAGGCATCTTCACGCAAATTTTATTTTTATTTATTCATTAACTTTCTTACAACTGTCATGCCAATGATAATGTATCTTAAGCCTGCTTAACAGTTCAACGGTACCCTCTCGAATTCACTCAACGAGCATGTTACCCGTGCCACAGAGTAAATACTAGCCCGTGCACGCTATTAAACTTCGGTGCCTAATACGCGTAAGAGGTGCGTTTCCTAACAATGACATCACGAATACGATTTTTTTAATTTTCTACTACGGCTGTTAACTTGAAATCGAAATATTTAAGGGCCCGCGGCCATTGGCAATTTCTAACTTATTTTCTGGTTAGGTTCACTCACTAAAGACTAAAGAAAATTTAAAAAAATAAAAAAGGTCCGTCAAGTGCGTCTTGCTCTGGTACGGCAAGGGGCATCAGTCGGCCATCTTGGATCTTGCCGTGGTAAAAAAACACTCCAGAGGTACAACGCTAAAACTTATTTCACGTACTAAATTATTGCCGTGACATTGCTAATCGTTCCGTCGCCCGATCACGTGAATTATCTCTCGCTTTCATCGACGTTCAGTTTTTCACTTGCGACTCTTGCGCACGCGGCCGTCAATCTATAGATTAATCGTAACTGGCAAGTTAAACGAACTATTTAGTTTTTTAACTGAAACACTTAACACATTGCGCTGATAATTTCAATCATTTTAATCGATTTAAACGACTCGATACACAGATAACCATCACGGTGACTCGGTGGTTTTAGTTGAATAGTTAGTATCGTGATGTTTCAGTAATCACGGCGCACGCAAATCAATGTGTTGAATGTACTTACAATGAGTAGATTATTTATTCGTTTTTCTTGTATTATGTTTCTTGTTATGATACCTAAATGGTTAAAAATTGACAATTAAAATGATTGTTTAGTTATGACCTTTTTGTTTATGTGGCAAACCGAACTCTTTCTGTTTTTATACTCTTTTTTTATGTTTCAATTTCCTTCTCTTATTGACGTTTGTATATTTTACCAGTTGTTTCTTTTACTTCATACAAATGACATCGATTTCTTATAAATATTACCCAAAGTTTATAATTTATCCTCCGAAATCCCCCACATCGCGCACAGTCTATCTATTAAGTAATATAATATCACATGACATTACATTGACACGTAGATAAACCATCGTTATAGTAGAAAGCACTGATGGTGTGATTACAAAAAAAATAGACCAGGTTTAAATTAGGTCTAAATATAAGCCGACAACAGAGGAATGAATGACACATTCGTGACATAACCTAATAGAGAAACGCTTTTCTAATTGGCTAGCTAATAGCTTAGTCCTGGCTTAAATCCAGTACCAAGTTTGTGGAATAACAGGGTGACAGTTTATTTGTTTTAATAGAGGTAGACCTGTCATCTCATACTGCGTGGCGATTCGAGTTAGATGCTGTTAAATATCATGTTTTTATGCAAAATTCTGCAAATTACACAATTTGAGGCAATCAATATCCACGCGCTAATGAACCATCTACATCTTTTTAAATGCACTATCATTGGTAAAAAGATAGATTTTAAATTTTCTAAACTTTATCTTTATATTTACCACTTTGCTACTCAAAGTGCTTGTAAAACCTTATCAATACGAACAAGCATTCTAGGCTGAACTCTATTACAATGTGTTGTAATAGAGTTCAGCCTAGAATGTGTTTCACAAACGAGTAGGTAATCTCATGCGCTATGTGTGCGTTGAGTGAGGTGAAATCCAATTTCGCTCACGGCTACTGACCAACGCTGAGTCACAGAATAAGTACTAGTACTCCGTACAGAAGTATGACTTTGCAATGAAATTCAAAGAAATATCTACTCAATGTTGTCAACGATATGGTGTAATTCAGTTCGCCTCAGACTCAAGCACATTTTCGCGTAGACACCTACAAAAATACATTGCAAGATAATTTCATTCTTATAACTCTGGAATATGATTCATAATACACTAAACCTATTCAGTGACGTACTATCACGCAACGCGATAGGGTTGACTGCCACAAGAAGCTACTTACGCCATCTAGCGCATCTTTCTAGGACTTTATTCACGCTCGTCCAACCTGAAATCTAGTGTCACGCACCGCCGGTGAATAAAACGCGGGAGCGTGTCGCTGCCGGCTAGCGACACTCAACTTGTTTAGTCCCTTACCTAGGGGTCGCCGCGTGTAGGTACGTACGTTTTTGCTACCTACGCGGGAAGATACACAGGCCTGCCAACGCTGAGTTCACTTGAAGCATGTACAGTCGGCAGCACCTCAGGTTACTCATGTAAATTACGAAAACAGCTTTTATTACGTAGTGAATAGAGGTGGTCTCAAGGTCAGAGTGGGGTAGCCAAGATAATTTCCGTCCGCATTCCGTTGGGATAAACAACAATGTTGTGTGTTGCACTGTAAGTGCCTGTACCTGCACGTAGTAAAAGGTTGTAATAGTGAAGGTACAGTCGACATCACATTTTTGTCGCAAAACACCCCCGTCATCACTGCTTAAGATGCCGCAGTGTTTAACATGACGTGCTATAGTCGTACATTTGATACGAATGATGGGATAGCGTGAAAGTATCCCTTTGCAGGATTCTAGGCTGAATCTTTTTAATATTAGAATTGTTTTTTTTTAATTATTTGCGTAAAACATGGTAAATATGGGTACCAAAATTAAATTAGTAAAGATAATTTAGTCAATAGAATCATACTGTCACTAAAAACAATAACCTTGTCTTTCAATTACCATGTTTGTCGACGGATACCGAAAACGATAACACACATCATTGCCTATTACGCAAGAAATCACCCTATATGAACGACCTAATAACCAAGTCACATTTACATTTCCACTGTAAATTGAACTGCCTATGAAATGAGAGTTTTTTTAGGGAGAGCTCAGCTTAAAACGGTTGTTTCAAGCTAGACATGTATCCGCAAAATTGGTTTGTATTGAGTTTTTGCGAATATAAATGAACTAATAACGATCGTTCGATATTCAAATTAAAGTCATCGAATCGCTTCATTGTATAGCGGTAACACACGGCAAGTGCGTTCATGATGGTTCACCTTTTAAAGATATTTGAATGGTGTGACCTGACCTTATTACTCGTATTAGGGTTCCCAACCCGAAGTGTACCTATTACTTTAATAGGAACCTACTATAAATTTGTGCTGTGCGTCTGTCTATACAATATGTCCCGGCAATGGTGTCGGAGTCTTCATGTGGTGACTAAGAAGCAAAATTGCTACCACTTTCTTAATAGGATCAACTTTGAAATCCCAAATTATTTTTTCACTTCCCCACACTACTTAGTCAATCAGCTAGGTACAATTGTATGATATTTTTTGGCCTGTTTTCGAGGTTCTTGTAATAGAGAAAAATGTTAAACTCATCTATCATCTTTTGAAGGCTCCGACGGTGTACAAACTGTACATCATTCATTGCGTAATTATTTATTCGCGAACACGACAGACTCGCGCACTGAGAGAGTTCCATACAAAAAAGGTTTTTCCTACGATGTTATCACAAATCCACAGACCTTCCTTCTTGCTAAATTTCATGGTTCTAGGCCCGAGGGAAGTATCCCATAGGTTTTGACTCTCATGAAAAATGTTACAAAATAGGGCAAAAATGGTGGTATCTTTTAAAATTTTCAATAATATTTTCAATTTTTTGCCTAAATTTATTATAGTTTTGCAATCGCCCGGTATGCGAAAAACGCGGGTTCAAGTCCCGCCTCCGGTGGTAATTTTTAAAGTGCAATATTTAATATTTAATTGCAATATTTATTTATTTATTTATTTAGCAACAGAACACAAATTAAAACTTACATACTAATTACACAATTTAACAAACACTGTGGTAAATTTGCATTCCGGTTACAGCTGAACACGACATTTGCTTAAAATAAGTTACGTGTTTGAGAACTTAAGCATATGTTAGTGTTTTCAAACATGTCAGATAAAAACGAGCCCTTTCATTCAAAAACGCTGCCTGCTTTGAGATAACAGCTGAACAATGTATGATGTGGTTGTTTTTCTTTTCGTTAATGAACTAGCAGTTCCCCGCGACTTTGCCCGCGCCAATAGTTGGATTTTACATACAAACTTTCATTTCATTTCAACCCCTTATGATTTTATATCGCAACAAAAAAAAGGCCATGTCCTTCCCAGGGCCTTAAACTACCTCTATACCTAATTTTATTTGAATCGGTCCGGTAGTTTCGGAGCCTATTCAATATAAACAAACAAACAATCAAATCTTTCCTCTTTGTTAGTGTACATAGGTTTACGTGATGGATTTACTACCCATTCTAACATTTAGACTAACGAATCCAGGGCGGCTTGCTCGTGACAAAGATCAAGTGATAAATGATGCTTACTTACATTCAAAGTGCAATATTATGATTAATAAAAAAATGTTAAGGTATTTTTGTTTGCAAAGGATAAATGCTTTCATTGGTACGTAACTTGACAAATATAAATACGCTTACATGTTCGGTCGTAATCGCATTTTAACGAGTAACGAACGTACAGTAAATACCGTTGTCATCGTTATAACGTTTGTTATTCAACCGCAGACTTGTTGCTATGAGTGGGATTATGATTTTATGACTGACTAAAATGTTTGCGGGCGTAATACAGATGTTAGGGTATAGTATGAAACGCTACTCGTATCACGTAGATATTCTATGTAGATGGCATGTAGGTACCATACGCACAGTCTGCTACCGTAACATAAGTATGTAAAGCAATATATCTTAAACTTTGGTCTCCTATTTTGCGTTATACGCGGCGTCTGACGTCAGCGTCAACCAGTCGTTTGAGGGTTGTTGAGGATATCAGCATCAGCATCAGTAACAGTTGATTATCCGCATCATTTTTATATCAGCATTCGCACCAGTAGATGCTGATGCTGATACTCAGGTGGGGGCGGGGCGGAACTTGGCGCTGTAATCGCGAGATCAAAATATTTACTTGTTGGCACTTGTCGGTTGATTGATTGGTAAACAAACAAGAAATTTGCGTGCACCACTGTTGTAAAGTGAATCAATTAATTTGTTTAAAAATGCTCATGAAAAGCGAAATTTTGAATTATTTTACACTCATAAACCGCTCAGTGTAATATTTGCACTAACAACTACTCTCGTAAAGGTAGAACGAATACATCGTTAAAAAATCACCTAAAGGCTAAGCACCTAGAAAAGTAAGTCTGTTTTTTAAGAAGTGACTTATCAGCATCAGCATCAGCATCCGCTGATATTTAAAAATCCTGCATCAGGAACAACCCTGGTTTGAACGCAGTGTGACGGACGTCATCGTGGAAAAACATCAAGCATTGTGACGCAGTGTACGGCCGTGACGCTGAATGGAGCGTACGGCGTTTATCTTAGAATCCTAACTATGTAGGTAGGAATCAATCGGATCCTAAGTAGGCTACGATACGAGATCCAATTGGTTCCTGCTTTCCTAGTTCAGATCATATAAGATCGTAATTATGATGCCACAAAATCCTATTTGTAAAAACAAACTTATCACACTATTCTATTTCTACCTTCCTAACTAGGATCCTACTCAGGATCCCAACTAGGAAGGTAGAAAACAATCGAATGTCTTAACGTAGCCTATTAAAGATCCATTGCCATTACATACTACCTTCTTCTAGTATTACTACTTACTGCTAAATAGTTAGATGTCAACACACTAGCTTTTATCCAAGAGGTCCCGGGTCCGAGTCCCGAGTTGGGCTAAAAAGAGACCTGATGTAGTTGAGATATCCCTACATATGTACTACAAGTCTTGCTATTGGTTCACGGACCACTTCCCATATAAATGTGCCCCGTCTCCTTTATTTTCGGGTGTATCTGTCTTGCAATAACTCAGAGATAACTTGGAATCAGGAAGTTGGTAGTGTTAACACAATTTAATCATACCTTTCCTTTACTTTGACAAAGGATATTCCATTGACGTAGCAAGATAGAATCTCAAGTATAAACAATAGGTATATATCCATCCTTAAGAACCTCTTAAGCTACTTGACTATTAAAAGCTTTCTGCACAACTCCTAAATCCTGTAGCAACGGAATAGAACTCGTACTTCTAGGAAATGCGCATGTCTTGCACTACTATTGCACATTTTCGTTGCAAAACAGTCTCTATCACATCTTCATAAGATGCTTCAGCGTTTACCCTGATGTTCGTATTCTTGCATTTACGACATCACAAACTTACAGCCGTCACCTGAATATTTAATTTATTTCTCTGGGGCACTCCAACATAGTACGCAGACGTGAAATGTAGCCTTGCAACAGTTGTGATATTATACTAACATACCAAACGTCGAGGCTCGAGAAATGGTATATGTAAAATAAAATGTTCGCATCGTATTATCAGGGGTCCAATTCCGTTATCCTAGTTGCCATAGCACAAGCTCACGCTTAATTTAGGGCTAGGTAATTGGTGTGATTTTTGGAACCTGGGACGCAAAAATATCGACTTATTCACACCTTTTTTCATTCATTCGGAGTCCTGGCTATCCGCCAGATTGGGACCCCAGATGACAGAGGGTTGAAATGCCGCATTGAGTGCACTTTCGAGGATAATAGGCAAGATGACAAATTTTGAAAAAGTGTTCTAAAATATTCTTAAGTATCTTGTATTTCCAAAAAAAAAAAATATTTTTGCAATCAACAACTAAAGGTAATACTTTAAAAAAATGCAATTTAAATGAAATGTTCATAAATTGGCGCCAAAATGCGGCAGGGTGTCATGGCGTCTGCTGTGACGTCACACCTCAGTAAACATATTTCAAACGTTAGCGCTAAAGTCGAAATTCGTATTATAATTCAGTGACAGTGACATACAGTGACAGTATTTACTGAGATGTGACGTAACTCGAATCTGTTTGGTGTTTTAAAAAACATGGCGGATTTCAGTATTTTGCAATTTTATTTTCTAAAAATAAACTAATAAAATCGTCTTAAAATAAAAAAGGATTTTTTCCATAATCTTAATACTATATTTTACTAGATAGACACATTATTTTAAAGATTTTTTCGTACTGTCATCTTACCTATTGGTCCATTGGTGGTATTCAACGTTCAATAGTTATTGTTGTATTACATTGACGAGCTATATTTGAAATTAATACAGATGATCTTATGAAATTGTATTGACAAACCTCCAGTTTTCTTTGTACTCATATTGATATTGAAAGGCTACATACACCATCAGACGCAGACCTCCAGAATTACTTTAAGACATAAAACGCAGCCCACCGCATGTCGATTTTCTCATGAAAGTATGGAGCATTTTTATAGTAATTGAATAATATTCTGTGTGGTTTTATGTCCAGAAATGTAAGGAACGTAAATAGGAGGCAGGTTTTCTTATTTTTTATTATTTATATATATTATAGACTATTTACTGGTTATGAAATCAAAATAACTGCTAAGCGGAATTGCTATAATATATTTAGTTTATTTAAGAAATAAAAATGTTCCTTCAAAAATTCTTCAAACAGTTTTTGGTTCGACACGCTAAAGACGCTTTTATATTTTTTTTAGCCACCAAAACGCTGACACATCAGACAGTAAAAAACGTATGGTAGCGTATTAAATTAATATATTCCTTCTAAAGATAACTCAGCCAGGCTTACTGTGAATAGTTTGGAAACCTAACAGCCAAATGAAAGCATTTGTCAGTTAAACAATTGAGCTTAAAATAACACTGAAACCGGGCTCACGCGTTCAGCCCAAAACCATTATTAGGAATAGTTGTGCAATCGTCAATGTACAAGTTAATTTCAAGTCCAATAAATCCCTAGCCCCCAGCTTTAATCTGAGCTGAACTCTCTCTTGTTGACAACAAACAACTGTTGTTTTGTTGCTTAAACATTTTGTTGTTTCACGACTGGGGCTGGTTTATTGGCTTTTGCGATATTAAAAGCGTGATGTCTTGGACTTAACTATAAGGTTCATTAGTAGAATGGTTTACGGGTTTGATTCTAGGTTTAGACATAGTCCCCGTTATTCCAAAAACTTAGTACCGGGTTTGAGCCAGGACTAAGCTATTAGCCAGCCAATTAGAAAAGCGCTTCGCTATTAGGTTATGTCACGAATGTATCATTTATTCCCCTGTTGTCGGCTTATATTTAGACCTAATTTAAACCTAGTCTAATTTTTTGTAATAACCAATTAATTTAAGACTGTCCTCTAGCCGAAAGTTGTCTGGAAGAAATTGCTTTGAGCGTAAGACCGCCTAAATTGTATTATCAGCATTTACGTAAATTTATACTGTGTGTGGTGTGCAATACAGAGTATATTTATATCTATCTGTGTATTACAGTCATATTTTGGATCTATTTCGGTTCGGTTCGGTTGGATTTCTTTGATCGCAATAGATTCTAGCTGATTTACGACAGCATAAAAAGTGTTCGTCAAACGAAAATAGGAATGATATTCATTGCTTTGATTCACACCTGAGATTTATGTAATATAATGTATTGAATGATAAGATATTGTATTCAAGATACGATTGAATAGATTCCTATGAAACCTGGTCCCTTTATATTTGTGAATATACAGATGTGCCTACATTAGTACAGCACTTTCGATAAAAAGGTAAGAAGTTTTTTTTATATAGTTGTACAATTGAGATATTCTTATAAAGGAATTTCTAAATATAGAATATAGAAGTATTTACATGCCGTATCAGTACTTTGAAAGAAACAATACTGAACTAAAATACATAAATAACAATATATTGTTCCAAGGTTACAAATACTAATGATATTTAAAAAGCTATCAGTGATAAGTATAGCTATTTCATAAGCTTTGTCCGTTCAATTAAGCTTACAAGAAATACAAGCTTTAAAAAATCGATTGATAGTTGGTTTACAAGATAGATAAAACAAAAAATGTAACCGTCACCTTTTATTTAATCATTAAATACTTACGTAGGTATGTAAGTTTTAAAAACATATCCTTCTTTTACGGTACTGCCAAAGCACTGACTTAAATGATGTGGAAAGTTTGCCGAGCTTCTTGAAACGGTAACTGATACAATTTAAAAGTTTATTTTCGCGTGGCTGGATATAATAAGGATTCTCTAACTTTCCTGTTGGTATGGATTACAACTTTAACTATGGAATGTTTCTAGATTAGACGAGGAAATATTTTTACGTAACAAAATAATTTAATTTCAATGTGTTATACCAATATTCTATTTTGCCTTCATGCAATTTTATTGCGATTTCATTCAGTCATTTGCCACACAACACAACAGATTACACTAATACTTGGTAGCGGCCGACTTGCCTACCTACCAACTGGCCTACTTATGGTCCTAACTATGAAAATAGCATCAGATAGGATAGTGTAATAAGTGCTTAAGCCCTACTGTACTATGCGGGCCCAGTGAAGATTGGTGGAGGGGAGATGTAAGGCAAACGTTACTGTTAGATGTTATCAAGCCGCCCTAGGGCCTCTGTCTAGGCCTAACGACTAATTTCAATCGATATTAGCCAAGACCCTCTGAATTTGCCTTTTGAAGCATGGAGATGCTTGTCATAGACGTCACTTAAGGGTAGAATGGTTACCCTTCCAAACACGACCGCGCCATGGGTTGCTTGGTTAGTATCAATACCAAATATAGCGCTGACACCAGTACGCCACAAGCACTACTTAGTAGAAAACGATGATATTATTTAAATACCTAAATCAAAAGTTTATATTTATTTTCTTCAATAGTAACTAAGTATCTTAAACTGATAACTGTTTCCTTTAATTAATTCTCTTCAACATACAAAGAGTATTCAAAAGTTTTTTAATATTTTTTGACACTCAGTGTTCTTTCTTATTTATACAAGTTTAAATAAGAAACCAAAAATTTGCAATGACGTATTCAAAAGAGACCAAGAATTTCAGACGGGTGGATGGACTGCACGATAGCTCAGTTGGTAAGAGCCTTGGCCCGGTCAGCCAAAGTACGTGGATTCAAATCCTGCCCTTATATACAACTACTTAACCTTATATACAAAGAGTATCCAAACATTTTCTAACAACTTATGAATAATTCCTAACCCGATCTCTACTTGAGCTTGAGTCAGCTCAGTCCTAAACATAAACCTTCGTCGAGTCGTCAATCCGGCGAATTGCACCTTGACACGTTAACATAAAGTCGGTATTGCGGCATCAAGCCAACGTTCGCGTTTGTAGATCGTAAAGGCCTCGTAAAGTTTACGGGTTAAACCTAAGTTGGAGTTTAGGCGCAGCACACACGATAGAACCTGAGCGGTTTATTGGTTAGCAAAATGTAAAGGTATGGATTAGGAAAACGTGTGACGAGTTTACAACAACCCGAAAGGGGATAGGGCATGTATCAGTTTAGGTATTATTTGGTCTTGTAAGGATTTAAAACTTGATGCCATGATACTTTGTTTGTGCGTGACGGAAAAGCATGTTTATTTTATTTATTATTTATTTTAACTCAGATTACAAAGATCCATAAAATTTAGTAGTCACTTAGCCCCAGAGACATGAAGTCGGATCCAGTGCTTTAAAATGGGACAATGCACTCTGCTATACTCGGCCCGGCAAACCTTGATCCCTATGACATTAACAGTTATTCCTACGACACAACATTGTAGTGGCATCACCGTTACATTAGAATTGAATTGGAGGCTTCTAAAAATGCCATTTATTAAAGTTAGGTAGATATATGCCATTACAATGATATTCCGTCGGAATTATAGCAATTCTTAACATTTACAAGAAATACTCAATCAGACTTTACGTTTACGTCCTGCAAAAGTTACTTCGTTCGGAAGATATCGACTAGTGCGGAAAAATATCGATAAACAAATGTCGATAATGGAAACGAGTGTACATGATTTATAATCATTTAAGTTATAGCTGAATGTTAAAAAGTTGCATGAAATTGTTTTCATTTCACTCAAATTTATAAAATATTTCTGGGGACACCAGGTTTTGTTTTGTTTAAGATTAGATTTTATTAGTATCAGTTTTCATGTGTGGCATAATTAAGTGATAAATTATGAGTGTCATTACTTTTTCATACTTAAGTATTAGTACATTCTCTATTGAAAAGAACGGAGCGCGGCATACATGCACTCACGATTGTATACCCAAGAGAATTAAAAATTAACTGTAGGACAAATCCAAATAAAACAAAAGCTGTTCAGCGATCATTTATTTATATGTTTTAATCTAAATCTGATAATGACATTAGGGTTTGTGTCACGAACTCGGAATCCGAACTGCAGCTGCTGTCGCCTACGTTTATCAAAAACGGCTCATCTACATTGCTGTCGTATCGCACGTCTCGATCCCAATCATCAAAACAAAGTTTTAAAGCATTATATTGGCAGTGGTAGGGCGGTAGCCAAATCACTGCGTGACCTTTGGATTTTGCCATTTCATCCAAAAAATATGTCCGCTTTGTTTGCTGTTTCTGCAGGTTCAACAGTCTGACCAATTCTTTTTTGAACATTTGAATGTTAGCTGCCACACCATTGCGTTGCAACCACTCTAGAATTTACCCTTTATTATTGTTGCTGGTAGTGCTTTATTCACTTGGACGGAATGGTATGGGGCGTTGTCCATCAAAATATAGTGGGGCTCATTTAAATTATCCATCATCACTTCGTGATCATCGGTCGTTTTAACTGATTTGAAGGCCCACAAGCAATTAGGCGCAAAACCTTTGGCTGTACCAGCGTGGCAGTACAACTGGCAACTGGCTACAGTGCTAATTAAAACTAAAAATTTTATAAAAAAAATTAAACTAAAAAGTACAAAATAATATTTAAATGACCTAACTGTTTTACGGAATTGTACAAGAAACCTATTTCCAATTTATTATCTGTTATTTTTTGGAGTCGGTGCCAACCAAGCTAGATATTCTATCTACTCTAAGCAGCCCAGAGATGGTTTAATCCTGTCCTTACTTGCAAAAAATCATTAGAATTAGAATTTCTGGCACTGACTCCAAAAAATAACAGATGATAAATTGGAAATAGGTTTCTTGTACAATTCCGTAAAACAGTTAGGTCATTAAAATATTATTTTGTACTTTTTAGTTTAAATTTGTTTATAACATTTTTAGTTTTAATTATCACTGTAGTCAGTTTTGAAGTCGGTTATTTTTATTTTATTATTTTTTTCTATTTTTAGTTGAAATTTATTGTAAGGTGCAACATGGGTAGACCTACTAAACGCGCTGTTTAAATGCGACAGCGTCATTTCGAAGAAAGTAGTAACGAGAAGGAAGACCGTTTAAAGAAGAACATTTAAAGATTGTCTGTGTCTTGTCTCGAAGCGCTAGTAGGGCCCAAAAGATAAGGAGGCATGTTCTGCCCCATATGGGCCTTAATTGATTGATATTTTGACGTTCATAAGTGGCATTTTGTGTCCTAAATTAAATAAAGAATTTTTGACTTTGACTTTGCTTATAGTATTTTTAATTTAGTTTGTTGTTTATCGTATCATCGGGTTCCCTATACAAATGATTTTGGGGATAAAAACTGTTCTATGTCCTTTTTCGGTACTCAGACTATCAAATCCATCGTTTCAGCGGTAAGAGTTAATTGATTTCTTGCAGTAATTATATATTTCTTAAAGTAATTAAATATTTTTATTGTTGGGGGCGGGAGGGAGGGGTTAGGTGGGGGGGGGGAAAGAGGAGGGAGTTGCGCCTTTGACTTTGTTTTGTTAGCATCCTATACAGTACTTGACAAAACATCTGGTGTTTTAATAACTAAACTTCTAAATTTTAAGGAGTTCCACCATCAGCTCAGCTCCAGCTTTTTTTCAAATAGGTCCACAACTGACTGAGATATGCGGTAACATAGCCACAAAAAAAATATTAAAAAAAACATACAGTCGAATTGATAACCTCCTCCTTTTTTGAAGTCGGTTAATAAAAAAAACATACAGTCGAATTGATAACCTCCTCCTTTTTTGAAGTCGTTTAAAAAAGTTAAGTTTCATCGACACGACCCATCACTAACATGAACTGTCATAGGGATCAAGGTTCGCCGGGCCGGGTATAGACATAATTTTTAGAATGCTGTTGGCACTACTATGTTTAGAAAATATAAAAAAAGCAAAACTGACACGTCAGAATTTGATACTAAATAATTAAAGGTACTTAACTTGAAACATGTTATAAGGTTTTTGTTGCCTCATAACGACGTACGTATAGATGAAAACAATTTTGACTTTGTTCTAAAGAGAAATGCTAAATTAAAGGTACTAGTAACGTTACAATCTTGTAAAAAAGTAAATGACCGATAATCTGTATAGTTACAACATCGACTTGATAATATGAACTCCGTACCGCGATACTAAAGAGTGAAGCAGGGTGTGTGTGAGATCATAGGGTTACAGTGGCGGCCGATCGGCTAGCGATGGGCGATTATTACTAAATTAATCAAATTATTCGAACGGTCCCTGTAATCGAATGTATTGAATGTATTCGATAAGCAACCGCAGTCATTCGATTATCCTTCGATTATGCGGCAAGCAATACCGGAGCGTGCGGTGCGCAGGCCGTACTACTAACGAATGAATCGTCATTCGTCGCGTCGATTAATCATTCGTTCGCTGCCTGTCCTGTCGCAGCAATTCAATCGAATGCATCGAAGGGTCTAGTATAGATTACCATTCGATTGTCAATTATTATTCCTTTTTTTCCGAATGACTAAATCGACATTCGATAGTTCAAATGGTAGATTGTCGATTCAATCGATTTTTTTTTGAACAATCGCCCTTCGCTACGATCGGCTTACTTTGGTGTTTATTTATTTATTTATTGGACAACACAACAGACTACATCATGACTTAAACTGTAACTTAGAATTATAGTGGTACACAAGATATAATCCTTATACCTACGTGTTATCACGGCATGGCAGGAAAGAGAAACCATTTTTTAATAAGAATATAAATACAGATTAAAACAGCTCGTAAACACACAAAAAAATCACAAACTACAACTATATAAACTAATCAATGAGGGGGATCCCTTTGAGGTGTGAGTGTGTGCGTGAGAAGATCGTGTATTTACGACGATGACTGGCTTACTTTGGTGCTTTAGTTTTAATGTAGGCGACACGGAGTCCATATTTTTCTTCACGTCGATGAGTTACAAATATAACGCTCGTTTATCTATGAAGACACTCAAGCAGGCCTACCAACTTTCCAAATTAATATATTAACCAACGAAACCGACGCGACGTAGAGGTAACAATATAGCTTTCAGAATAATGAGTTATGTCCTATCATATGTCAATACTTTAGAATTGACTACTTGACACCACCAATCGTTGACGAACTTTTAATGAACAGTCAAAACGCTCTTCTTCCATATTTTTTGTATGGGAATAGTAAACTATGATGTCACATTACACTTTATTCAACTAACATATCAGCTTAATTAAAAATCAAATACAGCAGATAGTTGAAAAATATAAATGAAAGTGTGTTTCAACTATGATGTTATTTTCAAAAAAATAGGTTTTTAGAATTAATTTTGTATAGTGTCGAGTACCCAATTGCAATCGCAAGTAGGAGGGGACAATCTAGGAGGTAGGTGTGCTGGTTGACAAAATAAACTTTGTGACTAGGTTGGAGTTTATGTTGACTACAGAGGATCGAGAATATTGTAACAACTTGCGATATAAAACCTTAAAAGATAAAATTCTACTTCGAAAGTTGTTGGACTGCAAAATCTACTTTAGTACAATACAGACACCGAAAAAAGAAAGAACATAAACATTGAGGGTAGGGCACGTACGCCTCAGTTACAATATAAACCAACGCTCATAAGTTCACAGAATAAACAAGTCACTTATTTTGTGCTGTGTTTGTGATTCCTAATTTTGTAAATGCTTTCTCTTCTTCTCTTCTTTTGTTCAATTTAGTGGCTCTACATGCGTAAACTCAATCATCTAGGTAATTATTTGACTATTTAAGGTATAGTGTGCAATTTTGCCCCGACCTCAAGCGATACTTTACAACTAAAGCATTTGACGTTTCTTCGTATGTATTTACATGTCCGTGATGACTACAGGTAGTTAGAACATAGAAGTCTAAACAATGTTAGCAAAGAGTCATCAAATTGGGTAATTGCAAAATTTCACGTACACAATTGA
Source organism: Pyrausta nigrata (assembly GCA_949316185.1). Classification (NCBI taxonomy): domain Eukaryota; kingdom Metazoa; phylum Arthropoda; class Insecta; order Lepidoptera; family Crambidae; genus Pyrausta; species Pyrausta nigrata. The sequence continues at coordinate 1,564,977 of OX438950.1, read as the reverse complement.
ATGAACAAACATGCAAACGCTCATTGGAATAATCCGCTCAATGAGCTGGATTGAAATTATGATGATACGGCTTAGGGTTAGTCGAAGAGAATGACTTTTGTGTGTGGTTCCATTTAAAAAAAAAGTGATCAATATCACAAACATTATTCTGATCCCAAAGTAAGTAGCTAAAGCACTTGTGTTATGGGAATCAGAAACAACGAAGGGACCACAAACACCCAGACCCAAGACAATATAGAAAAATATTTTTATACATTGACCTGACCGGGAATCGAACCCGGGACCTCAGAGCTGGGGACACCATGAAAACCGGTGTGTACACCACTCGACCACGGAGGTCGTTTTATGTTTACTTATGCCAGCTGGCCCATCGCATTACGCCATTGCTTTCTAACTATAATAGTTATAGCTTTCAGAAAAGAAAGTAAGCGGGGTGGTGAAGGATCTACCTCCTAGTGGTCCACTTAAGTCCAGGCAACGACATCTCAAACTCCTGTTTGTGATCGCGGCTGAACAATCCTTTCAGAGGCGGTAAGCTCCGTTAGGTGCCGCCTCGTAGCCCGCGGGCTCCGGTGTGAGAGTGGTAGCTAAGGTGGTAGCCAAGCAACTTGCTGTGTGTTCGTCGGTGAGTGTCTGTCTACGCCACGTCTGGCTTAGTCTATAGTCAAGAGCAAATCCATTACAAATACTCGTAAAAAATCAAATCGTTTTAAACTGACGCCGTCCCAAAAACAGTAGTCGTAGTAGCTTTTAAAATAATGAGAAAAAAAACATATGTCACTCATTAAAACACAATTTTACGGATTACTTCGCGATTTATTTACATTTTATTTTAAACCTGACGTTTCGAACACTTTACAGCGATCGTGGTCACAGGGAGACTAAGGTATTATTTGTCATTACAAAGTTTTGAAAATTGAACTACCGTCACTCAATAATATTAATGTACGTTCCTATTTACGCAGAAAGAGCTAACCGTGTCTTGAGATCTTGCAGTGCTAGGTGTTGCTTTGGTTTTTGCTAGAATAGGATCCCATGCCGGTGGAACTTTCCAACCATCTTCTCTATTGAAATTTGGATGTTTTTTAATTTCAATGGCTTCACGTAGCATTCGAGGAATAAAACGCCGTTCTTTTGCAAGTATTTTAGGTTGGTGAAAACGAATGAAGTGGTTGGGTTTGTCTAAGGCATGTTCACACACTGCAGATTTCGTGTTCCGTCAAACATAAGTCATTCATTGTTTGGAAACGTATCGTAATCGCGATAGCTTTGAAGTTAGACGGTAGCCCTGCTAATTGCAAACTACAGAATTTAACACCATCAACTTCCTGGCTACGGAGCAGCTTTTGTGTTCTTTCAAGACAGAAAACCCTAGAAACAAATGAGTTCTGTGAGCACTAGACCAACACAAGGCATTTGTAAATTAAATGTTTAAATACTTTACTAAAGCTTCATTTATCCATTTTGTATGGCTGACCTCTCAAACTGGACATTATTTAGGCGTTTTCACGATCATCAATCACATACAATTTTAAAAGTCCTCTCTGATACTTATGAGTGATTCTGGTGGTCAAATACAAAAAAAAATGTATGAAATCTTTATCATGCTAATGTTCTGGCATGATGCCTCCATTTTCAATAGCCACTTGAGGCTTTCGTTGTAAACATCGACTTGCACTTTATAGTAAGCCTGAGTTTACCAACACATGTTTAATTTTTAATCAGCCGAGTTAACATAATTTTACATATATTTTGTATAAGATTTCTGTCAAATTAACCGTCAATGAAGCTTACCGGCTGTTTAAGCCTTGGTGAAGTCGGACCAAAAACTTGTGCCACTATGTGATCAAATATGGTTACGGAAATTTGACAGATCAGTGTAGGCCCACAGTACGTCTGTAAAAGCTCATGAGTTGTAGAAGCAACGATTTACTTGTCCAACTAAACTAAACCCGTTGATTAAACGAGTTACAGTAGCGTGATTCTGTTGTTTGCCTTTCAATGTACCAATTACGTATGGTGATAGCGCACTATTGCTTACATTGACGCCAGCGGATTTAATGGACGGCAGTCGATCCGCAATACAAGTGGCTGAATTCTGGACTGCTACGATGTAATTTTCTCGTGTTCCATCGACACGCTAAGAAGAAGACTGACATTAATATAGCCATAGTTTGTGTAACATATTATACAGGGTAGAAGTTACAAGTAATTTAGTTGTCTTTCTTGACGTACAGTAGCGTAACTTTGTTGTTTGCTTTCCAATGTACATTACGTATGATAGTGTACCTATTACTGACATTATTAAAGCGATAAATTATGTAACATCTTATTCAGGGTAGTAACTAAGTAATTTATTTTTCTTACTAGACGTACTGTACGCTATTGTACGTCAAGAAACTTGAACTTTGTTGCTTGGTTTTCAATGTACACATTACGTATGATAGTGTACTTATTACTGACATAATATAGCGATAACTTGTGTAACATCTTTTATAGGGTAGAAGTTACTAAGTAATTTTTTTGTCTTTCTTGACGTACAGTAGCGTAATTTTGTTGTTGTTTGGGGTTTTGAGTGTACCTACTCATTACGTATGTATTTCAGACATAAATATAGCGATAATGTATGTAACGGGGTGTAAGGGGCTCCGAATACCATCTTACGAAGCCCAATTGTCAACCTCACCTGCACGTGGTGCGCCCTGCCGTCTAACAGACGAGGCTCTGGCGACTGAACCGATGGCGGTATAACCATCTAAAGGCTGAGCCAAATTCCTCTGGCCGGCGGCGGGCAGCAGCGTCGCCGGTACGAGGCTCGGTCCTGCGCTCACCAACCCGCCTGCCCAGCGTGGTGAGTATGGGCATTACCTTTGAGAATGGAGCCAAAAAGAAAACGGCCCCCAGTTCCCGGCCGCCCTACTATTCCGGGCCACGGCAGCGGCTCCGGTAACGGTAGGGCAGGGGGTGCTAAGAATCCCCGGGCTACAGAAGGCTGCCACAATCTGACCCTGGCGGCGTTTAATGGACGCAGTCTACGGCAGGACGAAAGCCTTGTCCAACTCGAGGTAGAACTTAAAAACATTAAGTGGCATATTCTGGGGTTGTCTGAAGTCCGTAAAAAGGGGGAGGACGCGATGACCCTAGAATCAGGCCACATGTTCTACTTTGGGAAGGCAACCAACTGTCACAGGGTGGCGTAGGCTTTCTGGTCAAAAAACTTCTTCGTGACAACGTGTTGGAGGTTTCCAGTGTGTCGACCCGGGTAGCGTACCTCGTACTAAAACTGACCGAGAGATACACTCTCAAGGTCATACAGGTATATGCGCCGACATCGTCACACCCGGATAATGAGGTTGAGGCCATGTACGAGGATATCTCGAGGGCCCTACACACCACCACCAAAACCCACTTCACCGTTGTCATGGGGGACTTTAATGCCAAAGTGGGAGTGCGAGAATGCGACGAAACGCGAATCGGGCCACACGGAATCGGACACAGAAACCTTAGGGGCCAAATGCTGGTCAACTTCCTCGACATGCAGGGGCTGTTCTGCATGAACACGTTCTTTCAAAAGAAGCCCCATAGAAAGTGGACCTGGCGGAGCCCGGATGGTAAGACGAAGAACGAGATAGACTTCATCTTGACGGACAAAAGACGTATATTTAGGGATGTCTCTGTGATCAGCAGGTTTGACACCGGTAGCGATCACCGACTGGTAAGAGGCATCCTAAATATCAATTTTAAGGTCGAGAGAAGTCGGATGGTCAAATCCGTTCTTCGTCCGACTGTGCTTCAAACCGAAATTGGCACCGAAAAGTTCCAGCTTTCGTTCCAGGAACTTCGAAACCGGGACCTCGAAAGCGTGAATAGGGTGATCTACGAAGTGGGAAATAGGCACTTTAGGAGGAAACGAGGTAGCCAGAAGTCTAAATTATCGGGGGAAACTCTGGAATTGATGAAAATTCGACGTGAAATGCCGGAGGGAGCTTCGTCAGATACCCAGCGTCTTAGCAAAGAGATCCGACAGTCGGTGAGACGCGACCTCCGATGCTACAATACGCAGCTCATACGAGTAGCGATTGAACAAAATCGGGGGTCAAAAGTCTTTACTAAAAGACTGGGCAAGAGCCATCTGACGAAACTCAAAACCTCGAACGGCGACGTAGTCACTTCAATTCCAGAGATTCTCGCCGAAGTTGAAGGCTTCTACGGCCGACTATATGCCTCGCATGTCTCAAGGCTCCTCCCGGTGCGACTTACCCAAGAGCCACGCTGACACGCCACTACACTGAAGACCTCCCAAATGTGGATGAAGACGAAGTTGCGGGGGCTCTCAAACAGCTTAGCAATGGGAAGGCTCCCGGTGAAGACGGCATTACATCCGAGCTCCTGAAGGCAGGAGGACCTCCAGTCATCAATGAGCTCGTGAGGATATTTAATGCCGTCATTGCAAATGGGACTACCCCGGAGGCGTGGAGTGGGAGCGTTGTAGCGCTGTTTTTCAAGAAAGGCGACAAGTCGCTCTTAAAAAACTACAGGCCAATCGCGCTCCTGAGCCACGTCTACATGCTGTTCTCGAGAGTCCTCGCAAATCGCCTCGCCGCAAGATTGGACGCCTTCCAGCCACCGGAACAGGCCGGGTTTCGTAAAGGCTACAGTACCGTAGACCACATCCACACAGTCAGGCAGGTTATACAGAAGTCCGAAGAGTATAACCAGCCATTGTGTCTAGCTTTTGTGGACTACGAAAAAGCCTTCGACTCCGTCGAAACCTGGGCTGTTTTGGTATCCTTGCAGCGATGCCAAGTCGACTGGCGATATGTGGAGGTGCTGAGAGGCCTGTATGATATGGCAACGATGTCCGTCCAAGTTCAAGGTCACAAGACAAGCCCCATCCAGCTGCTCAGAGGTGTGAGACAGGGGGACGTTATTTCCCCGAAACTGTTCGCAAGTGCACTGGATGATGTCTTCAAGACTCTTGACTGGGAGGGATTGGGCATCAATGTCAACGGCGAATATCTCACGCACCTCCGCTTTGCCGACGACATAGTGCTAATGGCAGAATCGCCGCGGGATCTGCAAAAAATGCTGCACAGCCTAGACTCTGCCTCGCGATGCGTTGGTCTCCGGATGAACTTGGACAAGACTAAGGTCATGTTCAACGAACATATTGTCCCGGAACCGATAGCAGTCAGCGGCGAGATGCTCGAAGTTGTCCAGGAATACGTTTACCTCGGTTAAGTGTTGCAACTGGGTAAAGACAACTTCGACCGCGAAATCGCCAGAAAAGTGCAACTAGGTTGGGCAGCATTTGGGAAGTTGCGTCACATCTTCTCGTCGCCTCTACCGCAATGCCTAAAGAGCACGGTATATAACCAGTGCGTCCTACCTGTCATGACCTACGGGGCCGAGAATTGGAACTTGACAGTCAAGCTGGCCCACCGACTGCATGTCGCTCAGCGAGCTATGGAACGGTCTATGCTGGGGATCTCGCTGAGGGATAGAATCCGGAACGAGATCATCCGCCAAAAGACGAAAGTCATAGATATCGTTCAGAGGTGCAGTAAGCTGAAGTGGCAGTGGGCTGGTCATGTCTGTCGCAGAACCGACGGGCGTTGGAGTAGGAAGGATCTCGAATGGAGACCACGTCTCGGGAAACGTAGTGTTGGACGCCCCCCTGCTAGGTGGACCGATGACCTGAGGAAGGTGGCCGGTGGTGGCTGGATGCGAGAAGCGGAGGACCGTGAAAGTTGGCGCCGTCTTGGAGAGGCCTATGTCCAGCAGTGGACTGCAATAGGCTGATATGATGTATGTAACATATTTTATAGGGTGGAAGTAACCTACTACTTTATTTGTGCTTCTTGATATTCTGGTTACCTTGAGGTAATATACTATTATGATAAAATTATGATAAAACTTTTATGATAATATGTACTATACCTAAAAAAGGCGTAAATTTTTATACTTTGGCAATAATGTTATTTTCACATACTTTAGTCATTGAAATTATCAATGAGTCAATTTTTTGGCTACTTATGGAAATAATTTATAAGCTTTCATTCTTAGCAGTTATACCGGATCATGATTTGAAAAATCTGAATACTAAAAGAGCCCTAAGCATATTTATTTTACTTACTTCGTCACATCTCTTAGGCCCACTTCCGAATTCCGGATTAGCTAATCTGGGTTTGTTCAATGCCTATTATCTAAGTTAAAAGTCCATTTGCGCTTGTCCGGACTGGCGCAAGTATACCTTCCAGATTTGCTAGTCCAGACTTGCGGGCCTTGAAAAAGCCCGGAAAAGCTAATCCGGACGTGCGCAAGTTATTGAAAATGAAACATTCTTGTATTATACACTAGAACATTTTAATCAAGACCGCAAGAACCAAACGACTTCGTCCCTAGAATTTATCACGGTGAGGTAACGGCACCAATCGTCGTCGCTGCTCCAATTAATATTAATCTGTCCTTCGGAGCCGCACGTTTATTGGTTCTCCGAGGGACCGATGATTGGAGCTGCGACCTATAAAACCGTGTCGTTAATGAAACCTAGAAGGGATTTAGTTATATATAAGATATAGCAGTTCCCTGCGACTTCACCCGCGCCAAAAGTCGGATTTTCCAAACAAATTTTCATCCCCTATTTTAGTCCCCTGATGATTTTATATCGTAACAAAAAGTATCATATGTTCTTTCTATGGTTTAAAACTATCTCTATACCAAATTTCATTTGAATCAGTTCAATAGTTTCGGAGCCTATTCAATACAAGCAAACAATAAATAAACCTCTTTATAATATTAGTGTAGATTAGCCACTGACAACGGCAGTAAGCGTACTAGCCAACGAATGAATCAAAGACGGACATAGAGGACTAGAGTTCACCAATTTAAAACAGTCAGTTAACCTATATTGACGGTTTACTTGACACATTTACCATACAAAATATGTCAATGAGTTTATAATGGGTGTTTAGAATTTAAATACGTGTTTTAAACAGCCGGTGAACATAGATTGACGGTTTATTTGACATAATTCCCATACAAAATACTTATGTCAAATAATATAATAACGGCTGTTTAAAAATTCAACGGTGAACTCAACCCTAAGTGTGAGTTCACCAACACACTTGTTTAATTTTTAATCAACAGGTTTAATTAATTAGCATTATTTGACATTTGGTATGGGAATTCTGTCAAATTAACCGTCAATCAAGGTTTACCGGCTGTTTTAACATTAGTGAACTCGGGTCTAAGTAACACGGGCAGGATTTAAACCCACGGCCTTTCGTTGTTCGGGCCAACGAACTTACTTATTGAGCTACTGTATAATTAAACCAACCGTGCAAAATTCTTGATCTCATAAAGCACTGTGAGTGTTAAAAAATATTAAAACTATGTAATCGGAGTTTTATCAGCGTAAGAGAACTCTTTCTGAATTTTATTTCCCATCCTTACAAATCCCAAGACAAGTTGTTTAAGAGGCACCATAACAGTTGTTGTTAGTTGTTCGAAGATTTGGCTTTGGAAATCTTAACACACGTGACAAACTAAAACTATGGTAATATATTAAACAGCTTAAACCAGCTGACTTAAATGTTTAACGTGTTCAGTTTCCACAAGTAAGTGCAATTTATTTGTCCTTTAGAGTTGTTGGTATTTATTGGTTCCTAGCCACCTTTCAGCTATCGGCGCTGTTTATTCTCAGACGGTAGAATGTAATGGGGGATGGGAGAGGGAGGATGCAGTCGTCAACTATTCGCTTATACACGGTGTTACTTTGCATCCTTGCCATATTCACAGAGATTAAAGAAGGGAAAAAAAACAAGAAAAAGCGGCGTTTATGATGTTAGAAAGAAAGCGCAATCGCCGCGGCTCTTTTGTGCCGATGAACAGCCAACAGTGATGTGTATGTGCTACGATCGATATTGGTGTGCGTAACAGATTGTCGATAAAATTAAATAATCAAGATAAAAATCTAAATTTTAGGTCACTTTTTTTTAATGATTTGAGTTCAGTGTCCGTAATATAGTTACCTCTGTAAATATGGCAAGAATGCAAAGTAGCAGCGTGTATAACAATGAGAGTAGTAATAGTTTCCATTTTATTATTGTAAGTTATCTGCAATATGATGGTTATAGGAAAGCAAATACAGAAAAGTGTCGTGTCGTATCAGGAGGTCAAGAGAAGGGCAGAAACAGAGAAGCATAGAAAATACTCCACCGACAAAAGTTGAATGAAAAAATTGGATGATGAAGACAATCATAAATGAGAACGAATTCTGGATACCTCTGCATTTATCTTATATCCTCATCCCCAATTTAGAAAAAGATACACGCGCTAGACATGTTCTGGTCAATATTTTTGTTTATGTGTCATTGTCTGTTTAAAGTTTAATAAATGTGTTTAAGATTGCAACTGCTTGTCTATTGCACTTGATACTAAAGTGCCCTGTCTAAGATTGAGTATAGTCCTCTGCAAAACAAACGGAAGGAGACAGACTACAATAATTTAGTAACGTCAAATTGTTGTGATCTTTTACGTATTTTTACAAATTTTTGCGGGTTTTCGTCTAACTTTAGTCGTCATCGAATGACATCCCTACTAAATTGTCTATGGATTCTCTAATTTCTTTAGCAACTGACAGCTGTTTATTCTGACGTTTCTAAATTAATATAGTCTGTCTCTTTTCGTTTGTTTGGCAGTGAAAGAGAGAGACTGAACTTAAATTTACTCTTAGGCAGGGTATTGTTATCGAGCACATTGTCGTTACATCTAATGTTCGCTTGTTTTCTCCTCACTAACGAGAAAAATACCTATTGATTTTTCCTTTCAATTTGATATATCACATCTACTTACTTAATGCTGTAGAAGAATGGAAAGTTAATCGAACCAAAGCGGGTCCTATAAATCTTTCCCTTACACTTTTTTACCAACAATAACTTGAGACGTTTAGCAAAACGTACCAACTATTACTTCGACTTAAAAAATGGGCTGGTTCTGGCAAACCTTGGCCATAAATTATTAACTACTTTCAGTATTTACGGTCTAAGTTCGCCATTCAGAGCTAGTTTCGATGCCAATTTTTGCGAAAATACAATAACTGGGCGACTTCGATTATTGGACTGAATGCTAGAGACAAATGTGGGTCTCCGGAGAAATAACATTGATAGGAAGATAACTCACTTTGGCGACAGTAATAGAAAAGACATTGAACCATTATGAAAATTTGTATTGGCCTTCAATAGGATAGATTGGGGACAGGCCCGTCTTTTACAAAATGTCAGTGTGTGACCTTTTGTACTGATTTTGTTGTTTTCGCAGGATCTTTGTGGCCTAGTTTCGTTTGTGTTCAAAGCACATGATTTAACAGTGCAAAATTGGATAAAGAAATAATTTGTTGTAATTTTATATCTTCCCTTAAAAGGATCATCAGAGAACAATCTAATAATAACAATAAAGTGCATTTCATTTTGTGGATTAAAATGACCTACTGTTGAAAATCGCAATATTAAACGGTTTACAATTACAAATCAGGTTACATGAAAATACCGGTTTTCCAAATACACATTACATTTCATGACAGAGGCCCTACTTTGGAGGTCGGTGTTCGATATTCGTGTGCTAGACACGATCATGCTCGTTTTCGCAATGCTGGCATGGGTGACAAAGACAGCTATAGTCACAAATACAGACTTCGTCATCCAAAGTAAGGGCACAGAACTTGGTATTCAACATGGATCGTCGATCGATCTCGCCGGATTACCACATGAGCCCTGGTATTACTCTGCAGCTATATTTTGCTGTTGTATTCCTAATCACCAATCGATGTGAGAGCGTTTTTATTACGTTTCATTTTAACGACAATTGAAAACGACAAATAGAAAAAGAATACGGTGTAATTACGGCGTGGAGTATAGGAGTAATAGTTACTCCGAAGGTTTTCAGTTTAGTAGTAGGTTGACGCCCACACAAATTGGTAATATCTACTCGTAGATTTTTAACGGGTCCTGGGTTAGCCACATTTCGTTATAATTCCCAGTTTCTCTATGTATTTATTCTTTAATAGCTAAGCTCTTGTTAGTAATCTTCTCTATTCTTCTACTTTCATATCATGGTATTTTCTGGACCTAGTTTCTTAGAAATGTAACTAAACTGGATTTAGGCGACCAACCAATCAATGCCAATGAGACAGCAACGTAATGTTACGTTGCTGTCACATTGACAAACGTCTAGGACTATCTGTCGCGAGGCGCTAGGCCCAGTACAATCAATTTAAACACCATCGTATCGAGATTGATGTAGTCGATTGAATGGAATTAATTACTGTCGTAACGATATAAACGAGTAACGCGCAATTTAACGGCGTTATTCGCGGCGTTGGGGGAGAATAATTGGATCCCTATTTTATTGTAACCGTGTTTGCTGAGATACAAGTAAATGTTATGTTTTTTAAATATTCTTTTACTAAACGACGTCAAAAAAGAGGAGGTTCTCAATTCGTCGGAATGTTTTTTAATTGGTCAAGCGCTTTTTGAAAAATTATCAAAGATTAATTTGTATACATCGATGATATTTTTGTTTACTCCGACACCTCGTTGTCTCACAATCATCGACTTCCTTCCACGTTTCTTTTATTTGGAGATAAGATAGCTAGCTATTTTTAACATTTAAGAGTGTTTTTTTAGGGCGGTTGTTTTTTTAGCGAATCACAAACAACTTATTCATTATACATGTAGATAAACATCGTAACACATACAGGTACTAGACAATTTTTATTTACTCTTTTGTATCAAAAGAAACCTTTATCAAAATTTGACGTAGGGCTGAATAATGTAGTAACGTGATAGGCACTTCGTAGATGCCTTCAGGAAACAACAGAAAAAGCCCCATGTATTATTTAAATGACAATATAAGGAGAATGTACCTACAGGAAAAAGTACTCGAAATATGTAAATGTCAATTTCACAAACAAACGGTCTCATGCAAAAGGACTTTTACAATAAATTACCAGGTATTCTTTCTTCTTTTTCAAGGTGTGTCGTAGTAAAAGCTAGTATCATAGCCACCATAAAAAATTAAAAGCATTATTTTGAAATGATCATAACATAGAGCAATGACGGATCTGTGTTCAGGAAATATTACAGATCAGATTGACAGATTTGACTACTGTCATCTATTTTCGTCATTACTTCTTACTCCTTCTCTGTATTTCATACTTACTTATTAAAATAATTTTGTGGACAAAAATAAGTTTTATTTTATTTTAAAGTACACACTGCCGCACGTCAGATTACCCCACTTTGCCTTTGTAGTTAACATGGGTAACCTGACGTGCTCATCCAAATATTGTAAGAACCATTTTTCGCGTTTTTGTCCAAAGCGTCAATAATCTACGATCATGTCATGCATGACACATATAGAGTCTCAACTTACCTTAGCAGTAACAGGCAGTTAAAACACGTCACACATACGTGTTTCTTGCACACAATTCGACAGGTTTTTGACGTTTAATAGTTAAAGGTACGCTTGTGCAATTAACATTAATGAGTTATCATTTTTCTCTTTTCCAAACAACTTCTACTCGATTACCCTCAGCACCATTTTCATTCAAAGTCTTCATAAACCTTTACTCACTGAACTTTTCCAAGTGTCGCTAAATCTGTTCATATTATCCGATCTTTGACGGACAAAAACAATTTGGCAAACTCAGAGGCCCATTCATCATCAGCTGTGAAAGTTCCTTTTCATTAAAGTTGATTATAGCGTGAAGTTTCTTTTGAGCCATTCGATGGGTTATTCCGTTGAATAGAGCCCAAAGTTCGAGGTTCAAAACTGTGTAGCTTTCAGCCTATGAAAGATGAACTAAGTCAGTTCACTCATTTTACACGAGGTATAGGTCATTTCACATAGGTTTTAAGTGCTCAATGGGATCACATTTTAAATAATAGTGCTAAATTTAACTTTTTTTATTAATTAATAAATAAGCATTTACTTTGCAATATAAAGATTCGATTTTACATATTATACTTGAAAAAATTACCCCCAGAGGCGGGAATTGAACCCGCGTTCCTAGCATACCGGCCGATTGCCTAACCACTTGGCCACCCTGGTGTTGGCAGTCTGTCATAATTTTCAAGTGCTTTTTAACGGCCGCGTTGCTTTCATCAATGTTATTGGAATTACACCCTCAACACCCAAAAGAAATACTATTGCAAGTATTTAACAATCGAGAGATGAAGCTTCTTTGATATTGTACTCTTGTTTCCAGTCTATGACCGTTTGATTTTGGCAAAACCATTTTATCTTGCACTGTTATTTCATGTTTGCCCTTTTTATTTGGGCTTCTCTTAAACTTATGCTTTCTCTTATAGGTGTTGTTTATCACTCTGTTTGTCCCAAAATGTGAAGACATCGGTTTTCAGTCCAATCGCCGAATTTCTTTCTTATTTTTTAATTAATAGGCAGACATTTAACCGCTCTTAATTGTAAGTTTTGTTTGTTTGTGTAGCTCTCCAAATTATATTGTAAGTTTTCTAAAGTCAATTTAAGTATGAGAGGGCTGGCTTATATAGTGGCACTACCTTCAACCCGCCTGCCTTGTCCGGAGGTCGGGCTTAAAGTGCCGCTAAGAAATTGTTGCAGCGTGGGACAAAAAGTTCGCTAAGCGCTGGTAGCGGTTAAAGGAGACTTAACCCCTCATCGCAAGCCCAAGTTTGTGACGGCAATATAATGCCCGCCTTTGTAAAGAACAGCGAAATGAAGATGGGTTTATAATAAAGATGAATATAAACCCATCTTTATTTCGTCAGGTTCTTGTCAAGAATAGCCTCTTTTTTACTTATAAAGACGTGGATGTAAAGTTCTTTTATACTGTTTTCATTACGATTCGTCATTTTAATACTGTTTTCTTTCTGTAGCTAAATGTTTTAGACTAACTTACATGCTTTATTAAAAATTAGTCGGTTTAGCATTATTAGACATATTTTGTATGGGTATTCTGCCCAAATACTGGATTACCGGCTGTTTAATAACTGATGAACTCGGGTCTAAGTGATGAATGTAAATCAATTTTTAATCAAAATCATGTCTCTAATACCGTGCCGTTAATTAAAATAATCATGAGGTGCTTGTGGCGCAGTGGCGGCAGCACTTTGGTCGTAACACCAAAGTTGAGCAACCCACTGCGCGGTCGTGATTGGATGGGTGACCATTCCGACCATTTTAGTGGCGTCCATGACAAGCATCTCCGTGCTTCGGATAATAGTATTAGTCGTTAAGCCTGGTCTAGAGGCCCTAGGGCGGCTTGATAACATCTGACAGTAAGGTTTGTCACTTGCCTTACAGACGCCCTTCCACCAATCCGCGCTGAGCCCGCATGGTGGAGTATGGCTCGTACCGCCTCATAGTTAAGGTGAGACCTTTTTCCAGCAGTGGGATCTATATAGGCTGACTTTAATCAAAATAACGGATTGCAGAAATAACGGTATCGAATATCGGTATGTCCGTCATGTGGTTTTGACCCGGCCCGGGCTTAAAATATCGAAGGATTTAGTGATTAATTTAGTTTCAGTACCGCAGTGGAAATGGTATTGTTTAATTAATGTTTTACATCGGCTATTGAATAATTATTTAGGGAAGATTGGTGAGATAAACTTATACAATATTAATTACGAATTCAATATTATAGCTTTTAGATACCTACTCAAGTAAGTATCTTATCATATCGAATTTTTTTCTGCACTTTGCCGCCTCAGAATATAGAGAGTATACTGCCGCCCCAGAATATACAGAATATAAAGGGGATACATTTGGCTTAGCAACAATTTTTTTTTTTTCAGGCAACAAGTCACATTCACATAGGATTTAAAATGTTTTACTTTCTATAATACCGACCAGACGTACAGTAAAACATGACACTGCTGCTAAGACCCAAGTTCACCAATTTTTAAACAGCTGGTTTATGAAAGTTGACGGTTAATTTGACGCAATTCCCACACAAAACTTGTCACGTAACATTATAACCGTTGTTTAAAAATGAAACATATTATGGTGTTGGTAAACTACACCCTATATCATCGCCCCACTTGCAACTGTCAACTTGTCCCAGCTAAGCTTGTTCAGGGACACTATGGAGCCATTTTGAGATGAAGTGCGGCTGCAGGTGACACTCTGTTATTATGGCTTTATCAGCTGACGTGCAACTGGTTAATTGCTTCTGAATCCTGTTTTGTTACAGTAAATTAATTAAATAAGTGGTAAGTGTCATATTCGAGGTAGTGAAACCAGTCAAAAAAACTGAAGAATTGAGAACTTCATTACGCGTATCTGTCAAACAACAAAAAATATAAAGTCTAGTTTTTAATTTCAAATCGGTGACTTAGTTTCCTAATATCATTTCCATACATCTGAATAGTATTTCCATCTCTCATTTAGCTGTACGAGTATATACACAGCTAAGGTCAGTATTCCACAAATACTTATTTTCTAATTGTTTTTTTTATTTATTGTAATCTCCAGAAAATACACCATTGTACTAAGTCGCTAAGCACAGTTGTACAAAAGGGATACAAAATAAAATCGCGTTTTTGAATTCCGTTTTCATTTCAAAACTTTGAAATAGCTCTTTGTGAAAACCCCCTAAACCGAGTGCAACATTTAAATGTCCGCCGAAAAATGTTTAGCAAAAAGTGTTCAAAAAGCATTCGTTCTGAATTGTGAGAATATAATCCTGCCACCTGAAATACTGGGCACTCACAATAGAGGGAGGATCCGCCCTCCGGCACTCATTGTGTCTCGGGAATAGCCGTTTATTTTGTTTATCCATTTTGTTCCAAAATACATTTTAAAATATACCATACGGGACTACATACGGTAGTCCTGCTGAGCTTTCGTATGAAAAATATACAAGGAAATTACGGAAAATATGCTGTAGATTTTCTTACAATGTTTCGAAACTTTAATATTTATTAAAACACATTTTTTGTGAGTCAGTTTTTAGTTGATTATCATAAAGTATGTACAAAGCAAAGTTCGCAAAAACTTGTTAAAGTGTACATTTGGAGTATAGCACTCTATGGATGTGAAGCGTGGACATTAACAAAGAGGGACAGAGAGAGACTGGAAGCCTTCGAGATGTGGTGCTGGAGGAGAATGGAGCGTATAAGTTGGACGGAGAAGGAAACAAATGAAGAAGTTTTGTCTATGGTTAGGGAAAAAAGGAGATTGATGGAAACAATAGAGTGTAGGAGGGGACGAATGTAAGGCCACCTGATTCGACACGACAATTTTATTAAAACGATAATAGAAGGAAGAATAGTAGGAAAAAGGAAGCGAGGAAGACCAAAAATCAGGTACATGCAGCAAATAAAAGAAAAGATAAATGTCGGGTCGTATCAGGAGGTTAAGAGAAGGGCGGAAAGCAGAGAGGAATGGAAAAAACTCCACCGACAAGAGCCTAGCTCTTAAATTTGATGATGATGATGATCATAAAGTATAAGAAACAATTTATTTCGTCCTCTAAAATACAGAAATGAAATGAAATACAATTTATTTGCATAAAACACGGTACATAATAGAATTATTAGGGAGTCGACAATCAAAGCTCAGCGTGTTTCACCGATGCATCGGTAGGCAAATATTTGTCATCGTCGTCGTGTCTTTATTAATTACAATTGAGTACGATAAAGGAATTGAAATTGCAATTTAAATAAAATACGTTAGGTACATGCATTGAATTAATCAGTAAAATTGTTAATTAAAAAATGTCAAAAGGTACAAAGTATAAAATATGTCACTATTTGAGGGTCAATTTCATCAATAAAATTACAAAATGTCAAAAGGTACAAACTATAAATGAAGAATGAATGCAGAAAACTAAAGACAATGGTACCTATGCAAACAAGCACGCAAGTTTTTAGAGTACGACGCTTCTGGAATCCGGAATGACGGATAAATCCACAAAATGACACAGTAATATAAACTTACAGAAATAAATAGTTATGTTTTCTTAGCCGGATTTCAACCACGGATGCAATTCTCAGCAGAGAACCAACTCACGCAGTGGGTAGAGATATTATAGTGCACTATATGTGCAATACCCCTTATATTCACATGCATTATCTGTTCCTTCACTATCAAGTTCAGTGAGACGGCCAGGCGTAGCGTAGACAGAGTCGACGGTGGAGCTAGCTCACCCGAAAGGTTCTGGCACTCGCGATCACCGTCGGAACACAGCAAACTGCTTGTAGCCGGGGTCCGGTCTGAGGTCGGTAGCTACCAGGTGGCACCTAACGGAGACTCCGCTGATAGGATCGTACTGCAGCCATCACAAACTGGAGTCAACTGTTATCAAAATTGAATAAACTGGAACTGCTGAACTGGAGTTTTTGGAGCATTCCGACATGACCGTAGAGGTCGGGCAAAAATATCTTGTATAAACATAGAAATATAACCGTTTGACCTAAAACCGCTGAAAGGCAACATGTTCACGAATGTGAAATATTATTTTTTCTTTCACTGAGACATGCCCAAAATAGCATCACGGTCGTAAGTTCAAGGCTGCTTGTCCGCAATGACGTCATTATTAGTGTTCTCACTGCCGCACCACGCGTTAGGGTTCGTCTACACACACTGAAAGACAAAGCATGCTATTAAAATATATAACTTGACAATAAAAAATAAGATAAATTATTTAATGCAATAGAAAAAGAAAAAATATAAAAAGGGTCCTTGTGGTAAGGTTCCCAGGATGCTGCAGCATTACCGCGCTGGATAGCGATGCTTATATGCTGAGCAAGGTAGCTGCCAGCTCCTGGGTCATCACTGATGTCAACCAGCCTCTTGGAAATCCCTTTCAACAAAGAGATAGCGTTGGGACCCCACGGACCCAGTGTTTGACTTCAAACGGTACAACGTGGTTAAATGAATGGCTTATTTGTAGTGAATAGAAACTATGATCTGAAGGGCGTGATTCTGATGAAAATATGAATGCTGTACATTCATATTTTTTGTCATTTAATAAGTTTTATTGCAAAATTTGCCGTTTTTACTGTATATTCTAGACATGAAATCGAAGTTATTATTATACCATATGTAAATACTTGTAAAGCAATATAATTCTTATTATTATGCTATATTTTATTTTCAAAAATGTATTACACCTGTACGACGGCTAGGTTGGTCACCAGTGTAATGTAACTTAATAAGTATCAGAAAATGTCATGAAAAATATATACATTAAAGCTAAAATGCACATCTTTATTATTGAACGTGGTTTTTAATTACTAGAAATAAAAGGGTGAAGCAGAAATGAAATGTAAGCGGTACGAACAAAGACTATCGTCAGAAACAAAATAAAAAGTAAGTTACTGAAATTTACAAAAATATTTGTTATTGTAACAAAATAACAACTATAAAGCCACACAAATAAAAAAATTAAAGTTTTCATCTAAGTTTAGGCTTTTTTTTATATCAACCTACATCATCCCACTGCTGGGCAAAGGTCTCCCCCAACACCTTCCATTGATCCCTATCAGCTGCCAATGACACCCAGTCAGTCGCAAAGCTGTCCAAGTCGTCACACTACCTCTTTTTGGGTCTACTTCTTCGTCGGAATCCGTTTGATGGTATCTAACGCGTGACGACTTGGGCCCATCTGTCTGGGTGCATCCTGCAAACATGCCCCGCCCATTCCCACTTCAGCTTTACTGTCTTTTTGCCAACATCCGCTATGCCAGTTCTGGAGCGTATTGTGGTGTTCCGGATCTTATCAATCCTTTTAATGCCCAACACGCTCCTTTCCATGGCTCTTTGGCAAACCTTGAGTTTAGATTTTTGTCTTTCGGTCAGTGACCAAGTTTGCGCTCCGTAAGTGAGCACGGGCAGGATGCAGGTGTCAACGAGTTTGCGTTTTAATGAAATAGGAAGGTTTCCCTTCATATACGCTTTCATGGACCAGAAGCTCTTCCAGGCGTTGTCGATGCGACGACCGATCTCTTTGTCCTGCCTGTTTTCGAATGAGACTATCTGGCCCAAGTATATATACTCGTCGACATACTCTATTTTCTGTCCGTTCACCACTATGTCATGTTCAGCGGTGTTGGTCATAACTTTAGTTTTGGACCTATTCATCATTAATCCAACCTCAAGACTTGCTTCGCTCAGCTGTTTGAGCATTGTTTCGAGTTCTGACGATGTATTGGCGAAAAGAACGATATCGTCGGCAAAGCGGAGGTTTGTAAGCTTTCTTTCCCCGATTTTGATGCCCTTAGTTCTCCAGGGATTGACCAGTTTTTTAAATATCTCCTGCAAGGCACTGGTAAACAGTTTAGGGGAAAGTGGATCTCCTTGCTTGACACCCTTTTGTATGGAAATGGTGGGCCAGATGCATGTAGTTTGATATCTGCTGTGCTTTGTTTAGGTTTAAAGATATTTTATTCTCATACGAAATTATATTTTGCTTTCACACTTTTTTAAGGCAATTGCTTTTTGAATAGCCGTGCTCCCTCAGTCATCATTACAGTCTTCTTTCCATAATTAGTCCTAGGCACTGATAATTGTGCTTTATTCTTGTCTTGTATTGTCTTTATTATTATTATTATTATTATATTCTTGATTGATCGTGGGAGTTAAAAGTAAACCATACAACATTCGTGTAGCCCAGGCCTTACTCGTATCCTGTCACCAATTTAGCGGATTCCTGGCGCGATTGCGCGGTGACGGTACTGTCGTTTTGCTTCGCAGAACTAATTATTTCGGATCCAGGGTAACGGAGTGTCGGGCCCGTAATTAATGTTGAGCTGGCGAATTTAACTGTGCCCGAAATTGTTTTTGAATAAGTCTCCGTCTCGATTTATTGGGGTTGAGAGCGATGGAGTGAAAAGTTCACGGCTGTCAGGACTTTGTTATTTTGTAGCAATGTACTGCGTGATTCACGATGTTGTATTGGGAGACCATATGAAATCATATCTTCCGAAGATAGGTATTTTTATAGGCAGACGGTGATGACAATGCGGGTTAGGATGGGTTATGATGTCTGAAATTATTTTCTTGAAAGTATCCAGATCATAGTGTAATAGGACAACTTGTTCCTAAATATGTATTTTGCACTTATAATCAAAAAGAAATAATATATAGTTTCGAGTGGTAAAGAATAGAAAATAGATGATGTCACAGAAATCTATAAAAACAAGCAATTAAATTTGGTACCATTACCTTTATTACTGATG
Source organism: Pyrausta nigrata (assembly GCA_949316185.1). Lineage (NCBI taxonomy): Eukaryota > Metazoa > Arthropoda > Insecta > Lepidoptera > Crambidae > Pyrausta > Pyrausta nigrata. The sequence continues at coordinate 1,545,751 of OX438950.1, read as the reverse complement.
TTTTACAAATTTTCCAATTTTATCTTACGTTTGTTAGCAGGCTTTGCCGTTTATTTTTCTGCCACTACATAATTTTTGTATACTTATATTTGTTTATTTATCCTTATTAAGGAACTTGGAGGGAATCCTATGGTACATCTAAACTTAATTAAGGAAAAATCCTTTACTCTAGCATTTAGTGCTTCCTACGCTATTTATTACTCGTAGATAGGTAAAATAAGTGCTAATATGATGAATGACATGCAACTAAATAAAACATCCAATTCTACAGAATGTTCTTAAGAAATAGTTCATTTAAATAGATTAATTAGGGTATAATAATAATATTAGAAAACGAATTAATGATTTTATGCGGATCTCGGATCGCAAACGGCTAAATTGTGTCAATCGTAATAGTTTTTAATATTTTTAAAACTCACTGTTTTTTTTTTTATTTTAACTTATATAAATTGCTAATAAATTATGGCTACTTTACTAAATTGTACCTGTTAAAAATACTTACTTCAGTTACCAAGTTTATTTTCCTTTAACTGTGCACTTTGTGAAAATAGTTGTAAAACAAAGTAAATAACCAAGAGATCTCTCACATTGTTGCTAACGACACGATCTTTGTTGCAGGTACGTTGATGTACAACCGTGCTGTTGTCTTGGGACTCGACGACGTTTTACATACATCTATATGGCACGATCACTGACCTCTATAATACAAGTACGCTAGACTAAAGGTTCTCTAAGAAATGACAGATAATTTTTATGCCGAATCAATGCGCCCCCACCGTGTTTCCAGGGAACTAAAATAGCGTAACTTACGTACGTTTATGTCAACTCTAATTAGTTCCGTCGACGGTCACCACACGCTCGCTACAGCCGTCAGCGCCAAAATGGCGATAGTCAAATGGCTTCATTTTAAGATTGACAGTATGCATTCCAGCGTACTTGTATTATAAAGGTCAGTAGGCAGAAAAGTAGTACAATGCAACTACATGCCAGTGCTATATGCTACGATACAGGTAAGTTCCTATTCGTTAAAATCAAACAATGTGAGTTATGATTATGATTTCTGGGGGCTTGAGACTTGAGACTTGAGAACTTCCCAAATCTGTCAAAATATCTCAAATGGTATGGAATTCTATGCGATCAACGTAAGGTTGAAATATAGTTTCGAAAATTTGACAGACCGGTTGATGACCGGGGCCCACTGTGCTTGTTTTTAAAATGTGCTGTTATTTTTGAAGAAATACGTTTTCTGAATCATTTGTGGACAGTGTCAAGTACCCAATAGTACTCGTACTATTGACTTACATACGAATTAAATTCGTACCTATTCCGTGGTCTGCTAAAACTTACGGGATAGCCATTGCTGAGGCTTAACTTACCTATAAGCTAGCTTAGGTCTTGGGTCAAAAAAAAAATGCTGTTTAAACTAATACCACAAAGAATCGTGTCTGCATCACCACCTTACGACGCTCGAGAATAGGCGAGCGCTCTTAGATATGGCCTTCTTGCATGGTGTCTGTAACAGCAGTATCGATTGCCCTGTACTTGCATCCAAAATTCTGAGTTTCTGTTGTCCAAAAAAGCACACAACGCATACAAAGTTATTTGCAGTTACTAAAACACCCACAAAACTTACTCGTTTGAGACTTCACAGAAGCTACAACCAAAAATTTCACTCGCAGATTTATTTCACACTACAAAAAGTGGCTTCCGAAAAGAAATACTTAGGATAATCGGTGAAAGTTATATATAACACGCACACACACACCCACGCACACACATTCACACATACACACACAGTGACAGACATTAATACACGTAATGTTATCTGATGACCGTTACTTAAAATATAGTAAATGAAATGTAAATCCGTCATTGGCTGTAAGTCTTACATGTCTGTATTTTATGTTATCATAAGAGCTGTGGATTTTGTAATACAAATAAAATTAAAATAAAATAAAAGCTGAGGTGCTTGTGGCGCAGTGGCGGCAGCGCTTTGGTAGTGATACCAAAAGTTAAGCAACCCACGGCGCGGTCGTGATTGGATGGGTGACCATTCCGACCATTTAAGTGACGTCCATGACAAGCATCTCCGTGCTTCGGAAGGCACGTTAAGCAGTTGGTCCCGGCTAATATCTGTGGTATTAGTCGTTAAGCCTAGTCAGAGGCCCTAGGGCGGCTTGATAACTTCTGACAGTAAGGTTTGTCACTTGCCTTACATACACCCCTCCACCAATCCGCACTGAGCCCGCGTGGTGAAGTATGGCTCGTTCCTCCTCATAGTTGAGGTGAGGCCTTTTCCCAGCAGTGGGATCTAATAGGCTGACTTATATAAAAGCTAAAAGGCCAAAAAGTAAGACACGCTGAATATTACTGCTATTTATTTTGTCTTATCATAAACTGACAAAGGGGAAATCATTTTAATGAAATGTATTTTTAAAACTACGATTTTATACTTACTTGCAAATAGTAAAAATGTCAGTTATTAATTTAAAAGGTCCTAGGCAAAGCCGTGTGTACAGCCAGTTAGCAAATAATAAGGAGCCAAGGCAAGGTCGTTAAGCGATACTCCAGCCCGCAACTTACGAGGGCCCTACAGGGACTCGAATGCGGGTCTTTCGGGACGGCTCGAGGGCGTAACTTTCCAATGGCGGAAAATGTGGTTGAATTTGAAGGGTGCTTTGAATGTTATTCGATAGTTTGATCAAAGTAGGTAAGTCAGTGACGTAAAATGCTTTCGGTTTTCAGTATTGCTAATAAACTTGTTGTTAGTAAGTTTCTTATGCAAAAAAGTTGCAAAAAATGATTTTTCTTTTTTAATACGTATCACGATCAAAAATGAGTTTGTAACAATATATTTCTGTATAAATAATTAGAATAGGTCTATTCAGGGTTATTGGAAATTCGATACATTCCTTTAGAGAGGTAGAAGTAGGGCTCATTTGCGACAGACTTTGATACCGATGTACCGAAAGTAATTAGTTTTTGATATTATATTTTTATATTGTTTGATGGTAAAGTTACGTTAAACTTTTTTTTAATCTTTTGCCATTCCATACCTATCCATGACATAAAAAATATTAGATCCTACTACTAACTTATTTTCTTTTATATCGATACTAAAAAACACATTATTCTTATTATCTCAACAACCAATCACTATCTAGACTAGGTAGAGTACCACCTAGTCAAATCTGTCGCAAATGACTACTTCTATCACTATGAAGGAATGTATCGAATTTCCAATACATCATCATCATCATCATGGGGTGCCATCTCCAAATTGAAGTTTGGAGGTCAGCATGTAGAAACCGATGCGGTCTTGAGCCGCTCTTTTTAGCTGGTCATAAAAACGAAGTTTGGTCCAGTCTTTGATGTCATCTATCCATTTTCTTCTGGGTCGGCCTGGTGATCTCTTGCCAGGAATCTTGCCTTCGAGGATCAGCCTTAAAAACTCATATTGAGAACCTCTCTGCATATGTCCAAAGAATACAACCTTCCTCTTCATTATAGTTGACATCAGTTCACGTTTACACTTGGCACGTTGCACGATGTTTGAGGTAAAGCTGGTCCAGGGAATTTTAAACATTTTACGCAATAACCACATCTCAAAACCCTGTAGTCTGTTGCAGCTGTCTTTTCCGAGGGCCCACGTCTCGCACCCGTAAAGTAATGTGGTAGCATTGTGCTACACGATATCTCAAGGGAAATGAATTTCCAATACCTTGTATACATTATGTAATGCATTTAATTATTTTACAGCAACCAAACAACAGCATTTCTTTAACAATAGTGCCATGAAAAATCGACTAAGAAGTGTTACTCTAACATCACTATTAAACCCTTTATCCATACTAATATTATAAATGCGAAAGTGTGTCTGTCTGTCTGTTACTTTTTGACGCTTAAACCACTGAACCGATTGAGATGAAATTTGGTATGGAGACAGTTCAAGACTCTGAAAAGGACATAGGGTACATTTATATTATAAAAATATTTAGGGGGTGTAATGGGGTTGAAAGTTTATATGGAAAATCCAATTCTTGCGGGCGAAGTCGCGAGGAACCACTGGTCCTTTAATAAAACAATAAAAGTACTTTGCCCAGTTAATATTCTTTCTGTCAGTAGGACAGTTATCTTTCCAATTTATTACGAATTCGACAGGTATCACGGCCATTAAGTTCAATCCGATATTTATAAAACTGACATCGAACACGAAAAGCATTTTAAGCCATAAATCATAATACGATCTCAATCTTACATTCATAGTAATAACAGTAGATTCATTTTGAGAAACTGTATTGAGATAAAGAAAGACAAACATTACATATTACTGAAAAACTTTCGGCTTTGTCATTTCGATTCTGAAGTATTAAAATTAAGAAGTTCAATTTACTATATCTTCCTACACTAGAAAAATGTAAGCAGTATAAGACTAGATAAAGTACAAAGTACTTAACTTACTAGGCCAAAAGGCACAAAGATATTTTTTTAAGTACTTACAGTTGCCGGCAGCACGTCAAGTTATGCAATATTACTACGAAAACATATAAAAGCAACAAATAAAAGCTTATTACGTAGGGAATAACTAATACGCACCAAACGTTTTAAATCTATGTTCCTCTTGCGACTAGTGTGTAGAGTGGAATTCATTGCCGGTCGAAGTGTTACAAAGTTGATTTCTTTAAGAATATAAATTTAATTGGCTATATCTAGACAGACATGTTTTATTCTCGGCCGCATCGTCGCTTACTGTCAGGTGAGATTGTGGTCAAACTATTTTAAAAAAATAAGACGGTCTGAAGGTCAACATATGTATAATCTAACTTAAAGTCGTATACTTATGGACCAAACACATCATACTCATAAGCGAGCCTTCTACATACTTCTCTATTACATCAACGCCGTAACAAAGATGTGTAACTTCATCTCAGAACAGGCTCCAAGTTGTCACAAGTTAGTATCTCGTAGTTGTCACGCAAACTTGTCAACGGAACTTTGTAGGGTGGAAAGTTAGGAGTAGGAGAGGATAGCCTTTTAAGATGCTTACACACCTGCTGAGAAATACGGCCACCGAGTAACTTATAGAGACGAAATGTCATTAATTTTTTGTAAGGAAAATTCCGTCAAAATCCCTTGGAAATGAATGCCTTTCTTCCTTCGCCTTCTTTTCTTCAACACACTGGCAAATAAATTCACTTATTTCTTCACAAGGTTTCAATTATAGGTTTTGGTGTAATGATAGCTAGGTTACGATCAAAACCAAAATATCTTTAAAAAAAAACATAATTTACACGCTTAACTTGACACTTTTCGTATCAATAGGTACCAGCCGCTGACAAGTACGGAGAAAATCGCCTTTACTTTGCCTCTATACGTTTCTGGGCGATGGCAGGCCTGTGTATCTCCCCACGTAGGTAGCAAAAACGTACCTACGCGCGGCGACCCTTACTTAGGGGCTAAAACAAGTTGAGTGTCGCTACCGGCCAGCGACACGCTCGCGCGTTTTATTCGCCGGTGGCCGCGCGGCTACGTTGCTGGCTGGACAAGAATGAATAAAGTACTAGAAAGAGGCGCTAGATGGCGTTAGAAGCTTCTCGTAGCAGTCAACCCTATCGCGTCGCGTGATATTACGTCACTGAATAGGTTTAGTGTATTATGAATCATATTTCAGAGCAATAAGTATGAAATTATCTTGCAATGGATTTTTGTAGGTGTCTACACGAAAATGTGCTTGACTCTGAGGCGAACTAAATTACGCCATATTGTTGACGACATTGAGTAGACATTTCTTTGAATATCATTGCTAAGTCATACTTCTGTACGAAGTACTAGTGCTTATTCTGTGGCGATGAATACCACCAACTTTAACCAGGCTATACTGCCAGCCTGTTCCTTTCCCAAAAACAAGACAAAGTTATACGTATAAACGAGATAGATAGGAAATTGAATAAAAATTTCCAAACCTATTGGGTATTCAGCAATTTTCCCTTAGGATATTAACATCTCATACATTTATAACGAGTGACATTTGATGTTTGTAAAAATATCGTGTTCTTTACCGTAACACAATTCAAATCGAAATACACGAAACTCTGCTTACCACCCCACTAAGCGGTCGTATCTCGCTGTAGCAAAAACTTTTTTACGAGTATTAACAAAACGTAATTCTAACCACATATTTAGTGCTAAGACACTGTCGATATTTAGGATATCGATAGATTTTTTCATATATTTTTTAATAACAATCGTCGGCATAAAAGATAGCACAATAAATGCACAGATAATAAAATAAATCTGTAATGATCTTATTTTAAGTTCTCTATCTAAACACAATTGGAGAACAGCCTTGGAAATGAGCCTTCATAAAACTATAAAATAACGTTCTTATAGATTTGATTGATTTTGCGTAGTGAGCATTATGTATAGCAGACCGCACGTTAAAATTCTTTCCTTATTATTCTAAACCATCTTGTGCATTTTACTACCAGATTTTTTTAAAGACTTAATAATTTAAAAGTAGCTCTCTCTTCACAGTCTTTTAGCTCATGACTAAAGGTCGTGATCATTTTGTAGAATGAAACACACACAAAAACTTTTTAGTAAGTAGTTTGCTATTGTCTTCTCGAGTTAACATCTAACCACTAGAGTTTGGGTTTCCTCAAGACGATATTTTCCTTCGTAATATCAGTACCAATGCAGAATACTACCCCTCGCCGTTAGGCAGTAAAAATAGCACTGCAGAAATCTACGCTCGCAGATATTACCATACTGTCACGTGGATAGTATCGATACATTACCAATTCTGCCAGCTCTACACCTACACTACGTCGCTCCCACCTGGAGCGACCCAATCGGTTATTCAATAAAATCCTCCAGGGAAAATCCTATAAATTCCGCGCGTGACGTTTCTTTACCCCGAAAATCGGGAATCAAATAAATCGGAGTATATTGGACAGTCAGTTCTATGCCTTTTTAAGTCTGTACCCGTTTCGAAGCGTTTGAGCACCGAAGAAGGGTATCTGAAATTAGTATTCTGACGCTGTACTTTCCCCTTTTACGAATAAAAGCTTTATCAATGATGTATCGGCTGCTTTTTGGCGACAGAAAAATGAATAACAAATCTGATAGGTTTTAATTTTTTGTCTTTCTCTATCTCTCTTACCTACAGGATCAGGTCTCGAAAAAAAGTGTAAAGCTGAAGCCCGGAGACAGAATAGTCAGACAGTCAGATTGTATGTTTAAATTTTTTTCGTAGTTTTCGACATATTTGCAACAAAAAGTTCCTTGCAAAATCGTATTAAAATTGCTTAGTGCTTATTAAAATTTAACCAAATGTATTTAATAACTATTAAGTTTGAGATTAAATCTTGTTTATACAGGGTGTGGCGTAAATAGTGGTCCAAAGCAAAGGTGTGGATACACTGTACACTGAAGCACCACATACCAGTATTTAAAAAAAAAATATGTACAGGGTTTTCAAAAAAAAAAAAATTTTTTTTATTTTTTTAGAAATCGTTACCTTGCCTTACAAATTTGGTTATAATTTCCAAGAATGACGGTTTTTTTTTATCCATTTTTTTTATTATTATTGCTGATCACTTGTACTTAGTACTCCATTCGTTTTTTTTTTTTACAAACTGAATTTAATAAAAAAATTAAGTTTCTTTCAAAATTCAATACTCACTGCTAGCAAATCGTTTGACTTTCAATGCTTTTGGTGCAAAAAAATGTACCACACTGTCAGTGCCCATTGTTTAAAAAAAATGCCCATCTTTTGCAGATTCTAAAATGGTGCAACAATAAGTGTTACGACTTACAGGAAAAAAGTTATTGCTTTTCGAAACAAAAAGGAGCCCAATTCAGAAAAACAATTTATTTGAAGTTCAAGGGTTTACAAGGGTTGTAATTTTTTTCTGTGTGGTCCAAAGCAAAGGTGTGGATACACTGTACACTGAAGCACCACATACCAGTATTTAAAAAAAAAATATGTACAGGGTTTTCAAAAAAAATTTTTTTTTTAATTTTTTTAGAAATCGTTACCTTGCCTTACAAATTTGGTTATAATTTCCAAAAATGACGGTTTTTTTAATCCATTTTTTTATTATTATTGCTGATCACTTGTACTTAGTACTCCATTCGTTTTTTTTTTTTTACAAACTGAATTTAATAAAAAAAATTAAGTTTCTTTCAAAATTCAATACTCACTGCTAGCAAATCGTTTGACTTTCAATGCTTTTGGTGCAAAAAAAATGTACCACACTGTCAGTGCCCATTGTTTAAATAAATGCCCATCTTTTGCAGATTCTAAAATGGTGCAACAATAAGTGTTACGACTTACAGGAAAAAAGTTATTGCTTTTCGAAACAAAAAGGAGCCCAATTCAGAAAAACAATTTATTTGAAGTTCAAGGGTTTACAAGGGTTGTAATTTTTTTCTGTGTGGTCCAAAGCAAAGGTGTGGATACACTGTACACTGAAGCACCACATACCAGTATTTAAAAAAAAATATGTACAGGGTTTTCAGGGTTTTCAGGGTTTTTTTTTATTAAATTCAGTTTGTAAAAAAAAAAACGAATGGAGTACTAAGTACAAGTGATCAGCAATAATAATAAAAAAATGGATAAAAAAAACCGTCATTTTTGGAAATTATAACCAAATTTGTAAGGCAAGGTAACGATTTCTAAAAAAATTAAAAAAAATTTTTTTTTTTGAAAACCCTGTACATAATTTTTTTTTAAATACTGGTATGTGGTGCTTCAGTGTACAGTGTATCCACACCTTTGCTTTGGACCACACAGAAAAAAATTACAACCCTTGTAAACCCTTGAACTTCAAATAAATTGTTTTTCTGAATTGGGCTCCTTTTTGTTTCGAAAAGCAATAACTTTTTTCCTGTAAGTCGTAACACTTATTGTTGCACCATTTTAGAATCTGCAAAAGATGGGCATTTTTTTTAAGCAATGGGCACTGACAGTGTGGTACATTTTTTTTGCACCAAAAGCATTGAAAGTCAAACGATTTGCTAGCAGTGAGTATTGAATTTTGAAAGAAACTTAATTTTTTTTATTAAATTCAGTTTGTAAAAAAAAAACGAATGGAGTACTAAGTACAAGTGATCAGCAATAATAATAAAAAAATGGATAAAAAAAAACCGTCATTTTTGGAAATTATAACCAAATTTGTAAGGCAAGGTAACGATTTCTAAAAAAATTTTTTTTTTGAAAACCCTGTACATAATTTTTTTTAAATACTGGTATGTGGTGCTTCAGTGTACAGTGTATCCACACCTTTGCTTTGGACCACTATTTACGCCACACCCTGTATAATATGTACAGTTAAAAATAAAATGTGTAATTTTACTTCAGTTTTGAATTTTTTTGGACTTCCTTATATCCCACATGTAATCACCACCACGGTGATTACATAATAACAGAAAGCGAAGAAGTTCAAGAAAAAGTTTGTCTGAGAAGCTAATACGCAACTGTTACCGCATTTCAGCATCATTCTTCAATCCCTGACCTTGTTTTGTCCGACGGACAGCTCAAAAGAGGCGTTCGTTCGTTCATTCATTCATTTTCTACAAACGAGTCGCAATTTATCGCCGACACTTAGACAATGCCGCTGAAAAGCTTCCTTTTGTTAGAGAACGGGTGTTATTTGAGAAATTAATTTTGTTTCTAATGGCACTGGAACTGTTTGGGACCTGGGTGTGTTTTACTGTCTTCTACATTCTACAGAGCTTTCATAGAAGAATTTGCTACAAATGGTAAAGGTTTATCTGCTAAAAATATTTTATCTTCAGGCCTACCAGTTTACCAGAAAACTATAACTAATACAATTTGAAATTACTTAATCCATTTAGGCGAAAGGCTTGCTGATTAGCAAAACTTTACTAATCAGATGAAAATTCAGTTATTTAAGTAAGTAATTGCAAAGTCTTTCTTGTGCCATTGTATGTTTTTTCAAGCTAGTCAATTGCAACTTATAAATCTCACGTTTTTCGTAAATAAATTCATACCAATTAAAACGTACACTACTTCAACCTACTGATTAAACTATCATCTAAAACATAACTTAGTAATTAATTTAAACATCTCAACCTCCCACATCTTAAAACAGGCATAATCTGTTTCCTTTTAACATCTATATCTATACATAATTATAATATAAAGCTGTAGAAGGTCGAATTATGTATATTGTTTTAAAAAAAAAACGAAAATACCACCCAAGCCTTAGTTTAGGTCAGCAGAGTACAAAAATGTAGTTTTTGAATTTTTTGTCAGTATGTTAGTATGTACGAGTTTGTATGCATGGATCTTGAACGTTACAGACTCGAAATCTGCTGAAATAATCTTGATGTACGATACAAGGTGACCTCCTTTCACCATATAACAGAGTACAATGAAAGACCACGATTACTGGACGGCGATAGGAGTATGAGTCAATTTGTATCATCGCGTCCCCACAGGCAAAGTCGCGGGCAACCACTATTTATTTATAAACGCTAACATTCACCCAGTAAATGTAAGTACATATAACACTCTCACGTCTTTGTCCCAAAATGTTACCTATTCTTGCCCAACATCACCTGTCATGAAATTAATCAACGAACCATTATCCCGCGATAACGCCTTTGTCCCACCATTAGTCTGAACTTTCTTATCTGTGCCGTTTGGCTGGTTTTGCATAGTCAGGGTATCAATTCCCTTAATGCTTAGGTGTATGTGGACGAATTTGCGATGTTAAAGTAATTTGAGATTTGATGTAGGAAACGTATTTTTTTTTTTATAAATGGTTTTAACAAACACAAATTACCTAGTCCCAAACTAAGCGTGAGCTTATGTTATGGTGACTAGGATAACGGATAAACATACTTATATACAATTATAAACATCTATGACTTAGGTACAAAAGCTCGTGCTCATCACACAAACACTTGCCCCTTGCGGGATTCGAACCCGCAACCGCCTGGTTTAGAAGTCTGGGGCGCGAACCACTACACCAAGATGGTCGTCTTTCAGATTTATATAACTTCACGACGGGGGAGGAATATAAATATAGGATACATGTTAAACACAAATTGCAAAGCGAGTACATGGGTACTTAAATGGAAAAGCTGTCGTCTAGTTCAGAATTTAAAATTGAATTAGAAAACTAAATTCCATTTTAAATTGTTTTGGTATCTATCAACCCAATCACAACTTCATAAACAAATCCTGCACCCATTGCAGTTAACTGTAAGTGAGGAAAAAAGAAATCTTTTTTCTCAGAATAGCGTAGAGGTATCAAGTTGAAATTGACATCAAATACTTCAGTCGGTGGTCCCTTGATAAACAACAAAACTCGAAAAACAAAACGCAATCCAAAGGTTTAATTAATTTGAAGTATTTGAGCCTTACTTTTTAACATATCGCAGGGAAATCGTTACGGGTACTTTCCATAAAACTAGAAACATGAAATTTGGCATGAAGGAAGATCTTAGAGCATAAGTCGGGAAAGAAACAAATTCAAAAGCCGTAGAAAATACCTTTGTTTGTACGGAACCCACAGTGCGCAAGTCCGACTCGTAATTGCTCGGTTTTTAAAAGCTTTTCGGTTGTACCTACTGGTTACCACAAATTTAGTTCCTTTAAGGCTACTGCTAACAAACAAACACCAAATCAATCAAACGACCAGCATATCCCTGACAGAAAGGCAACCGTTCGGCCGGTCATTAGTCGGGGCACTCTTGACCATTTGTTACGTCTTTCAGCCGATTGGTAATATTTCACAAGCTCCCAAAGGATTCTGATTGCTCCAGAAGCGATATGAGAGGTTTTATTCGGTGGTAACCAATGCTTTAAAGGCTTAATATTAAAAGTAACCTTTAGAAGACTAAAACGAAGGGCTCCTCAAGACCTACTTAAAAATAAATAGCGAAAAGGAAAATTAGGGTGGGGCACTGGCCTAATCCCAAGCAAGATTAAATTGATCATAAAAATATTGCTGGATGTCTACCAGACAGTTGCAGTAAGAAAAGAAGATAAATAAAAGTATTTCGAGAATCCTAGCCAATGAGATTTTATACTTTTTCACGCTGAAAATCAATGTTGTGCCAAAACTTGACTTTGTCACGACCTTGATTGTGTTTTTCAGTTCGGTATTTTATGTTTCAATTTTTTCCTGTACTTTTTTTCTGTCTTGTGTGATGTGCCAAATTAATGTTTATATTTCTATAAAAATAGCTACTGGACTCCCCATCGGAGGTAATATTGTATATCTGTAGTTTGGCAAAACCAAGTAATGTTATTCACGCCAAGAAAATAGTGTAATAAAATTATGAAAAAGAGGGCACTTTTTTAATGTACCTCTTCTATCGATAAAGCAGAGATAAAAAAATATTTTTTCGTCTTACCTATATGCCCAGTGCATAAACTGAGCTAGGTTTCTAGGAGCTAGGATCATGTTTTTCCTGCTGCTGAATATTCAGAAATATTCGTCATATTTTTCGTTATTTTCAGTTTGACGCTGAAGCAAAAATGCGCCCAATACACCGCGGTAATTGCCGATAACTTTCATAAAAGTGCTGTAACTACGTTTCGAGCGTTTTAGTGAGCGAAAATTTCGGTTTAACGAACGCTACTCTATTAAAAGTAGACATTATCTGACAGAGTAATTTAATTGAAAGTGAATGCAGCAATTTTGTTTTATCGAATAATCGCTTTTTTGTAAATGTTTCTAGTTGAAAATTTATTGTTTGTTTTCAGTGTTAAATTAAGAGGAATGGAAACTAATAGCTTAATACTGTTTGTCAGAATTAATCACATTGATTCCCAATTAATATTTCATCATAATGACATGATATTTTAAATTCAAAGTACGTATACTTTCTACGGTCTTGACATTTTTATTTTGTTGGATTGTTTACAAAGTTTTAAAGTACTTTCTTTTATTTGTAGTAATCTTAAATCTGACAAATAATTCTTACGTAACTTTTCATTCAAACTAAAAGCTTGTCAGTAACAAAACTGCCAACGGGAAAACTAATGATCAGCCCCAAATTTCCATAGCAATATGAATGGCTTTCCTAAAACCCAATCCCGTGACGTCATCCCTCGTCTAGATTATCGAGACTTATGGGATAACGTGTGTAATCCCATCAAAGGCCTAATTCTGGAAGACGACATCCATATTTTAGACCTATCTTTCTCTTTCATTCACACTGATATGCCATTATTAGTGACCGAGATGGTGAGGCGGAACTATGAAAATTGGATTTTATGGTAGGGCCTGGCTTGAGATGGAGGATGAACTGCTTAGAAATAAGCCTGCAGAATGCGGAAAAAGCAACACGAGGATAAGGTGTTTTATTTATAAATAAGAAAGCATCCCCTAAGACAAATCCCGCAGGGAGCAAATGTTTGAGTGATGAGCACGAGCATTTGTACTTAAGTCATAGATGTTTGAAACGTATACAAGTATGTCTATCCGTTATCCTAGTCGCCATAGCAGAAGCTCACGCTTAATTTGGGGCTAGGTAAATGGTGTTTGTTGAAACAATGTTATTACATGATTACGACTCGCGGCCATTAGGCATACATACATTTACTTATGAAGAGGTAACATCACAGCTTTCTCATTTATCAACCTTTACGAACGCTGACAATAGGTTTACACAAGCTAAGGAGTTAAATACCATGCAAAGATCACGATATACCCTTAGTAAGTAGATGCTCATAAATTCCCTGGGCCTTATTTCGGCAAAAACTCTGCCGGCAATTCATCATACCAGACAGGGCCCATCTATCATCCCGTCTCTAGATATGTTTTTATTTCATTTTATTCCATGATAAGATTTATTTTGGAACGTACTTTTAGGTAGGTAATCAAGTTTAGACCTTGAAAAGTAAGTTCTTACTTACTTTTACTTGAACTACGAGTACTTGTTTACTTTTTTTTTTGGATATCCTGAGGAATTCTACTAATAGCAGAAAGGTAGATTGGAGATGTGTGTTCCTTGGAAAATTATTTAAATACATAAAAAAATCTATCACTTTTGTTTAATATATATTATCTTTGCCGCCACAACATATCGCCAAATGTTTATTTCACAGACGTTACATTTCTTTCCACAGACGTAAGTGCCATAGAGCACTCGCTTGAAATACTTTTACTTTCTAAAAATATAATCTTTTAACCGCATGCCCGTACTTTTCGAAGGCTTCCCCAGATCTAGGTATCCAGGTCAGGCAAACCCGGGCTCTTGTCTAGCCCTTAGCTAGTAACGACTCGTAACTCGATTTTTTATTTTAAAAGTTATACTTTTTTAGTTTTACCCTGCATTTGTGGGAGTGGTTGCAAGATATAAAATTTGTTAATTAAGTACATAGTTTTGTACCTATCCATATTTGCTTCTTACGTTTAAGCGAATATTCAAACTCAGTAAGACACAATTTAACGGATTACTTCGCGATTTATTTACTTACGTTGCTTAAAATCTATCTGTGACTACGACGCTGTAAAGTATTTAAAACGTCAGGTTTTAAATTAAATTTAAATAAATGACAAAGTAATTGCGTTGATGAGTACCGATATATAGTCAATACAATAATCAACATAAAGAACTCATTAAAACACAATTTTACGGATTACTTCGCGATTTATTTACATTTTATTTTAAACCTGACGTTTCGAACACTTTACAGCGATCGTGGTCACAGGGAGACTCACTCTCCCTCCCTGTGACCTGTGTTTTAATGAGTTCAACAATTCGCGTAAACGTAAGAAACAAATATACAACATAAAGAAATTACATTACGTACCTTTATCTAGTATGAAGTTAATTTAATTGAAATGAACTGATGAAATTGCAAAATTAAATATCATTTAGAAAGATAATAAAATTATCCCAGCGTTATTAAAGTTCTATTAGTAGATCAGATCCAAGCTCCGATTTTCATTAGTAAAACCTCATATGAAACGTGCCTGTCCTGTAATAACGTAGAAGAATAGAATTCAGTTGGGAATAACACGACATTTCTGACATTTTCCAATATCACAATCACAAAACTGGCACAAGATAAAAAGATGCAGTAACTTTATAATGTACAGCTTAGTTAATGTTAATCCAAACTGCTCAGGTTTCCCCGTTAACAGGGTCAAGGAGGGTAGATGGTAGTCGCTCCACTGTAATTACCTGATCTGCCACATCCTGGATAATGGTCCAAAACGGATCCTGGGCCCTCGCGTGCGTTTGCAAAACCGGGATAGCGCTAGGATGATGATGATACAGTGTGTGCAACACAAATGACTGCGAAATGTGACCTATCAATGTTTTGTTTAAGATGCGTTCGCGCAGGACTCGCCCCGATTTAATATCTCTTCTTTTAACGATCTGAAGTGACGAGTGTTACTGCACCTTCGTGTGCTGTGGCACAGGTGTATTAAAACTTTTGCAATCGAAGTGTGTTCCGATATTGCTTCCAAGAGTGGTTTAATCTTCGGTTGTGTTCAAGCTCCATTCGTTTTGATTCCGATTGAGACGATCGATGTGTTTATCCGACTGTTATTTTGTCGCTTAAATCCTTTTAATGCAGTTATGATGTTGCTTTACTGTTTATGTACTGTCTTGCTTTACTGTTTATGTAACTGTCAGTGTACTGGGTCTTTTTTTTTATTTATTTTTAATAGGCAGACATTTGGCCGCAATCTCACCTGATGGTAAGCGATGATGCGGCCGATGATGGGACATGTCTGTCTAGAAGCAGCCTATTCACTCTTTTCTTAAAGGAATCAAAATCGTAGTGTTTAGGGAACACTTCAGCTGGCAACAAATTCCACGTAATACAAGATCTAACTTGAGCTTGGTATAGTTGTAGAAGCTGCTTCGATGTAAAACACCGCCTGACCTTAGAGAGAACTCTAAGCTTTCTAGCTGCAGTTTCGGCTATGGACTCGATGTACTGGCCAAAATTCAAATTGGATGACAACTGGATACCTAGGAGCTGTAAGTTATCGGTGACGGAGACAGGCACACCCCGGAAAGTCGGAGCCAGATCAAAATGGCTCCGTTTTGTGGAGAACAAACATGCCTGTGTTTTGGTAGCATTAAACGTCACTAGGTTGGCATCACCCCAAACGGATATTGCCTCGAGAGCGTCGCTTAAACGTTCTATCATGGACTCTCGACAAGATCTTTAAGTATAGTGTTTAAAAATATTTTATATATATTCGAATAGATCCTGCACTTTTTTTTAATTAAGGGCTATGGCCTATTTTACAACTATCGGGTAGAAAATTACTGGTCGAATACAGTGACTTACTATAAAGCTTTCCGTTCAAAATCTCCATTATAAGTGTCACAGTTTCAAACCAGACGGACTACTATTCTTAGAATATTTTATACATTATTAACAAATCAGTCCTTAGTCGCTTTTAAAATTACATATTATTAATTGCTCTAAGTAGTATTAAAGTATCAAGGTAAGTATTAAAGTTTTATAATCATTGTAAAAACGATGAGTAATTAATGTTAATGTTCTCCTAGCCGAATATCGACCACGGCGGCCTATCTCAACAGAGATTAGCCAACTGCACGGGACATACTATAGTGCACAAGTGTGTGCGCAATACACAGGTGCACTCTCTGTTCCTTCACTCTCATAATTCGGTGAGACGGCAGTCCGACATGACCGTAGAGAGATCAGGAGCAGGACCAACGGCTTAACGTGCTTTCCGGGGCACGGGGGTGTTTAACACCACCAACTTCCTGACTCCGGAGCTGTGTCTGAGTAATTTCAATACAGAAAAACTCAAACACTATCGGCCCGACTCGGGATTCGAACCCGGGACCTTATGGATAGTACCAAGCGTGCTGACCACTAGACCAACGAGGCAGTCAACGTAATGTAGGTACAACAGGCAATGCATTTAAAGCTCCAAAGCGATTTGCTATCGCTATCGACTATCAGCCATATTGCTGGCTAAGCCGGGCTCAACGATTTCGAACGCAGTTGATGAAATATTAGGGTGGTTGGGCGTACCACTAGCCATATAGGTAGTTTTGTAATCACTAGTACGAGTATACGTTATATCAAAAGCGTTTAAATAAGGTGCTATACAGGTCTTGGAACAGGGTAGAGTGCAGGTAGACTAAGGTATAAAGTATTTAATAACACTAAACAAAAAGTTATAATACATCAGTGTGTATGTGTTTGCGTGTGTGAATAGGGTGGGAATGGAGGGACTGACTTGCTACTGACAAGTTTATTTTCGTCAGGATAGAAACTTTTAAATAAGAAGTACATTGTTGTAACAATCATTTGCAGTATTATAATTGAACAGAAAACCTTACCTAATTATACACCTAAACCTTCCGCGAAAAAACCGCATGAAAGTTCAGAAGGTAGTTTTTGAGACCATTGCCAACATACTTACAGACATACATACCAAAACGCGACCAGTGTCTATATTTAGGGATATTTTACAGACAAATTGATTTTTAAAAGACATATACGACTCTTACACCCCTTATTACAAAAATCTTCGTACCCGAACTAAATATTAGCCGTCCAATCCGAAAGGCGTTCCTCTATTAGGTAATGTCACGAATGTGTCATTCATTTTCATTTTGTCTGCTAATATTTAGTCCTGATAAACCTGGTACTATGTTTTAATAATAAGAAGGTTATATACTAAACTTAGTTCCAACATTGAGCTAGATTTCAAGTTTCGATGAATAGCTAACGAGCTAAAGCAAATGCCATTGCATTTGCAACAGAAATATAAAATGTTAAATGGAAGTTAAAGTGGTTTGCAGTTTCAAATGCGAGCCGATGTTCGACGGAAGGCTTTTAAATTCCTTCAGGAAACTTTTTCAATGCTTCAACCGTTTTACTTAATAGTACAGTCGCCAATAGAGTTCAAAGGAATAAAGTGTTTTTTTGATGGTTTATTTATAGGGAACTTTTGGTCCCACGCACGATAAAGTTGAGAATTGTCATCTTATGGTGATTAAAGTCAAGGTGAGGAAGCTCAATGGCCGTTATTAAAATTTTCTATAGAAAAGTTACCAAGTTACTGTTTTTTTTTTCAAATAAAAACTCTAATTGCTTAATCCCAAACTAAGCATGAGCTTGTGCTATGGCGACTAGGATAACGGATAGACACATAGAATAGATTAGAAGAATAGAACAGAATATTTTTTATTGCCTTCATTACAAATACATACATACTTACGTTCATAATCAAACATCCATGACTCAGGTACAAATTAATGCTCATGCATAACACGCAAACATTTGCCCCTTGCGGGATTTAAAACCGCAACCTTTTGTTATGTGACTACATAACAAGAGGTCGCGGCGTCTGAGCGCGAACCACTACACCAAGAAGGCGATCATCAAAATTGCATCAAAGTAAAATCATTTTTGATTGTAGTTTATTGAAAGGATAATTTTGATCCATGGAAGTCATAGATTGAAATGCTAGTTTATTAATTAGTGAAAGTATTTTCTTTGAAAGTAACGATTGCTAAAACTAATTACTTTTTTGTATTTCGTCAGCACGTGTATTTTATTTTATTTCTTTATTCGAAATGGGTTTGCTCTTGACTAAGTCAGACGTGGCGTAACTTAAGCGTTATTTAGACTATGCTACAGAATAGGTACTGCAAGGCATTTCCGAACGCAATCCTTTGCTTTTGTTCGCGCGCATTCGCGCCAGCTGTTTGTTATGTATCTTCCCTCTCGCTCGCACGACTCTGTCAGTACGCGGCGTCATATTTCTTGTGAATAAATGTGATTTATTAATTAAAATGTGTTTTAACTGAGCTCCGTACAGTACATACAATACTTATAACATACGGTTTGATGTGACCTGTATTTCTATTCTGTGATGCGATTAAGTCTATGGTAGTCTTCAAGTTCGAATAATTTAACAGTAAGTCATTTATAGTCCATACTATATAGTCTACACATGAGAACTAAATCTTACTTTCGACGCGTCGCCCACAAACCATTTAAATCACTAATTTATATCTAATATTATTAACAATTACTATTTCAATGTTAATTCAAAACTATATCAACCCAATTTTCCCATGATATTTAATATTCACAATTTCAAATAGTGTCCGGATTTGCACATCTACCCCATTTACATGGGGAATGGCCTCGTATTGAGTCATAAAGGAGCCAATATTACCGGGTTGCCAATGAATGTACCCTTTTACCAGATAGCACTCTATTAATGTGTTCCATGGGATAGGTTGCGGCTTTACAGAGTAATAATTGAGCTATATGACTAGGTAACATAACAGTTATGTTACCCTGTGTAAAAAACACATGAGCTGTTCTAAGAGAATTACTCTCTTACAGCACATGTATTTTTTGCACAGAAGGAGAAGTTCCATCCGTTTTATCAATCCGTAAAAGTTAGTATTCCTGAAGTATTTTTTTCAGTAATGTCTATCAGAAACCTTTTATCCATCATTTCGCAACTTTACACCATCACCAAAATGTCTTTTAATGAAAAATCCACTTTCCTGAAAGAAGGAATAAATCTCTTGGACATAAAGAATTCTTTTTCCATTTTCGTAGGGCACTTCATCAGCCTTTCATTTGGGTTGTTAGTTATAGTTACTAATTAGCAAAGTGGCAGAACTTTTCTAATTGCCAGTACTTTTGTAATTTTAATATAATAGCCACCACAATTTGAACTTTAGCGACTTGTGTTAAGGTCGGAAGCTAATGAAAAGTATTGACACGCACAAATATTCGTTAAAATTACGCCAGAACATACCTGTGAAGAACAATATGAAGGTTAAATAGCTACGCTTGGTGTTAACCCCCCGAGGCGGTTTGAACGCGATTAAAAACGGAACAAAGTTAAGGAGGTCCTATGCAATGTTTTATGTTACAGCACGGTCGCTCCTCAGACTGCCACACTTTGACCTTGAGACCGCCTCTATTCCCTACAAATCAGGTTGTTTTTGTATTTTAAACGAGTAACCTTATGTGCTGCCGACTGTTCAACAGTCAGAACGTGAGAAGATAATTTTTTGTTGCAAAATCATCCCTATTGCAACTGCATAAGATGTCATATTGACTTTGACGTGCTGTCGTCCGTACATATATTTATGAGATTAGGTATATGAAAATTAATGAGACCTTTAACGGAAAAGCCAGTACTTTTACTTTAGTTTTAGGTTAGTTTAGTGTATATAAAATTTAATGTCAATCAATAAGACGAAAAAAAATTTAAATCGTTTGACACTTATACGTATTATGTCTACAAAATTACAAATTGCACGATAGGAAGAGAGGCAATCTTTTGTCTCATTGACAGCTTTCAATGTGGAACTTCTGTTCATTCCTATAGTGTATACAGTACCTTTTGCTACGCCTCTATTAAGGCAATTAGCATCGAAAACAAAAATATACCTGTTACCGTAATTGGAATGAAGAGAAAATTGAGTTTTATGAAAACATTTTTGTGGCTTCGAACCAAAAAGCTCTAACGAGACTACTAAATAACTAGAGAAATCTGAAACTGAGACATAGTTTAATTGTTATTAAATAAATAAAACAAATAAACTGTTTCAACAAACATACTAATTACCTAGCCCCAAACTAAGCGTGAGCTTGTGCTATAGTGACTAGGATAACGGATAGACATACTTATATACATTTATAAACATCCATGACTTAGATACAAATGCTCGTGCTCATCACACAAACATTTGCCCCTTGCGGGATTCGAACCCGCAACCGCCTGGTTTCGAAGTCCGGGGCGCGAACCACTACACCAAGAGGATCGTCAATTAGTAAGGGGGTTAGTTTCTAAGATGATGGTCATTTTGTTTGCCGCAAAAGTTAGAGTTACGATTATAGAGACACATTCTACAATTGCAATTCTAAAGAATTCAACAAAACCGACATATGTTTAAAAACCGTTCAGCCTTTTGGACTGTAGAGCGTGCCAAAGAAATGGAAATACATACGCTCTGTTACACCCGGAAAGGATTAGTGATAAGGCTGACACACAAATTGTAGCGCTGTGTCAGCATTTCTAGTTCTAAGCAGCCACGGCCCTTGGTCCTTGGGAAAACCTTAAGGTAGTTTGTCCTTCTGACTATCTTCTGACAATTAGGTATTAATAGCTTTCAAACTAACGTTTGTAGAACAAAGACAGCTTTAGAAATTGTCAAAAATTACATGAGTTTGTTCCGGAGCTTCTTCTCAGCACTTGCCAGATTGTCTCTGTCTTGTCTCGAAGCACTAGTAGGGCCCAAAAGATAAGGAGACATGTCCGGGCCCCCTAAGGGCCATATTACTGATTTTTTTATTATGACGTTCTTATGTGGCATTGTGTGTCCTAAATTGAATATTTTTTTGACTTTGAATTTACAATTAATATGGAATTGGAATCGTAATCGCCATAGCTTTCAAATTGGGCGGTAGACCTGCAGCACAGAATAAGTACTAGGAGGTACTCCGCCTGCAGTTCGTATTTCAAATGGCGAACCCATTTGAATTTCTTGACTCTAGACTAAATATGGGATTTATTCTTTAATTTGGCAATCTCATACCGAATCCTTTCACACGGGACTTAGTTAGGTCTAAAAAAGTAATGGAATACCCAAAAGCTTGCAATATTTTCAACGATGGTCCAAATCATAAAAGTAAAATTGTTTATTATTAAAAAAGTTTATTTATTATATTAATGTATGTATGTAGTATGTATGTATGTATTAATGTATGTATGTATGTATTAAAAGTTTATTATATTAATGTATGTATGTAGGTGTATAATACATTGTTTGCATTAGAATATTATGTTGTTCTTTTTACGCCGCCACGACTATTTCTGCCTCACCCACTGGTTGACTGGTAGAGAATGCCTTAAGGCATTAAGTCCGCCATTTGTACTACTCTGTTTGTGCAATAAAGAATAAATAAATAAATAAATAAAATTGTGTCAAGTCCCTAAGCGGACGCTCCCGAATGAGGCAACGGCTAAATTACCTCCACAGATACTAAATGCCTTAATTAGGGTCTCTCCAGGATTCCTGGATAGCATCCGTAATGAGAACAGAATTATACAGTCTGAATTTCATGAATTGCGTATCAGTTTCTAAGCTTGGTCGTATTATTCTTATAAGTCGTATCTTACCATAGGGTAAGATACGACTTACATGTGTTGGTAAACTCCATGAATAGGCCTGGAGTTTACCAACACATGTTTAATTTTTAATCAGCCGGTTCAGCATATCTTGTATGGAATATCTGTCAAATTAACCGTTAACCGATATTTACCGGCAGTTTAAAAATTGGTGAACTCAGGCTTTAAGATCTCGGAATCGGCTCAAACGATTTCGCTGAAATTTGGTATATGGGAGTTATCGGGAATGAAAAATCGATATAGGTTCGTCTTGTGTTCGGAATAACGCGTGTTTTTTAGTTTTCATGCGTTTTTCTTTCGTATTGTTCCACGCAGAATATGGTCGTTAATTTCGCACCGATAAACATGAGCGTTGTGGTCGAATGAATTAAACATAGGCCTGATAGTTAGTGCCTAGGGTTAAAATGTCGCTTAATGAAAAAAATATACTTTTGTGTTTTTTGTATTTATTCAAGTTTCTAGTTTTTTTTTGTTTTTAGATAAGTTTAAAAAGAAAATTGCAGTTAATGTCTGAGATAATATATTTCTCATAAGTATGTCTAACATTTGCCTTTATTCCCTATTTGCCCTCTTTTTCATGTGAATATAAACAGTCTACAAAATCTAAAGTACCAAAGTTATTTCTTTGGCGACGACCTTGCGCTCATCAAGGATAAATAATATTATGTTTGCGGGTAGGGGATAATTTTAACAACTTTATTTTAGACGCTGTATCTCGAGGGGGAGTGAGACAAAAAACAGCCTAAGACTTCAGTCTAATACAGTAGGGCCACAATGGTGTTTTGTGTTGCTACCAAGATTTTATTATTAAGGCGGTCCTGCACAAAATTTAAAAAAAAAAACGTATTTCTAAATCACTTGTACTATGAGCTGAATTAGTTAAATACATTAAAACAACTTATTTACGTTAGCCTATTCATTGCGCAAGGTCCTTCTTGTTGAAATTTGAAACAAATTCTTAATGATATAATAAACATGACTTGTAGCTAATGATATCTGTGCGCGATGTAGAGGAATTCGGAGGATAAATTATAAACTTTGGGTAATATTTGTAAGAAATCAATGTAATTCGTGTGAAGTAAAAGAAACAACTGTAAAATAGTAAAAATTTAAAAAAGAGAAGGAAATTGAAACATTAAAAAAAAGTATAAAAACACAAAGAGTTCGGTTTGCCACAATATCTAATAGCATTTTTTTCGAAACTTTGGTGATTTTTACGCATGAAACAATAATTTGTAAATGTAAATGATTGTATTGATATTCCGCAGGTCCCCATCTTTTTAATATACACGAATAAAATAGAAATAAGAAAATATTAACACTTTTTAGTTTTTAACACAAACAAAAATGATAGTTTTGCGCATTGCGCAGAATAAAACTATTGTCCTAATTAAATCATCAAGACTAAAACTTTAAAGCTATAAGTCAGCCCATTAGATCCCACTGCTGGGAAAAGGCCTCACCTCAACTATGAGGAGGAACGAGCCATACTTCACCACGCGGGCTCAGTGCGGATTGGTGGAGGGGTGTATGTAAGGCAAGTGACAAACCTTACTGTCAGAAGTTATCAAGCCGCCCTAGGGCCTCTGACTAGGCTTAACGACTAATACCACAGATATTAGCCGGGACCAACTGCTTAACGTGCCTTCCGAAGCACGGAGATGCTTGTCATGGACGTCACTTAAATGGTCGGAATGGTCACCCATCCAATCACGACCGCGCCGTGGGTTGCTTAACTTTTGGTATCACTACCAAAGCGCTGCCGCCACTGCGCCACAAGCACCTCTTAACTTTAAAGCAAATGGATTTAATTACTAATATTAATAAGTTCGATTCTGTTCGAAGATCGTTTAGACTTACTCGACTTGCTTCGCGCTGCACTCCCTTAAGTACTTTGTATTAACATACTGTAGTGTTTTGTATATTCATAAAGTAAATTAATATTTTATAAGTTTAGTTGTGTTTAAGTAACTAATATTCTCATTTTATTACTAAGATAGTGATGAAAGAAAGTAAGAAAAAAATATATATCACGCAGGCATTTTATTTTGGAGTTTTATTCCGTATTCGTATACTTTATTCAAGATATCTTCTCCGCTATGCTGATGCAAATAACTGCATTGATATTGCTTCTATTTTCCATTGTAAAGAGATTTTTACGACGCGAAATTCGTTTGACATTTCATATTCCGCATTCTCACTCAATGCTGAACCGGTCGTGTCATAATATCGCTCGGCGATAAACCCGCTTCCGCACAATCAGACTTTATGGCCCCACCCGCCTTCAGTACCTACACAGGATAAAATACCCGGAGATGTTCTTTTATTCATTGCTCCCTAAACTTGAAACTTCTTTATTGGGACAGTTCTGGAGCTTCAATGTATTCCGTTTTTTGGCCGAGTTCCTGAAATGCCAGCGAGAGGTACTTTCCACTTTCTTGTTTTGTGTTTAGGGTAGTTTTTGCTAGCTAATAATATATTTAGGTATTTGTAGAAACGATCAAAGAGTGTGGGGACGGTTGGGAATTTCGAAAATTGGTTTTCTCGTTTGAGTGGCCTTTTCGCTGACCAAATGAACAGGATTACCTACCTTTTTACTTTTCAAACTTTGTTCTGACTGAATTAGGGTTTTGTAAAGAAAAAAAAAAGTTGTTTCGACTACTCCAGTACGTACATTGATGAATTAATATTTGTATTTGGTCGTAATTAAGAAACTTCAATCGGGGGAGATTATAATTATTTGGCCGTAATCTGCAATGGTATGCAACGATGCGGCCGAATAAGTGACGTGGATGACTGACTGAAAGTCACAGCTATTCAGCAATATACAGGGTTATTTGAAAAACATCAACAACATCTTAAAAAATAAAAAAATAAAAAAAAATTGGTTTATTTCAGACTATTTGTTGTCCATATATTGTTAGTAACAAAAACAGAAATAAACTTAAAGCTATGTTAGTACAATAGTTTTCTTAAATCTTAACTTAAATATTTGCCTGGACTGCGCGACACCTTGGCCACATGTGTGTGTGTGTGTATACCCAGTGCCGAAGTATCGGACAGTCAGACTTGGCACTTATTGTTTTAAGATGGTGTTGGAGCTCCCCCGCACCGCACGCAGAAGGGATGCGATTCGCTTACGCATCACGGTGTTCTTAAATGTTGGTGCTCAAATACAACAACTTTCTTTATGAGACATACATCGAAATCGCATAATGGTTGACTAATGAAACCTCAAAAGGCATTAGGTATAATACTTAATTAAACGTTTTTACATAAAATTTATACAATATAGTAACGCCAAGAATCCGAAGAAAAATGATAAAATTAATACAAAATTACATGCTACGAAGATGATGAGTTGCCGCGATGTTCCTTAGATAATGAAGCAATTAAGTTGCCGCCTAAGTTCATGTAAAGTGCGAGGCGGGCGGCAACTCGCTTAATTCAATAACCATTCATGTACGTACAGTCAGACATTACGACAGACAATAAGCTCAGATGAATGGTAATTTCACAGTATGAAAATTTCTCGGGGAAATAATATTTTTATAACTTAAGCAATTATTTTGCAAGTTTTTACGAAATTAAATCAAATTTCGCTCACAAAAATTAATCGACTGTGTCATCCGGTGGGACTCGAACCCACGTCCCTTCGCTATCCGGGCGAGTGCTCTTACCACTAAGCTACGGAGGACGTTAGTCAGACGACGAATTTTTGTAAGTGCTTGCTACGCCAGTGAGCCGGCGTTTGAACAAAAATTCGTCGTCTGACTAACGTCCTCCGTAGCTTAGTGGTAAGAGCACTCGCCCGGATAGCGAAGGGACGTGGGTTCGAGTCCCACCGGATGACACAGTCGATTAATTTTTGTGAGCGAAATTTGATTTAATTTCGTAAAAACTTGCAAAATAATTGCTTAAGTTATAAAAATATTATAAGTTAAGCTGATTTCATCTTAACTGATGGTTAAATATTTGTAAAAATATTTCCATCGGATACATGCGGGTACATTCCCCAAGTATTGATGAAATCAAACGCCGGCTCACTGGCGTAGCAAGCACTTACAAAAATTCGTCGTCTGACTAACGTCCTCCGTAGCTTAGTGGTAAGAGCACTCGCCCGGATAGCGAAGGGACGTGGGTTCGAGTCCCACCGGATGACACAGTCGATTAATTTTTGTGAGCGAAATTTGATTTAATTTCTCGGGGAAAGTCAATTTCTGCAAGTTTTGGTTGGTCGAGTACCAACCAAAACTTGCAGAAATTGACTTACTACATGTAACATGGTGAGTCATTTGGCTTAAAAGAATGCCCTTTACAAAGAAGACGGCAAAATTTGTTTTTGGAAGTCCTGATCTCGTCTTGTAGACAATTTCGCTCAGCATAGTTGCTTTTGCAGTCTGAAGCTCGAATCACTATACAGGACGGTCACCATACAATATAAGTCAAGCTAGAAACACTATGGGCCTATACACTGACCTCTATAATACAAGTACGCTGGACTGCATACTGTCAATCTAAAAATTAAGATTATTGCATTAGATTATTGCCATTTTGGCGCTGACGGCTGTAGTGAGCGTGTGGTGACCGTCCGCGGAACTAATGAGAGTTGACATAAACGTATGCAAGTTACTCTATTTTCTTCTTCTTCCTGTATGATGAAGGTAAGTAGTTAAACGCGACAATGACAGGCGACAGGCGACTGGCTACAGGTGACAGGTTACTAATTATTATGTTGGTACTTAAACTTGTGAAATAATAGTTAGCTAGCCCTCATAATGTTGCTATGTCCTGTGCAGGGCGTCACATGTAAATACATACCTACCTATTACAAATATTTGTGTACCATCTATAATGTGACATGCAATAAATGATTTGATTTGATTTGATTTGACATGTGACAATCTGACAATTCGACAATATTTTGTTTTGTTGAAGTTTTTTTTAAAGTCAGTTAAGAAAGCATACTACTACACAGGACAACAAAAATATTGTTTTAATCAAAAACGAACTCATATTTTTCACACGCTGTCAGTAAAAATAAATTACAAAAAATATAAATTACTCGTAGTTGTAGACCCGAGGATAGTATTAGTAAAAAAGATTAATTCAAATCTTAGCCTGTACAAATATTTGAATTTAATTTAATCCGCCCGTCTGCCTTTCTCAGCCAATACTTTTTAATCCTCTCTTTTAACACTGGGTTTACCTAGCGATTACGATTTGATGGGAAAATATGTAATCCTATCTTACAAGTGCGATACAGAGGCCTTACTCCGGTTGACAATGTCCGTATTTCGAATGTAGCCCTCCCTTTCACTCCCGACAGAATGCCAACGCAAACGAGCGTGATGGCTAGACTCGAAAATACGGATATCGTCAACAGGAGTAGGGACTCAGGTGTGTCTATATTTGCAGACGAATCGAGATACTTTCCAACCCTATTTTTGTACCGAAAAATATTTTTTGTCTGTGTTTCTATTTTTTTTTGTATTAGGATAGGTAAGATTAAGTTGAGGTTTTCATGCCAACAGTGTTTTTTAAATTTGAAGTTTTTTTTTAAATCCTGCTTTGTGACTCAAGAAATTAATTATTACAGACTATAACGTACGTTCACGTCATAGCTTACCGTAACCCAAATATTATAAAGAGTATGCCTAATAACCTTCCGGGGACTTAAAAAATATTTAAAAAACGTTTAGTTGTTATCAAGCTATTGCGTGACCAAGGGACATAGTAATTATATATTAAATACCTATACATTATTAATGGTATGTTTACCATAACTTCGTCCGTTTAAATGTTGACTTTTACGCTTTTACTTTATTTATTTAGGATAACAAACAGCAATCACAATATATCTTAAACTTTAAATGTGTTAGTGATACAGTTTTGCTTATCGTGAAGCCTACACCATTATCCTCGGGTCGGCCTTGGTCCCTCAGAACAGAACATCAGATAAAAGCACGGAATTGCACTCAAAATCGGTCTGCGGTACAATTTGTAGAAACAACATATTTTTTTGAAAAAAAAAACACCCGAATCCAAACGACATTATATTTTTGAAATGGTCTTTTCACTAGCTTTCATTTGATACGCATATTGCTATGATAAGAAAAAAAAACATTTCCCCCACTCTTGGTTTCCATTTGCGGGCGCCATATTTAAAATGTGTATAGCCTATATCACTACTAAAATTCTGACAAATTCTACGACACCTCATATGTCCAAAACGATCTAGCCGTTTGCCAAACAATTATACGTACATATACACACATTCTCCGAAAAACAAAACCCTCTTTCCGCAGTCGGGTAAAAAAAATATTTTTATTACCCAATATCCAGTGTACACGCACCCTGACATTCCCGGTCGGTGCGTTCAAATAAAAAATGTTCATACCGTTAAGAGATGTAGGAAGATTTTCGCTGTATGAGTGTTAGTGGAATCACTAAATTGAGATATCTTATGGCCCCTGGGGGCAGCCAGAGCTGCGTAACTCAAAAGAGCTTATGTTGCTACCAGTAACAGAGTGTATTAAAGTAATTACTAAGGTGAAGAACGGTAGTTCAAGATTTCTTTCGTTTTGTGATGTTGTCCTGATGTCATAGTGATGATATAAAACAATTGTGTGAATCAACAAAAAAATGGGTGGAATATGCTAGAAAAACATTTTTGCTCTTTTAAGGAATCACCCTAATCATTTTATTTTGGTATTGAACCTGTACATAACTCAGCATACAACAGTCTCGATCATACCAATTGCTGTCAAATCATTCATTTCAGCAAATTCAGTGCTGTATATTGAAGAAGGTATTTTTTTTAGCCTTTTACTCTTGTTGTGGCTGAAAACGACTTGAAAAGATTTTTTTATTCAGTTAATATTCTTTAGCCTTTGGAAGTGATGTGCCTTTGTCGTTAGCCTTGTCTTTTTATTATTCTTTTAAATTGAATTATGCAAAAAACCTGTGCCGCCGAGTTTAATTTGAAAAAGTAACGCACAGTGGGACGTTAGCATAATTTCTGACATACGGGTGTGACGAAATTGGATTTGTTGGTGTCACAGCGGGCGGGATAGAAGACAGATGAAATCCATCACGCGTTGATCAAAATGTCAGTAAAAGTTGAATGTATTATACATTCAACTTTTTTGACAACATCTTCACTAATATTATAAACAGGAAAGATTTGATTGTTTTCTTTGTACTAAATAGGTTTTGAAACTATAGGAATGATTAAAAAATATATTTCATCATTAGAAGGATTTTAAGAGGCTACTTTTTAAATGCTAACGCTGCGTGCATATATTTTCCCGCGCTTAATCGCGCTTAAACTACTAAATCGATTTATATGAAATTTGGTACGTAGATAGTTTGAGACCCTGAAAAGGATAAAGGTTACTTAGTGTCGGGATATAAAAACATCAGGGAGGGGGATGAAAGTTGGTATGGAAAATCCGACATTTGGCGCGAGCAAAGTCGCGAAGAACTGCTTGTAATATATACCCTTAGTATGAACTACACTGCAGAGTTCTACACTAATTTAAGAAGAGGAATTTGGATACTGATTTTATAAGCTCGATACTATCTTTGCCTTTCTGTTGCTTTTTCACACCTAACCGTTAAATTAAATGCATGTAGATATTTACACTGACATTCTCCCGCTGGGAAAGGAATGAAATCTTCTAAAGGAAATCTGACACTTGCGTAGAAACCGTTGGTATTAATAAAGTATAACTTATACACATTTCACGTTTTAATCAAGTGCCTCCCCCATCTTTGTTACTTCCTTCCCACTTACCGCAGACGGGTGCCTAACACGCAACAATTTACGACAGAATAGAAAACTGTAGGTCTACTATGTAAGACACGATCCGTATTTTCGACAATTTCGACTCATGCCATCTCTTACGGCTTAACACAGCATGGGTAGATGACGCTGACGTCACGCAATGACATATTCAAAAGAGACCAAGAATTTTAAACGGGTGGATGGAATACACGGTAACTCGGTTAGCCAAAGGACGTGGGTTGAAATCCTACCCGTGTGCGAAATTTTGGTTTTTTATTGAAGCTCTCTCTCTCTTCACAGTCGTATCCCTTATGACTGAGGGTCGTGATCATTCGTGGAATGTAACTCACACAACATATTTCTTGGCAATTTTAATGAAGTGGTTTGCCATTGCCTTCTCTATTTCACACACTGGCCAACTAGTGTGCAGGTTTTTCCTTCACCGTTAGGCAGCGTTAACTTAGAAAAAATGTACTATGTCTTTATTTGACTCAGTGGTGCAGGTGAGGATCGAACACACGATCTCACGGATGAGAAGTGAAGTTTTCTTCGCTCGGCTATCGCGCCTCTTTCAACACATAGCGGGCGTGAATCGGCACAGCCGGGAGGTAAAATCTAATACAATAAAGTGTACATTTTCGATGAAAGTTCGGGACAAAGTAGCTCAGCTTTGTCCCACATAAAAGGCCGGACGACAGCGGAACTTGGAAACATAACGTCACCGATTCAGCGCTTTTCGTTATCCAAGGCAAAGCGATTAAGTCACGATTCCGATTACTGTGCATTACAGGAGAGAGTTTCATGCGAAGAATACTGAACGGCTTGATCGAGGGAATACGGCGACGTTCCATTTTCGAGTTGATATGTGTGCTGCGACCTTTCCTCGGAAAGCTGATGATGATCGACCCAAATGAACTACCTATAGGAACAAGCCAAATGAAGCCGTACATAAGCAATAATTGCTTTGTGTCCGCTTTGTTCATCAACAAATACTGGCAAACCTGTGTGCTGACCTTTTTTAATAAGTTTAGCAAAGCCAACAAAGGTTCCCGATGAAAATCAGTGTCGTCTTATACTGAGCGGGAACCTTTTTGGCACAATGTAGTCCTATCTAATATTAAATAAATAAAATAAAAGCATTTATTTCAGGACCGTGTCCCATAGCAACATTTACAAATAAGATAAAATTTTCAGTTACATTATCTCATAAATAATAATAAATCAATGTCATCATATAGAAATTTCAAATATAATATCTTAAATACAAAATTACACATATAAAGATATAATTGTCCATAGTTATGCTGAATATTGTCCTAATTTTATTACATTTTTCTGTACATCATTAATTATGTTTATTGTGCCAAATAAATAATTATATTCTGTTCAACCCATAAGCGAGTCAGATCGAGCAAACGATACGATTCGATCCGAAAATTCACGCAACTACCAGTGTAGGACCTCTGTGCGAAAGCGCTATTCCCGAAACGAACGCTCAAAGCTTTCATTAAGTTTAAGCTTTTATGTGGAGCTTCTTATGAATATTCAACTAATTATGCACCTTAATTATGTATTTATTATGCCAATCAGATTTTCGCACTCCCTCTATACGTTGCGTATAAGATTTAAGTATGTTGTGCAGTTATGTATCTTAAAGAAATGATTCTATTTATTCCAGTTGCTAATAGGCACTAAAAATAATAATAGCTAACAATAAAAATATACTTTTGAAAGCAACCTTACGAGCACATTGAAAAAACTGTGTTGCATACTACTTCTAGATTTTTAGGGTTCCGTGCCCAAAGGGTATAAACCCTCTTATTAAAAATTCCGCTTTCCGTCTGTCTGTCTGTGTCTCCAGGCTGTATTTCATGAAGCGTGATAGCTAGACAGTTGAAGTTTTCACAAATTATGTATTTATATTGCCGCTATAATAACAAATAAACATGAAAATGAAAAATGTATATTCCCATACATCAAACGTGATATTTTGCCGTTTTTTTACTAATAAAAACGATAATAATAAAAACATATGTCATTCGTTTGTACGGATAGCGTATAGCGTAGAATAAATGTTAACCTTTCCAATAATAACACTTCCTATTTTTTGATATTTATCTTTGCTTCTTATTGTGAAACTTAATTACATATTGAAGAGAAGCTTTTTCTATGAGAACATTAAGAAGTTACTAATGGCTATTATAAAGTAATAAAAGGAACTATAGTAAAATAATAAAAGGTTACCTAGTGTACCTACTTACTCTTGCAACCTGATTTTGATTTTAGCAGACGCTAATATTATGACTACAATAAATAGACTAAATCTACTATGATGTGCTGAGCAGTGTGTTACAATTGACAATGGGCCTTATTACCGAAGATCTCTTTTACAACGAATGATCCTTAAACCTTCACGTATCATGTTTCCAGACACAAGAAAATTAATTGTTATTGGCCCACCCGCGGGTCTTATGTAATATTACTAAATTGTCTATGGATTCTGTATCTTTCTCAGAAACTGACAACTGTTTAGTTTGACGTTTCTATATTATTGTAGTCTGTTTTTTCGCGTCTACAGCAGATAAAACACTAGGAACGGATGTAAAATTAATCTTAGTAAGTGCTTTTGAGAATCAGTCCCAAATACCCAGTGTGGTTTCCACGTATTCTACGCAGCACCCTTTCAGAATCTAATTAATAAAGCTCTAGTCAAACAAATCTAACTTTAGTTCCACGAATGGGAGCTGTGACAGTAATCAAAGCCGCGTTTGAGAGCTACCCTCAACTTGAAGTGACGTCACTCAATACACAAGATATTCAAATGGTATGGAAATAGGCCCGACTAATTGCAGTAGAATTGGGCCCATTGATGGGACAAGAGAAGCTAACTAAGGCGACGATTATTCCACCTATATGCCAGACTGTACGAATCACGGTAACAGTTAGATACTATAGACTATGTTACACATCGGTAACATTTAGATACAAACCATGTTACAAATGGCAGAAATCAAATCTTCCTTTAAGAAAACGTGTTGAAAAGCAAATTCAGAACTCATTTTATTAATGGACGTACTTTGAAATCCCAAAAAATCACGTTTTTATACTGTTTTTTTTTGCGATTATTTTTTCAGGTTTTTAAATATTACAAGTTCGTAAAACATATAATGACAAAATATAATGACAAAATATAATGATAACAATATAATGGCACAGGCATTCTGTAATGCCTAATAGGAGACTACATCAATTAGTAACAGATTTTTATTATTTACTTAGTGGTTTCCCGCGACTCCGCCCGCAAAAGTTGGATTTTTCATATAAACTTTCATCCCTATTTCACCCCCTTAATGTTTTTATATCGCGACAAAATGTACCCCTATGTCCTTTCCAGGGTTTCGAACTGTCTCCACACTAAATTTTTATCTTAATCGGTTCAGTGGTTTAAGCGTCAAGAGGTAACAGACAGACAGACAGACACACTTTCGCATTTATAATATTAGTATGGATTTTTTAATGACTATAAATGGTAATATAGGTACTTTACTAGAATATGAGCTTGATTCTTTGACCACTTTGAGCCTTGGATACTATCGTAATATATCTTGGAGATTTTTTGAGAAACGTAATAGCCGTATTGTAGGAATGCCGCTTTACAGGACATTGTTTGAAAATATTTGCTTTTTTCTCAAATGTTTAATTAAAAACGTATCCCAACAAAATGAATTTTGCCATGAAATTCAAATCAATGTCATGATACTTTATTGTCCTTGGGCTACGCTTGTTTGAATTCACCAACAAAGC
Source organism: Pyrausta nigrata (assembly GCA_949316185.1). Lineage (NCBI taxonomy): Eukaryota > Metazoa > Arthropoda > Insecta > Lepidoptera > Crambidae > Pyrausta > Pyrausta nigrata. Next base: position 1,511,998 of record OX438950.1, on the reverse strand, counting down.
AGCTAAAATTCGCGTCCGAATCGCTTGTAGTTGAAATTAAAATGCGATATATGTTAATTTCTTTCTTTATTTTGTTTTAGGTAATTCAGCGGAGAAATGGACTTTGGACACGAACTGAACTGCATTTTAAATGCACTGGAATTTATTTCGACATAAATACAGCTGAAACGTTTCAAATTATACTTGGGTTTGTGGTATTCGAACGTAAGGTAGGTACTTAAATAATGTTAGTTTCTCGAAAAAAAAAACCGGCCAAGTGCGAGTCTGACTCGTGCACGCAGGGTTCCGTACCATATAACATTACCTATACAACATTAAACACTATTTTATCGTTTTTATTAGTTAAAAAAACAGCAAAAAATCATGTTTGTTGTATGGGAATAAACATTTTAGATTTTATGTTTATTTGTTGTTATAGCAGCAATATAAATACATTATTTGTGAAAACTTCAACTGTCTAGCTATCACGCTTCATGAAATACCGCCTGGTGACACAGACAGACAGACGGACAGCGGATTTTTAATAAGAGGGTTTATACCCTTTGGGCACGGAACCCTAAAAATCTAAAAGTAGTCAAATTAACAATTTCCAATATATTTTTTTGAAATGTGTAGGTACATATTAGGTACTACCCATTTTTATATTAAACTCTTTGTTGCATTCCATTCCCAGAATTTCAATAAGCACAATTTAATTCCTCTGCTGAAAGAAATCCATTATGCAACCTTTCAGTAAAAGACACTACTAAAAGTACAATTCAGTAAAAATTTACACCTAGGTTTTGACCTACCTGCCTATATAAGTCAGCCTATTAGATCCCACTGCTGGGAAAAGGCCTCACCTCAACTATGAGGAGGAACGAGCCATACTTCACCACGCGGGCTCAGTGCGGATTGGTGGAGGGGTGTATGTAAGGCAAGTGACAAACCTTACTGTCAGAAGTTATCAAGCCGCCCTAGGGCCTCTGACTAGGCTTAACGACTAATACCACAGATATTAGCCGGGACCAACTGCTTAACGTGCCTTCCGAAGCACGGAGATGCTTGTCATGGACGTCACTTAAATGGTCGGAATGGTCACCCATCCAATCACGACCGCGCCGTGGGTTGCTTAACTTTTGGTATCACTACCAAAGCGCTGCCGCCACTGCGCCACAGGCACCTCAGTAGGTACCTGCCTAAGTAGGTACAAAACCTTACAATGTATCAGTATGTATTCTCTAAAATATTAGTATTGTGTTGTGTTAGATGTTCAAAGAATGATTGTGTGTCTATTCATTGTGTTTTTATGGTTGTGTTAAAAGATGAAACGACAGTGGTTAGGTGTGAACTTTATGACTTCAACTGTACCATAAGGTGACATCTTTACAAAATTGGTTATTTTCACGTAATTTAAAAAAAATACGTAAAAATATAAAGTCAATTGAAAGAAGGCTACAGCCTATTCAAAACGTTAAATGTGTTTAGTTTTTAGGGTTCCGTAGTCCTGACAAGGAACCCTTGTAGTTACGTCATGTCCGTCTGTCTGTCTGTCTGTCCGAGGATTTGCTTAGAGACCGTTAGTACTAGGAAGCTGTAATTTTGTAGGTGTAAAGCGGTAGAATAAAATTTTGGAAAAAGCATCTTTTTAGGTTAGGGGAGGTTTTGTACCAAATACAAAATCCTAGGTATATTTTTTAAAATATTAAAATAAAGTAGATAATGGTACGGAACTCTTCGTGCGCGAGTCGGTCTCGCACTTGGCTGGTTTTATTTTTAATTTTTTGACTGTACAAAAAACAAAAATAACCGGCCTAATACCTGGCTCTGTAACCAAATTAATATTCTTTCTTATTACAAGGACACTGCAATAATTACAGTGTCTTTCTCGATGTATAATATTTATGCTAAGAATAGGTAATCAAAATATCGAAAAAACCTTGTGGCAAGTTGTTAATACAGTTGATATTACGCAATAGGAGTTTACTGAAGCGAAATTGTAAGCAATGTTTGTTTAAGCAGACCTCTTATTAGATTGGATCCTAAATTGTATTTTTTTACAGAATTAATCCAAAATAAGATAACAAAAATGAGATTACTTAGATATTTTCGGCAATAATTGTTTGAAAACGTTTATACTTACCTACTTGTACGGATAATCCCATTTTCTTTCAAGCTTTTGTCCCTATGACGATTTGTTAAACGATATTATCGTAAGAAACTTTTTGTACACTTTTTTGCTTTTATAGACGGTTCTAAAGGGGTAGAGACTAATGGATTATTCTTGCAAATGAAAACAGACGACGGATTAAACTTGGCCAATCGCGGACTCCAATTTAAAACGTTGATTTGCAAATTCATTAATTCATTTGTTTTCGTATTCGCGAAGAGACCGGGAAATGGACGTGGTTGACCTTTGACTAGGTCGTCCAAACATAGACGAGGTCGATGACTTGAGTTGGGGTATCAATTTATGCATAGTGTCTTTATACGCAGAAGTTTTAGGGCAGTTATCGATTCAGACCTTTGGTATTAAAACTATATATTATACTAGCTGTTGCCCGCGACTTCATACGCGTGGACTCCATGATACTTACAAAATATTTTATACTCCGCTATCCAGCTATCATGATCTCTTAGTCTACCATGTCGTAAGGAGATGAGAGGAATTAAAAATCAAGGTCAATTGGCACTTTATTTTTGATAGGTTACTATCACCTCGCCATCCTCCTCTGGTAAGAAAATTTCGCATGGCAGTGACACCGACTTCAAAACTAAATTTTGTCGGATATCTTTCTTAGTAAAAGTGGAAAGGATTTTTTTAACTTTTAAGTTTACTTTATTGAAGGCAGTTTATTCGTTTGTAATAAAATATATGTAACTTTAGGTTTTAGTGTCCAGAAAAAGTCAGACTCAAACTTCCCTACCACAATAGATGGATGTGGTTTAGCATCTATTTTTTGTGTTCCTGTGGTGTCCCTAGCCTACTCAAGGGTCGGTTTGTAAGTTACTACTATCGTAAAGTAAGTAGGTAAGACTATTTAGATTTCGACAAACTGTCTGTGGTCAGCACTATCAAATTATGACTCCTGAATGTGAACGCTTAATACCTGAATAAATGCTGTAGCATATATGGTATACATGCCTATAAAATCTGAAGGATTCTCTCGATTTCTCCAGGTTTCCGTCACCAGATCGTAACTTGGAGACAGTAGGATTACATTGGGAGTTTGAAAATCAGTCTAAAGTAATTTAGCATATCAATTTTACTAACATAGTTTATAAGCAAATTGTTACTAACACCAATATGGATTTATGGTCCAAAATAAAATATTTTTAATTTAATTTAATTCCTCCAGACCTGCAATTTGTGTAAGTCAATAGAAAATGCTTATCACGCTGAACAATGCTCCCTACGGCGCTCTATTCTTATCTCTTAAAGTTGAGCTGAGCTGCTTGGGTTCTATTTTAGTTGCTCAAGAACTTCAATTTGTGTACGTCAATATAAAATGCTCATCACGCTGAACAATGTTCCCTAAGGCGCTCTATTTATATCTGTTATAATTGAGCCGAGCTGCTAGGGTTCTATATCAATTGCTCCAGACCTTCAATTTGTGTACGACGATAGAAAGTGCTCATCACGCTGAACAATATTCCCTAAGGCGCTCTATTTATATCTCTTATAGTTGAGCTGAGCTGCTAGGGTTCTATATCAGTTGCTTCAGACCTTCAATTTGTGTACGTCAATAGAAAGTGCTCATCATGCTAGCTAACTTTTCTTAAGGCGCTGCTTTCATATCTCTCTTAGTTTAAGTGTGCTGCTAAGGTTCCACGTCAGGTACTTCGATCTTTAAAATAAATTTTAGCCTAGTATTTGCCCAGACTCAATAGCTGCACAATAACAAAAAGTTTCAATTAAATCCGTTCAGTAGTTCCGGAGATTAGCGTGTACAAACAGACAAACAGACAAAAAAATTAAAAGTTGTAGATTCCTTTTTTGTTACTATTTTACATCACCCTCAATTAGTTTTTGGTAAAAATACTTAATGAACAGATGCATCGGTTTTACAGTTTTATTATAGTATATAGATATACACTTACTAACAAAAACACTAGCAACTAAACTATAACAGTAGTATATACACAACTTATTAATAGAAATTTAGATAAATTATTTAATACAAAAGAAAAACAAAAATTATAATGAGTCCTTGTGGTAAGGTTCCCAGGATGCTGGCAGCATTACCACGCTGAATAGCGATGCTTATAAGCTGAGCAAGGTAGCTGTTATGAAGACTTATAAATAATTGTAGAGAGGATTTGTAGGTTATCCTACATTAACTGAATACCCAATCATATTAAATGAATAAGAACAAGCTAGAATAGCGAACATTTTATTATATACAGGGTGTCCCGTAAATTAGCGTCAAGCGAGAGTGACGTCATTCTATTGCTCAAATACAAAAACTTTTTTTATAGGATCAACATCGAAATCTCAAAAAACTTTTTGGCTTCCCCGTACAAAAGTGCCGATCGGCTGAGAGCAGTTTTTATGAAGAAGTCAAAAAAAATTTTGAGATTTCGATATTGATCCCTCAGAAAAAGTTGTTGTATTTGAGCAATAGAATGACGTCACTCTCACTTGACGCTAATTTACGGGACACCCTGTATAAAAAGCATTGCGTTTGTTTTTTTTTTTAAGTTTTATAAAACAATGGTTTAAGTAACATAATAGCAACGTTCACCTTTGCTTTCGTTACGTGTAGTCCCTACCCTTAAGACTTTAGAAAATCTAAAGAGATTTTTGACCCTAATTAATCGGTGATGAATTAGGCATAGGTACCAACAATGTACATAGATAAGTTGTATCAATTATTTTTAAAAATAAACAGCACTTCCCCACTTCCCCACCTTGAGACTGCCTCTATTCCTTACGTAATTAAAAGCTGTTCTCTTAGTTCTAATGGGTAACCTAACGTGCTGCCGACCGTACCTGTATTTTTTATTCTTGCGACCAACCTAAACAATCGTCGTATATGTAGCCTGGAGTTCACCAACAAGTGTTTGATTTTTATCAGCCGGTTTAAAAGTCAGGGGTTACTTATACACGTCCCAACACATATTTTTACGTACTTCTGGAAATAATTTGAGGCAGCATTTTTATTTTATTTTATCATTATTTCACATATTCTGTATGGGAATTCTGTCAAATTAACCATCAATTCAGGTTCATCGGCTATTTAAAGATTGATGGATTCGGGTCTAAGATCAAGTTCACTAACACATGCTTAATTTTTAACAGCCGGTTAAGTATTAATTTACATATTTTGTATGGGCATCTGTCAAATTAACCGTCAATCGAGGTTTACCACCTGTTTAAAAAATTGTGTACTCGGGTCTTAGACATATAACATGAGTTTATATTACACAAAGCGTTGCAGTGCAATAAAATATTGTCAATTTAACGGTTCGCTTTTGCTTCGTTTCGTGTTACTAATCGCGGGCAGGCTTGAATGGTTATCAGTTAGAGACATGAATATTGAACGGTGTACGGCACAATAAAGTTATTTACAGTAGAGTCACTGAAAAATGCTTGGAATGTAGAATGGCTATAAAATTACTAAAGCTAATGTTATAAAGAATACAAATACAAATAGTTTATTTCCTTAACTTAGTCTAGGTACAAGTTATATAGGGAACTTCCTTTTAGGCAAAACACACACAGCCTGTGTTAGGAAGAACCGCTCTTCTTTACAGTTACTTATTATATTTTAATTACATATAATTCTAAAACTGTGTGCGTGCGTGCGTCTGTGCGTGCGTGTGTGTGTGTGTGTGTGTGTGTGTGCGCGCGCTTGCGTGCGTGTGTACGTGTGTGTGTGTAAATGTGTGTGTGTGAGTGAGAAGAGTATACATGTGCGATTAAATATTTATGGTGTATGACTGTATATGTATACAACCAGTATTTAAAGATGTTATTTTTGATGCAATTATAACAGTTCGGTTTCCGAGTAACTTATTAAATAAATAAATAAATAATAATACTTAGTGAATAAAACCATTGTGTAACTATTTTCTTACATAATAAAATAAAGAAAACTCTTATTTCATGACTTTAGATTGCAAATGACTGCCTCGTTGGTCTAGTGGTCCGCACGCTGGGTACACGAGATTCGAATCCCGGGTCGCGCCGAAGTGTTGAGTTTTTCTGTCGTGAAATAACTCAGACACAGCTCCGGAGTCAGGAAATTGGTGGTACTAACACCCCCGTGCCTCGGAAAGCATATTAAGCCGTCGGTCCTGCGCCTGATCTCTCTACGGTCATGTCGGACTGCCGTCTCACCGAATTATGAGAGTGAAGGAACAGAGAGTGCACCTGTGTATTGCGCACATACTTGTGCACTATAATATCTTCCGCGCAGTAGGCTAATCTCTATTGAGATTGGCCACTGTGTCGAAATTCGGCTAGGAGGACATGATGAATTATTGCAAAAAAAGTGCAGTAGTAAGACGGAGTAGTAGTGCTTACTTCGGGACTTTTCAATTCGAGTTGCTACTGAGTGCTAAAATGACAGTAATAATACCTACTCATGACAGAAAATCCTACAATTATTATTTACTATCGATTTCCTGCGAGTTCGCCCGCGCTGTTAGCGATAAGACCGCCTAATTGTACCTACCAACATGGTTTTTCTTTTATAATACATGTATATTTGTAAAGTGTTTTTGGTTGCAATCTGTTATAAAATTTCCCCTACAAACTTCCACCTTCAACCTTCAGTCTCTCAGAGGATGGTTTCTGGGATAAAACCTATTTAATGTTCTTTCCGTTTATGTTCTTTTGGGACTAAAACTATTATATAACTCTTTACCAAATTTGAAACGGTCCAGCGGCTTAACCGTGACAGACAGTCACACTTTCGCATTCCATATTAGTATTATAATAAGTCAGCCTATTAGATCCCACTGCTGGGAAAAGGCCTCACCTCAACTATGAGGAGGAACGAGCCATACTTCACCACGCGGGCTCAGTACGGATTGGTGGAGGGGTGTATGTAAGGCAAGTGACAAACCTTACTGTCAGAAGTTATCAAGCCGCCCTAGGGCCTCTGACTAGGCTTAACGACTAATACCACAGATATTAGCCGGGACCAACTGTTTAACGTGCCTTCCGAAGCACGGAGATGCTTGTCATGGACGTCACTTAAATGGTCGGAATGGTCACCCATCCAATCACGACCGCGCCGTGGTTTGCTTAACTTTTGGTATCACTACCAAAGCGCTGCCGCCACTGCGCCACAAGCACCTCTATACCATATTAGTATTACATGTACTTATTCTTTGATATAGATGTATTTGATATAAACTCTTGGTGTTAAAACGCTGTGGCTAAGCGTTATTGTTTCTTCTTTGCCTACCTGCTACGCTGGTAGCATTCATTTATTGTAATATGCAAAATAGGTTAATTATTGGGTAATTTATTGTAATAATTAAATATGTAAGTGCTATTTTTTTTTTAGTTTAAACCCAATCTGTAATGGAGGGACCGGTCGTAGACCAATAGCAACGGTCCCTTCAACTTAAATATTTGTTATTAATTAATATTACATGATAGGCTTAGTTTTGAATAATGGTCTCAATAAACGAATTATCAAAAAAAAAGCGTTATTGAAGCAGTCATTGTGGGAATACTGAACCTGTAAACAAGTGTGACAAGCCTTCTGCACCAACATGTACCAGAAATTAGCTGTTTTAGCATCAGTTTAACACCTACAATGACATAACATGACAACTTCATTGTTTCGTATGCGGCATATGCGGTGCTGACGTATTTATCACATGATTTCTGTCAGTTGTAAGTTGTCAGCAGAAAGGGGTATTCCACAAGGACTACTGCCTAACTCGATTACTTTTAAATTGCATTATTATAGCTTTCACGAAAACAATTATAGCATTCAAACTAAGGTCAGAAAGTAATAATACCTTTCAAATCATTGAGATTTAAAGGTAACTAGCAGTTCCCCGCGACTTCGCCCGCGCCAAATGTCGGATTTCCCAAACAAATTTTCATCGCCCATTTCACCCCCTGATGATTTTATATCGCTACAAAAAGTAGCTTTTTCCCTTTCCAAGGTCTCAAACTATCTCTGTACTTAATTTCATTTGAACTGGTCCAGTAGTTTAGGCGTCAAGACGTACCAGACAGACAGACAGACAGACACACTTTCGCATTTATAATATTAGTATGGAGTATGGATTGTTTTAGAATCGCAATCGTAATCACGATAACTTTTATGTAAGGTGTCTAAGTGGCGCTATGCGGAGTTAGGGTGTATTATAAAAGTTTCATAGTTTCGAACTGTCAGTTATGATATTTTCATTGGAAAGGTCTATGCAGGTAGCTTATACCGCCAGTGTCGGTCAAGCGTGCTAGTTTTGTGACATTATGTATACAAGTGAATATAAAATAAATTCATTAACTAGTCCATCAGTCAAGCTGTCTCATTTAGAAATGTGTCTTTGTTATATTTAATGATTTGGCGACATTTGTACACAAACAATAACAGCGCTCTGGCTATACAAAATTAAAATCACATCGCAAAACCAACAAACTAGTGGATGAAACAATTAGTTTACGCAAACTGTGGCTTCGTAGAAATTCAAGCTATCAGTCAAACATTGTTGGCGAATTCATAGAATTATTGGCAGTCAATTTACCGAGGCAATTAACAGTTCAATCAGGTTTTGGTAGTTTGGTTGTCTGCATTTGACGTTTTGGTGTTTGTGTTCAGTTAGGCACTAGGTGATAATACTGTTTTTTTTGTATGAATTATACAGGGTGTTAAAGTAAGCAGTCTTATCCTTTAAGGTGCTTAATATGACCATCAATACCTACAACTGTTACTATGGGATCATGGTCAAAATCTTTAAAAACAACTGATGCAAATAAATCTGCTACCTCGGTGACAATGTATGAAGTGCAAAATTTTTTTTTCACGATTTCAGTGTTGACTTCAAAGTAAAAGTTGTAGGTATTGATGGTCATATTCAGCTCCTTAAAGGACATTACTGCTTACACGAACACCCTGTATACCTATGAAAGCATAGGTTGTGCTGCTGGTATTCAAAAACGTTGACTGTATCTAGTTTCAATATTTTTACTGTGGATCGTAACCAAAATATCAATTGGAAAGTTGATATTGTATATGCAAGCAAGTAATTAGCAACTCAGTTTAGGTAACATCCGCCTTTTGGCCCATTTTCGACAACTCCTGTAAAAGACCGGTTCTCAAAACGGTCACATCAACTTCGTAATTCGATCGATCTTTACTAGGTAATAGCACTAGCTCGCCTTTCAGCTAAAGAATTAAGTGAAAAGATTATGATCACAACATAGAAAATGCATATATTACCTAATTAATTCTAAAATCCCAATAAAATATAATGATATTTTATTTTATTGATTGTTATTTTTATTTTACTCACTCTTATGAGTGTAGTTCAAGTGAAAAGTGTGCGAAGACCTTTCGGTCGTACATAAGACCATTCGGTGACTGGAAAAATCATGCGAACTTGTGGAAAAGGTTTTGAAATGAAATAAAATTTATTTGTGTAAGAAAAAAGTTACATTTTTGATGGAATTCCTGTAATTAATCAGTTAAGTTCATCTTTGTTAGAATAGTGTTGGCACAATATCATCAATTAAGTAATTTAACATGTCCAGTATATAATTATTATCACAATCATTCATAAATTATCATTACTAAATTCATGTCGTGTAAATTAAAATCATTACCTATCAGATATTATTAAAATAACATGTCAAGTAAAAAGAAAATGCAATGTCAACCAAATTATAATAAAATAATATTAAATTCATACAATAGATCTATACATATAATAAAACTATAAAACCGATGCGTCTGTACATTGAGTATTTTTACCAAAAACTAATTGAGGGTGATGTTAAAATAGTAACCGAATAGGAATCTACATTATTTTTTTTGTCTGTTTGTACACGCTAATCTCCGGAACTACAGAACGGATTTGAATGAAACTTTTTTTATTGTGTAGCTATTGAGTTTGGGCAAATACTAAGCTATAACTTATTTCGAAGATCGGAGTACCTGACGTGGAACCTTAGCTGTAAACTTAAACTAAGTGAGATATGAAAGCAGCGCCTTAAGAAAAGTTATTCAGCATGATGAGCATTTTTTATTGACGCACACAAATTGAAGGTCTGGAGCAACTGATATGTTACCCTAGCAGTTCAGCTCAACTATAACAGATATAAATAGAGGGCCTTAGGGAACATTGTTCAGCGTGATGAGCACTTTCTATTGACGTACACAAATTGAAGGTCTGGAGCAACTGATATGTTACCCTAGCAGCTCAGCTCAACTATAACAGATATAAATAGAGGGTCTTTGGGAACATTGTTCAACGTGATGAGCACTTTCTATTGACGTACACAAATTGAAGGTCTGGAGTGACTGATATAGAACCCTAGCAGTTCGGCTCAACTATAAGAGATATAAATAGAGCGCCTTAGGGAACATTGTTCAGTGTGATGAGCATTTTTTATTGACGCACACAAATTGAAGGTCTGGACCAAATGATCTAGAACCCTAGCAGCTCAGCTTAACTATAAGAGATATGATTAGAGCGTTTAAGGGAACATTGTTCAGCGCGATGAGCATTTTCTATTTACCTACACAAATTGAAGGTCTGGAGGCATGTATAGCATGTATTTGCTGGGGCAAAATAGCATTAATTTAGGTATTTAAGCGTTTAGTCATAATTTGATGGTGCTGAAGGTCAGCACCGCTAAGTAGTTTATGGATACTTTCACCACAGACAGTTTGTCGAAATTTTGTTAAATTATTTTATTATTAATAAAAGATCAAAGTAGATTGGCCCTATTTTTTATACTACTTATCACTAATTAACAGAAATTGAACTACGAGTGTAAGAATAGTCTTACTTACTTTACGTTATAAGAGAAAGGGTAGGAAGGCCTTTGCCCTGCAGTGGGGTACGAGAGGATTCTAATTATAATAATAACTTTACGATAGTAGTGACTTACAAACCAACCTTTGAGTAGGCTAGGGACACAATAAATAAATGCTAAACCGCATTCATCTATTGCAGTATGGTTTAAGTCTGACTTTTTTCTGAACACTGATACTAAAGTTACCTATATTTTTTACAAACGAATAAAACTGCCTTCAATAAAGTAAACTAAAAAGTTAAAAAAAATCCTTTACACTTTTACTAAGAAAGATATACGACAAAATTTAGTTTTAGAGTCGGTATCACTGCCATGCGAATTTTTCTTACCAGATGAGGATGGCGAGGTGATAGTAACCTTTCAAAAAATTAACCTTAATTTTTAATTCCTCTCTTCTCCTTACGACATGGTAGACTAGGAGATCATGATAGCTGGATGGTGACGGGAGTATAAAATATTTTGTATCATCGAGTCCACGCGTACGAAGTCGCTGGCAACAGCTAGTATGAAATAAAATTTAAAAATTCATTTATTGAATAGAAACAATGTCAAATAAACCAATTGAAAAGTGCACGTTTAAATCCACTGATAGGCATGTCCTTAATTATTTGAGGTATCTTATTATATTTGCACTATTTGAGCTGATATTATACAAATCTGTAGACTTTAGGAAAATTTATTTTTACTGTCAGATAAAAATAAACGCTGAACGTCAATGACTTGTGCCCATCAAAATTCCTGACTTTTTGCTAATCCTCCGTGTCCACACGCGATCCGCTCGAGCTGTGTTGCTATAAAATAATAGTTATTACGAACATTTTACGTAACACGCTTATGCAAATACGTTCTTCTGGGAAATCCTGTTTATTGGAGTTACCAGCACTTTTTCAGGCGATTAATATAATTGGATTTAGGCGAGTAAGTTCGTTTTCTTATCGTTAAACCGGCTTGTTAGTGGAAATATAGAAGACCAGAAATAATAAGTAATGTCCTACCCCAATGTCTAAAAACAATAAATTGTAGAGCAAGTATCAAATCAATGCTGTTAATTATTTTTATTACATTTGTCGATGGTAATTTAGATATTAAATGTTTTATGATATAATCAAACACATTTTCTTTGCTTTTGTAATACATGTATACCTAAATACTTTCAACTCGTGAAACTAACTATTCTATGATTAGCATAAAAATACGGAAAAAGGAATTAAGACTCTAAACTGAACCGACACCGAATAGTTTACTTTGAGGGAATTTTTAGGGTCGTACGCATTTGCTCACGCACGCAGGATTGAGATACATAGTCTGTGATGTCAAAGAACATTTCACATGTCACTGCTCTGTCAGGGGTGCTTCGCATCACAAATTATGTATCTCAATTCCGCGTTCGTGAGCAAATCCACACGACTCTAAAGCCTTAATTTACCATCATATCTTGCAAAAAAATCTCCTACATTCAATAACGAGTATTAATGAACGTATATATATGACTCTCAATGGTCCTATATAAAAGTTTCGATCAATTGTCCGATAGTTGGTATTCGGCGGAGAATGCAGACCAGCTGCCATTCCTCTAAGATCGCTATGTGAGTATTGTGGGCCTGTCGATGTGTATTATGTGGCCTCATGATATAGGTTCATAGCGTTTAGCTACAATAGGTCACTGGTATAGGAATTATTGAGGTTGGAGAGGTACAGCGGTTATATTATATTGAACTTCTATGTCTAGTAAGCAGTGCAATTTATATAGGGTTCCGTAGTCAACAAAGAACCCTTATAGTCCCTCATATCCCTCCGTGTGTCCGCGATTTAGCGCATAATATCCTTAGTACTAGAAAGCTGTCTTTTGACTATACGAGTATATTTTGTTCCAACTATCGCACACCAATTACCTAGCCCCAAACGATCAGTGAGCTTGAGCTATGTGTTTAGGATAACGGATAGACACATCTATTACTTAGGTCCCTCAGTAATAATGGCTTAGCTTTTTCCAGAGACATCCAAATCTTTACTGGTTAGAGTAAAGATTTGGATGTCTCTGGAAAAAGCTAAGCCATCATCGAGATAAATAAATAATTAATTGTTCCGACAAACAATTGCACAATTACGAATATTTATCCCTTAAACTAAGCGTGAGCTTGTGCTATTGTGACTAGGATAATGGATAGACATACTTATATACGTTTATAAACATCCATGACTTAGGTACAAATGCTCGTGCTCATCACAAAACCATTTGCCTCTTGTGAGATTTGAACCCGCACCCGCTGGTTTTGTTATCCGGAACCGCGAACACCAAATTGTTATCAAATAAAAAAGACCTATTTTTTTTGCACAAGCTCACGAACAAATTAAACGTGTTATCTAATACCTGCCCCTACCTGTAATAACAGTTTCAAGAACTAGTCCAAACTAGTTAGCGGCCATCAGCTGCATATTCAACAAGTCGGACCATCCGGCAACAAGTCAGAGGCACACGGCAATTAGCCCACTTCCGGTCGGTCGACCTGTCAACCCTGCCCCTTCATGTTACCTACTTAGGTAAGCAATCGTTATGCATATAGATTGGGCCTCTTCTATTAATATTCAAGACTCTTTGAGTCTATAAGTAAGACTCGAGAAGTCGTCTTAAAACTTAGGTAAGAAAATGAAAGAGTCTATAGCACAAACTGCAGCAAAAAAGCTTGGAGTTCTTTCTAAGGTCAGGCAATACTTCACATCGAAGCGATTTCTACAACTCTACCAAGCTCAAGTTAGATCTTGTATGGAGTACTGCTGCCACCTTTGGGATGCTTGTGCCAAATACCAACTGGCTGCATTAGACTCGATGGAAAAAAGAGCAATACGAATTATTGGAGACACTGAACTTTGTGAAACTAAGCTGCAAAGCCTTGAAAGTAGGCGTAAGGTAGCGTGCCTTTCAGTGTTCAACAGGCTATATTTCGGCGAGTGTGCTGTGAAATTGCACAAATTGATTCCACCGGCCCCTTTCTACTATCCGGACCTAAGACGCGGGGGTTCCACCCTTAGGTCGTTGACATTACTCATACGCACCAAACGTTTTTAATCTTCTTTCCTCTTGCGTACGGCTTAACACTACGATTTTGATTTCTTCTGAGAAAAGAGTGAATAGGCTGCTTCTAGACAGACATGTCACATCCTCGACCTCAAATGTCTGCCTAATTAATATAAAAAAAAACATTAGAATTTTTTACGACTTCTTCATCTCTTCTTCAGAGCCGTATGTATACCTCATGACTGACTGTCGCGCGTGACACCAATTTTAATGGAATGGTTTGTCATTGCCTTCTCAATTTCACACACGAGCTTACATCCATCCAGTGTGCAGGTTTTTTTATGATGTTTTCTTTGCCGTTTGGCAGCGATATCTTTAAAAAAGACTGTATAGTTTTAAAATTATACATCGAAAGGTTTGAACGACAGACTTGAGACATTTTTGCAATTTTATAATAATTTTACCAATTAAGTTTCATGTTGAGTAAAGATAAAGCAGTATTTTAAACACTTGATCACATTTAAATATTAATTCAATGTGATATGTAACTAAGTTCTAAGTTGATAGGTATCTAAATGCACATTTACAATAATAGACCTACTTCGAAATCCTAAAAATAATCGCATTTTCATACTAACGTCGTAAAGGTACCGCATATTTAAGTTTAACAAGTTTTTTATAATATTTCGAAGTATGTTTATTAATACAAGTTGTATAAATTCGTTTTAATTACATTCGTAGAATATAACTTGGTAACATATCTAATCATATTGTATTGGTTCTGACCATAATCCTAGGACACAACCATAACGAGATCTACTTATCACAGTAACCAATATTAGCAGCTCATCTCTGACATCAAATGAATCAGGGCAGCAAACAATTTTAAATGACGATTCTAAATACAACAGTCCGATGCACGCATTTGAGTCAAACGCGATCCAACCGGTAATAAGTTTGTACACAGCCCAAAGTGAATGGTAAATTCATTTAATCAAATACAGTGTATCTGGGTTTGGACTAGGCTATTAGATCATCAAATGTTATCGACAAAAACCCCTAGGTATATTGGGTTCTAACTCCCCCCTATAAAAATGGCAGCCATTTTAATATTTTTTTAAAAATACAATTTCTGTGAATAGAATAAATATGTGAGACTCGGTGAAGATACGGCAGCCATTCACTTCTGAACCTGCTTTGTTTACTTACATTTTACCGTTAAAGGTGTAGTGACGTACGATAACTGTTACCTACGTCATACTAAATCGCGTCATTGAGCACTCTTATAGCTTACATAATGTAAAAGTATTGTTGTAATCATTGATGTAACCAGTCTTGATACTCGAAAGGTTAAGTATATTATTATTGAGTGACTTACACAAGCATAAGTAAATGAATTGTATAGGGTCACGTTCAGTGGCGCGCACCGTGTTTACCAGACACCAGAACCACCGCGCAGTGGTTTAGTTTGTGTTTACCAGATTAACTACAAACTAAATGACGAAACCAAAACGTATTTTGTTTGATGCATCATAAATTATTAGGTACTATGTGCTTATTCACAACGAAGCAATACTAACCTTTTCAACTTTATGAATTCCCTTATTTCTTGGTGATAAAATATCTTGCTGGAGTACCCATAGCTAAGCTTATTCAGACATCCAAATCTTTACTGGTTAGGGTTAATAAATTATACTGAGGTCAAGTTGTAAATCCAGGTTAAATGGATGTTTCAGTGCCAAGTTTAGTAGGAAAATTACCATCCGAATCCGAATCGAATTCCAGCTCACTGACGTAGCAAGTGTAAGGGAGCTCAGTTAAAACACATTTTAATTAATAAATCACATTAATTCACAAGAAACTATTATTATTGTATTATTTATTTATTGAAAAGGTCAACAATAGATCCCAATAGGATTAGTAAACAATGCATCTTACATACTATGTTAGTACCTAATAACTAATTCTGTGCTAGTACTTTGGCTCAGGTGCCACATTAAGGGACAAACATGTTGTCGCCCAGCAATGACTTTCAGAATACCATTGGAGCTGTCACGCACCCTGAATAACAGGGATGCTTGTTTTTTTCTGATGATGGCCGCAAAGCTATCTGTATGCGCCTCTGCAAACATGGCGGACGCACTACAAAAACGAGGCAGCCCCAGCAATATCCTGAAAGCATTGTTAAATTGGACTCGCAGAGCGCTGTACGATCTTTGAGTATATCTGACCCAAAAACTGCCAGTGTACTGCATTCGTACTCTTAGCAAATCTTCGAGCCAGCATATTCGCTCTTATCGACAGCGCTCTGCGCTCCCGTTCGATGTCGACATCGTCTTTCAAGTCTTCGGTGACCCAGTGCCCGAGGTATTTAAATTGGGAAACTCTGTCCATTTCATCGCCATTTAAAGTAATGGGTGGTATAAAAGATGGGCACTTGGTACCCGCCTTGAAGACCATGTACTGGCTTTTTTTTGCGTTATAAATGAGGCCGAGTGAGGCGGCGAATGACTCGCAGGTCTTGACGCCGCGTACAAAGAGAATCGTGCGAGTGAGAGGGAAGATACATGTGACAAACATTTGGCGCGAATGGGCGCGCACAGTAGCTATGGATTGCGTTCGGAAATCCCTTACACAAGCACTTACAAAAGTTCGTCGACTGTTTAACGTCCACCGTAGCTCAGTTGGTAAGAGCGTTCGCCCAGATAGCGAAGTGGGTGCGAGTCTCACCGAATGACCCAGTCGATCAATTTTATGAGCGAAATTTAATTTAAATTACCATCCCTTAGATGTGCTGGCGCATCTCACCGGCCCTTTGTACAGATTCAACGCGGGCTGAGTGGAATTGCGTTACAATATCGCAAAGGCCAGCTTAAACCGAAATTAATTAAACGCAATGCATCAGTAATTAATGCTGAATCGTTTGCGAAATCGGCTTAGCTGAAGTTGTATGTGGCATCGAGCACGGGTCACCCATATACAGTCTGTGAAGTACAGTGTATGGCCTTGTTTAAATTAATTGGACTTGGGCCTGGAATTAAGTAAGAGAAAGGTTTCAGTAATAAAGGTCGAGTACTTTCATTATTGAGACCGTACCTTCATTAGTGCCTTACTTCAACATTCCGTAAAGATAGACCTACTAGATTAAGCCTGGAGTATACCAACACATGTTTAGTCTTTAATAAGTCTATTTAGCATTATTTGATATATTTTGTATGGGAATGCTGTCACATTAACCGTCAATCGATTTTACCGGCTGTTTAAAAGTTGGTGAACTTCTTTTTTTTTAATTTATTAACATTTTAAACAATACATACATGAAAAGCAATAAAACAGCATTATTAAACCTCAATTAAGAATTAAAGGTTTGTGTTAATGCCGCCTTTCACATCGATACTACATAATTTAAAAATCAATATATACTAAACATTAAAATAAAAACATCACGGGCTACTACAACTCGGGCCTAAATTGTAAATCCTGCTCTGATATACAAGAGAGCAATACTGACAGCAGCTAAAATAGGTTTTAGTGTAATAATCAGATAGCGCTACTCGGTATAATTGCTTCAAAGTTCAAGTCAAGTTGGCTTTCTGGAAATAGAAACCATTCTCGA
Organism: Pyrausta nigrata; assembly: GCA_949316185.1. Lineage (NCBI taxonomy): Eukaryota > Metazoa > Arthropoda > Insecta > Lepidoptera > Crambidae > Pyrausta > Pyrausta nigrata. Next base: position 1,494,376 of record OX438950.1, on the reverse strand, counting down.
TTTCGGCGCTGCGACTAGACAGTGAATTTCATTAATGGATATTTGATTAGTTAGACCTTTGCGCGTGTAACACGATAGCTTGATAGCTTACAAACAATGTTTAGGGATTTGATGCTTATTAAAAAAAACGCAACACTGGTAAATTTTGTTGCAGAAATAAAAGAATGTCCTTAGCAAAACTCTTGTATAATACTGATAAACATACAATTTAGACATCACTAAATATTTTGTTATTATTATTAATTTGTGTACGTTGATAAATATTTTCTTTTATTACATTATTTTCTTCATCTTCACGTAAAAATACTAGTGATTCCGTATACAACAGTAGATGGGCATCATCTTCAACTATAAACCTTACGAAAACTAAAATAACTACAGATATTGCTATCGTCATTACAAATATCAACCCGTGAAATCCAAACATGCTAATTAATGAAGGTACCAATCCTAAAATACTTTTGCAAAAACCCCAAAAATATGTGCATGTCAAAGATGATCCTATACCTTTGTATGACATTGGAAATATTTCATTCATAATTGAAAGAGGTAATACAGCTGTCCCAAGTGACATGAACATCACAATCCCTGTTACTAAACTTGGAAAATGCCATAAATATTCTTTTGAGATCGACTCTTTTGTTTGTAAAAATAATACAATTGACGTTGATCCTAAAGTAACAATTGAAAAAGCCATAATAAGAATAAACAAAGATCTTCTTTTGACTACTTGGATCAAAGCACAAGCAGTCAAAGAGCAAATCAACGTCAAAATATCCAATATGATTGTACCAATATACTTTCCATTCATCTTGAAGATGTTTATCAAAGAATAACTTGAGATTGTATTTTCACTCCCTACGCCAACTAAACTTATAATCACGAGTCCGATTGAAATCGGCTTGAAAAAATCTCTGTTCAATAAATATTTTAGATACTTTGTAATCTTTTTTCGTAACCTAACACTTTTTATCGGTTTCAAAGATTTCAATTGCTCTTTTATTTCGCGTTTAGCGAGTAAATTGTTCAATTCTTTCAGCACATCTGCGCCTTTGCCCCTCAAACTGTAAAATGCATTTGCCCCTTCGTCCAAACGACCTTTGCTCACTAGCCAGTACGGACTTTCGAGCCAAAAGTTTGACACAATCAGACCATAAGCTGCAGATACTACTCCTAATAATGGAATGACTCTTGAACAAGAATATACGACACAGACGTGACACAATAACACGCCAAGAGTTATCGCTGCTGTTTCTGCTATGAAAAATGTCGCTCTATATTTTGGGCCGCAAAATTCTGATATTATTATATTACTGATTGTGACTGCTCCACCCAGCGATATGTTACGCAGAGCGCTGACGGTGACAAGGCTGAAGAAATTTGCCGACTTGAAACACATGATCCAGCTAAAAATTGATGGCGACACTGTCACAATATTTGCCACTTTTCGTCCCATTTTCTCCATAGCAAAAGGAATAATCAAGATTGATAACATAAAAGCCAGCTCTCCAACAGACTCTGAAAGCAAAATTAATATTACTTTGGCGACAACGGGCCTCCTTATCTCTTTTTTTAATTATTCGGAGTTTTTCGCGACTGAAGCAAACATTTTTTTTACGCATCTTTTATTCATAGTCTTCTGAGGTGGATTTAACTTTTGAAAAGTTTGTTTTCTTTGTTTTCTGATTATGTCTCTGTGCGTACGTACCAATGTTATTCTGGGATTTGTCGTCCAGTGATTTTTGATGGGTCTTGTTAAAGCCGACTTGAATTTGGGGCAGAAAGCCAAATCCTAAGCCGCAGCTTACTAACGTGCTTAAAACTCCGCTCACCACCAGTACCTATTGATTGGAAAAGTTTATGTGTATAAACTATTTATCGTCTTTCACACTGTATTACAGTTGATGTTCAATTATTGACTGACTTTAATAAGCTTAGTTAAGAATATTATCTTAGATTTTCTCACTTTTTAACCTCATGCACACTTTGATTGTCGTGAATGTTTAATAAACATTGGTAAACTTACTTGGTTCAAGATAGTTTTTCCTTTCATTTTGTTTTCTTCGGTTACATAATAAAATATATTTTTTCACCATCTAAATAATAATTTACACTCACAGACATTGCGTCCAAACTTTCCATTGTTTTTAATAATTCTGAAATAATATGATAGTACGTTTTTACAAAATCGTCAGCTGATCAAATAAACGTCAGTTGATAATGTTTGATTATTGGTAGTGGTTTGCGCATTATTATATCTGGGTATAGCAATTACTGTAAAGTTTGAATTTGATTCTTCTTCTTAGCGTGTCGATGGAACACGAGAAAATTACATCGTAGCAGCCCAGAATTCAGCCACTTTGAATGCCACTGAATTTGATTTATTTTTATACTCAAAATAAAAATGTTAACGCGCTTTATATCTCAGGAAACACTTTTGTTTCATTTGGAATATGTACAACATAATTTGTCTTTATAGATCAATTATGAAAAATCTAAGCATAATGCTTCATTGAGTAAATCGCCTCAAGTCGATTGTTTTTGAGATCGTGATGGAATTTTTCACATATCCATCGAGCTTAGACGAGCATATATTGTTATTAATCCTAATTGTTTCTCTTTGCATGCTCAGGAATTCTTCAAATCTTATATTTAGCCCTACCTCTATGGAATTCAATGTCTTTGTAATGTCTTCGTTTTGTTTATTTTTATTTTATTTTTTTATAACCTTTGTGTTTTATTCTACCTTCTAAACTAATAATAAAAGACAAGGTATTAAATAATACAAAATTACATTTGAGTTCGTGTTTATTCTCGTAAATTATAACGAGTAGGGCAAAGTTCAGGCACTATGAAAACAGACTTCGCCTAAATTAGAATAAGCATCGTTTGTTTTATTTTGTCTGGGTACTTTTGTATAAATAACTAGACGGGTGCTATTAGTGTTGTTATATCATGCTCCAAATATGATCCTTTATTATGATACGTTGCTGTAAAAACTGCTGGAGGAATATTTTGACTAAATATCTTTAGGTTGAGTTATTATAAGAAACCCTTTTATGTGGCGTGTTTATTTTATAATTTAATTTGATTTCATTCAGAAGGTTTATTTACGTTAAAAGCTCATTTTTCCAACAATAAAATTAATGGGAATTATTTGAAACTCTATAATAATTGCAGTTGAGACTTACTTCGTAAAGTAGGTCGTAGGTTACTTTACTAAAATTCAATTTGCTTTTGCAAATTGTTGATTAGCAATATTCCAACTGACGAACGTTAAATCCCGCACGCAAGGGGAAATTGCTTGTATGATCAGCACAAGCATTTGTTCCTAACTCAAGGATGTTGTAAAAAGTATGTGTAACGCATATAACAGAAAGACCCGTTATATGCGTTATGTACTCGTCACCATAGCACAAGCTCGCGCCAAGTTCGAGGCTAGTAAATTTGTGTGACTGTTATAAAACAAGCGAATGTAAACTGTGCACCACAACTGTAACTTCCAGCTGATATTGTGTATTGCGTCGAAATAGCTCGCGTCAGCCAATATAGGCTATGCTTCCGCGAACCCTCCCGCTTCCTAGGGCGTGGATAGTAAAAACATTGCCATTTTAGAGCTGGCAGACAGATAGAAAGGATATTTTGAAATGTGGACGGAGATGAACCTTAAATTGATGTAAATGTAGCTACCGACATGATGTCAACTATTACAGGTTCAGATCATAGAAAATCCGGCCAACTGCGAGTTGGACTCGCGCAGGAAGGGTTCCGTATCATTAAAAATACGAAAAAAAAAGAAAATTTTGTATTTTATGTTTGTATGTTATTATTATTATCTAAGTCGTAACTAAACCACAGTTAAACAAATTATATTATCAACCATGTTTATTCTTAAATGAAGTTAGATTATTAAGTGAAACAAAATACGAGAATTCCCGGGCGGGGAAAATAACCACAGATATAATAACCTTTGACTTGCTTATAATTAGAACTAGTAATATAATATCTGTTACAAGATTTTGGAACGTTTCGACTTGATGAGGTACCAAACTCGCCAATATTCTCTCTGAAGACCTGTCTGTTATACATTGTGTCTGGGTTTGGACTAGCGATAATTTATGGGCTACTAGTTCATTAAATGTTATCTACAAAGAAAACACATGTTGGGTTCTAACTCCCCCCCGCCCCTCTTGAAATAGCACCCAGTTTAATCATTTAAAAAAAATACTATTTGTATGGATCTGGAGGTCCTATAAGTCAGCCTATTAGATCCCACTGCTGGGAAAAGGCCTCACCTCAACTATGAGGAGGAACGAGCCATACTTCACCACGCGGGCTCAGTGCGGATTGGTGGAGGGGTGTATGTAAGGCAAGTGACAAACCTTACTGTCAGAAGTTATCAAGCCACCCTAGGGCCTCTGACTAGGCTTAACGACTAATACCACAGATATTAGCCGGGACCAACTGCTTAACGTGCCTTCCGAAGCACGGAGATGCTTGTCATGGACGTCACTTAAATGGTCGGAATGGTCACCCATCCAATCACGACCGCACCGTGGGTTGCTTAACTTTTGGTATCACTACCAAAGCGCTGCCGCCACTGCGCCACAGGCACCTCAAAGGATCTGGAGGTCCTAAAAGCTATAAAATTGTGAAATAAAGATCAATTTAAAATTATTAACCGTCATACAGGAAAAAAAATAAGAAATCTTGTTAAATTTTTTAAAAAGTTAAGTAGTAGTATTTTTAAATATGGATTACTTAGTTGTCTGAATAAAGAAAGATGTATTATTATTATTATTATTAATTTAATCTTTTACAAAACTGAATCCAAAAATTTTTTTTTAATAAAAAAAAAATATTTTTGAAATTACAATTTTTTTATTAGGATTATGTCTATGAAAATTGATTAATAATAGGCCCTTAAATTATCGCTAGTCGAAACCCGGACACCCTGTACAATATTGACAGCATTTGATAGATTTCTACTTGTAGCACATAACCCAAGCGTAATATTGCAGCAGAAATAGCACTCGTAAATATTAACACTGCGAGTGGAGCAGCTTCCTTCATTACTTCCTGAGTCCTGAGGGAATCCTATAAATAGCCTGCAGCCTGTTCGATGATGGGCGTTTTGGTGAAATGGGATTGTAGATTAATATCATATGCTTTTAACGAGAAAATCTTGTATTTTTATATATTTATAAAAAAAATGTGTTCTCGGAAACGGCTCTAACGAACATTAAGTTGTATGTCAGTATAAAAACGGTTTTGTTTTTGAATAAGTCATTTATTTCAATTTTTAAGTTTTAGGTTAGTTTACTAGTGTATTTAGTTTAATTTTTTGTGTATATGTGGCTAAATAAAAATACTAGAATCAGTTTAAAAATAAATAATTAAATCAAAATAATAAAAAAATAAAGGGGCTCCCATACAAACGTTGTTTTTTACCTATTCTGTCTAATGCTGTAAGTTAATGGGTACGGAACCCCTCGTGCGCGAGTCCGACCCGCTCTTGACCGGTTTTTTTTATACAAGTGATGTGAAAAAAGGTATAACATTCTGTTTTTACTACTGACTGACTTTTTCCCTAGCGGGTTCACCGCTCTCACAATCGTATATTTATTTATGTATTCGTTGAGCTACGTCATTATTGGATTGGCGAGATGTGTTTTTCTTTCACGAATTTCTCTTGAATGTTTTGGATTGATGTAATAAAATATGTGTGCGCTATTTCAGATTGATGTAATAAAATATGTGTGCGCTATTTCGGATTGATGTAATAAAATATGTGTGCGCTATTTCGGATTGATGTAATAAAATATGTGTGCGCTATTTCTTGTGGGAACTGCGTAAGAGGCCTTTTTGATACCCCAATTTGGTTTGATCTTTGATGTTTATCTGTTTGTAAAACACATTTTGAGTGCTACTTTGTTAAATCGAATTTCTAAAATTCTTATATATTACAATAAGTAGGCAGCCAATGGACGCCGTCCGAAAGGCAGACCACGAAAGCGATGGCGCGACGATCTTGACCAATATTATGAGAACTGGCAAACCCTTACCGGCAACAGGGACGCGTGGTGTAGTTTGGGGGAGGCCTTTGCCCAGCAGTGGGACACAAACGGCTAACAAAAAAAAAAAATACAATAAGTAAGATTGTTCAGCTTACTAGTGTTTCGGATTTTTAGGTTAATTTTTTGGTATAAAAACAAACCGCTTAAAATAAGCACCTTGATTTATTGTACCAGAATCAATAATGTTAAGTATGTAATGAAATTACCTAATAAATGACTAATAAACTAATGTGTACAAGTGAATACCTGCGAATAAGATTGTTCTTTCACTAAGAACTAAAGAAGATTGAACTAAAGATTGTCTAGAGAATAATTTTACATCTTTCTGTGTTTGTTTTGTAATTTATTTTGCTTACCCGACCGGGGCTCAAACCCAGGACCTAAGAGGTGTCGGTCGACACCATGAAAACTGCCATGAAGCACGCAGGTTGTCTGATATTCGTGATCATGATGAATACGGAGATAAAACTCCATCAGCAAGATATTTCTATCTCTCACTTACACGTTTATATATGTATATATTGACAAGTGTTATCTTGTTTCAGGACTGCTATCATGGGACTCTGGCGAGCATCAAGTAGACCTGGAAAAGGAGCTATCCACCCTCACGGCGCAGGCACCCGAGGGGGAGGAAGCCAGATATGGTGAGTCTCTTTTTATACCACAATCCCACGCAAAACCAGTATGTTTAGGACACATTAAAACGGGGATTAACGCGACGGATAGTAGGTAAAACATTATATACCTTTAATTTTTGCCTGACGTTTCGACCGGGTTGCACCGATCGTGGTGACAGGTATATAATGTTTTACCTACTATCCGTCGCGTTAATCCCCGTTTTAATGTGTTCCAGTATGTTTAGGGCCCTGACTGACTAGCGTCAAAAATGTATACAGGGAGACTTTTGCATCAGTATTCTAATTTTAATAATCTTTAACGCAAAAGACAAAACACGTACATTTTATTTTATTTTGGTATCGTCCAGTACAAAAATATCAAGATAAAGCTCCCAGAACTAGGCATGGAAGATTTCATGAATAGCAGGTGAAAAATCATATGAAATGAATTTCATTGTTTACATCTGCTATTTTTTTTTCATATAGACTGCTACAAATCGCACTCTGCGAAATCATAGATCATGCTCATTTCATTTGATTCATTGATGACTGCATGTAGCAGAGCGAGTCTAGCGAGCGAGTAGGATTGATTTGTCCTAGGTGCGTGTTAGAAAAAGACCAACACACTAGTTATGCGATCATAGGTGACGATCGATACTGGGCGGGCATTTTAAGAACTTTAAACTTATGAACATAAAGTTTAGATTCGTTTGTCATGGTTTTTCACACTAACTACATATGACATTTCATATAGCAGCAAATTAGCAACCGTTTACAATAGTTCATATATCATTATAAGTAGCCAGTAGCAAAAAGTGTTACATTATGACACTGCGAAAAAAATCATTGTCAATAAAATTTCACATGTGATTTCATATGAAAAAAAATCATCATTTCATGAAATGAAAATGATTTAAAAGTAGCAATCATTTCCATGTCTACCCAGAACCCGTCCAAATAACAACCCCGCGCCAATGCCTACGCGCTACATTTATCTGATTCATGCGCGTAGTGTAGGTAGGTACCTACTGATAACCACGCTTTTTTATAATTTAAGTTTAATTAAAAAAAATCCTATTTGACCTAACCTTTTTTTTTCAATAGCACCTATAGACTATACCTAATGTCTGGAAAGGACACTGATATAAAAGTCAACCTGTATAATAACCGATCCAAAACCGAAGACATGCCAATATCGGTTGTTTTAGTATCCATTGAAGAGGTATTCTGACACTGGCAGCTGTGGTTACCTGGACTGTTCAATGGATACGCAAATAGACGTGATTGATTTGAATCTTTAATTAATTTGCTATTAATTTTGGGCGTAGGATACCATGGCGGGCGCTATCCACTATTTATTTAATTATTTGTAAAAATACACAAAGAGAATGGTGTCTTGACATGCTTATATTTAAATTTCTAAATTCAAAACTAAACGGCAATCCAATAATGGCAATTGCAGCAGCAATTGCAAATGTTGCGATAATGGCAAACGCAACCTAGCTTATACCATAGTCTCTTCTTTGTAACCTCTAGCAATAATTTCTTTGTTGCTTAAGTCATTTATTTCAATTTTAGACAGGGACAGATAGAGTCAATATTGTCTTAAAAGATGAGACCTAATGTTAAGTACCCTCTATACAGCTGTTCTTACATTTTGCTCCAACAAAAATCGCCAAATACCCAAGGGAACTTAAACACGTAATAAAAGCTTGACAATAATATGAGTGTGTTTTGAAGATACAAGATTTCATGACCCATTTTTTCATTTATCTTTGTGAATACACAATATAACCTATAACCAATAAAAATTACTAACTATATATACAACTTATTAATAAAAATTTAAATAAATTACTTAATACAACACAAAAACAAAAATTATAAAAAGGGACCTTGTGGTAAGGTTCCTAGGATGCTGGCAGCATTACCGCGCTGGATAGCGATGCTTATACGCTGAGCAAGGTAGCTGCCAGCTCTTAGGTCACTACTGATGTCAACTAGCCTCTTGGAAATCTCTTTGAAAAAAGAGATAGCTTTGGGACCCCACGAACCCAGTGTTTCGACTCCAAACTGTACAAAGTGGTACCGGGAGTCGATCTGCCTGTACTTGTCCTTTTTAAAGTTTTCGGCACTTGTCGCAGCCAAACCAGCATCACGGCTTGTCCCGGGCAGATGAGAGGCTGCAAGTGTGTCGACACAGGTGGCGTCCCACACAAGAGCCCGACCCATCCGCCAAGGAACAAGTGACATCCCGTCTGGTCTCTTGCCATCATCACGCGCGATACCGTTCGGCTCGAGTAAAGCCGGCACGTTGATAGAGGCAAGAGACCGACGGATGATGTCGTTGATGCTGGCATGACGCGAAAAGCGGCCTGCACTTTTAATACAGGAGAGTCCGTGATGTCCCAACGAGCCGACATCAGAACCACAAGGACATCTATGTGGAAGGCAAACCTCAGCACCAACACGCAGACCTATCGCGACTCGTAGAGTTTCTGAGTCCAAAAGGGTTCCCACGTTGGCCGAAGGATAGGCCTGAAGCCAGTATCCTGCTTCCTTGGTGGAAACTGCTTTTAGTCTGGCTAGATCCGCGTTGTCAGTGCTACTGTCAATAAGACTTTTCAAAATAGACTCACAAGAAATTTGGTCCCAACTCCTTTGAATTTTAAGATCTGAAGGGAATTTATTCGCATATGCTATATCCCAAGCATTTCTAGCCTCGCCCAGGCACGCCACTTCGAAGTTTGCAGTAGAAGGCTGCAGGATACTTGCAACGAGAGTGGACGTGCTGTAAGATGAGGCAGGTAAGGAGACAGTGGAAATTTTGCGTGTCCCAATCCCACCAAAACGGATAGGAAGGGACGCTTGATCCCAAGACCGTTCCAAAAGACGAATGTTCAGAATCTTTTCCAAATGTGTTTTCACAAGATTGTCTAAATTATTAGTCAAATTTTGGAATTTCCAAATAGGACAGCATCGAATAAGATAATTAAATTCAAGAACTAAGAGACAGGATTTCAGTATAAAGAGAGCCGAATGAGCGTTGATTTCCAAAAGGCGGTCTGAGCATTCATCAAATTTAGTTACTAATTTTTGAAAATGAGGGGGTATTGCATTATCGAAGATGGGAGAGCCTAGAAGATGAAGGGTTGAGTCTGTGAGAATCTTAATATTGGGGGCCAAACTATGAAATTTAGAAATTATCTCAGATCTTCTTGTAAGAGGAAGATGTTCTGAAATAAAAATTTCGCATTTGTCAAAATTTAAAGAAAGGCCTATTGTATGAAATTTTAACCTATAACCAAGTTTATTGCGAAAATTTAGCACCAAAAATCATGTTGTTTTCCAAGGGCTAAGTATTAATATATACAAGCACATGTCAAGGGCAGAGACCAAACCTAGGAGCACTCAGGGGAGAGTCACGCGACCGAGCTAGTTATTATACTAGGTAAATAAATGTGACAATTATGTAGAAGCATCCATTTTATAAGTGGAACGAGGTTCCTGCTTTATTTGTGTAATTTATGTAATGTAATGTAAGGACGAGCGAATCAAGTCTGTTTTAAATATACAGGGTTATTTTACAAGCATTAATAACCTCTTGAAAACACTTTCTGGTGCATAATATACACTAATTTTCCATGAGACCAACACTGAAAGCAAGATTTTTTTAGCTTTCAAACTAAATCGGAAGATACCCATATGTATTCGACCTAACTAGGTGCTTTTTGAGTAATATATAAGGTCAAATCATTTGAAGTGAAAATATTTTAGTATTTAGTTTAATAAGTAAATATCAGTTTTTTACAACAGCACCCTGTAAATTTTTAAAGTTATCTACGGCATCGGCTTTGCCTCTCTCATTTCAATGCCAAATTTTTATTTTTCTCTTATCTCACCTTTATTAATAAAAATCAAAAACTAGAAAAAAATATTACCTTAATCTCTAACTTTCTCAAAAACTAGCATATAAAAACCCAAAGTGTTTTCTATGAAAATGTTTCGTTTGGAGCTCGTTCACACGAGGACGATTCGTGATTTTGACGATTCGTATTTTTACGATTCGTTCTTTTTTTGACGGCGGCAATGCTTTTTGAATGCCTATGTTCGGACGGATGACGAATCGTGAAAAATGACGATACGTCATAAATCTAGTAGTGTTTTAAAAAAAATCATGTTTCATCAAAATACACGAATCGTGAATTTATTGTGACGGATCCGCTGATGCCACCAATTCGGATAATAATAATAAAATAATAAATTTTGACGAATCGTAAAAAAAACACTATTCCGTATTCAATGTGAACGTCCATCCGTCATGACGTATCCTGTATTTTGACGAATCGTCAATGAAGCATCCATAAGCCCTTAATGTGCTGAATCGGCTCTTTAAATATTTTTACTTACTCCTAAGGGATATGCAAGCTTCTAAGAAAAAAATTATGTCGTAATAAAAAATTGTAAGCTTGACATATTGGTATATTCAGCATTACCTAATGAATTTACGACGCGCCCCTTCCGGTGCTAAATCGTAGCTCATTTTTATCTTCCGTTTTTGCTAAATAGGCTCTTGCGGTCTCAACAATCTCAACTTTATGACGTTTTTACGACGCTCTCCCTAAGATTATGATCTTGACTCAGCTTAATCTAGTTACAAACTTTAGGAATACAAACTTCAAGGTTTACTAAATCGTAAATTGATTTATATTTTGGAAGTTTGAAATTTTGGGCTGTAACGTTTTAGGAAAGTTTGTTGAATATGAGTGTTTGAGAGTTTAGGCAGTGGATTACACGTGGAGGGCGACAATGATAGGTGGAAAATCAGTCAGGTCTGAGCACTTATAGCTAGGTACTTGCCAAATCAGCTTTCAGGGTTCAGGTATCACTTCACAGGCCACAATCACTCGAAATGTCTGTAAGGAGCTTCACAGGATACACACGCGGCGAAAGCGCTCTGGTCGGTCTAGTACATGTGTCATAGGGAACGTCTCGATGTCGACTCGATCTCCGGGGTTCTCACGGTACGTTTTAAACAAATAAAAATAAGGCAGGTAGGTATGCGTGTGAGTGTGCGCGGCGTAGTATCAATAGGGTACACAAACAAATCAAAATATTGTAGTAAACAATGAGATTTGTATACGTCAATATCAAGAGTCCTATGATCAATTAAAGAGGAGAAAATGGCACATAATATGAACATCATATAACAAATTCTGGCCCATACGGGGCTAGAAAATATTGTTTTCTTATTTTTTGGGTCCTACTAGCGCGTCGTGACAATTCATAGACAATCTTGTAATTTATTATTGGAGATTACTTCGTTGAAAATATTTTTAACATGATCTCATGTTAAATAAATAAATATAGATAAAATAAAGGCAGCGTCGGTGGTGCAGTGCATCCCACGTGCCGCCATGTAACTCTACCAAAGACTTTTTCTGAGTTGTGTACATTAGTTGTTTCACTAACCGATGCTCTTACGGTGAGGGAAGAGGAAACCTGCTCATTCAGGCCACTACATGTGTAACCGTGATCCAAACTGGTCAGGTTCTCCTGCTAACAAGGTCACGGAGGTCAGAAGGCAGTCGCTCCACTGTAATTACCCGATTTGCCACATCCTAGATCATGGTCAGCGGACCCTGAGCCCTCGCGTGCGAGTGCACAACTGGGATAACGCTAGGATGATGATGATGATTTCCTGGTAAAGTAAGACATATTTTGGTTATTTATAGATATTTTGAATATTTATATCCGCCCAAAAGGTTTCTGTGTATTTTCTGCTAAAACAATTTCACGTACCTCTAGCTTTGGTGGTAATGAACTTCAATATACAATCTTCATAGTTTGCGGCTGTAGATTGATGTGGCTGTCACCTGATTACGTCACATGTTACCGATGATATTAATCCACAAATTGGTGCTGCGCCGATCACATGACAGACGCGTGATCAATCACAAATCCTGTACTAGAGATGGAGAAATAGTTTGTCGATACTTGTGTCCTAGCGCTGTAATAATATGAATGCGAAAGTGTATTAAATATCCTAAATTCAGTTCTATCCGTCACATTTGGTGCTGACTATGCTAGGCTGCTATGAGTGACAGTGGTTAGAGTCGAAAATTAGGCACTAGTGATATTTAATAAACTCTTGAAATGCTAGTGTAGTGTGCTACGTGTAAGTGCCAGTGCTGTGTATGCCTATAAGGGATCTCCCTCGCTGCAGAGAGAAGTAGTCGAAAAACTGTAAGGGTACTTTTTTACAAATAGAAAATTGTATGGGGTGGTAAAGGGATGTATAATACATTGAATCAGAAAACATATTTAATTCAACTACACAATTATGAGGTGACGAACATACTCTTTCGATATTAAATCTGTCGATATTTTTACATCACTGCCCTGCCCAATTCACAAATATCGATCAACGAACGTGCTATTTATATAAATGTTACAATCTTACCCCAGTCTATTGGTTTCCCATTACAGTAGATGTGCTGACTTACAAGACCATCCAAAAAATCGTAGATCCTTTATTTGTTAAGAGGAAATGCTTTTACGTGGCATTTGAAGAATAAGTATTTGGATAAAATTTTGCTGTCTCGATGCAGTCTGCAATGCAAGAAAGGGACAAATGAGCTTAGACTATAAATCGCTTCTTACATTTGACCAAAACAGCATTACGTAGTCCCCTATTTCCTCGTCCAAAATTTGACAAATGATAATATTTTTTCTTCTGAAATGATTAATCAAAGGTTTGGACTATGATCCTATGTTTTAGTGTTAATTTGCGTAGATTTTTTTGGTGAGCGACTGAAAGTTGAGGGTGAAAACCAATTTTGTTAGTTTTTGAAGGCTCACATTTCCTTTGTATATTCGAATATGAGAAAAAAACGAAAAATACCATAAATAATGATAAATGTTCATTTTATGGTAAAAAAAGTATTGCCTTTAGGCATTATCCAGGGAGAAAACAGGGGACTACGTTTGTATAGAGAAATGGCGCCTAGTCTTTCCCGTTAAGGCCAGCTGAACGACAATACCTTTTTCTTATTTTTGACACCAGCAGGAAAATTTTAAAGTAGAAGGCAAAAGGAAAAAAGGAATACCAAGAAAGTCATACATGGACCAAATAAAAGAAAAGTTAGGTGCGTGGCATGAAATGAAGAGAAATGGAGAGGGCATAAGAGTGTAGATCTTAAGTTATAGATAGATAGATGGGAAAATATGTGGTTTTATAGATAAAAAACTGAAAGTTGAAGCACCAAGAATCGATATTATCATTAAAAATCACGATTATTTGGACGTAAACCGAAATCACCGAAAAGCAGAGTAAGCCAAGAATTCAATTTCAGCTCGAATATTGTTGCAACGAATGTTCTCGGTAGCACAGTTAGGAGAAAATTCGCCCGTATAGCGAAGGGTCGTAGGTTCGAATCTTATTACCTGAAGGCGGTCCATGAATTTTTGTATGCAATGTCTAGTATCGAATTTGCTTACGTGTAATTTGTACACTATTTTTAATGATTATTTATTGGTATTCTTCTCCGTTATAACAATTCCAAAATCTTAAGTTTTCTTGTAGACTTAGGGCTCGTCTGGGCCTTATTCTAGAAATCTAAATCAAAGTGTTTTACCCGACTTTTTGCTATAGATTTACAGAGAATCCAATCTATTTTGCAATCCATTTTTCTCCTATCCGCTACAGCGTTGTAGCCACGTTTTTTATCTTAACCCCGCTGGTTCGGATCCCTCTGATGCATTATCTGGCTTGCATCCAGGTTTCAGGGTTTAGTTGCAATGGACCAATCAATTCTGGACTTAAGTGGAGTACTAGTACTTATTCTGTGACTCAGGTGAAGACGTGAATGGATTTTAAGGGGTTAATCTGTTTACATCATGTTAAGCTTGAATCTTGTAGCGAAGTAAGATTATTTTCAGACCTAAAGTCCGATCGTTGATCGATCGGACTTTAGGTCTGAAAAATAATCTACTGTGTGTAGTTTAGGGTAGTTTTGTTTACATTAGTACAAAATTATACACATAGTTTTTTCTTTATAAATCTACAATCAGCCCCACGGCTTTTATTAGATGTGATGGTTTTTGCTTTGTTTATACACATAACAATTAAACGAGGTTTATACACATTCGGTGTTATTACAAAAAAAATAGACCAGGTTTAAAATGGGTCTAAATATCAGCCGACAACAGAGGAATGAATGACACATTCGTGACATAACCTAATAGCCAAGCCCTTTTCTAATTGGCTAGCTAATAGCTTAGTCCTGTCTTAAACCCGGTACTAAGTTTTTGGAATAACGGGGATTAGGTTAGTTTGTTGAATTGGCTTTCGAGCCGTTAGTAAAACCAAAATAAATTTAATGTACGGTAAAAAATGTTATTTACTTAAATGATTTGACTTTTAAATATAATATAATTATTCTTAAGTTTAACAGATGTTGTGCATAAATAATTAGCAGCTGTAACAATGTTTCAAAGAAATGTAGGTCCGCCAAATGTCATGTTTTCCAAGCAAAATTTCATCCCCCATTTACCCCAGATGGAAAGTAGCCAGTATCATATGTACAGTTATATTATTATCTGCCCGTATTGTCCCATTGCATGGCAAATGCCTCCCTGCCCTTTTTTCACTCTCCCCGATCTTGGGCAGCTGTTTCCCAGTACCGTAATAAAATGTCCAATATATTTTTTCACAAAATATCATCAAAATCAATCTGATTTTTAAGCATAAATAGGTGACAAACAAACAGTTACGAGTTCATTCAGATTTATAATATTAGATATTCATACCATTGTTCCCCGTTTCTTAATTAAAAAGGTTATTTAACCTTTATAAATCGGTTTCCATATAAGGTCTAACTTTATCAACTGTATTTATTTTAGGGGTGAGCAGGGGTGCTCTAATAGAAATGTCAAAAAAAATATTTTCGCATAGTATAGACTGTAGGAGCTGATCAGTAGTGTAGAAAAAAAGTGCATTTTTCGCTGAATTTGTGTTTGAAGGTACTGATAGTTACGGTACATACTGATAATTTGCCTACAAAACTTCAGAAGTAGTAATCAGCTGATCATAATTTTTTTGCGATTTCAATGTTGGCCCCATAGTAAAAGTTGTTGTTGATTTTGTTAGACCCTGAATAAACCCTAATCAGTACCGTTCTACTAATGGTAACATAGGTCAAAGTTCAGACGCGCCTTAGGTTGCCTAGATCTAGACAAAGTGGATAAAATACCGCTGGCACACCCTTGAGGTAATGTGGCAGCGATATATCTGCTGAATGGGTGAGATTGGATGGGTTTGCGTGATTATATTTACAAGTTTGCTTCATTGTTACGTGCTACAAAGTCGTTTATTACTACTTGTAATAAGAGTATAAAGACCCATAGGGTTTCAACACCCAGACTTTTGATAAATAAATTAAAATGTCGTTGCTTTAAATTCCCGTTAAGAGACGTCGGCGCAGGCCACAAAACCACACCAACCGTTACCCCGATACCGTTACTCGTTACTCAATGCTTAGTAAAGGAATTTTTATTTATCTGTTTAATAATGGATTTCTAGAGTACATAATAAAAAAATGGCTTAGTAACATGACAGGTATTCTTAATACTTAATATGCGTTCACTGACTTAATACGATTCTAGATGGTGGATGGTGATCCAGGAATCTATAAATACTAAATGAAAACCTTCTCAATTGATTGACATATCTAGTTTACCATGAGAAAAAATTGCTATGTTTAGTTGCGGTGTAGTTATTTTGAACTACCTTCTTCAGACACACTGAAAGCAGACCGGGATTTTGTTACCTTGGCACTAGTGCAAAGTTAACGGTCCAACTGGGCAGTTGCTTTAGATTATGTAGGTATTTAAAGCCTAATCAGAGTCCTTTTTAACGATACTGCAAGTTTAGTTTTTATTCCTGTTGTCTACTGTTTGAATAGATCCTTAGTTTAGGAAGTGGAGACCTGGTGTCTTGTAATACAGATTGTCTCAATCCACAGCAAGCACCAGTCTTCACAAAAGTAAAACTAAGCACCATTATTATGACCTGGGCTGACTGTATAAATTATGTAATACTTTTTGTGAAGAAATAAATACTTATTATTATTATTATATTATTCCTGCTTATAAAAAAGGTAGAAAATGTCATTTGGCATTAAGCCCCTGTAGCGACATCTTACCACTGTCGCTAACACTAGCAAGCAACTTCAAGACGCGACGCTCTGACTCGGCTCCTACAGGCTAGATGGCGCTGATAGCCCGCTCCATACAACACAAACCGCGATATGTAGGATTTGGCACGAGCTTGACTACATATAGATAAACCAAGACGGTGACCATTGGACCTTGGTCCTCGACCATAACAACTGGTCGGTAGGAAGCGCTTCCCTTTGCCTTCCTAACCCAGTTGCGCCAAACCCCCCTTTTGTACAATATTTCACTTGTGCAAAAAACAAAGCTTACATAAATAAAAAAGTTATTAGTTAGTATAAGTAAGGACATGATATTAGTTTTTAAATCGATGCCTGAGACATATAGCAAAGAACAAACGGGGATTTTATGAAGTAGATTCGTTTGTGATATATTTTAAATATTTAGACGACCGTCTTGATGTAGTGGTTCACGCCACGGACGCAAGGAGCAAATGTTTGTGTGATGAGCACGAGCATTTGTACCTAAGTCATGGATGTTTATAAATGTATATAAAGATGTCTATCCGTTATCCTAGTCACCATAGCACAAGCTCACGCTTAGTTTGGGGCTAGGTAATCGGTGTGTTTTTTGAAATAATTTTATTTTATTTTTATTTAAATATATTTTTACATATTTTCTCTTTGTGACCGGCAATCAAACCTACATTCTCAGAATCTTGTAAACTTTTAGAAAGGCCAAGATTAATCTTTTCAGTAAAGAAGTCAACCGAGCTAAAAGTTTCATAATAGAAACATCGAAAAGTTGGTAAAGGAGAATGGGCAGCGTTGAAATATTTATTGGCGCCCGCCCCGCATGCGAGCCTTGCACGCCACCCTGTATAAACCTTGCAGTATTCAGTTGTTAGTTTTAACAATATGTCTTGCTTGGTTGTGTAAACTTTATTAATAATTGCCTAGCAATGTGAAATAAAGTCATTTAAGTTCTTTTTAGGGTTCCGTAGTTCGACAAGGAACCCTTATAAGATCGTTTAGTCCGTCCGTCATAGTCTGCCACAGCAGAATATCTTCTACGTTTAAGGACTGATTTGCATGTAACTTGCTTCGAGGATACTTCACATATAGATCTCATTTTTTAATATACAAAAAAATAAAATTACCCCTTTTTAAGGGTACCTCCCCATACATGTAAAGGGGGGGTGAATTATTTTTTTGAGTGCACCCCCGTGTGTGGGGTATCGTTCAAAAGAACTATGAAAATAAGGTAGGGTTTCCATACAACACTTTATCAGCTTTACCATTTGCGAGATATAGCCCGCCAAAGTCGTTTACACGGTGTCCCCCCCCTGTAATTTCTAAAGTCTAGGACCTAACGTGCTCGATGGGAGGCACGCCTCCCATCAAGCACGTTACCTATAGAGGTGAAGTAAGCGCGATTTTTCTCCGAAACTTATCAGTGCTTAGCACTGATACGAAAATTGTCATTTAAAGCATATATTTTCAAATCGATATTATGAAATATGAATTTTTCGGTCGTGATCGTATATAACAATATTTTAAACAGCTCCTTTATTTAAAAATATGTAAAGAACAAAGTGAATTTCTTTAACAAAATGTTGAAGAAAAAACAGAGGCATTAGTTTCCAAGGGATTTTGACAGATTTTTTCTGAAACAAAATTAATGACATTTCGCCTTTATATGTTATTTACTCGGTGGTGTCTCCCCACCATGTGCACAGTCTAAACCACTAACGAGTATTCGGCTGACCTACATCCCTGGCAGCCGGCGCGGAATTATCACAGTTTTCACTTGGCCGCGCTCGCTTAACGAGCTGAGCGGTGTGAGCGATTCCACCGCTCAGCTCGGGTGGTGTATTATGGTAGAGGCAGCGGTATATTTATTGCCGAAAATACAGTAGGACTTTTATACACCCGCTGGGTTTGGGAGACATGGTGGTAGTGGTAGTCTATTTTAGAGATTTGAAAGCAAAGAGAGCTTTCCAGAAATTTGCATATGCCAATAATCATATGATTATTGTCATGTTTCGTTAAATCATAGAGAACGCTTCTGATCATTAAGTAATTGTTTGAATGGGAGATATGTTTCATTTTAGTAATATTTAGGAAACATGTACAGTTTTAAAAATATATGATTAACAAAAAACGTATACCAATTAATATTATAGGAAAACACTAGTACTAAAATTTTCCAAACATACTATTTGCAGCCATTAGACAGGTCAAGGATCGAAATGATAAAATATCCAACAATAAAATATGAAAAAAAGAATCACTTTAAAATAAAACACTTCAAAGCTTTTAAAGAGGTGTTTGGTTCCATGCTAAAGATAAGTTTACAAAATGAGTGCAATAAAGTCTGTCACTGTGAATCGTCCCTTGAAATATAAAACATTTAGGAAGCCAAAGATTGATCTAAAGATTATCCCATCACACATCGATGCAAAAAGTTGTATTAATCTTACTAATTAAAGATATTAAAGGCCCGTTGTCCTAAATTCAGCAAAAACAATCTTACCCATCAGGCGGCGTACTCTTCAAGACAATAAATATTTTCGTCTGTGGCCGCCTTTCTTGCTCACGCTGAAATGCTGATTTGAGTGAGTGGGACAGCAAGAGATGATAAACGAACATCGATATAAAGAGTAGACCGCTCCATTATCGGGCCGTCAGCCGATTTATCTTTTCGTAAATCCTTTGTCTGCGTATTATTTTAATCATCGAAACATTGTTTCGGGTTAATACGGAATAATGAGATCAGGGATATTTCTGGGCCAACGAATATGCCTGAGGGATAACTTAATTCAATTTGCTTAAATGCATTTGTTTCAGGCACAGCCCAAAATATACTGGGAGTATTTTGTTTTTTATTACTGAAAATTATGGCCAAGTACAATCGAGCTCGACCAGTGATTGGTCTACTGTAGCAGCCATTTTGATTATAGCTTACTACTTATGCCCGTTGAATTCAGGAATCGCCAGATTTTCGCAGAGTGAGTTCTGCTATCTCTTCCAGGTGCATGCTGCCTTATATGGATACTTCTTTTGCTCATAAGCGGTCCGCACGAGCAGAGTACCTATGTACATAGCCGTTTCTTCTGTTGAGTGGCAGAATCGATGATGTAATGTTATTAAAAATTAGGTACCCTTATATGTATAACTAGTGGTAGTAAATCGATTCAGTTAATGTTTTTCTGTACCCATTATTGGAAAATATTGGATGAGACGAGTTAGGTACTGGGTCTAAAGAACCAACCAATTAAAATGTAGCTACTAACAGTTAATTACCGTATGATTCTCACGCTGTTTGCAAAATTGAATTATTCCTGAAATAAGGAGGCTTTAACTGAACGAATCTGAAAAGCACATTTGACATAAAGGTATGAAAAGATTGTGAAACAATGGTTTCATCCAATCCCCGCTTTCATACTGCAAACGTTGGCTTCGGGGACGCCATTCATCGGGTTACATTCAAGATCTAGCTAACACTGTACACAGATTAACAGTTTCGGTGAATCTGATGAAAATAACACTTTTAGAAGGTGTAGATTTATATCTTTACGACCGTCTTGGTGTAGTAGTTCGCGCCACGGACTACTAAACCGGGTTCGAATCCCGCAAGGGGCAAATGTTTGTGCGATGAGCACGAGCATCTCTACCTAGCGATGGGCGATTGGTCGAAAAAAGAATAATCGAATGAATCGACAATTGACCATTCGAACTATCGAATGTCGATTTAGTAATTCGGAAAAAAAATAATCGAATAATAATCGACAATCGAATGATAATCTATACTCGGCCCTTCGATGCATTCGATTGAATTGCCGCGACAGGATAGGCAGCGAACGAATGATTAATCGACGCGATGAATGACGATTCATTCGTTAGTAGTTAGTAGTACGACCAGCGCACCGCACGCTCTGGTATTGCTCGCCGCAAAATCGAAGGATAATCGAATGACTGCGGTTGCTTATCGAATATATTCGATTACAGGGACCATTCGAATATTTCGATTAATGAAGTAATAATCGCCCATCGCTATTTGTACCTAAGTCATGGATGTTTATAAATGTATATAAGTATGTCTATCTGTTATCCAAATCACCATAGCACAAGCTCACGCTTAGTTTGGGGCTAGGTGTGTTTGTGTGTATTATGGCGTAATCAATTTGGTGTTAGATTGCGAATGTTAAACTTCTTTAAGTATTACTAGTTTATTATGTCTATGATTATTAGAGGTTATAAGAGGTGCTTGTGGCACAGTGGCTGCAGCGCTTTGGTAGTGATACCAAAAGTTAAGCAACCCACGGCGCGGTCGTGATTGGATGGGTGACCATTCCGACCATTTAAGTGACGTCCATGACAAGCATCTCCGTACTTTGGAAGGCACGTAAAGCAGTTGGTCCAGGCTAATATCTGTGGTATTAGTCGTTAAGCCTAGTCAGAGGCCCTAGGGCGGCTTGATAACTTCTGACAGTAAGGTTTGTTACTTGCCTTACATACACCCCTCCACCAATCCGCACTGAGCCCGCGTGGTGAAGTATGGCTCGTACCTCCTCATAGTTGAAGTGAGGCCTTTTCCCAGCAGTTGGATCTAATAGGCTGACTTTACTATGTCTATGAAATCTAATATGAAAGCACTAACCGTCATTTTAAGCTCGTTAAAAGCATAGATCGCAGTCGGTCTTCACGAGGTAATCCGAACTGCTATTCAATTGGAGTTAAAATGGACGGCAACTGAATGTGGATTGAACGGATCGCGTTTTGTTTTGTAAATTGAATGGCCTCTGCGGTGGTAGAAGCTGAATGGCAAAGATATGGCTTTAGAAATAAAGTTGGTGTCTGGTTTTATTTACAACACATTTTCTGGATATAAACGTGCGTGCCCGAGCCTCTCCTGACCTATAAGTTTTATTGTCATCATAGAATGAAGAGATATGAAATGGGGACGTGACCCGTGCGAACGCGATGTGGGCAAAAGAAACTAACGACCATCGCAGCGGATTGGTTACATTTCACAGTCATTTGTGTGCGTGCACTGCGTGGCGTAAGCGTTTCGAAATGAATGTTGTGTTTTTTACACAAATCTCTTTTTATCAAACTCTTGGCGTGGTGATAATAAATACTTGGTGCATGATTTGATGAATCTGCCATACGACTATAACAGAAACATGATCAAAAATATCTTATTTATAATGCAACAACCAAGTCAAACCATTCTGCAGCAAAGCACGCAAAATATCACATTCTATTACAAAGAGCTTCGGAATAAAAATGAAGCTTGAAGATTTAGAAAGTCGTTATTCTAGATTTGCCTCGGTTTAGTAATGCTGTATTTCTGTAAAAGGAAGTGCTCTTTTGGTACGCTTTGTGTCTGTTTATTCCACGTTCTTTGACAACGATTTAACATTTAGCGAATAAGCATAGCTTTGTGTTGGACAGTATTTTTTCTTTCTTTAGTCTTTATGTAACCATCAGTGAGTAACGATGCACTTTGATTTTAGATCAACTTCCGGTACAAATGAAAAAATATGCAGGGTGTCCGGGGTTCGACTAGCGATAATTTAGGGGGCTTTTATTTATCAAAATTTAAAAAC
This sequence comes from Pyrausta nigrata, assembly GCA_949316185.1. NCBI lineage: Eukaryota > Metazoa > Arthropoda > Insecta > Lepidoptera > Crambidae > Pyrausta > Pyrausta nigrata. The sequence continues at coordinate 1,471,892 of OX438950.1, read as the reverse complement.
ATCATCCTAATGAAAAAAAAAAAGTTTTGTAATAGGTTTAAAAACTATTTACTTAACTGTTTTAAATTTTTAGATAGATTTCTTATTATTTATTTCCTCTATGACTGTTAATAATTTTGAATTGATCTTTATTTCAATTAAAAGGCGATAGCGTTACCTATCAAATGGATCATTTTCATAACTTGTAGGACCTCCAGTTCCATAGAAATAGTTTTTTTTTAAATTAAACTGATACGATCACATAGAGTTCCATATCATTTGAGAGATTTTGACAGATTTGGGTAAGTTGATGCGGTGCCCACTGTACTTCTATATTTTCTCCACACTTTTCAATATAATGGTGCTATTAGTACAGATAACGTATTATTGTTCTGAAATTAGCTTATCTGCATTAGTCTAAATGTAAGTAAAAGTTTAATATCAGTTTAACTCTCTCCCGCTTTACTTTATAATTATACAATTTTCTTCAATAACATCATTGGGCCATGACAACTTTAATGATTTTTGAAATCCATTACCTACAATGAAAGAATGGTTCTTTCCTAATAGTAACGTGTGTGAGTTCCACATTTTTATTTCAAACATAAATTCGCCAAAAAAATCGTCACAATAGCTAGATAGCCGGCAGCGAGACAAGCCGAACTGACTTTTTTGGTTCATGTTTCGACAATTTTACGTATATTCTGTAGTTCGTTGTTCCCCAGAGTTTTTAAAAATTGATATTTGCTCGCAGAAAATTCCACAGTTAAATTATATTCAGTAAGGTACGTGGATATAAATAAGGAAGTAAAGTAGTGCACGCAACGTGTAAGACATAAATAATAATACAAACCGTCATTAATCGGTCTTAGCTTTTTCTATACTAAGAGTTGAAGTATTTCTACGTCAAAATTAGATTTTAGAAATTAGAACCGTCAATTATCGGTGTTAGGTAAAAATTTGATAAATGCATATTAATTTTGCACAGGAACTTATTTTACATGTTCGGTATAAGATACCGAACATGTAGAATAAGCTTATTCCTCAACTCTTTTATCCACTTAAAAACTTAAGAAGTCTTTTTTATTTCCATCTTTTTCTGTAATATTGTCGGATTCTTTTACAGTTTGATACAGGCTGTCAGTTCAAAGGTTAATCTCATTGCGTAGTTACTGCACTGTGGTGCGTCTGCAAAAAATATTCCATTGTCGCCTGCCAAATTTTCCCCTATTTTTTTACCTCTGCGCTGCTCCATGTCCTGTTGAGCAAAAATCAATTAGTGGGCGCAAAAATTTGATACGACCCAAAAAGGCATTTTGCGAAAATATCCAGTGATTTACATCACTCAATATTTATAGGTCACTTGGTCCATTGTTCGGTAAAATATTGGAAAGTTATTAAAATGTTACACCCGGGTGGCCTTTTAAAGTTTCAGTTTAACTGACATTTTATTCAAATTAAATAAACGTTTATTGTATTCTAAAGACATCATATCTGAGCATCAATGTAGGTGTGCCATGTGATTCTTCTTCATAGTCGTATACCTCATGACTGAGGGTCGTGATACTGGTCGTGATCATTATGTGGAATGAAACACACACAACGACTTTCTTGGCAACATTTAATGGAGTGGTTTGCCATTGCCTTTTCCATTTCACACACTAGCCAACTAGTGTGCAGCGATATCTTTAAAAAAAGACTGTATGTACTTAAGTTGTACAAACTCAGTGGTACAGGCGGGGGATCGAACTCACGACCTCACGGATGAGAAGTGAAGTTTTCTCCGCTCGGCTATCGCGCCACGTAGGTGTAATAATTGACGATATAAAGTGCCTATACTTTTCCTTAAACATTGTTAATTTAGTCAGTAATAAAGGCTTTTTTATAGTAGTACTAAGTTTAACCTGCGGTTTACTTAAGAATGAATTTCAAGCCTGCTTAATATTCTTCCTACAATATTTCCACCAGGTACAATAATAGCTGTTAAAGTAAAGTACCCTGCTTAATTTCGTGCTATCACAATGCCTGAGCCTAACGAATCTTAATTAAAGTTTACCACGGGCCTTATTCCTTAGCAGACACCGTGGTAATAAATCAAGCGGTTTACGATTTTTTAACGAGTCGTAAAACCGCGGAATCCAGCCACAAAGGTTTCGTGTTTACGGCACAAACGATATGATCGAAGGAACAAACATTGGTATTGATTTTTTGATATCAACATTTATTAATGAGTTATACTGTAAGTACTTACGTACCTCTAAAGTAATAGACTTAAATATATTAAAATAAAGTTAGCCTATATAGGGCTGGGCAAAGGCCACACCTCAACTATGAGGAGGTACGAGCCATACTACACCACGCGGGCTCAGTGCGGATTGGTGGAGGGGTGTTTGTAAGGCAAGTGGCCTACCTTACTGTCAAATGTTATCAAGACGCCCTAGGGCTTTTGATAATAAAATTTAAACAAATAAATAAATACAATTTTAAAATTAAAACAAATAATATCAAATAGTGTTATTAGGCCGCTCTAAAACCATAGATAATAATATATACTAACCTATACTTAAATGCCAGTATAAATAATTATGTCAAGAGCATTTTATCGCATAATCAATTTATCATATTAAGGCTTCGCGTGGTTAACGTTCTTTTTCACGACATGATAATACCATATTATTCGTAAAATTAAAATTCAAATTGGTGATTTCCTTCCGGAGTAGAATTCCGTAATAATAAAATTTAAAATTATAAGCCAAATTTTAGACATTTAATTTAGCAAAAAATACGTAGTAAAATATCAACAATAGTCATGGTGCGTGCAGACTGCGGAGTCAATTGTTTTTATCTCGCGTATTTTTAACCTATTGCCTGCCACGGCAAATCTGCTTCCCATGACAACGAAATCTTAAAACATAAAAGGTCTACCCTTGGCGTCAGTTTCATTTAAACCAGAGCTATGTAGTATCAGTGAAAGTGAGGTTTCCTTTTCTCGCAATCGTTCATAAATAAAAGCTATCTTCGGCATTACGCTGGATTGGACGGAGTCGGGGTGGCGAAATGACGGCGACTGCGGGCTGATAAGCAGCCTCGGATAATAGAAGGCTGGATATACTCAGTAGACATTCCCGTATTTTTCTAACCGACCGATAGCCACGGGCCATTTTTGTTTGAAAAAAAAAATGGAGTGATCCTCCTGTACTTGTACTATTATATATTCATGCGACTGCGAGTAAGCGGGATGGCTAGAGCCAAAAATATGGTCAACTTCTTACAGGGTAAAACAGGATTGGCGAATATAGACTTTCGGGTAACTTGCAAACAATTATTTCCTTTATGATATATATTTCCTCTTAAAAGAGTGCAACCCGTTTGAGTCACACTATTACATTGATTCATTTTATAAACACTGTCTACAACGATAAATTGTTACTATGACTGCGGCAAAGGGTTAAGTTCTGTAATAGGTGCGATTTAAAAAAAACATAAGTACATATTAAAGGTTGATGTTCTATGGCGAGTAAATCTTGACGTAATAACAAATATTACTGTGGCGGCGATTAAAACCTCCACGATTCGCGCCCCACATTTTAGAAGAATTTATTTTTTATGTCATTTTACATCTGTTCTCTTCTTCTGTTCTGCTTGTACATATTTTTCACGGCCGTTTTCCTTTTTGGTAATCTGTTTATTTTCACCTTTTTGTATTAAGCGAATGTAAATTATTTAAATAAATCTACTGTACATACTAACGCGCGATCACTCTTCGCTAAATTACTACTACTTCAGAGATCATGTTTCAAATCAATTGTAAGACCGCATCCTCAAAGGGTAGGCGGTTAAGATGTTAATGAGTTACCATATAAATCTACCCCCGTTTTTTTATGTGGTTTGTAAAAGATATAACTTTTACTACAAATTCTCCACTCATTCATATCATTATTCAATGTTAGTGCTTATCTGTTAAAATGTTTCGAAGTGTCTAAAAAAGTGAAAGATTTTTTTTTTTGGGTTCTCAAATGGGGCTGATAACTGTGACCAACAACAAGTGTAGGTATTTGTGACCACTAATAAAGTCAGTTATTTTGTACCACTAATAAGGTGAGCTATACATAACTCAACTACAAAATAACTGACCTTATTAGTAGTAAGACCTTATTATATAATCTGTAGCTATTTTAGTTACCTGTAGCTATTTTAGTTACCTGTAGGTAACTAAAATAGCTCGTCTTTTCTAAATGGATCTCTTGTTTTTGTTTCGATATAAATGTAGATTATATAATGAGGTGCTACAAAGTGACGATCTTGATATTTTTGAACCTAAGCATGTCACATTTTGGCATAACGTCAGACGTATCCTCCCCTGAGCTTTCCTGGCTTATACAAATATTGTTATTGAGTCTGGATAGCTTAAGCTTTATATGTTTTAAGTAAGTTTACGTATTGTTGGTATCGCTGTGTATACACGCTTTAAGGTTCCAATCTAGTTCTAAGTATTAAAGCCTGTACTGTACCTACAATATTTTTTTGATTGTTACCTGTTGTATATGCCAATAATAAATAAATAAATAAAAACCCCGTTTCACCTGTATCAATACGCCTGTCTTCAAGACACTTGCTGTAATGCCAAGAAATATTTCTAAGCGTCTCGATGAAATATAGCCTCAAGCCTGTCGCACTATATGCCTGGGAAATGGCGCATTGCGGATAACCGATTTCGTGTTCTACGCAGGCGGTGGAGGGTTGAAATTTTATTGCCCATTGTTTCCTTTTCTAAGGCGGTGGATTTAGGAAATTGGAGTCAGTCAAGAAGATCTTCTTACAGTTGACTTGGCTGAAGAATAAGATACGTTTCAGTTATATATTGAATAAAAAGAAAACAAGTATCTACTTTTGGTCAACATATTGCATCTCCGTGCTTCGGAAGGCACGTTAAGCAGTTGGTCCCGGCTAATATCTGTTGATATAAGTCGTTAAGCCTAGTCAGATGCCCTAAGGCGGCTTGATAACATCTGACAGTAAGGTTGGTCACTTGCTTTACAGATACCCCTCCACCAATCCGCACTGAGCCCGCGTGGTGGAGTATAGATCAAACGTCCTTATAATTGAGACAATTGATTGCCTATTTTGAATGGAAACACGATACTTGAAGGACTAAGCTATAAGTTTACATGGGTAAGATTTGAACCCACGACCTTTGGCTAACCGGGTTTAATCCTATCCGTGTGTGCATTTTTGATTTCTTATTTAAACTTATAAAAACAATAAATAACACTGTAAGGGTTAAAAATACTAAAACTGTTCATTACGTCGTGTCATAGACTACATTTACTTTTAAATGCATGCGTAGCCTTTTGATAATGATATGAAGTAAGTTTGAATATAAAGAACACGGAAAGAACATAAACATTTATTTTCACCATTTAGTTTTTGAGGTGCTTGTGGCGCAGTGGCGGCAGCGCTTTGGTAGTGATACCAAAAGTTAAGCAACCCACGGCGCGGTCGTGATTGGATGGGTGACCATTCCGACCATTTAAGTGACGTCCATGACAAGCATCTCCGTGCTTCGGAAGGCACGTTAAGCAGTTGGTCCCGGCTAATATCTGCGGTATTAGTCGTTAAGCCTAGTCAGAGGCCCTAGGGCGGCTTGATAACTTCTGACAGTAAGGTTGGTCACTTGCCTTACATACACCCCTCCACCAATCCGCACTGAGCCCGCGTGGTGAAGTATGGCTCGTTCCTCCTCATAGTTGAGGTGAGGCCTTTTCCCAGCAGTGGGATCTAATAGGCTGACTTATAGTTTTATAATCCCAATAACATTGATGAAAGCAACGCGGCATTACAGCGTTAAGAAGCACTTGGAAATTTCGACAGGCTCTGCCAACGCCAGGGTGGCCGAGAGGTTAGGCAATCGCCCGGTATGCGAGGAACGCGGGTTCGATTCCCGCCTCTGGTGGTCGTTTTTTTCAAGTGCAATAATATATTTAGATTGCATAGGGAATGGTTATCACTTAAAAAACAATAATTATTCTCTGTCTTCCTTAAACAAACAAAAGATACCAAATTCCCATTATACACAACTTTAACGAGGTATGGAAGGTGCTACTTACCCGACCGAAATGAAGCCAACTGTACCGGGCTGTCATTAGTATTGTCTGCTAGGTCGCTTGTTACGAGAACAATGGGCATACGAGGTGGAGTGTATACGCGGAAATAATAGGGATTCTGTTCTCTTTATACTGTATTAAATTTTGGCTACATTGTGGTGTATTTGGAAGTAAAGTAATTGAAAATATATTTTTTTAAGTGATAAAGCATTCACTATGCAATCTAAATATATTTTTTGCAGTTGAAAAAATGACCGCCAGAAGCTGAAATGTCGAAATTTCGACAGGCTCTGCCAACGCCAGGGTGGCCGAGAGGTTAGGCAATCGCCCGGTATGCGAGGAACGCGGGTTCGGTCATTTTTTCAAGTGCAAAAAATATATATATATAAAGTAATTGATATGAAACTTGTACTACCAACACGGTATTGTTTAAGATCTTATGCGACTCGAAATTACGTAAGATAATAAGCCTTATACGGAGGGCTAGGTCATTATAATTATTCGACATACTTACCCAACATGTTTAAAATTTAGCTCTTTTAAAACATAGCATACTTTGAAAAAAAATATACGAAACATGTTATTACGAGGGTCAAACTGAAAGTTCTTAGAAAATCAAAAACTGATTACATTAGCCAGTTATTAGTTTTATTATATCTTTTCAAAATATTGTCCATTGACGTCAATACACCGCTGCATGCGATGGAACCACTGGGAAAAGCACTTTGCCCACTCGTCCTTAGGGGTCTCTTCAATGGCATCGCGATACGCAGCCACCGCTTCTTCAGCATTCATAAACCGCTTTCCTTTAAGTTTTTCTTTAATTTTTGGAAATAAATAAAAATCACAAGGCGCGAGGTCGGGGCTATACGGCGGGTGACCCAGTAATTCAACGTTTGATGTCGCCAAATAGTCGATCGTTCGCTTGGCGGTGTGCGACGAGGCGTTGTCGTGGTGAAGGAGGATCCTACTGCGAGGTCGTTTCTCTCGAACTTTTTCCAAGACAAGTGGCAAACAATTGGTAGTGTACCATTCTGCAGAAACTGTATTTTGATCCTCTAACACAATTGCTGCGAAATGACCTATCCTTCCAAAGAACGAGGCCACCATTTTTTTTCCCGCACTTCGATCTCTCTTCACTTTAGTTGGCAACTCCTCGAAAGGAAACACCCACTGAGCAGATTGTCTTTTGGTTTCAGGATCATAACAGTAAATCCAGCTTTCGTCACCTGTTAATATGTCGAACACAGCATTTGAGTCACCTCCGTTAAATCTTTCAATCATTTTACGGCACCAATCCACACGATGGAGTTTTTGAGCCTTAGTCAAATTATGAGGTATCCACCGGGCGCAAAGCTTCCTGACCGCTAAATGTTCGTGGAGGATTTTGTGCACTTGACTCATACCGATGCCTAAGCTTGTCCGAATCTGCTGATAGGTCACTCTTTTGTCAGTCTCTATCATACGCCGCACAACACAGATGTTATTTTCAGTCGTCGCCGTAGAAGGCCGTCCCTCACGTACATCATCAGTGAGATTAGTGCGACCACGTTTAAACTCATTAAACCAGTTGTAAACAGTCGCACGAGATGGGGCTTCATCGTGAAAGGCCAATCGTAGTCTATCATAACTTTCTTGTTGACTTAAATGACATCGAAAGTCATAAAAAATCATTGCACGAAAATTTTCTCGTGTTAAATTCATTTTGACGTGACACAGACAATTTTCAATTTGCCGCCAAGTCGTAAAACAAATGACAAATGAATGAAATATATACTCAGTAATATTGGCAAAGAGTTCTATTTTCAAATTTTAGAATATTTTTTTTATTATATTGTTTATAAGTGGCCAGTTCTAAGAACTTTCAGTTTGACCCTCGTATTATCTTCATCAAAACTATTGTTTTGCCAAATACTACTACTGTTCCTTAAAAAGAACACTTTTAAAATTAGAAATGACAGGTAGCTTTATTAGGTAGGTGACTCCTTTCAGTTTTTTATAATATGTTTTTATATGTAGTAAACATAAAAGATATAACTTTTAATTATTTGGAACTCAAAAAAACTTTATTGGGTACCCAATTTATAAGGAAGTTTTTTTTTTCTTTTTTTTAGCCAAAACATATATTTTTACAAAAAAAATCACACAATTTGGCGGTCACTGCACTAACCGTGTTGCTTATACTGTAGTAGCTCCTTTTCGACTCAGAAATATATTATCTACTAGCTGTTCGCAGCGGCTTCGGCCGCGCCAATTTCCATACAAAATTTTATTCCCCATTTCACCCCTTGATGATAATATATCGCGACAAAAAGTATCCTCTGTCCTTCCCAGGGTCTCTAACTATCTCTGTACCTAATTTTATTTATATCGGTCTAGTAGTTTCCTAGCCTAGAGGAAAGATTTGATTGATTGTTTGTTCAATACAAACAAACAAACAATCAAATCTTTCCTCTCTTTATAATAATAGTGTAGATAGTATCACTGCATTATTACGATCATCGCTAATATCTCACCGTTTGTCCACAGGCGAGCGCCTCATCCAGTTCGCGTCAGAGAACCTGGTGACAGAGATCCTGATCCACCCTCAGATGAACACACTTATGCAGTGCATGCGGAACCTGCTCAGCTCGTTCACGCGGCACCGACACCTCGTGCACGCGGGGTACACCTTCGCGGGGAATGGCTCCTGGATCATGCAGGTATGTGTCATCATCAGGATTGTTTAAAGATCATGACTAGACCAACGAGGCAGTCAGAAGGTTGGTTGTGTTAGCACTTGAATGGCACGTGGATCATGCAGGTACGTGCCATAAGCAGGGTTGTCGAAAGATCATCACTAGACCAACGAGGTTTGGCTCCTGGACCATGCAGGCACGTGGCGTCATCAGGGTTGTCAACACGCTGATACAGCTCGCAGCAGGCCAACGCCTCATCCTGTTCGCGTCAGAGAACCTAGTAACAGAGATCCTGATCCACTCTCAGATAAATACACTTATGTAGTACAAGCGCAACCAGCTCAGCTTGTTCACGCGGCACCGACACCTCGTGCACGCGGGGTACACCTTCGCGGGGAATGGCTCCTGGATCATGCAGGTATGCCATCAACCCTAGTTGTAGAAAGCTCGCCAGAAATAAAGATTGTCATTGACGCTAATTATAGGTTAAAGATTTGCGTAACAAAAGGTCTTGAGAGCTATGAGCTAGAAGTAAGCCTAAAATATTGCAAGCTTAGGACAACTAACTTGCTTGTCTAATGAAAACGTTACAGCTAAGAATTTAAAACTTTTGTTGACTTAGCTGACATTGCTAATATGGACATTCTACCAACCTGATTAATGTAATCCACTGGTGAATCTTAACATCCTAATTTTAGTCATTTGCAGCAACTTAAACAAGGCCAACAGCGTTATTCACTTAATAACTTTGAACTTTCCAAAAATTTCAAAATATTTTTACTGCTTCCAGACTTCTCTCCAAATATTTGACTTTACGATATTTTCTCGTGTTTTGCCCTAACAAATGGCGAGTGTTTATCCTGTCCAGATAAATTTTCTTCCAGCAGTAACGAGGCATGACCTGGAAGTTCGTTCATTAATTTTCATTTCTACCCTTCGCTTTTGCTAACAATATGGGCTATAAAATGAAACTCACGGAGTCATTTGAAGTAACGTTCATCGGGTAAACGTGTGAAGGTTATCCTTACTTACGTAGTCGTAGGAAGCGTTCCGACTATAAAAAAAATTAAAGCCAAATAAGTTACAAAATAAGAGTATAGTTCACCAACACATGTTTAATTTTTATACGGCAGTTATAATACTTTTTGACATATTTCGTATGGGAATTGTGTCAAATAAACCGTTAATCTAGTTTTACCGGCTTTTTAAAAATTGGAGAACTTTGGTCTTAATCAATCAGAATAAAGTTCCACAAATCTTTATTCATATAACAAAGTCAGCTTAGAAAAATCAAAAACGACTAGACAAATTTTCATGATTTCGGGTTTTTTGAATTTGTCCTCACTGATTAAGAAAAAAAAAATCCCAACTCCAAAGACTAGGAGCTACGGCCAGCGACGCGCCATGGCTTGGTAAGTCACGTCAATGGTCACGTCTAGTATTTTCTGATTACTTTCTAATAAAACTTTGATTGAATTGGAGAAGTTTGTATATTAAATTTCGCTCACAAAACTGAATTGACTGTGTCATCCGGTGGGAAATCGTAAAAACTTGCAAAATAATTGCTTAACTTATAAAAATAATTAACACTTTGTATAGGAAATCTGGCATTTGTAAAGAGGAGCTCGCAAAGATACCCTATTTAACTCTTCAAGCCTTTCGTAAACTCTAGCTCACTAGATCCATTTCACTTTTCAGCATTGTCAATCAACCCCTGTATAGTGGTTTTCTTTTGACAGACAAACGGCTCCACTATCCATCAGTGTCACTTCGGGAACATCCCTGGGCCCTTTCTTTGTGGTTCCACAAATCCTTGAATTAGTAATAGGGGCCACAAACTTGCGAATTGACCTTCGTTTCTGGTTTAAATAATAATGGAAGTTCTATTTCTGAATCGTCTATAGTAAAGATTAGGGCATGATTAAGTGGTAATGTGTCCGGGTTTCGACCGAAATCGAAGTCACGTTTGTTGTATAGGATATTCATTTTATTTTGTTTTTATTATTATAATACTTAGTATTTGTTGTCATAGCGACAATAGTAATACACAATCTGTGAAAATTTCAATAGTGTAGCTATCACGGTTCATGAGATACAGCCTTGTGACAGATAGACAAACAGACAGCAAAGGCTTTTTCATAGGGTCCCGTTTTCACCCTTTGGGTACCAAACCCTAAAGTAAAAGTAAAGTTAGCCTATATACATCCCTCTGCTGGGCAAAGGCCTCACCTCATCTATGAGGAGGTACGAGCCATACTCCACCTCACGCGGGCTCAGTGCGTATTGGTGGAGGGTTTTCTGTAAGTCAAGTGACCAACCTTACTGTCAGATGTTATTAAGCCGCCCTAGGGCCTCTGACTAGGATTAACGAATAATGTCAATAGATATTAACCGGAATCAATTGTTTAACGTGCCTTACCAAATCACAACACAAAATATCTTTTAAATTGTGTTTTTAATCTTAACTATTGCTCGCTAGTATTCTTTCATAAAAATTCAGTCAGTTTCTCTTAGGGCCTTTAGTTTGTCTGACACCAACTTTAATTATGAAATTCATTTGCTATGAATTATGACTTATGAGTCAGGGATATTTTTAACTAAAAAGTAAATAGTATTTATTAATATGTCTTTTCTGTATTTGACCTTTATACAATTTGATTGATAGCCATTAACATATGTGACCGGGTCAAAAGTGATGCAAATTTATTTACCCCTTAGGCTCTTGGTGGCTGTATACATTCTATTCCCTTGCCTCCTCACCAATGCAGAGCGTGTTAAAATATTCACCGGGAATACCAAAATGGCAGATATTTTGACACGAAGCGTAAATTAGTGTTTAATTTTGTCTGAACATCTCGTCGCTCTTCGTACTGTAACGAGATCCGATGCTCATTTGGTATTTAATTTAAAACGTGTAATTAAATTGTAGTGACGGGCGTTAATGAAACCTACTTTTAGAAGGTGGTAATGCAATTTGCTATGGTTGCCGGGTAACGTAAACTGTTAATTAAATAATTACCGGCTGGTGATCACCTACCTACATGTACTCGTAGTATGAATTACTTTGAAATAGGTTGATTGTTAAGTATACTCACAAAAATGTTGTTTATACAGAATACTAGTGGTTCCCGCGACTTCGCCCGCAACAGTTGGATTTTCCATATTTGATTTCATCCCCCATTTCACCCTCTTAATATTTTTATATCGCAACAAAATGTAGCCTATGTCCTTTCCAGGGTCTCGAACTGTCTCCATACCAAATTTCATCTCAATCGGTTCAGAGGTAACAGACAGACAGACAGACACACTTTTGCATTTATAATATTAGTATGGATTTGTTATTGAAATATAAGAAGAGTACCTGGGCTAACGAGCTTTTCTTGGTTACTACTATTTAAAAAGCTTTCTAAGTCTTAAAAAAATGTTTCGTCTTGAAAAAAACTTTTTTTTTTCGACTTTTCAGGACGAGCAGGACTGAAAAAATGTAAAACCCACGACTTTTACATTTTTTCAGTCCTGCGTATTACGCACTGCGCCTCGACGCTCATATATACCAGGACGAAACTAGCGACCTTAATCTGCGTCGAACAATTATTGCAAAAGAAAAACGCATACAGTGCAAAAAGGCAACTGAATCATTATGTAAGTAGTTATCCAGCTCACGTCACCGTGTTGCTAGCTCGGCCGATTTACTTTGTTAGTGAGAGTGGGTAATTTCCGGGGTATTGGGGTCGTGGGGAAATGTCCCCGTATCGACTGCTCCACGAAGTAGAAGAGAAGAATAAAGTGTTTTATGATTTTGTGCTATTTATTAGTCCGTTTTGTTTGGCTACCGCTTTATGAAAGCACCTGCTATTAGTAATACCTACCTGTCGTGTCCTTTCAAATTCGACGACCGTCTTGGTGTAGTGGTTTGCGCAACGGACTTCTAAACCAGGCGATTGCGGGTTCGAATCCCGCAAGGGGCAAATGTTTGTGTGATGAGCACGAGCATTTGTACCTAAGTCATGGATGTTTATAAAAGTATTTAAGTATGTCTATCCGTTATCCTAGTCACCATAGCACAAGCTCACGCTAAGTATGAGGCTAGGTAATTGGTGTGTTTGTTGGAACAATTTATTATTATTATTATTATTAATTAAAAGTGCGTTTTCAAAAGGCTGTAATCCACGATCATATTTTTCTAAGATTATCTGTTTAAAATTACTTGCTCAGTCTCCACGATGCACCTTTTAAAGTAGGAATAGGGTCTAAGAGAGACAGAATTATTCTTGTAATGGTGTGTACGTCAGCTTTTAATTCTGCTTATAGTCTTATTATTATTATTAGTTCTCAGGCAGGCAGTTGAGACAACTGATAGCTGCCTTTATCCAGTTCTTCACAAGTTAAGCGAGTTTAGATGAGCGTCAAGTCGGTTTTTGAATTGATTGATATTTTGATTGGTTGGATAACGTTTTAAGTTTATTTTACGATTTCATTATTAGATGACACATATTATTATTATTTTCGTATTTAAGTATTTTCTACAGATAGTCTTGCTATTAGTTCATTTATAGCAATAAAGTTACATTCGCCCTGTCGAGCATGGCAAAACTTGCGGTCTCATTAGAGGAAAAAAAACGCACACAAAAAATCATGGACCGTGTGGTCCGATGGGAATCGAACCCACGACCTTTCGCTATCCTCAATTTGCAAAATTTTTTTTCGTAATAAACTTGCAAAGAATTATAAAAAAAATATAAGGTCTTGAGACCTAGCGAGATTCTCATTGCTGTTTATTGATTTCAATTGTATCTTGAAGTACTTACAACAAACTTGCCCCTTCCCCTAAACTTTCGATAACACGCTTTCACCCTTTAATCTGAAGTCTACTAAATGTCGTTGCGTTAATCCTCCCTGGCCCGACGTCCAAAGTTTTAATTTCCGCTACACGACACTGAATCCGTCCAGTCCACTCGCTTTCATAATTCGCATTATATACCTTTTCAATGCCTAAAAGTACAGCTGAATGTCAGTTTCAGTGAGCTTATTTTATATTTTTAATAGCGATGGGCGATTGTCACTAAATTCTTTCTATAAGAATTCTACTAATCTCTATAATCGAATGTTTTTGATAAGCAACCGCAGTCATTCGATTGTCTTTCGGTTATGCGGCGAGCAATACCGGAGTGCGCGGTGCGCAGGCCGTACTACTAACTACTAACGAATGTCAAAATCATTCGTTTGCTGCCAGTCCTGTGCGCACAGTCGCGGCAATTCGATCGAATGCATCGAAGGGCCGAGTACAGATTATTATTCGATTGTCGATTATTATTCGATTATGATGTTTTCGAATTACGAAATTGACATTCGAAAGTTCAAATGGTCGATTGTCGATTCATTCAATTTTTTTTTCGAACAATCGCCAATCGCTTATTTTTAACAGACTAATTAACTACCACATGACGTATCCTGGTTCAAGTCATCACCACCATTGTCTTTTAATAAATAATAGTTATTATGGTTTAATGCCACATCTTGTATTTTATAATAACTACTAGGGTTGTTGTGATTATCGTGCGCAATATTTTATTTATTTATTTAAAATACTTAGATATAACATTTTGTACGCCTGCCCATTGGTAACAGATAACTCAGTGTTGAAATCCGTAAAGGTATGCGTGTAATTTCAAAACAAGGGATACGGAAAAAGTATGGTTGTGAAAAGGCTTGTTTCAAAAATATGTCATTCGTATGACCATGAAAAATACATTACCACCGTTTCCAAAATAATTTCGTTATTTGAGAAACTCACGAAAAACTACAGAAAGTACCAAAGTTGGCTACCTGACAGCTGCAGGCAAACTTAATACCTAATTATACAATCCGAATTAACTTTACTGTAGTTTCCAAGTCGCGAATAATTACCCCGCAGTATCAAAGTCAACACACAAAGTTTTACCGCAATAATAACCAAAACTTTCAGCGAACAAACGTAAAATTCATCCATAAAAAGCCGAGTGAAATCCTGACTCAGAATAAAGTGGGTACGAGCAAAAACCACTTAGGCTTTCGCGAAAATAGAAATATTCTAGCAGACGCTCGGTAATAAGATTACGGCTGACATTTTTCAAGTGTTTCCGAGATGTAGGGCTGCTAACTGTTATGTAAAATAGGTAGAAATTTTCTTTTACCTTAGATTCAATTATAAATCTTTTTGATTGGGTACAAATGGTACAAAAGTGTACATTATATTGTATAATTGGGTAGTTTTGCTTGTCTTTGCTTTAAATCTTCCATCCATTGCGAACTCAACTAATTATAAATGTTCATTTGTAATGCTTTTTGTTTAGTTTTCTTTCGTTCCTAATGTCCGTCGTAATTGCTATTGTCAATGCGTTATCAGCGAGAGTCTGGTATATTTAAAAATATTTAGTTCCATAATTTTAGATGCATGTTAGTGGAAAAAGCGAGCAAAAAATTTATTTAGCACCATCTTACTAGTTAGCGCTAGAATCAATTTGACACGAAAGTCCTTATTACGTACCTACATAAGAAAATAATGGGTGCAGTTTGTCAAACACACATCATGCATGACTATTCTGACATGGTATTTGGGCTCAAACAAAAAACTTAGTACCAGATTTAAACCAGGACCAAATATTCTGATTGGTCGGCTACCAATCAGAAAAGCGTTTATCTATTAGGTAATGTCACGAATGTGTAATTTATTTCTAATTATATTTAGTCTTGGCTTAAACCTGGTAAATTTTTTTGTAATAAGGCCGAAAGGTTCTTTTTATTGTATCCAGTGTTTTTTAAACGAACCAATTCATGTCCTGGAAAATCACGCATGTGTGGTGTTACTACATAGAACAAGATAGGCCTCAGATATTAGCCTGCTAATCTGAGAGGAGATCGTTCGTCTTTACAACGCGCGCATGAATCTCGTTTTTGTTACATACCATGTTATCTGGGCTGTTGTAGGAAAATATTGTTTGCGGATTTTTTTTTGTAAGTAATGGGCTAACTCTTGATCTTCATCTTAGCCCGAGAGCAAAGATAAGGTCTACGGTGGAGCGAGCTCGCCCAGGAGAAGCTTATTTACACGCACCTTAAACAGTTTCGGGTTATACGCACTCGGAAAAATAGAAGCAGACAGGATGAAGGGATGAAGTAAATAATATCAAGATTAGATTAGGTCAGAATTATTTATAATTATTTTATAATTCAAGCATTTGTTTGCAATTTACTTCCAGAAATATTTCCTACAGTATGTAGTTTTAATGAGCTACCTACGTAAGACGCTTATCGTTAGTAAGTTTGTACTTACAATCGTGCCATAAAACCTTTTTGAATAGGTACTCGTGAGTAATACATATCACAAATGAATTAAATGTTGTATGCTCAGAAGTTAAATTAAAAAAAAACGTTAATTTCCTGACTTTAGTTTAAAGATAGGGTGTTAATAACAATCAACCATAAAATCTTAAAAAAATACATTTGTTTTGTTTACTTAGAAAAAGTCAACAAATAAATGCAAGTTGCAAGGAAATATATTATTTGTAAGATAAGTAAGTAAGAGAGAGTAACAAACGAACTGTGAAAGTGATCTACACTAAGTGACAGTTAATTTTCCTAAGTGCTTCTTGTACTAGTTACAATTGTAACTGTGGTCGTTTAATTTCTTAGTACGTCGGAAAATTGCTTTCCTTTATAAAAGTCGTTTCTTTTCACAGAAACCTAGAAAAGCTACTAGATTAATCCTGTACTAGACATATATTGTTTCTTCTGCTGTTTTCTTATAAAGCAAGAGATTAGTTTTTTCCTTTGAGTCACTAAGGACTACATTTGTTTTTACTACAACATACAATTACATTAAATTATGCAGTCATTCTTCTTAAAGCGCTTCCACAGATTACATAGAAGTATAACATGTGGTGTTTACCCTGAAAGAGTGCTTACTTTAGTGGCTACTATATTATGCATAATACTTTTAAAAATCTATACCATGACCCAATGTATTTTTTAGGGTTCCGTACCCAAAGGATAAAGACTGGACACTTTACCAAGACTCCACTGTCCGTCTATCTGTCTGTCTGATGCCAGGATGTAATTATCTCATTAACCGGAATAGCTATACAGTTAAAAAATGTACAGATGATGTATTTCTGTTGCTGCTATAACAACAAATACTAAAACATGAATATTAAATTTAGGCTCTTAATAAAACAAACGTATTTTCCTCGATATATACAGGGTGTGGCGTTAATAGTGGTCCAAAGCAAAGGTGTGGATACACTGTACACTGAAGCACCACATACCAGTATTTAAAAAAAAATTATGTACAGGGTTTTCAAAAAAAAATTTTTTTTTAATTTTTTTAGAAATCGTTACCTTGCCTTACAAATTTGGTTATAATTTCCAAAAATGACGGTTTTTTTTTATCCATTTTTTTTATTATTATTGCTGATCACTTGTACTTAGTACTCCATTCGTTTTTTTTTTACAAACTGAATTTAATAAAAAAAATTAAGTTTCTTTCAAAATTTAATACTCACTGCTAGCAAATCGTTTGACTTTCAATGCTTTTGGTGCAAAAAAAATGTACCACACTGTCAGTGCCCATTGTTTAAAAAAAATGCCCATCTTTTGCAGATTCTAAAATGGTGCAACAATAAGTGTTACTACTTACAGAAATAAAGTTATTACTTTTCGAAACAAAAAGGAGCCCAATTCAGAAAAACAATTTATTTGAAGTTCAAGGGTTTACAAGGGTTGTAATTTTTTTCTAACCAATCATTTAGTTTTTTTTTTAATTTTGGTTATTCAAACGGCGTTTAAAATTTTTAGAACGTGGATCCATAAAAATGTTCTAAAAATTTTCAAAATTACCACGACGACTTGTGTCAGGTTATGAAATTTTTGTGGTAATTTGTCGTCGCGTGGTAATTTTTCCTTTCATTTAAAGTAAAAGGAATGCGACGGGACCTTACAGTTCAATTCAAGGTCGAGTTTAAAAAGGAAAGAGACAACAACTCAAACAATAAAAGCAGTACCGTCGTCTCAGTCGGGTTAGGGTCATAAATTCATAGCGAGTGTTTCTGTCTCGCTTCCGCTTATTGCTCTTGTTCCGTGAGTCTTCACATTGATGAGTCATGTTGATAGAAAACGACTGCTGACATGCGAGCGCGTGAAGCAGTCAAAGTCCAAAAACAGCAATTTAACGGCAGAGATAGAAACCACAGGAAACACAAATGATAAGCGCATGCGACGTACGAAAGGGGGGTGTAAGCAGCGCCGGCGCACCAATCAATCATCCGGTGGTACACTCGGATAGTAAAATAACTGCTTCACGCGCTCGCATGTCAGCAGTCGTTTTCTATCAACATGACTCATCAATGTGAAGACTCACGGAACAAGAGCAATAAGCGGAAGCGAGACAGAAACACTCGCTATGAATTTATGACCCTAACCCGACTGAGACGACGGTACTGCTTTTATTGTTTGAGTTGCTGTCTCTTTCCTTTTTAAACTCGACCTTGAATTGAACTGTAAGGTCCCGTCGCATTCCTTTTACTTTAAATGAAAGGAAAAATTACCACGCGACGACAAATTACCACAAAAATTTCATAACCTGACACAAGTCGTCGTGGTAATTTTGAAAATGCTTAGAACATTTTTATGGATCCACGTTCTAAAAATTTTAAACGCCGTTTGAATAACCAAAATTAAAGAAAAACTAAATGATTGGTTAGAAAAAAATTACAACCCTTGTAAACCCTTGAACTTCAAATAAATTGTTTTTCTGAATTGGGCTCCTTTTTGTTTCGAAAAGCAATAACTTTTTTCCTGTAAGTAGTAACACTTATTGTTGCACCATTTTAGAATCTGCAAAAGATGGACATTTTTTTTGCACCAAAAGCATTGAAAGTCAAACGATTTGCTAGCAGTGAGTATTGAATTTTGAAAGAAACTTATTTTTTTTTTTATTAAATTCAGTTTGTAAAAAAAAAAAAACGAATGGAGTACTAAGTACAAGTGATCAGCAATAATAATAAAAAAATGGATACGAAAAAACCGTCATTTTTGGAAATTATAACCAAATTTGTAAGGCAAGGTAACGATTTCTAAAAAAAATAAAAAAAATTTTTTTTTGAAAACCCTGTACATATTTTTTTTTAAATACTGAAGCACCACATACCAGGTGCTTCAGTGTACAGTGTATCCACACCTTTGCTTTGGACCACTATTTACGCCACACCCTGTATAACGACAACGGGCAGACGCTTGAAATATTCACAGAATACACTAGTTGTACGAGTATATTCATTTTAAGAATAAATAATATTTAAGGGGCCTCCCATACAACAGACGTGACGTTTTTTGTCGTTTTTAAAACTTAAAAATTGTTATAATACAATCCCACTAATAAAATAAATTTGTGAGTGTGTGAGTGTGTATGTTTGTTACTTCTTCACGCAAAAACTACTGAACGGATATGGATGAAATTTGGCACAGAGATAGATTATAGTCTGGAATAACATATAGGCTACTTTTTATCCCGAAAAAAAAACACAGTTCCTGTAAGATACAGAAATAGTAGTTTACGCGGGCGAAGTCGCGGGCAACAGCTAGTGGCTAATATTGTTTAGTTACCCGGAACTCCTCGTACGCGAATCCAACTCGCACTTGGCCGGTTTTTACTAAAGACGCAAGCAAACATTTTAAACGTAGCTCCATTAATGCAGAGTAAGCACTAAAGCAGTTTCATAAATCAGGCTCGTTGAAAGCTCCGAAGCTCTGAGTGATAAATTAAAATTGAATTCATAATTTCGTATTGATATTACTCTGCAGGCAATATTTGTTCCGCATGTATGGATGAAAGGTTCATCATGATAGAGCTTATTCAGTTGATGAGAGCTCTTGTTTTGTTCGTGCTTGTATATTTTTTTAAACGAATGAAGGGATGTGTCTGTATTAAATTAAACAGCATCGATTTTTTACTTTTCAAAATTCTTTATTTAATAATAATAAATTTTAGTACAGGTGTATAATAATTATAAAACATAACAATACACTTACATCAGGCATCGAGAACACTTTGTCAGGCTAAAAACACCTTATAAACACCTAACAAAACACAAATTTAAATATTACTAAAATTGTTACTGTTTTGTACACAGAATGTTACTTCATTATGAACTTTTTAGGTTATTAAAGCCCTTATTATAAAGAATGACTGGTGAAATAACAGTAATAGAAAAATACGAACATCGGGAGGTATCATTTTTTTTTCCAAAAGTGACGCTAATAGGTAAAAGTTTGTAAAAACAAACGTAACAAGGCCCCTCACGCTGAGTGTTGGGCGCCGGGGACAGGTTCAGGATAAACTGGTGGCACTCGCGTAGCCGGAATTATACGAGTGCGCGCGAGCAACGGGTGACGTCGCAACGTAGTGATGGGGTAAGCGGTAGGTGCCATAAGTGTCGATATAAGGCAAATCTTTTATTTTAGTACGTGCAATGTTGTGAATTAATGAATTTCTGTGATTGGGTAAATTTATAAAGAATTTGCGTGTCAATTTTAAAATGTAGTTCTGCAATGTCAAAATATTAATGTGATTGTGTAATTTTTCTAAATTAGTTTGGAATTTTGTCTTAAACGCTATCTTTAAGGCCTTATTTTGTACTACTTGCAAGGATCGGTAGTTTGCGGGACAGGTAGTGTTCCAAACGGGGCAGGCATAAGTAAGGCACGGCCGTATGAGAGTCTGGTAAATCCGCATTTTAGTAGTTGGGCTAAGACAGCTACTTCGGTTAAAAATGGGATTGAGTCCTATAATGGCGGAGGTGCCTTTTACTTTGGTTTCGTTGACATGTTTGGTCCAATTTAACTTTCTGTCGAATGTGATGCCAAGATATTTCACGGAGTGCTTCCATGGAATGGAGTGTTGATCTATTTTAAAGTTCTGGATGGGGACTTGTGTTTACGTGAAAACATGATTGCTTCCGTTTTTGTCTCATTTAGTTTCAATTTCCACTTTTGAAAATAGCTACTGAGACCATCTAATGACAGTTGCAGTCTACTAATAATGAGTTCTTCATCCGAGGATGAAGTAAGAGATGCTGTGTCATCGGCAAAGCATGCAAGGGTTGTACGTGGCTGTTTAGGAACGTCGTGAACGTATAATATAAAAAGGAAAGGTCCAAGAATGGACCCTTGAGGCACGCCGGCCGGAATGCTTTTAGGCTGCGAGCAGGTATTACCTATGAATACTTTGAAAGTACGATTTATGAGATACGATCGTATCATTTTAACTAATTCTACAGGTACATTCAGAGTCAATAGTTTATAAAGTAGGCCCTCGTGCCATACCACATCAAAAGCCTTTTCAATGTCAAGCAAAAACATTCCCGTGGATTGCTGCAAGTTGAGATGGTGAGAAACATGCTCAGCTACTCTGACCAGTTGGTGCGTTGTTGAGTGGGCACGCCTAAAGCCGAACTGCTCATTTGGCAAAGCATGCTCAACTACTTTGAGAAGACGTCTGTAAATAACTGCCTCAAACAGCTTGGCCAAGACCGGTAAAAGGCTGATTGGCCGATAGCTTACTGGCATTCTCTCGTTCTTGTTGGGTTTTTTGATAGCAATCACTTTTGCTGACTTCCAGGCCCTTGGAAAGTAACTCAGACGAAAGCACCCGTTCATGATTTTAGTTAGGTATACTACAGCCTTTTGAGGTAGGTTTTTTAGTAGAGCATTGTGAATATTGTTTTCTCCTGGGGCTTTACGCCTTTTGAGTCTCCGAATCAGGCGCCAAATCTCGTGAGGGCGTACTAAAGGAGGAATCGAGTTACTCACACAGGGGTCATTTAAGCTGTTGATAGAATCCTGGACTTTAGAATCCTGTACAGGGTCATGCCAGTCGTAGGTAAGTAGCATATTAGACTGGAAAGCATCTGCAAACAATTCGCATTGTTCCAAGGTATCTTTAGTTAGGAGACCATCTGCCTTTATTAAGCATCGATTATTAAATGTTTTGATTATTTTTCAACTCATAAAAAAATCTGTTTTTGTTTAGGGCAAAAAAATTCACATTTAAAACCTAATTTTTCTTAAACAAAACATCGTTTTTATGGGGTCGGCAAATAATGAACCAGAGTTTACCATTTGAATAAAAAGTATAATAAGAATATTATCATTATTAGTTCCTAGCTCTTAGAATAAATTATATAACTACGATATATTGATTTAATTTCGTAAAAACTTGCAACATAATTGCTTGAGTTATATAAATATTTATAATTTAAACTAATGGTTAAATATTTGTAAAAATATTTCCATTGGATACATGCTGGTACATTCCCCAAGTATTGATGAAATCGAACGCCGGCTCACTGGCGTAGCAAGCACTTGCAAAAATTCGTCGACTGACTAACGTCCTCCGTAGCTTAGTTGGTAAGAGCACTCGCTCGGATAGCGAAGGGACGTGGGTTCGAGTCCCACCGGATGACACAGTCGATTAATTTTTGTGAGCGAAATTTGATTTAATTTCGTAAAAATTTGATAACGTAACTTTTTGCACACCGTAAAATAAATAACAAAGTTTTATACGAACTATAAAAATCATACCATGCGCATCGCTTTTACTTAAATAGAATCTGCGGCCTTACAACGCTTTAGACAACCTATAAAATGGTGAAGAGTGCCCTTCAAATCGACATCGCCTTCAAATAGGGAAAAAACTGTGACATTTCCTTTATTTCCTACTAAACTTCGTAGGGACTATCTCAAACACTCACTTGGTAAAGTATTTGCGATAAAAAAATGTCGTCTAAGTAATTCGTGGTATTTCCACACTGCGGAAGTCCTTTTAGGAAGCAATAAAAAGGCTGGCCTACTAACTTTTGCCGGTTCACCATACTTATGTGGGTAGGCGAGAATTTTATTTGGTGTCGTCGCGTTTTAATGGCGGTAATGAGTGGTAAGTCTATGCATTAAGGCTTGTTATTGTCATCTTATGTAAATTTTTACAATTTTAACAAGTTCTATTGTGGTTTTATTTTGTCGATCTTTTGAGCAATAAATACGACTTTTTTTAGAGATTAACTTCTAATAAGACAAATGTATTTAAATTATAAACAAACATTGTAGAAAATCAGTTTTGTGATCTATGACTGCTCGTTTCGAATGGAGTTGTTGTTGTCGCTGGGTACCAACTCCCAACATACCATCTGTACCATATCTGGGTACTTATACAGATGATTCGTTAGTAAAGCATTACCACGCGAAGTAGACCTACCAGCCTTAATCTGTGAGTAAGACTGTCAAACTAACAGTCTCATCACTGCTTAGCTGACAGTGATTTTTGAGAGCGATCGTTAGCGGCAGGCTAGCTGGATTTACGTTTCACCCTTTTTTTCGTCAGGGAAATGCTCTCACGCAAACCCACTGCCGGGTTACGTGGGACTCTAGGCAAAGCCCGCCTAACCATAAAAAACCCGACGTCGTTCTCCCGTGCCATTAGTGAGACGAGAACCAGCGGATAAGGCACTGGGCATATGCCCTGAGCATTCGTTCGCGATCCTGTCTCAGCTATGGCTCGCTATTGCCGCGAGCGCCACCCGGGTGCAGGGAGACAACAGTTTCTCCCATTAATCTACTCAAGTAGTGCGCGGAACACGCGTGACACCACCGCAGGATTCACGTTTGACCCGGGTTAACATCAGTAAAGCGAACTAATTTGCTCTCTTTTTCTTGTTTCAGGACGGGACCTTTTCCCTAGCAGACTTCACGGACGCATACCAAGAGAATGAGGTGCAGCGCGTGATCCGCGCGTACGAGAACTCCATTTCGATCGACATCCACTGCTCCACCAGCGGCGGGGGGGAGTGGGCAAAGCTGCCCGACATGCCCTTCGTCAAGCACTGCAAGATTAGGGTCAACCCGACCGATATTTTGGACTCCGGCTCGCAAGCCATCAAGGACTTTATCGGTGAGTTTAATTTTTAACAGACTTTAAAAAGGAGGTTCTATTTTCGACTGTAGGTACGTAAGTTTTTTTATATGTATGTTCACTGATTTTTTCGTCAATTGTGGACCGCTGGCACCGAGTTCTTTCCACGTTTCTTTCACTTGGCGATAAAAATTTTTAAAGTTTATTCTTTAAACTTTTTTAAAGTTTATACTTTAAACTATTTAAAGTGATTTAAAAAATACCTTTCACGGCTATGTAAGGCCTAAAAGTTCATTCATGGACCAAATAAAAGAAAAGTTGGATGTCTTGCCATACCAGGAAATAGAGGATATAGCATGAAATAAAGAAGAACGGAGAAAACTGCACCGATAACAACTTAGCTCTTAAACTATAAATAGATAGACAAAAAAATACTAAAATACAAACGGTCTGATTGTAAGTTTATGATCATCCATTTAGCAGATATTTTTGTGACTGGTTTAGCTTAGTCAATACGCAGTTCAATAAGAATTATTCAATTTCTAAAACTTCAGTCTACCTCACAGTCAAACTTCGACCCGTAAATAATAAATACCGCGCGTCTGAGGCCCTACTTCTGTTGACAATGATTTATTATTCGTATTTTCCAGTCTCAGAGCTATCTCGCTCGTTCGCGTTGTCATTCTGGCGTGAGTGACAGGGACGGCTACAGTCGAAACTACGGACATCGTCAACCGGAGTAAGACCTCTGGCGTTATTGATCGTCCTTCAAGCACTTATTACATCACCTGTATGTACCAGCTAACTAGGATCCTACTTAAGATAACTAGGAAAGTAGCATCCTAGTTAGGATCCTAACTAGAAAGGTAGCGTCCTAATTAGGATCCTAACTAGGAATGTAGCGTCCTAATTAGGATCCTAACTAGGAAGGTCACATCCTTCTTAGAAAAAAAAACGATCGGGTCTGGGACCCCACTCTGTAAGATGATATGCGCAGTTTCGGCTGTAGCCGTCCCTGTCACTAATGCTAGCATGTCAGTGCGGGTGAGCGCTACGGCTAGACGCGAAAATACGGACAATGGGCTTAATTCCAATGCGCCCTGTCTAAGATTAAATTTAGGTTCAGTCTCTCTCTTTCTGTATCAAACAAACGCAAAGAAACAGACTACAATAATTTAGAAACGTCAAACTAAGTGATGCGATTTCTAACGTATTTGTACAAGTTTTTGCGTGTTTTCGTCTAACTTTAGTCGTCATCGATTGAAATCGCTACTAAATTGTCTATGGGTTCTCTTATTTCCTTAGCAACGGAAAGCTGTTTAGTCTGACGTTTCTAAATTAATATAGTTTGTCTCTTTTCGTTTGTTTGGTAGAAAAAGAGTTAAGTCAGCCTATTAGATCCCACTGCTGGGAAAAGGCCTCACCTCAACTATGAGGAGGAACGAGCCATACTCCACCACGCGGGCTCAGTGCGGATTGGTGGAGGGGTTGTCTGTAAGGCAAGTGACAAACCTTACTGTCAGATGTTATCAAGCCGCCCTAGGGCCTCTGACTAGGCTTAACGACTAATACCAAGAGATATTAGCCGGGACCAACTGCTTAACGTGCCTTCCGAAGCACGGAGATGCTTGTCATGGTCGTCACTTTAATGGTCGGAATGGTCACCCATCCAATCACGACCGCGCCGTGGTTGCTTAACTTTTGGTATCACTACCAAAGCGCTGCCGCCACTGCGCCACAAGCACCTCTTGGTAGAAAAAGAGAGAGACTGAAACTAAATTTAGTTTTAGACAGGGCGCATTGGAATTGAGCCCAGTGTGTCATCAGAGTAGAGCACCTACCTTCCTAGCTAGGACGCGAGCTTCGTAACTAGGAAAGTAGGAACCTAAGTAGTGAACTGCGATGAAGTCTTACTATTTTCTAAGTTAACTTGCTACCTACACTCTGCGTCTACCTCCTGAGTTGCTACAAAAATAGGATGGTGTACTAAGCGCTTTAGCCTTCACGCACGATCCAATCGACGCCATATCTAATTCAGGAGTTGAATGTGGGTCAGGACTCGGGAAGACGCCACCTTACTAGAAACACGACACTCGTGTCGTAGTTGAGGAAATCAATATGTAAATGTAATTTAGAACAATTGACTATAAATAGATAGCATTTGAAGATGTTATTTTAAACTTTGAAAGTGATTTGGAAAACTTCAAAACAGGACCACACAAAAATATAATAGGTTAGTTTATTAGCCTATACAAAAGATTTAAACGTGGGCTTATTTTATCGCTACTTTGTGGAGTCCTTTAACGTAATTGTAAATAAAATATGTAAATTCTTGTTTAGTAAACTCTTACCCCGTTATTCTAAAAACTTAGTACCGGGTTTAAGCCAGGATTAAACTATTAGCTAGCCAATTAGAAAAGCGCATCGCTATTAGGTTATGTCACGGATGTGTCATTAATTCCTCTGGTCTATTTTTTTTGTAATAACACCGTTACGAACTCGCTCAGAAATAAACTCCACTAAAGGTTTGTATAATGTATAAATAATAAAAAAACCAAACACTCTTGGCCCGACCCGGGATTCGAACCCGGGACCTCGTGGATAGTACCCAGCGCGCTGACCACTAGACCCACGAGGCAGTCTTGAAATTACTCAGACACAGCTCTGGAGTCAGGAAGTTGGTGTTATTAACACCCTCGTGCCTCGGAAAGCACGTTAAGCCGTTGGTCCTGCGCGTGATCTCTCTACGGACTTGTCGGACTGCCGTCTTACCGAATTATGAGAGTGAAGTAACAAAGAGTGCACTTGTGTATTGCGCACAGACTTGTGCACTTTATATATTATAATATACTATAATATGTCCTAATCTCTGTTGAGAATTTGAGATATTCGGCTAGGAGGACATTATTAAATAAAAAAATAATAATGTTGAAGAACATTCTCTAACTAAAACAAAATTTACAATGTAGGCTTTGAAACTGCTAAGTTATTGAATATATGAACATCTTATTATACTTACCAAGTAACTTTATCCACGACAATTTCTAGAACGCAGGATTTACTTTTTAACAAAACTCCAGACAATCTAAAGTTACGGCTTGTTCCAAACATCTAACACTAAAAACTAACAAGCGAACATCTTTTCAAATTCAAATAATCCTCGCGCTATGGAGCACGAGACTTCGTAGACCCCTACTCTGGAAATCGGTCTATGTAGTTTTGAGTTTCGATGACTATTATAGTCTTCCCTCTCACTCAAGCTTACACGAAAGTTGGTATAAGCGCAATGGGTATACCCGAAAATATCTGCCTGTTTAATTTCTGGAAATTCAGCTATAATATATCTAAATTATATATTTGACATGCAATTATTACTAAGTTTCCTGTCCCGCGGAAAGTTGGCTGGCCAAATTACCAGGTTGAAAGGCTAGGCTTATCTGCTGTCCGAGTAATAGACCAGCCTGCGTATAGTGAGGTGTCTCAACTAAACGCTTTGAAAACTTACAATAAACTTTATGGCTGCTTGTTCCCCTCACCGATCACAGACAAGATTCAAATAATGTACCCACGATATTTTAACATAGCCTCTAATAATGTCAGAGAAATAGGACCCTTCATACTTAAAAAAAAAAACGGGCAATTTTTTTAGGACCATCCTGTTTAGTCTTAAACACTACGTCATTGCTTTTGTCTCTCTCTCTCTCTTTGTTCTGCTGATACACTGAACTTGTGTACCAAACGTACGCAGGAGAGTAATCACGACACGAGGTGTTTTTTTACTTTAAAATCAAAATGGTTTTTGGCGTTTTTCTAGAAACCTTGCGTATATTTTTTTCACAAACATTATTTATTTAATGTATTTGAGCTTGTCCTATTAAATTTTATCAGTTCTATTAATGTAACCAATAAATAATATAAAATTGAAATAACCTCTTTCATAGTAAGGCCCTGGACCTTAATTGAGCCAAGAAGTTTCTTAGTGGCTAACGATCTCTTTTGTGCTACGGCGTAGCACCGCTCGTGAATGCTGTTATATAGTGTGGTAGGAATGTGCTTGACGTGTGATCAAATTGTTACGGCGGAGGCTACGAGTTGTTACGATTGTTTGTAGCGCTTGTAGTCGACTACGGTTTGTGGATTGAATTTTGATTGACTTCTTAAATAATTTATAATAGTTGAATTGATTTGTGATAAATACAGGGAGTCCTTAAGAGTGTAGATCAAATCAAACAGTCATTTTCAAATTCCTTCCTTCTTTCCACTTACTGTTTTCCTTTTAATTAAAAAAGTATAAGTATCACGATTTAAAAGCGGTTAGGCGCTAGGCACAAACTAAATTAAAATTATTTGAACATGCAGGGTTTAATTCTCATTTGACTATTGGCTACTACTAGACGCAATGTAAGTCCTACACCCATAATTATTATAATATTACGTATAAGTACATATATTTTGTTATTTCATGGCCATGACGTATATTTTTGTCACAAATCTACAAAAAATTGCTTTACTGTAGATAACTCAGTTGAATTAGTAAAATTTTCGTAATGTTGACAAGCAGCATAGCCAGAATGAAACAGCAAATAAATTTCAAACTGTCTATCCACAGTTGTTTCCACATGATTAGGTGTCGGTGTGTACGCCGACTGACAGAGTTGTTGCCAACTATGAACAAATTTCCATGTAGGGGGGAGAGGAGTTAATTTGCCGCCGCGTAACTTCTGAGCTGACTGAAAGTTTATCGCTTGTTTTGAAGCTGGAGGCTGTAGATAGGATCTATGTTAAAGGAAGAAGCGTGGAAATACACTCGTGGATTTTGTTTAGTCTCTCATAGAGAGAGCAATGACCCAGTCCAGTAGTCATATCTTTTATTTGTACTATGCTGTATGGTGACTGCCTCGTTGGTCTAGTGGTTAGCACGCTGGGGTCCCGGGTTCGAATCCCGGGTCAGGCTGAGAGCGTTGGATTTTTCTGCCTTGAAATACCTCAGACACAGCTCCTGAGTCAGGAAGTTGGCGGTGTTAACACCCCCGTGCCTCGGAAAGCACGTTAAGTCGTTGGTCCTGCGCCTGATCATTCTACGGTCATGTCGGACTGCCCTCTCACCGAATTATGAAAGTGGAAGAATAGTCGTCGTGACGTCCTTGCTAAATGCCATTTATTATCTGACTATCATAACACGAGTATATTTATGTACACACGGCCGCACGTCCTACCCAACAATGAACTTGAGACCGCCTCTATCCCCTAAGTAATAAAATCTGTTTTCGCAATTCAAATGGGTAACCGCTAGTCTTTCATAACATAATGAATACAAATGTTTGCTCAGAGCTTCAAGGGCTTCCAAAGTTGTGTCGCGAAGGCTCAAATTTGACGTAACTCATCAAATAACAATACAGACTAATCGCTGCTTTATTTGTTTAATGTGCTTGCATACTTTGTCCTTAACTACACAAAATGAGAGTGAAGGAACAGAGCGTGCATCTGTGTATTGCGTACACACTTGTGAGCTATAATATGTCCCGCGCACTGTTGGCTTTTCTCTGTTGAGAAAGGCCGCCGTAGTCGACATTCGGCTAAGAGGACATTATTATTAATAATCTCATACAAACAATAAATTATTGTTTTTAAGTGATAAGCATTCACTTTGCAATCTAAATATATTATTGCACTTGAAAAAATGGGTTAAGGGTGTAATCCCAATAACATTGATGAAAGCAACGCGGCATTACAGCGTTAAGAAGCACTTGAAAATTTCGACAGGCTCTGCCAACGCCAGGGTGGCCGAGAGGTTAGGCAATCGCCCGGCATGCGAGGAACGCGGGTTCGATTCCCGCCTCTGGCGGTCATTTTTTCAAGTGCAATAATATACTCATACAAACAGTTTATAAGAGGTAAATGTTTGTGAATTTTTTCTAGTCAAGTCTCGCTTGGGCCTTTAGAAAATAATATTGATAAAAAGATTTCTTTTTAAGGATATTGATTTTGTAAATATTTCTAGCATAGTGTGTTAGTGTGTAATAAATAGTAACTTCAATCATCAAAACTTTTAATTATTATTATTACATAAGCTTTATGTGTTTCCCGGAATACAACGTACAAAATCTAGGATAGTAGGTACTCGTAATTGCCTCACTCGTAAAAACATTAAATTATTGATTTCAAAAACAAAAAACTAGGAATATTAAAAAACTCGTATTATTTTTAAACTCGTATTTTTAACAAAAATAATACTTGGAACTAAACCTGTAAAAGTAAGAACTTACAAAAATTCGCCGACTGACTAACGTCCTCCGTAGCTCAGTTGGTAAGAGCATCCGCCCGGATAGCGAAGGGACGGTGATTTGAGTCCCACCGGATGACACAGTCAATAATTTTTTGTGAGCGAAATTATTTACAGTATTTTACTTCCAACTTAAAGTGAGCCTTTCACCTCGCTATCGTATTTTAAATCATGCCACAGGTAACACAATGTTACCTGTGGCATGCCTTAGTTGCAAGTTTCATGTTGTTCATTAATCTGGGAATTGCTTTCACAACTTCACTCCCATACATTGCTAAGTTGGCAGAGTTTGGCAGTTACTGCTAAGCCATTGAAAACTGCTTCAGTATTTTTAAAGATGTGAAAAGAATACCTAAATTGGCCTTTTAATACTGGTTCCATAACATTAATAACGTCTGTAATATTATGATGCATATTACACTGCAAAATTTGCAAGTTAAACTTGGTCAAGCGTTAGCCAAAATACATCTCGGGTGGGAGTGAACTTAGTTTAATCAACTATTGAGTTACTAACTCTAAAAATGAAAGAACGACGAAAATAAATTTTAAGAAAGTCAAATTAAAATTCTGTATATTTTGTTCAACTCGAATGTCAATTTAAAACTTATTACTCGAACACAAACAGTGAGATTTTATTAGCAGAGCCAACTGTACATACATTATGTATCATTCTGTATTCATTGAGTTATGACAATAAAATTCATTCAAATGGGATTTTTGTGAAAGAAATTCAAATTACAATTCTTTTAACAATCGTGCAAGTTTTCTCCCGGTATTCATAAGTGGCTCGGGCGCTCATTTCAATGCGGTTTTGTTCATATTATCTGTAGAATAAGCATGTTATGAAGAAGAATATAGTTACGCTTTTATTTTTATGTAGCATATATAAAGACCCGGGGCAAAGTACTATGAATTTTCTACCTCAACCCTTGGGAGTTTTATTCAGTTACTTTGCATGATTTACTTTGAATACTAATAAGGAATGTGCACTCAAGCATGTAAAGGCATTATAATAAACGTTTTTCATATTTTTCCCCTGTCACAGTGTTTGAATATACAATCATACAAAATAGTTAAAAAAAAAATTCTCGCCTTACGGCAAAACAGATAATGCCAGTAAATTAATCTTCCAAGCATGGGTCTCTATTTTTGAATCACTCGTATGACATTTTGTTGGCGAATGCGACTTAATTTCACTCATCTACCAAGTCACATGACTTATTTCATATTGACGGACACAAAAAATGACATTTCAAGCGATTCAAAAATATGGATTTTTAGATTACGAACGATATTCAGTAGAAATATGCACGCAAGTGATTTAGTAATATACTTAAGCCTTGCTCTACAAACTGAATCACTTCCAACGAAAAGGAACCCACCTCGACCTAATCAATAAACTGCAAACTTGCAATATTTCTGCACCAATACCCCATCGGAGACTCGATCTTCGAGCAAAACTTTACTTTACCCTGTTGAGTTAGAGTTTAATTTTAAACTAAGTTTTAATTAATTGACCTATTATGTAAGAAACAAGTGTAATGAGTTTTGCAATAATTAGTGCTAGATTTAATAAAGAACATGGAAGAGTCCACATATTGACAAGTAACAATGTTCATTTTGGGGACAGTAAATTTTAAATCAAGCACTAAATTACGCACGTTGCGTGTTATGAAATTGAACATTTTTAGAAAATATAATAATCTTTACTAACATTATAAAGAGGAAAGATTTGATTGTTGGTATTAAATACTAGACGGATTTAAATGAAATTTGATACAGAGATAGTTTGAGACCCAGGAAAGGCATAGACTTTTTGTCATGACGTGGGTGAAATGGGCGATGAAAGTTTGTATGGAAAATCCTACTTTTGGCGCGGGCGAAGTCGCAGAGAACTGCTAGTAAAGAATAATAATAATTGATACATACATAGAATTTTAACAGTTTGTTATATGAAGTAGCGCAACCTAATATTATTGTAGGTGCTATAGTAGCTTTCTCGCTGTAAAATTATTTACTATTCAATCTATCAAAACGCAGTATTAGATAGGTATGCTGCATTTTCTTAGATTAAAAAAGTAGCCTTCTTTACAATTCAAAATTCTTAAATTAGTTTTAGCATCTAAGACTAGCTAGCGACTAAAACTGTCGTGAAAACGAAATACAGTTAAGTGTTTTTTTAGTAAAGTAGATAAAAATTAAAAGGCTTATTTCTGTACCAAGTTTGAAGCGCAAGCTATGATCCATCCTGCTTTATTCCACAAAGCTATAGATGTAGATAACGTTGCCAGGGCGCTTTATTGAAAATTCCGAAGGTTCTGTGCCGGAAGCTTCAATTTATGACAAGGTATTGTTGGTGGCTGACTCACATTGCATGCTGAAAATGGGAATGGCTGCGTCGTACTAGATACATAATATAACTAAATATGTATTGTCAACCTAGCTTGCTAGCAGATTTATATTCTTCAGTCGCAAACCACGAAAACTTTAAATATCGAGTTTTTACACCCATTTTCACATCATTATGTTTTTCAACACACTTGCTCGTAAAGTGAGTCTAATAGCTTCGTTCTTAGGGCTATT
Source organism: Pyrausta nigrata (assembly GCA_949316185.1). NCBI lineage: Eukaryota > Metazoa > Arthropoda > Insecta > Lepidoptera > Crambidae > Pyrausta > Pyrausta nigrata. Next base: position 1,439,327 of record OX438950.1, on the reverse strand, counting down.
ACTTATCTTTAAATTAGTACAACACTAAAGGAGCCAATATGTATAGCATAGTTTTTTTCTCCAAAATTTCCCCTCGGTTACTTTTCTATTCTGTCATCAATCAATACCCTACAACAAATAATAGTACTTAGGTGTACTCGTACGTCAAACACACTTAAGGGTCTCAGGGACCACAAGAAGTATCCAACAAATAGTTTCCCTTCACAAACTTCGCACTAGCCATCCATCAAAAGAAACCGATCGCTCGTCGTTGCTCGCATCAAACTGCGCTAATTTACTCACTGTGAACGATACAACATAGATTATTGAGCTTCGCGCAGATGAGCCACCGACCACAGCCACCGATGGCTAGCGACAAGCTGTTTACATTTGTATTACGTCGCCGCACAAGTGAAGCGAGTGGTAGCCACTCGCAACTCAGTGTTTGCAACACGACACCGGTGGCAGCCATTCGCCATTTTGATAAAACATCTGTCAAAGGATCTAGCAGATGAGTGTCAATTGTAGCGGCCACCGAGCACCTTCGTTTGTGGGACTGGTGAAGCGGCGTGTAAATAGCCGACAACACGCGGGGAGCTCAGTTATAAAAAAATATGTTTGTAGATTAATTATATTGATTCCTATGAAACCCACCCTGCAAATTGAAGAAAGAGAAATGGTTTCAACGTTAGCACCGAAAACTATTGGCCCACTAACCTGCAGACCAGCTCAGGGAACGCCTCACCGACTCCTCCTTCTGCAGCTTACACCGTGAAGCACTTTCACGAAACAGATAGTCAAATCACTGCTGGGTATTTATAACGAGTTTCTTGCAACTTTCAGCTGTCCATCACGAAGAAAAAATTAACTCCTAACCAATATTACGTTAGAAGACGCGCCCGTGAGATCGCAAAAGTAAGGAATGCAATGCACACAATGGCGGGCGCTCGGTGTAGTACCGAGCCGAAACTTTGTGGCGCTGGGGTCGCCAGGTTCAGCGACTCCAAGAGCGCGATCCTTATGGCGGGTGAACCAAATAGCTTCAGATACTAACTTATAGAAACCATTTGAAAATAAATATTTAAAAAATTAATTTGAGTCACTTAAGGTGCCCAACCAGGGATCAAAGGGCGTGGCGCGCGACAGCCACCGATGGCGGTGGTCGGTGGCCCATCTGCGAGGAGCCTAAACGCGCCATTGGTGCTGTACAACAAATTTCATTATCATCATGTTGTGTTATGGTTGTATCTCTGTTGTGTGTGCCAAATAAATAAAATAAATCTGTGGGTTGAAACTTTATGCAGTTTAGTACTACAAAGGTATACTGCTGTTTGAATAAATGTAGGATAGATTTAAAAAATATTTAAGTACATTAAATACTTACTCGTTTCACACTATCTCTACGCCCGGTTATTGAAGTAGGTTTAAATGTGCTTTCTCTTCCATACAAAATGAGAAAGGCTCAGTGGCTAGCTAGTTTGCCTCTCATGCCGTGTCGTACCGGGTTCGATCTCTCGTGCCGCCACGTAGTAGGTACCAATGACATTTTCTGAGTTATGTATTAGTTGATACTCTAGGCAATTGTTTTAAATTATTTGGAATGGGTTTGCTCTTGACTCTAGACTAAACCAGACGTGGCGTAGACAGAGTCGACGGTGAGTTTCTTACGTAACTAAACAAAGATTTGAGGCACAGATTCGAATATCAATTAAGCGAGGAATATTTATGCTGTTGCGCTAAACTCAAACACCAAACACCATTGGCGATATCTAAATTGTAAATGTCCTGTCGATTTGTATGGTAATCGCACTTTGGGCTGAGCGACTGATGCTAAGAGAGCAGTCGGGATAGCTTCTTGAGGATTTATGCTATCATTCTTGTAATGGATATTTATGTATTTGAAGTACATTATGAAGAATCTATTGCTTCCATAGATTGTGTACCGGCAGACAACATCTTGACGAAAAATTGCTATCGTCTTTCCGCCGTAATTGCAAAAGTTGTAGCTTTTGAGAAAGAAAGAAGTAAAAAGCTTTCAAACGGATGTCGAAAGCAATCATAGATAGCTTTTAAAATAAAGAATATCTAAATGGCAATTCATATGTCACTTAGAAATTACAAACGTCATCGTAATAGCTTTCAAATTAGTCGGTGGCTTAACTCGATGGCTTTCAATAGCTACATGTTATAAACAAACCTCAGGAAACATTTACAACTAAACTAAATACACTAGTAAACTAACCTAAAACTTAAAAATAAAAAACACATGACTTATTCAAAAACAAAACCGTGTCCTTGAGGCAAGGAGGCGAGAATGCTGGCTGCGTTTCCGCGTTGGATAGCAATGCTTATTCTCTGAGCGAGAAACGAGCCAGCTCTTTTATGTTCTAATAAAATGTTTAATTTAGGTGCAGTTTTTCCGAAGAGTAATTTAGCATGGTAGGGTCCCCACGGTCCAAATGTTAATTGCGGTAGCATTTAAATTAGGACTGATCTAGATCGTACGAACCAAAACTGTACCATATCTTCCACATCAAACCTGGAACATCTAAACCAAGCCCTGTACATCTTATAACTGTGTACGTGTTGCATCCTTAGATTTTAATCTTTCGCAATACCTTATGTAAAATAAGTATCAGACATAACGACTCTGAACAGAATTTAAAATATGAGTAGTATTAGCGAGGATACTTCCGTAAACCGCTATATTATTTAGTATTATTTGTGAGGGGCGATAAACGATACAACACGTCTTGTGAGAGGGGACGTTCCGATGACAGGTGACCATAGACTCCTAGGGATGAAAGTCGCCCGACCGTAGGGCTGTAAAACCCCGTCGATATCGATCTTGCAGTAGGTATTTGATACTTACTGCTTGCCGTATCGGCTATATTGCACTAGCCGTGGTCACAAGTGGACAGTCCGCTTATTGTTTTACATCTTCCATAGCAGACCTGTACCAAGCTGGAACTAACCACTTAGCATACGATTTTATCTTCTACAGCATAACTGGACCCGTACTAAAAGCTTAAACCATCCACTAACCATACCATATTATCTCCTGCAGCATACCTGGACCCGTACATCGTGCCATCCAGCCTGGACCAGCTGTTGGTGGCGAGTGACGTGGTGGGCAACATTCGGTTCAGCCACCCGACCCTCTACGTGTTCCCTGGGGGCCAGGGGGATGCCGCTCTATTCGGCATCAACGGATTTAATATGCTTGGTGAGTACCTTGTATTTGATAAATGTGTTATACTTCTGTTAAAAAGGCGCTATTTAGTATACAATCGATTAGGGGATACTTACAGAACCCTGATTTTTAGGGTTCCGTACCTCAAAAGGCAAAAGGAACCATATAGGATCACTTTGTTGTCCGTCTATCCCTCTGTCTGTCAAGACCTTTTTTTTCAGAAACGCGTGGAGGTATCAAGGTAAAAATTAAAATTAAATACTTATGGCTGCGGTCCCTTGAAGCTGTGAGAAAATCAAGCTTCTTATTTTACTAAATCTAAAGATACGGCCATTTTAGCCGTGTTTTTTAACATTTCGCGGGGGAATCAAAACCTACAGGGTACTTCCCATAGGCCTAGAATCATAAAATTTGGCAAAAAGAACGGTCTTACAGTGTAAGTAAAGCAAAAAGTCTAAAAAGGTGATTCCTTGTATTGTTTGCCGTGTGCCAAATAAAAACGATTATTATTATTATTAAAAACCGCAAATTTGTGGACATACCGTACACAAATTTGCGGTTTTTAATAATAACGACCGTCTTGGTGTAGTCGTTCGCGCACCGGACTTCTAAACCAGGCGGTTGCGGGTTCGAATCCCGCAAGGGGCAAATGTTTGTGTGATGAGCACGAGCATTTGTACCTAAGTCATGGATGTTTATATGTATTTAAGTATTTCTATCCGTTATTCTAGTCACCATAGCACAAACTAAGTTTGGGGCTAGGTAATTGGTGTGTTTGTTGAAACTTATTTATTATTATTTATACCATAAAAAAATAACATTTTTGTACTGATCCCTCAGTGCGCGAGTCCGACTCGCACTTGACCGGTTTTTCAGCACTGCCACACTAATAATATCTAGTAAAATGCTAATGCCTATTTTGGATACTTACATGAAGTACCTAGTATCAACTTCTATCGAGTTTTGTTGAATTGAGTAAGAACCTATTTAGAGATTGGCGAATGTAGCTTGTTTTGTTGCGTAAACTTGCTCTTTATAGATGGTTGCACAACAAATCTGCTACATCATGAGTATCTACGTTAATATCTTCCAAGCCCAATAGCCTATTTACAAACGAAAAACTTTCGAACGCAATAACCGCAGCGCACAGCCTTAGGCTAGGCCTCAGCGATTGCCGACACAATAAGCGGCGACTCATCCTGGCCCAAAGATTGTCTGGCCCCAATCTCGTAAGTTAGTTTTAGAGGCCCTTCCCTGTAAGACGTGCTGTCCGTATTTTTGAATCCAGTCTCGATCATGCCAGTTTTCCTCTACGAGCGAGCGCTATTAATAGCTGGAGCCGAAATCACTGAAAAAAGTTTTTAGTAACCGACAAATAATCAAACTTTGTTAACTTACAAATGAATTTAAAAATACCAATTTAACTTAATTCTAACAAACCCATTTCGTCTACTAGGAATTATAGTCATGTTGCCAAAATTTTTGTATAATAGGCTACTAAATTGTTTGTTATTAAAAGGACGATGGTCAAATATGGCCCATACTGCATCGCATTTGCATTCAGAGACTGCATCACTGCAGCTAGACGGCCAGCCAGTGGGAGTAGAGATGGGCGATTGTTCGAAAAAAAATAATCGAATGAATCGACTATCGACCATTCGAACTATCAAATGTCGATTTAGTAATTCGGGAAAAATAATAATCAACAATCAAATGATAATCTATACTCGGCCCTTCGGAAATAGTGAATGTATCGCTGCTTTTATAAGTGTCGACTGCATGGAGACTGAATCGCTACGCTACAAAATACGCAGAAAAGAGATTTACAGAGTAGGACCCGTGAGTCAGTAGCCTGTGCCACAATTTTTGCGGATATGCCCGTATTGTAGGCGCGTTGGAACCACGCCAACCCTCGCGGCGAATTCCGCGTTACTCAGAGAAATTACATTTGACAAGGTTCCTAGGGGCGTGAGATGGAATATCATTCCTCCCCATGAGCAAATTGGGTTATGATTATAGCCATCGTAGATTTTGGTTGGACAGAGATGTATTGTGTTCGATATGAGCAGTTTAACAAATGATAGCCCATTAATTAATCACAATGCGTAAGTAGTTGATTTTATTTGACATTTGTATTTTTTTAGCCTTATTGACTTTTAGAATTAAAGACGGGTTTTTTTCAAAGTAGCGTTTTTGATTTTATTTATTTGTTACAAGTTTAATTAAGAAACCAAAAATTCGCACACGGGTAGGATTTGAACCCACGACCTTTGGCTAACCGGGCCAACACTCTTACCAACTGAGCTACCGTGCAGTCTATGTACCCGTGTTATAAAAACTAGTATTTGTTACAAATGATTGAATCCGTTTAATTGGATAAAGACAAAATCAATAAAGAACTTACCAGCTTTGCACTATTGAAAGAACATTGACCAGCAGCTCCACTTTTTACCTACAATAGGTTGAAGATCTATCGAGCTGCATAGAAGACAAGTAGAAACGCTTTTTCACAAATAAACTTGAAAGGCCTTGTCATAGTTACGGCCTTCGCTGGAGTGTTTGGTATTGTGCCAGCTGGGTATTGGATTTCTTCGGCTAAAAGCCCCTTGACAGACTAGCCTTTGTTAAGTGGGTATCGAGTTATCGTGATGCTAAACAGCTAAGTACAAACTTAGTGTCAAGTGTCTGCTCATCTGATAGCAAATTATACCCTTCCTAACTACTAAGCGGGTTGATAAATGTACTCGTATATGCCCACTACACCGGACCATGACATGTTAACATGACAAGTAAAAATTTAAAGTGTCTAGGCACCGTTCCTGCCTCAAATGTTTTTTGAATTTCAAATTCAAATATGGTCATGGTATGATACCAGGCACAGACCTTTAGGACCAAAGGCAATGACTTTTATACACAATACATCGAAGCTATGCCTCTTCAAATTCAAGCACTATTTTAGCTAGTCGTCAGGCAAGAAGCATGGGACATAGCCGATGATTTCAGTTATCAGTTCTGTCTTCCTTTACTTATATAACATTGAATCAACACTATACAAGAGAAAATAAATCGCAGCAATCGGACTCAAACTCGAGACTAATAAAAAAAAAATATGGGAAAAATAACATACAATTATTATGCTTGAAATTTCCGCTAAGAGACGCTAGCGCAGGTACCAAAACTACACCAACCGCAACCGCGTTGAGTACCAGTTCAGGCAAATGCAGAATGCACCGCCCTCCCTCCCTCAATACGCATGCACTACAGTTAATGCAGTTGTTAGTTACCAACACCAACGTGCAAAAAACCTCGACGCGTTTCGCCACTCCACGCCGCATCCTCAGGAGATGTTGTCGCCTCGGCTAATGTTGTCGCATTCTGCATTTGCCTGAACTGGTACTCAACGCGGTTTCGGTTGGTGTGGTTTTGGTGCCTGCGCTAGCGTCTCTTAGCGGAAATTTAAAGCGAAATAATTGTATTTTATTTTTCCCATCTATTATTAGATTTCCGCAAAGTAACGCCTGATTCTATTAATTATTATAATAAAACTTGTGACAACACAACTCTTTATGACAAGTGCTCCACATCATTTTGTTCAACAATACGCTTAACGGCGCACTAAGTGAGGTTTGTTGACATAACTAATTGGAAGGCTTTATTGGACAGCGCGATTGAAACACTGGCAACAACACGACACTAATCCGATGCTGGCAACATTTTGATTATCCCTCTGAGATTGCGTTTGAAATACAAGGCAAAACTAGTACTGGAGTGCTTTAATTAAATTACAGATTATTTCGGTCTACACGGCCGCGTCAGACTACCCCACTGTGACCTTGGGAACGCATGTATTCTCTAATAATACGAGGGTCAAACTGAAAGTTCTTAGAAAATCAAAAACTGATTACATTAGCCAGTTATTAGTTTTATTATATCTTTTCAAAATATTGTCCATTGATGTCAATACACCGCTGCATGCGATGGAACCACTGGGAAAAGCACTTTGCCCACTCGTCCTTAGGGGTCTCTTCAATGGCATCGCGATACGCAGCCACCGCTTCTTCAGCATTCATAAACCGCTTTCCTTTAAGTTTTTCTTTAATTTTTGGAAATAAATAAAAATCACAAGGCGCGAGGTCGGGGCTATACGGCGGGTGACCCAGTAATTCAACGTCGCCAAATAGTCGATCGTTCGCTTGGCGGTGTGCGACGAGGCGTTGTCGTGGTGGCAAACAATTGGTAGTGTACCATTCTGCAGAAACTGTTTTTTGATCCTCTAACACAATTGTTGCGAAATGACCTATCCTTCCAAAGAACGAGGCCACCATTTTTTTTCCCGCACTTCGATCTCTCTTCACTTTAGTTGGCAACTCCTCGAAAGGAAACACCCACTGAGCAGATTGTCTTTTGGTTTCGAGATCATAACAGTAAATCCAGCTTTCGTCACCTGTTAGTATGTCGAACACAGCATTTGAGTCACCTCCGTTAAATCTTTCAATCATTTTACGGCACCAATCCACACGATGGAGTTTTTGAGCCTTAGTCAAATTATGAGGTATCCACCGGGCGCAAAGCTTCCTGACCGCTAAATGTTCGTGGAGGATTTTGTGCACTTGACTCATACCGATGCCTAAGCTTGTCCGAATCTGCTGATAGGTCACTCTTTTGTCAGTCTCTATCATACGCCGCACAACACAGATGTTATTTTCAGTCGTCGCCGTAGAAGGCCGTCCCTCACGTACATCATCAGTGAGATTAGTGCGACCACGTTTAAACTCATTAAACCAGTTGTAAACAGTCGCACGAGATGGGGCTTCATCGTGAAAGGCCAATCGTAGTCTATCATAACTTTCTTGTTGACTTAAATGACATCGAAAGTCATAAAAAATCATTGCACGAAAATTTTCTCGTGTTAAATTCATTTTGACGTGACACAGTCAATTTTCAATTTGCCGCCAAGTCGTAAAACAAATGACAAATGAATGAAATATATACTCAGTAATATTGGCAAAGAGTTCTATTTTCAAATTTTAGAATATTTTTTTTATTATATTGTTTATAAGTGGCCAGTTCTAAGAACTTTCAGTTTGACCCTCGTAGCTCCTTTCGTAATTCAAATATTTCATCTGATACTTTGCAAATTACAGTCCAAAAGTATTGATGGAATCGAATGAGGCATATAACAAATTATCGTCAAGTTACTAACGCCCTGTGGCTGAGTTGGAAAAACAGTCGCCTGAATAGCGAGGGGTCGTGGGTCGTAACCCATAGAGGACACCCATCGGAACAGCGGACGTACTGCATGCGTACCATTCTTTTTTGGTTGACATTCCCATCTTTCGTACCAAGGTACGAGAGTAATCTGACTAATCTGTCTACGTTTACAGACAGATTAGTCAGATTTACTCTAAACCAAATGGGCGAGCGAGCAGGCTTTCTAGTATTCATGTACAAACATCACTAGTACAAACACAAAATGGACACAAACACAGCTTGATGTAAACAGCCATATCATTTACTTAGAAAAATCGTCAATTAAATAATGCACCGCAGATGATGGAATTTTATGTCCCATAGGCCCATAATCATCATTTGAAATATTCTAACGTTATAAAAATTGTACTTACAACTTCATAAGATGTTGCTGAGTTTGTTTGCTGTCGTCCGTAAATTATTGACACCCCAGATCATAGGTAAAACTACGAACGCGTCATGGTCAAAACTAATTATCGATACAGGCGGCATTTTTGGACGGCCTCTTTGTTTAGTAGTTTGCGCCCCGGACTTCCAAACCAAATCGAACGGTTGCAGGTTTGAATCTCGCAGGGGGCAAATGTTTTTGTGATGAGCACGAGTATTTGTACCTAAGTCATGGATGTGAATAAATGAATATAAGTCTGTCCGTTATCCTAGTCACCATAGCACAAGCTCGCGCTTAGTTTGGGCCTAGGTAATTGGTGTGTTTGTTGAAACAATTTAATTTCTTTAATTTTGCTTATGTAATGTGATCAAAAAAACTACATACGCCAGTACACCATTTCCTTAGTAAACTCACCCTTTTAGGACTCTATAAGATACCGCCATGTTTAGTTTGATTTGGTATTAGCCGTAGGTATGTTCAAATCACCAACAAAAATTGTTTGACTTATATAAGATGAATTTTGACTGCTATTTTTGCAACAAGCGTTAGTGGGCTGTTGTCCTTTGGCATGAAACACCGTACTCCAATTTATTTTTCAATCAAGTGTAGTCGCTTGTTGAGTGTTTGGATACGATCCTATCTCGTTTTGTTTAGATTGGGCTCAAATATAGAAACTGTTGGCCAGGCTGTTTATTTTGATGATTGGTCTTTCATTTTCACAAGCAATCTAGGGTTAAACCTGGATGAATATGTAGTAATAATTGTTCGATTGAATTCTTTTATTACAAACGCTTTTTAATTTCAGATTCTATTTCGTTAAATTAATGCTAGTTCATATTAAAAGTTACATATTTTACATATGTTTGGTCGGTAGACAAACGACCCCATTAAAATTGCTAACAAAGTCGTTTTTTTAAACGAATCTTTCTTGCACACATGACTCTCAGTCATGATAAAGTATAATAAATAGACTCGTACCTACTTTTTATATCACTTTCTAGTCCTCATATTTATTAATTTTATAACTTAATTGCACAAATAAATAATCATGCAGAAAGATGGCAATGGCCTTGTTTTTTGTCTTCTTTCCCTTAATAAGAACACAATATACCACAATATTTCATGTTTTGCTAAGCATCTTAAAAAAAACGTGAGCAATTATTGTGTAATTTTTTTATATCAAAACTTGGCATGTCATCCAAAGGACAGCATTTCAATTTGTTTTTATTTAATTATATGTATAGCTGGTATGTAAAGCAGACAGGTTTGTGTTTAAAATAATTATGCATTTCATTGCACATTCAATTTCGCAATTCGTTGGAAACATTGCGGTTTCCATGCCACCAGTTTATCAAGCTTTGTCCGGTACCTTATACACGGGGAAAACATTTTGAATAATATTGAAATCAATAATGGTAGGCACATTTGATAGGAATTTATTTGTATCATTCAGTGTCTGTTTAGCGCCCAAACGAATCATCATCATCAAATCTATTGCAGTCCACTGCTGGATAATCCCTCCAAGACTGCGCCAACTTTCACAGTCCTCCGCTTCTCGCATCCAGCCACCACCGGCCACCTTCCTCAGGTCATCGGTCCACCTAGCAGTGGGGCGTCCAACACTACGTTTTCCGAGACGTGGTCTACATTCGAGAACCTTCCTTCTCCAGCGCCCGTCGGTTCTGCGACAGACATGACCAGCCCAAAATTATGCATAATCGTAAAACACAGCATCCTCTCACAGTATACTCTTGTGTGTGTAATCGCTGCGGCCTAAATTGTCTAATAAAATAATGAATTTCAATTAACTCGAACAACCGTATTCGCATTCTAAATGCCATAGTAGACATATCTTAAATTGTGGGCACACCATACGACAGACAAATTATCCTCGACGCAGGCTCTCTTGTAGCGGCGTTACTGTTGCGCTTTTGATGAAAAAAAGAAAGAAAAATGCTTTATTAACTTAGGACATCACAAACACACACATACGCTTACATCAAAAAAAACATAATACTTAGTTGAAAAAAAAAATGAAAAATGTTTATTTACAGAATTAAAATACAAATAGGTTTTACCGGTCCCCATACTAGGCATGCCTGTACGATTTACATGTAATTTTCACAGCACTTGTTCACAAAACAGAAACCTTTTTACATGTTAAACAAAACACAAGCGAGACAAAAAATTAATTATTAATACATTTACAAAAAAAAGAAAAAAAAACATTTTATATGAAATATCTGCAGGACAATTACAATCTTCTTTAAAGAGGGCAACGCTAGTGTGTGTGTGTGTGTGTGTGTGTGTGTGTGTGTGTGTATGTGTGTCTGTGTGTGTGTGTGTGTGTGTGTGTGTGTGTGTGTGTGTGTTTGTGTGTGCGCTGTGTTTGTTTGTTGTTAATGAGGCAAGTTATTGACTATTTTTCAACTTTTATGTTTTTTTCTGCTTCATCGTAACACCATCCCAAGAGCAGCCTAGTTACTATCGCTTTGACTTTATGAATAGGTTGGTTCCTAAAGTCTAACACAGCAGACAATTTGTTGTAGATGTAAGGCATCAGAAACCTTACGAAAGTAGTCTTGGTAGCGGGGACGGGTATCCTGAATAGACGCTTAGTAAGCATTTTCTTGTATTCGTCTGATGATAGGACACTTCTATGAGTATGAAGTACAACTCTCAGAAGAAATAGTTTTCTAACGCTCAGAACCCCCGCCTCCTCGTACAAGGCGGCAGTTGGATATCTCATTGACTTGAATAGAGCTACTTTTAAGACCCCTCTTTGGGCTCTCTCTAGGGGCATAAGAGAGGTTTTTGCAGCTCCCCCCCAGGTGAGAATACAATAGGTGATCAGAGATTGACATAGGGCCAGGTATACACTTTTGAGCGTACTGCCGTCAGCTGACTCTCACAGGTTTCTCATGACGTGGATGATCTTTCTCACACGTCCAGATGTTAAGGAAATGTGCTGCTTGAATGAGAGTTTTTCATCCAGTATAACTCCCAGGTATTTTATGTTGTCACTACGTCTAATGTTATCGCACTTACAAGTGGTGTTATCGACTGGATCGCAGGTTCGTATTACTAGTTTATCTAAGTTAGCGCTGGGAGCAGAAGCTGACCTCTTGCTGAAGCAAATGAACTTAGTTTTTTCAATATTTAAAGTTAGGAGGTTTTTGTCTAACCAATTTGAGACAAGTTAATACAAACGGCACAACAAAAAAAATCGTCTATGCCAACCCTGCCTGCAGCGCTTCCCGCTGTGTGTCGGTGGTGTCCAAATCAAAAGGACCTCACTCAGCATAAGCCAAGTCCTCAGGAGGCCCCGGCGCTGGTTTTCAGTGGGCCCCTGCTGAGTGAGGTACACGGAAAATGGCGCCAGCACGACGTCTACTACTAAGTATACACAATAAAATAGGTATATAAAGTGTAAAGTTATGCGCTGAGGCCTTTATGGCAAAGACTAAGGGGGTTATTATATTAGATTAAGCGATAATTAAACAGTTTTACCAGTCTTACTAAGACGTCTTAGCCCTCGCTCTTTCATCGTGTGAAAGAGCGAGATGGGGCAGATATATTTACAGACTAACTCTTATTACACGTCGTCTATACCCGGCCCGGCGAACCTTGATCCCTATGACAGTTCATGTTAGTGATGGGTCGTGTCGATGAAACTTAACTTTTTTAACTGACTTCAAAAAAGGAGGAGGTTATCAATTCGACTGTATGTTTTTTTTTAATTTTTTTTGTGGCTCTGTTACCGCATATCTCAGTCAGTTGGGGACCGATTTGTTGTTTGAAAAAAAATATGTTTACCTAGAGACTATACCTTCTAGTTGGTCCCATTTTGGTCTAGTCGAGATCTAATGATAGGATCTTGGTGTAATCGAGGGAAACCCTCAAATTTTGAAGGCACGTATAGTGTTTTCGTACTAGTATCTTAATGTTGACATGTTGTTACGTCTGATAGTCATTATGTGGAGCTGAGCTGATGGTGAAACTACTTATAAATTAGGAGTTTAGTAATTAAAACACCAGATGTTTTGTCAGGTACTGTATAGGATGCTAACAAAACAAAGTCAAAGACGCAGCTCCCCCCTCTTGCCCTGTTATCTGTTATTTTTTGGAGTCGGTGCCAGAAATTCTAATTCTAATGTTTTTTTGCAAGTAAGGACAGGATTAAACCATCTCTTGGCTGCTTAGAGTAGATAGAATATCTAGCTTGGTTGTGCGTTTGATTATCTGCCACGCTGGTACAGCCAAAGGTTTTGCGCCTAATTGCTTTTGGGCCTTCAAATCAGTTAAAATGACCGATGACCACGAAGTGATGATGGATAATTTTAATGAGCCCCATCATATTTTGATGGACAACGCCCCATACCATTCCGTCCAAGTGAATAAAGCACTACCAGCAACAATAATAAAGGGTAAATCCTAGAGTGGTTGCAACGCAATGGTGTGGCAGCTAATATTCAAATGTTCACTTTTGATGTCTATAGCCATTGGAGGGTTCTAACTGTTAGACAACTTTTCATTTTAGCAGTGGGTCTGCGTAAGCATTCTATGCTTCCATTTGACCCACAACTAATTAAAAAAAACGCAGAAATAATATTTCCTGCACCAACATGCGATTTAAAACGAAATTTGCTCGCAGATTCTTCTGTTTCCGAGGCCCCCGTTTGTATAATAAGCTCAATACTTCGCTCAACATTTACCCACTACTTAAACGTGGGGCTAAGAAAATGATTACGGGGTGGCTTCTGGATCACAATTATGATGAAACTAAAAAAATAATTAATTGATTTTAAAAGGTTTGTTTATTTACACATCCTACTGGCTGAATTGTGCTGATTCCTTCATGGACAAAAACACACACACTCATTCGCGCTCACACACTCGCTCACACACTCGCTCACAACATTTCTTAGTCTATGTCACGTGTTTATTCTCTTTGTATTTTATGTGGTTGTTAATTTTTTCTTAAGGTGTTGTATACACTTTGCTTATTGCCTTGTCAATGTCCTACTGGCTCGAGGTGGTGAGAGCCTGATGTCCTGTAATACAGGTATTCGATACCTAGCATAGGCATCAGACTCGCACTTACATTACTTAAGATATCTATAATTATTTTGACTTTACGTCTTCTCATGTGTTTTTCAATGTATGTGTGAGTAAATAAAGAAATTTTTGATTTTTGATTTGCTTAGTTCAAAAAAGAATTGGTCAGACTGTTGAACCTGCAGAAACAGCAAACAAAGCGGACATATTTTTTGGATGAAATGACAAAATCCAAAGGTCACGCAGTGATTTGGCTACCGCCTTACCACTGCCAATATAATGCTTTAAAACTTTGTTTTGATGATTGGCATCGAGACGTGTGATACGACAGCATTGTAGATGAGCCGTTTTTGATAAACGTAGGCGACAGCAGCTGCAGTTCAGATTCCGAGTTCGTGACACAAACCTTATTGTCATTATCAGATTCAGATTAAAATATATAAATAATTGATCGCTGAAAAGCTTTTGTTTTATTTGGTTTTGTCCTACAGTTAATTTTTAATTCTCTTGGGTATACAATCGTGAGTGCATGTATACCGCGCTCCGTTCTATTCAATATAGAATGTACTAATACTTAAGTATGAAAAAGTAATGACACTCATAATTTATCACTTAATTATGCCACACATGAAAATGGATACTAATAAAATCTAATCTTAAATAAACAAAACCTGGTGAACCCAGAAATATTTTATAAATTTGAGTGAAATAAAAACAATTTTATGCAACTTTTGAACATTCAGCTCAGCACGTATAACTTAAATGATTATAAATCATGTACACTCGTTTCCACTATCGACATTTGTTTATCGATATTTTTTCACACTAGTCGATATCTTCCGAACGAAGTAACTTTTGCAGGACGTAAACGTAAAGTCTGATAGAGATAATTTCTTGTAAATGATAAGAATTGTTATAATTCCGACGGAATATCATTGTAATGCATCTACCTTACCTTAATAAATGGCATTTTTAGAAGCCTCCAATTCAATTCTAATGTAACGGTGACGCCACTACAATGTTGTGTCGTAGGAATAACTGTCAATGTCATAGGGATCAAGGTTCGCCGGGCTGAGTATAAGTAAGACTGTCTGAATAACGCGCAGTCAAATAACCCCTTTACTCAAATGCAACTTTTAAGACTGGCCGAAGATTGCTTAGAAGGCATTTTAGCAATAACACCGCCTAAATTTTACATCTGTGCGTCCCGGACAGATACGTGTGGAGACGGCGACGGCCGCGCCTCCTGACGGTGCCTGACGCCCGAACTAAATTGTTAAGAAACGCACCTCTTACGCGTATTACCAAAGTATTAAAAATAAAAGAAAAGGGGGAGAGAGAGGACTGTATAATAGGAATGAGGCTCAGAGTAAGGGTAATAAAGATATAATAAAATAATATAAAATACAAAGATCAAGACGTATGTACGTACCAAGTGAAGAAACAGAAACAAAATAGCAAAAGAACAATAACAGAGAAAGACAACGTCAAAATATATTATTTAAATCGCTAGCCTGGTGGCCAGTTCTCAACATAAAGTTTTAAATAACATGCATGGGGCAGTCGATATATTTACCTGTTCGTTGAGTGAATTCGAAAGGGTTACATTGAACTGTATATGTTACAATAGATAGTATAAGTAGGCTTAGGATACAATATCGCATTGGGTATTACCTGTAATGATAGTTGTAAGAAAGTTAATAAATAAATCTTAACTATCTATCTTTTCTCAAATTCCAGTTGACGGCGGCTTTTCCCGCAAGGCGTGCTGGTGGGACTTCGCGCGCCACCTGGACCGACTTGACGCGGTGCTCTTCACGCGCCTGAATAACTGCTCCGTCGCCGGCATGTCCTCCGTGCTGCGGAGGAAGGCGTCTGCCAACGTGTACCCGCAGATTGGACACTTCTTCTGCAATCTTGAAGTAAGTTCTACTTATCTATAAAAAATAAGATTAATTATTGAATAAAATAGAAAAACAAAAAATATAAAAGGGGTCATTGGGGTAAGGTTCCCAGTATGCTGGCAGCATTACCGCGCTAGATAGCGATGCTGGTACACTGAGCAAGGTAGCTGTTAGCTCTTGGGTCACCACTGATGTCAACCAGCCTCATAGAAATCTCTTTGAAAAAAAAAAAGATAACGTTGGGACCCCACGGACCCAGTGTTTCGACTCCAAACGGTACAAAGTGGGGAGTACCGGGAGTCGATCTGCCAGTACTTGTTTCTTTTTAAGTTCTTAAAATAAAAGTTGTGTTTTAGATGGGATAGCAGGTGCGGCAATTGACACACTGATGTTCGACAGAGCCTTAGTATATCAATATACAAATTTAGTTTATTTTAGGATAAAACAGACCATTTTGGAGTAGCAAATCACATAGTCAGCTTAAAATTCACTTTTGGATAATCTTCAAGTATGGCACTATAGCCACAGAATAAATAACAGTACAAGTCTATAGCATATAACGTCTCACGTGAGATATTATATCCTATAGTGCTATACTTAATTATTCGTTGGATAACTTATCCAATGGCTCTGAACTTATCCAATGTATTTTCCTCTCTAGCCTTCGCATTCATTCGCACTGTTATACTGGCATTTGGTTATTCCAGATATTAGTTGGAAAGCGTTGATAACTTTTCAGCAGGTCTACCGCCTAGCTCGATGGCTTTCGTCCAATAAGACATCAGTTTAAAAGCCTTCGAGTGAGTCGAAATTCTAGCTCACAAATCCATGGTTTGCCATGCCCCATTTCAGAAAGCTTCACATTAAGAATAAGCTTTATTTACATAGCTACTGGTTGCTTACGAAAAAATACCTCGGACAATCTTGGCGCCACGACGGTATTGAAGGTCGGAATGTGTAACACTACCCGACGCGCCTCGATGCTGTTTACTGTGCGCACTTCGCACATGAGTAGGCTTAAAGTCTCATTAAGTATCTTAACTATTGCTGATACTTAAAAGTTTTGAATTTTTGTAATGCGATATACGAAAGACATAGGTAATTGAAAGCTGTTCAGGAAATCTGCCTTTAAACAGCTCGACGACACTTCGATAAAATCTGAGGGCCTAATGCGTTGTGTCATTGTATTTCATTTCGAACAAATTTTTGATCTGTTGGGATCTGTTTACTGTAATTTTAGATCCCTACTTAGGTTGGCTGGGCTTCTTCTACACTTAGCCGTTAGATTGGGCCATTGTACGTAAAAAATGTAAGGGATACGCTGATCTATAACCCGGCCCGGCGAACCTTGATCCCTATGACAGTTCATGTTAGTGATGGGTCGTTTCGATGTAACTTAAGTTTTTAAAAAGCTTTTATTTAGCTTGCAATGTAACTATGTATGTTTGTTCGGGTGGAATCTAGCAACTCAATTTTGAAGCAGATATCTTCAACCGATTGAGCTGTAATTTTGTACACACATTGAGTTTGGATGACAATGCATGGTAAGATGCATGACGTCATTCTAAATTCAACATGGCGGGCCATTTAAGATAGCGGACTCGTTATTTTCAATGCACTTCTACAATATTAGTATCAAATAAAAGGGCTTGCTGAGAGTAACTCAAAAAATAAGGTGACGTTACTAAAAAAAACAAAATGGCCGACTTGTAAGTGCAATTCTCCAATATGGGTATCAAATAAAAGGGCTTGCTTAGAATAACTTGATAAATAAGGTGGCGTCATTCCAAATCCAATATGGCGGACTTCTAAAGATGGCAGACTAAGTTTTCTTTCTTTCTTACAATGTGGGTATCAATTAAACGGGCTTGCTGAGAATAACTCGATAAATAAGGTGACGTCACTCTAAATCTAATATGGCGGACTTTTAATGATAAAGGACAAACTTAGTCATGTTTTTCAAGCTTTCCTACAATATGGGTATCAAATGAAAAGACTTGCTGATAACATATCCATAAATGAGGTGACGTCACTTCAAATCCAATATGGCGGACTATGATTTTATGCTTTCTAACAATATGGGTATCAAATGAAAGAGCTTGCTGAGAATAACTCGATATAGAAGGTGACGTCACTCTTAATCCAATATGGTATCAAATGACAGGGCTTGCAGAGAACAAGCATGCGAGTTTAACTTCGTTGCTCCGATCCGTTTGGGAATTTGGTGTATCAGGTTTTCTTGGCGTGAAGAAAAAGCGTGATAGCTGAGCGGAGAAAACTTCACTTTTCATCCGTGAGATCATGAGTTCTATCACCGCCTGTACCAATAAGTTTGTACAAGAACTTAAGTACCTACAGTCTTTTTCAAAGATACTGCTGCCTAACGGTGAAAGAAAACACCACGAGGAAAAACCTGCACACTAGTGGCTAGTGTGTGAGATGGAAAAGGCAATGGCAAACCATTCCATTAAATATTGCCTAGAAGTCGTTGTGTGTGTTTGATTCCACATAATGATCACGACCCTCAGTCATGAGGTATACGACTGTTAAAAGCGGTTTTCTTGGAGTCCTCGATTTTAATTATTGAGGTTGAATTTTTTGAGTCTGTAGAATCGGTAGGTAAACTTTGACGAGTTTAATTTTGGTGAGATATGCGTCAACAGCATTGGTTTGTCTGTCTAGGAAAAGGATAACTTCAAATCAAACTGGAATTGTGTTTGCGCTGCGTAAGGCTTAGCTTGAAGTTCAATAATTAGCTTGAAGCTTACTTATGCCTTACGCGGCGCATTTTTCCTAACACCCAACACGAGGTGTTGTACCTAGCCGGGTGATAAATTATGTCACAAATACTTATTGCAGCCCAATTTTAAAGCAAATATCTTTAACCGGTTGAGCTGAAATTTTGTATACAAACCTGTATAGTTTAGATGACAATGCATGGTAAGCTGTGTAAGTCGTCTAAGATTTTTGATTTTACTGAGGTTTTGGAGATCTTGAAAGTAAACAATAAAGTCGAATTGTTGTAGTCCGTAGCATCGATTGTTTAACTTCGATTTGGGTAATTTCGCGAGAGGCGTCAACAGCATTTACAACTTGCAAGTGGCAACAAACATTAAACCTTAAGTTGTTCAACATAAAAGCAAGCATTAGGATGCTCTCCCTTCGCGCCTTCGGCCTTTAAATTGCACTGTTTATTGGGCAGACTAGTACCACAGCGAAGGACCACGTCAAGTCAAGGTTAAAATAATTGGTTTTCCTATTTGCTGTATTTTTGAAGGGATTTCAATACTTCAGGGTAATGATTAGTGCTCTTTAACTCTTTGGTTTATATTAAATTCGTAGCCAAGTTATTTTACTCGTCGCCTAGCCATTATATTAGCCGCTAAGCCGTTATTTGTTGTTCCTTACTTACCTATGTCTTAAGTAAGCGAGCTTAAAACTTTTGCCACCTTTAAGTCACTGTCGTTGTTCAATTTTAAAATAGCCCTTTTCGAGGCTTATCTAATTTAATTGTCACCGAAATAATATTTTGATAAACTGATACCAAGGTATGTTAGATATTAGTTGCACATAGTTACCCTTTCAGTTTTTAGTCGATTGAAAAATAATAAGCCCATCGAATTTTACCGACAAAAGCCCTTGCCTCAATGATGCGTTGAATGCGATAAACAGTGAGATATGCCTACAGACTAAGAAATCTGTCCAGCGATAACTAAAAAGTAAAAAATAAATAACAAGTAAAAAACCCTTTTTAAAAACAAGCTTTTATGTCAATGCGCTAAAAAGTATAAAATAATTTTTCCTTTAAAACTTTTACGATCAAATAATAACATCATTACACAATTCATATTATATAAAAGCTTGTCGCGAGATTTTACTTGTGTAAATAAACAAGTAAATTATATACATAACTTGATATGATTGACTAACTTTTCTTAAAATCAAACTACTAAATACGCCAAGTCAGTACTTATATCTCGCGACAAGCTTTTATATAATATAAATTGTGTAATGATGTTATTATTTGATCGTAAAAGTTTTAAAGGAAAAATTATTTTATACTTTTTAGCGCATTGACATAAAAGCTTGTTTTTAAAAAGGGTTTTTTACTTGTTATTTATTTATAACTTAAATGATTATTATAAAATAATCAATAAATTGTTCCAACAAACACACCAATTACCTAGCCTCATACTAAGCGTGAGCTTGTTGTATGGTGACTGGGATAACGGATAGACATACTTAAATACTTTTATAAACATCCATCACTTAGGTACAAATGCTCGTGTTCATCACACAAACATTTGCCCCTTGCGGGATTCGAACCCGCAATCGCCTGGTTTAGAAGTCCGTGGCGCGAACTACTACACCAAGACGGTCGTCAACGGTCGATTATAAATCATGTACACTCGTTTCCGTTATCGACATTTGTTTATCGATATTTTCCGCACTAGTCGATATCTTTCAAACGAAGTAACTTTTGCAGGACGTAAACGTAAAGTCTGATTGAGATAATTTCTTGTAAAAGTTAAGAATTGTTATAATTCCTACAGAATATCATTGTAATAACATGTATCTACCGAAATTAATTAATGACATTTTTAGAAGCCTCCAATTCGATTCTAATGTACCGGTGACGCCACTACAATGTTGTGTCGTAGGAATAACGCTCAATGTCATAGGGATCAAGGTTCGCCGGGCCGAGTATAAGCTAATTAAAACTAAAGTCACATTTTATCGTATCTAAAATGTTGCTTACCACATCACCAGCATGCGAGTCCAGTGAAGCGCGCTGTATCGGCTTTCAAGTCGGTGCGCCTGCGCAGAAAAGGGCGAGCTCTAGCTCTAATGTCTCGTGTACGGTGTTACTTTGCACTTGATACCCGAGTGCGGAAGGAGGGTTATGATTTTTGAGAGTATACCTACATACCTATGTACGTATGTATAATTGTTTGGCATGCCCTACAGCCCAAACGGCTGGACAGTTTTTGACATATCAGGTGTCGTTGAATTCGTCAAAATTGTGGTAGTGACATAGGCTATATAAATTTTAAAAATGGAAACAAAGGAATGGGGGGGAGGGATGATTTTTTCTTCTCATAGCAATATGGGTATCAAATGAAAGCTAGTGAAAAGACCATTATAAAAATATTATATTTTTGCAGTCGGTTGTTTTGTTTTTTTAATAATTATGTTTGCTAGTTCAGTGTGATAATCTGTGTTCGAACTTGTCTGTTCGACTAGAAAGTTCGAACGTTTTTTCGATGTACAATAAAACTATTTTTAATTGTAAAGTTTTGATCTGAGAAAGCGCAAACTGTGTTACGTTTAAAAAGAGATATATGCATGTGAATCGTTTTCTATTGCATAATAATTGTCTGTTTTTCGATAACGTGGTAAAAGGAGAACCTAACGTCAAGAATGTCATACTTACCAGGGTGCCGTCTCTAATACTGTCTCGTCTTCCAGGAGCGGCGCGCTCTAGCCAGCCCGGACGGCGACAAGGACGCGGACCCGCTGCTGGTGTCACTGCTGCAGGAGGGCTCCGACATGATGGCCGACCTCCGGCACATCAACCTCAAGCCGCAGCACTGCTACCGCGGCCCCGAGCCGATCAACCTGTACCACAAAGTTGGACATGGTGAAGAACATTATCATTATCAGCCACAAGACGTCCACTGCTAAACGTCGGGGAGGCCTATGTTTAGCAGTGGACTGCCAAACTGTTACAAGCGGCTTGCATTCAGTGAACCTATCAAGTCTATGATTTGGTGACGTAGAACCTGGCTACATACTAACAAATGCAGTTACTAGGCAATGAAAAAGTCCCATAGTTGTCATATATTATTTTGTGACATTACGTTTTTCACCAAAGTTTTTAAGTGCGAGTGTGAGAATTTCGCATTTATGTGATGAAATGCGAAATTCATTGATACACATATGCAATTCTTTCAATTTTTCCCTAACTACGGTCGCTGTGAATAAATTCAATATTTTATTGTAGTACTTACCGAACTGATTTATCAGATACCTGTCCGCTAGCAATGGATCTGCCCCCGCGCACAAAACCTTGTTTTTACAAATGCACGTTTTCTTCATTCAATGGGCTAGTGGCAAAGCTTTTACAACCGTTATTCTTTTGACTAATTACTGATGTTACTGCTATTATTTTATTTTATTACAAAATTTATTTATTATTCAATTAATTCTTGAAGCTTTGCAAACGTTTGGCATTGAAACCCTGCTTGTGTAAAATTTCAATTATAAGAAATTTCGTTTGATATCACTTTTTTTTGTTTCAGGAACACTCGACATGTACGTACTGAATCCGTCCAAGGACTCGAAACACGTTCGTGAATTCTTAAAAAGGTGGCATAATAGTGAACAAAAACTATTCGAGGGCGCAAGTGTGTCTGGACAGTTCAATTTTCCAATACCTAACCTAGTGTCTATCTGTGCGCTGCTCGTGTGGCGCCCGGCGAACCCTGACGAAACGATAACGAGGATTATGTTCCCCGGCTCGACGCCGCAACACAAGATATTCGAAGGGCTCGAGAAACTGAAACACCTAGAGTTCCTACAACACCCGACATGCACGGGACGACAGATGGCGGCCACAGTGCCCGCCGTCACCGCCACGACTACCTCCACCACCGTCACATCGACGAAAACAACAAAACACGCCGTTTCCAAAACGAGCAAAGAACGAAGCGTCATCACAGAAAAGGCGAAAGAAGAAAAAATCGTTGAACCCGAACCGCCACCAAAAGACATCATCAAAGATGAAGCGGATTCGAAAAATATCATAGACAATAAATTGCTCAGTGAACTAGTTGAAGGCGAGGAGAAGAAACTCGAATCAGTATTGCAAGATGCCATAACAGCGAGGATAGAAACTAAACTAGATGATAAAATTGCTCAGTACGAGAGCACAGTATTAGACGGCTTACCCAAAAAGAAGGACGTAAAGAAAAAAGTTGTCGAAAAGAAGACCAAACGTGTTGATAAGACTGAAGATACAAAAGACTCTGTAGCAAAAACAGTTGAAACGAAAAAGGCTGAGATGGAAAAGACGAAAACGGAAACGAAGAAAAGAGTTGACAGCAGAATAAAAGCGGAATCAATGTCTTCAATGACAAGAAGTAAAATAAGTCACAGAACTTCACAAAAAGTAGACAGAAAGTCAGCAACAAGCACCACTGAAAAGAAAGCTGTTGCCGAAGACAAAAAATCACCACCAACTACACCAAAAAAGACAGTTGAGGCTAAAATGACTACTTCCACTATTCAATCAGCCGCTAAAGAGCGAGTAAAGGCGAAAACACGAAAATTAAGCCCAGGGAGCACTCCCGCCAAGAGTGCTAAAGAAGCGAGTAACCGACGAGTTGCGGAATCAAAATACAAACAGGCATCACCAAAACGAGACTTAGCCCAAAAAGCGCCCGAAAGAAAAGAGCCCAAAAAAAGAGAACCTATTTCAAGACGACCACGACCGCTAGCTTCTCCAGTCAAGGGGTTGAAAGCTATGAAGAGCCCGTCTAAATCTGCTAAAGGAATCAAAGCCGACACATCGAAGCTAAAAGGCCTGCAAAGAGTAAACTATGAAGATATTCTTAAAGAAGCGAAAAAATCTGACGAAGACACATCTAAATCACTAGACGATATCAAACTACAAGAATTAGATGATAGAGAAGAGCAAGAAATTGTACGTGAAATTGAAGCAGTATTCAATAGAGACAGTGAAGCTGAAGAAAAAGTGGAATATGTAGGTCGCTCTGATATTGAAAAGATCACCTGCATGCTAGACGACGCCAAGACTGAGACGACTGCTGACGGAGAGTTTGAAGAAGAATATTTAATCATAGAAAAAGAAGAAGTGGACCAATACACAGAAGATTCCATAGTGGACCACGAAAGTGGTCACGAGCAAGGAGAAGAACTTCAAAAACATATTAAAGACAAGGAAGAATCAGAAAAGAAAAAGGAAGAGCCTGTTCAAGAGAAAGATATTGCACACGAACAAAAACAAATACCAGAACCGGAATTGGAAACCGAACAAAAACAAATCGAATCAAAAGAGCATTCAGTCAGTGTCGAAGAAAAACAAGATATTAGTAGCGAAAAGAAAACATCGGATAGCAAAAGTGGTGCTCCTAAGCCTAAAGACTCTCTTGAATTTAATATTGTTCAGGAATCACAACCTGATGAAAAAATATCCACGACGATTGAATCCGGTGCCACTACTGCACCAACATTACCTGAAGATGAACGGATCACTCTTGATGACATAAAAGAAGATCAACAAGTTGAAGAAAAACATGTGCAAGAAGAAACAAAAGAAATAGTCCCGCCACAAACGATTGATATTCAAAAGATGACATCTTTAGAAAAGAGTCCAAAATTAGAATCTCTACCAGCGCCAATACGAGAGATCGTTAAAACTCCTGATGAAGTAGCCGATTTACCTTTACACGAAGAAGTAGACTATCGGACATACGAGGAAAAGAAAACACCTGTTGAAGATGACATCTTCAAAAGAAAACCCGACGTTGGTTTTGTTCACGAAATCAAAGTTCCTAAAGACTTGCCTCTTGATCAGGAAGCAACCGTATCTTATAAAGGAGCTAAAACGATTGAAGATGATGTTGTCCTGAAAACGGTTCAACGTGCATCTCACGCTGAACTCGTCACAGTGACACCAGGGTCAGCGCCCGAGTCCCCCATGTATCATGAACAAATGAAACTAGCACACACAATCGCAGGAAAAGAATTAGAACCTGTAAAAGAATACGACAGCGTTGACTACAACTATAGTCAGTACACAGAGAAATTAAGGGAAACTCACATTACTACTCTTGATTCTCCTATTAAAGATGACATCATTATTGTAGAAGAGGTACCTTGTATGCCTGAAAAAATACCTTCCATTCCTGAAGATGTTGAAAAGGAAATTGAAGAAGAAAGAAAACTGGATATTGGAGAAAAACCTCCTCTGAGCCCAATAGATGTACAAAGGATTGTTGCTGATGTCGCCGAGGTACTTAAATCGGAAAAAAGTCTTGAAGAGATAATGGCTGAGAAATCACCCATTCTACTAAGAAAGTCCCCAGAACCAGCATCAAAATCCGATGTAACAATTACTACTGCAATTGAAGCAACGAAAATGCTTTTAACCAGTGAAAAAGAATTTAAATTTGACACAACTACACAAAAAGAAGTTAAAGAGAAAAAACTCTTAGTTGGAGAGAAATCAGATCAAGGCACTTATGATATTCAGAAAGAAGTGTCACCTGCTCGTTCCGTCACATCAGAAGATGTAAGTGAAATTTCAGATAAAACGGTGCTAAGTGAGGGTAAACGAACTAAGCGAGATATCAAAGAAGATAAACCGTTATTAAAAACTGAAGAAGATAAACTTGCAAAAGATGTTGACGTAAAAGAAGATTCTGAAGAAGAAGTACT
The DNA here is from genome assembly GCA_949316185.1 of Pyrausta nigrata. NCBI lineage: Eukaryota > Metazoa > Arthropoda > Insecta > Lepidoptera > Crambidae > Pyrausta > Pyrausta nigrata. Next base: position 1,414,093 of record OX438950.1, on the reverse strand, counting down.
CGAAAAGGGAGACAAGGAAAAAGAAATTCCTGAACGTGAAGATTTAGCTGCAAAAGCATCGACAGTAAAGGAGTCTGAAAAAGAAGAAAATCATATTGATTTGAACGACAAAATAGTGCCTGAAAGAAAATCAAGCATTACTCTCGAGTCAGCAAAAACGTTAGAAAAGTTAGAAGAAAAAATTGCTGACTTGAAACGAAAAGAAGAACTATCGCAAATAGCTATTGCACAAGAGGAACAAAAACAAAAATCATCTATCGTTTCTGAAATTGATGATGTAAAAGAAAAAGTAGTCAGTTTAAAGCAAGACCAACTAGCAAAGGAAGATTCAAAAAAAGTCAACAAAACATCAGTCCTTGAAGAAGTTATCACCATCGAGAAAAAATCGAGCCTAGAGGAAACAGCTGATACTGTTCTCGGTACAGTTCTTGCAAAAGAACCTAAATCAGAGAAAGCAGATCAAATCAAAGAGCGGACGGATACTGTTTCCACAACAACAGAATCACAAATTGATTTTAATGTAAAAATTGAAAGTGATAAGCTTATTAGTCATGAAAAAGGCGTTTTACGCTCTGGATTATCCGAAAAAGTGGTAAAAACGGATGTTGTAGACCACTCAACATTTGACAATAAATATTCGCCTGAAGATCTAGGCTTTGAAAAAGATTCAGTTCCACTTTCTGTGAAAGAAGGTGCAAAACAACTGATTTCTGAAAAAGACAGTGACGAAGAAAGCGTAGTTGATAAGATTGATGAAATTTCTACGTCACAAACAATAAAAACACAACAAATTGATGGAGATAAAACAACTACTGATAATAAATTTGTAGAATCTAGTGAAATAAAAGATCTTATTTCCGATGTAAAAGAACAAATAGAAAGTCATGACATTACAGAGACAGCAAGTATAGTTTCTAGCAAACTTGATATAATGCAAGTAAGTTTAGAAAAAGATTTAACAAAAATTAAACAGAATAAAATACTCGACAAGATCGATGGTGATCACACAGTGACTGATACAATAGAATCAGGTCAAAAAACAGAACAATTAGCTAGTGTTGCTAAAGAAGTTGAGTCTGTTACTAAAAAGCTTGATGAGATGAAACAAGGAATAAGTTCAGCTCAAGAAATCATAAATCACACACCGGAAAGTGAAAAAGAATCGATTTCAACTGAGGATGGTGAGAAACTATCTATAATTGAAAAAATAAGTCCGGAATATGCAAAGGTGAATGAAGTCAAAACCCTTCCTGAAGTTATAAAAACTGCAAGCGATGAGGTACAAGAAGTTATCTCAACTTCAGAGAAAGCAGTTGAACAACAATTAACTTCGATAGCCGCTTCAAAACTAGATGAAGCGAAAAAATCTGTCACTCCGACTAAAGAAGTAATTGTGGAGAATAAAACCTCGCCAGTTACAAAAGAAAAACAAGATAAGTTTGGAGAAATCAAAGAAAAAACTTCTTCATTCTTTTCAAAGAAATTTGAAGGCATCAAATCGATCTTTGATAAATCTTCAACTTCAAAGGAAATTACATCAGAGAAACGTGAAGATTTGGAAGTTAGTAAGAATATTGACATAAAAGTCAGCCCGGAACAACAAGTTACAACAGCCAAATCATCAACTTCAACCAGGGAAGTTAAAGAAAGACCTTCGCCTCAAAAAGAAATATCTGCAGACTCAACTAAAGTAGTTCAAAAAGAACAAACACCTATCAAAGAACCATTAGATAAGTTGCCGGCAAAGGAGCCGTCTGAGAAATCATTGAGCCCTTCAGATAAAGTAGAGAAAGATGAAATAAGTAAAGACTCAACTCCTTCAAAAGAAACCGTTTCAGAGACTCTTGATAAACAAACATCTGAAAAGAAACATTCCCTGACTGAAGAAAAGATTCTAAAAGATGCAGTTTTAATAACAGAAACCAAAGAGATTATAGAAAAGGTCGATTTGAATCTTGACACAGAGCCAGTTATCAGAGAGGTAGTCTTACAAGAAATCCAACCTGTTCTCGAAAAAGTTCCTAGTCCAATTATTGAAAAAGCTACTGAAAGGAATGCAACCCCTGACAAGGAGACAGTATGCATAATAGAGCATCCTGAAGTAATTGAACCGTCTACAGTGAAAGAAGTTATTGAAGACATAGTAACCAAACCAAAGGAGATGCCTCATATCATCAAAACTGAACCTTCTATTGAACAAGAATTAAGTCCCACCGAAGAAAAAGAAGGTTTGATTAAAGATGCAGTTGAGGAGACAAAACCGGAAGAAAAGGCTAGTCCTCTAAAAGACTTAGAATCTGAGAATTTCGAACAAGAAGTCATTTCAAAAGAAAAAATACCAAGTCCAGTTTCGGTTTCCATAGATTTAGAGAAGACAAACTTAATAACTAAGGAGCCAAGCCCTATCAACAACGAGTTTGTAACATCTCTTGAGAAAAAAGAAGTTAAAGAGGAGGTTAAGCCATCTCTAGACAAAGTACTAAGCCCTCAAAAGGCCACTGAGCCATCTTTAGACAAGGAACCAAGCCCAATTCTGGAAGAACTAAAGCCTACTCTAGTCAGAGAACTAAGCCCTTTGAAAGAAGAGGTTAAACTATCACAGGACAAAGTATCAAGCCCACTCCCAGAAGAAGAGAAGACTTCTTTAGACAAAGAGCCAAGCCTTCTTAAGAAGGAAGCCAAACCATCAGTGGAAAAGGTGCCCAGCCCTGTACCAACAGAAACCAAGCTTTCTCTAGACAAAGAGCCAAGTCAAATAAAAAAAGAAGCCAAGCCAACACTGGACAAAGTACCAAGCCCAGTCCCAGAAGCAAGAAAGGCTTCTCTAGACAAAGAGCCAAGCCCTCTAAAAGAAGAAGCCAAGCCATCAGTAGACAATGTGCCTACAGAAAGAAAGCTTTCTCAAGACAAAGAGCTAAGTCCTATCAAAGATGAAGGCAAGCCAACACTGGACAAAGAACTAAGCCCAGCCCCAGAAGAAAGAAAAGCTTCTCTAGACAAAGAGCCAAGTCCTATGAAAGAGGAAGCATTAGAGAGGGCGCCAAGTTCATTCTCCCTGGACAAGAGACAAAGCCCTGTTCCCTCTGACAAGGCACCAAGCCCAGTATTATTAGACAAAGAACTTACTTTATCAGCAGACCACAAACTAAGTACAGACAAGGCACCAAGCCCTGTACCCTCAGACAAAGCACAAAGCCCTGTACCCTCGGAAAAGGCACCAAGCCCAGTACCCTCGGATAAGGCACCAAGCCCAGTAACCTCGGACAAGGCACCAAGCCCAATTTCTTCAGATAAAGCACCGAGTCCAATCTCATTAGAGAAAGAACTGAGCCCAGCTGCAGATCGAAAACTGTCCACAGGCAAGGCGTTTAGCTCTGTTCTTTCCGACAAGGCACCGGGCCCCATTTCATTGGACAAGGCACCAAGCCCTGTTCCCTCTGACAAGGCACTGAGTCCAGTTGCAGACCGCAAACTATCAACAGACAAGGCGCCAAGCCCTGTTTCTTCTGACAAGGCACCAAGTCCAGTATTATCAGACAAAGAACTGAGTCCAGCTACAGATCGCAAACTTTCCACAGACAAGGCAGCAAGCTCTGTTCCCTCAGACAATGTACCGAGTCCAGTTGTATTGGACAAAAAACTGAGCCCAGCTGCGGACCGCAAACTATCTGTGGACAAGGCACCAAGCCCTGTACTATCGGAAAAGGTACCAAGCCCAGCTGCCGATCGCAAACCATCTCTAGATAAGGCTCCCAGTCCAATTTCCTCAGATAGGGCACCGAGCCCAATCTCATTAGAAAAAAAACTGAGCCCAGCTTTAGATCGAAAACTGTCGACAGACAAGGCGCCAAGCCCTGTTTCTTCTGACAAGGCACCAAGTCCGGTATTATCAGACAGAGAACTAAGCCCAGCTTTAGATCGCAAATTATCCACAGGCAAGGCACCAAGCCCTGTTCCCTCTGACAAGGCGCAAAGCCCAGTCAAAGACCGCAAGCCCTTGGTAGATACTGAGGCCACTGTTTACAATGAAGAGGCTAAACCATTGCTACATAAGGCACCAAGCCCTGTACTCTCGGACAAGGCACCAAGCCCTGTTTCCTCTGAAAAGGCACCGAGTCCAGTTGCAGACCACAAACTATCAACAGACAAGGTGCCAAGCCCTGATCCCTCTGACAAGGCACAAAGCCCTGTTCCCTCGGATAAGGCACTCAGCTCACTTGAAGACCGCAAGCCCTCGCTACACACTGAGGCAATTCCTCTCAAAGCAGAGGCTAAACAATCGCTAGAAAGGGCACCAAGCCCTGTTCCCTCGGACAAATCAGCAAGCCCAGTTCCTTCGGACAAAGCACCGTGTCTAGTTGCAGACCACAAACTATCTACAGGCAAAGCACCAAGCCCTGTTTTCTCAGACAAGGCACCAAGCCCAGTCTCATTAGACAAAGAAATGAGCCCAGCTGTGGACCGCAAACTATCTGTGGACAAGGCACCAAGCCCTGTCGAAGACCGCAAACCCTCGCTAGATACTGAGGCAACCCTTCTCAAAGAAGAGGCTAAACCATCGCTAGAAGGGGCACCAAGCCCTGTAACCTCTGGGGGGGCACCAAGCCAAGGCTCAATAGGCAAAGAACCAAGCCCAGCTTCAGACCGCAAACTCTCTATAGTCAAAGCACCTGCTCCCTCTGACAAAGCACCAAGTCCAGTCTCATTGGACAAAGAATTAAGCCCAGCTACAGATCGTAAACCATCTTTAGACAAGGTGCCAAGCCCTGTACCCTCGGAGAAGGCACCAAGCCCTGTCCCCTCGGACAAGGAACTAAGCCCTGTTCCCTCTGACAAGGCACCAAGCCCTGTTCCATCTGAGAAAGCACCAAGCCCAATCTCATTGGACAAAGAAGTGAGCCCAGCTGCGGACCGCAAACTATCAGTAGACAAGGCACCAAGCCCTGTTACCTCGGACAAGGTACTAAGCCCAATTCAAGACCGCAAGCCCTCGCTTGAAAAAGCACCAAGCCCTGCTCCCTCTGACAAAGCATCAAGTCCAATTGAAGACCGCAAACTATCTGTGGACAAGGCACCAAGCCCTGTTCCCTCTGACAAGGAACCGAGTCCAAGTCAAGTCTCATTGGACAAAGAATTAAGCTCTGCTGCAGATCGTAAACCATCTTTAGACAAGGTGCCAAGCCCTGTACCCTCGGACAAGGCTCCAAGCCCTGTCCCCTCGGACAAGGCATCGAGTCCAGTTGAAGACCGAAAATTATCTGTGGACAAGGCACCAAGCCCTGTTCCCTCTGACAAGGCACTGAGTCCAGTTGCAGACCGCAAACTATCTGTGGACAAGGCACCAAGCCCTGTTCCCTTTGACAAAGAACCGAGTCCAGTTGCAGACCGCAAGCCTTCGCTAGACATGCAGGCAATCCCTCTAAAACAAGAGGCTAAACCATCGCTAGAGAAGGCACCAAGTCCAGTTTCTTTGGACAAGGAACCAAGTCCAGCTGTCAATGACAAGCTATCATCAGACAAGACAATAAGCCCAGTCGCAGATCGCAAACTATCAACAGACAAGGCGCCAAGCCCGGCTCCTTCAGACAAGGCGCCAAGCCCAGTTTCTTCAGACAAGGAACCAAGCCTAGCTGTCGATCGCAAACAATCAGTAGACAAGGCGCCAAGCCCACCTTCTTCAGACAAGGCGCCAAGCCCAGCTCCTTCAGACAAGGCAACAAACCAAGCTTCTTTAGACAAGGAACCAAGCCCAGCTGTCGATGGCAAACTATCAGTAGACAATGCCCAAAGTCCAGCTTCTTCAGACAAGGCACCAAGCCTAGTTCCTTCAGACAAGAAACTAAGCCCAGCTGTCGATCGCAAACTATCAGAAGACAAGGCGCCAAGCCCAGTTCCTTCAGACAAGGAACCAAGCCCAGCTGCTGATCGCAAACTATCAGTAGACAAGGCGCCAAGCCCAGTTCCTTCAGACAAGGAACCAAGCCCAGCTGCTGATCGCAAACTATCTGTAGACAAGGCGCCAAGCCCAGCTCCTTCAGACAAGGCGCCAAGCCCAACTCCTTCAGACAAGGCGCCAAGCCCAACTCCTTCAGACAAGGAAACAAGCCCATCTGCTGATCGAAAACTTTCAGTAGACAAAGCGCCAAGCCCAGCTCCTTCAGACAAGGAACCAAGCTCAACTCCTTCAGACAAGGAACCAAGTCCAGCTGCCGATCGCAAACTATCAGTTGGCAAGGCGCCAAGCCCAGCACCTTCAGACAAGGCGCCAAGCCCAGTATCTTCAGACAGGGAACCAAGCCCAGCTGTCGATCGCAAACTATCAGTAGACAAGGCGCCAAGCCCAGCTCCTTCAGACAAGGCTTCAAGCCCAGCTCCTTCAGACAAGGAACCAAGCCCAGCTGCTGATCGCAAACTATCAGTAGACAAAGCTCCAAGCCCGGCTCCTTCAGACAAGGCGCCAAGCCCAGTTTCTTCAGACAAGGAACCAAGCCCAGCTGTCGATCGCAAACTATCAGTAGACAAGGCGCCGAGCCCAGCTCCTTCAGACAAGGCTCCAAGCCCAGCTCCTTCAGACAAGGAACCAAGCCTAGTTGCTGATCGCAAACTATCAGTAGACAAGGCGCCAAGCCCAGCTCCTTCAGACAAGGCGCCAAGCCCAACTCCTTCAGACAAGGCGCCAAGCCCAGCTCCTTCAGACAAGGCGCCAAGCCCAACTCCTTCAGACAAGGCGCTAAGCCCAACTCCTTCAGACAAGGAACCAAGCCCAGCTGCTGTCGATCGCAAACTATCAGTAGACAAGGCGCCAAGCCCAGCTCCTTCAGACAAGGCGCTAAGCCCAACTCCTTCAGACAAGGAACTAAGCCCAGTTGCTGATCGCAAACTATCAGTAGACAAAGCGCCAAGCCCAGCTCCTTCAGACAAGGCGCCAAGCCCAACTCCTTCAGCCAAGGAACCAATCCTAGCTGCTGATCGCAAACTATCAGTTGACAAGGCGCCAAGCCCAGCTCCTTCAGACAAGGCGCTAAGCCCAACTCCTTCAGACAAGAAACCAAGCCCAGCTGCTGATCGCAAACTATCAGTAGACAAGGCTCTAAGCCCAACTCCTTCAGACAAGGAACCAAGCCCAGCTGCTGATTGCAAACTATCAGTAGACAAGGCCCCAAGCCCAGCTCCTTTAGACAAGGACCTAAGCCCATCTGCTGATCGAAAACTTTCAGTAGACAAAGCGCCAAGCCCAGCTCCTTCAGACAAGGAACCAAGCTCTACTCCTTCAGACAAGGAACCAAGCCCAGCTGCCGATCGCAAACTATCAGTAGGCAAGGCGCCAAGCCCAGCACCTTCAGACAAGGCGCCAAGCCCAGTATCTTCAGACAAGGAACCAAGCCCAGCTGTCGATCGCAAACTATCAGTAGACAAGGCGCCAAGCCCAGCTCCTTCAGACAAGGCTTCAAGCCCAGCTCCTTCAGACATGGAACCAAGCTCAGCTGCTGATCGCAAACTATCAGTAGACAAAGCTCCAAGCCCGGCTCCTTCAGACAAGGCGCCAAGCCCAGTTTCTTCAGACAAGGAACCAAGCCCAGCTGTCGATCGCAAACTATCAGTAGACAAGGCGCCGAGCCCAGCTCCTTCAGACAAGGCTCCAAGCCCAGCTCCTTCAGACAAGGAACCAAGCCTAGTTGCTGATCGCAAACTATCAGTAGACAAGGCGCCAAGCCCAGCTCCTTCAGACAAGGCGCCAAGCCCAACTCCTTCAGACAAGGCGCCAAGCCCAGCTCCTTCAGACAAGGCGCCAAGCCCAACTCCTTCAGACAAGGCGCTAAGCCCAACTCCTTCAGACAAGGAACCAAGCCCAGCTGCTGATCGCAAACAATCAGTAGACAAGGTGCCAAGCCCAGCTCCTTCAGACAAGACGCTAAGCCCAACTCCTTCAGACAAAGAACTAAGCCCAGCTGCTGATCGCAAACTATCTGTAGACAAAGCTCCAAGCCCGGCTCCTTCAGACAAGGCGCCAAGCCCAGTTTCTTCAGACAAGGAAATAAGCCCAGCTGTCGATCGCAAACTATCAGTAGACAAGGCGCCGAGCCCAGCTCCTTCAGACAAGGCTCCAAGCCCAGCTCCTTCAGACAAGGAACCAAGCCTAGTTGCTGATCGCAAACTATCAGTAGACAAGGCGCCAAGCCCAGCTCCTTCAGACAAGGCGCCAAGCCCAACTCCTTCAGACAAGGCGCCAAGCCCAGCTCCTTCAGACAAGGCGCCAAGCCCAACTCCTTCAGACAAGGCGCTAAGCCCAACTCCTTCAGACAAGGAACCAAGCCCAGCTGCTGATCGCAAACAATCAGTAGACAAGGTGCCAAGCCCAGCTCCTTCAGACAAGGCGCTAAGCCCAACTCCTTCAGACAAGGAACTAAGCCCAGCTGCTGATCGCAAACTATCTGTAGACAAAGCTCCAAGCCCGGCTCCTTCAGACAAGGCGCCAAGCCCAGTTTCTTCAGACAAGGAACTAAGCCCAGCTGTCGATCGCAAACTATCAGTAGACAAGGCGCCAAGCCCAGCTCCTTCAGACAAGGCTCCAAGCCCAGCTCCTTCTGACAAGGAACCAAGCCCAGCTGCTGATCGCAAACTTTCAGTAGACAAGGCGCCAAGCCCAACTCCTTCAGTCAAGGAACCAAGCCCAGCTGCTGATCGCAAACTATCAGTAGACAAGGCGCCAAGCCCAGCTCCTTCAGACAAGGCACCAAGCCTAGTTTCTTCAGACAAGGAACCAAGCCCAGCTGCTGATCGCAAACTATCTGTAGACAAAGCTCCAAGCCCGGCTCCTTCAGACAAGGCGCCAAGCCCAGTTTCTTCAGACAAGGATCCAAGCCCAGCTGTCGATCGCAAACTATCAGTAGACAAGGCGCCAAGCCCAGCTCCTTCAGACAAGGAACCAAGCCCAGCTCCTTCAGACAAGGAACCAAGCCCAGTTGCTGATCGCAAACTATCAGTAGACAAAGCGCCAAGCCCAGCTCCTTCAGACAAGGCGCCAAGCCCAACTCCTTCAGACAAGGAACCAATCCCAGCTGCTGATCGCAAACTATCAGTTGACAAGGCGCCAAGCCCAGCTCCTTCAGACAAGGCGCTAAGCCCAACTCCTTCAGACAAGGAACCAAGCCCAGCTGCTGATCGCAAACTATCAGTAGACAAGGCTCTAAGCCCAACTCCTTCAGACAAGGAACCAAGCCCAGCTGCTGATTGCAAACTATCAGTAGACAAGGCCCCAAGCCCAGCTCCTTCAGACAAGGAACCAAGCCCAGCTGCTGATCGCAAACTATTAGTAGACAAGGCGCCAAGCCCAGCTCTTTCAGACAAGGCGCCAAGCCCAGCTCCTCCAGACAAGATACCAAGCCCAGCTGCTGATCGCAAACTATCAGTAGACAAGGCGCCAAGCCCACCTCCTTCAGAAAGGGCGCCAAGCCCAGGTCCTTCAGACAAGGAACCAAGCCCAGCTGTCGATCGCAGACTTTTAGTAGACAAGGTGCCAGGCCCAGCTTCTTCAGACAAGGCGCCAAGCCCAGCTCCTTCAGACAAGGAACCAAGCCCAACTCCTATAGACAAGGAACCAAGCCCAGCTGCTGATCACAAACTATCAGCAGACAAGGCGCCAAGCCCAACTCCTTCAGACAAGGAACCAAGCCCAGCTGCTGATCGAAAACTTTCAGTAGACAAGGTGTCAAGCCTAGCTCCATCGGACAAGGAATCAAGCCCAGCTGCTGATCGCAAACTATCAGTAGAAACGGCGCCAAGCCCAGATCCTTCAGACAAGGCGCCAAGCCCAGCTCCTTTAGACAAGGCGCCAAGCCCAGCTCCTTTGGACAAGGAACCAAGCCCAGCTGCTGATCGAAAACTTTCAGTAGACAAAGCGCCAAGCCCAGCTCCTTCAGACAAGGAACCAAGCTCAGCTGCTATTCGCAAACTATCAGTAGACAAGGCACCAAGCCCAGCTCCTTTAGACAAGGCGCCAAGCCTAGCTCCTTCAGACAAGGAACCAAGCCCAGCTGCTGATCGCAAACTGTCAGTAGACAAGGCGCCAAGCCCGGCTCCTTCAGATAAGGCACCAAGCCCAGCTCCTTCAGACAAGGAACCAAGCCCAGCTGCTGATCGCAGACTATCAGTAGACAAGGTGCCAAGCCCACCATCTTCAGACAAGGAACCAAGCCCAGCTGCCGATAACGAACTTTCAGTAGACAAGGCGCCAAGCCCAGCTCCTTCAGACAAGGAACCAAGCCCAGCTGCTGATCGCAAACTATCAGTAGACAAGGCGCCAAGCCCAGCTCCTTTAGACAAGGCGCCAAGCCCAGCTCCTTCAGACAAGGAACCAAGCCAAGCTGCTGATCGAAAACTTTCAGTAGACAAAGCGCCAAGCCCAGCTCCTTCAGACAAGGAACCAAGCCCAGCTTCTTCAGACAAGGAACCAAGCCCAGCTTCTTCAGACAAGGTACCAAGCCCAGCTGCTGATCGGAAACTATCAGTGGACAAGGCGCCAAGCCCAGCTCCTTTAGACAAGGCGCCAAGCCCAGCTCTTTCAGACAAGGAACCAAGCCCAGCTGCTGATCGCAAACTGTCAGTAGACAAGGCGCCAAGCCCGGCTCCTTCAGATAAGGCGCCAAGCCCAGCTCCTTCAGACAAGGAACCAAGCCCAGCTGCTGATCGCAGACTATCAGTAGACAAGGTGCCAAGCCCAGCATCTTCAGACAAGGAACCAAGCCCAGCTGCCGATAACGAACTTTCAGTAGACAAGACGCCAAGCTCAGCTTCTTCAGATAAGGCACCAAGCCCAGCTTCTTCAGACAAGGAACAAAGCTCAGTTGCTGATCGGAAACTCTCAAAAGACAAGGCGCCAAGCCCGGCTCCTTCAAAAAAGGCGCCAAGCCCAGCTCCTTCAGACAAGGAACCAAGCCCATCTGCTAATCTCAGACTATCAGTAGCCAAGGCGCCAAGCCCAGCTCCTGCAGACAAGGAACCAAGCCCAGCTGCCGATAACAAACTTTCAGTAGACAAGGCGCCAAGCCCAGCTCCTTCAGATAAGGCACCAAGCCCAGCTCCTTCAGACAAGGAACCAAGCCCAGCTGCTGATCGGAAACTATCAGTGGACAAGGTGTCAAGCCCAGCTCTATCAGATAAGGAACCAAGCCCAGTTGCCGATCACAAACTTTCAGTAGACAAGGTGCTGAGCCCAGCTCCTTCAGATAAGGCAGCAAGCCCAGCTCCTTCAGACAAGGAACCAAGCCCAGCTGCTGAACGAAAACCATCTCCCGACAAGGAACCAAGCCCAGTTGCCGATCGCAAACTTTCTGTGGATAAGACACCAAACATGGTTCCTTTAGATGAGACACGAAGCCCAGTCCCTTTGGACAAGGTACCGAGCCCGATTTCTTCAGACAAGGCACCAAGCCCTGTTTCTTCCAAGGCTTCTAGCCCAGTTCCCACGGAGGTAGCACCTAGTCTAATTGAAGACCGCAGCATTTTTGTAGACAAGGCACCAAGTCCTATAACCTCGGACAAGGCACCAAGCCCAGTTTCCTTGGAGAAAGTCACTAGTCTGCCTGCAGAGTCACTCGAGAAAGCACTATTCTCAACTCCAGAAGAGCGTAAACCATCGTCAACGGATGAGAAAAGTCCAACGAAAGAAGATACAAAGCCTTCACTAGACAAGACACCAAGCCCAGACAACCGCAAACCATCTCTGGACACGACAGCAAGCCCAATCTCACTAGACGAAGCATTGAGCCAAGCTTCAGAGGAAAGAAAAACATCTTTTGCTAAACAAAGTTTACTGATAGAAGAAGAAAACCTTTCGTTAGAGAAAAAACCAAGCCTGGTATCAATTCATAAAGAACCAAGCCCAGTTTCAGTAGATTGTAAAACATCTTTGGTTGATGAAAAAAGTCAACTGAAAGAAGAAGGAAAGCCATCACTTGATAAGGCGCCAAGCCCAAGCTTAATTGACAAGGAACCAAGCCCAGTTCCGGAAGAACGTAAACCATCCGTGATTGATTTAGAAAGTTCACTGAAAAAAGAAGCAACGCCCTCACATGACAAGGCGCCAAGCCCCGTGAAGGAGCCGGTCATACCGTCTTTGGACAAAGAGCATAGCCCCGTCAAAGAAGAGGCCAAACCGCCTTTGGATATAGAACCAAGCCCCGTCAAAGAGGAGGGAAAGCCGTCTTTAGACGAAGAACCAAGCCCCGTCACAGAGGAGGCAAAGCCGTCTTTGGACAAAGAGCCAAGCCCCGTCAAAGAGGAGGCAAAGCCGTCTTTGGACAAAGAGCCAAGCCCCGTCACAGAGGAGGCAAAGCCACCTTTCGACAAAGAACCAAGCCCGGTGGAGAAGCTGGTCAAACCGTCTTTGGACAAAGAACCAAGCCCGGTGATGGAGCTGGTCAAACCATCTTTGGACAAAGAACTAAGCCCGGTGAAGCAGCTGGACAAACCGTCTTTGGACAAAGAACTAAGCCCGGTGAAGGAGCTGGACAAACCGTCTTTGGACAAAGAACTAAGCCCGGTGAAGGAGCTGGACAAACCGTCTTTGGACAAAGAGCCAAGCCCTGTCAAAGAGGAAGCTAAACCGTCTTTGGACAAAGAACCAAGCCCCGTCAAAGAGGAGGCAATGCCGTCTTTGGACAAAGAGCATAGTCTAGTAAAAAAAGAAACAAAGACACTGCCTCTAGACAAAAAGCCTAGCCCAGTTAAGGAAGCTCCTGAACCTTTGAAGCCACCGCTTGACAAGGAGCCTAGCCAGGTAAAAGAAGACACAACACCAACTCTTGTTAAAGATTTTAGCCCTATGAAGGAAGAAACTAAGACATCACTTGAGAAAGAGTCTAGCCCAGTCAAAGAGGAATATAAGCCGTCGCTTGACAAAGAACCTAGTCCAGTGAAGGTAGAGGCCAAACCATCGCTTGACAAAAAGCCTAGCCAAGTGAAGGAAGAAGCTAAGCCACCTCTTGACAAGGAGCCTAGCCCGGTAAAGGAAGAAGCTAAACCAACACATGACAAAGATCCAAGCCCTATCATAGAGGAGGCCAAACTATCGGTTGACAAAGAGCCTAGTCCGGTAAGAGAAAAGGCTAAGCTATCTCTTGACAAGGACCCTAGCCTGGTAAAGGAAGAAGCTAAGCCATCAGTTCAAAAGCTGCCTAGCCCCGTCAAAGAGGAGGCAAAGCCATCTGTGGACAAAGAGCCAAGCCCGGTGAAGGAAGAAGCTAAAACCAATCTTGACAAGGAGCCTAGCCCGGTAAAGGAAGATGCTCAGCTATTGCTTGACAAAGATGATAGCCAAGTCAAAGAGGAAGATAAACTATCGCTTGACAAAGAGCCTAGCCCGGTGAAGGAAGAGGCAAAACCATCTCTTGAAAAGGAGCCTAGCCCAGTGATGGAAGAAACTAAGCCATTATCTGACAAGAAGGCTAGTCCTTTAAAAGAAGAAGCTAAGCTATCACTTGACAAGGAGCCTAGCCCAGTTAAGGATGAGGCAAAGCCATCGCTTGACAAGGAGCCTAGCCCGGTGAAGGAAGAGACAAAACCATCTCTTGACAAGGAGCCTAGCCCGGTGGAAGAAGAGGCAAAACAATCTCTTGACAAGGAGCCTAGCCCGGTAAAAGAAGGTGATAAACCAACGCTTGTTGCAGAACCTAGCCCATTGAAGAAAGAAACTAAGCCATCACCTGACAAGGAGGCTAGTCCTTTAAAAACAGAAGCTAAGCCATCTCTTGACAAGGAGCCTAGCCCGGTAAAGGAAGTAGCTAAGCCATCACTTCAAAAGCTGCCTAGCCCCATCAAAGAGGAGGCAAAGCCATCTTTGGACAAAGAGCCAAGCCCAGTGAAGGAAGAGGCTAAACCTAGTGTTGACAAGGAGCCTAGCCCGGTAAAGGAAGAAACTCAGCCATCGCTTGACAAAATGGATAGCCCAGCCAAAGAGGCAGATAAACTATCGCTTGACAAGGAGCCTAGTCCGGTGAAGGAAGTGGCTAAGTCATCTCTTGACAAGGAGCCTAGCTCAGTTAAAAAAGAGGCTGAGCCATCACTTGACAAGGAGCCGAGTCCAGTCAAGAAAGAATCTAAGCCTTCTCTTGAAAAAGAACCTAGCCCAGTGAAAGATAACGTTAAACCTTCTCCTGAAAAGGAGCCTAGCCCGGTAAAGGAAGAGACTAAGCCATCTCTTGACAAGGAGTCTAGTCCTTTAAAAGAAAAGGCTAAATCTTCAGATGATAAAGAACCAAGTCCTGTTAAAGAAAATGCTAAACCTTCAGATGATAAAGAACAAAGTCCTCTTAAAAAAGATGCTACATCTTCCCTTGATAAAGAGCCTAGCCCAGTAAAAGAAGATGATAAACCATCGCTAGATAAAGAGCCAAGCCCGGTGAATGTTGAAACAAAGCTATCCTTGGACAAGGAGTCTAGCCCAGTGATTGAAGACACTCAACCATTGGTTGATAAAGGGCCAAGCCCGATGAAGGATGAGGTAAAACCATCTCATGACAAGGAGCCTAGCCCAGTAAAGGTTGAGGCTAAGCTATCGCTTGACAAGGAGCTTAGCCCAGTGAAGGAAGAGTCAAAACCATCTCTTGACAAGGAGCCTAGCCCAGTGAAGGAAGAGTCAAAACCATCTCTTGACAAGGAGCCTAGCCCAGTGAAGGAAGAGGCAAAACTATCTCTTGACAAGGAGCCTAGCCCGGTGAAGGAAGAGGCAAAACCATCTCTTGACAAGGAGCCTAGGCCAGTGAAGGATGAGGCAAAGCCATCTCTTGACCAGGAGCCTAGCCCAGTAAAGGAAGAGGCAAAACTATCTCTTGACAAGGAGCTTAGCCCAGTGAAGGAAGAGTCAAAACCATCTCTTGACAAGGAGCCTAGCCCAGTGAAGGAAGAGTCAAAACCATCTCTTGACAAGGAGCCTAGCCCGGTGAAGGAAGAGGCAAAACCATCTCTTGACAAGGAGCTTAGCCCAGTGAAGGAAGAGTCAAAACCATCTCATGACAAGGAGCCTAGCCCAGTGAAGGAAGAGTCAAAACCATCTCTTGACAGGGAACCTAGCCCAGTGAAGGAAGAGGCAAAAGTATCTCTTGACAAGGAGCCTAGCCCGGTGAAGGAAAAGGCAAAACCATCTCTTGACAAGGAGCCTAGGCCAGTGAAGGATGAGGCAAAGCCATCTCTTGACAAGGAGCCTAGACCAGTAAAGGAAGAGGAAAAACTATCTCTTGACAAGGAGCCTAGCCCGGTGAAGGAAGAAGCCAAACTATCTCTTGACAAGGAGCCTAGTCCGGTGAAGGAAGAGGCTAAGCCCTCACTTGACAAAGAACCAAGTCCTATCAAAGAGGAGGCCAAACCATCGCTTGACAAGGAGCATAGCTCGATAAAGGAAGAAGCTAAACCGTTGCTTGACAAGGAGCCTAAACCCGTCAAAGAGAAGGCCAAACCATCTTTAGACAAAGAGTCAAGCCCTATCAAAGAGGAGGCCAAACCGTCTTTGGACAACGAGCCTAGCTCGATAAAGGAAGGAGCTCAGCCATCGCTTGAAAAAGAGTCTAGCTCAGTCAAAGAGAATGATAAACCATTGCTTGATAATAAGTCTAGCCCAGTGAAGGAGGAGGCAAAGCCATCGCTTGATAAAGTACCAAGCCCTATCAAAGAGGTAGAAAAAACATCGCTTGAAAAGGAGCCAAGTCCAGACAAAGATTTGAGTCCACTTAAAGAGGAAGCCAAGCCGTCGCTCGACAAAGTGCAAAGCCCAATCAAAGATTCTGAACCACATCTTGCAGAAAGAACCGCTCTAGTCGGCGAAAGTATCATTACGTCATTAGAAAAAAGATTTATTTCCATGACGCAACATACCTTAGCAACTTTTGACAAGATTGAAAGCTCAACCAAAGAACTAACTCTGAAAATACCTGGAGACCCTGAGGAAGATGTCGATGAATTATCGAGTCCGCCTTTAGAAGAGCCAAGTCCTGTCACGGAAGAGCTAGTGGATAAACCTACACTAGAAAATAAAGAAAGTTTTGTACTTGATAAAGCCGTCAAACTGCCAAGCCCCATCCAGGAAATGGCTAAGCCAACATTGGACAAAGACCTAAGCCCTGGCAAGGAAGAATCTAAACCATCATTGGATAGAGAGCCAAGCCCTGTCAAGGAAGAAGCTAAGCCAACATTGGACACAGAGCCAAGCCGAGCCAAGAAAGAGGCTAAACCACCATTGGACAAAGATCTAAGCCTTGTCCACGAAGTGGCTAAACCATCAATGGATAAAGAATTGAGCCCTGTCAAGGAAAAGGCTAAACCATCATTGGACAAAGAGCCAAGTCCAGTCAAGGAAGAGGCAAAGCCAATATTGGACAGAGAGCCAAGCCCTGTCAAGGAAGAAGCTAAGCCAACATTGGACAAAGAGCCAAGCCGAGACAAGGAAGAGGCTAAACAACCATTGGACAAAGACCTAAGCCTTGTCCAGGAAGTGGCTAAACCATCATTGGATAAAGAATTGAGCCCAGTCAAGGAAAAGGCTAAATCGTCATTGGACAAAGAGCAAAGCCCAGGCAAGGAAGAGGCTAAGCCAACATTGGACAAAGAACCTAGTCCAATTAAAGAAGAGGCCAAATCACCTCTTAACAAAGAACCTAGCCCAATTAAAGAAGAGGCCAAATCACCTCTTAACAAAGAACCTAGCCCAATCAAGGAGGACGTCAAACCGTCTTTGGACGAGGAGTCAAGCCTCATTAAGGAGGTTATACCGTCTTTGGACAGTGAGTCCAGCCCAGCCAAGGAAGAATCCAAACCAGCATTGGTCGAAGAAGTCAATTCTGTCAAACTTTCTCTGGACTTAGCCTTAAGTCCAGTCTTGGCACCAGAGAAACAGGACGCTAAGGAACCAAGCCCAGTAAAAGGGGATTCCACGCCATCTATTAGTATGGAGCCAAGTCCAGTGAAAGAGGATGCTAAGCTGTCTCTCGACAACAAGTCTAGCCCAGTTAAGAAGGATACTAAGCCATCTTTTGACAAGGAGCCAAGCCCAGTGACAGAGGACGCTAAGCCATCTCTTGACAAAGAGCCCAGCCTAGTGAAAGAAGATGCAACATCACCTCTGGACAAGAAGCCAAGCCCAGTCCAAGAGGATACTAAGCCTTCTCTTGAGAAGGAGCCAAGCCCAGTTCAAGAGGATACCATGCCATCTCTTGAGAAGGAGCCAAGCCCAGTTCAAGAGGATACCGAGCCATCTCTTGAAAAGGAGTCAAGCCCAGTTCAAGAGGATACTAAGCTATCTCTTGACAAGAAGCCAAGTCCTGTGAAAGAGGACGCTAAGCCATCTCTCGACAAGGGGTCAAGCCCTGCAAAGGAAGAGGCCCATTCTACACTTGAGAAAGAGCCAAGCCCTGTGAAAGAGGATGCAAAATCGCCTCTAGGCAAAGAAATAAGCCGAGTGAAAGAGGATTCTAAATCGCTCTTAGACAAGCAGCCAATCCCAGTGAATGAGGACGCTAAATCGCCTCGTGACAGGGAGCCAAGCCCAGTAAAAGAAGATACTAAGACGATACTTGACAAAGAACCAAGCCAAGTGTTAGAGGATGCTAAACCATCTCTTGAGAAAGAGCCAAGCCCTCTGAAAGAGGACAATAAGCCATCTCTCACTAAGGAACCAAGTCCAGTGAAAGAAGAAGCCAAACCTTCAATTAAGAAAGAAAAAAGTGCAGTAAGTCAAGAAGATGCCAAGGCTACACTTGACGAAAAGCCAACTCCAGTCAAGGAAGAACCTAAACTTTCCATTGAGAAGGAGCCAACCCCGGTCAAAGAAGAGGCCAAGCCTACACTTGAGAAAGAGCCAACTCCGGTGACAGACGAAGCTAAGCCTACACTTGAGAGAGAACCAAGTCCAGTCAAGGAAGAACCTAAATCATCCATTGAGAAGGAGCCAACTCTGGTCAAAGAAGAAGCCAAGCCTACATTTGAGAAGGAGCCAACACCGGTCAAAGAAGAGGCCATGCCTACACTCAAAAAGGAACTAATCCCAGCCAAAGAAGAGGCCAAGCCTACAAATGAAAAAGAGCCAAGTCCAGTCAAGGAAGTGGCTAAACCTTCCATTGAGAATGAGCCATGTGCAGTCAAAGAAGAGGCACAGCCTACACCTGAGAAAGAGCCAAGTCCAGTCAAAAAAGAGGCTAAACCTACACTGGAGAAAGAGCCCTGTCCAGTCAAGGAAGAACCTAAACCATCCATTGAGAAGGAGCCAACACCGGTCAAAAAAGATGCAAAGCCTACACTTGAGAAAGAGCCAAGTCTAGTCAATGAAGAGGCCAAGCCTACACTCGAGACAGAGCCAAGTCCAGTAAAGGAAAAGGCCAAGCCAACACTCGAGAAAGAGCCAAGTCCAGTCAAAGACGAGGTTGAGCCAACACATGAGGAAGAGCCAAGCCCAGTCAGGGAAGAGGCCAAGTCTATACTCGAGAAAGGTCCAAGTCCAGTCAAGGAAAAGGTTAAGCCTACACTCGAGAAGGAACTAAGCCAAGCAAAAGATGAGGCCAAGCCTACACATGAGAAAGAGCCAAGTCCAGTTAAGGACGAGGTCAAGCCAACACTTGAGAAGGAATCAAGTCCAGTTAAACAAGATTCCAAGCCTTCAATTGACAAGGAGGTAATAAAAGAAACTTTGGATACAACTTTATCATCTTTAAAACAAAAGACAGTAGAAAGTCTAGAAAAGATGTCTGTCTCAGTATTAGAAACAGCTGAAGCTGTCAAGAAAGAAATCGCAGAATCTGTAGAAAAATCTCAATGGCTTGACAAAAAAATAACAGACGACAAAGTTATGACAGAAAAGGCCGATCCGGATAAATTTTCAGAAGAGAAAAAGCCAGAAGGTACTAAAACTGACGAATCTCCTGAAGTAAAAGACTTAAACAAAACTCCTGCCTCTGATAAATCTGTGAAGTCGAAGCATACTCCAGATAAAGAAAGTATTTCTTTAGAAACCTTTGATGACAAATCAACCCCAGAAAGAGAGACCTCAGATCCGCATGAAGAAAGAAAACTTAGTATTGAAAAAGGAACTAAAGAAATTCCTGAAAAATTAACTTTTTCTGTAGCTGAAAAAGAAATTTCAGACACTAAAACCACTCAAAAACATGTAGCAGAACAAATAGCCAGCTCTTCTACGTATCAGACAATTTTAGATAAAAAAGAGGCTTTAACAATGGAGAAAACACACGAAAGAAAAGAAAGCGTACAAAGTATCGAACACACAAGCAACGGCCATATTTATGATAATGGCCACTCTACAAGCGAAGATCACTCTCCCTCTGAAGTGATTCAAGATAAATACCCAATTAAACAATTATCTAAAGAAACCGAAGAGATGCTAAAACATGAAAGGTTACACGTCTCAAAACTGGAAACTAGTGCATCTGAGACATTGGATAAAACGCATAAGATCAGTAAAAGATCTGTTATTGACAAAGAATCGGGTCGTGATTCGGCAGATAAAGTGTCACTAGTTTCAACTGCTGATAGTGGCATTGATCGTGAGAGCATAACTCAAACAATATTACACAGCAGCTCAGAAGACGTATCTAAAGAAACAAGTTTAGAAGAAAAGTATAGTTACGAAAGTACTGAAAAAGGGGAGAAGAAGTCAGATTATCATATTCGCAAGGAGAAAGGTAAGGACTTGCCAAAGGCGATGAAGTTTGAAGCAGACATAATCAAAGAAATCGCTTTATCAGAGTCGGTAGACTCTGGTGCTCATAGTATGCTTGAAACCAGCGAAGTAACAAGATCTGAAGAAAGTTCAGTGACAAAGACGTTAACTGAGAGTGCTGCATTTTTGATGAAGTCAATACATAAAGCATTTGATGAAGAATCTGTTCAACAAGGAATCAAAACTGAGGACCTAGAAACGTTGTTAGTTCGTTCTGAATTTGAGCGAGTATCGACTCCGCCAACTGTGCCAGTCAGCCCTCTGCCTAAAACCCCGAACAGCTTCCAAGACGTAAAAGTCGGGGAGGCTGTACAGAGTGCAGTAACTTACGATAAGTCTGATGGTAGTGAAGAAACTATTACGAAAGTTGTTCACGTTGGAGAAGACGTACTTACACAAAAAATATCAACTTCTACAGAAAAGGTACCAAAATCTGATAAATCTTTTACAATGGACGGTGAAAGTGACCCTGAGTTGCTTACTTTGATGCAGAACATGGGCAAACTTAAAACAGAAACGGACACTGTTACAAAAATTATTAAAGAAGGAGAGAATGTCGTTACTCAAACGATTACAACGGTAACAACCAAAGAAGTCTTATCACGAGAAGATGGTACACCTCAAAATATTAAAACAACAATCGAAACTACAACTCTAAGCAAAGGTTCTGATGGTTCAACAACTACTACAAAAGACACTAAAACATTGCTTTCAGAATGTTCATCTAGCCTTAGATCTACATCTCAATTAGATTCATATAGCAAAGACTCCAAAATTGAACTAGATGCTCTCGAAATATCTTTAGAAAAAGTAAAGAGCACTCCAAGTGGATCGACTCTAGATCAATTAGATCTTCAAGATGTAGAAAGCATTGAAGATGTTCTAGATAAAGCAGATAATCAGGACACATTTTTAGAGCATGGTTCTGAAGACGAATTGAAAACAAGAGATGAGAAACAAGTTGTTGACGATTTATCAGAAAATCTTGGTAAGCCATTTTATGGTGCTGAAGGAATCGAAGATGAAGATGATGATAACGTAGAAGATACTGTTATTGATACCGATGTCACTAAACGACTTTATCGTGAAAACGGCATAGATGTGTTGGAAACTGTAACTGTTATTACAAAGAAAGAAACTATTAAGGTAAATGATACTCAGAAAGTTATAAAAACTACAACTGAACGCATCACATCTAAGGAGTTCCCTGATGGAACTGTTGCAGTCGGTAAAAACGTTCAAGTTGACTGTGAAGAAATAGAAATAGATTCGAGCAGCAATTTAGATGGTATTTTGAGTGAATTCAAAGAATATGGTGAACCTGAAGAAACTGTTACAACAAAAACTGAAGAACTTAAACAAGGAAGTTATGTCATACATAGGGTTATAATAACAAGGATTGTAAAAACAAAATATGCCGATTGCAGCGGTACTCCTAAGAAACTGAAAACTACCACAACAGTGACAACAACAGACAATTACCTTGATGGCTCATCACGATCGAAAGTCGAGAGCAGCATTACTTTAACTGATATAGAGGCAGAAAGTGTTAAAGATACTGCGGAATTGTCCGATTTTATCATAGTTGAAGACAAATCGGTACAAGTAGAGAAGCAGGAGAAAAGCAACATCATTGAAGGTAAAATTGTACTCCAAATTATAACAACTACGACAACGAAAGAAATTCTCACATCAATAGACAAAAGCGAAAAGAAATTAAAGACTACTATTGAAATTGTAACAGAAACAAAACGGCCTGACGGAATAACTGAGGTTGTCAAGGATGTTAAAGTATTCGTTGCAGATTATGGGACTGATAGTTTGGAAGAAAGTCTGGAAGGATTTGAAGAGATAGAAAAACCAGAAGAAGATATTCAAGAACAAACTGAGTCAATCAAAGAGGGGGATATCATTATAAAACGAAAAATAACCACAACTACGACCAAACACGTTTTCCAAAACACATCGAAGAAAACAAGAAGAATAAAAACTACCGTAAAAGTTATCACAGAAGACGAATATCCTGATGGTTCTATTGTTACAAAAACAAGCGAAAAGGTTACTTTAAATGATGAGGTCTTGGAAGAATCGCATCAAAAGCTTGATTCAACATCGCCACTGACAAGTCATAAGGGTGTAGAGCCGTTAACTTCTGAAAATGCAGAAGTAGAATCAGCGCTAAAAGAATTAATACCTGAAGGTGAACCAGAAGAAAATGAATCAAGTGTTACAGAAGAAAACAAAGATAATGAAATTGTTATCATTAGAACCATTGTCACAAAAACAATAAGAACAAAATACTGTGACAGTCATGGTACTTTGAGGAAGCTTAAAACTATCACCATTATTACGACCACAGATAAGTATCCTGATGGTTCGACCAGGACTACTGTAGATACTAGCACTAGAGTTAGCGATATAAAGGTAGAAGACCATGTTCATTCTCAAGAATCACAAGAATTTACAAATCTTGAAGACAAAACTGTTGACGTTGATACCCAAGAAAAAAGTGTCATGGTTGAAGGTAAAAGTGTAAAACAAATTATTACTACAACCACAACGAAAGAAATACTGTCCTCAGCTGTTAGCTCAAAGAAAAAAATGAGAACCACTATCGAGACGGTGCGTGAAACAATGTTACCAAGTGGAAGCACCGAAATCACTAAAGATGTCAAAGTATCAGTGGCAGATTATGGGACTGAAGTGTTTGAAGAAAATTTACAAGGTTATTCTTTGGTAGGTGAACCGGATCAGCAGACAAGTTCAGAATCACAAACCGTTACCGAAAATGGTTTGACAATAATAAGAAAGACAACCGTTACCACCACTAGACAAGAGTTCGAGAATACGTCAACTTCTTCAAAGAAGATCAAGACAACCGTAAAGACTGTTATTGAAGATGAACATCCTGATGGCACTGTTATTACAAAAACAAGTGAAAAAGTGTCCATCGCTGACGTATTTCTTAGAACTCCACCAAAAGCACAAGATGAACTCACAGCTCCTGAAACCTACATTGACACGGAGGTAGTCGAAGACACCACTGAAGAATCAGACGTCAAGGATGAAATTGTTCAACAAGGGTCTATAAAGGTAAAGCGCACAATCACAACGAAAACGAAAAAAGAAACGTTGGCCAGCTCAGACAAAAATGTGAAACGTGTTAGAACCACAGTTGAAACTACGACTGTAGATGAATATCCCGATGGCTCAACGGAAACCACCAAAGACGTCAAGATAACGATTTCTGAGTTCCAGAAAACTTCGGATAGCAATTTGCAAGCAGCGCTTCAAGGTCTATCTTCGACTGGAAAAATTAAAACATCAGTTGATACAAAAACCAACATACTCACTCAACATGGTAAAAAAATTACACAGACAATTACAACTTATGTCACCAAAGAAGAACTTAAGAACAACGATAGTAATGAAATCGCGGTCAAAACTGTCACAGAAACTGTAACAGAAAATGCGAAAGAGGATGGCTCCATTGAAACAACAAAAGACGTGCGCACACAAATTACGTACTTACCTATTGGGACCGGCCTAGATGATTGGACACCTGAAGAACTCGAAGAAATCGAAAAACAACCCGTGCATGAAGAGAAACCAAAACTTGAAGATCTTCCTCTAGAACAGAAAGGAAAACCCCAACAAGAGAAAAAGGCAAAAAAGCAGCGATCACCGGTTGGAGATATAACGACTGACACCGAAACATTCACGAAAGTCATTAAAGAAGGTGAAAATGAAATCACTCAAACAATAACAGTCGTAACCACCAAAGAAGTGATAAGCCCGGAGAAGTTAAAAGTCACAGTTGAAACCACCACAGTGAGCAAAGGCAGTGATGGTGTAACAAAGACAACTAAATCAACCAAAACGACCATTTCGGAATTCAAAGAAGAATTTGAAGAAATTATTGATACGGGCGAGAGTGAAAAATCATTCTCCAAGCATTCTTCAAAAACCGGTGATTTGCGCAGCTCGTCTGGAGCAAGTGATGATTTAGATCATCACGGTATATCCTCGCCGCCATCAGACATCAGCTCCAGGGGCTCACGGGCTGCTACTAACGTTTGGGGCACAGAAAGCAGTGGAATGTACTATAGTGATGACGATGGCCAAGGAAGTCCAAGTAGCACAAAATCTCAAGTAGCACACTCACCTAGATCAAATTTGAGTTTTGAATTAGATACTGCTAAGTCTCACCAGCAACGAGAATCTAGTCAAGAAATGTTGTTTGAAAAAGATTTTGAAGCCCTTCATAAGGATCCTATGTCAACATCTGTTTACGGACAGCTGCCTGAAGATGACTCGTGCACATCATCAACCCATTCTGAAGTAAAGACTGAAATTCGTGTAATTGAAGTACCACTATCAAAAATGACTGAAGAATTTTTAACGCAAGAAAAACAAAAGTCAGAATTTATACAACATAGTAGTAAGATTTCTGATGCCACTTTCTTGAAAGAAGCTGATGAGCAATTTGAAAAAGCCATTGAAGAACACAAAAAAGTTAGTGGCTCAGAAGTCATATCTAATATCACGGCAAAATACGAATTGGACGAACATAGTCAGTCTAGTACGAGTCAAAAGAAATCTGTCACAGAAGAAAGTACTATTACGCTCAAAGATCTTAAAACAGAATCTAAGAAAGTAACAGAGTCAAGTAGTTCTACGTCAAGTAGTAGCAAAAAAGAATCTACAGAACGTTCTGAAGTAACTACTGAATCCAAGACTAAAGATCCGATTGAGTCTTGGGGTAAGCCACTTGGCTTGCCAAGTCCTATTATGCCTGCGACTGATGGCAAGAGTACTCCTAAAAAGCAAAACCCTAGTTCGAATGTTCTTAATAAGAATAAGATCAACCAAGAAAAGAGCAAAGAGGCTAAGAATCGCGCTTCGGAGTCGCCAAGCAAGAAAAAATCGCCTGCGCCAGTTTATATGGAGCTGACATACGTCCCTCATCACGGAAATTCATACTATTCTGCTGTGGAGTTCTTCAAACGTGTTCGAGCACGTTATTACGTGTTCTCCGGGACCGAGCCTTCAAAGGAAATCTACAATGCTCTTCTAGATGCCAAGAAAACGTGGGAGGATAAAGATTTGGGTAAGTACTTAGTACTAATATTAATTCATATTTTTAACTATACAAAATTAAGGACAGTATAGAAAGAAATCGTAATAAAGGCATTGAGTCCATCATTTGTATTTATTTTTTTGTTCAATGAAGAATAAAATAAACTCTTAAGGCCAAAGTACAATATTAATCAAGCTTAAATAACTTAGCCTATGTCAATGAACAGTTATAATGATCAACAAACAACACACAGGTTAGAGGAAGAACAGCGAAAACAATTGTATTTGGTAAGCTTGTTCTTATTTTGATTAAATTTTGAACGTTTATATTACAGAAGTGACCATAATCCCCACTTACGATACGGATGTCCTTGGCTACTGGGTGACTGAGAATGAGGAAGCTCTGGAAAAATACAAAATCGACCTGTCGCCATCGGCTTCCAGGTGCACCATCAACCTTCAAGATCACGAGACGTCATGCGCGGCCTACAGACTCGAGTTCTAGGTGTCGGGTCTATTTGTGGCCTTCTCATCGAAGAAGTGAACCGCTCGGCCAGTGACGGATGCTTCTGAATGGAGGAACGAAGAAACTGTTAAATTGTTGTAGGAAAAAAAAGGCTGTGATAAAGATGGAAGCATTCACAAGCATCTCAGCTGACACGGAGTGCACTACTTCGCATGAGATAGTTTGCAAATAGAAACACTTAAAAACTTTGTGATATATGAATGCAATTAACAGACTGCTAATGAGTTTGATAAAAACGTAGTTAATTATGAGGTTAATAAAAATCGGGAGTTATACGAAGATCGAAGTGCTGGTGTAAAGTGCGCGCGGCGCAAGCGCAGAACATCACTGACCCCAACCGACAGAGTCCTTAACCGCATCCAGTTTGAAAGTCAATAACCATAATCTCGACCTAATAACAAAAACGTCCATTTTTTTCTAAAACTGTTTTCTAGTAGCTTTCATTAATAAAATAGAACATTGCCATTTAAAATATATTTCTGATGATGTTTTAAAGAAATTTGGTCTTATACAATCTGTAGTGCTTTTATACACAATATTTAGCGTAACCAGTCCATTTTGTTTAGCCAAAACACCGCTTAAGCGAAAATATAAATTTTGGAAAAATTATTTTGCAATCGTATTGGGAAATTTTAAATAGGAAAATTGTACAAACATTTGGCAAACACGGCCATGTTTATTTCAGCGAAGCGTTTTGTAATTAAGGACGTGTCAAATACGGTTTCAGTAGACAAACATGTCGATGATATCTACGACAAGTGTTTATAGAAAATACCTGATGTACTTTTTTATAATCAAAGTTTAAATGTTAAAGTATATTTAACAGTCTTTAAAAGACGCCCTTATAGATTATGAAGTCGCTCTCAAGCTAGTGCAGCCAGTGCTAGTTTTTCGATATTTGTTAGGAGTGACGTTCTTACTACTGTTGTAACAACTCTAGAACGACAAAGATGACTTCTCTTTTTACTTTGTTCAAGCTGTAAGCGATTTACAAAGTACACTTACTTTAGGTAAATACCTAATAATATCTGTGAAAATAATGTTGTTATTTTATTTTATCCGAGCTTACCTCTATGCAATAGGGATAAGAATACGAAGAATATTCAATGTAAATTATAAAAGTGATTAAAATAAACAGTTTAAGGACATGATACAATTTTTAAAGTATTTTGAAAATCCTGCAATTCAAAATGCTTTGATATGTGTAACAAGTCTTTAACATTTGGAGCCAGAGATTGTATCTACTGGTACGTCGTGTGCAGACTCGACGTTCCATCGATTCTGTCACATGAAGTGATCTCTGTTTTTCTAGATTACCAATGAGCCTAAATGATAGAGAGCTTAACCCATTTAAAATAAATGTTTTAGTAGAACTATTATTACAAATTGAACTCTCTATTTACCTTTGTTTAAGTTGAGATTTGCTTGTTGCGTCAGAAGTTACTAAAACATAATTCTAATACATGTTATAAATTCAACTCATTTGGAAAATTTAAGAACCTTAGTGATTATTGAATCTCTACGTTTGTTTAACCCAATTTTGGCAGTTATATTTTTGTCTGTTTTAACAATGTTTTTATTATTTCTAGTCGAAAAGACCCAAATACTTATGAAGACGTTGTAGTCATATTATTCGTTCCTAATTGAATTGAGTTCTAGCGTTTCTAGTACTTTCCAATTGAACCTCAATCCTCATGTAATTATAGATAACGATACTCCATTAGAAGATTGTTTTACAATTAAATCGTTATGTTCGAATGATGTGAGCGAATGTGATAATGATGAATCATCATAATTAATTTACCATCTAGTGTATAAGCAGTACCTTAATGATCAGGGCTTTCCTTGAGGTAAAATGTTTATTTCTCTACTTTAGTTATTGCCAAAACGTGAAATGATGGTTTGAGTCAATTAATTTTAAGTCAGCCATAGAATTAAGCCGGTCTAATCACTGTCCATCATCGCTTTCTTTGCCAACATCCTTCTAACTATAATTAAAATAGCGAATACATTTCGTACTATCTGAAAGCACCAGCACAATGTATGAACATAAAATATAAACTAAAAATGTTAACAGATACATAAAAATATGGTATTCTCTATATTTATTTTTATGTAATACTTTGTAAAAGTACGAATGAGAATTTATTTTATAGTTGATATGATATAGTATGTGTTTAACTGTGTGTTGTTTGATGTGAGCACAATAAATAATTATGTTTCTATATCGTGAGTTCATGCTTTAGGTAATTGTGGATGGGACTAAACAGGGAGATGAATCTTGGATTCAAAATGGAGTTTGAACCAATGTACCTTTCAACGCCTGTCTTGCTTGATCAAAAGCATTCTTTTCTTGGCAACATTTGTTAAGCCGTAAAATTATTATAGTTATATTTGGGTAAGGTCTTTTAACATGATTCAATACTTTTTGAAATAGAGACCGACCTGGTTCTTTGCCTAGTTCTTTTAAGATATAACACTTCCAGCTTTTGCAGCTTCCCATAGAATTCCACAGTGAAAGATACATTGGTTGTGACATAGGCTTTGAGAAATATTTTGAATGATTTTAAAATAGGCTTTCTATTTATTTTAGCCAGCATCCATGACTTAGCTGGCTCTGAAGCCTGACCCAAAAGTTTACTACTGTATTTTATAGCTAGAACTCTAATTAATGCATATTATTAGGAATATTAAAATGTTACTAAAATTAAGAATTGTATCAGCTTAGTGAACATCAATAGCTCTGAGAAATAAATCATTATTAAAATTATTAAATGTTGTATTCTTCCGGCTGTGGGCGTTATCGAATCTCATAATTATAAATTTCAATTTATTTATAAGTTCCGAAGTAATAATAATAAATAAGTAGTTTTAGAACAAACTTTATATACATGAACAAAATCCAACACTTCCCTACCAAAAATATTACACACAAATGTTGATATTATGATATCAGTGTTTGCCTTGACCTTATCAATGGCTTCTATCAAATCGTGGTCGAATACTTTCGATGGTATTTACGAAAGGTGTAACCAGAAATTTTTAAATACAGACGTTAAATTTTGCGGTTTTCATTGCGGTTATAGCCGCATGATTTAGGAATGGAACTAATAGAAGAAACATTTATGACTCGTTTGAAAATGTTACAATACTTACTTACATTACATTTGATGATGTTTTGGTTAATTCAGTTAAATTTTCATACTATTATATTTTGAATTGGGATTTGGAAATGTCAGTAGGTAGGTGTAATGCAGTGTTTAAGCTTATGTGGTGCTAACAACCGATGTGCTAGGCAAGTAAATTATTATTGATCGTATTCTATTTTCCGCAATAAATATTGATAAGTTTCATATGGAATCGAATGTATTACTAATTAAGACTAGGATTCTAAATGAAATAATCAGAATCATCATACTTTATTCGGAAAATATGAGACACGCTTAATGGTTAGGAAGACTGATCGATGGCTTTTATTTAATCCTCAACTAAATTTTTACATGTGTTTTTATTTATTTAGAGAACGTTGTAGTCATATTTTCTGAACACTCAATCCTAACTGAAATGTTTAATAATTTAAATAATGATACGAACCTTAAAATGGACTTAGGTATTTGTAATAATTATTGTATTATGTAAAATTTAAAATAAAACATTCATTGTATCAGTCATGTCGCTATTCTCCATTCAGCGTGTTTGATGAAATTGTATGACTCATTAAAAGTAATAAAAATATTGAAAACGTTATCATTCTATTATTTTAGATTATTTAGATGCCCGAAAATAAATTAACTATCAACCAATTCAACAATTAAATGAAACGTAAAAATAGAAAAAAAATAGGTACATGGGGAAATAATAACGCATCAAGGTTATATTAACAGAACGGAACACTTTATTCTTGCTACATAACTATATCCACAACGAATGTACACTAAAATATTGCTTTCGCTTTTCTTTCTAGACATGTTTAAATTTCTTACATAAAGTATTAAATTATTTATTAAAATTATATTTATCACAATTTGATAGTAAAACACATTTACTCATTTTATTTAATTTTTCACAACTCACACGAAGAATCCCAGTGAATTTGTAATATTTTTTTTTATATTATTATTATAATTTCCTTTTACATTATACAGAATGAGCTAATCACTATAGTGTTACTTACAAATATTTACTTTTTGATAAATTTAATACCTAATTACTTAACATAACGTTTATTAATAGTTATATTAATAGTTATATTAATAATTATATAAATGCCAAAATACAATTTACATTAACAACTTATTTATTAATTTATCTGCTGGACTGACTGCTGAAACTCATCTTGTATAAATTTTGTGTCATCATAACAATATTACTTATAATTAAATGCATAACAATAATAACCTAAGCACGAAATAAACTACCTATTTACTTTTGGAATGGTGAAAGTAATCTGTAAATTGAAAAATAGAATTTATTTATTTATTATGTAGATACATGAATTAAATAACAGTATACTCGTACCTAGGTATTACAATTTAAATTTTCAATCAACGCTACGGAAAATATAGATTTGCTTAAAACTTTAATAACAACTGCAAAAAAGCCTTTAAGGCTTTTTAACAAATTGTCTCTCAAACCAATCATGATTTATCTACTTATTTGCTAAGCTTGAAGATTCGTAAAGCAACAACCGACAACAAATTTAAAATAATTTTAGCAGACATATTAAAATTAAGGGATTACTTTATTACGACTAGATCTACCTTATGTATCTTGTAAAACACAATTAAAACACATTGGAATGTACAATTTCACAAAACGGAAAACTATCATTCGACATAATTGTTTTTATATTTTTAGCAATATCTTTGCAAGTTTTTTAATATTTATTTCGCAAACAAGACGATCAGAAGATGGTTGATAAATTTTTGTGTGCGGAATGTAAAATCATCAACATTTGAAATGTTATCTTGTAGTATTTAATAGGTAGAGTCCTAAAACTTTGGCCAGCTAGATACCTTATCTGACTTCTAACTATAATACTGAAACAATATTCAGAAGATCTTACTTAATTGGAAATATGACAAATTCACCAAAAAACAATAACGAAAATCTTTTAATATTAGAACTTCTAATAAAATTCACTTGGTGTATCAAATGTATTCTATAACAAACTTTGGTAGAATATTGCAAAATTCGCTATGTATTTACACGATTTTGCCGAGTGATTCTTCTGTAGATACTTATACTATTATGTATTTACTAGTGGTTCCCCGCGACTTCGCCCGCAAGAGTTGAATTTCCAAATAACTTTCATCGCCCATTTCCCTCCCCTTGATGTTTTTATACCGCGACAAAATGTAGCCTATGTCCTTTCCAGGGTCTCGTACTGTCTCCTTAAGCGTCAAGAAGTAACAGACAGACACACTTTCGCATTTATAATATTAGTATGGATTCTGTGGTATTACTTACATGTCTACTTATTTTAGTCACAAGCCTAATGCAATTTTTACTTATGTTCATCTACTTAAGTTTGTATTTAATTTAAACACCACTATGTGTGAGAAGAAAGCAGTTTTAATTTTAAAAACACTTAAAAAGTTAATGGCACTGGGATGACTTAGGCGGCCACATTTGAAGCCAAATTATAATTAAAGTTCGCAAAGGAGTCAAGAATCATACAGGTAAATACTGACACATATTTACCAAAAACCTCTCTTATAACAGTCGCTCTAGAAAAATATATTCAAAGAAGATATATAAACATATAATTGTTTTTATACTTTAAAAAGATGAATCAAAGTGCAGTTACCGTGATAATAAGATTTGGTGAAGGCTGTATCTTTATAATCTATGCGTACAAAAATGATATCTATGCCCGAAATTAATTACCAATCTCTTATCCAAGATTCAAATCAATCCCTTTCTTCTGCGGGTCCATGGACCATGGTAGCTACCCTAGCTGCCAATGAGGGATTTTTCTAATGTCAAAAATCAGTACTTAAAAATCCGCTAGATGGAGTTGAACAACGTAAGTTTCGTAAATTTTTATTTACGAAAAAGGCTGGTTTTATCAGCTGTATTGATCATATTATAATGTTTATGTTTTGCGTTTTATGAACACACGCGTTCCGACAGGACTTCTTTAACGATTTAGTGTTCATCAGACGTTTTTTCCATTTAATTTTATTTTTAACTAAATTTTGAAACTCGCTCATTTTTGACGTAAGTACTTCCATTACATGTATATTTTTTTTTTTGTTTTAAGCTTAATAATTTTGACGCAATATTTATATAACTTAGATGAACAGCGCCATCTATATACATAAAATAAAACTAAAATGTTTAGTTGAACCCTCATTGGCAGCTAATTTTAAAAACTGTACAATACGTAATTAAATCAAATTACGTGTACAATACGTGTTTACGTTGTAGGTACTACGCAATCGAGCGAGATTGACTTACATCTTCCATCTCGGATCAATTAATTTGGGACCTAAAGCAGACGCCTGGATTTGGCGCTTTCTTTTCGATTTACGTACCGTTTAGATTTAAACCCGCAAAAATATTAATTGAGAAACATTCTGAAAATTCGTGTACTATCTTCTAAACCTCATGTCGTCGGGTTTTCTCAAGAAATACGCAACTCTGTCGAGCGGTACTCTATATTCGTGCATCCAGCGGTTGCCTTTCCGTAACGAGCCGTCGATTCCGTCCTGCCATAGCCCAGCTGGTAGATATACTGAAACCACGATCAAAGATGAGGTATCTTCTTAGAAATCTAGTATTTTTAAGCCATTTTTTTAAGCGTTCCGTCGTCCGAGCCGTTTTAAGCGACATCTTTATCAGATACTTATTCAAGAAGACCCAGAGGAGATACATAATACTGTTTGGATTTTCAAACTTTTAATAGTCTCTAGATATCTTTCTCATTCACATTAAGTTGCTTACAGCTTTCATACATTAATAATAGTGTCTTTACAAACACCGTCTTATTATTTTGTCTGGGGCATAATCACCTCCTAGAGCATCAGTTGGTCTATTGTGCCCTTTTGATTCATAACTCTATTTTTGCCTGTTGAATCCAGAAATTGCCAGATTTTTTAGGAAGTGAGTTGTGTTATCTCATCCGACCCTAGATGGACACCCCAGAGTACGTGCATTGCCGTTTCGTGATAAAGGGCAGAGTTGGCCCATTGGTACACGGTTGTGTAAGAAAGACCGAGAACGCCATATGCCAATTCTGCCACTTATCAGTTGGACTCAACTGTGTTAGTTGTGCCTCTAAACAAAACGGAACAGACAGGGCACTAGACCATACCCGTAAAAACGAAAGATAGAGCCTTGTAAGCTATTTAAATCTGATATAAGTATCTCTCTGGGTCCTACAATTCAGAGTAACAACTCTTTTACCTTCTCTAGTAGTCTGCCCCTGGTGTAGTACAGGAGCTACCACGATCTCGTCTCCTATCGCGAACTCGTCTTGGACCAGGAGTGCCGCGTCCCCTCCAGCCACCAGCCATAGCGGCCGGATGAGGGGAAGACCCTCTTCTAACGCCTCTCGCTTGTATTTCAGGAGGAGAGGAGTCACCTGAAAAAATATGCCTTGATTATGCCTTTGCCCACTAGCAGGCCTACTTTTTAACTTGATCGTTTTCAAAATCATTTTCAAACTGACGTCAGTTAAGCACTAAGACATCAGTTTGAAAGCGATCGAGTTACGCGATAGGCCTGCAGGTCTTTAGTGGATCATGTGAGTTTTCTGACAAAAATGTGCGTATTCTCTAAGATGCAGACAATTGTGTTTGCGAATGTAGCTGATTGTCTGTTACTTGCATATACATTGAACACGTATTTTAACACTGGCAGCCGTGTCTACCGCGGACTGTTCGCAAATGGACAAATTTCATTTTGAATCATTAATAATTTCAGGCATTACACCACTACATTCTTTGCGCAAATCAATTTAGCGCGAGTCAAAAGCCTAAGGCGTCTAGTTAGAAAATAAATACAAACTCACCAATTTCTGCCTCAGCGTCGTCAAGTTCTTAGCCATTTCTAACACCCTCTCATCGTTGTATTTGCTCGGTAAATGAGTGAACTTCATCACTGGCAGGAATGTCGCCATCTGCAGCCATCTCATATACAGCTCTCTTTCTGGCAGAGCTATACCGTTGCCCTGTGTTGTATTTGTTATGTTCACATCTAAAGATCCTTTAGAAGATGGCAAAAACTGTTCGCTTCCAGGCCAGTAGATGTCCCCGCCAACCGCTCCTGGCATGATGAAGGGAAATCCATTGATCCCATACGTCAGCATCGTAGGAATGACTAACCTCAATGCTTCCCAATTAGATTCAAATGGAGGCAATGAGACAAAAATTGGTGGCCTTGGCAATGATACCGCTGATGACACTCCAATCACATTCAAAGTCTTCTCAAATGTCTTTGTGAAGTGAGTTTTGTACTGATCAGGGTTGATAAGTTTCTTTTCGCATTGATAGTAATGGGGCAAGTCGTAAGCTAACCCAAGGTCGAAGTAAAATGAGTCGATGTGGTACTTGTCGATCACAGCTTGCAGCTTATTCAGAATCCACGGCACAGACCTTTCGTTTGTTATATCCAAAACTGCGGCACTAGCCAATGATTTAAATCTTGTTAGAGCTGGTATTCTCCTGTCACTGTTTCTTTCACTAATCAGCAGTCTCTTTTGAACACAATCAGCAAAATTCACACTCTCAGTACTTATAAAAGGCTGCACAGTAAATGCAACTTTAAAGCCTCGCCTATGCAGTTTGTCTACTGTTGTATTCAACGTCTCAAACCTACTTGCATCCACAGACAGATCTCCAATTTCGTTTTGCCAATATTCGTTGATAAGCACATGCCCTTGTTTTAGGAAACCCAGATTGATTACATCTTCAGTGTACTTTGATATTGTCTCAGCTTGAAGTTCGTGTTTGAATCGGGGTGCGATTTGCCAGACTGGTTCAGAAATAAGAGATTCTAGTATTTGCATATCAGCTGGTTTTAGACCATCCCATAGTGGTGCACTCCGATGGCTATGGATTGAGGAGTGGAGTGACTTCATGTCTTTCGATATGCAGATGTTGTATTTCATTTCGGCGTATTCTGTGAACTTGTTAGCGTATGCAAACTCGTCGTATTTTGACTGCAGGCATATTTCTTTACTTTTACCATTGACGGAAATGTACAGAGGTGTTTCTTCGTCAACGATGATGGCAGCGCCTTTGGAGTTGATAAAATATCTGGTCAGGACGTTGCCCCACTGTGACTTGTGTATGTCCCCGGTGACGAAAGGCGTGTAATCTATGGAACCAGAGTTTAGAGGCCAAGTCACATTGATAGATTGGCCTCCGCCAT
This sequence comes from Pyrausta nigrata, assembly GCA_949316185.1. Classification (NCBI taxonomy): domain Eukaryota; kingdom Metazoa; phylum Arthropoda; class Insecta; order Lepidoptera; family Crambidae; genus Pyrausta; species Pyrausta nigrata. The sequence goes on along the minus strand of OX438950.1, from coordinate 1,379,393 downwards.
ACCAGTGTACTTTAATGTCGCTCCAATCAAAACAGTCATTAGGTGCCGTATCTGTAAGTAAAGCAAACAATTTTGTAATATACCTGATCGTGAATAACAAAGGAAGGAAGGAAGGAAAAAAGCAAAGGTGTCACAATCACTTATTTTTTTCTACAGTGAATTAATCAAAACAATGAAATCGCTAATGATTACTATACCCGTTACCAACCGGGTTAAAACCATTAAATTCCTACCATACTTCGATGACTTCTAGTTGACATAGTAGCAGGTGGTGTTAGCTAAGGATATTTAAAGTATCCTAAGTGTCTCAGTATAAGTAGTTTGTAAGGCTACAAAACAGGCTTTGAAAACTGCTATATTTGTTAACTCCCGAAAATAATAACCAATCCGTAACCTAAGGTTCAAACCAATCCCGGAAGGTGCAAATGTTAATGATGAGCACGAGCATTTGTACCTAAGTCATGGATGTGTAGGTATATTAGTATGTCTATACGTTATCCAAGTTACCATAGCACAAGCTCACGCTTAGTTTGAAGCTAGGTAATTGGTGTATTTGTTGAAACAACGTATTTATTTATTTATCCCAACTATTTGCGCATCTAACAAGACTGTCTACGGTGGCCGCGGCTGCCAGTATCAAAATAAGTATTCGATGAATATGCAAACAACCAAACTTAATCTTAGATCTCAGATCGGTTTATAATTTCGTGCGTAAGTGCATCAGTTACTTCAGGCACACTTCTTCAGATATACTAAGCCACAATTGCTAGAAAGTTAAAATTTTAAGAAGCTCCTACCATAATTCAAAGACTTCCAGTAGACATTGTAGCAGGTGGTGTTGTCCACGGCAGGGTCATGGGGCAGGCTTTTCAGGTAAAGCCGCAAGTGCCGCAGCCACTCCAGGCAGACGGAGCCATCAGACCGCCGATGCTCAGGCAGGCAGGGGTACACCTCGCCCTTCCCGGGGATGCTTACGGCTAGAATGATAAGGATGGGTTGATGGGTTTTGGTATGTAAAAAAGGAATGGTATAACATCAGGGTAATCGATAATTCTGACCTTTCCTTTTTCATAGTCCTCGTTTATTATCTGAATCCTTGATTGTTCTAGTATTTTTCTTTAACAGAAAACTAAGGTTAAACCAGTGTATAACTTCTCTATTGGCAATCTAGTCGACAGCAAAGCAAACTGTAGTAAACATCTTCAGAAAAATGTTTTTCAAAATAAACAAGTGTATTCTCGAGTACTGGTATTAGGAGATGACACGAAATCGAGAAAAATTGAGGAAAATGACAAGAGAATAGCTCTTAAATTATGGATCATTAAATATTCGGGTAGCTTAGCTTAATAAATTTAATTTTCACACACCTACACAAATTAGTTTAATAAACTTACCTAACCGAGCCTTCAATATCTCGACCTCATCGCTATTGAAGATCCTGACCAGTCTTTTCGGTTCATTGAACTGGACGCTATTGAAGTAGGCCTTCGTCAGCGCCTGCTGGTGGTACAGTACGTAGGCAAACCCGACGAAGAAGGCCACGGCAAGAAACATGAGACCGACGAACGCCCGAAGCTTGTAGTCCGTTGGCTTCTTGCGGATCTTTTGTGGGATGCTCTGGAAGCGATAAAGGGGTTACGAATGAGCGTTTCACTTCAATCGTGGCTTGAGGTTTTTTTAGGTAAAGCTTTGGTTTCCTTGGATAACGGGGCCTCATATTATGGACGTAAAAGACGGCCGTCTTTACGGTGACAATTTGTGGAAAGTTACACAGCCGTATCATGCAAATGGCGGTTTTGACGTTACTTTGACGTTACGGTGTCAAAGTCCGCTCTCTGGGAAACCACGCCATTGTGTTTACATTGACAACGTTCTATAAGTCCGTGCCATTTAAACTTGCACAAAAGGTCATTGCCACCCCTGTACCACTGCACGCTGATACGGGATCGCGGCGAACCATAACTCAAGGCGTTGCGATAGAAGACTGTGTAAACAAACGTTTATTGGTACGAGGCGACCTTGACCCGAAAAATTGACATGTATTACAAACATTTGGCTACTGCATTACAAATTTACAAGCAAAATTCTGAGGGACAGCCGACATTTTATGTAACTGGACATGAATAATGAAAATGTATTTTTCTATATCCAGCGTTATTATCGCGGGAGCAGTTTGTAGGTATTCTTCAAAAAATCAATTTCATTCATTCATAGACTCGTGTTGTATACATGCATAGACTGAGATCGATCTAATAAATTGTAAAAATAAAACACACGTATTGAAATAACTCCTTTTATTTTTACAAGTTTTTATTTAGTTTCCAATGTAACTAACTAATTAACTATGTTTGTTCGGGTGGAATCTTGCAACTCAATTTTGAAGCAGATAGCTTAAACCGATTGAGCTGAAATTTTGCATACACGTTTAATTTAGATGACAATGCATGGTAAGATATGTAATGTCATTCTTTATTTAACATGACGGAGCATCCAAGATGGCGGACTCGTTATTTTCAATGCATTTCTACAATATGGGTATGAAATGAAAGGGCTTGCTGAGAATAACTTAAAAAATAAAGTGACGTTACTTAAAAACAATATTGTCGACTTCTAAATGTACTCCTACAATATTGGTATCAAATGAAAGGGCTTGCTAAGAGTAACTCAATAAATAGGGTGACGTCATTCCAAATCCAATATGGCGGACTCCTAAAGATGGCGGACTAAGTTTTTTTAGCTTTCCTGCAATATCGGAAGCAAACGAAAGGACTTGCAGAGAATAAGCATGCGAGTTTACTCCGTTGCTCCGATCCGTTTAGAAATTTGGTGTATTGGGTTTTCTTTGCGTGAAAAAAGGCGTGATAGCCGAGCAATGAAAACGGTGGAGGAAAACACCGTGAGGAAAAACCTGCACACTAGAGGCTAGTGTGTGAGATGGAAAAGGCAATGACAAACCGTTTCAATAAATATTGCCAAGAAAGTCGTTGTGTTTGTTTCATTCCACATAATGATAACGACCCTCAGTCATGAGGTATACGACTGTGAAGAAAAGGGGTTTTCTTGGAGTCCTCGATTATAATTATTGAGGTTGAATGTTTGGAGTCTGAAGCATCGATAGGTAAACTTAGACAAGTTAAATTTTGGTAAGATATGCGTCAACAGCATTGGTTTGCCTGTCTAGGAGAAGGATAACTTCAAATCAAACTGGAATTGTGTTTACTCTGCGTATTAGCTTGAAGTTACAGTAATTAGCTTTAAGCTAACTTATGCCTTACGCGGCGCATTCCTCCTAACACCCAAGACAAGGTGTTGTACCCAGTCGGGTTATGAGTTATGTCACAAATACTTATTGCAGGTCAATTTTAAAGCAGATATCTTAAACCGATGAGCTAAAATGTTGTATACAGGCATAGCTAGCTGTGTAAGTCGTCTGCGACGTCTTTGATGAGCTGACGACCATTTTAAAAAACTCACTATCTCGCCGAGATACCATCATGCGAAAAAGTATTTCAGCGGAGCAACGACTCGCTTTTCTGAAAGCACTAATAAGCATTTCAGAATCAATTTCTTCTATTAGGCTCATTTTGTGCACGTCCTAGCTCCTGGACTAACTGCATTCGACGGTCAAATGACAGATGCGGCTAGCTGTCAACATCAGTCGGCGGCAGCCGCCAATGCGTCGACAGCACGTCGACGGCATGTCGACAACTAGCCGCCGACTTCTAACGTCGGCTGCAGTTACATACGTCGACAGCAAACTGCTGTTCGTGTGTAAGTGCTCTACAATCACTTTATACTAAAAACATCGTTAAACTTGTGTTTAAATGGAATTACGATAATAGCAAAAGAATAAAAAAATCGAATTATGCCGCACCGGGTGAGCCATTACAAAATAGCGTACAGGTATAGCACCCCTGACGTCTCCAACCACTAACGGCTTAGTGCAATAAGTCATAATTTATCATTTTCGGAGTCAAAATTATATAATGATAAATATCTATGAGTGGTTAACTACTGTTAATTCTTTATGGAAAAAATGTAATTTCTAATTATTGTGTTTATATTTGTGGTTAAAGTAATGTCAATTAACCGAGATTTTAAATTAAAACCAAGTAACTGCTAAAAGACTTTCAAAACGTAAATTAATAGAAAATTTATTTTAATAACTAAATCGTGTTTTATTTAGAAAATGGCAAAACTATTACTTAAATTTTGATGTTTTAGAGTTGTCTCGTTCTCGGACGGGCCGTGGTATTATGAAATCAGCGATAGGTCGGGATTATCGCTATTTTATACGATGAGCGACACGTGTCGTAAAATTTGGACATTATTTACTACAGGTGGGGTCAATAACCTTTTGTGCAAGTTTAAATGGCACGGACTATACTGAAGTCATTTACTGCTGTATTACGGCCGCTATATAATGGCACCGCTATCCAAGGAAACCAAAGCTTTACGCTCTAAATTAATAACAAATCTGTAATCTATGAGTCCGGTTATTTACGAATCCGTTTAACAGTCTACGGTAGCCGGCTGTCATTGTCAAAACACGTGCTCAATCCATACTAATCCATACTAACATTATAAATGCGAAAGTGTTTCTGTCTGTCTGTCTGTTACGTCTTGACGCCTAAAACACTGAACCGCTTGAGATGAAATTTGGTGTGGAGACAGTTCAAGACCCTGGAAAGGACATAGGCTACATTTTGTCGCGATATAAAAACATTAAAGGGGTAAAATGGGGGATGAAAGTTTATATGGGAAATTCAACTCTTGCGGGCGAAATCGCGGGGAACCACTCGTAAACTTATATACTAACAACCGTGAGACTCAAGTCTTCGATCCTGAGGTCCTACTCCTGTTGACGATTTCCGTAGTTTCGAGTCTAGCCATCACGCTCGTTCGCGTTGTCATTCTGTCGTGAGTGAATAGGACGGCTACATTAGAAACAACACAACCGGAGTAAGGCCTCCGGATAGGTTATTTATAAAATTGAAGCGTAAGTAAGACATCGTCAGTGTCTGCGATGGATATATAGAGTCTTTAATATCTTTCCCTTACCCTTGTTTCTGCAGAGTAGGGCATCTGATTTAATTATTGTATGGAAGTTATAATGGAAATATTACTTACTTCCTATATTTCAGTAATATAGTTTTAATAACTTTTTTGTAAATAGCTATGTTTACTACAATATTTTGATTTGTTTGTGTACCCTATTGATACTGCGCCGCGCGCGCTCGCTCGCGTACCTGCCTAGTTTTTTATTTGTTTAAAACGTACCTCGAGAACCCCGGAGCCCCCAGTCGACACCGAGACGTTACCTATGACACATGTATTAGACCGACCAGAGCGCTTTCGCCGCGTGTGTATCCTGTGAAGCTCCTTACAGACATTTCGAGTGATTGTGGCCTGTGAAGTGTGTGAAGTGACCCCAAAAACCCCGGAAAACTGATGCAGCAGGTGCCTGGCTGTAAGTGCGAAAACAGACCGATTTTCCACCTATCATTGTCGCCCTCCACGTGTAATCCACTGCCTAAACTCTCAAACATTCTGGTAGCAGAGCGTAGTTTTTTATTAGGACCCCTTATTAGTAACGTAATTTGTTTAATTGAGAGTTATTTATTTGCTACCTTCCTTTGTAATTTGAAGAAAACGTCTCGTCATATACCTAACCTATTTACAGTAAATTCCTTAATAACATTCGAGTACAACCCCTTTTACATAAGTGTCGATTACATCGATTAGCGCGTTAATTACCTACCCTTTGAGTGCAAGTGAGGTGCGCGAGCGCTTTGTTTCCCTATTGATCACGCCATTACCGCGTGACCGCGTGCAAGTTGTTTACGAGTTACGTTTGCCATACCCGGTGCCGTCCCTTACTATTTGTTCCTTTACGCATCGTATTGAAATCTTTTGTGAGTTTAATTTACCTACCTTGTTTCTTGCGATTTAAAGTAAATAAAATGTCGGATACCGAAACCGGCAACGAGACCGTAAGGGCCGTACTTTACACGGATACAGCTGAATACCGTGAAGCTGTAGGTGAACTCCGTTATATTAGTGACTGGGTTGATGATTCCCACCGAGTTCTTGAGACCTTTTCCTTCAATCGTATGCGAGCGCGTCTTTCCGACCTGCCACTTATGTGCGACAAGTTTTCCGCCGCTTGTTCCAAGCTGTTAGGTAATCTCGATCCTGCTATTTATGAACAAGAATATGTGCAAGTTAAGAACGAGATACGCGTAGTAAGGGACAAAGTAGACGACTTAAAAATTAAGTTAGACGAAATACGACCTTACCAATTTGAGACGTCCCGTACTAGCACCCCCTTCAAGGAGAATAAATCCCTGGCTATTGATAACCCGGCTAGTAAATTACCTGACCTACCTATACCTAAGTTTGATGGCCGTCCCGATAGTTGGATCAGTTTTATAGACCAGTTTGATAGCGTGGTGGACAACCAGCCTACCCTTACCCCGACTTTGAAGCTACACTATTTAGTGGGAGCCTTATCGGATGAACCTCGTCGATTAATACAACACCTCAAGATTGAGGCGGGCAATTACACCGTGGCCCGTGACCTCCTAAAAAGTAGGTACCATAACCTGCGTGTTTTAGCGGGTACCCACATTGCTCAAATAATGATGCTCCCTACTATAATGCCTAAACTTTCCGGGTTACGTGTGTCGTTCCTGAACCCGCTGCTTTCGACTTATCGATGCTTAGAAAGATTGGAACTTCCTGTTAAACATTGTTCGTACCTATTAGTTCACTTATGCCTTGCTAAACTGCCTTCAGAGTTAAAATCGAGATTTGAACGTCGTTATGGCGATAATCCTAATCACCTCCCTACCTTTGATCATCTTATTACCTTTCTTGAGGATGAATGTAGGCACCACGACAATGTAGGTAGTGCTTCTGTCGTTGACACTACTACCCCCCCTACTGTGAGCTCCCCTCGTTTGCCTAAACCTAACGCGCGTTCCCCACCTCCTGCGAGAGCCTTTGTTACCTTTGCGACGACATCTAAATGTCACCTTTGTAATAGTACTTCGCATTACTTACGCGAGTGTCCCGATTTTATTCGCCTTCCTACACGTCAACGTGTTACCTTTGTAAAAGAAGCCCGACTGTGCTATCGATGCCTGGATAGACACTCCATATCCCAATGCAAGCGAAATTATCGCTGTCGCACGTGCCGCCGTTCCAGTCATCACACATCACTGAGTTATAATGACTCCTCTCCTGTGAATTACGATCGCGAGCGCTCATACCGAGACGTCCCGGCCTTAGCTTCCAACCAACCGCGGCAATCCCCACAAAGTCGCTTAACGGACCGTGTGTCACCCCCACGTACTGAATGGCACCGTGTTCGTACCCCGCCCCCTCGTGATTCCCGTAGAGCATCACCTTCCCGTTCGGGCCGGCGATCCCCACCTGCACCCAGCGGTAACCGTACTTATAATGCCCCTCTAGGTCAAAGAACCCAGGCTGAACGTGCATTTCATCATAAGTACAATGAGGCCCCACAATTCTGACTAGATAGCCCCCCTTCCATACCCGCTTTTACATCTTTACCTCGCAATTCTCTCGTTCTTTTACCTACGGCCTTGATTCATGTTAAAACCTCGTCTGTATATTATGTGGAAGCGCGTGCCTTATGTGACACTGGTGCTCAGGGCTGCCTTCTTACTACTGAGCTTGTTGTTGACCACATGAACTTACCTATCATTCCTTCTCCAGTTCCTGTTCGTGGAATAGGTAATGTTCAAGCAATTAATTCCCCGGGCATTGTATCCTTTTCATTTTAGCCAGTTAATCCTGCCTTTCCAGAGGTAGACTTACCTAAAAGTGTAATTACCTGTACTAAGCACCTCCCTCTTGCTGACCCTTTATTTTACAAACCTGGTACTATAAGTGTACTTCTTGGAGCTGACGTCATTGGTCGCCTTTTAAGGTCCGAGTTGTTTGTGTCCCCTGATGGCCTTACTGCTATCTCGACGATATTTGGTTATGTCCTGTGTGGTCCTGTTTATGGAGGATTTACTGATTTGGAACCCCCCATGACTGGAGTCTCGCTGTCCCAAATAGTTGAAAAATTCTGGAAAATCGAAGAGGCCCCCCAATCTCTAGTTGCGAACCCCTTGGATATAGAGTATGAAACTTTTTTTAAAGCAACTTCCACTCGTGAAAGCGATGGTCGATTTATGGTTAGACTCCCTTTTTTTTATGATCGTCCACCTCTCGGCGATTCTAAAACCAATGCCTTACGGCGATTCCATAATCTTGAGAAGCGTTTGCAAGCCAATCCTAATTTTCGGGAGAAATATATTTCTTTTATGCGCGAGTACCTTGACCTAAACCATATGTCCCTTTCTTCATATGACTCGACCCGGGAACATTATTTTATCCCTCATCATGGAATTTTTAAGTCTGTTAGTGACAAAATACGTGTTGTGTTCGATGGTAGTAGTCCTACGTCCTCTAAAGTGTCCCTGAATCAATGATTACATACAGGCCCTAAGCTTCAGCGAGATATTTCTCACATCCTCCTAAATTTCCGCAGGCACGAGGTAGTGTTTGTAACAGATATTGGTATGATGTTTCGTATGACTTGGGTACATCCTGATGATAGAAGGTACCAACTTGTGCTTTGGCGTGAGGATCCCTCTCAGCCACTTCTTGCCTATGAACTTAATACCAATACCTATGGTCTTCGTTCCAGTCCATTCATTGCAATTCGTGCCCTTCTTGAGCTCGCTGAACAAGAGAGACTTACCTTCCCTCGAGCTGCTGATGTCCTTGAGAGAGATATTTATGTCGACGATTGTCTTACTGGTGCTGATACTATTGCGTCTGCCCGGGCTTTGAAAACTGAACTTATAGGACTAATGGCCTCTGGTGGTTATGAACTCCGTAAGTGAATTAGTAACAGGCCCGAGCTCCTGGAGGATATGCCCCCGGATCATTTGCAACTTCCTCATTCATTCTCAGACCCAGATAATCCTCAGACTGTCGCTATTTTAGGTGTCCAATACAATCCTGTGAGTGACTCATTTACCTACAATTATACCTGTGATACCCGTGATGCAGTTATTACAAAACGCAAAGTTTTATCTTTGATTGCCCGTATGTATGACCCTTGTGGCTGGATATCTCCCGTCGTATTTAAGGCTAAGGAATTTATCCAACGCTTATGGATGTCAGGCTTATCCTGGGATGATCCTTTAAATGAACCCCTGTCTTTAGAGTGGACTGCATTTGTTCAGGACCTAGCGAAGGTTAGTGAAGTGGCCATTCCGCGACATATTCTTCCCAGAGGTTCCTCCTCCTTATCCCTACATGGGTTTTGTGATGCTTCTGAATTGGGATATGCTGCCGCTGTTTATTTACGTGCGGAACTTCCGTCTGGTGTTTGCTCCGTCCATCTTGTTATGGCTAAATCTAAAGTTGCCCCTGTTCGGACCCGTTTAACAATTCCCAAGTTGGAATTGTTGGGAGCTACCCTTCTCTCTAAATTACTTCATCACGTCGCTCTTTGTCTGCAAAGGTCGTCTGTGTTGACTTCAATCCATAGTTGGACGGATAGTAAAATCGTGTTGTTGGTTAAAAACCACTCCTCACCTCCTTCAGACTTTTGAGGCTAATCGTGTCTCCCAGATTAATAATAGTCCTACATCTAGTGAATGGAGGCACGTCCCAGGCTACATGAACCCTAGTGACTGTGCATCGAGAGGTATGTCAGTCACCCGACTGATCGACCACTCCCTTTGGTTTTCACCTTTGTGGTTGACGCAGTCTCCTGACAACTGGCCCGGTATTTCGGAACCTAACCCAAGTAGTGATCTCCCTGGACTACGTTGTTTAGTAGTCTCTGCCGATATTCCTACCCCGGATCCCTCATTGTTATTAGAGCGGTATAGTTCTTTCAACAAGCTAATAAACGTGACTTGTTACCTAAGGCGGTTTTTATTTCCTAAATCTTACTCGTCCTACCTGAGCCCTGCGGAGAGATTCCCTTTTGTTTTTAGTGAAAATTGTTCAATTTACCTCCTTTTCTGATGAACTTGATCGCTTACGGCGTGGCGATCCTATCACTAACTCCCTTAGAAAGTTGAATTTATTTCTAGATGACAGAGGCCTGATTCGAATTGGAGGTCGATTACGAAACTCCGATCTATCCTTTGATGCGCGCCATCCCCTTCTTCTGCCTAAGAATGGTAATTTCGTGAACATCATTATTTCACATTACCATCGCGAGAATGCTCATGCTGGTGTTAATGCAATTCTTGCCATGTTAAATAGAGAGTTTTGGATCTTGTCGGCACGCAGAGCTATTCAGCATGTGATTTTTAAATGCCTTCCCTGTTATCGTCTCAAGGCGGCTGTATCTCAACCCTTCATGGGTGACCTACCTAAAGACCGCGTCACGGCTGCTAGACCGTTTGACGGTGTAGGTACCGATTTTGCAGGACCCTTTTTTACCAAAGTTCAGGCCTGTAGGAACAAAAGGTTAGTGAAAAGTTACCTGTGTGTATTTGTCTGCCTTTCTACTAAAGCCGTTCACCTTGAGGTTGTGTCGGACCTAACTACTGATGCCTTTATTGCGGCCTTTTCCCGATTCGTGTCGCGTCGTGGTGTACCTCGCCTAATCCGATCCGATTGCGGTCGAAATTACGTCGGTGCCAACAATTACCTTAAAGAGTTAGAGTGTTTCCTGTCTCAAAACCAGGCGGCTATTGGTTCTGAGCTTTCAAAGCGGAACGATCCTCCTGTTTGCCCATTGGGGCGGTCTTTTTGAAGCTGCGGTTAAATCGGCGAAATCGCACCTAAAACGAGTAGTAGGCGATACCCCCCTTACGTTTGAAGAGCTGACCACTGGTTTTGCTAAAATTGAAGCAGTTTTAAATTCACGCCCATTGTGCCCACTTTCTCCGGACCCTAATGATGTCGAAGTGTTAACTCCCGGCCATTTCTTAATTGGACAACCCTTAACTGCACTTCCGGAGCACCCTTATAAAGACGTAAAATTGCATCGCCTTACACGGTTTCAGCTAATCCAACAAATTACCCAGCACTTTTGGTCTCGCTGGCATTTAGAATACTTAAATACATTACAAATTAGAAATAAATGGACCTCTCCTTGTGATCCTCCTAAAGTGGGTGAGCTAGTACTCATAAGAGATGACAACCTTCCCCCTTTGCAGTGGCGTCGTGGACGCATTATTAATTTATACCCTGGCCAAGACCAAGTTGTTCGTGTGGTAGATGTTAAAACTCCTACCGGTAGCCTAAAGAGATCTTTGACGAAATTAGTTCGTCTTCCTGTCCAGTGAACTTCCTTTCCTTAGCTTCCTAACCTTCTCGTAAACACTTGACGTGTTTAGGGCGGGCAATATGTTTACTACAATATTTTGATTTGTTTGTGTACCCTATTGATACTGCGCCGCGCGCGCTCGCACGCGTACTTGCCTCGTTTTTATTTATTTAAAACGTACCGTGAGAACCCCGGAGCCCCCAGTCGACACCGAGACGTTACCTATGACACATGTATTAGACCGACCAGAGCGCTTTCGCCGCGTGTGTATCCTGTGAAGCTCCTTACAGACATTTCGAGTGATTGTGGCCTGTGAAGTGTGTGAAGTGACCTCAAAAACCCCGGAAAACTGATGCAGCAGGTGCCTGGCTGTAAGTGCGAAAACAGACCGATTTTCCACCTATCATTGTCGCCCTCCACGTGTAATCCACTGCCTAAACTCTCAAACAAGCTACTTATATAAATTCACTACAGGTTTTCCACAACTACATTTCACATAGTACAAATAACGTGTGTGAAATGCGCAGTTCTAATTAAATCTGGTTGAAACTGAATTTAACTCTTCTAATCACGGCTGTTGCATTCCGATGCCGATTAACTGTTTATTTTCTGTTAAAACTTTTATTAACAAGAAATAATAGATCTAAGGAATATTTATGGAATTATGAAATACTAGTGGTTCCCCGCGCCTTCGTCCGCAAGAACTGGATTTTCTATATAAACTTTTATCCCCCATTTCACCCCCTTAATGTCTTTATATCGCGACAAAATGTAGCCTATGTCCTTTCAACTGTCTCCACATCAAATTTCATCTCAATCGGTTCAGTGGTTTAAGCGTCAAAAGGTAACAGACAGACACACTTTCGCATTTATAATATTAGTATGGATTCAAGCATGTCATCACATTATCTAATGCATCTATTATGCCTATCACGTAATCGTGTAAGTGCAATGAAAATAGCACACATCTCCGCATTTGATCTATTATTTTTAAGCGATGCCTAACAAACGCGGAGATGTAGATATGTTACCTTTGATACGCGGCTGAGATGTTACTGTAATGTGATGTGTTACAGGCATTAAAATATTTAAACAGCGTTTTAGCAAAAGAGACCATTTCATTTTTTACTACTGACATGCAGCGTCTACCAAAGCAAGGGTGAGCGAGTGAGTTGACAGACTCGACGGAATTGCTGGATGAGTAGTCATCGTTGTCCATGCTGAACTCCCGACTAATCTGACTCCTATCACCTGTGTCAGCGAGCTAAGGAGGGCTCCAGCAATAGATCTCATTATTATCAGCCGTAGGATGTCCACTGCTGAACATAGGCTACCCCCAGAGATTTCCAAAGTGATCTGCTATAAACGGCTTGCAGGCAATGCAATCTTGCTATAATCAGACCAGTTCTTGCGCGACCCTGCAGGACGTGCGAGGGGTGAAGAAACGCCAATCACACGTAATTATCAAAGCAAATCCATTCCCCGCGACATCACCAGTCACCTGCTGACATCTAGCGTGCCTCGCTCCGCACCTTTTCTGGCGACCACAGAAGGGTCGCACTTGAACTTGCCGTACAAGGCGTTTGTCCATCTTGCCGGTGGATGCCTTATGCTGTTTCTGACCATGACTATCTTGCCGCTGAATGCCCTACCCTACGTTTTTGATCAATTAATTCTCTACAAACAAGAACCTTTCTGACCCGACGGCTATCAGTTCTTCGCGCCCTGCCACTGCCACTTGAGCAATAGACCTAACATGGTCCATTTTTTATTCTTCTTTTTTTTAACGACTGGAAAATGCTTTTCGGATACCGTTAACGGGGGCGGCTGGGGGTTATGTGAGACTACCCTAACCCAGTAATGGCGGTTATACCCACTAAAAACCAGTCGGTGTCCACCGGCGCCATTAGTAAGGTGGGAGCTGCGGGTTGGCATCCTGGCATACGCCGCAGGCATTCTCTACTAACCTGCAGCTTCTCTCGAAGCAAGCTGGCGAGCGAGTTGACTGACGTGACTGAGTTGCTAGGCGAGTAGTCTTCGTCGTCCATGCTGAACTCTGACCGGAGCCTGCGGGGCGCGCGGCGGGGCGAGCGGAGGGGGGCTCTGCGAAAGGGAAGAAAACTGTCAGTCATGATCAGAGATCGGAGTAGGTAGAGCTACTCGTATTTTTGGTCAACGACCGCAACCATTGGTATTTATATGGGCATGCCTCCGGTATTCCTTAATCTCAAAAGTCTTAAGACTTATGGTTATATACAACGTTGTGTAAAGCGCCAAACCAAGCACATTCAGTTGACAAATGAGTAAGACAATAAAATATAAACCGGAATTTTGCGTTATTGGTTCTTCAAAAAGAGGCATATCCATATTATTCCAGCACTGTCAAAGTATATCAAATCTATCTACCTACTCCGATCTCCGGTTATGATACTTTCTACCTCATTGTATTGTAATGCGAAAACATTCGTCAGTCTTGGCAAAGGGCCTATTCACGTTTTTACGCCTCAACTACTGAACCCCTTTGAAGGAATTTTGATGAAATGATTGTGTCCAAGAATGTTGAGTTTGGCGGCCGCATAAATGAGACTTGATAGTTCAAACTATTAGAAGAAGGCGAATAAACATAAAAACTTGCAAAAATAATTGCTTAAGTTATAAAAATAGAATAAACAAGTGTTCGTAGTAAATTTTACAGAAAAGTACATTCTCATTTGCCTTGCTGTGACACTCGAAGATTTTAAAAACTACCAATATACCACTATATTAACGATTACTTATTTACCACCTTTTTAGGGTTCCGCAGTCCTACGAGGAACCGCAGCACAGCAGAATATCTTCTACTTTTATGGACTGATTTGCATGTAACTTGGTTCGGGGATACTTCACATATAGATGACATTTTTAAAAATACAAAAAAAAATACCCCCTTTTAAGGGTTCCCCATACATGTGAAGGAGGGGGTAATTTTTTTTTTTGAGTACACCCTCTTGTTTGGAGTATCGTTGAAAAGGACTATGAATATAAGGTAGGGTTTCCATACAACACTTTTTTATCAGCTTTACCATTTGCGAGATATAGCCCGTCAGAATTGTTTACTCGGTGTCCCCCCCCCCCTGTAATTTCTAAAGTCTTGGACCTATAAACTTCAAATCACTCACGTAAAGAAACAGGCGCGAAAACTCTTATTTAAAATTGTTTCGGGTATCCTGTGATGAATACTTTTGAAATTATAAATAAAATAAAAATATATACTTTTTTCCAAAAGAACAGTATAAACTTGAAAAGTTTTTTGCCTTTACTGTCTAATGTTGTAAGTTAATGGTACGGAACCCTTGGTGCTCGAGTCCGACTCGCACTTGGCTGGTTTTTTTAAATTAGAAGATACCTCAATTTCACACTTCTTCACTCGGATATCATGTTTCCAGGCACAATTGATAATCAATTGTTATCCGACTGCCGGCGGACTATGATCCTGAAGTGGTTGAGGTAATTTGTGATAAAAACAAAAATCTTTTGAGATTTTTCCAAATGTCCGTAGCTAGGTTCTCCAATGAAGCAGCCGATTAATATTGTTTCCATCCCAAACATCTTTGATTCCATTGTGACATGCTACAATCACAATATTTTTCGCTTTTCTTGATTTATTTTATTTTTCTTTATTAAGGAAACAACAGCTTTACAATAGTTCTTAAAGGGTAAATTTTAACTTAACATATTAATGTAAGGATAAGTCACATCAACTCGTCGTATGTCCAATATCACTTGATTTAGGAAAGATATCATGTCCTTCTGAGTCATGCCTTAATGAGCTCACTTTCCGCAATTCCTGGAACCTACACATGCAGTACAGGAACTGGCCACAATATAAACTGGACGAAGCAATTTGAGTGTCGCTTACAGACCTCTGAGTCACAGTTCAGCGGAACGGTGTAACCGCCCCTTATGATTCTACTAAACTGGAGTTGCAATTTTTTTGCTGGGAAGAGTTTGATTGTAAATTAGTCTTGGTGAATTACAGTAGGATTTACTTTGCTCCTGAGGAAGTAGAAGAGGCTTTATATAAAGCCAGTAATTTATATGTTAATAGTAGGTACTGTAATTTGTGGTGAATTTTAAACCCCGACGCAAAAAGTTAATGGCTATTAATATGTGCTTATCTGTCTGCATATCTCATAAACGAGTGGACCGATTCGGATGCAGCAGTTTATTTAATTAAAAGCAGTTGGCTTTCTAGCGGTGGTTCTATCAAAATCGGATCAGCGGTGTTAAGCTCTTAACTAAGTTTTAAGTTTATAACTAATTAGCTACAGGGAAATTTGTTGTTGTTGATTTGACTAACTTAAGCTGTAGGTACCTACCCCGCCGCGACCGCGACATTATAGCGCCATTTAAATGAGCAGATTAATGCAGAATTGAATGTTTTTATTTTGACTTTTAAATGTTCACGATTACGCGTGGGGGGGTTTTAAAATTTTAATTTTGACATACATTATATCTACATACTAAAGTCTACAGCACTGACTACCGAATTGTTTTACTGGTCTAGTACTCTCGAGCTTTGATTTCAGACATGAAATTTTTCAAATTACTGTATTAAAAAACCGGCCAAGTGCGAGTCGGACTCGCGCACTAAGGGTCTTATTATCTACTTCATCTTGGTTACTTCAAAAAATGTATTCTAAGGATTTTGTATTTGGTAAAAAATTATCAAACACACAAGTTTACCGACTATTAATGCTGAACTACTAAAGTCATCTTACCCGCTATAGATTTCCTTTAAAGTTTACAAAATAAACTATATCATGTTTATTACAATATTTTGATTTGTTTGTGTACCCTATTGATACTGCGCCGCGCGCACTCGCACGCGTACCTGCCTTGTTTTTATTTGTTTAAAAACGTACCGTGAGAACCCCGGAGCCCCAGTCGACATCGAGACGTTACCTATGACACATGTACTAGACCGACCAGAGCGCTTTCGCCGCGTATGTATCCTGTGAAGCTCCTTACAGACATTTCGAGTGATTGTGGCCTGTGAAGTGATACCTGAACTCCGATGTGGCAAGTACCTAGCTATAAGAGCTCAAACCAGACTAATTTTCCACCTATCATTGTCGCCCTCCACGTGTAATCCACTGCCTAAACATATCATCACGAGTTTTTAAAAAGTTTTTAAGCCAGCAGTTCACTTCAAGTCACTGTTAAGTTACCCATTTCTGGTTAACAACAGATGACATTACATTAAGATGATAACATTGAAGTTTTAGCAACAATCATCATCATCAAATTTAAGAGCTAGGCTCTTGTCGGTGGAGTTTTTTCCATTCCTCTCTGCTTTCCGCCCTTCTCTTAACCTCCTGATACGACCCGACATTTATCTTTTCTTTTATTTGCTGCATGTAGCTTATTCTTGGTCTTCCTCGCTTCCTTTTTCCTTCTATTCTTCTTTCTATTATCGTTTTAATAAAATTGTCTTGTCGAATCAGGTGGCCTAACATTCGTCCCCTCCTACACTCAACAATGTATATTATATCTATAGCAACAATGTATACGCAAAATTCGATCTATAGTACCCAACAATGCTGTCAAAGGGAGAATTAAAATGTACCGCGGGTGCCAGTTTTATCTATGGCAACACTCGACTCGACTAAAAAATCTATATATTTTTCAGCATTACTCTGCAATGTTAAAAAAATACCGCTAAAAGCGGGAATTGAACGCGCGCTTTATGCACAGGAAATCACGACGTGTGCTCAGGGGAAGTTGATTGTCAGTTTCATCGGTGATCACCTGATCGAATATAGAATTAGCAGTAGTGATGGTTTAGCCTGGAGTTCACCAACAATTTAGCATTATTTGACATATTTTGTATGTCAATTCTGACAAATTAACCATCAAATGATGTTAACCGGCTGTTTAAATGTTGATGAAATCAGGCCTTAGTAATGGCTCATAATGGCTCATTAACCAATCAGGACAGTTGGACTATTTCAGAATGCATACAAGTCTTGTACCTAATACGAGTGTATAAATCTAGTAACGCCAATTTCTTCTATAGGTTACTATGTATTACCATGGTTACAAACTTGTATTACAAGGCTTGGCGCATTCTGAAACAGGGCCTTCCTTGGCCCCGCCTAGTTTCTGCTGCGTGTTTTCTGTCAGTTACTCATTGACGGAATACGTTTAATACGAATATTAGAATCTCTTGAACGATTCCACAAAAAGGTTGCCGGGTATATTATTTACTTACTTATAATATGTTTGTGGGGCAAACCAAGCATCTAAAACAAAATAATATTTTGTGATACGACCGTAAACCGTAAACCGTACCGCGACCTCAAGATAAACCACACAGGTCGTAATCTTGCCCAGAAACTGGAAACTTTACCTGACCCTTATTCTAAGGACAAATAGGTTCAAATTATCACGACAAATCGCATTGTACATCAGAGTGATAATGAGGAAACGGCGTGAGTGAGTAGTGCACATTTTGTAGAACTAAAATTGTATAATCTTGAACTTGAACTGAAATACTGATATTTTTTATTGCGTTGACCGTTTTATAATCAAAGTCGCAGGCGGTAAACATAATATTTACGACAAATTACGGAGTTATTTCTTGTTTTTTGACATTCAAGACTTCTTGTTTGTTTTTATCATTTACGATTTTATTATATAAAATTGAGACGTTACTATGTACGAGTACAGCTAAGTGGGTAAATGGTTAAGGACTCCAAATATAGCCATTTTGCTGAATCAATTCATAAAATTACATTTTGATTGTGGACTAAGATTGTCACAATTCGAAAATCAAAGCAAACAAAGTTTATATAATTGCCTATTTGCCAAAAGTTGCCAAAAATATTGGGTTTAAAATAACTTGGCCAACGGTAAAGAATAAAAATTAAGAACGCTAATGTAGGTAACATAAGAGTAGGTACTATCTTTACCTTTGTACTAGTTACAAAAAACGAATAAAGGTGACTCTTTGACCCGAGTTTACTAACTTTTCAACAGCCGGTAAACATAATTTGACTGTTAATTTGACACAATTTCTACACAAAATATGTCAAATCCATACTAATATTATAAATGCGAAAGTGTGTCTGTCTGTCTGTTACCTCTTGACGCTTAAACCACTAAACCGATTGAGATGAAATTTGGTATGGAGACAGTTCAAGACCCTGGAAAGGACATAGGCTACATTTTGTCGCGATATAAAAACATTAAGGGGGTGAAATGGGGGATGAAAGTTTATATGGAAAATTAGTTGGGTTGGGTAAAGTCGCGGGTGGTTCCCCGCGACTTCGCCCGCAAGAGTTGGATAGTAACATTATAAACGCTGTGATGGTCATCTAGACTCTTAGTTTTTATTCGTAGTATTTTTTTTTTGGAGATGTCTTAAATAATACATACACAATTACAAACGTGTTTGGAATTTTCAAATCTCGTCAGAATTAAAAAATATTAGAATCGTATCTACATTAAAAAATATATACTACTTAAAACAAAATAGGGGCCACCACGTTTTTTTAGTTTTCCAATAAATGTATTATATTTAGGGGTTAATAAATTATTCAACTTAATTTATTGATTAATTTTTAATGTTTTAACATTAAAATTAACGAAGACAAATTAGTTTTTTTTTAATGTTAGGTTTTTGTGAAAATAAAGGAATTTTGGCTTAAAATACACTACATGAAAAAAAATGTTAAAACTTGAAACAATCTTATTTTTTTTTATTTTTTTTCACTTTTTTAGTACCGTGTATGCCCTCCTCTTTTGTGAATGCATTCTCGAAGCTAAGAGGGCATACTCTCTACCAAGTGGCGAACTGTTTCTCGTGCAATTTATTCCCAGCTTGTTTTCAGCACATTAATGAGCTGTCTTTCGGTATTCACAGGTTGGTTTGTGTTCCGGTCACTTCGTTTTAATAAATCCCACATGTGCTCGATTGGGTTAAGGTCCGGACTGTTGGCGGACCACGGTAAAACCTGTATACCCGCTTCCTCTAGGGCTTCTCGGGTGGCTCTTGCTGTAATTGCGCGAGCATTGTCGTGCATTAATTTAAATCCTGCACCAATTATTTGTGCAAATGGCACCACATGGGGTCTTATGACCTGTTCAATGTATCGTTGAGCCGTTACCGTAGCTTCATTGAGAACTGCGAGCTCGGTTCGACCGGACATCGAGATTCCGCCCCACACCATTACATTGGGACCCCCAAATCTGTCACTTTCATGGATGCAGGCATCCGAAAATCGTTACCCTCTCGTCTCCTAACTCTAATGCGACGATCGTCACTAAAAAATTTTACTTTGCACTCTCATCAGTGAACAATACTGTGCTCCAATCGTTTGTGACCCAGTCCTGGTGTTGGCTTGCGAAAGATAAACGGTTCGCACAATGCGAACTTGTCTACGGAATTCGCACTACACATCTCCTCGAGAATTGTTGGTCCTCGTTTAACCGATTCCTAATCGTTTGGTCGCTAATACGAGTACCCGTCGCCTGGCGCAAGCGATTTTGTATGGAGCGAGCGGTGACGAATCGCTCTTTGCGCGCAGTTAAGCGTATGTAGCGATCTTCTTGTGTTGTGGTTGCTCGAATTCTTCCAGATCCCCGTCTTCTGGTTACACTTCCAGTCTCTTGGAATCAATTCCAAGCATTCTGGATGGCTCTTCGTGAAAATCCCAGCTGCAGAGCTACAGAACGCTGCGAATGCCCTTCTTGTATCAATGTTATGGCTCTAGTTGCGGTTTGCACGTCCATATGTCTACGATTTCTCGGCATTGCTCTTTGGAAATGTTTATTCACGCTCAAACTTAGCAAAATTTAACTGCTCGCGCATGAATTCACAGTTGGAATGAATAAAAAGTTGGATAAATTCAAGTGGTTACAAAAAAAATGACAAACTGTCACCCACTTCAAAAACTATGCAAGCTGTAAACTCTCACGATGTTCGTTAACACTTAAGGTAACACCACAAAAAAGGTAGGTACTTAACATCAGTTAGAAATTATTAAAATCGCTCCAGATGTCGAAATAAATAAGTGGCCCTTTTTTTGTTTTGACTAGTATACTTTCAATAACTGCATTCGATCAACTGCAGTGTCTGCCAAATAAATGCTAATTTCATTTCGCTTTTAATTTAACGCTTACCTAAATCTTTTTCCAAAGCTAATTATAATCCAAGCTCACAAATATATTATATAAATATTCGCACACCTGCACAAACTATACGTCACTGCGAAGATCTATAGATCTATCGGAAAGTGGAAAGCGCGGTGGTCGCGACGCGCGCGCTTGCTGACTGACCTGCGCGCGCGCAGGCACAAACGTTCGCGAGAATAGAGTGCGACGGTTTTTGTTTGTTATGCGTGACCCTTGACACTACGTGATGTGGTGGAATGTGTTTGTATATATTTGTTTATTTTGAAAGACTGTAGCAATACAATCGGAGTAAGCAAAAATAACGTTGTCAGAGATTAAATCATTTATGTTGTATTTTTTTTCAAAATTCCGTGTTTATGAAAGCACGATCCTAACTTCTTAAATATTATAAATGCCAAAGTAACTCTGTCTGCGTGTTACGCAATCAAGCTTAAACTACTCGATTCAAATGAAAAGTACAAAGATAGTTTGAGACCCTGGAAAGGACATGGGCTACTTTTTGTCGCAATACAAAAACATCAAGGGGTGAAATGGGGGATGAAAGTTTATATGGAAATTCCGACTTCTGGCGCGGGCAAATTCTGTGGGCAAAAGCGTGTCTGTTACACTTTACGCATAAAACGCTGAACCGATTAAGATGAAGAAATACCTAGAGATAGTTTGAGTTCCGGGAAAGATCTTAATATATCTTTTATCTCAGAAATCATTCTTTAAAGTGGTGAAAAGGGGTGGAATTGTGTATTAGAAATCCGCTTGCGCGGGCGAAGTCGCTTGAATTAGCTAGTTTTTAAATACATCGCACTCTTTTTTGTCAAAGATCCTATGTTATTTCTTCTTGACATTTCCACTAGCTTGTACGGTAGTAAAAGGCGAAAAGTTTTTATGTGTGTATTGGATACTTACGTAAGTATTTAGTTTGAACGGGTACCTAGAATTCAATATACATGCAATAATTAATCCATTTAAGTTCTATCTCTACACAACACGTTTAGTTAGTGAAATTTGATTTATAAATTGGTCTATTTCTGTGTAATTAACTATATATACAACTTATTAATAAAAATTAAGATAAATTACTTAATACAACACAAAAACAAAAATTATAAAAAGGGTCCTTGTGGTAAGGTTCCTAGGATGCTGGCAGCATTACCGCGCTGGATAGCGATGCTTATACGCTGAGCAAGGTAGCTGCCAGCTCTTAGGTCACCACTGATGTCAACTAGCCTCTTGGAAATCTCTTTGAAAAAAGAGATAGCGTTGGGACCCCACGAACCCAGTGTTTCGACTCCAAACGGTACAAAGTGATACCGGGAGTCGATCTGCCTGTACTTGTTCTAAATAAATAATTAAATAATTGATTTATAAATAATTTATTTAATACCGCTTAGAATATGATGTTAATTAAAGTATATTTTAATTTTGAATACATAGTGCTTATCACCGTAGCGTATCGTACATGCAGTCAATCAGCTAACTAGATACGCTTAGCTCAGACATATTATTTATAATCTTTAAATTTAGTTTTAAAATAGGCAAATAAATTCCGTTGGCTGTGTGCGAGTCGAATAAAATTATATTTTAAGTAGTAATATATAATTTTATTTAAAGAAGTTAAATATATTTTATTCTGTTTTTAGTATCTTTTCTTATAGCGGCAACAGAAACACTTCATCTGTATTTTTTTTTTCAAATTCAAATTACTTAAAAAAAAACTGTCCATGGATCTTTAATGGTTATGAGATACGACTGGTGACATACAAACAGACAGACATAACATACAGTGTGGAGTCTGAGTAATAGGGTCCCGCGTTTACTCTTTAGGTACGGAACCCTAAAAAAGTAGTGCGTGTGTTCACCGTTCCTCCATCTTGCAATATTAGACTTATGTAAGATCTGCTTAGTATCAGTCATCATGTTTACATTTTTTTTTTTGTATTGGTGCACTGTCTATATAACCATATTTAAAAAAGGTATTAATACAGTGTCAAGTACTTCTTACATGCCTATTGTATTTCAACTAGATCAGTTTGCAATACTTACTTAAGTAGAACTGCCTTTGAAACTATAACTAAGAAAGGTATTAAAAGACTCAAGTACCTACATGCCTATTGTATTTCAACTTAGTAGATCGGTTTGCAATAGTAGGAAGGAAGAAGTGATTAGTAATTGTATAAACTTTAGATACCACGGTAGATAATCGGCACTATCAGATAGGAGTTTTCTTTATTTACAAGGACTGTTTCTTTTATTTATGGTAAATATTTACAAACAAAAGGGAAGGAGCCTGTTGACTTTACCTACTTAAACCTTCTCGTCTCATGTTTCCAGACACAATAGAAAATTAATTGTTATGAACCCGCCTGCGGGTCTTATGGGGTTTAACAGTTTAAGCTTTAAGCTTAAGCATAGTTAACGCTCAAGCGTGAGTAAAAAGTTTAAGATAGAATATATTCTTATGACACTTGAAAATATGTTTCTTGTTCATTTTACTTTAAAGCTTTTGAGACATTTTTAAGGTTTAAATTTTAACCTACTTTTTACACCGTTTGTTTTCAATTTTGACACTGCTATTTACGTACCGGCTTAGCTTAGTTAAGATCTTATAAATCTATTTGCTTTTTATTAAAGTAGCTGAGCAATTATTCACGCACATTGCTTGCGGACGGGCGCCTCACTATAAGTTCTCAGCAAACTCAATGATCAGACGTTGCTCTGTTTTTCAATCAGGCGTTTGCAAAATAAAAGAAAATTTTCCATCCTTACTGCTTTCTTCTAAAGTTCTGACCTATATTATTGAGACTCCTTAAATTTCAGATTACTTAATAAAATGTCAAAGTCCCCCTCAAATGGTCAATAAATCATAATTTACGATCTTTCTCGCTGACGCCGTAATGGGTGCAATGTGTGTCAATTGGTTATTTATTGCAAGTGCCTAAATTGCACCCTATGCAAATTATGACGTCACAGCATATTGTTTTGAGACGCTTTTCATGGCCAATAAGATATTTTGTTAAACACACAAACAATTTATAATAATTGTAAGAATTGTACAATTAAGGCGGTTTTATTGCTCAAAGCAATTTCTTCTAGAAAACCTTAGAGTGAAGGACAGTCTAAAATTTAAAATGGGACGGCGGTGAAAATTAATTCCATATACATGGTTAAATGTATATTGGTATTAGTAACAAAAGGCACTTAGGAACTATGTTCGTTAAAATTGTATAAGTATTAATTCCAGTCAGTACATGAACCATATTACAATGGTTCAGGTACTGACAAACAGTCAAACCAAGACATACAAGATATTTTTTTTAATTTCTACAAAACCTCTTAGGGGCTGATTTAAGTGATCAAATACAACAATTTTTACTATGGCACCAACATCGAAATCACAAAAAAATATACCTCCCCATACAAATCGCCGATCAGCTGACTTCCGTTTGAAGTAAAAAAATGCGGTTTCGATGTTGGTCCCATAGTAAAAATTGTTGGATTTGAGTAGCAAAATCAGCCCCCAAGAGAATTACCATTAATTAAAAATAACCTTGTATATTTAGGTATAACAAATTTGAAGGAACTTTACATATGTGTTTACTTATTTATCTGTTATTTTTATGTCAGGGTGGATTTAAAAGTAATTAATGGTATGCTAAGAGCTTAATTAAATAATACCAAATGAATATAACAACGAAAAATGTCGCGTGGGATTGAAGTCTCGTTGCTGATTCAATGCGACCATGTAGGTATTCTAAGGGCTGCGTCAGCAGAAGAATTACGACACAAAATGAAGTAAGTATTTGAAATAGTTACATACATATAATATTAAGAAGAAAACAGGGAGTTGTTGTATTGTACATTTTAGAAAAGGTTTGGTATTTGTACTCATAATCCATACTGATACTTTATACTTAAATGCGATAATGTGTCTGTCTGATCTCAGAAATCATCCTTAAAGTGAAAAGGGGGGTGAGATTTTGTATGGGAAATTTTAAATTTACGCGGTTCAAGTCGCCGGAAACCGGATAACCATATATCTAAACTGCTATTACTGAGGTATCGATTTAGGATCTACAAATAATCTGACGATTTGGAAACAGTATACCCGTATACCGTACACTTATTTTTAATCGACGATTTAGACCCGAGTTCACCAAATTTTCAACAGCCAGTAAACCTCGATTGACGGTTAATGTGGCAGACTTCCCATACAAAATATGTCAAATAATGCTAAACCGGCGCTAATCAAAAATTAAACATATGTTGGTGAACTCTAGGCTAAATGATTAGTAAGTTACATACATGTATGTATTATATTACACTCTAAAATAAATAAATCATTAAATAAACACACTAATTACGCTAGGCTTTAAGCCTAAACGTGAGATTGTGCCTTTGCGACTAGAATAGCGGATGGACGTTCTTATTACGTTCATAAACATCCATGACTTAGGTACAGATGTTCGCCCGTACTCATCACACAAACATTTGCCCCTTGCGCTTGTCCGGGACGCGAACCACTCCACCAAGACTCTTATTTCGATGATATGAACAGCAGCTATATTTTTTTTAAATTTTTAGTATTTCATACAGGATTTTAAAGTGATTAAATAATCAACAGGGAGACAGAACTTTTATAGTAAAAAACAGCATTAAGATCTAGTTTACAAAGAATTTATAATGCGCACAGCTAAGTTGTGGAACTCACTACCCGCTTCAGTGTTTCCAACGGATTACAACCCAAAGACCTTCAAACTCAGAGTGAACAGGCTTCTTCTGGGTGAGCTCGCTCCATCATCGACTCTGTCTGTGCCACGTCTGGCTTAGTCTAGAGTCAAGAGCAAACCCATTTCAAATAAATAAAAAAAAATTAGAGGCCCATTGTTCACAGGACAGACAACCTTTAAAAAAATTAGGTGCCTAGGGAGCCAGCCTGTAACCATGAAAACAGCAGCCTGACCTTTATTTAACGCTAAATGAAATATCTGCCAGTCGATAAAAGAATCGGCTATGTATGCACGTACTCTGCTCATGCGGACCGCTTATGAGCAAAAGAAGTCTCCATTTAGGGCAGCATATAATGCACCCCAATGAGATAACAAAACTCCCTGAAAAAATTGACGATTCTTGGATTCAACGGGCATAAGTAGTCATCAAAAGGGCTGCCACAATAGAGACCAATCACTGGTCGAGTTGGATTGCATTTGACCCAAAAATCAATAATAATAATAAAATTTAATATCTCTGTAGTAATAATTGTGGTAGCCCTAACGCGGATTGTGCATTTCATCAGCGCATTTCGCAATGCACCGGTCGTTGATCCCGCTTCCTTATTAGCCCCCTTTCTGCCGGGACTCGAACCCACAGTCGGACCTTTGACCGGCAAATCAGGACACCGCGAATCTGCTTCGGATGTGGCCACTCATAGGGCAAGATACTTGGACGATTACCTAAGATGTTAGGCCCACATTTGTATGGCTTCTACATTTTGTAACATACTAGCGACCTAACCCGGCTTCGCACGAGTACAATTTAAATAAATTACAAGTGAAAAACCCTTTTTAAAAACAAGCTTTTGTGTCAATGCGCTAAAAAGTATAAAAAAAATTTTCCTTAAAAACTTTTGCGATAAAATAATAACATCATTACACAATTTATATTATATAAAAGCTTGTCGCGAGATATAAGTACTGACTTGGCGTATTTAGTAGTTTGATTTTAAGAAAATTTAGTCAATCATATCAAGTTATGTATATAATTTACTTGTTTATATACACAGGTACAATCTCGCGACAAGCTTTTATATAATATAAAATGTATAATGATGTTATTATTTTATCGTAAACGTTTTAAAGGAAAATTTATTTTATACTTTTTAGAGCATTGACATAAAAGCTTGTTTTTAAAAAGGGTTTTTTACTTGTAATTTATTACTTACTTTTTAGTTATCGCTGGACAAATTTCTTAGTCTGTAGGCATATCTCACTGTTTATCTCATTCAACGCATCATTGAGGCAAGGGCGTTTGTCGGTTTAATTCGATGGGCTTATTATTTTTCAATCGACTAAAAATTGAAAGGGTAACTAACTATGTGCAACTAATATCTAACATACCTTGGTATCAGTTTATCAAAATGTTATTTCAGTGACAATTTAATTAAGTAAGCCTCAAAAAGATCTTTTTTTTAATTGAATAACGACAGTGACTTAAAGGTGGCAAAAGTTTTAAGCTCGCTTACTTAAGACATAGGTAAGTAAGGAACAACAAATAACGGCTTAAAGGCTAATATAATGCTTAGGCGATGAGTAAAATAGCTTGGCTACGAATTTAATGTAAGCCAAAGAGTTAAGGAGCACTAATAACTACCCTGAAGTATTAAAATTCCTACAAAAATACAGCAAATAGGAAAGCCAATTATTTTAACTTCGACTCACCGTGGTCCTTCGCTGTGGTATTAGTCTGCCCAATAAACAATGCAGTTTAAAACCGAAGGCGCGAAGGGAGAGCATTTTAATGCTTGCTTTTATGTTGAACAATTTAAGGCTTAATGTTTGTATGCCACTTGCAAGTTGTAAACTAATGCTGTTGACGCCTCTCGCAAATTACACACATCAAGATTAAACAATCGATGCTACGGACTACAACAATCCGACTTTATTTTTTACTTTCAAGGTCAGTACAATCAATACATAAAAATCTTAAACGACTTACAAAGCTTACCATGCATTGTCATCTAAACAACCTGTATACAAAATTTCAGCTTAATCGGTTGAAGATATTTTTGTTTAAAATTGAGCTGCAATAAGTATTTGTGACATAACTTATCACCCGACTAGGTACGAGTACAACACCTTGTCTTGAGTGTTAGGAGAAATGCGCCGCGTAAGGCATAAGTAAGCTTCAAGCTAATTATTGTAACTTCAAGCTAAGCCTTACTTAAACACCTTAATCCTAGAAGTTATCCTTCTCCTAGACAGGCAAACCAATGCTGTTAACGCATATATCACCAAAATTAAACTCGTCAAAGTTTACCTACCGATGCTACAAACTCAAAAAAATCAACCTCAATAATTATAATCGAGGACTCCAAGAAAACCCTTTTTAACAAGCGTACACCTCATGACTGAAAGTCGTGATCATTATGTGGAATGAAATACACACAACAACTTCTAGGCAATATTTAATGGAATGGTTTGCCATTGCCTTTTCCATCTCACACACTAGCCACTAGTGTGCAGGTTTTTCCTCATGGTGTTTTCCTTCACCGTTAGGCAGCAATATCTTTGAAAAAGACTGTAGGTACTTAAGTTTTTGTACAAACTTATTATTATACATGGTACAGGCGGAGATAGAACTCATAATCACACGGATGAAAAGTGAAGTTTTCTCCGCTCGGCAATCACGACTTTTCTTCACGCCAAGAAAACCCGATACACCAAATTCCTAAACGGATTAGAGCAACGGAGTTAAACTCGCATGCTTTTTCTCTGCAAGCCCTTTCATTTGATACCCATATTGTAAGAAAGCATAAAAAACTTAGTGCGCCATCTCTAGGAGTCTGCCATATATGATTTGGAGTGACGTCACCTTATGTATCGAGTAATTCTTAGCAAGCCCTATCATTTGATACCCATATTGTAGGAAAGCTTTAAAAACATGACTATGTTCGTCCGTTATCTTTAAAAGTCCGCCATATTAGATTTAGAGTGACGTCACCTTATTTATCGAGTTATTCTCAGCAAGCCCATTCAATTGATACCCACATTGTAAGAAAATAAAGAAAACTTAGTCTGCCATCTTTAGAAGTCCGCCATATTGGATTTGGAAAGACGTCACCTTATTTATCGAGTTATTCTCTTTCAGCAAGCCCTTTCATTTGATACCCATATTGGAGGATTACATTTACAAGTCGGCCATTTTGATTTTTTTAGTACAGTCATTTTTTTTTGAGTTACTCTCAGCAAGCCCTTTTATTTTATACTAATATTGTAGAAGTGTATTGAAAATAACGAGTCCGCCATCTTGGATGGTCCGCCATGTTGAATTCAGAATGACGTCATGCATTTTACCATGCATTGTCATCCAAACTAAACGTATATACAAAATTTCAGCTCAATCGGTTGAAGATATCTGCTTCAAAATTGAGTTGCAAGATTCCACCCGAACAAACATACATAGTTACATAAGGATTCGATACATTATCCATACAACATGTGACACTTAAGTGTATTAAGTTTTATTTTTAAATTAGTTTCATGTCATGCCGTTTACTCGGATACCACGAATAATGCTGAGCGGATGCCTTTTCGGCACTTACCATTGTACGAGTAATACTAGTGCTGTAATCTTTGTTTGTAAACTTTCTGTGTGTGGATGCCGAATAAATGTCTTTTCTTTCATTATTTTTGTTTAAAAACGGCAAAAAGCAAGTTTTTTGTATGAGAAAGCATTCTAATTGTATTAATTTTAATTTTAATTGAATTATTTACTTTTAATGTGAATATAAGTACAACTAAATATTCTGCGACTACCTGTTGCCGTTATTAACATGATTAAAAAACGGCAAAAAAACATGTTTGTTGAGAATATACTGTTTTAAACTTTCATGGTCATTATCATTAGAATAGTTATTTAAAAATTACCTTTATATATACCTTTTACCTTTATATGTACCTTTCTATATAGTTATATAAAAAGGTACATGGTAGCAATCCCGTAAATAACTATTCTAACGTTTGTTGAGAGCCCCAGTTGAAAATTTATTTTATTTAGTGTTTTGTTTGTTATATAGTGGCAACAGAAATACATTATCTGTGAAAATCCCAATTGTCTAGCTATCACCCCGGCATACCCTTTGGGTACAGAACTCTACAAATATTATGCCACTCTGGTATAATGTAGGCAATGGAGCATTCTAAGGAATGGTAAACGATGAATAGGATACAATTTGCCTGTACCTATGTGACCTCTCAACTTTTAAACCTTTAAATCCATTTAGAAGATATTTGGTACGAGTGTAGGGATAGTTTGAGACCCTGGAAAGGATGAAGGCAATTTTTTGTCGCGATATAACAACTTTAAGAGGGTGAAATGGTGGATGACAGTTTATGGGAAACACATTCGCGCAGATGAAAATCGCGGGAACCGCTAGGTAAAATATTTAGGAATTTAGTTACTAACTTGGTGGTGTTGTCGTTGGAGACGATCTCATTGTTGTCACCCGAAGCTGGATCGCCATCGCTGAACCCTGAAGCTGAGCTCTGGTGGTGCTCGGGAATCTGGAAGAATAATAATATAGTACAAATACTAGAACATATTTCTGTTTCGCTGAACGGTTTCGTTGTCTTAAACTTAACAATTCCGCCTATATTTTGCTTATGTGTGGGATAGGTAGACTGAGAGTAAATGATTGAAGGCTGTATGATTGGGATGAGTGTAAAAAATGAACGAAGGATAGAGTGGGTTTGGTCTGTATGGCGGGAGTCGTAAAAAAGGATAGGAAAGAAGTTAAGATGTTATAGGACATTATGTTTTAATTAAGAAGAAGGAAATAAAAAAGGGTTAAAATGTATTTGACTTGGATTTTCAAATGTCATTGGAACCGGATTCCAATAATAAGTTTGACTAAATTATGATAGGTAAATATGCCTGCAAAGTGCTTTCTTGTAGCACTAAAGGACATCTATCTATGTAACTAATACGTCCTTATTAACAAATAAAACTGATAAAAATATGGATTGTCGATTGTCGGAGTTCTTACTTTGGTCTCAGGATACCACCGTATTATAGCCAAATATAAAGTAAGCTATTATTTAACACGAATGTATCAATACCAATTACGCAAAAAAACTGTAGAATACATAACTGAAAATAACTTTTAGGGAAACTGTGTTGAAGTGGGGATTATCTTTTTTAATTCGTCTATCCCATAGCACTCGATGGTATCCCTCTGGATACAAGTTATTTTTGGGAGGAAAATGTATTTTTGTGATACTGTAGGTTTTCAAAGACCACCTCAAGATTCAGACATCCGAATGATATAAAGTGCAAAATTTTGTTAGAGTCAAAACATGAAAATCCTAATCCATAAACGATAATAAAACTGAAATTAAGAAGATGACTAACCACATGAATTATCTTCAAGGTGTCGAGATCCATAATCGCTATTATAGAGATAAAATAATCACAGTATTATGTCAAAATTCACAAAACAACGTTTAACATTTTTTTTCTGCACATAATTAAAATGTAGGAAAAATAATCCGGAAACACATTTGTTAAGTCCAACAATTCATGCTACACTAAATTGTTATCAGCCATATAATAATTAGATCTGCAAACAAAGGGAATGTGAATGTGAGAACATAAAACAAAGCTAGAATAACCGAAATAATAAAAACAAACATTTAAAACTAAACCACAAATAGTAGGTTTTAAGTTTGTAATATATTTATTTCATGTATTTTATTTTATCAATAAATTGTTACTACAAATTACTCGGTTCGTACAGACGGCGGCACATTAAGCTAAACAAGTTGTTAGTAATTGGGGCGAATGTGCAACGAGAATGGGTAGTTTGATGTGCAGTAGACCCTGCATCAAGTTACCCAAATCTGTTAAAACATCTCAAATGATATAAATAAATTGTTTCAACAAATACACCAATCACCTAGCCCCAACCTAAGCGTGAGCTTGTGCTATGGTGACTAGGATAACGGATAGAAATACTTAAATACATATAAACTTCCATGACTTAGGTACAAAATGCTCGTGCTCATCACACAGACAATTGACCCTTGCGGGATTCGAACCCGCAACGGCCTGTTTAGAAGTCCGGTGCGCGAACGACTACACCAAGACGGTCGTCATTATGAATATGGAACTCTATGTAATCAACATAAGGTTGAATTAAGGTTGCAGGGATTTGACAGACCAGGGTAGGTTGATGTGTGGTTCACTGTACACTGTAAAAAGATGTGCATGGATAGGAAAATTATTGCTGTATAAGAATTATTGTAACCTATTAACCTCAAAAGTTTCACCGAAGAAAGAGAACATCGCTGTAAACTGTAATAAAATCGGCCAAGCCGTTTTAAATTTGAATAAGGAAATTCGTGTGAATAAGAAACCACCGCACTTCAAGGTCCAAACACGTGAATATCTTATTATTGCAAAAGTATTAAAAAATATATCATCATTCTCCTAGCGTTATCCCGGTTGTGTACTCGCTCGCGAGGGCCCAGGGACCGCTGACCATGATCCAGGATGTGGCAGATCAGGTTATTACTGTGAAGCGACTACCATCTGACCTTAGTGGCCCTGTTACCAGGGGAACCCGACCAGTCTTGGATCATGGTTACACATGCAGTCGCCTGAATGTGAAGGTTTCATAAAAAAATATATAATATAAATGAAAATTTTTGTTTTAAAAAAAAGGTAAAAAAACTTGCTAATTGCTTATATTTTTGAATGAAACCTTATCACATGATTGCTACCGTAATTTCGATATCTTTGTTAATAAAAGTTCGTGACATAACAATAGTTGTAATACAAATAATCATTATTTTATTTGCTCATTTCACTTAGTTCCAATGGTTATGTATACCAATGCGTCATACAGTCTCTATATTAGATAGTATTACGTTTGTTTGATAGAGTGAGTGACATTATCTCTGAGGTGATACTAGGCAAACAAGGTAAAAATATAACGGGCAAAAAGTACGCACGAGCCGCGAAGAATAGTTTGTTAATAAATTACGTGAACTAAATGAAACAAAATATGAAATTTCTTGGCGTATAATTTGTTTCTTTAAATGCAATAAATATTTTACTATCATCATCCTCCTAGCGTTATCCCGGTTGTGCACTCGCACGCGAGGGCCCAGGGTCCGCTGACCATGATCCAGGATGTAAATAAATATTTTACTATATATTATATAATATAGTAAAATATATAAATAAATCCCTATTTTTCATAATCACGCCATTACGCGTGAACGACTGGACCAAATTCACTAATAATTTTTTGTTGTTTGTTATTGTCAAGAGACTTATGAAAGAAAAAAAAAGAAAATTGCGAAAATTAGAAAATTCAAGAATACTTAAGCACCATAATTATTTCTTATCAAACCTTAGTGCTTTGGACAATGTAAACATTTTGAATGTAACCTTACTACGGTCGACATAAAATTGACAGATATCGTCAAATAGGATGTAAAAATTTTAAGAACAGGACAACATCTGTCAGGTCAGCTAGTATTATATGTAACACAGCGCATGTTGTCGGCAGTCAAAGTGTTAGTTAGTAAATCAAAGTGGTCTTACACACGATGGCTATTAAAATCTTAAAGTAATGTATTTTCAATTTAAAAACACGACACTTTCGTATTTCAGGTGTCGTTGATGCGTTGTCTGTATCTCTTATATTACCTATATGTACATTAGGTAGAACCCGCATATGATGTCAGACCTCTTTAAAAGCAAACTTGCTATGAAAAACCAATATGATTTAATTTACCTAATTCTTGGCCGAATTTATTCACCCAAGACCTAGTTAAAAGAACATGATAAAAAACAAGCAAACATAATTATTGAAAAAAAACACCTGACTGCAAAAATTTCTATATTTTTAAAATTATCTTTTTACTAGCATTCATTTGATACTGCTATGATAAGGAAAAAATCAATTGCCCCTCCCCCCTTTATTTCCATTAGCAGGCGCCAATTTTTAAATGTATATAGACTATATGTCACTCTCACAATTTTGACAAATTCAACCACACCTCATATGTCAAAAACTGTCCAGCCGTTTGGGCTGTAGGGCGTGCCAAACAATTATACATACATACATACTGTCGAAAAACATAACTTTCCTTCCGCAGTCGGGTAAAAAGACTAAAATAGAACGGTTAGCTTTTATGGACAATAAAATTAAGGGGAAAAAAAATGGATTTACTATCGTGTAGCATTCTAATTTATATTTTAGCAACACCATGCTGGTAATAATTTACTAGATAGTAGCCAAAGTAAATACATATGTTTTCGTCTTATTTTAAGGGGGTATATTTTTGGCTGTATTATTGTTTTAAGGCTGCACTAACCTGAGTCAAAGGAATGCAGTCGCTCCTGCGTTTGCCGGAGCGCATCTTGTGTCACTGCACATGCAGTGGCCGTTAATTAAGCCTATTAATTAACTAATTGAGAGGTTATCACGATACGTCTGTCACCCGTCTGCTTTAGGGCTGACGTATTTCTTTTTTTCTTTTCGCTGTAAGTGACTAAAGACCCGCCCAGTATCGCACGGGTGCAGTTTACAACCTATATATCACTCACGAAAAGTTTAAGCAACTACTAAGGTTTCTACTGGAGAGAGAATAATCAAAATTGGTTCAAATATTAGTAATAAGAAATAGATTCATATACTGCAATACATTATGCGTTGATTCAACCAGGATAGAACTTAATTTCATAATTCGAATATGATCTAAGTTATCATTTTAAAGATTCAAACTATGATTTACTTAGTAAACACTAGATTCATCAGGACACGATTACGATGGTGATAGATGAGTTAATTTTTTATCCACAATATTTTTTTTAACATATTTTTATTATAATAAAAAAAACCGGCCAAGTGCGAGTCGGACTCGCGCGCGAAGGGTTCCGTACCAATAACTTAAAACATTAGACAGTATAGGCAAAAAAAGTATATATTTTTATTTTATTAATAATTTTAAAAGTATTTAACAGGATACCCGAAACCATTTTAAATAAGAGTTTTCGCGCCTGTTTCTTTACGTGAGTGATTTGAAGTTTATAGGTCCATGACTTTAGAAATTACAGGGGGGGGGGACCGTGTAAACGACTTTGGCGGGCTATATCTCGCAAATGGTAAAGGTGATAAAAACGTGTTGTATGGAAACCCTACCTTATTTTTATAGTCCTTTTCAACGATACCCCACACAAGGTGGTGCACTCACTAGGACTCAGACTAGGACGGACGGACTGAACGATCTTATAAACCCTTATTTTTAGGGTTTCGTAGTCCGACAAGGAACCCTCCTTGTCGGACTACGAAACCCTAAAAATTGAAAACTTTCACATGTTAGATCAACTGACTGTTGTATGTTTTAACGGAGAATATTACCTGTTGAAGAATTTTCATGAAATAAGAACTTTTTGTGAGCGGACGATTTACTCCAAGAAAAGAACATTTAAAACTAAAGTGAAATAATTAGTCTAAAGAAATCAAACCCACTTACACATTGTCTGCATTAATGGTTTTTGAGCCAGTACATTAGTTATTAGTGCCACCATAGTATGTTAATTTGGGCTTTCAAATGTTAAAAAATAAAAGTACCTACTTAAGTCTACCTAACTTAACATTTTCGGAATCACGTTTTAAACTTAGTCTCAATGTTTGGTGACTCATAAAAAAGTTATAAGAACTGTGGTCAACGTGGTTCCTTTTACCAATCACTATTACAAAAACCAAGTAATAGCTGTAGCAACCCTTAATTCATTGCGACGAACCGTTTAAGTGGTTCGCGCTTCGGACTACAAAACCAGAGGTTGCAGGTTCGAATCCCGAATGGGGCAAATGTTTGTGTGATGAGCATTGACATTTGTATCTCATTGATGCATAAACTTATATCAGTATGTCTATCCGTTATCCTAGTCGCCATAGCACAAGCTCACGCTTAGTTTGAGGCTAGGCAATCGGTGTGTGTTTGTTAAAATAATTTATTTATTATTGCAGAAAATTTTAAGATTTCCTATCATTACTCATAATATACGAGAGTGCTCTACTTACATTTTATAAAAATAATTTGCTGCTACGATAACTCGGTAAAAACATGTTTATAAAACATTCTCAGCGTCACACGTTTACGGTCAAGTCGTGTGTTTTGTTTGTCTTCCCAAACAACTTGAAGGGTGGGAAAAAATATCAGTTAGGTACTCGATTTCTCTACAGTTTCGGTTAAACATTGAAATATAATTTATCTCCTTGAGGATCATAAGACCGCCGGCGGTCTCATAACAATTGATTTATATTGTGTCTGGAACATGATCTCTGAATGGTTAAACATTATATTAGTACTTATTCTCTTCTACATTGTAAATCACATAGCAACACAAAATTAGCATCCCAATGGTTATCGATGAAAAGACAACTATTGAAGGCCTGGGCCCGTGTCTAGAAATCTAGATGTAAGTGGGTACCAACAATATGTGAAGAGTGACATTTAGGCGGGGTTCACACTACAAACTATGAGCCACTGGCCACAGATATAATGAGTTGTTAGCCTCTGTATGAAAAGAAAGTCAGTCCTTCAAGTCAATATTAAAATTATTATTTTTACGACAGTCAGTAAAAACTTAGCAGCTTTTGATTAATGAAAACATTCTCATATGGCAAATGGTGATTCGGACTGCGCCGACCCCAGCACCCTGATTCACAAACACTCGGAAAGCTTCCGAGTCGGATCCTTTCCGAATTCGAATGTCAAATCATATCGGATCCTATCGGATGATCAGATCCCGTCGACAGAGTTCGTGAATACGAATTTTCGGATCCGTTTGAAAAGAAGGTTTTGACATTCGAATTCGGAAAGGATCCGACACGGAAACTTTCCGGGTGCTTGTGAATAAGGGTGCAGAATTGGAAAACGGTAAGCGAAAGACTATGACCGAGATGGTTGAAGAATTATTGACACCGAAACGTAAGACCATAAACCTTCGAGTCCAAGAAGTTGTTGATGCTGCCGGAGCTGTCAGATGAGCTTCTGCAGCCGATGCTGTCGTCACTGTTGCAGAGCCCCCCACTGCCGTGGCTGTCTGAACTCTTGCTCTCAGAATCTGACTCGATCCACAATGGAGATCGGTACTTGAACTTGTGAGCGAAGGAGCTAAACCTCGACTCTCTGTCCATTTCTTCTTTCGAGTTCTAAATACGATGCTCGACTGTCTTTGCGGCTTGGATTTAGTTGAATGTGATGCTCAAATGTTTTTTCGTGGACTTCATTAATCGAATTCTTTTTGTCGCGTTCTGAAGTGATGCGCAGATGTTTTTCGATAGCTTTTTTGGAAACTTGGCTAGTAGTTAGTTATTGATCGTCAATTGTTTCAAATAAATGTACGGAGTTCAAATAATATTGTAACGGACTAGTCTAGATGTAAGATCACGGGCACGGTAAACTGATTGGATGCAGGCAAATAGGATTGTAGTGGGATGGCCAACTGATACATCGATATTAAAGCTTCAATTTTTTAAACCTACCTACCTATAGATTAATTTTTGAATAATGATGATGAACGCTATTATGCTTTGATTGCCTACTTGTTAGGTAAATTACTTAATTATTTAGATTAGAATAACTTCATCATTATTAATATCAGAAGTAGAGGTAATATTTTACTGAGAAGATTAGAAGAGTGAAAACTCAAAAAAAAGATTTCTCTCTATTCACGATGACACAAACAAAATGCCAAATTGCTACAATATACTCGTAGAAAACGATAAGAATTTATCAAAGCACTAATCTTGTCAGACGGAAGCCATTATACTACTGTCATTTACATACAATGCGTCTAAATCGCACTGAAACGCCTCAGTATAGTAATCCAAAACACATTTACTGTAATGACTTGAGCAAGGTAGTAGATTGGCATTATTTTGCATTCAGTCTTTAGATCAGTAAAGGGATAGAAAGTGCATCTATGAATTGTGTTTACACTGATGTGCACTAGTATCTTCT
Organism: Pyrausta nigrata; assembly: GCA_949316185.1. NCBI lineage: Eukaryota > Metazoa > Arthropoda > Insecta > Lepidoptera > Crambidae > Pyrausta > Pyrausta nigrata. The sequence continues at coordinate 1,342,145 of OX438950.1, read as the reverse complement.
GTGTTTAGAAGTCTTGGCCTTAGGTCTTGGCTAATCTCTGTTGAGATTAACGCTGTAGCTGATATTCGATTGGAGAATATTACTAATTATATCATTTATAAATGTTCGACTCAATATGTATTTTGCTCTTTAAAGAATTGAAAATAAATGAATCTCTTGCTCCAATGTTTAGACTTAAAAAATAAGTACATACATAACTGGTGTTATTGTTGAAATTATTAATTTATTTTAATCCTTTAATTACGCCAATGTTTACGATAAATTGTTCATAGAGTTCCACTAAAACATAACATTAGTTTTATTAACATTCGTTGTTTCCTAAACTCGGAGGCAAATTCTTTTTATTTTTGTCTCAAATTGCTGTTTTTGATTTTCTTATTATTGAAAAAAAACAATCTATCGAAACTGTTGCCCGCCTCTGCAGGATGTCTTTATACAATTTAGATGGCGGCGCGGGACCTTCCAATGTCGCTAGGTACCCCCACTCCTGCCTCACGTGTGAACTTGACCTAATACCGAAACGTTTTACTAATCAAACACCAATTAACGAAACTAGTTGTGTTAACTCATTATAACTGTCTCGTTTTAACATTAAGGAATCATTAACAGCTTGTAAAAATATTGTTAAGTGCATTAATACTTATGTAACTGTTTAATTGTGGCATCGCATAAAAATAGAAAATACTAGCAGTTCTCCGCGACTTTGCTCGCGCCAAAAGACGGTTTTTCCATATAAGCTTTCAGCCCCTTTTCACTCCCCTGATGATGAAACGCCTATGTCCTTTCCAGGGTCTCAAACTATCTCTGTACCAAATTTCATTTGAACCGATCCAGTAGTTTCGGAGTCTATTCAATACAAACAAACAACAAAACCTTTTCTCTTTATAATATTAGTATAGATGGCAATAAATATAATAATAAACAATTCACAACAAATCAGACACTTACTGTGTGTTGCTGAGCACCGGAGGTTACGAGTCTTACGAGAGATAAATACCTACTAATGTTTCAATTAATAAGTGATTAAATTCATCAAAATAAAAACACTAATTAGTGCATCAAAATGTAGTCCAAAACTGATAACATATCATACAAAAGAAGCATTAGATACGAGTTATTTGTATAAAGAGTCATCACTTACATACAATATATTAAACAATTTAAAATTTTGTAGTAAAGTACTTTGGCGTGCTATTGATGTCAATCATGTAAATGGAAGAAAAATTATACCTGCATAGCTTGATAGTATCATTTATTTTAAATAATAAAATAATGTAGGCACCTTTAATTTCAAACCCATTTTTTAATCATAAACTTAAATTATTTACTTACATTCAGATGCTTTTTCCTTACAACAACGATTTCGTAATCTTTCAGGCCATTTGGTAGAGATATCGAAGATCTTTTAATTGGCTTTTTTGTCTCACTATCTGCTGCAGCTTTTAATCTGGATTTACCTTCAGTTTTTACGTCTGTATTAAGCGTCATATCATCAGGACCTATGATCTTTATTTCCGGAGTCACAGGTCGTTGATCGATTGCTTCAAATCTTATACTTTTACAATTATTGATCTCTGTTGGACTCGGGTCGTCATCTATGAATCTTATGTCATTAGGCGTACGATTGGCTTCCAAAATTAGGCGTCTTGTTTCGGGAGGCATTTCAACATAATCGTAAGGATATGAGGGAATATTCACTCGAAGATCCGGTTTCTTTCTGACCCTCATATTTTAATTTTCAAAATTTTCCAATAAAGTCAACACTAAGAACACGGCTTACAACGATTTCCTTAATCCCCAAATAGTCACCGAACAATCCACATATTTGGAGACCTAATGCGATAAGCACTATCTATTCAAACTAGATTCGTTCATTACATTAGTAACAACAGTTTCCGTGAACTGCTTTAAAAGGAATCAGTGGCTCGGAGGAGACAATAATTTATTAAACGCTTTATAAGTAAACAATTTTATCACACGACCACGTGACTTTCCCTTTCTGTGCACAAGTATTGACAACAATGATATAAATTAAACTAAAGTCATTTCTTTCCGGCATATATCAAAAATTTTACATGATAAAATTCATGTGACGTCGATAGCAAATCTCCAGCAAATCCTCGACTTGGGTTATCTAGAGATAAGTGACTTGAAGCATACTCAATAAGAGAGTGTGAGTGCTTTTGACTAGTAAATAATTAGGACAAGGCAGGTTGCTGATTTTTGATCAAACAAAGCAAGCAGTTGAAAGATGCCGCTAAATAATGATAAACGTTATAGTGTAATAGCTTATAGATTAACGACAATAAGATCGTAATTGTGTTTGTAATTATTATGATATGGTGTTAAAGCGCTTAGATTTCCGGCGTGCTATGGATTACTTGTTTGTAAGACCACAAAATACTTAATAGTGTGCAGAAACATAGCTCAGTTTTTTTTAACAAACACACCAAATACTTGTGCTATCGTGACTAGGATAACGAATAGACATACTTATATACATTTAAAAACATCCATGACTTAAGTACAAATGCTCGTGCTCATCACACAAACATTTGCCCCTTGCGGGATTCGAACCTGCAACCGCCTGGATTAGAAGTCCGGGGCGCGAACCACTACACCAAGACGGTCGTCGAGTTTGCAACGTTGCAACGCAACGTTTTTTTATGCGTCTAACCTTTTACAGTACACTTTTAACCCCCAATGCAAAATTAGTTTGACCGCTATTATGTCTGTCTGTCTGTCTGTCGCACCGTAGTTCTTAACCCAATCGCTGCTAAGTTCGAGACACAGTAGAAAATCAATTGTTACTACAAGTATAACGAACCGATGCGTACTGTAGCAGCAAATGGGTTAAACAAGTGAACCGATTTGGATGCGTTTTTAGGGTTCTGTAGCCGAATGGCAAAAAACGGAACCCTTATAATTTCGTCAAGTCTGTCTGTCTGTCCGTCCGTCCGTATGTCACAGCCACAATATTTTGAAACTATTAGCATTGCATAGTTGAAACTTGGTAGGTAGGTGTATCCTGTTAACCGCTTTACGATTCTCATAAAAAAAAGATATTTAAGAGGGGGCTCCCATACATGAAACTGATGAAAATAAAACCAAAAAAATTTTTTTTTGTCAAACCTATGCGTGTGTCCTGATAGGGTGTCTACTGATAGGTCTTTTAAAATAACATTCTTTCTCGAGATTCCTAAAACTATTTTCTATAAAAGTCTAACGTTTTAGAGGTACACGCTTCCAAAGTGGTAAAACGGGCGTCGCCTCATCTAACTTTTGAACTAAGCAAGTGTAAATTTAAAAAAAAACATAATGTAGATCGAAAATTGGTTTGAACAAGATCGAACTAGTATTTTTTGAGCTAAAGCACATTTTCAACAACTACAAACATAACTTTGTTCTTCATACAAACACTATGAAAAACAAAGGAACTCGTATATTTGCTGTCAACAAAGTTTTGTGATATTTTGGGTTTAAGTGGAAGTAAGTGGATCCTAATTTAGTTAAATTTGGCACGGAACCCTTAGTGCGCGAGTTCGACTCGCACTTGGCCGGTTTTTAAAAAAACTGGTTTTATAAGTTTCTGTAATGTAATAGTATCAACGATAATAATAGTAGGTAGAGTCTACATTCAAAGATATAAATGAATATAAAAGTGACATATTGCAACCGACATAAAACCCAGACAAGGCCAGAATCCATTTAGACGTATTACGTTAAACACGTTAGAATAAAGGCTATAACAAGATTATCAGAAAATCTTACCTCATCTTGTGGATTTTGCAAGTACTGCTGTCTAAAAACCTCCTGCTCTAGGTTTTGTAGCGTTGGCATTGAGATAGAATTCCTTCTCAAATTCGCCCTTCTCTGTTCCGCGTCTGCATCTTTTTCATTGTCAATAAGCGCTTTAGACTCTTCCCCAACTGCTTTAGACGTACTTGGAGTAGCAACACTATCTGTAAAGTCCGTAGATTGAGTACTAGGACTAGTAGGACTTGTTCTACTTGACTTCGCTGATTCGGGATCCAAAGTTATGTACAGTGTCCCTTCAGGTGTATCTACAACTATTGTATCACTATTCGGAGAATGGATGGCACCCAAATCTGACGCATGGATTTTCCCATCACTCTTGTCTATACCTTTCTCAACGTCTCTAAGTCTTTGCGGCCGAATCGGTTCATCTTTGATGTGGTCTAGTTCGACGAAGTCATCCACAAATGGGATGTTTGTGTTCGATCTGAGTTCGGGCGAGTTAAGCCCTTTTGCGACTTCTCTGAAAGGGTCATTGCTTGCGTTTTCCATCTCCTATTTCATAGTAGTCTGAAAAGAGAAAGATGTATTAAATAGTTGTGATTTATACGAGCGCATGTAGAGAAGTGTGGTTCCCTGACATATTGTATGACGTGCAGTCTATTAGTGTCTCCCATATAAGTGAAGGTGTGATTCACAACGAAGGTAAACGGATACATTGTTCTCTTAGTTAAATTTATAATTTTAAAAGGATCGCTTGAATAGTGCAATAAATCAACGGTTAACAAACTTTGAGATATTTGCATTTTATCAAAACAATTTAATATTTTTAGGATTTGACGTCCATCACGTTTAATTAACTTCATCAAAGATCTCAGTTACTATATGGATCGTATTTTCTACCTTCTTTGCTGTAAGGCTGCGTGCACACTGAGATTAGGGAGCCATACGATTTCACACACGAGGCCAAGCAAACGGTAGCTTGTTTGTACACAGATTATCACAGGCGATTAAACAGTATCTTTGCATTTTTGTGCATATGCGAATAACGTCAAACGGTACCTACCTAAGGTACACATTATACGGAGTACAAACGGGTACATCTACGACACATAAATAAATATATTTTTGGTTTGTACAGAGTAATTTTAAAATCTTATTTAGCTCTTAAAGGACCATTTTTGGTGTTTAAATACATAAACTTTTTCTATAGTTAGGTACCGACCATTAAAATGTAAAAAACACAGTTGTTCAAATAAATAATAAACATATATTAGTGATAGTCAATTTAGTATGAGAAAACTATTTTTTTTCGTGCGATTTCAATGTTGGTTTCGAAGTTGATTTATCTGCATATTTTTTTCCACTTTCGATATCTGACAGATTCAAAATCGGCACACAAGGGATACCAAGAGTCATCGCTGAGAAACGAGTCGATCCAAAAATGAGTGATCAATGACGTTTGGTCAGATGGAGGTTTTTAATAGGTACAAAGAATCATAAAAATATTTTTATGATTTGTGCAATTCGTTTGCAAGTTTTTGCGATTCAATTTCACTCACAAAACTTACAAAAGAATCAGTTGAAGAGTTTACATTCGAATAAATTAAGAGGTAGCTATTCCTGACTTTGTAGCTTACTACTTGGAGGTTAGTAGGAACAAAAAATATACCTGACAGCGAAGTATCAGCCCCACACCATAAAGTAGACGAAGAGTCCAAGTAAAATAAGTGCTAACACAGCGTATATCAAGTAATCCAAGTGGAAAACCAGCCAAAAGCACTTGACATTCTCGCTCGCACACTCGGTACAGTCCAACTTCATTTTGGGTTATTCACAAATCAACACTCGTCTGATGATACTGGGAATTCATTCATCAAGGCACATGTTTTAGTTAAACAATGATGAAATTAGATTTAGTAAAGAGGTCTCATTTCTTCACTCATTGTACCTATAGAATAAATATACATATGCTAGTTTAAAAATATATTTTTCAAGACACACACCAGCCAAAGCAATTATACAGGGTAACATTGCAAAGAGGTGCCAATTTTTCAGGAGAGACTCAGAATCAAACTTATTCAAACTATGCGTCATCATCATCATCCTATCGCTATCCCAGTTGTGCTATCGCACGCGAGGGCCCAGGGTCCGCTGACCATGATCCAGGATTTGGCAGACAAGGTTACATTACAGTGGGTCGACCGCCATTTGACCTCCGTGACCCTGTTAAGGGGAACCTGATCAGTTTTGGATCATGGTTACATATTCAGTCGCCTGAATGTGCAGATTTCCTTACGATGTTTTCCCGCACCGTAAGAGCATGAGGTCAGATGGCAGTCGCTCCACTGTAATTACCTGATCTACCACATCCTGGATCATGGTCAGCAAACCATGGGCCTTCGCGTGCGAGTACACAACCGGGATGATGGTGCGCGAAAGTCGTGTCATCCCTATATTTACTTTTTTCGGATATTTTAAAGTAGATGCTATTCGAAAAATACGATGATAAAAAATTATTACGTCGTTTCTTTATATTGTTTACTATATATTATATTTTCAAATTATGGCAACCATTTGCAAAATAACCCTGTATTACGGTCGGTTCTGTAGTATTTTAAAGGCACTATTTTCAAACTCCTGTCAATGTAAATATTCCAAAAATTCGCTTGCTTGTAGAACTTCATCGTTATAACGGACACGTTAATTCCTATGTTTTAACTGTTGTAAGCGAGTTTTCAAACAGTAATACGGGTAATTACACGACGACTAGTCGTGCAAGATGATCTAAAGATTTACCTACACTAATCCATGACTTTGATTAGCTACGACGCACTTAACGCTGTTTGCACTTAACACCAACTGGATTGTTACAATTACACCATGACAATGTTATTTGAATTTAATCAATGGTTTACTGTTTCGATCGTCAAGGTCGCCTTTTCCTGTTCAGATATTATGTTGGTCACTCAACAATAATGGTGTCTGTATACTCTTGATACATTTTACATTCATATCCGTTTTTTATGGGTATAAATATACATAAATGCTAGTAATTCTCATGAACATACGATAATATTACCATGCACTATGCCTCAGATTATCAGATCCAAATATGAATTTACAATAGGCTTATTTTGATACATTTTTAACCATTACCTATGAGACAAACTAATTAATATTTCTTATTTAAATTCGATGCTGACATCCCGTAATAAATGTTGTCTGAGCAACTTTATTCGACAGATTTTTACACCCTATATATATTATTTAACAATTTACGATCTTCTATACCTAATAGAACACCGTAAAAAAAGATGGCGAAAACTATCCAAAACATACATAGTGACTATGATAAGTCTTAATGTACTAGGACCGAATAAGTAACTTGTACTCCGTGTACTGGTGCGCGCTCCGCTGCGGGTTTGAATCCCGCAAGGGGCAAATGTTGTGTGGTGAACACTAATTCACGGTTGTTTATAAACTTTAACAATTATGGATCGTTCAAACATCAATGATATCAATGATCAGGCTAAATTTCGGCGAGTGTACGAATGAATTGCACGAAATGATTCCACCGACCCCTTACTACTATCGGGACATAAGACGCAGGCGAGGGTATGACAGGTATGACAGAGGGTAGGGTGGTATGACAACGACATAAGGGTGGACCTTATGTCGTTGTCATACAACTGAGACGCACCAAACGTTTTAAATATTCGGTCCTCTTGCGTGGCTAGATAGTGGCATTCGTCGTCGGCTGAAGTGTTTCCTAAACACCACGATTTGGACTCCTTCAAGAAAGGAGTGAATAGGGTGCTTCTAGACAGACATGTCACATCCTCGACCGCATCTTCGCTTACCATCAGGTGAGATTGCGGTCAAATGTCTGCATATTTAATACAAAAGAAATATGCAAGGGGTTATAAACTTCAACAACTATGGATCGTTAACCATTAGCGCGTTAAGTTCTTTATCCGTTGTTCTACTCACCATACATCAAAAAATATTAAATAAGTAATTTAAACGAGATGGCACGACTAAGATGAGAGCCGTTGGTCTTGGGGCTATTTGACTACGCGGTATTCAGACAGTCTTACTAAGACTCAGCGTAGTGTATTAAGAGTTAGCCTGTAACCGTGTCTGCCCCATCTCGCTCTTTCATCCTGTGGAAGAGCGAGATGGGGCTAAGACTGCCTCAGTAAGACTGTCTGAACATCGCATAGTCTAATAACTTCCTAAGAACCAATGCTGTTGCTATGACGGTATGATCACGGGACTATTTACCGAACCATTAACTATTTGCTAAGTTCTTAAACAGGCGCAAATTTTTTAATTGGCGATAATTTAACAACCGGGTTTTAGACGCTCGTGATTTGGTAACATGATTCATCTTGATGGTAAGGAATATAATTCGTAGATGACCAGATAAAATATTGAAATTTTGCGAAAATTATTCTTAAGAGAATGCACAAGCGAGCATGTATTGAGAGATTCAAGGGCTTTTTTTACAATTTTAATTTTATTTTAATCGTTTGATGTCACTTAGACATCAAACGATTAAAATAAAATAAAAATTGTAAAAAAAGCCCTTGAATCTCTCAATAAATAATAAAAGTATATAAAATATGCTTAAAAATGTTATGTATTGTTTTACTAATAAAGAAATTTCGTTCATATCATATTCCCACTTTCTAAGTCTACAGTTCAATAAACACTTTTACTGGTAGATAAAGCCAGTTTGCGTTAAGTCCACCTTTGTAGTACTTAATTCCGTACACTAGCAGCCAAAGGAGGTAGATGCACATACAATGATTGTTTTGAGGTAGAAAATATGTTATGTGCTTTTTAAATTAGTATTTTAAACTTTAGTTCACACACACACGTTTATACATAATATATATTATAAGGTATATACCTTATATTATAAGGTAATATTTAATATATTTTAGTTAAATAAAGTTATAACATTGTTATTGAAGAGCAGAGGCTCCTGGCACAAGTATCTTTATACTTAAAAGGAGACTCTGGCCACTTGCTGTAGAAATAAGTTTGTTAAAGGTAAATAAATATTTTTGATTTTTGATAAATTGAATTCCTTAAGTAGATATAGTTAAGAGCTAACCCTTGCTGTAAAAGCTACACGAAGACTTATTCACTGATTAAACGAAACATGTGCCGTTGATAAATAAATCCTACAGAAATAAACTACTTATGATCAATCAGAAAAAAAAACACGAGCAAAGCCGCGAGACTCGCTAGTCAACGTGTTTCGATCACGACAAATTGTTTTAGACTAAAACACAAATTGTAATTGTAGTTTTGTAGTCTTGGCGTTAAATTAGTCATTGCTATCGATTTAGGGTCTCGTGAGAAGTTTATCAAACCCTAAACTTAAGTTTAATAGTAGATTATTTACCAAGGTAAAGTGATGACTTACGTCACGGGCGTCATATTGAATCTCGGGCGTAGCGATAAGGATTCGAGAGTTAACTCCCGAGCGTAGCGAGGGAGTTTAGTGTTTACTCCTGAGCATAGCGAGGGAGTTAAAAGTAGAATCCTGAGTGGAGCGAGAGATTTAAGCTCGCCCAAGACGAAGACATCTTTATCCCCGAGGAGAATACTCTACTTTTCTCACTTCCTACGAGGCAGTTAAAACAGATTGTACCTACTTCAAAAAACTTATGTTATCTTTATCTATCTTTTAACTTTTCTGGCAGATTATTAACAATACCAGCGGCTTTACATGTAATGGATTCCGGTGTCAAATAAATTTCATCATTCGACAGTTTATCACGAAATCATTGGTTAGGTTCACTGATAGTGCATTTAAAAATAGGTTAGGTTGTACAAACCGTACCTACTGGTAGTGTTTTAGATGCGCGCGCTTTTTTTTTCGTTCCATACGTGCAAAATTCTTGGCTGCCTGGTTCAAATTTCAAATAAGTTCTTTTTGGTGCGGGACGGGCTAGTGTGATCATGCCTCCGAACTCATATTCGAAATTCAAATCACTTTGCCTCCGGAGCGTAATGAAATTTCATACATCATTACGTCTCTAGGGATGCAATGACTCACTTTGAGTCAAGTTTACTTGATGTAATTGAACATTGCCGAGTAGGTAGTGTGTAAAAGATTTTTTTAAACAATAATACATACTACTAAGAGAAAAAACAGCGGAAAAAACACCTAAATGTGATTATGATTATATTGAAATTCATTTAGGCCCAACATTAAAGAATTTAAGATTTACCTTAATGTTTTACCTTACTTTACAAACACTATGATCTGGATTAAGAAAAGAGTGAACAGGCTGTATTACTAGTCAGACATGACCCATCCTCGGCCGCATCGTCGCTTACCATCGGGTAAGATAGCCGTCAAAAGTCTGCCTGTTTCTTAAAAAAAAACCGTATAGGTTCTTTAGGCGGTCTTCACACCGCCTTAAGATCTCTCACGCGCGTTGCGCGACGCGAGCAAACAAAGGAATTCACGCGCCACGCTGCGTGATGCGGGGCTGTGTGAAGACCACCTTATTACCTTATGCCAGACTAGGTACCACACATCTAAACCTACCTAAAAACTATTTCTGCAAATAATTAGGTATCAATTTTTTATAAGTTTTTGTCACACGAAATAAGTGTTAGTTATCGTTTGGTGTCTTCGAACTGACTCTTGCACTGTTTTTGCTGGGATTTTCAAGATTAAACACTCGTTATAAGAGTTATTATCTCACCACTTAAAATTATTGAACATTTGCTAAGTGTTTATTTAGAGCGTAAAACGAATTAGGTAAATATGTATGTACTTAGCGCTGGCAGTAAAGTATTTAAGACCACAGCCACCGGTGGCTAGCGACAAGCTGTTTACATTGTTTTTAATACTTTTTGTATGGAGTCGCCGCACACGTGAAGCGAGTGGCGGCCACTCGCGACTCTGTGTCCGCGGCATGCCACTGCTGCTGGTGATCACTAGCTCTCACTCTATCTCACTGTCAAAAAATATTGGTGATTGACCACCACTATAAACCACAGGTGACAGCCACCGACCAGTGATAGCGGCCACTGACCACCGGTCGTTTGCGCGGGAGCAAAGGACGTGGCACGTGTCAGCCACCGGATGTGGTCGGTGGCCCATCTGCGATGAGCCTTATATGTATAGGTATAAACACGCAAAACCGATGAAATACACATTATTCTAAAAAAACTTATAGCTGCATATAAGTTTATATTTAAATACTCCAGGATTAGCCAACATGATTAGCTTTAATACTTAATTGTGCATTATACTTAGATTTCTTTAAAACAGGCCGAAGTAAACAAATAAAACAGAGAATGACTCACTAATTAGAACAATGAGGGTATAAACATTCCCGTCGAATAAAAGTACTCTCGCACGAATCTAAAACTGAGATAAGAATAGATTTTAAAAAAAATACACACATAAGCACATCACAAATCACTTTTTACTAAACCATTTAATAAGTCTTCCAAAATCTAGCTCTCACCACTACTAAACTATCGACTATCAAGCTAGCGACTTAGTCAAATACTTACAACATTTTCAAAATAGTAATTTTACAAATATACGGAACCATTTCTAAAACACATAGTTTGCCGATAACATAGTTTGTTTCCTTCCTCGTTGCTGCTAAATATACAACTCGATTATGAGACTCGATTTGTGTACGAACATTAACTTGTGTAAAAAATGTACTTGCAATACCCGAGTAAAATATCTAATGTATTTTTTGTTCGAGACAATTCCGGTTTTTCTGTCAACCACGCGAATTTAAAAGGGCGAATTTTTTTTACACTCGTTAACACGTAGGTCGTATTTAATATAATAACTCAAATAGGGGATTTTAAAAGATTTTTCTAGTTATTAATTAAACACAAGTTGTGGTATTTTGAATACTTACTCTACTAAAAAGTAAATTTCTGCGGGCTCTAGGAGATTCTCAGATCATATCATACCGGATCTGAGGGTTGAGACTGTTTGTTGAATACACGCAGGAGGTCCTGGGTTCAAACTCCAGATGGTATCTAGCAAAATGGTTAGATGTAAATATATAACCGGCCAAGTGCGTGTCGGGCCACGCCCAAAGTAGGATTCCGTGTATTGAAAATATTAATATTGTTGTCCGTTATAAAAGGTCGTTATGGTTTTCTTCCTTATTTATGATAAAGCATTTAAAAAGAGGTAGATATGTCATTAGCGCGCGGAAATTGATTGCCTTAAATAGAGCAATTAGCTCAATTTTGCATTCAAATTTCGCACACATATGACATTTGACATGTAACCGAACGTGTGCTCGGCGCATCAAATTCGGATCGCAGCGCAGTAAGAGATGATATGTTTACCTCTTTTTTTAATAGATACACTGTTATTGTTGTTATCAATAATTACCTTATACCAAATCGTTCGTTTGTTTCTGTTAGTTACTATTTTGTTTTACTTAAGTGACACGTACAAAATGTTTCCTTTACCAAATAGGTACTTTACAAGAAAATCAGTATTTTAGCTATCCCTACTGTAACATACCTAAGGTCGTACGAAAAGGCCTACAAGACCTAATACGTACTAACGTATGTAAATTCATTATTTATTCTTACTGGCAGTGAATTTTGGCAATGTGATCGTCTAGTAAAATGGTAGGGCCGTACGTTTTGTATTATGTAGTAAACCGAATTCTTTTAGAGGTACGTGAATGTTTACCCATTGGTTAGTTTATTAAGAAGTTTTCTGGGTGTGGGAATAGGGAAAAGGAAAATAGAACCCGCGATTGCGAGCCCGCAGAGCCCCAGCCATACGCTCAAACGGGAAATGGTGACCATGTTTTACCATCGGTAAACCAATAATCGTCTGTCACCTCTCAGAATGGCCCTACAGAAACACGTTATTTAAAACGTGAGAAGGAGCGCATATAGGAAGACCTGAACTTAAGATATCCAATATAAATATTCCTTTTTTATTACTCTACTTAACTTCATGAAAAGTCAACCAAAGATATCTTAAGAAATATGAGTATTCCTGTGTTTCTATCAACCGTTAATAATACAGAGTTAATCCAAAGATACCAATGACTCCTTTATAGGACGAAAACCTAACCATTTGCAATTTTTCTATAAAGCCATTGATATGCTCACATCAGCACATATTATTTTGGATACTAAAATTAAGTGTTTATTGACCTTTTGCAGCCTTTCATGAAAATCAAATTAATAAAAGAAATTTAAATGTATTTGAATCAATTAATGCTGTGAACAAAACAGCGTATAAAATTTATATTAAAATCTTTGTTCAGATCTGAGGAATAAAGTATTATAGAAAGGATTAACACTAAGGATGGATAACTGAAAATAGTCCACAATCTGACCAAACTCCTAACATACTTAAAGGACCAATTCTCAGGGGATAGGAATAAGAAAGACTTTGGGATTGGGAAGGTAACTACTGTTTTAAGGCCCTACCAAACCCTTAACAGTATTATAACTAAGAAGTAGTTATAATACACTACCTACCTAAAACTTTTCTAAGGTTTGGGTATTGTAATAAATATCAGCTGGAAACATCCAGAAACAAAGTCAACGAAGTGAGATCAAAGTAAGAGTAGGTCAAATAAGATCATTTGAATAAAAGGCTTAGTGGTTGGTATAAATTTGATTCAAAGAGAATAAAATAAAATCATTTGGTCAAGGTTCAGAGGTTAAATGTATAGATTATAGAGGTTAAAGTTTAAAATAAATCAAATAAAGTCAAGTCAATTGGTTCAAAATTAGTATAAGTAGTTTTGTATGTTAAATAAATAATTTAGTCATTGCATAAATAGAGTTTATAGGTATGTAGATTTCAAATTGATCAGTTGGGTTTCACAGATAACATAGTTTGGATTGAAGATAGAAGAGTATTTGGTTATAATTTGATGGCATTATAGTTTCAGTTTAAAAAGTATTTATTCAGCTAAATTAAATTTAAAATTATTATCAGAACATCAGCATAGATCTCATTAAAATAGAATGGTTAAGTATCTACGTAATTGATAATAATTTGATAGGAATTAGAAAATAGTAATTTTATAAATTCAAGTTTTCGAAGGAAAGTGCTTCGGAAGGCACGTTAAGCAGTTGGTCCCGGCTAATATCTGTAGTATTAGTCGTTAAGCCTAGTCAGAGGCCCTAGGGCGGCTTGATAACTTCTGACAGTAAGGTTTGTCACTTGCCTTACATACACCCCTCCACCAATCCGCACTGAGCCCGCGTGGTGAAGTATGGCTCGTTCCTCCTCATAGTTGAGGTGAGGCCTTTTCCCAGCAGTGGGATCTAATAGGCTGACTTATTTATTTTATTTATTTAAGTTTTCGATTAAATAATTCAAATTCAATCAGATGATTATCAGTACGCCAATATTAATCGCATAAAATATAAAATGGCTAAATAAATAATAAACAATAGGTAATAATTTGATGAGCTTAAAATTATCCGATTAAGAGAATTAAATTTAATCATACAATTATCAATATGTCAGAATAAATATCATCAAAATTTAGCATTAAATTTTAAAATCATATTTAAATTTAAACAATAGCAGTTTCGTTAAATGATTTAAATAACGATTGACAAGGTGATTATTAGAATTTCAAAAGATTATAATAACGAATATCTAAAATCAAACATAACACAAAACAATAAAATCAATAAATAGTCAACAAAGATTGTCTCTCCAGGATATGGAAAAGATTTTATATGATCAAAAGCTTTCGTTGTTAATATTTCTTAATAAAAGATAATTTCGTAATTAAAGTTTGGGACCTCTATAAGGGTATAATGATCGTAAACCTTTCCATATTCCAGCGACAATATAAAATATCAAGAAATCTGTTGAAATATTAGTTTAGTAAAATATAAACCAATCTATTTAAACACTTTCATACAAAACTCTTCTAAAGTCATCTACTTCTGAACAACTTCTTTTTAATTCAATGTCCTGGGAATCGAACCCAAAACATTTCACTCACACTTTAAATTACTCACCAATAATATACTCTCTTGTATTTGTAACATAAAGTATTCTCATACAACCATTATTTGATAATTTAATTAAATGTTCTAGGAATCGAAACCAAAGCATTCTACTTACACTGCAAATTACCTACCAAAATACTATCATATTTGTAGAATGAATTTGTTTAATACAACTAGGAATTAATCCCAGTTCTCTTCACGGTGAATGTATAACTTCATACAAATATGCCACTAGCACATCCAGACTCGAGTCTGATAACAATTTAGGAATCGAACCCAAATTGAACTATAAGACACTAATAGCACCAAATCGTTGACAACATTATTAATTAAAATTTATATCATAATTACTTACATTAATATGATGTTAAAACTGTTTCAACAGATCTTAATTACTTAGTTAAAAATCACTCACCAATATAATCAGCCAAACCTGCATTGTCAAATGACCCGTTAGACGTGTCTTTGAGCTTGAAATTCAGCCGGACTTTACCTGGTTAACACCTACCTACACTCAACACGAAATCTACTAACACTCCCGAAAACTGTCCTAGGACTCCGAAAATAGTAACGCGTATTCAGGAATGTATTAAACCGAATTTCCAAATTTCTGTCCTAGGTCTGCCCTGCAATCACCGTGTCAATCAGTTTTGTTTTTTCTCCCGAACCCCCACTACTTTAAACAGTAACAAGCCAAAATATTCTCTCTTTTTCTCTAGTTCTCAAAATATTTGCCTAAGGTGCTCAACATTTTTACTGTGCGCATGATTCTTAAAAGAGAGATTTAATGCACAATTTTCAATCAAATAATTGTAGTCAATAATAACCTTATTAAATAAAAAGATTTATTTAAAATAATGATATTCATCTTTAGATCAGCATCCATTGATTTGATATGACATTAAAATTTATATAAAAGGAAATTTATTACAGATTTCTTCTTTCATTTCCTTGTTAAATTTTTGTCTGTAATGAAAAATTGTTATGTATGTTATTGTGAACATTCATAAATTATAAATGACTGTAATAGACCTGATCATTTTATTACCCAAATGTTGACAACCATTGGTGTCGTCTGACCCAAACTTAACACTTGAAAGGGTCGCATTGTTTTTGCGCCACATATTTTTTTATTATGAAACGTGAACGTAACTATGAAGCTATTCATGATTTCTCGAAAAACGTTTGAGACAAAACGAATGTTCCAATAAATTAGATCTATTAAAGAATTCGTACCCGTACTGACATTTTAACTTTATACAGAGTTTGTATAAAAAAAATTTTTTTTTTACTTTAGTTTGCAAGGGTTGGGGTGTTACACTACTTTGCTGTGGTAGTTTTCCTTCTAATTTCGATATTATTATTCTACTGCTGGGAATTTTTTACACATCCACAAAAACATTACGCCATTATGGAGTGGGGACATTTCACTCTAACCAAAAATTTGCCCTTTAAAACTCAGTATTAATTAAACGAGACGCAAAAAAAACTAAACCATTTTAAAAGACTTATCTAACGATATAAGTCAGCCTATTAGATCCGACTGCTGGGAAAAGGCCTCACCTCAACTATGAGGAGGAACGAGCCATACTTCACCACGCGGGCTCAGTGCGGATTGGTGGAGGGGTGTATGTAAGGCAAGTGACAAACCTTACTGTCAGAAGTTATGAAGCCGCCCTAGGGCCTCTGACTAGGCTTAACGACTAATACCACAGATATTAGCCGGGACCAACTGCTTAACGTGCCTTCCGAAGCACGGAGATGCTTGTCATGGACGTCACTTAAATGGTCGGAATGGTCACCCATCCAATCACGACCGCGCCGTGGGTTGCTTAACTTTTGGTATCACTACCAAAGCGCTGCCGCCACTGCGCCACAAGCACCTCTCTATCTAACGATATTTACCTCGTAATGGAATAGACGAGAGAATTTTATGTAAACACCGTCAGTTTTGAAGCTAAATCGATAAAAAATGGTTGAGCAATTAGGTTAGAAATTAAGAATAACGTATTTTAGGATTATTTGTAAAATCTAACCACCAAAGGGCTGAAAAGGGCATATGCGTGGGCAACCGCTAGTAGATTCATACAGTCGGCAAGTATTTTGCAGTATGGTCCAAAATGGTTGACCACGCTCTAGCACATACATAATAATAATGTCCTCCTAGCCGAATTTCGACGACAGTGGCCAATCTCAACAGAGATAAGCTGACTGCGCGGGAGATATTATAGTGCACGAGTGTGTGGCCAATACACAGATGCACTCTCTGCTCCTTCACTCTCATAATCCGGTGAGATGGTACTCAGACATGACCGTAGAGATCAGGCGCAGGACCACCGGCTAAACGTGCTTTCCTACTTCCTGACTCCGGAGCTGTGTCTGAGTTATTTCATGACAGCAAAACCCAACACTTTCGGCCCGACCCGGGACCTCGTGGATAGTACCCAGCGTGCTGACCACTAGACTAACGAGGCAGTCAAATACATAAAAGTTATATTATATGTGATAGAAATAAGGTACTAAGATAAATCTCGAGTTTACCAACAATAAGCAGCCGACAAGGCGTTCAGTCGGAATGGCGAGCGATTTCGCTAAACTACCGTCATTACCGCATCGTTATATTTGAACGACTCCTTTTACAGAATAATGCTTTGGAATGCTGATGATTATTAATACATAAAAGCCAGTTGATTACTCTTTACACGTGTAGTAAGTACACCTAAGTAGGTACATGCTATTTATTTGTGTAGCATTTAAAAATAGTAGCATGTTACCTTTTTACTCGATTTTAAGGTACACCACCTTTGATAATATATAGGTAATGAATATAGGTAGAACCAGTCCTTTACAATAGAGTCAATTTTGTCCAAACGTTATATCACGATACGCCACATAGTACTGCCGTACTCAAAGACGTCAATTAAAGTTAATCCTTCATTCAGTTTGTTGCCATCCTTTTCTATTTCATTGACAAAGAAAGTGACAAAACAAGACTTAGTCAAAGATTAATTTTAACTGACGACTCTGAGTGCAGCTAAACAGTTTTAATTAAGCTGTGAAACAAAAAGGTGTCAAAACGAATGTTCCCTTTGTTGTTGGTATACTCGTATCCAATATTTATAATAATGCCGCATAAACATTTTTCAGCATGCACGGTCAAACCACCAGAGAGTTATAGTCTAATCGCTTATCCGAGATCCCGCCTGCGGGGCACGGGGGTGGTTAGACGAGAACAGTGATTTGATTGGGTCATTGAATTTTAAAATTCAAATCACTTAATCAACTCACAAAACAAAAAGCCGAACATCAAGCTACGATCGCGACTTGCCCGCTGTTATGTTTTCTCCATTCTCCTGTACAGCGTCGAAGCATTGACACTCACTGAAGCGATGTGCAAAAAGGTTGAGGCTTTTGAAATGTGGGTGTACAGAAGAATGTTAAGGATATCCTGGAGAGACAATCAAAAACAGAACAGTTTTGGACCGCATGAAGAAGAACACAAGACCTCATGAAGAGGAAGCTGGAATATCTTAGACACATTATGCGCAACCCGAAATATGAATTTCTGCAAGAGAAGTGTCGTACTTAGGAAGGTATACTGGCTGAAGAACCTACGCCAATGGTTTGGAAGGAGTGAGTACCCAATCATTGTTTAGAGCGGCGGTATCAAGGGTGCAAGTTGCTATGATGGTCGCCGAACTTCGACAGAAGATGGCACCTTAAAAAGAAGAATCAACTGACAAGCGCCCCTCACCGCTCAGGACCCCGTTCTCATCCACTCCCGCACCCCGCAGGCGATGTCTCAGCGCTTAACTGAGACGTCGCCTGCGGGTTCGGGCTCTAGTAACTTACTTAGGTACCTAACTAATAATTAAAATTAAACAACACCACAGATAACTCGGTCAAGCCACACGCGCGTGCTCATATGTTAAACACAATAAACAGTTGCATCGTTTTATCAATTCACCAGCCACTGCACATAGGTATGCAAATGTGCTGCGGATTAGTGCATGCACTATCAGGATCAGCTGATCTCGCATACAAATGCGCCTAGAGGGACAATGGTACCCTTTCAGTGTTACGTGTTCTTTAACTACTGCCTCGTTGGTCTAGTGGTCAGCACGCTGGGTATTATCCATGAGGTCCCAGGTTCGAATATTGTAAATTGTAAAGTAAGTTGTTCGAAAGTATTGGGTTTTTCTGTCTTGAAATAACTCAGACACAGCTCCGGAATCAGGAAATTGGTGGTCTTAACACCCCCGAGCCTCGGAAAGCACGTTAACTCACTGCCGTCTCACAGAGTTACGAGACTGAAGGAACAGAGAGTGCACCTGTGTATTGCGCACACCCTTGTGCACTATAATATTATATCTCGCGCAGTCGGCTAATCTCAACAGAGATTGGCCACTGTAGTCGAAATTCGGCTAGGAGGACATTATGAGTGTTCTTTAAGATGATTTAAGATTTATAATCTTTACTAATCGCTTATAATCGACCGTCTTGGTGTAATGGTTCGCACCCCGGACTACAAAATCAGCGGTTGCGGGTACGAATCCCACAAGGGGCAAATTTTCGTGTGATGAGCACGAGCATTTTTACCTAAGTCATGGATGTTTATAACCGTATATAAGTCTGTTTATCCGTTATCCTAGTCGCCTTATCACAAGCTCACGCTTAGTTTGGGACTAGGTAATTGGTGCGATTGTTAAAACAGTTTATTATTTTAATCTTTACTAGCGATTCACCGCTATTTCGCCCGTCCAACTATCACATTTCCCAACTTCCATATAACTATTCTATGTTCTTTCTCGGGATTCAACTAGAGAAACCCCTCGCCTGATGGTTGGCTGGTAGAGAAGGCCTTAAGGCGTTAAGTCCGCCATTTGTACTGCTTTGTTTGTGCAATAATAAATAAACCCCTAAATCATTTTAAAAGACCTACTCATAGATACCCCACACGATAGGGTAGACGACAAAAAATAACCATTTTTCACATAAGTAATATGAAATTTGCTTAAATTATTAAAACAATAAATTCATTTTAAAACTGACAGTTAAATATTTGCAAAAATATTTCCATCGGATGCTCTGGCAATGTACGAGTCAGTGGCCCCGCGCATCAACCTTCCCAAATCTGTCAAAATATCTCAAATGATATGGAACTCTATGTGATCAACATAAGGGTGAAATATGGTTGCGGGACAGATAGATCAGGGTAGGTTGATGTGAGGCCCGCTTTACATTCTCAAAGTATTGATAAAGTCGAACACCGCGCGAACAGGTGCGTAGCAAGCACTTTCAAATATTCGTCGACGAATAATGTCTTTGTAGCTCAGTTGGTAGAGCAATTGCCTGGATAAAGACGGTTCGTGGGTTCAAGTCCGACCAGAAGACGGTCGATGAATTTGTGTGAGCGAAATTTATTTACTCTTTTCTTGAAAGTATCCAGGGCCCTTAGACAAGTTGCAATCTTTCCTATAGCGAACTTCGCTATCGCCAACAAAATGTATGCAAAAGTCACGTGATATTTCGATGGCTTATGTCAGTTTCATACATTTTGTTAGCGATAACGAACTTCGCTTAAGACTAGATTGCATATTGTCTACGGGCTCCAGGTCCATAGACGTAAAACATCTTATTTTTCACTTGGATATGGATATCCTACATCCATCCATAGAATCTCAGAAGCAGCTTGCTATTTTGTAATAGGTACTTATCTACATGACAAAAACATATCGCTACCTTGGGGTGAAAAGGAAAAGCCATACAAGGCTTATGGCTTTTACGACCTTTCTACCCCAAGGTATACATAAGCACAGTATTTACATGTAGCTGCTGAAGCGCGAACATGAAACTTCCTACATCAATATTGTCTGAAGACAACCAACATTTTAAAAATATCTACGGTTTGTTTTGGTATGTATATCAGAGACAAGTTTTTTTTACACTTGACGACATAACACTAGGATATATACTTCGGCTTACAAATCAAAATCGGCCCAACTTTTAATTGACGCTTCGCTTTTGAGTGACAGTTATCCATTATTTATTTAAACTTATTGCAGTTTATCGTACAAATGGCGGATTGAATGCTAAAAGCATTCTCTACCAGTCTACCATTACTGCTTAAAAGCCAGTTTAAGAGAATAATATGATAATTTTCTAATATTCAAGTTTTAGCGACAGTAATAGTACGATATACTAAACTTAACTTGAAAATTTCCCGCGGCGAAGCTGTCGATATCACACAATATCTAGAGGTATGGATGGACTCAGATTTATGGGAATAGATATTCTCAAAGGTAAAATATCGATCTAAAAAACAAACAGTGTGTAAGTTATAGTGACCAGTACATCAGGCTACATATTTTTGATGCAAAATCGCCTTTATTAAAACTGCGTTAGATGCCACATTGTTAAGTTTGTTGCTGTCTTCCATACCTACAGACACGAAACCTGTAATTATTTACTTGATCTAGTTTTGCCTTTTATCGGTGCCTTAACTACGGTCTACGCGGTAAAAGGATTAAGATTTAGTGAGATTTTGAAACTATCATAAAGATTTCTTGATTAGTTACACTTGTTTTGGGGGCTTTCCATAGAAATGTTATCCTTGTATGACGCACATAAAAACTTTTGTTTTTTTTTTGTCTTTTTACGAGAACTCTCACAACACGGAACAAATAATAGGTATGATTGCATAACCTTACTGAAAAATTATGAAAAATGTTTACCTACGCTTAGCGGAGAAATGGTATGTTTACCCAATCACGTCACGACACATCCCAAAGAAAGGGTTGCTTATTTCTTTACTTTTCTGATAAAATGATAAAGTTACCGCACTAAAAAACTAATGAAAAAATAATTACTGAAGAAACAGTCTAGTTTTTCCCTTACAGTTAAGGAAAAACTGGGCTTGCAAGATGTCCCGATTAGAACCTACCTTTTACATTTACCACACACCAGAAGAAATGGTTCAGTTTTTCTTTGTTTATTATTCTATCAAATATTTCAAAAACCAGAAATCATTTTTATCGTCTACCGAAAAAGTGACAACAACTATTTTCCCCTAACTCATCAATGCAACCACCCTAGACCGTTTTAACACCTCACACCAAACATGCGTAAAAATTAGTACGAGGGTCAAACTGAAAGTTCTTAGAAAATCAAAAACTGATTACATTAGCCAGTTATTAGTTTTATTATATCTTTTCAAAATATTGTCCATTGACGTCAATACACCGCTGCATGCGATGGAACCACTGGGAAAAGCACTTTGCCCACTCGTACTTAGGGGTCTCTTCAATGGCATCGCGATACGCAGCCACCGCTTCTTCAGCATTCATAAACCGCTTTCCTTTAAGTTTTTCTTTAATTTTTGGAAATAAATAAAAATCACAAGGCGCGAGGTCGGGGCTATACGGCGGGTGACCCAGTAATTCAACGTTTGATGTCGCCAAATAGTCGATCGTTCGCTTGGCGGTGTGCGACGAGGCGTTGTCGTGGTGAAGGAGGATCCTACTGCGAGGTCGTTTCTCTCGAACTTTTTCCAAGACAAGTGGCAAACAATTGGTAGTGTACCATTCTGCAGAAACTGTTTTTTGATCCTCTAACACAATTGTTGCGAATTGACCTATCCTTCCAAAGAACGAGGCCACCATTTTTTTTTCCCGCACTTCGATCTCTCTTCACTTTAGTTGGCAACTCCTCGAAAGGAAACACCCAGTGAGCAGATTGTCTTTTGGTTTCAGGATCATAACAGTAAATCCAGCTTTCGTCACCTGTTAGTATGTCGAACACAGCATTTGAGTCACCTCCGTTAAATCTTTCAATCATTTTACGGCACCAATCCACACGATGGAGTTTTTGAGCCTTAGTCAAATTATGAGGTATCCACCGAGCGCAAAGCTTCCTGACCGCTAAATGTTCGTGGAGGATTTTGTGCACTTGACTCATACCGATGCCTAAGCTTGTCCGAATCTGCTGATAGGTCACTCTTTTGTCAGTCTCTATCATACGCCGCACAACACAGATGTTATTTTCAGTCGTCGCCGTAGAAGGCCGTCCCTCACGTACATCATCAGTGAGATTAGTGCGACCACGTTTAAACTCATTAAACCAGTTGTAAACAGTCGCACGAGATGGGGCTTCATCGTGAAAGGCCAATCGTAGTCTATCATAACTTTCTTGTTGACTTAAATGACATCGAAAGTCATAAAAAATCATTGCACGAAAATTTTCTCGTGTTAAATTCATTTTGACGTGACACAGACAATTTTCAATTTGCCGCCAAGTCGTAAAACAAATGACAAATGAATGAAATATATACTCAGTAATATTGGCAAAGAGTTCTATTTTCAAATTTTAGAATATTTTTTTTATTATATTGTTTATAAGTGGCCAGTTCTAAGAACTTTCAGTTTGACCCTCGTATGACTATACGGTCAAATAAGTACCTGCTTAGAAAATAAATATATAACTAACAGTTCCCCGCGACTTCGCCCGCACCAAAAGTCGGATTTTCCATACAAACTTTCATCCCCCATTTCACTCCCCTAATGATTTTATATCACGACAAAAAGTACATCAAACTATCTCTATACCAAATTTCATTTGAATCGGTCGAGTAGTTTCGGAGACTATTCAATACAAACAAAAAATCAAATCTTTCCTCTTTATAATATTATTATAATAATTATTACAGTGTAGAAAATGAATAAATGTTTGTTTAGCAAGGACTAGGGTGGTTATTAATGAGTCTCCATCAACTCCTCGCACTAATCATGGTCTAATTAGTACTACTACTGTCAAATACCTGCTTAGAAAATAAATAAATAAATATATAAAAATCAAAATACCTGTCTATCCGAGCAAGTCCGCACTATCACGTACTATCACTGTGCGCGGACGCAGGTGGCGCGCGCCTCTGCCCATTTACTGCGGTTTACTCAAACTCCGCGATCGTAGCGGTGTACAGTCAACACCATACCATCCTACCTAAATCTGACATAACATCCCAAGTGATATTGAACTCTATATGCTGTGAACATTACGTTAAAAGGATCCGAAGGACAGGTTAGGGTAGATGCGCTGCTGTGTGTACAGCCAAGTTAGCATCAAGCTACCCCAAAATTGAGGTGCTTGTGGCGCAGTGGCGGCAGCGCTTTGGTAGTGATACCAAAAGTTAAGCAACTCACGGCGCGGTCGTGATTGGATGGGTGACCATTCCGACCATTTAAGTGACGTCCATGACAAGCATCTCCGTGCTTCGGAAGGCACGTTAAGCAGTTGGTCCCGGCTAATATCTGTGGTATTAGTCGTTAAGCCTAGTCAGAGGCCCTAGGGCGGCTTGATAACTTCTGACAGTAAGGTTTGTCACTTGCCTTACAGCCACCCCTCCACCAATCCGCACTGAGCCCGCGTGGTGAAGTATGGCTCGTTCCTCCTCATAGTTGAGGTGAGGCCTTTTCCCAGCAGTGGGATCTAATAGGCTGACTAATAGGCTGACCCCAAAATTAAATCTCTTCTCAACTAGTTTTTGACTTTCGTCTAACCACAGAATAAATAATAGTGGTCTAACGCAATAGAGTAAAAAATCAATCATCAATTTTCGAAGGTATTGCCAAAGCCTTAGCAAGACTTAAGAAATGGCGTTAGGTATAAGTACTTATTTAAAAATAACATTTTTATTTGGTCCATGATTTGGCATAGTGACCTAAACATTTAATTAGCACCATCTCATATAGTGCTAGAGCCTGGAATGATTTTGATCTTACTGGAAAACTCTTCAAAATGAAAATCTAATTTTTGAGGCTGATTTACATAATGTAACAACCGAAGATGTCGAGTATTATGTGGTACATGCATACACCTTATGTTATAGGATTACAGACGCCGTATACGCATTATTAAGTTAAAACGTCATAAAATATCTAAGTAAATTTCTTTGCTTAGTACTAGAGTTTTCCTAGAAAGAAAAATGCATTTTGGGAAGAAGTAGGACCTAGCCTAAATTGTGGAAAAACCAGCTATTTCTAGTGTTAAAATTAATAGTAGTACCTAGTATATTATGGACTGCACCTAAAGTCAACTACTATTAACATTATTTACATCGAACCGTTATACTACTAAATCAATTTTTGAAAAATACGCTTACTGACACTTGCACAAAGATGCACCAAGAAACCAGTTTTCTTCATTTTTAACGGACTGCTGCGGCAAGGTCCAAAACGAGGGTTCGACCATATTCGATTTTCTTACCTTCGTTTTCGACTCTCACTCGCTGATGATGTCGCCACATCTTGATTATAAATCTAAAAAGCAAAACTGAATAAGTTATTTTTGCCAACTTAGTCCGATAAAAAGTAATGCATAGCAGTTGCATGGAATGAACATTGCACCAGGCCTGTGTATCTCCCCGCGGAGGTAGCAAAAACGTACCTACGCGCGGCGCACCTACGTAGGTGCTAAAACAAGTTGCGTGTCGCTACCGGCCAGAGCCACGCTCGCGCGTTTTATTCACCGGCGGCCGCGCGGCTACGTTGCTGGCTGGACGAGAATGAATAAAGTACTAGAAAGAGGCGCTAGATGGCGTTAGAAGCTTCTCGTAGCAGTCAACCCTATCGCGTCGCGTGATATTACGTCACTGAATAGGTTTAGTGTATTATGAATCATATTCCAGAGCAATAAGTATGAAATTATCTTGCAATGGATTTTTGTAGGTGTCTACACGAAAATGTGCTTGACTCTGAGGCGAACTAAATTACGCCATATTGTTGACGACATTGAGTAGACATTTCTTTGAATACAATTGCTAAGTCATACTTCTGTACGAAGTACTAGTATTCTGTGATTGCACTTCGACTTCTATTTATTAAATTAAAACTTTTAACGTAATTAAATAACTACTTACCTTCCAAACGACTGATTTAAAACGTACAGTGCGCAGTTTTAACCAAGTGACCATTAAAAATATACCCTCAAAACTTTTTTTTAATACTTGGCCAACAATACTTACGTTTCTATTCATGCAGTCTTTTAAAACATAAAAAACTGGGTCAGTCTCAAGTAGGACAAGTAAGTACTTGTACAAATTACGTATCAGACGTAACACTATCCAGGATTGTCTGGAAAGGAAGCATTAATGTTAGTTAGCCGTCGTAACTAAAGTTAACTACCTATATCTACTAACGGAACTACGAATTACTGTAGGTATTATCCGACGAAGGACGCTCACTGATAAGAGATAAGATGAGCAAACGATTAGCTAAGCGTGGTAGCCGGATTTGCAAATAAAAATGTACTTTAAGAAGTACCACTAGGTACCACTTTGTACCGTTTGGAGTCGAAACACTGGGTCCCAACGCTATTTCTTTTTTTTTTAAAAGGCTGGTTGACATCAGTGGTGACCCAAGAGCTGGCAGCTGCCTTGCTCAGCGTATAAGCATCGCTATCCAGCGTGGTAATGCTGCCAGCATTACCACGCTGGATAGCGATGCTTATAATCCTGGGAACCTTACCACAAGGACCCTTTTTATAATTTTTGTTTTTCTTTTGTTTTAAAATTTTAATCCTAATTTTTATTAATAAGTTGTAAATATATTACTATTATAGTTTAATTACTAGTGTTATTGTTAGTAAGTAAATATATTTCTTTTAAGAAGTTAGATATTTGAATATAAGTAACGTTCAGAACAACGGAACAGCAGGAAAACAATTTTTTTGGCCTAATTTGATTTAAAGTCCAACCGCCTGAGTCCTAGCCTGCGGGTACAGGGGGTAGACCAGAATGAAGGTTGAAGAAATTGCATTTAGCAATAATAGTTACCACTTAAATTGCACAAGTCTTTGAATATTTTGAACCTACATTTCTGCGTACTATCATCCCTACCTTGTAGACATTTCTCCCACCCATACAAAGTTTCTCCGACACTTTTACGACTATTCTGCTGTCATGTCTGTGTGATCTCGCTGCCTGCTAATATCTTCCCTAAAGATTACGACCTGGGTATCTTTAAGGCAAAAGTGAATTAGTTTTTACTAGGCAGATATAAACCAAGCACGCATCATCTCGCACCAATCATATGCGATTAGTGCGACTTCGGTCAAATAACTGCTTAGAAAAGAATTTAAATAAGCGTCTGTTTGTGGTGTGCATTAGTACATGTTTTTTCCCAAAATGTAAATGGATTTTCAGCGGCATGAACCTCTTTGATGTTACGTTAAAAAATGTAGGTACCTATTACCCAGTTAAATTAAAAACGCTCTACTCGCATATAATTTGCAGTCAGGTACTAACTTTACTCAGTAAGTATAACGCACTAGTGCGTAATATTATTATGCACGTGTGTTATAGTTCCGTGTAAGGCCCTAAAAACGATGTAATAAGGCTCACTTTACGAGCAAGTGTGTTCAAAAGAATATTTTTGTATTCAGACATTTCCAATACTTCAAGTAATGATAGTGAATAAGCAAACTCATTTAGCGCGTCGTGACCGGCCAGTTAGCGGCGCACGCGCACCGCTGCTGTTTGCACAAGCTATTCGTAAGATATTACTATGACGAGCTGGCAGAATGCCGCGCCGGTGAGCAGTGCGCAGTCTGCGGTTCGTTTCCCAGTTGCATCGGCAGTTGATAACAATAAGTACTAACCAGACTTAGTTTGGGAGGCACAGGTTCCAAAGTACTCAATACTTGATTGCTCCGTAATGTGTAGGTACATACAGGGTGTTACAATTTAGGGTACTAGTCAATCATTATGGACCCTGTGCGGTACTCTAATATATTAAAGTAGTAATATGACAGGAAGCTTTATAATATAGTAGTAATATGAGAGGAAGCTAAGCAGAGATTCCAAAACTTATTTAGCAACGCCCACTTTGCAAGTCAGTTATTTAGTAGGGCCCCCAATTTTTTTTTCACTTTAAAAAACCTGAATAACATATTTATTAGTCTCACCTGGAATTTAGTTAAATCTTTATTCTTATTTATTTATTAATAAAAAATTGAATAGAATTTATGATTATTATTCTAAAACAGACTTCTTACTAGAGAGAGCAATAATAATGTAACTATAAATATATTTTAAATCATAATAAATCATTTATTCATAATATAAAGGTAAAAAGAAACAGCAAAAGAACTTAAGTTTAAAATGCAAAAGGACAGAATTAATCATTTTAGTCTGAACTAGGTTAAACCTGTGCTTCAGACTGGAAAGATTATACAATACTATATTAGTGCTAAACAAATCATCAACCTTATAACTTATAATGTTGTAAAAAAGTCAATAAATAAATAAAATAAATAAATAACTATACAATATTACATGGCATCAGCTCCAATTTTTTCTAGGGCTCTAACCACCCACCTCTAGGCCTCCAGCGCCCACTAGGGGGTGTTATCGCCCACTTTGGGAAAGACTGGTGTAGAGTTTGTAATGTAAAGTTACTGTGCGAGCCATTATGGTCTCGACTTGGCAACATTTTACATGAAAATGGTTTTGGTGGGATTCAAAGACTATGAAACCTGTAAAAGAATGATGCTAAAAAGAGGCCACGATGAAAACAACCACGAAGATTACAATATATTTTATTTATTAAAGCAAAAACTATACATTATACTGAATTTAGTCCACACAAACAACTGTGATTAACATACTATATAACTTATCTTATACTAAATGTACGGCGCGGGATGATACTACACTAATGAATGGAATGTCGTTTAATACATTTCGTGGCACTAAAAGTTTTTTAAGGATTTAAATATCCAAACTCTATTTTTACTGAAATCTTAATGACGACTAAATAACAAGAAAAAGTGTACAGAATTGACCAAACACAGCGCGTACAAGTTTCAATAAATAAATTTAATTATTAATAAAACACATAAAATCATTAAACGATTAGATCTTTAATGTTATTCGACGGGTGAGACAGCTAAACATTTTTTTTTTATAAACATTGCAACGATAATACATAATTTATTGCACGTACAAAAACACATACAATTTTGCTAAGCATAATAACATGTTCGATATGTTAATAATAGTTCAATAAAAGCATTAATATTATTGATAAACAATTATAAAAACTAGGTACTAAGTACTTGTCACCAACGGTTGTCATGTATAGTAATAATTTGATTCATGTGGGCCTTGTTTCCTAACATTTTACATTGACTTTTAAAATCATTTAAAACCGATATCATTAAGACATCGTCGGTTTATTACGGCCCATTCACACACAGCTGTTTTTAAAAGTATAATTAGGGTCAATTCACACGGTTCAGACGAGATAGCTAGCGTGCGGTGCACAAGTGAACAGAGTCCATATGATTTTGTGACCTGTATAATACAAGTATGCTGGACTAACGTTTCTAAGAAATGACAGATAATTTGTGTGCTTAATCAAAGCGCCCCCACCGAGTGTCCAGGGAACTAAAATAGGGTAACTTGCATATGTTTATGTCAACTCTCATTAGTTCCGTGGACACGCTCACTACAGCCGTCAGCGCCAAAATGGCGATAATCAAGTGGCTTCACATTTACAGTATGTAGTCCAGCGTACTTTTATTATAGAGGTCAGTGTTTTTGTGGCATTCGTTCGCTCTACTTGTCAAGACAGTGATGGCATATTGGCTCACACATTAACATGACAGTGCAACACGCAAGGTTGTTTTATAGTAGACATCAAAGCATCCTTGCACCACTTTACATTGATCGTAACAATTTCTTTGCCTGTATTCGATATATTTTTTGCACACGACTTTCAAACACTTTAAATTTTGAATTGACATGAGTTATACGAACGGGTAGAGTAGAGTGTTCGATTTATAATAAATTACTTATAACAATCCAGTTACAATTTTAGCTGTCTATTTATATATTTTTTCGTAGCTATGTGAATGGACCCTTTCTTAGTAGTATATTGAACGCGACCTTATGTCACAGCGCAGCTTATTTTTTGTTAAATAACACGTAACAACGTTTAATAACTTCAGAAGACACCTGCAAGAAACCTTTCCTTTTATCCAATCATTTGCTAGTTTGAGAATATTTACTTACACCTATGTTTAACTTACAGAGCCTCATTTGACTCGAACCCCTTCCTTCTTGCAAATGTAACGCGTGTTATAATAAACTGAGATCGAAGTAGGTAAATTAATTCGGGGTCAATGACCGCAAACATTGATATTCATATGGACATGGCTCCGGTTCGGCATCTCAAAAGTAATAAGAATAAAATTGTATTCTAGTAGTAAAAATAAAAATAACCAAGTTGTGTAAGGTGCTTATTAAAGTTATTTCAGGTGACATAAAATGAGTGCAATATTATGATATTTACTCTTTCGTTCTTATAGAAAAGGCATATCCATATTAATCCAGCACTATCAAAGTACATTTAATCAATCTACGTACTCCGATCTCTAATAATAAAGCATAAATATCTATACACAAAACAATCACATTGTATTAAAACCATTTGTAAGCGAACATCACCACTTGTTGTAACATGCCGATAAAAAATCTTACAACTACGAGGGTCAAACTGAAAGTTCTTAGAACTGGCCACTTATAAACAATATAATAAAAAAAATATTCTAAAATTTGAAAATAGAACTCTTTGCCAATATTACTGAGTATATATTTCATTCATTTGTCATTTGTTTTACGACTTGGCGGCAAATTGAAAATTGTCTGTGTCACGTCAAAATGAATTTAACACGAGAAAATTTTCGTGCAATGATTTTTTATGACTTTCGATGTCATTTAAGTCAACAAGAAAGTTATGATAGACTACGATTGGCCTTTCACGATGAAGCCCCATCTCGTGCGACTGTTTACAACTGGTTTAATGAGTTTAAACGTGGTCGCACTAATCTCACTGATGATGTACGTGAGGGACGGCCTTCTACGGCGACGACTGAAAATAACATCTGTGTTGTGCGGCGTATGATAGAGACTGACAAAAGAGTGACCTATCAGCAGATTCGGACAAGCTTAGGCATCGGTATGAGTCAAGTGCACAAAATCCTCCACGAACATTTAGCGGTCAGGAAGCTTTGCGCCCGGTGGATACCTCATAATTTGACTAAGGCTCAAAAACTCCATCGTGTGGATTGGTGCCGTAAAATGATTGAAAGATTTAACGGAGGTGACTCAAATGCTGTGTTCGACATACTAACAGGTGACGAAAGCTGGATTTACTGTTATGATCCTGAAACCAAAAGACAATCTGCTCAGTGGGTGTTTCCTTTCGAGGAGTTGCCAACTAAAGTGAAGAGAGATCGAAGTGCGGGAAAAAAAATGGTGGCCTCGTTCTTTGGAAGGATAGGTCATTTCGCAACAATTGTGTTAGAGGATCAAAAAACAGTTTCTGCAGAATGGTACACTACCAATTGTTTGCCACTTGTCTTGGAAAAAGTTCGAGAGAAACGACCTCGCAGTAGGATCCTCCTTCACCACGACAACGCCTCGTCGCACACCGCCAAGCGAACGATCGACTATTTGGCGACATCAAACGTTGAATTACTGGGTCACCCGCCGTATAGCCCCGACCTCGCGCCTTGTGATTTTTATTTATTTCCAAAAATTAAAGAAAAACTTAAAGGAAAGCGGTTTATGAATGCTGAAGAAGCGGTGGCTGCGTATCGCGATGCCATTGAAGAGACCCCTAAGGACGAGTGGGCAAAGTGCTTTTCCCAGTGGTTCCATCGCATGCAGCGGTGTATTGACGTCAATGGACAATATTTTGAAAAGATATAATAAAACTAATAACTGGCTAATGTAATCAGTTTTTGATTTTCTAAGAACTTTCAGTTTGACCCTCGTATAACATTTTCCAGTTATAACGACTAAAATAACGCTATGCATGATATTGGGTACAATTCCAATGGGTCCTGTATTAGATTAAATTTAGGTTCAGTCTCTCTCGTTCTCTACCAAATAAACGAAAAGAGTCATACTTTATTAATTTAAAAACGTCAACTAAACAGCTGTCCGTGGCTAAGGAAGAGAATCCATAGACAATTTAGTAGGGACGTCATTCGATGACGACTAAAATTAGACGGAAACACGCAAAAACTTGTAAAAATACGTAAGAAATCGCATCACTTACTTTGATGTTTCTAAATAATTGTAGTCTGTCTCTTTTTTGACTTTATTGTTTATATGACAGAGAACGAGAAAGACTGAATACTAAATTTTATCTTAGACAAGGCGCATTGGAATTGAGCCCATTGTTTAGTTATAGTGGCTGTGTATTATGTAGAGCTGTGAATAATTCGTGTGTAACTTCATTTATTAGGATTTTAACATGACAATAAACTATTTGACCATAATTTTTACATGGTGTTTTCTTTTGTTCAACTCCAATAATTGAAATTAAGCACTAGTATACAACGATTTTGAGTTTAAAGATGCGTTATGGCACCAATATAATCATCCCATGGTTAATACTGAACTTTATATATTTTAAACAATATCCCAGAAAAATGGAACTTACGCAGCTAATATTGATATTAATTCGTAAGTTTTATTTTAAATACTAGAGGATGACACATATACATTAAAATGAGAAATAATAAATTCATAAATAAGTTAGTAAAATAAGTACTAGAGAATCGCAAAAACGCATTATTTATTACCTATAATATTTCGTGTGGTCGAAAACTTGAAAAAAATCTTCTCTGATCTAAGAATTCAGAGAAAATCTCAGAGATCGCATAGTAAAAACGTAATAATTAGTTTTCAACATATAATATATTGTTTAAATGATATGTTGTCCTGTTTTATTGCTAAAAAGGCCCTTAATAATTTTCATAATTACATTGTTTTTACCCGACTGCGGAAGGTGGGCAATGTTTTTCGAGAGTATGTATGTATAATTGTTTGACACGCCCTACAGCCCAAACGGCTGGATAGTTTTTGACATATGAGGTGTCGTTGAATTTGTCAAAATTGTGAGAGTGACATAGGCTATATACATTTTTACAATGGCGCCCACAAATGGAAATAAAGGAGGGAGGGGGAATTGATACCCATATTGCTATGGAAAGTAAAAATACTTTCCATAGCAATATGGGTATCAAATAAAAGCTAAAAAAAGACCATTTCAAAAATAGAATAATTTTTGCAGTCGGGTGTTTTTTTTTTCTTTAAATTGCTTTCAAAGTTCACGTGTATTATGTCAGTAGGACGACAAGCTGGCCTGGTTCACTGCGCAATTCGGTTTAAAGCTACAAGTACCTGCGCGGATCGGTCGTAATGAATGTCACACTGGCGCTTGAAGCAGTATGCTGTTGGCGAGCCGGGATCTCAATTTGCACTTTATTCTGTCGTAGAAAGAGTCGCTATTTACTTAAATTTCTTTGCTGAGTGGTCCTTCTATACAAGTACTATTATT
The DNA here is from genome assembly GCA_949316185.1 of Pyrausta nigrata. NCBI lineage: Eukaryota > Metazoa > Arthropoda > Insecta > Lepidoptera > Crambidae > Pyrausta > Pyrausta nigrata. Next base: position 1,308,960 of record OX438950.1, on the reverse strand, counting down.
AATTGTGTGCGACAAGTCAGAAAATTTGATTTTAGTTATTTTTTTATCCCAAAAAGATAACATGTGTGTGTGCAGTTAAAACAAAGATCTGCTTAGCGACTCGGAACAAATAGTCTCACTATATATCACACATAATGCTACAGGTACTTAATATATTTGCTAATATTTGTACTAGCCACACGATATAATGTTAATTCATAAACGACGTGAACATTATACACCATAAGAAACGTTTTGAGGATATGTAAAGAATATTGTGTAAACGCCACAAAACCGAAAAAGAGCTTAATTTGAACTGTAATAAAGAATAAAACCGGATGCTACAAGCGACTAATATATAGCTGGCAATATAAGAAAAACTAAATCTACCATTCGACCTGGCAACATTTCACTACGCAAACATTGCCAGCCCATAAAATGCTAATACTACTAACAATTACACAAAAAATTTGCTACCACAATCCCAACCACGACTAATAGTTCTTATAATATTCTAGTAAATTATATTAGGATTATAAAGGCGGTTATTCGAAAAAGAATACCTAATTATAGTGTATAATATTTTACATTTTGATTATAATTTATTTATGCTTAATCTAAATATTTTGAGATGCAAAATTTAGTATAATTTCACTTTAGAATTGTTGAGTGAAAATTAAGTGACCACAAAAACTTGTTGTAGAAATAATTGAATAACTTAATATTATAATGGCTCAATGTTATTTTAATTATATACTTATAATAAAATATTGCAAAAGTATGTAATTCAGTTGCCAGTAACAATATGCGATACTTAGGTACAAAAATTGTACCATATTTTGATACAATCTGTAAAAACCGATGTAAATTTTACTTAAATTAGTGTAAGTACTTGTTTATTATATATGTTTATAGAGTCCTAAGCAAAGGTCTGTTTTGCTTTCGCTTTTAAAACCTTGGGATCCCAACTCTATTGTGAGTATAATGGCAATGACATTGGAAATACGAGGGTCAAACTGAAAGTTCTTAGAAAATCAAAAACTGATTACATTAGCCAGTTATTAGTTTTATTATATCTTTTCAAAATATTGTCCATTGACGTCAATACACCGCTGCATGCGATGGAACCACTGGGAAAAGCACTTTGCCCACTCGTCCTTAGGGGTCTCTTCAATGGCATCGCGATACGCAGCCACCGCTTCTTCAGCATTCATAAACCGCTTTCCTTTAAGTTTTTCTTTAATTTTTGGAAATAAATAAAAATCACAAGGCGCGAGGTCGGGGCTATACGGCGGGTGACCCAGTAATTCAACGTTTGATGTCGCCAAATAGTCGATCGTTCGCTTGGCGGTGTGCGACGAGGCGTTGTCGTGGTGAAGGAGGATCCTACTGCGAGGTCGTTTCTCTCGAACTTTTTCCAAGACAAGTGGCAAACAATTGGTAGTGTACCATTCTGCAGAAACTGTTTTTTGATCCTCTAACACAATTGTTGTGAAATGACCTATCCTTCCAAAGAACGAGGCCACCATTTTTTTTCCCGCACTTCGATCTCTCTTCACTTTAGTTGGCAACTCCTCGAAAGGAAACACCCACTGAGCAGATTGTCTTTTGGTTTCAGGATCATAACAGTAAATCCAGCTTTCGTCACCTGTTAGTATGTCGAACACAGCATTTGAGTCACCTCCGTTAAATCTTTCAATCATTTTACGGCACCAATCCACACGATGGAGTTTTTGAGCCTTAGTCAAATTATGAGGTATCCACCGGGCGCAAAGCTTCCTGACCGCTAAATGTTCGTGGAGGATTTTGTGCACTTGACTCATACCGATGCCTAAGCTTGTCCGAATCTGCTGATAGGTCACTCTTTTGTCAGTCTCTATCATACGCCGCACAACACAGATGTTATTTTCAGTCGTCGCCGTAGAAGGCCGTCCCTCACGTACATCATCAGTGAGATTAGTGCGACCACGTTTAAACTCATTAAACCAGTTGTAAACAGTCGCACGAGATGGGGCTTCATCGTGAAAGGCCAATCGTAGTCTATCATAACTTTCTTGTTGACTTAAATGACATCGAAAGTCATAAAAAATCATTGCACGAAAATTTTCTCGTGTTAAATTCATTTTGACGTGACACAGACAATTTTCAATTTGCCGCCAAGTCGTAAAACAAATGACAAATGAATGAAATATATACTCAGTAATATTGGCAAAGAGTTCTATTTTCAAATTTTAGAATTTTTTTTTTATTATATTGTTTATAAGTGGCCAGTTCTAAGAACTTTCAGTTTGACCCTCGTATGTAATTAATGAAATGAATCGCAAATACAGTTCATAAAGAATAACGAAGTAGAAACAAAACGTATTTTACACACAAGAAAATTTTACGGCAGTGAATTAATGGTGTTAGTCCAAAATAAAGTCCAGGTTTTAAAATTGAAGCAAACATCGTAACCGTCCTGCCACTGAATGCCCGCCATAATATAAGTTGACAACACGCAAGACGACTGATTATTACAAAACTATTATATACATACACAGAACGAAGTCCACGAAGTTTCAAATACATAACAGACACTGACGCCGCCATTTTGTGAATAGTAAACATATAAATTACGAAAGCTACCATTTTAGTAGATTTTATTAAAAAAAAATATGGCAATATATTGAAATTCGAAATTTTTCACATTATAATTTATAACTATAAAAGGGTCTTTCATTTACAATTTGAAATTATCATCTCCAAATAAAGTTACTTTAATTGATATTGACATTGCACATTTCAACGTCACTAAGTATTTGACAGTAGTGACAGCTTGTAGAGGCTAAAGAAATAGACTGAGGAATTGGCACCTCTGTTCGTGTAAAATATAATAATTAATTTGTAATATTGTTTGTGATCTGTTTTGTACATCTTAAAATAAAATAAAATAAAAATAAAAAAAAGCTGCACACGTGACATTGGCGGAACGGTGAGCCCATGGTGGTAAACGTAAGTTCGCTTGTCATAAAAAAAAGAATTGGCACAAAAATAGTTTGATAACACAGTGACAAATAATAAATGTGTTCTTTTTCAACACAATGATAGCATCATAAGATGCGAAGTTGAAATAGTCACAAAATGGCAGCGTCCTTTAGAGAATACAGATAGAGGATCTCACTTGCTGCAGAGGCTTATTCGCCTGTTTCCGCCCAGTTCGCTTCCTCTGCTATTCTGTCCATGCAGTTGCACATGAATTGGTACTGTAAAAGAGAATCAAAGGTTTTATCAAATATAACATAAGATAAATCTTTATTGTCATCGAACGTAGTATTACAGATTGAGTTTTTACATTATAAACGGGCATTCATGTTTTATTGATCTATTAATTAGCAAATATTTGTGTATTTTGATTGATCAGTGTATTGCCGCATCCAGCAGTAATATATAAACTCTTGCTCACTCGGCCGAGCTCAGTTGGAATTATCGTTTTTAAGTGATAAGCATTCACTTTGCAATCTAAATGTGTTATTGCACTTGAAAAAATGACCACCAGAGGCGGAAATCGAACCCGCGTTTCAAACCGGGCAATTGCCTAACCTCTCGGCCACCCTGGCGTTGGCAGAGCCTGTCGAAATTTTCAAGTGCTTCTTAACGCTGTAATGCCGCGTTGCTGTCATTTGGTCATTTTTTCATGTGCAATAATATACTCAGTTGGAATTGTTGTAGCTGAAATTCGAAACTAGTCACTATCACAATAATGGCGTGCACTCACCACGGGCCTGAACAGCGCGATTTGTTCTCTGGGTATGCCGCTAGTACACCAGGATAAAAAGCTCCTCTTCACTCCATATCACCATGTTCATAAAGGCGTGCACTCACCGTGAGCGTAAATAGTGAGATTTGCAGGCTCAATGCAGTATTATATCTTTCGCTTACTTCTGCCGAGTTCTGTTAACAGTTAGCGCCTCATAGCTAAAATTAGACCTTATAGCCAAGTGAATAAAAGAGGCTATCTTTATTTACTCACTTCGCTGAGCTCCGTTAAGATATGTTGGCGTGTCGTAGCTGCAATTTCAACCTTATCACCATGCTAATAATAGCATGCACTAATTACGGGCGTGAACAGCGCAATCTGCCTCGTAGTGTGATCATGTCGCATGTAAACCAAGTTATAATATCTCCCACACACTGAGCAGGTTCTATTAATATCAACCGACTCGGTGTAGGTGCAATTGCAACCTTATCTCCATATTAATAAAGGCGAGCACTCACAACGGGCGTGAACAGCGCGACCTGCCTCGGCGAATGATCGTGTCGCGTATACACCAGTCTATTATATCTCCCATTCATTCAGTCTTAGTTCCGTTGACACCGCACAGCACGTCGTAGCTGAAATTAGACCTTGTCACCATTACAATAAAGGCGTGCACTCACCATGGGCGTGAACAGCGCCAGCTGCCTCGGCGTATGATCGTATCGCGTATACACAAGGCTATCTATAGTACTCACTCGGTTGAGCTTCGTTTACATCAGCCGCAGTACCGTTATAGCTGCAATTTCAACCTTATCACCACCACAGTAAAGGCGTGCACTCACCACAAGCGTGAACAGCGCGAGCTGTTCTCAGGTCACGCCGCGAGTATACCTGGCTATAATAGCTCCTCTATTAGCTGACGCGTCGTAGCTAAAATTATACCCGGCCCGGCGAACCTTGATCCCTATGACAGTTCATGTTAGTGATGGGTCGTGTCGATGTAACTTAATGTGATTTGGCTACCGCCCTACTTCTGTCAATATAATGCTTTAAAACTTTGTTTTGATGATTGGGATCGAGACGTGCGATACGACAGCATTGTAGATGACCCGTTTTTGATAAACGTAGGCGACAGCAGCTGCAGTTCAGATTCCGAGTTCGTGACACAAACCCTAATGTCATTATCAGATTCAGATTAAAATATATAAATAAATGATCACTGAACAGCTTTTGTTTTATTTGGTTTTGTCCTACAGTTATTTTTTAAATTCTCTTGGGTATACAATCGTGAGTGCATGTATGCCGCGCTCCGTTCTATTCAATAGAGAATGTACTAATACTTAAGTATGAAAAAGTAATGGCACTCATTATTTATCACTTAATTATGCCACACATGAAAACTGATACTAATAAAATCTAATCTTAAATAAAACAAAACCTGGTGACCCCAGAAATATTTTATAAATTTAAGTAAAATAAAAACAATTTCATGCAACTTTTTAACATTCAGCACCTATAACTTAAATGATTATAAATCATGTACACTCGTTTCCATTATCGACATTTGTTTGTCGATATTTTTCCGCACTAGTCGATATCTTCCGAACGAAGTAACTTTTGCAGGACGTAAACGTAAATTCTGATTGAGATATTTCTTGTAAATGTTAAGAATGGTTATAATTCCGACGGAATATCATTGTAATGGCATATATCTACCGAAATTTAATAAATGGCATTTATAAAAGCCTCCAATTCGATTCTAGTGTAACGGTGACGCCACTACAATGTTGTGTCGTAGGAATAACTGTCATTGTCATAGGGATTAAGGTTCGCCGGGCCGAGTATAGACCTTATCGGCATCACAATAAAGGCGTTCACTCACCACGGGCGTGAACAGCGCGAGCTGCCTCGGCGCGTGGTCGTGCCGCGTGTACACTAAACGTAGAGCCGCGGCGTCGTCGTCGGCGCGCCACTCGCGCACGCTCCTCCAGCGGACTTCCACGCTCTGACCTGCCCCGCCTTCTTCGCACCACGCGGCTAACTTTAAACCGTGCCACCCTGGGAATAGAGGTGTTTTTCAGTAAAATACTGTGGTGGGCAACATGTAATATTATGGTAATTATAAAAACCGACCGAATGCGTGTCGGACTCGCGTATAAAGGGTTTTGTGCTACAGACACAAATAAATACTAGTTGTACGCACAGATATAGTAAAAGTATAGAAGTAGGGAGTCTTCATACAGCGCATCGAGCACGGTTTGTATGTGCGTCGTCTCACGCACACACTGACAAAAGAAGATTGGCATAAATCGACCCAATAGCAGGCCTGTGTATCTCCCCGCGTAGGTAGCAAAAACGTACCTACGCGCGGCGACCCTTACTTAGGGGCTAAAACAAGTTGCGTGTCGCTACCGGCCAGCGACACGCTCGCGCGTTTTATTCACCGGCGGCCGCAGGGCTACGTTGCTGGCTGGACGAGAATGAATAAAGTACTAGAAAGAGGCGCTAGATGGCGTTAGAAACTTCTCGTAGCAGTTAACCCTATCGCGTCGCGTGATATTACGTCACTGAATAGGTTTAGTCTATTATGAATCATATTCCAGAGCAATAAGTATGAAATTATCTTGCAATGGATTTTTGTAGGTGCCTACACGAAAATGTGCTTGACTCTGAGGCGAACAAAATTACGCCATATTGTTGACGACATTGAGTAGACATTTCTTTGAATACAATTGCTAAGTCATACCTTTGTACGAAGTAATGAAAGTAATGAAATGAAGTAAAGAAACATGAAATATAAATATCACTTTAGTAGCGTGCTTTTATATGATTTTATGGTAATTTAAAAAGCAAATAATTAAATTTTAAAACATTTATGCATACATTTTTAACAACTTAACGTCTTCAAGGATGCAAAAACAAAACGAACTACATGAACTTTGACGTGCCAGTCAAACATGAAGTATATGTTTTATATCAAACGTCAATGTTGACCGGATCATACAGTTTAAATGTCAATCCGACATAATGCAACGAATAAAATGTCGTTCAATGTCAATTATATTATTTTTTCCTCTTTACAGTTTTTTTTTACCAAAGACAAACATGCCAGCATTTGGGGCTGAGCATCAAAGAACTTTGCCGTTCTTCTTTATAGGTGCTAAAGGTACGCCAGTCCAGCGTGGCTCCATCGCAGCACTGCCGCTCTTAATAATAATCCTTTGACAAATTCGTGTAGATGGCTTCAAATTTAAGAAGCTATAGAAAATATTGCAGTGTTTATGGGTGTCTCGGTGCAGTTTGTCAAATCTAGAATTGTCTTCACATTACCTAGCGAACGAGAACAGTGAGCATCTAGTATTAACTACTTGTATCGTTTGTAGGTACGTACATTATTTTGTATTAGTTATTTACCTACTAAAATTGTTTATGAAATAGTTCTCGTAGCTCCTGATTTAGTAACCAGATAGCAATTTGTAGATTAATTTGTTAGACCACTATGCGCCACCGCGAAAATGGGACCAATTTTATGTAGTGTGTATAGTTAAGTTAGCCTATAAAGATCCCACTGCCGGGCAAAGGCCTCACCTCAACTATGAGGAGGTACGAGCTCTACCACGCGGGCTTAGTGCGGATTGGTGGAGAGGTGTCTGTAAGGCAAGTGACCAACCTTACTGTCAGATGTTATCAAGCCGCCCTAAGGCCTCTGATTAGGCTTAACGACTAATATCAATAGATAGTAGTGTGTATAAATCAAGCTAAATAAAGTACCTAGCTACCTACCTATGTTTCATTTAATTCATCTCGTCAGTTAAAATGTAGGTAGGTACCTCACACACGGCTACGGCAAGCGATAACCCTACGTGTTAAGGCTATTATCGCTCGCGCGGGGCTTGAGTTGCACTACTGATTATACTGTGCCCACGGTGATTGACAGCACAAGTGTGACGCGCGTGTAGCCTAGTAGAATCCCACTGTAGGTAGCCTAGTAACCTCGTGTATGTAGCCCGGAAGCCTACTTTAGGTAGCCCCGGTAGCCTAGTGTATATAGTTCGGTAGCATACTGTAAGTAGCCCTGGTAGCCTAGTTTAGGTAGCACGGTAGCCTAGTGTTAATAATTCCGATAGCCTAGTGTAAATAGTCCCGATAGCCTGGTGTAAATAGCAAAGTAGCCTACTGTAGGTAGCTTCGGTAGACTACTGTAGATAACCCGGATATCCCAATGAAGGTAGCACGACAAGCCTGCTATAAGGAGCTATATTACGACGGATAAGACGGGTGTAGCCTTCAAGTCAGTCCTGCCAAGCGAAAAAGCGACAGCGTAGAGCTAGTCTAATGTAGGTAGCTTCAGTACTCACCCACGGTCACTGACAGCACAGGTGTAGCCCAGTAGAATTCTAGTGTAGGTAGTCCATGTAGTCTAGTATAAATAACTTAAACTAAACCTAGTGTAGGTAACCTAATGCAGGTAGTCTGGTAGCTAAGTGTAAGTAGTTCAGGTGGCCTACTGTAAGTAGCCCCGGTAGCATAGTGTAAGTAGCCCAGGTAGTGTAAGTAGCCTATTGTAGGTAGCCCGGTAGCCTCAGTTTCAGTAGCTTAGACTACCTATTCTAGCATATCAAGCGACGCACTAGGGTTGACCCCTACAAGATTCACTATCGCCATTAAGCGCACCTCACTAGCTTACTCATGCTCGCAAAACAAGCAGCTAGGAACGTAGTGGGTGAATAAAACCAGAGTCACTGTCTTGAGTCCCTACTGTATTAAGGTCGCGCGTAGGTAAGTTTTCGAACAGATACCAACATAGCAAAATGACACTCACCCACAGTGACTGACAGCACAGGTGTAGCTCTCGAGTCGGTCCTGGCCGGCGGGAAGGCGACCGCGCCGTAGCCCGGTAGCGTCCGCGCTAGAGCTAAGTAGTCCGCGGCTCGACGGACATCTTGTAACGCCTTCAGCTGGTATAAACGCGCGCCCGCTACGCAAACGCCGCGATTCACATCTTCTACTGCCTGGAAAATATAATTTTAAATTGAGTAATTCGTAAAATATTGTGTCACTGATGCTCTACAAGTCTACATTAGACCAGGAGGGGCTTAAGTCCGCCAAATTACACTAGCAATATTATATTAAAATCACAATTGAATAGCTTCATTTTGATATTTGGCCCATACTAGAATTTTCAAAAACCTGGTATTCAATGACGAATCTAATAAAATTGTATTATTGCTACTTAACCCTTTTCGAATATTTCTCATGATATTCCGGGTCGATTGTACCCATTCGTGTGGTGATCGAGTCATAATGATTCGATCTTTGTGATAATTCGGGTCTCGATTAATTTAAAGTAAGTGGATGCTTAACTAAGTATTTTTTTATAAAAGAACTTTTAAATATGTTCACTCTACAGTATGAAAAATCTACGTTTTTACATAGCCCCTACAACCAGGTTTTGTAACGTAACAACTACAAGAGAAAGAAGTTCGGGTCAAAAATGATTGTATCTTTTATGATTCGGTCGATCACGATTACAAGCCTACTCTACATACAACTAAGTGGTATTTGTAAAGGTGCACACTATGAATTCTAAAACGGAACGTCACTATAGTCTGACAAATTCATGCGCGACCCTCCTGCGGAACATAAGACGTGCGGGGGGCGAGGAACCGCCCATCGCACGCGAATGTTATGAGAAATCCCCTTCCCCGCCACACCACCTGATCCCGCTGACATCTAGCATGCCTCGCCCCTATAACCTGGAATCTGTATAATTTGTATGTGACCCACTTGCCAGAATATGAACGCTGCTGCCTTGGGGTCTTCCTTCACGACTAAAATCTCTCGCTCGAGGTAAACAGACACTTGTACCTTGTAGCACACATGTACCCCGTATCTAACATGTATTAAATACCTCACTTGTACCCTGTACCTTACCAATTGTTACCTGTACCTTATTTGTAACTCGTACCTCACTTGTAACCTGCACCTCACTTGTAACCTGTACCTTAACACTTGTAACGGTACTTTTTTTTTATTTGAAATGGGTTTGCTCTTGACTCTAGACTAAGCCAGACGTGGCGCAGACAGAGTCGACGATGGAGCGAGCTCACCCAGAAGAAGCCTGTTCACTCTGAGTTTGAAGGTCTTTGGGTTGTAATCCGTTGAAAACACTGAAGCGGGTAGTGAGTTCCACAACTTAGCTGTGCGCATTATAAATGTTGATAAGAAGCGCTTAGTTCGTATCGTTGGAATATCACCGCGATATGGGTGGTATCCCGCGGTGCGTCTAGAGGTGCGGTGGTAGAACGGAGCCTTCATTTGTAACCTGTATCTCACTTGTAACCTGTACCTTACCACTTGTAACCTGTACCTCACTTGTAACCCTATAGCTCACCTGCCAGAATATGAACGCTGCTGCCTTGGGGTCTTCTTTCACGACTAACATCTCTCTTTCAGGGCTGAACAGCCACTTGCGGATGGAGAGACACGAGCTGGACGCTGTCGAGTAGTTCTGGATGTATAGCGAGTGGGGACACTCGTTCGGTTGGAGTTTGCGTTCTAGGGAATATAAGGGCAAAGTTTGAGAAATGGAGCGAAGAGTGGATGAAATTTGAAGATCCGAAAGTATTTAAAAGATTCACAAAATATATATTAGCATAGAACTTTAGGTGAAAGACCTCTGACACATAATCATGGTTACTTCCAAGTTAGATCTTAAATAAACTCCACTTGCATTTCATTTGTGAAAAGCTGAATACCTCTAAGTGTGTAACAGATTGACTGCTAGTATATTTATTCGTAAAAGAAAAAAAAGTTGCCATTTTCCATATTCAGCGCCTTATCAGTGATTTGCCAGCTGTTTTAGTGGACAAACTCACACAAATATTTTCTTGATAGGGTATTGTAACGCACTGGCATTGTATTATTAAATGTAAACCTTTCAGCTCCGTTATTAACCTTTTTTTTTGGAAACTATTGTAATAATATTTCTGTTGTCTTTTATTTTACAATTATTAATAAATAAAAAAATAAAACTAACCAATTCACTCACCAAAATTATACTCCACAATTTCAAACAGGTAGAAGTAATCGTACAGTGACTTTGCGAGGCCAATCTTCTCGCACACCGCTCGGTACACATCGTCGGCGTTCGTGGACTTCAGTACCGAGACTGTGACCACCTCTTTGTCGGGGAGCAGGACTTTCAGTTCCACAGGGGAGGGGTTCGACGAGTCGTCCGAGTCTGTTAGAAACTCTTGGACAGCGTCCGACTCTGCTATCACGCGTACTGCACATACCTAAAATGAATAAATTAAACTATTGAACAACAAATTTTAAGTGGTTCAGTCTTGAGATGTAGTAAGCAATGTACGAGGACATCTTAGGAAGCATTAGCTGCATCGATCAGTATCTGCACCGATTAGTAGTAAGGGGTTTGTTAATCGCTTGAGATGGTTCTATCCTAGTGAATAATCTCAAAGGTACAAGTACGAGATATATTGCAGACCGCACACTCCAACCGACACTACTGGTTTTATTGAATTTATATGAAAGTGATTGCCATAGTGTAACAAACCTGTACCAAATTTTTTCCCTAAATAACATTTCATATGTAGGTACCACCTACTTATTTGATAAAGTAAACTAAAATATTTTGTATAGCTTATAAAATAAAACGTCAATATGTTATGACTGAATAAAAGAACGAACGAATAGGAAACAACGGTTATTGCACCACGTAGTTCACTCGTTTTATATTCTGTGTGGAACACAGGATATAAAACGAGTTCTACGCACAAAACTGAGAACACACGCTGATAATATATTGATAAAGATTTGGCGTCTTTTTTTAAAATCCCTAAATAAATTCCAAAAACTTCCAGCCCCTAAAAAGTCCCTTTCGACACTTCTAGTGCCCAAATTTGAGGAAAAGCCCTAAGTTGGCAACCGTTGGTGACGACACTGCGGAGTGCAGTCGTCGCTAGAACCAGTTTGGTAGTAAACCGCAAGAAGTACCCTTCACACATACTAAAATGACGACTTTATAAGATGACGTAAAAAAATAATGTTATTGCTAATCATCCAGTCCTATGCGATACATCATAGCCATATTACTAATAATTTGCGTGCAACCTAGGCTATAGCCGAGTAGCTTCGAGTGTGGATCTTAGCACGTCAGCTTTACTAACTTAGCTCAGCTTTAGTCAACAATTAAACAATGTATAGAAAGTAATACACACACCTTTTCTAAATACTGTTCAAGACCCCGCCTCCTTGCATCTAACTGCTGTTCGCTTAGCGTGAACGGCCACTTTCCAGGTAGTTTTGGGAAATTGAAACCTGTAGACAAAAGAACAAGGTCAATTTTCCAATACAATCACATCACAAATGTTCACCATTACATACATAAAAAATACCCACCAAGAACGTATTACAACGTTCTTGGTGGGTATTTTTTATTTGAAATGGGTTTGGTCTTTATTCTAGACTAAGCCAGTGCGTAGACAGAGTCGACGGTGGAGCGAGCTCATCCAAAAGGTGCTGGCACTCCCACACACTGACGAAATACAGCAAGCTGCTTGGCGCCGGGCTCCGATGGGAGGGTGGTAGCTACCAGACGGCACTTAACGGAGCCTACCACCGATAACTCCTAGCCTACACCGGGTCTCGCCGTAACGGAGGTGGATCATGTCACAATCTAGAGGGAGATAAAGTATCTTGTAAGACCGGGCAAAAAATCTGCGCTATGCAGTGGATTTATGGATGAAGTGGACTAAAAACGAAGTGAATTCCTTCTGCCCCGTAGTCCGTTATGGAGACAGGCACAAATATCTACTTTAATTATGATCCCAGTACAAGAACTCCTTTTCTGATGAGCTGCTTCAAGCTAAATACTTGTTAAGCCAGCCACGTGGAAGCTGTGTCACTCTAAGGAGATTCCAGCCTTAGAAGTCGGCCACGTGACTACCGTTTCACCGACAATAGTCTGTCTAAGCATTATTTAGACAAAGCTGTTGATTTCTCAGGCGGCCAAAAAGGTGCTACCCTTACACTTACTCAGCAATACTTTCTTAAGCTGCTGATGCAGTGCCGCGAACTCCCTATAGCGACGACTGCATAAGTATCTCCCTGCCATATGGACACTGAACGCCACATACGACCTCCCCGTGCTTTTACCAGCCGGGAAACTGGTAGAGATCTCTTGTATATGTAGTTGTACTTAGTATGTAACTCAAATACAAGGACTCCTTCTCTGATTAGCTCAATCTAAGATCTAGCTGAATCAGCCACGTAGTCTACGTGTTACTATCAGTTTTTAAAAGTTAGTCGAAGCTGAGTAGGCAGAAAAGGTATCACCCACTTACCCAGGAATTCTTTCCTAAGCTGCTGATGCAGTGCCGCGAACTCTCTATACCGGCGACTGCATAAGTGCCTCCCTGCCATATGGACACTGAACGCCACATACGACCTCCCCGTGCTTCGCTCCATGACCAGCCGGTAGTCCGGTATGGAGACTGGCAGAGATCGCTTGTCTGTGTAGTCGTAGCGCTGGTAGACCGTTGCGCGGGAGTTGGCCGCGCCGCCTATAACGCCGACCGGCGCGGCGCTGTCGTCGCATGGCTCTAGACGCTCTGCCTCCTGGAGGGTGGAAAATTAACTCTTGTGTGATGGGAATAGAGTTACTTTTTACCCGACTGCGGAAGGAGGGTTATGATGCACGCCCTACAACCCAAACGGCTGGACAGTTTTTGACATATGAGGTATCGTTGAATTCGTCAAAATTGTGGTAGTGACTGTAGGATATATACATTTTAAAAATGGCGCCCGCAAATGGAAACAAAGGAGAGAAAGGGGGATAATTTTTTTCCTACCATAGCAATATGGGTATCAAATGAAAGCCAGTAAAAAGACCATTTCTAAAATATTATAGTTTTTGCAGTCGGGTGTTTTGTTTTTTCACTAATTGTGTTTGTGATTGGGTTATCAAACTAGTGAGATCCCTTCTTAAAAGTCCAGACCGTCTCATTTAAATAAAACGCCACTTTTAAGTAGGTCGTCATAATCTTAGCGTTATTCCCGGTTGTGCACAACGCGAGGTTCCAGGTTCCGCTTTGAGGATTATTCGCGTTAAAAATCAATGCATTTTGATAGACTTCTATGTATGAGCGTGACTTAGTGTTAAAATCGTGTTAAAATAACTATTTTAAGCGCTCTATTTGGAAATCTGAGTACTCAAAGGCGTCCTTGCCAAATCAATAACATTTAGACACTGGCCCGTTTTTATAAAGCAAGAGGATTCTGTGCGACGTTCTCCTGTCCATAAGTAGCTCATAGGTTACTTACTCTTGGTGTGACAGAGATGACTGTGAGAGTGAGACAGTCACCGCCCGATTTGATCAGATCGACCACCTGTCTGTGGGTGGATCCTTCTACGTTCACGCCATTGCTGGAACAATAAAACAATATTGTTAATCGGGTGTTTTTGACAGGGGAGGTGTGCCTTTACTCTCATAGCTCGGTAAGACGGCACTTCGACTTGACCGGAGAGAAATCAGGCTTCATCAACGGCTTTACTTGCTTTCCGAGGCACCGGGGTGTTAACACCACCAACTTCCTAGCTCTAAGCTGTTTCTGCGTAATTTCATTAAGCCGGGTGGCATACGCTGATAAGCGGGCCACAGCCAGAGGTGGCGCTGCGGAAGAATGCCTACGACGCATGCCTGGGTGCTAACCAGTAGCTCCTTCTTTAGAAATGGCGCCAGTGGACACCGACATTCGACATTCGCACCGATATTCGCAGGAAAATAAATTCATGGTAATTTAAATTAAAATGGTTTATCTGAATGAATCCATATTCATAATCAGTTGGGAGATGACTGTAAGAAGATTCAAAACGCAGCGTAATATCCAAACGCATGTAACTGTTATCTCGCTTAGTTCGAACGGTTACCCTCTAGATCACGACTAAATATAGTTTCAGATCAACAAGATCGAGATAATGCTACTATAGATCGGGTCGACGGGCCAAGATCGAGATACACGTGAGGCATCTGCGTCTTATATGTGGGTTATTCAAGTGTAGAATTATAAGGATAATATGTTGTGGTCAAGATAAACTCCGAAAATTGTTTGCCAAGGATCGTACCTATTACTAGCCGATTAACGCCCATTTGCGCACGTCCGGATTAGCTATTTCAGACTTGTTCAAAGCCTGTTATCCGAGTTGAAAGCCTACTTGCACAACTCTAAGCTAATACGGAAGATGCGCCAGTCCGGATCAGCTAATCCGGACTGGCGCAAGTGGGATATCAACTTAGATAAAAGGCCTTGAATTAATCCAGATTTGCTAATCCAAACGTGCGCGGGCCTAACTAAAACACGATACCCTAGTTTTGAGCTTTTCACACTAGTCTACGCGTGAAAGCGAATAAATGTCTAATGTTAAAAACCGAGATTATTAATAGGGTGCTCATATACAAATTGGAACTGCTGTCTTCCCGACAGATTAGCTACGGGGCACCTTTGTAATGTGTGAAGTCTGAAGTGTGAAGACGAAAGAATCAAGGCTGCTGTATAGTAGGTAGTACCCAGCGTGCTGACCACTAGACCAACGAGGCAGTCCACGAGGTCCCGGGTTCGAATCCCGGGTCGGGCCGAAAGTGTTGGGTTTTTCTTAAAATAACACACAGCTCCGGAGTCAGGAAGTTGATGGTGTTAACACCCCTGTGCCTTAGAAAGCACGTTAAGCCGTCGGTCCTGCGCCTGATCTCTCTACGGTCATGTCGGACTGCCATCTCACCGAATTATGAGAGTGAAGGAACAAAGAGTGCACCTGTGTAAGATCTGTGTATTGCGCATACACTTGTGCACTATAATATCTCCCGCGCAGTCGGCTCATCTCTGTTGAGATTGGTCACTGTAGTCGAAATTCGGCTAGGAGGACATCATTTGTAATAGGAAGTACCTTTAAACCACCGTCTTTGATGTAAACCAAATACCATCTCAGTAAATGAGGTTTAAGAGATGACGATGAACGAGTATCCCTTTTAAACAGTACTATAAAGAAGTGGTTTTAAGTCTTTTTCATTAGCTTCACTTAGACAAGCGCTTTTTAATACAAAATTCAGTTTCGTTCGGCCCTCATAACCACCCAAGTAACATTTAGGCGCTAAAGTAAGAGTTATAATAAGTCTATTAAAGCGCTAACTAGATTCTAAAGTGGTTTATGGGTGTTACAAAATGGTGTTGGAGCGCGCTCTAACCCTACTATACCCTCGAATTAGGCACAATTTTTATATTACTTAAGGTTGTATAATGACGGTATACAAGAGTTATGGTAATTGGCTAAGAGGTACAATCAATGCTAAAGGAGAGTTATGATAGCGGTAACAGGATCTCTTAGCGATACAAGAGGGGTAAATAAGCGAAAATTAACACTGTTAGCGGTAAAATGGCAAAAATGGTTTTATATTACCTCTATGGGAGCTAAGCGGGCTACAGGTAGGCGTCAACTGACTCCTTAAGCGATACAGTAGAGATACAAAGGCGTTAATTATATTTTCAAGCGCTAAAAGGGAGGTAAATAAGTGATTTGTAACGGTCTAAACGCTATTCAAGATCCACAAAGGCGACAAAGGTCCTCCCGCAAGAGTTTTTGATACCCGAAAATATATTTTCTATAATTTTGCGATTTAACACATAAATAATTATTTATTTTCAATGGTATAGTCGGTAACCTCAAGATGGTTATATTAAGCAAAAAAGTGAAATTGTTTTATGGTGCGAAAGGAAGCGTATTTTTGCTGCGAAGGTAAGTACACTGTGAATAAGTTACATATTTATTGGTAAATAATTCGTGCGCCCGATGTATGTTGTCTATTTACTAAAAACAAATGTTTTGTCTAATAAGGAGTGACACATTTTTCTTATAAAAAAGTGCTTAAAAATTGTCTTATTGATCTTGTAATACTGTACTAGTAATATAAATACATACTAAAGCAAAATACTTCATGGAAACCTTGTAAATATTTGTTTTTATAACCATAATCTTAATTAATTTCATTATCTCAGCATGGCGATCAAACGAATTTAGGGATCCGTAGTGCTCAAAACTTTAAACCATGTATTGATGTTATTTTTGATCGACATCTACATTTTTGGTGGGATATTACTTAATTCTTCAATTCAAGAGTGGTAACTTTTCAGTCTTGTTTTTATTTGCTGTGATTTATACTTAATATTTTGTTTTCAGTATGCTGATGCTGACCAACTGCCGCCCTCCGTATTTCCAGAAACTAACATTGCATCATCAGTTATAGCTCATGAGTCAACCTCAACCGAATCTTCACAAATAATTTTGACGTCTCAAGATAATGAAATATTGGGAACCTTCTGTGTGGTGAATGAAAGCCAACCAGGCATTTCCAGTGCCACTCAAGAATGTAGCACAATAAATAATACATTAAATGCTATTAGTGTCGCACTCGAGCAACAAAATAAAATGATAAACACAATATCAGATAATAAAAAAATGATGCTCAAGATGGCAAGTATTTCTGTCCAAATTGATAACATACAATTGCAATTCAACGACCACAATGCAACTAAAGTTGTTTCTGTGGGGTCATCCAAATTCCGTGCTGAAAATAAAGCAATTAATGTCATACCAATTGCCAATATCGAAGAATTAAAATTAGTAGCAAATCTTTCAGAGACGTTTGACTTATGTTTTCCTTTATAGCCCATGCCCTCAACTTTTTACGAAAATTAATATTTTTCAAAATGTCACTCGTGTCATCTTTACTGTCACTTGATGAAGGCAAATTTCTCTCTTCAATCTCAACAAAATTTTTGGAGCATAGAGAATTCTGATCCTTATTATCACCTGTAGCAATAGCACAATCATCATTTTGAAAAGCATGTACGGAACCTTCAGGCTCACAGGAAACTCGCACTACACTGCTTTTCATAGGAATAGAGGACGTATTTTCAATAGAAATAGAGGAGTTCAAAATGCGATAATATTCTCTGATCAATTTCTGTCTATTTCCACCAGTCCTACATTGATTTTTCTAAGTATTTACAACAATTTTTGTTTTTTTTGGTTGGGACGCCATTGTCAAAAACAAGTAGTCAATATAAGAAATACAGTAGTGACCTTAAGCGCTATTACTTTACCTTTAGTCACAAAGAAGTAACAATAGACGCTAGAGGATCTGTTATAGCGAAAAATTATACTCCTATTTGACTTAAGGTAATGCAAGAGAGTTTTGTATAACTTCAAGCATTTGGTTCTATATAAGATTAAATAAACACCATTGTAAAGCTGGTAGTGTCTTATTAACGCTGTTGTGCAACTTTAGGTTCTTGTAAAGAGTTTAATATCACCTGCATAGCACTTTTGGAGGTAGTAGCTAATTCTTATTCTTATTAAGATCTTAGAGTTCAAAGATTCACTTAAAGCTATAACACAAAATGCTGTGCATGTACAACAGTGTTAAGATTTGCCATAATACGTCCATAACCTTTAAGCTCGCCTAATTGTCGCACTTGTAACTCTGTATTATAAGTAGAAGTGATATACGTTACTTGCTTACGCCACTTTATCGCCAATAGTCAAAAGTGCTGCTACTGTAATGCCATTGTAGCCCACTAAGTAACAAAACAAGCTCAAATCGTCGCCTAAATGTTTGTTGGGCTGTACCGTTACCATGAGTTTGCGGCGGTTTTACTCGCTAGCGACGACTTAAAAAAAGTGTATGGAAAATTGCACAGCGCCTCTAGCGGTTACTTGGAGAACTAAAATTTTCCATACACTTTTTGGACAAATCACTTTCAACACTGTGCAACAAGCCAATACTTAAGAATATTTGTGTTTTAAATATTTTACAATAGTTTGGCACATTATTTGTAGTATTACTCTAATAAAATTGAATTTAAAAGTGCAGTAAATGCTGTTTCATTTACATAATACGATATCATTCTAAGTACATTATTAAGTATAACATAGTACGTCCGATAACAAATTCCATCTGCTCTTAACACGAGGAAGATAAGTGTAATAAGTTCATTAACATACAAACAACATGCGTAAAATAATTACAAATATTAAATCACCAGTAATGAGGGCTAAGAGCACAAAGACAGACATAAAAATGATTCATTACAATTTCATATGAAAACATCACGCAACAAAACATTTACAATAATACACGTATTGAACTGATAATGCAAACATGTCTTCTTTTCCACGTAAAAATAGTAATGATCAAAGCTAAGTAAGCAGTTTCTTTATTTATTTTGAGACGAACACAATTCGTTTTTATATTAATGGATAAGTTTTCGTGCTGCAATCCATTGAAATAGCATTTCGATACCACTGGTTGATCGATTTATCAAATACATACCTATTTTAATTAAAGGTCACGATTATCTGGTATTCGGGTCAGGAGACATACTGACCTACATTTGATTTAAGCGATTGTAAACTTCGAACTTTTGTTGCATATAAAATGGGTAATGTTTTCAGAGCACAATAAATAATAAGGGGTAAAAAAGATGCAAGGTAATATCGTTAACCGTCATAGAGCCAAGATACTGATCTATCCTTGTATGGGTATAGACCGAGAAAATCGTTTCTGTTTAAACAAAATGAAATGAAAGATAATAGTGCCTTTTAACCCAGGAAAGACTCTGACAAAGGTACTTCTTGTATGCGGAATCTCATTTCATTTTTTTTTTCTAATCGTGTCGATGGTAAAGCGACTTAAATTTGTTGTGCCCAGTAATTGGCGACGCGCATGCCTTGTCGTTTGCACACATAAGGTCTTCTAGAGAGCAGGAATCAATCAGGGCACGCAGGAGAAGACAAGAGATGGGGCATGTCTTGTGGAGTGAACCCTCAGACACAGGACAGATCGGTTCATCACACAAACGATCGTGTTCATCACACAAACATTTGTCCTTTGCGGTATTTTAACCCGCAACCTCTGGTTTTGTAGTCCAGCACCACTACACCAAGACAGTCGTCAATAAGTATTCAATTTTCGTAACAGGCTCAAAGGTGACATCTTACCCAGCGATCGCTACCGCTTGCTCAGGAGTCTCCAAGTCGTATATCTCGAAACCGGAACTGGGGCAATAATAAAAACAATAATGAAAGTTCCCAGCGCCTCCCCTTTGGACTGACATGTTCCCACTAACTTCTCGTACACTTCACTAACCATTGACACAAATACTACGCACTAGAGTCTTACTACAACGTAGTTTTAACGTTTATGAAGAATCCGCCTACATGGAATTTGCACTCAAGAAGATTTAAACTATTGTTCAGGAATGTATCCAGCGCAGGATCACAGAAGACAAAGACAACTGTCGCTGCACCACACTATCCCGACTTTTAACCACATAAAAAAGACCAAAACAACAGGAGGCGTAAACCCTGAATGAGCAACGAACTTAATCAGAGATATACAAAACGCGAGTGCATACGATCATTACGAGCTAGTAATGACATTAATGAGTTAGACGAGGCTAATGACAACGTAAACATAGATATCTGGTTATTGCGACGTTTTGCCGAACTGCATGCAATTGGCTGGTGCTTTGGTAGATACAGTTTGATTTAAGTTTTTAAAGAACAACGCTTAGTTTGTTGCCGAAGTTCAGTTCATTCATATATTTAAACCTGATAAAATTATGATTGAAAAAGCAAAAATAAAAAAAAACTTGTTGATCCTTCAAAATCATGGAGTATTATGTTGAGTATTAATGGAAATGGATTATCCAGGAATATAATAATCAATAAGACCGTCGAAATAAATTGGGTTTGAAAATGCAGAGAATGAGATAGTAATGATAAGTTACAAGGTCAAGGTGCAAATTATTGCGCCACGAATTTTCGGTAACGAGATAAGGGCTTAGGTCAAGCAAAGAATTAAAATCCGGATTTACTTGTAACGTATATTTCTGTTAAGGGATTGCGAGCTCGTCGGTCAAAACATTTGTATTACGTGCTAGAAACATTTCTGTTTCATAGCATAATAAGTCAGCCTATTAGATCCCACTGCTGGGAAAAGGCCTCACCTCAACTATGAGGAGGAACGAGCCATACTTCACCACGCGGGCTCAGTGCGGATTGGTGGAGGGGTGTATGTAAGGCAAGTGACAAACCTTACTGTCAGAAGTTATCAAGCCGTCCTAGGGCATCTGACTAGGCTTAACGACTAATACCACAGATATTAGAATAGCACAAGAGTAGAGCGTATAAAGTACACACGCCGGACGTCAGTGTACACAACTTTGGACTTGAGACCGTCTTTATTCCCTGCGTAGTAAAAGCTGTTTTCGAAATTCAAATGAGTAACCTGACGTGCTGCCGGCTGTACAATAAAAGAATAGTGGACAAAGAAAGAGCGCTCTACTATGTAAGTACACAATCGATTTCTAATAATTTCTATTATTATAGGGCAAGCATTGGACTATAATTTCCTAATCGATCTGAGCCCTTAGACAACATGCAATCTTTCTATAGCGAACTTCGCTATCGCCAACAAAATGTATGCAAAAGTCACGTGATATTTCGATGGCTTATGTCAGTTTCATACATTGTGTTGGCGATAACGAACTTCGCTATAGAGTAGATTGCATCTTGTCTACGGGCTCTGAAGTCACGCCAAGTTGCCACACCAGTGTGACTATCGTTAATTTAAGTTATCCGTTGTCACCCTGGTCTGTAGATAATTTAATCAAGAAAGCGTTAGCTTGTGCTTGTCAAGCTCATAGTTTGGGGCTAGGTAATTGGTGTGTTTGTTGAAACAATTTATTTGCTATTAGCAGAAAACAGTAGTAACGAGAAATCGATATTTGATTGGTATTTATTGAGGGAACAAATCAATAATCTAAATTGACAAGTCTATTGATCTAACGTAACGGCACACTATTAACCAACACTGACACGAGTTATGAAACCCTAATATTTCTGTACTTTCCAAATAGTGCTCGATTCAGGTAGGTAATTAATATAAACTTCCTAAACTTCGATAAACAAACGAAAACAAACAAGTTGAAACAATCAAAATGAATACTTATTTGGACTGTATGTTTTACATTCTTCTTGTACCTGGGATTATTGCATATTGAAACGTAATTTTTCAAATCGAATTTTGACTACGGTGGACGATCTTAAGTAGAGAAATTAGCCAATCACTCAAGAGACGTATAGCACAATTCATGTCTCACATATTCCAACGGGACTGCAATTCGACGTGACCAAGAGAGTTTAGCTACAGGACCCAAAACTTCTTAAAACGGGCTGCCCAAAGCACGGGGCGAATAATATTTAAAAACATTGATTTATAAGAATAATTTGTTTTTACAACGTAATTAAATGTTTTGAAGCGTAATTAACTATATATACAACTTATTAATAAAAATTAAGATAAATTACTTAATACAACACAAAAACAAAAAATATAAAAAGGGTCCTTGTGGTAAGGTTCCCAGGATGCTGGCAGCATTACCGCGCTGGATAGCGATGCTTATACGCTGAACAAGGTAGCTGCCAGCTCTTAGGTCACCACTGATGTCAACTAGCCTCTTGGAAATCTCTTTGAAAAAAGAGATAGCGTAGCTTTATATTTAAAATACTTCGTCAGTAAATGCTACAGGCTTTGTAAATAAATATTAAACATTTCATCAGGTACTTAGGAACGTAGACAAAAGCCACAATGGCTTGGAAGCGATGAAGTTTCCAAACTTCATCGATACTTAATACTTGAAGCTGATAAAGTTTTCTTTCGTGGATGCTTCAAAATACACGTCGTTATTAGTTATACAATCAAATTTAAGAGCTAGGCTCTTGTCGGTGGAGTTTTTTCCATTCCTCTCTGCTTTCCGCCCTTCTCTTAACCTCCTGATACGACCCGACATTTATCTTTTATTTTATTTGCTGCATGTAGCTTATTCTTGGTCTTCCTCGCTTCCTTTTTCCTTCTATTCTTCCTTCTATTATCGTTTTAATAAAATTGTCGTGTCGAATCAGGTGGCCTAACATTCGTCCCCTCCTACACTCTATTGTATCTAAAGACATATAGGCAATATTAGAAATCATTCAAGTCAGTCATCAAACTTACGTTTAACGTTGTTTTCGTCTCGGGGTTTCTGAAGCTTTGTACAAGTTCACCCAACGACCACAGTAAAGTCTTTAGCCTAATCTCAGATACGATTTTTGATATTTTCTCAAAACAATTACGGACTAGGTTATTCAGTCAGCACATCAAGCTTAAGTCAACACGCAACAAGCTTAACATGCAGTTATAATAGAGGTGATTTTGCAACGAGAATGGGTAGTCTGAAGTGCTGGCCACTGTACACACGGCCGCAAGTCAGACCACGCAATTTTGAACATGAGACGGCCTCTATTCCTTACGTAACAAAAGCTGTTTTCGAAATTCACATGGGTAACCTGACGTGCTCTCGACTATACCTAATCGTCACAATGCAACGTTTTTAGGTTGTAAGACGTAGGTATCATTCAACCGTAAACGAGTTATGTTTCAAGTTATTTAACGATTATGAAGTGCTAGTTTTGGCAAACCTGAATTTCGGATAGTTCGTTACATACATATTAAATACCTACACAACATTCGAAGTCGGAATTTCCATACAAACTTTCATTTCCCATTTCACATCATTGATGATTTTATATCGCGACAAAAAGTAGCCTAT
Organism: Pyrausta nigrata; assembly: GCA_949316185.1. Classification (NCBI taxonomy): domain Eukaryota; kingdom Metazoa; phylum Arthropoda; class Insecta; order Lepidoptera; family Crambidae; genus Pyrausta; species Pyrausta nigrata. The sequence goes on along the minus strand of OX438950.1, from coordinate 1,285,517 downwards.
GTTCTTCCCAGGGTCTCAAACTATCTCTGTACCAAATTTAATTTGAATATTAGTGTAGATAAAACTGTTAAAACGGTCAAGCTCGGATGATAAATTCCAATGCAGTCCATGTCCCATTTCGCCTTCTTTAATCATTGCATTTGCATGCATTGGGTTGCGTTCACTAATATCAAACGTATGAAGACTTGTAAAACACAAAAAATGAATCCAACCAAAATCTATCCATACTTTGTCAAACTTGGCACATTCAGCTACGTTTTATCCGTGTCACTGCCGAAACCAGTTTCTGTCGGCCGCTAGCCGGTCGCTCCGTTCGCGAACACGAGCATAGCAAGCGTTCGTCTTGTTATTGATGAATGATACTTACACGGCTACATGTTTTTGAATAAGTGTTAATTGTTTTTTAATACTACGCTCGCGCATACGATATTTAAACCACAAGACTTGTTTAATTTTTAAGTTCTCATATAAGTGAAATGTACTATTTCTTTTGAGAATAAATTTTCTTTAACCCTAACACAACAAATAAAAGTTGGTTGATCTATATAAAAAGTACGTACTGTATTTGTTTTGCAATTAAGCATACACACAAACACACACACACGCACACGCACACACACACACACACACACACACACACACACACATACACACACACACATACACACACACACACACACACACACACACACACACACACACACACACACACACACACACACACACACACACACACACACACACACACACACACACCAGCAAAACATGAATGTAAAATTTCATTGTTATTATAAAATATAATTATTTAATGCATGTATTTTAAAAAAATTCTAGAGGCGGGCGCTAGCAGCTGCGACACAGTCTTTTGACTACTGCGGTTGTTAACGCAATAAAGTTTCTGTTATAATTTGTATGTGTTGAAATAAATAAATTATGAAACGCTATAGTACAGTAAGAAGAGAGCGGACTGGAGCCCGGCATTTTTATACCTACCACAATTATGTTACGTACGTATAGCCAAAACGAAATTTAAGTCGACCCCTAATACAAAGTAATCCGATGATATACATACATATAATTATTTTTATAACTTAAGCAATTATTTTGCAAGTTTTTACGAAATCAAATTGAATTTCGCTCACAAAAATTAATCGACTGTGTCATCCGGTGGGACTCGAACCCACGTCCCTTCGCTATCCGGGCGAGTGCTTTTACCAACTAAGCTATGGAGGACGTTAGTCAGCCGACGAATTTTTGTAAGTGCTTGCTACGACAGTGAGCCGGCGTTTGATTTCATACATACATATTACAGATATGATGCACCATCGATTGTGTAAATGATGCAACAGGTTGCGATTTTGTGTCATCCAGATAGAAAAGTGTGTATATCACTGACCTCTATAGTACAAGTACGCTAGACTAAACATTATCTAAGAAATGACAGATATTTTTTTGTACCCAATTAAAGCGCCCCTACCGAGTGTACAGGGAACTAAAATAGAGTAACTTCCTTAGGTTTACGTCAATTCTCATTAGTTCCGTGGACGGTCACCACACGCTCACTATAGCCGTCAGCGCCGAAATGGCGATAATCAAATGGCTTCATTGTTAGGTTGACAGTATGCAGTCCAGCGTACTTGTATTATAGAGTTCAGTGGTGCTGGTGTATACAATATGTAAAAAAAACCCTGTCCGACCCATTAAGGTGTTATCAGGTATAGAGTCAAGGTTCCATTTGTGTAATTATTTTCATAAAATATTAGAAAAAAATTACCCCATTAAAATATATATAAAAAATACTACACTAAAAAAACTTACATGGCCACGCGAAGGGCGGTGACGGGGCGCGCGGGGGCGCGGCATAGCGCCGGCACTCGCAGGTTCGCTACCTGCGAGTGCCGGCATGACCCCAGATGACCCCAGCTCTTATTATTAGCCACATAATAATGTGTCAATCGTAAGAAACAGAGACTTTTTGGTAGCTCTAAAAAGAGCTTTTTTTGTGGTGGTGATTAGTGTTTGGTGGACTCGTGGCATGCCTGCGTCAAACCGATAGCTTTCCCGACCCTGCGTTGCCCGTAGTGAACACGCGATTGTGCAAACGCTGGAACGCACGCTCTGACGGCACTGTGATACCCAGCGGAATAGCAAAACGCACTTCATAGTCTCTGCAAGCTCCGTAATAATCACAGTCACTCCTACCCAGACACATGAGCATACTAAAGTATTCTTGATTCGTATACGACATTTCGCGGATCAACGGAATGGAACGACCACTCGGAAGTAATGTCATCGCGAAACTGACCTGTAATAATTTCGGGAAAGACGCTGACACGTGCCTCGCGGCGATGTCAAAGGCCGTCGCTACGTTTATTGTAGTACCGGCGTCAATGGAGCCGCGCACCCGGCGGGAGTGTGAACGTATTTTGAAAATTACCCCGTTTTAGGGTAAATAGGTGCTAAACTTGTTAACTTTAAAAATCGCCAAAAAAAGTGTTAATGAATTACGTAATTTTGATACTTATTTTGGTAACGTTATTAAAGCAACTTTATGACCCTTTCGGCTCGGACAGGGTTTTTTTTACATATGTATGTATCATCAAGGACCACTGCAAGTTGAAAATACATGCCACTGACATTGTTATGAATGACATTGACAACTGATGGGCTAAGGGACATCATAAATAACGTCACAACATTTCGTCAAGTCTTAACTCCCCTCCCTTTGTCACTGCCCGCGGTTGGTGTGTATGCAGTTCTGCATTTTCCTGACGAAAAAAGCCACTCCTCACTCATCCCTAGTGACGTGTGTCGTCACATCCTGCGAAAGTGTATGTCTGTTTGTTTTCCTCGTAACGGATAAACCACTGAACCGATTTATAGTTTGAGTCCCGGAAATGGACGTAAGATAGTATTAATGCCAGAAATCATCCTTTAGGCAGGTGTCCCACCAGCGACGATGGGCGAGAAGCGAGTAGAGCTATAAACTAGTAACAAGTTGGCGAGTTGTCGCTCGGAAATTATAGCTACTGTTCTTAGGCGACCGGTGATTTGAATTTGGAATAGAATTGACTGGTAGTTGTTCACCAATGCGAGCATCACCGATGATAATGTAATTCAGCATCGCTGAGCGAGTGTCATCTTTGATAGCTCTGTCGCTCAGCTACAAACTAGTAAAGCGAGTACTTGTCGGCAGTTTGAACTGTAAACAGTCAGAGATGAACTATAAATGTATGCATCTCTTTTGTTTACATTGAAGGTATATCTATTGTACGTTTCTTGAGCGAGAAAACGCCAAAAGTTACTTGTTTACTCGTCGCCAGTAAGACAACTGCCTAAAGAGGGTAAAAGGTGAGGTGGAAGTGTGTATGAGAAATTCGATGTCGAAGCCACGGGAAACCGGTTAATAAGCATAATAAATACACAAATAATACCTGCCACCCGGAATAAGACGATACCCGTTGTTGAACTTGGCAGACGTCTCATACAGCGCTTGCATGTTATTAAACATCTTATTGATCAACTAATCAGACAGACAATAGCAATACACTCCGCCCATTGTCGCAGAGAGAACACTTTTATCCGACGATAACATGTCATTGAGCTGGACATCAAAACAAACAAACTGTTGCTAAATCAATAAGAAAAAAAAAACTACTTGCGAAACTGGTTTGAATGCAATTCGGTTTGGTTTTAAGTCAGCTGTCCAGTGGAAAAACCAATGAAAATACACACAACAAGTAGTAAGCCTGCCTGCCAAAAATTACTAAACTTAATGATACAATGTCCAAATATACAGTGTGTCCCTGGATAAAGTGCAATCCCGAAAGGGGATGAAACTAGACCATGAATCATTGACTAGAAAAATATTAAAAAAATATATAAAAAAATATTGTAGGATTTATTGGTATTTTAAGATTTTCATGTTTCATTAAGGAGTATGTACAAAAGTATTGATTTCTTCCAAAATAATGGGTCTATTTCTTTGAAAAAAAAAAAACAGTATGCCTAATACCTGGCGATGACCATGAAATAATAAATAGTCCGCAAAAAAGTAACTATCTTGGGTAAAAAAATGAATTTTTATGAAAAAAATGATTTTTTTAGACGTTTATTTTAAAAAACTTCAAATTACTAAAAAAATGTGCCCTATAACTATGTAATTTTATAGCTTACTTTTATTCTTTACCATTTTAGCTTCCAAATAAAAAAAACCAATGTTCTAACTAAAAAAAACACGCTATCTATGAACTTTTAAAGTGGAGCCTAATCGTGTTACCGTGCAGGTAGAGACCGTTTTTTTCCATTGTTTCCGTCCTACTCTGTGCCCTTCGGCAGTGTAAATAACTCCTACCTAGCCAATATTTGAGTTAGAACATTGTTTTTTTTTTTTTATTTGGAAGCTAAAATGGTAAAGAATAAAAGTAAGCTATAAAATTACATAGTTATAGGGCACATTTTTTTAGTAATTTGAAGTTTTTTAAAATAAACGTCTAAAAAAATCAATTTTTTCATAAAAATACATTTTTTTACCCAAGATAGTAACTTTTTTGCGGACTATTTATTATTTCATGGTCATCGCCAGGTATTAGGCATACTGTTTTTTTTTTCAAAGAAATAGACCCATTATTTTGGAAGAAATCAATACTTTTGTACATAGAGTCCTTAATGAAACATGAAAATCTTAAAATACCAATAAATCCTACAATAATTTTTTATATTTTTTTTTAATATTTTTCTAGTCAATGATTCATGGTCTAGTTTCATCCCCTTTCGGGATTGCACTTTATCCAGGGACACACTGTATAATATTTTGGGGAAGTGAAGGATCTACCTCCTAATTGTTCACTACGGGCAACGACATCACAAATTCCAGTTTGTGACGCCGGCTCAACGATGGTATCAAAAGTTTGGCTCCGTTAGGTGCCGTCTGGTGCTTACCACCCTCCCACCGGAGCCTGGCGCAGAGCAGCTCGCTGTAGTCCGTCGGTGAGTGGGAATGCTAGAACTTTCTGGGTGAGCTCGCTCCATTGTCGACTATGTCTACGCCACGTCTGGCTTAGTCTAGGGTCAAGAGCAAACGCATTAAAAAAGGATTACAACGCATTAATTAAGATTACTTAGACCATATACGTAGTAATAGCACCATTTCACGCAAAATACGTAGCAAGTAATGGTGCAATTGTTGTTGTGTCGGATCTGTCATGTCTGATCATTGCTACATGATATGTATTAGATTGTTTAAAAATAGCTAAACGCTGCACTTTGGTGTCATTTGAGAACTGCTAAAATTATTATATTTATAGAAAAGTAGAGCGAATATAATAGCAGCACGAGTCGTTTTATTTTGTTTTGTAATTATTTAATTAATCAAAAGGTAGAATTAAATTAGCTAGATAAGTATTATGTGACTGATACGTGACACCGTAAGCCATATCGTTAATACTTTTACGCAATTAATGCAAGTAGAGAAAATTTGTAATATTGTTATTAATAATTCAAAAAACTTATAGGATTTGAGTTAGGTTGAGATTTTTTAAGATACCTACATCAAAAAGAAACTTTTAGTGTGGAAAAGCGATTTTGCTATGAGAGACTTGCATTTGTGTTAACAACATGTTGTTACTCAGATCTAGAGGTAGTTTTATTCTAGCACTGCACTACATACTCAAATACTAGTGTGTACCGGTAATACATATCATCTCGTTTCTACCATTGTGTACACAGGTAATTAGAACACAGATAATGTGTACCAACAAAAAATGCATTGATTGTGCAATGATCACACGACAATGGAGGCGCATACAGTAGCGCGAGGAATGAATCCAAAGTTATTGCGTCTGCAGTGAGCAGTGCACTAGAGAAGTGAGACCTGGAGAATAAAGTAATGGCATGTATTAACATCATAAATTCATAACATATGACAAGAGTATTTCTTTATTTTGGAAGTAGCAGTTCCCCGCGACTTCACCAACGTCATAAGTCGGATTTTCCATACAAACTTTCATCCCCCATTTCACCCCCCTGATGATTTTATATCGCGACAAAACGTAGCCTATGTCATTTCCAGGGTCTCAAACTATCTCTGTACCAAATTTCATTTGAATCGGTCTAGTAGTTTCAGAGCCTATTCAATACAAAAAAACAATCACATCTTTCCTCTTTATAATATTAGCGTACAATACAGCTCCGGAGTCAGTGTTGTTGGTGTTAACACCCCCGTGCCTCGGAAAGCACGTTAAGCCGTTGGTCCTGCGCCTGATCTCTCTACGGTCATGTCGGACTGCCGTCTCACCGAATTATGAGAGTGAAGGAACAGAGAGTGCACCTGTGTATTGCGCACACACTTGTGCCCTATAATATGTCCCGCGCAGTTGGCTAATCTCTGTTGAGATAAGCCGCCGTAGTCGAAATTCGGCTAGGAGGACATTATTATTATTAGTTTATTAGTTCTAATCTGTGGCAGTAGTGTTACTGAAGCTAAGTGCGCTATAATCACGCACAGCGCGGTTGCCGCGTTGACCCCGATTCAAGTACTACTGTTCGTGATAAGGGACGCCTTGGATGGATATACTATTAGAAAGACCCTTCTGAAGATTAATAATTTGTTGGTTTTTGTTGCATAGTCTGTTAATTTTTTATTATTATTTGAAATGGGTTTGCTCTTGACTCTAAGACAGACGTGGCGTAGACAGAGTCGACGGTGGAGCAAGCTCACGAAACACAGCAAGCTGCTTGGCGCCAGGCTCCGGTGAGAGAGTGGTAGCTACCAGGTGGCTAGCACATATTCAACAACAAGTGTTTTGGTTGATTTTTCAGATATGTCTAAATATTTATATCCAAGACCTGAAAGCCTAGAATTCAATAAGGAGACTCCTCCTAGTTTCCTTTATACACATGAAAAATGTTAAGTGTAGTGTTTGTAATTTTATATACATACAAACTCAACACTCGAGATTTTTTTATAACAATCTATAAATGAACATTATTTACATTTGTTTTTTACAGTTGATTTTGGAATATTAGAAAATTGGAAGTATTTACTCATGGTGTCTTCTTTAATTTATATTTTTAAATCTTAAAAGTGTACATGATTGATCATTATGACATTACAAAGATAAGCAGGTTTGCTGCAAAATGCCTATTGATAACTATAATTACTCAATCTATCATTACTGTAATGCTGTAGAATTTGCAGATAATGCCTGACGATTCTATGCAATTATTGGTACATATTGGAATTCCATTAAAATTACCTACTATGTCTAATAAAAATAAAAAAGTTTGACCATTATTATATAGTACACTAAGCAGCCGAGAAATCGGGCTATCAAGTAATTTTCATACAAACATGCTTACTTCACAGATTCACTAATGGAAAAGTTCTTATCTTACGGTAATAATGTTTAAGTCGATCGATTGGATAAATGTTCATCTTTCAACAATGTTTTTTAATCGCCTGCAAAAATTACTCTATTACCTTAAAAACATTAAAGAGTAACTCTGTCTGCGCGTTCCATATGTTATACAGGGTGTGGCGTAAATAGTGGTCCAAAGCAAAGGTGTGGATGCACTGTACACTGAAGCACCACATACCAGTATTTAAAAAAAAATTATGTACAGGGTTTTAAAAAAAAAATTTTTCTAATTTTTTTAGAAATCGTTACCTTGCCTTACAAATTTGGTTATAATTTCCAAAAATGACGGTTTTTTTTATCCATTTTTTTTTATTATTATTGCTGATCACTTGTACTTAGTACTCCATTCGTTTTTTTTTTTACAAACTGAATTTAATAAAAAAAATTAAGTTTCTTTCAAAATTCAATACTCACTGCTAGCAAATCGTTTGACTTTCAATGCTTTTGGTGCAAAAAAAATGTACCACACTGTCAGTGCCCATTGTTTAAAAAAAATGCCCATCTTTTGCAGATTCTAAAATGGTGCAACAATAAGTGTTACGACTTACAGGAAAAAAGTTATTGCTTTTCGAAACAAAAAGGAGCCCAATTCAGAAAAACAATTTATTTGAAGTTCAAGGGTTTACAAGGGTTGTAATTTTTTTCTGTGTGGTCCACTGTACTTAGTACTCCATTCGTTTTTTTTTTTTACAAACTGAATTTAATAAAAAAAACCCTGAAAACCCTGAAAACCCTGTACATATTTTTTTTTTAAATACTGGTATGTGGTGCTTCAGTGTACAGTGTATCCACACCTTTGCTTTGGACCACACAGAAAAAAATTACAACCCTTGTAAACCCTTGAACTTCAAATAAATTGTTTTTCTGAATTGGGCTCCTTTTTGTTTCGAAAAGCAATAACTTTTTTCCTGTAAGTCGTAACACTTATTGTTGCACCATTTTAGAATCTGCAAAAGATGGGCATTTTTTTTAAACAATGGGCACTGACAGTGTGGTACATTTTTTTTGCACCAAAAGCATTGAAAGTCAAACGATTTGCTAGCAGTGAGTATTGAATTTTGAAAGAAACTTATTTTTTTTTATTAAATTCAGTTTGTAAAAAAAAAAAACGAATGGAGTACTAAGTACAAGTGATCAGCAATAATAATAAAAAAAAAACCGTCATTTTTGGAAATTATAACCAAATTTGTAAGGCAAGGTAACGATTTCTAAAAAAAATTAAAAAAAATTTTTTTTTTGAAAACCCTGTACATAATTTTTTTTTAAATACTGGTATGTGGTGCTTCAGTGTACAGTGTATCCACACCTTTGCTTTGGACCACTATTTACGCCACACCCTGTATAAAAGGGTAGAAAGTGAGTATTCCATCACATTTTTGAAGACATGCATAATATTCTGTAGCTAATTGGATAGCTTTATTTAGAACTGAACATTTACCCCATCTATTGACTCCAACATGATTTCAATTGCACAAGTACATTTATAATTTGTGACCCTATGTAGTAAGTCTGTTTTATGAAAATTACTTGATGGCCCAATTTTTGTGACGCTTAGTGTATTAACCATTACATGTGAATAATATTAAAACCAGAACCACAGGCTTAAATTGGGTCATAAAAGAAAAACCACAAAAAATATGTTTTTTTAATAAATAAAGCTACCTACAAAAACTTTTTGTTTTTCTGATTCATGAATATTGAAATGGGTGCAAAACAATCATGTTACCTACTTCCCGATAGCACAAGTTGAAGCCATATAATTTCTTCACTCAGTGTTACAAACATACACACACAAACACCTACATTTAACAGCTACAAAAGTAGTACACTTATTTAAATGTAGTCTTTAGGCTTGAGTAGCTTAGGGTTCAAATATAAGTAAGATCACAATTAATAGTGTGAAGGTAACAAGAAACTTTTATGAAGCAAATCTAGTAATTTGAAAATAGGTTTGAATTTTAATTTGTTGTGAATAGGAATCATTATTACATAAAAGTGAAAACATTATTATTTATGTAGGTGAAATAATAAATATGTAACTTCAATTATTCAAATTTTAAAATCATGACATGGATAAACTTTCCACAATAAAAAGCTTAGTTTATGAAACATTGAAAATAGCAAGAAATTACCAATCAATAACTAGGATAGGACAAGAAATGAAATAGGAATTTGAAAATAGAATAGCTGGGTCATAGTCAGTTTGAATAAAATGTTTGAAACATGTTTGAATAGTGTTATTTTTTAAAAGATAATAATATAAATAACCTAAGCAACACCTAAACACAACATTCTTGTGAACACATCATTACTTTGCATACGTAATTCAAAACTTCGCAAACTTTCATTCACTACCAAAACATGTTTGGCATGATTCATACATATAAATGAAAACGAAGGAAGTTGTCGTACCCAACGGTTTAACGGCTTCTGAGAGCATTTGGTGGATAAGAGAACGATCTTAGCATACTTTCAACCGGCCTAAAATCGTTGCTAGGTGGTAGACCACAAACAATGCTGGGAAAAACCTGTGGGAGGCTCCAACATCTGCCACATCCATTTGCTCACAAAGAATGCTTATTCTAGGTACTTACACCTCTAAGATCCTGTCCCCCTTCCTGATACCGGCCTGTTCAGCAGCCCCTTGTTCCAAAACAGCGCTGACGTGCTGCAGAGGAGCATACAACTCCCCATTGATCGATCTCAGCTGGCCCCCTTCGGACACCTGCCCGCGAACGTTGAAACCAAAACCAGTCTCGGTTTTGTAAATAGTAACTCGACGCGGTCCATTTGCAGTTACTGTGTTCTTGTTATTTCTTTTGGATCTAACAATACTGTTATTATCGGTTTCTGTCTCAGCCATTTTGGCCACTTTTTACCACAGACTACCAAAATTTTTTTTTTGTTGACATTTGACATTTATTATCAGTGTTGCCATTTTAGCAATAATTAAAAAACAAAAGTAGTGATGTGCTATCACAGGTATTGTTTACGGTAAAAAGCCAAGCTTGACCCAAACTATAAACCGGCGCTCTTATAGCAGCGCCATCTTTCACATTTCTAAATCAACTGTGGACAAGATTGGTAAAACAGCACCGAAGTTTGGTAACGTAGTCACTAGATGGCAGTAGTTTTGAAACAACGTGGTACAGAAAATTCCAACTTCTTTCACATCAAAATCAGCTGTGAACATCAGTATGGCCGCTCAAATAACCAGAAAATAAATTTGTTTTTGTAAAATCAAATCCAAAAAAATAGGAAAGTGCAGTTTTCGTACTTACATCGTGTAATTTTACAAAATAGTGGCGGTGTTGATGTTGACTAAAAGTGTTGCGTCATGACAGAAACCTCTCACTGACAAACAAATACAATAAAAATTGCGACTAGATCATTAGGGCGACTTATTGTAATTTCTATTTGATTCGTGCATCATTTGTTGCCTTTGTCGGTCGCCGTGGGCTGATGTTATTTGTACTTGGTAACCGCGCGTGATAATGAGTAGTGTTCGATTGAGTTTGGTTTCAGTGGGGAGGATCGCAAGGAGAAATTGCCATTTGACATCAGGTAAGTGGTTTTCGATTCACATCTTGTTTTTTTGTTGTTGTATTGGAATTCCGCCAGCATCTTGTGTCGCAGTTCGCCTAGCTCGTAGATTTGTACGCGCAATCTGTTTGATAACAAAGCGTCATGAAAGTTTATCATGCATGCCCCTTTTACACGTGATAAACGGTTATTACGTGACGCTATTCACTTTTTCCTTAGTAGTTGACCATGTCCCATTCAAGGGGACATTATGGCTCTCAGCAAGGTCAAGAACTAAAATTATAGCATGCATAATGGTCATGACACTGATCTTTATAGGTTCTTATACGAATGGCAGTAATGATTCCAGTCTCATTGTGTAGTTTATAGTTTTCGCTAAGTATTCCCTTTAAGACTAAAGAATATTTATTTTATTGAATTAATTTCCGTCATAAGCATAAATGTTCACTCTGTTACAGGTATTATTAATTTACAATGCATACCGATGTCAGCAATTTTAATTAAACATTGCAAAAAATATATGAATTAATTAAAAATTTAAAGGCTAGATATAGACAGAATATATAGTGCAAGCTACAATGGAATATTTTTTATTGATGCAGTTATTAGGTTTTTATCTGGATTTTTGTTTTTCATATAGTAATTAGTTTCTCATGCTAACGCGAAAAGTCAAACTCATTAAAACACAGTTTTATGGATTTCTTGTATTGGATAGTAAATAAATTGTGAAACGAAGTAATCCATAAAATTGTGTCTTAATAAATTTTATTTTTTGAACAGACTATATTTTTAATTAATTACCTTGTGGACTTTTATTCTAACAGAACTAATGTTTTTATTCCTTTATGCAGTACTATAATGTATTGTGCAGAAACGTGAACAGTGCAGAAAGAAAAGTATTAATTCTGATAAAGTCTTATTATTATTTAATATTCACATATTAAAACTTGTCAATAGTTTCATTGATTTCATTCAAGTCCCCTTGGTTTAATTAACATAACATGTTCATTGAAACAACATCTTAGGTAATCAAATTCAAATCATTCAAAAGGCTTGATTTGACAGTTGTAGTTTGGAGATGAGTGCCACGAATTGGGTTTCTTCTTATTAGCGTTATCCCAGTTGTTCACTCGCGCGCTAGTGCCCATGTTGCGCTTCGGACCCTGATCCAGGATATGGTAGATCTGGCTACCTACCTTTCATTACAGTGAAGCGACTGTCCTCTGACCGCGCAACCCTGTACACAGGGGATCCTGACCAGCGTGGATCACGGTTTTACATTCAGTCGCCTGTATGAGCAGGATTCCTCATGTACAATGATATCCCTCACTGTAAGACAAAACACAAACAAAACAATGTTACCGTTTAAAATATTTGATTTATAGGCTAAATGAGTTACAAATAAAATTAGGCCTTGATAATGTATGATCTCTCTCAGCTTTGCTTTATTTTAAACTTATAAGGATAAAATATAAATTGAAATGTACCATATTCATAACACATTATTTTCAAAAGCATTCAAGCCAGTACTAGAATTTGTTCTTATTAAAAAAAAAGTATTTTATTTATTTCCTCTGCATAATTTGTTATTGTTCTATAACAACTTTAAGCAGTCAATTATAACCTGTATTACCTAAAATGAATAAATCCTATATGTTTGTGCGCGACCTTCCTGGGGTCGCCAGAGAAGCAGGGGGCGAGGTACGCTAGACGTCAGCGGGTGACTGGTGATGCGACGAATGAATTTGCTTTGATAATCACGTGGGATTGGCGCTTCCTCTACCCCCCACGTACGGTAACAGTGGGCCTGGGCATCAAGCATCCCAAATCTGTCAAAATATCTCAAATGATATGGCACTCTATGTCATCAACATAGTGTTGAAGTATGGTTGCGGGACAGATAGATCAGGTTGATGTGGGACCTAAATCTTTTTTGCTGACCACTCTGCCGTCTCTCTCTGATTCCTCATTAATATGCTTTAAGATAACGTCGTAATCGTTAGTGCACGCTATGGTTTTGACAATTACCGTCCTTGCACGTGGGTTAGGTTAAACCGCTTTGAGTAATATGCACCTTGACACTAATAGCATTAAACAATGTGCCCAATTGTTATTTAATAGGTGACATTTTCTTCTTGAACTCCTTGTCTCGTTTACAACGAAAAACCTTGTTAATTGCTAATCTAACGGATTTGAGCCGCTGTAATGGGCATCTGACCGCTCAAGCAGACCTCCAGCTATTTTATTTATAAGGTAGTGCAGTGGCTAGCATATTAGTCAGACTATGAAAAATATTGCAATATCACCCCTAATACTGCAACTGCATACAACGTCACCCCTACAACTAAGGTTGCCACCCATACTATATTATATAGTATAGTACTATAGGTACTTCAGTCAATTGTACTAATGTTACAGGAAAATAATATAGTACGAAAAATACTATATTTTCATAGATCATTCAGTTATCGCACTTTTCATATGATTAACTGTGACTGGAACGCCCCCGCGCAACGCTTAATTAGGAATTTCCGAACGCTATGCATGCACGTCATTCGTCGCTCCCTGTGTACTATATTTTTTCCTGAATTTCCCAAAAATGCTATATTCTTTTGCAATGTTTTAAAAGACTACTATATCACCTCCAAAAAAAAGGTGGCAACCCTACCTATAATACTACTGCTTGACGTTCTACACTCAGTACAAAATCATTTTCTTAGGCTCCGCACAGATGGGTCACCGGCCATAGCCTCCGGTGGCTAGAGACAAGCTGTTTACATTGTTTTAATACGTTTTGTGTGGAGTCGCCGCACACGAGAAGCGAGTGGTCCACTCGCGACTCAGTGTCCGCGACATGCCACCGGTGGCGACCACTCGCCACTCGCCACTCGCCTTTTTGACAAAACGTCTGGCAAACAATATTGGTTTGGTAATAGACAACCGCCACCTCAAGCTCAAGATCACGCAGCGAGCTATGGAGAGAATAGCCCTCTCCTGTATATGTGATGTTTCCTTACGGGATCAAATTAGATATGAGGAGATACGTAGGAGAACTAAGGTAACGGACATAGCCCTGCGGATCAGCAAGCTTAAGTGGCAGTGGGTAGGGCACATTGCGCGAAGAACTGATGGCCGCTGGGGCAGAAAGGTTCTTGATTGGAGACCATTTGATCAAAAGCGTAGCGTAGAGCGTCCACCGGCGAGATGGACAGCCGACCTAATAAAGGTCGCAGAAACGCACTGGATGCAAGTCGCTTGCATCAGATCACTTTGGAAATCAATGGGGAACATAGGCCATGTTCAGCAGTGGACGTCTTGCAGCTAATGATGATGATAATGAACCACCACCAACCACGGTGGCGGCACAGAACTAGTACTTTGTACAGAAGTAGGACTTTGCAATGAAATTCAAAGAAATATCTACAAAATTTTGCCAACGATATGGTGTAATTCAGTTCGCCTCTGACTACAGAAATACATTGCAAGATAATTTCATTCTTATAACTCTGGAATATGATTCATAATACACTAAACCTGTTCAGTGACGTACTTTCACGCAACGCGATAGGGTTGGCTGCCACAAGAAGCTACTTACGCCATCTAGTGCATCTTTCTAGGACTTTATTCACGCTCGTCCAACCAGCAACTTAGTGTCGCGTACCGCCGGTGAATAAAACGCGGGAGCGTGTCGCTGCCGGCTAGCGACACCCAACTTGTTTTGTCCCTTACCAAGGGGTCGCCGCGCGTAGGTACGTTTTTGCTACCTACGCGGGAAGATACACAGGCCTAGTGGCGGCCACCGACCACCTTCGTTTACGCGGGACTGAAGGACGTGGCGATGAGAGCCGATCTGTAGTCGGCCCATATGCGCAGAACCGTATCCCGGTTCGTGCCGAAATTTGTTTCTGGGTTTTTCTGTCTTCAAATAACTGACTGACGTCCTCTGTAGCTCAGTTGGATAGAAGAGCATTCGCCCGGAAAACTTTGCCAGGCGTTCGAATAAAGCCGGATATAGGTACGAAATCAAAAATCCTACCTATGTTGGTACTAGCTTGAATCTTTGGGGCTTGGTTAGTAGGTACATTTGGTGAGTGTGTTGGAACAACTTATTATTTTGCTTATTGTATTCTAGGCACTTTCAAAGCAGTAGGTCTCAGTAGTACTTAAAGGACCAGGTTGTTTATACTCAAGGATACCGACACTGTTTGCGCAACTTTCGCTTTGTCATAAATACCGACAGAAACTTTATATAGCAAACCCTTAACTTGAAATAGAACTTGAGGAAGTGAACAAGTTAACTTACAAAGCAACTTGCACGCAGCTGAAATAAATACATTGCGTAAAAAACCTGTTCTGGTCAGCTGTTAGTCTGGTACGTTTGTCATTGCATGTGTCCTGCTCAATATTTGCAATACTAGCAATTTTGAACTGTAATAGGTATGTGCGTTCCACCGAGCACATAACCCATAGAGACAAAATGTCATTAATGTTGATTCAGAAAAAAAATGCCTCGACAACACATTTAGTCTCCAAAATTCACTTATATTTTACATATTTTAAAATAAAGGTGCTGTTTAAGAGGTTGTTATTTACGATCAAACCGAAATATCTCATAATATCGATTATAAAATACATTCCTAATTTGTCTTTTTCGTATCAGTACCAAGCACTGATAAGTTTCGGAGAATAATCGCCCTTACTTCGCCTCTATAGATTACGTGCCCGATGGTGCCTTCTAATTATTTAAAAAGATCAAGAACGGGTTTTGTTTTAATACTTCAGAAATTATGTTTCCAGGCACAATAGATAATTAATTGTTATGAGATTGCGGGCGGTCTTATGATTCTGAAAGGTCATAAGACCGCCGGCGGTCGCATTACAATTGATTATCTATTGTGTCTGGACACTTGATCTCTGAATGGTTAAACACATTCTTGTTTCGATTCATCATTCGCTTGCCCTTTTCTCTCTTCATTTGGGGTCGGCGCAGCATGTTTTTCTCTTCGATACCTACAATCCTTACACACATCACTGAATCATTCACAGCTTAATTTTTAATGCCTCATACAATATATGGGTAATATTATGGGAGCCAGAAATTGACTGACTTTTAAGGGCGCTTCGAATTCTCTTTATATTTTTTCGACTACCGTGGCTAAGCGAGACTGGTCTCGACTTACTACGGAAATTAAGGAAATTTAATTCAGTAAAATACACTTCAGAAGCATTTTTCGAAAGTTTCTCACCTGAACAATGGCATTGTCACGCGTTTCCACTTCGAAGGAAAGCGTCATTGTTGTCGGCAACAATGTGTATTTAGCGAAAAGTAGTGGCTGTAGACAAACAATTGTTTTGAACTGGTGCGTCATAGGCGCGAAATATTAACCGTTCGGTTCGATGTTAATTTCTATCATTAGTTTTTTAACGAGGTCAACAAACAATGGTGCAGTTCTGTCTGTCTGTTGTCGTCACGCTTAGGGCAAAAACTACTTAATATACAGAAGCAAAAACAATGAGACGTTGACGAGTTGTTTTTAACGCCATTTTGGAATGTACAAACATGTCAGTAAAACGAACTCTCTTAACATACGCAATTTACAAGATTGCACTCGCATTTTGTTTCCATTCACTATTTAACTTGTTTCAAACCAGCAAAATAAAACTAATTGATTAGTTTGATTACCACATCATCTTCTTAGCGTTATCCCGGTTGTGCACTTGCACGCGAGTGGTCCAGGCCCAGGGTCCGCTAACCATGAGGATGTAGCAGATCAGTATTAGATTAGTTTGATTACCTACTAGTGTTTATTCTGTGCCATCATGGGACAAACTTAAACGTAACTTACTTTTCTCTAGCGACTTATGACAAATGGATTACAAAAGAAAACTTTATGTGTATAAAATCTTATTTAACGAACTAGCTACAATTTGTTGTTGTGGCACAACCATACAATTTGTCTGTAGATTGCGGAAAATTCCTTTCAACTTTAACGATAACTTGTATGATCAACTATCAAAATTACTATAAGTATTATAATCTCAATATTCCGTAAATACCGTTTGATAATGTCCCTACTAGTATGTAGGATGATAAAAAAATCAAAGCTTTTCTCCCCGATGCTAATTAATTTTAAAATATATGACGACCGTCTAGGTGTAGTGGTTCGCGCCTCGGACTACAAAACCAGCGGTTGCGGCTTCAAATCCCGCCAGGGGCAAATGTTTGTGTGATGAGCACGAGCATTTGTACCTAAGTTATGCATTTACAAACATCCATGACTTATTTACCAAACAGTATGACTATCCGTTAACCTAGTGCTATGGCGGCACAAGCTCATGCTTAGTTTTGGGCTAGGTAATTAGTGTATTTGTTGAAACAATGTATAATAATTATTTATACTTTTTCCCGCAAAGCTCTGTAATCCATACTAATATTATAAATGCGAAAGTGTGTCTGTCTGTCTGTCTGTTAGCTCTTGACGCTTAAACCACTGAACCGATTGAGATGGAATTTGGTATGGAGACAGTTCGAGACCCTGGAAAGGGCTACATTTTGTCGTGATATAAAAACATTAAGGGGGTGAAATGGGGGATGAAAGTTTATATGGAAAATCCAGCTCTTGCGGGCGAAGTCGCGGGGAACCACTAGTTGTTTTATAATCAAAGTAATTTCTTTGAATGAATGAATGATGACTCTTTGTGTGCGTGCAATATTTGCTAACATCCGTTATTATTACCAACAGGAGTGCAACAATGCCGAACCCTACGACGGACTGGCGCCCGCTCGCTCAGCACATGCGTGATGCTTTGCAAGAGCCCCACGGAGCAGCCTCCGGGGCCCCCGCATGCCCCCCCGCCTAAGGATGCCGTCAACTCTGGTAAATAACCCTTGAAAATAACCATTATCTTAGCCTAAGAAGTCCACTGCACAACAGACACTGCACTGTTCATATCAAGTGGAATAGATTAAGGTCAAACCTTGCCAGATGGAATCTTGCCGTGTAGCTGGGTGAATTGGAAAGTAGCGGACCATGTATATAGCCGATCAGTGCTTGA